>OZ020227.1:7427120-8761520 GCA_963971325.1 Aphodius granarius | reverse complement strand
TGAGCTACGGAATCAGGGGAATACCCGAGTATAAACAAGT
Organism: Aphodius granarius; assembly: GCA_963971325.1. Classification (NCBI taxonomy): domain Eukaryota; kingdom Metazoa; phylum Arthropoda; class Insecta; order Coleoptera; family Scarabaeidae; genus Aphodius; species Aphodius granarius. Next base: position 8,761,480 of record OZ020227.1, on the reverse strand, counting down.
GATGTGACGCAATTTGCCACACGGACTCAAAAAAATCTATGACAATATGTACATAGGTGTATTATTATTATTATTATTATTACGATTATTATGTTTGTTTTGGTTTTTTATTATGATGATGATGATTATTTGTTGTTTTTGTCTTTTTTTTTAGAGTTGATTGGGGATTTCCCTCAGATTCTGGAGGATTTGGTGGTTTTGTTTTTGGGTTAAAAATCGATGAAATTCATCAAGATAAGTCAATTTTTCAGGTTTTATTTAGTAATAAAAATTATTTTTGTGCATTGGCTGTATTTTTTTTCTGTGTTTTTACCAGTTTTTCATATTATAACTAGTAATAAATGTTTTTTTTTCTTAGGCCAGATTTATTCACTTAACTGTTAAGTCCTGAATAGCTATCTGTCAGATAAACTGATTTTGTTGCCCCATTTTTAGAGTTAATAGATAAGATGTAGTGATGGCAGTGTGCAGAACCTGAACTTGAAGAATTAGGGCTAGTTTATGCTTTTATTCACGTTCTACACACTGCCACTAACATATTTCTGTGTTAATGGCAAAAAATGGGGCAACAAAATCAACTGAAATCATCTGATACATAGCTAAAATTTGACTTATGTATTTGACAGATTGCAATATAACTTTTTGATTGAATTTATCTCCAAAATAGGCAAATTCCCAATCAACTTCTTAATTTTGATCGGTAAATCCGCCTTCTACAATCTTTATTTTCTGTAAACTTCGCAAAGAACACCGATTTCCATCTTTATTTTTTTACAATTTTCACTAATTTCTTTAAATCATGTGTATATAATAATATACGGGTTGTGTATAGCATACGGACGACATGGTCTGTCTTCCTCCCTTAGCAATATTGCAAGTAGCCCTCCCCCCCTAACCCAACACAAAATTTTGGCCCCCCCCCCCTTGAAAAGAACCCAAAAGATGCTCTGACTACGCAGTTGTTCCCTTGTTTTCTAAAGAAAAGAGCACAAAAAAAACCACCAATATACAGGGTACAGCGAAATTGCGTACGACTGTAAGGCAAAACCTAACCTCAATTGTACATAAGTTCGTTTCTCTTTTGTTTTTAGTTTTAGGTACCACTTTGGATGTTGCACCTTGTTATCATGTACACACATAAGAAACGGTACATTCCTTTCAGTTTTGTGATATTTTGTATTGTTTTCGATCGTCCAGAGAGCAGAAAGAGACTCTATAGATTTTAGGTTATGTATACTGTATATTATTTTAGGATTTTCACGAGAACGCAGTGCGAATTGATTAAGACATAACCTAAAATCTGTTGTTGGTTTATTTTTCTTCGGCTAACCCAACGCTTCTTCTGAAGAAGTTTTCGATTATTATTATTATATACGAGTGAGTTTGTATGATTCGCTAGGCGTGATAGGAAATAATAAATAAAACGATGAACTATCTCAAAAAACAACACACAACACTTTTTATTTCACCCTCACTGTTTCTCACATTATTTTTATCCCCCTACTTGCGATTTTTCTCGCGGCATAACCTCAAATTTGAGGTTATGTCAATTGATTGAAATCCGATATCCACAAGACACATCACACGAAAAACTTTGATTCTTTATAGTGTAAACTTTATACGTTTGTTTGTTTTTTTTTTTTATATTTAGTGTTAAAAACGAATCAGTAGTGAATATATAGGTAGGGAGACTTGGATCGAGTGCATTTGTTTCGTCGATATTCATCGACACGCGTCGCACAAAGCTTTTGTTTTGTCGATTATTTTTCTCTTAGTGCTTCTAACCTCAATCGTTTTTTCTTATAAGTGCCTATTGAACAAAACGAGAGGAGATTTATATTGGATCGAGTGCGCCCCCCTGTAGTTGAAATTGTTAACCATCGAGTAGATAAGAATTTATTGTGACATTGGCAAAAATATGGCGATTTTTTCGAAAACAACAGGGGAAATACAGAAGTATCGAGATATCGGTACAAATATCTCCCCTTGTGTTAGTCGATGAATTTAATTAATTAATAATTTATGATTAATAAGCCCATCCGTCCTTGTAGACGTTACATCAACAAAATTAATAATTCAGTAGTGAAAAAAAAAATCGTGCAAAAGATGGCAGTGTTAGTGAAAAACGTAAACATGGCGCTTATATACGCGAGTGAGCTGTATTTTTGCCTGAATTTTATCCAAGTTTCAAGCTCGATAAAATGTTCAATATATATGGATAAAATATAAAAAATATATATTATCATTAAAGCGAGATGGAAAAAATACATGATGATTTTTTTATGATACACTGCCACTGTAAATATTTTGATTCCTCGATTGAACTTTGACCTTCGCTGGCCCGTTCTGTCCGCTTGCGACGGCCCGCCAATTGTCAAAATTCGATATCACGTATGTACTGAGTACCATGATATAAGTAACAAATAAATTTAACGAATGAAAGATTGAAAGGAAAAAATTACAAAAAAAATGGGGTTTCTAGATTCGGCCGAGCGTTTTGGTTCGCTCGTTCACGTTTATTATGTACCCGGTAGCATTATTTGCAAAAATAAACTAATATTAATACTGATATGACTTTGTTTCCCAACCCTTTGTCTTTATGTATACTCCATTTCATTTTTACCATATCATTTCATACATAACGCTACATGTTTGTCCATTTTATGAGCCCTAATGCCGGCCACACACGTTCAGTTTCAACTGACAGTTTGAACTGTTCAATTCAAGCTCTACGTGTGTGGATATTTCCGTCTCAGTTGAACTCAATTTTTATTGAACAAAAAGTGCAATAAAACAATACTTTTTGTTGTAAACTTTTATTACTGGGAACATTATAAGATACACATTCTTAAAAATAGTAATCAATAACTTATTAATCGAAAAATAAACTCGAACCGATTATTTTTACCTTATGAGCTAACACAAAAATTAGTTACATTCTCAGTAGTGAATTAATAAAAAATAATAGTCAGGTTACTTCTGAGAGAAAGCAACCAGTCTGTTATCTCATGTTTCCGTTGTCGGCTCAAGCTCGTTATTCTCAATTTTATGTGGCCCAGGTCCTTTATCCTTCACCTTATCCTGTACCTCCTGGAAGGACGCCCGTATTTCATCAAGGGCTTTCCCCAAACCACCTTTAATCGCATTAAACTCCTGCGTCACTAAAGACAGCCTTCCCAATAGATAATTCAGGTTATTCTCCACTTCCGTTATGCTATCCGTTACTTTCACCACCTAACACATAATAAACGATATTATACGTCTAGCACGTAATAGTGCGTATTATTAACTAGCACGTAATGATCATTATTACACACCTTGCCTTTCATGCTGTCCATTACGTTTAGCGACCCGTTTACGTAGACATCGGTTTGATTTTGAAGCTTATTGAGGGTATCAGTACTAGCTGACATCTGTTGATGCATTATACCAATTTGTCTCCAAACTTGATCGATTTCATCACCTATTTTTACTGTTAGATTAGCTAAAGCACCCGTGTCGTTGTCTAAGATGGACAACTCGAAGTTATTAAACCTGCAGACGGTAATTTTTAATATTTAAAATTGTCGGTAATAATGTGTTCTTACCTGTCATTTATAGTTGAGTTAACCTCTTTGGATTGTGCTTTAACTAAATCGCCGACTTCCAGTAATATTTGATGGACGCCGTATTCGACGCGTCGTTTTGTATCCAAGACGCCATCTGCAGTTTGAACCATGACTTGTTCTAGCTTGCCGAGCGTTCTAACCTCATTTTTGATCACGCCATAACTCGACGCGAGGTTCTCCGTCAATGTTTCGATCATCTTATTTACGTCCGCGAAATTGTTGGTAATTTCGGAATGTTTATTGTCGTTATTTCGTTGTAATTCCGACAGTTTATCGTCGAGTTTTTGGTTGTCTAATCCGTTCTGCTGTCCGAAACCTTGCTGGAGATGTTCGATCTTGTTCAGAGTCGTGTTTAAACCGGTTTCGTAATCGGATTTTTCGGGGAGTTTCGCGACTTTCGTTACGATTGTTTTAACCTCGGATAAAATCTGTTCAACGTTTGATTTTTGCACGTCCAACACTGAAAACTATCGTTGTATTTGTGGTGGAAAAAATCTGAGAGTGCTTACCTTGCATTATGTTTGTATTGTAGTCGTTATGGTCTTTGTCTTTCTGAGGGAAAACGTCAACCCTGTTGTGGTATTCCGCTAATTTCGATTCGTATTTTTCTAGGAGGTTTTCGTTATTAACCAAGTGATTTTTAAGCTTTTCTAAGTTGTCGTTTGACTGTTTGTTGAGTTGTTGTACCCTCTCATGTTGTATTTTAGTTGCTTGTAGGTCTTCGCTGATATTTTGAATTGTATGTTCGATGTGTTTGATTCTTTGGACAACTGAAGTGTTGATCAATTTCTCAACACCGTCCATGTTAACTTTCGTATTGTCTTGAGGTGGAATTATAACTTTGTTCTGTTGCACCTATTATTAATATAAAAAGACAACGTGTTTAGTGGTAACTTTGAATATATTAAACAAATAAACGTACTTCTTTAATTATATCGCTTTTTATCTTTTCCATTATACCAGGTAGATTTTTCTGTATGTCTTCGACCACTTCAAAGGTCTTCTGCGTCTGTTGTTTCTCCTTTTCATCTTTCTGTATCCACATACTCTCAATTGTCGCTATCCTCTCGTCTATTCTACTGAGTGTTCCCTGGTCCAACGCTTTTATACGCTTATCTAGCGCAATTAGTGATTTTTTTACTTGTTCTCCAAGAACTCGTTCTCGATATTCATGCCTTTCAAGTTTGTCTTCCGTAGCCCTAATCATGTTCACCACCGACAAAATTGCATCTCTGATATCTTCATTTCTATGAAAAAGTTTGATATTAATACGAAAGAAATATAAAGCGTCCCTTAAAATTTGCTGTAGGCATAATCTACCTATACTAATTACGAAGTTTCAAGTGTAGGGCGCGTTCAGCGGAATCGCCCATTTTCGCCGACATTTGCGATCGAGTAGCTGCAAAATTGGCCTTTCGATATTACTTTTGACGCTCGAATTGAAAAAAGGACACAATTCCGCGTGGACTGCGCGATATTTTGTAAATTAAATGCGTCAATTTTGAAAAAAAATCACGTTTTTGCACCTTTTCGGGTGAAGGCGAACCTCGAGAAAATGTCACGTGACGTCTAGAAATTCCGACAAGCGGATCGATGAACGTCAAAAATTTACATTTTTTATCCGTTCCTGCCGACCTTATAAAAGCCGCTCGCTCTCATGTCTTACGATAAGATCCCTCTAAATACCCTTCGCAAAGAGTTTTGAGCAAAAAAAAAACGGTCTTAAAAACAATTTTCGATCCAAAAAATCGATTTTTGTCGACCCGTGTTTTGCTGCTATTACCACAGTAACGTCAAACCCGAAACGCCCCCTGCCGGACATTCGTAACAACAGTAACAGATAGCAGATAACCTAAAATGTATCCTAAAATGTCCATATTGCGAATGTGGACAGGTGGGAAGCCTTAACCACATATTTCTAGAATGCCCAGTAACTAAAGTGGAAAATTTTGACATATACACAGAGCTAGTACTGTTACTATTTCCGAAATTGCACCGATTCGATATACGACATAATACGGCGATCAAATATAAATACACATAGACCCAATAATACCCCAGCGCAGCATGTGTGTGTTCATTTCACAGATTTATAAATAAACCTAGTTCGTTTACCCTTCTTGAATAGCATGCACTATTCGGGTACGTTTGAACTAAACAGAAGCACAGGCAAAAAGTCCCAGTTTTGATAAGGGTTGACACGTTAATGACTTTATTTTAAGACGGCTCTTTAGAAAAAGAAAAACAATAAAAACGACAAATGGGTGTCGTTTATGTCAACAAAAAGAAAACGACCCAGTTTTCAGAACAGAAACACGATTTTAGTTTTATTTTTTTCATACTTACGTTACGGTATTTCTTCCATGCGGTACAGCTTGGGAAGTCCAAAAGAATGATAATATCACAATTACGAAATAAAATATTCGCATGTTTATAATATCTGAAAAGAGAATATGTTTTATTTCAAGTGATACTTCAGTATCGATATATATATATAGCGAATATATATTTAATATTAATCACTGGTCGGCAATTCGCAGAAAATTTTCAATTAACTAGAAGATAAGGGTATCGCAAATGAACTGTTGACCCTTTCGATTCATCTGGGTTTCCTATTTCTGCAAAAAGAACGCGACAACGGTCGATATTCAGCAACAAATACGTGTTTCATAATTCCTTCATCGCTTTGCAAACATGTGTATTTATAAATATTGGTGTACTCACACACACACACACATACCAGCAAAATGCATTTACAATCTTGCAGAAACAAGAGAAATATCTGCAGGCATCGTTCTTTGTTCTGATGATAAGTCTTGAGTTGATTAAAGAATTTAATTAACAGTTTTAATTAGGGCAATACTGTATGGTCTTTTTATGCTGTATGCCAGACCCGCATTTTCTTGAATGGACCATTTAATGATACCCCTCTTCAAGTAAAACAGATGCCCTTCAAACAAACCACTTCAAACTGCAGCAAAAAGCGTTTGTTATACAACTAAATAACTCAAACCTTGTATCATAAACACACATTTTATCAACAATATTAAAAAAATATATATTTGGATCAAAACATATAAAAAAAGCAAACAATATTAACAATTTATAAACCACGCATAAACAAATAATACTATTAATTCTACCAAAAAAAACCTATACAAAATTCTAACGTTACCTTGTATGTTGTCCCTCTTAATGTTAAAAAGAAAAAATATAACTTAAATTATTAACGGAAGACTTCGTAGGCACACCACTGAAAGATACAGACTTCAGCACTGGACCGTTCGTACAAGAAGTTCAAACACATTACAAAATTAATCTTTTAATTATAGCGAGCGCCATCCTTCGGTGGTAATTGTAAATCGCGATGTAGGCGCCATCTTTTGGAATTCTATATTAACCACATATGTCATGTTTGATTGTTTGAATTATATTATGACGGAAAGAAAAATTTGCCAAACAGGCTTTGTTAGAAATGTCATTTGATATAAATCTCAACATTTTATCAAGAGATTTTCTTTTAATTACTCGAATTATGTATAAATAGAGTTAAAAAGAGTGTTGCCGGCAATCTAGTGTCTATATTTGTAACTAATTACGTAAGTCGAAAGTAATATGGCGTTGTAGCGCACGTGAATCTGGTTTTACCGCATTTTATCAACATTTCCGAAGAATCTAAGAATATTTTATCAATTAGTTAACGATGTATCGCTTATTTAGTCTACCAAAAACGAAATTATACACGCTGAACGGCGTGTCGACTCCGACGAACGACGCAATTTCTAGGTTATTATCCTTGGAGCAAAGTTGCATGTTTTGTGACCGTTTCAACTCAGGTAATTTCACAATTTTCCCGGTTAGAACGACACCTTTTAACGGTTACATTTTAGTTGTTATGAGACACCGATCAACGCATACAAACCCTGAGCCGAAAGCACCAAGAAAGAAACGAATCCGGGGTACGAAAAAGTATGCTGAACTTTTAGTTGGTACGTTAGAATTATAACCGCAATGTATGATATTTACGCTTGTAATTTTTTAGTTACTGATAAATCAACGTCGGAACACATGGCGAAAGTTCAAAAATTAAATTCCGAAGATCTTAAATACTTGGCGTTGACGAACTTGAACCTGAGTGAATTGCACAAGTTAAAAAATATGATGCGCAGTAATCGATTTGTTAGCGAGCACACCTTCCATAATTTAACTGTACTGGAGGATATATCGGATATTGATCCGGTATCAACGACACCTGTACGGTCTGTGATAACGAATAGTTTTAATGTGAATAGTGTAGTACCTGATTTACTTAATAAGCCAAGTGTTTCTGGCCTTTGTGCTAATGTGGACAATCAGCATATGGAAGAGGAGAATTTGGGAGCCGGAGAGTTAGTTGAAAGTATAGAAAGGTTAGTGCAGTAGTCTTAATAATAAATTTATCTTAGGTCAGGATTTTGTTGTATTCTATGACTAGAATTAATTTAAATCCCAAGAGTCAGTTCCTGTAAAACAGTAGGTAGTATAAATAATAAACTTATTTTAAGTCAGGCATGTTGTACTTTATAACAAGAAAGAATTTAATTCCCTAGAATTAGTTGCTATAAAGCAACAAGTAGTCAAAATAATACACTTGTCCTCAGTGGCGGACTAAGGCTAAAGCGGGCCCTAGGCAACATTCTGATTCCGGGCCTATTTTTCAGTCATGACACATATACACTTTGCGTTTGGTAGTTTGGTTTTAAAGCATATGGTATGTAGTTCTATTTAATTAGCGGATTCCAAGAAAAGAAAAAAAGAAAAAATAATATACATGTACAAAAATTAAATAAATATAATTTATTAAAACAAACAAACATAAACATAATTTATTAAAACAAACAATAATATTTAAACAAATATACCCAGATTGATTAGTTATATTGCATTTTTTCTCACTTTTAATTCTGCAAACTCGTCAATTAGTTTGTCATAATTAATAGAGTTATTTGAGAACTTTTTTTCTATATAAAATGATAAACTATTTAATTTTTGTTGACATAATGTGGATCTCAAAAAAAAATTATTCTGGCCATTACTGATAATGATCTTTCACCGTTTGCATTACTTATTGGAAGGGTTAAATAAATTCTCAGAATTATGTATAAATTAGGGAATGTTGCTGACCAGACGGATACAGGCGAAATAATATTTTATTACTTATAAAAGTTAAATTGTAACTTAAATTGTAATATGTACATCATTTTTCACAAACTTCATATTTTAATTCCTCTATTGAAGAGTCACTAACATCACTACTATGCAAAATTGTTTTGAATTTATAATTAATAGTTTTATATCCATTAGATCTTTTTTTAACGTTGCTAAAGAATCGCATACAACAACAAAAAAATTTACTAGAAATAACTTAGTTTGCAAAAACCAGATGCAACAAAACAGCATCAGGAATGTTGTATTTTATGACTAGAAAAAAATTAATTCTCAAAAATCAGATGACATAAAACAGCAGGTTGCCCAAATAAATAATAAATTTGTCCTAGATCACGAATGTTGTATTATATGACTAGAAAAAATTTAATTCCCAAAAATCAGATGACATAAAACAGCAGGTTGCCCAAATAAATAATAAACTTGTCCTAGATCACAAATGTTGTATTTTATGACTAGAAAAAAATTAATTATCAAAAATCTGATGAAATAAAATAGCAGGTTGCCCAAATAAATAATAAACTTGTCTTAGGTCATGAAATGTTGTATTTTATGAGTAGAAAGAATTTAATTCCCAAAAATCAGATGCAAGAAAACAATAGGTACCCCAATAAATAATAATCTTCTGTTATGTTAGGGATGTTGTATTTTATGATAAGAAAGAATTTAACTCCCAAAAATCAGATGCAATAAAACAGCAGGTTACCCAAATAAACTTGTCTTAGGTCAGAAATGTTGTATTTTATGAGTAGAAAGAATTTGATTCCCAAAAATCAGATGCAATAAAACAGCAGGTTGCCCCAATAAACTTGTCTTAGGTCAGAAATGTTGTATTTTACGACTAGAAAGAATTTAATTCCCTAAAGCTAGTTGCAATAAAACAGCAGGTAGTCTAAATACACAATAAACTTTTCTTAGATCAGGAATGATGTATTTAATAGCTAGAAAGAATTTAAGTCTCAAAAAGCAACTATAACTGTGGGAACCCCATGCCATTACATTTACGCTTTTGAGGTGATGTTAAATCGTTGCAATTCGTCTATGTAGATTTGAAGTAATTACGTTGCCTTAGTGCCAATAGAAAAGTGAAGAAATCGAGATGTTTTAACCATCTTATTAAATTAGCGTTCGGTTAGTTTCATGGGTTGCGGTTATATTTCTAATTCGAGGTTATAACTCCTACCGACAGCTTTCAGCAGGTTCTACCGATAAGTACGTTCCAACCAGAGGTCCTCGAGGAACTCCACGAAGAACATGAAGCGGAAGACGGAAAAGACGAAGCCGAATCTAAAGAAGCCACCAGAAAGCGTCATTACGATTCCGCGGCAAAACAAGAAATCGTCACACGAACCGTCGGTGCCTTCGTGGAAATATGCGGCATCTTACAAAATCCCCAACGTGGTCTAAACGTCCTCCTCGGTCACAGATCGAAAAGAGTCAAAGAATTATACCCGCCGATCAAAAGCATCGGCGTTTATAACGCTGCCATGAAAAGTTTTGCCGCCAGAGGGCAGCTATCAAAAGTCCAGGAGATATTGAGGATGTGCCACAGCGAAGAGGTGGATTTGAACGTGCAGACGTACGCTTTGATTTTTGAATGTTTAGGCAGGAAAAATATCGATAATAGCCGTCTAAAACAGATACGCATTTACGCGCATCAGATGCACACGAAGGAGATCACTTTTGATCGAATCATGGACGAGGCCATCTTGGAAATGGATCAGCGCGAATTTGTTCTGAAAGCCATGAAGGCCTACGACCCAAATTACGAGCCTACGCACAGGCCACCTTCGGTGCAGTACGCCAATCACTTATTGAATCATCTTAACTGCGACCACCAGAACGAATATAACCTAAAAACCGTTGGCGATGACAGTCAATCGCTGATCAAGATCCATGAGATGCGTCATAAGATCCAGGACCAAATGGACGTCGAAAAAATAGGGTATATCACGGTGAGTGTTTGAATTCTTCAATATAATTTGTTTAGATTTTTTATTGATAGTAACCATATAATATTATACAATTAACCAAGGTTTTTACTCTTTTATATGTGACAATATGCCATAATAACAAAAAACTGGATTAAAATGTCCACATAATCGAAATTAATAAAAAAAAACCAATTAAACAAATATCCGTAAGATAACAATAATACTGTATTGGGATCATAAGAATACAGGGCACTTCTCGATACAAATAACTGCACATTACATACCATAAGATACTGTCACGTATCCGTGTGTTTTCCTGCGAGGTTTATTTCAATTGCAATCATTTTGCAATCCCTAGTGTTATGATCAATTTTTCAGATCAAAAGCATAGAGGCGAATACAAATCCCGGTCAAGATGTTCTAAAATACCGTGAATCTTTGAAAGGAGTGATAGAAACGTGGGAAACAGCGGCCCTAAACGGGTTCAACCGCGATTTTCAAGCAGTTTGCGCAAAGAGGCAACGTATGAGTCTCGAGCCATATTTACGTAGCATCCCCACAAAGGATTTTATAACCGTAATCATCGACGAGGCTAAACTCATCGCACAAGGCTCCGAGACGTACAGCCCGACGGCCAATCAACTATACAGGGCTCTGGGAAACAAAGTTTACGCGAGGTTTAAGGTTTTGCGAAAGAAAAAAGTCGGAGTCTTAGATAAGGTATTTGTTCCCTTTTTATATCTCCACCCAGACAAATATCCAAAAAATAAATTGTAGATAATGAAAATCCATTCGAAATACTGCGATAACTACGCGCTGACGCACTCAACTCTTGACGTTCTGCCTGGTGAGGAAGACCCTCTAAATTCAAGGCAGAAGTGGCAATGGATCGAACATAAACTAAAATCGGAGGGCTCCTCTATAGAATTCCTGCATCAGCCTTGGGCCCCAAGTACCGTGCAGGGCATTGGAAAATTTCTGTACAGCATTGTGATGCACGATCTTAAGATCGACGTCAACGTGATGCGCGGAAACAACAAGCACGTGTGAGTATTATCATTATTTTGCATTTTATTCTTTTGTAATTTTTGCAGTAAAAATTGAATTTCTAAATTGCAATTTCTAGCAATGAGTTGCCTGCATTCTACACGATATTCCGCCATCAGGGTCGCATAGTAAAAGAAGAGGTTAAGCCGCATCCGGTCCTATCCAGGTTATACAGGGCGTCCGAACCGGAAACACTCACCTTTCCCTCCTATCACGTCCCGATGACCTGTCCCCCGGTGCCGTGGTGTTCCATCGAGACTGGGGGATACCTGGTGACCCCCACGGACTTCGTGCGGCTCCCCCCGCAAGCCCTCATGCAGAAAGAGCGTCTTCAGGCGAGCCCCGCGAACCAGCTGTATCCAAGCTTCGACGCCCTCAACCAACTAGCCGCCGTCCCATGGAAGGTCAACACAAGAATACTCGATTGTATTTTGGAGGTTAGAATTTATTTAATTTGCTGCTTTTGGAGGTTAATCTTTGTTTTTTTGACGTTAGAATTGTTGTTTTTTTAGCTTATGGATTTTTTTGTAGGTTAATGGTCGATTAGCGCTTTGACAGTTGACAGGTGCTCGTCGAGGCGTTTGACAGCTGTCAACTGTCAACTGTCTGATTCTTTAAGATTATTTTGGTGTGGTCTGTGTTCAGTAATTAGCATTTTGAGGCTTTATTTTGTTTTTGAATGTCAATTTTTTTTTGAGGTTAGTTTTCTTTGAGGTTAGATTTGTTGTTTATCTTCTAGATATTCAGCTGTCATCTGTCTGATTCTTTAAGATTATTTTGGTGTGGTCTCTGTTTAGTAATTAGCATTTTGAGGCTTTATTTTGTTTTTGAATGTCAATTTTTTTTGAGGTTAGTTTTCTTTGAGGTTAGATTTGTTGTTTATCTTCTAGATATTCAGCTGTCATCTGTCTGATTCTTTAAGATTATTTTGGTGTGGTCTCTGTTTAGTAATTAGCATTTTGAGGCTTTATTTTGTTTTTGGATGTCAATTTTTTTTAGATTAGTTTTCTTTGAGGTTAGGTTTGGTGTTTATCTTCTAGATATTCAGCTGTCAGCTGTCATCTGTCTGATTCTTTAAGATTGTTGGCGCTAAATTTGATGCCCTGATAGAATTATAATTGTATTTTATTTGGATTTAACAGTGTACTTCGATACTGTTAGTTTTTTTATTGTCCCAGGTGTACGATTGTCGAGGCTGTTGGTCTGCCCGCTCAGATATAGTTTTCCTCGTATGGTTTAGTCGTAGTGACCGTTGTGTTCTCGATTGTGATTGAGATAGTTTTTGGCGTATCGTCCATAATTAGTTTCGTTGTTGGGTTTTTGATGGTTTAGAGGGTATTTTTATTTCCTATATTTTGTGGATATCGTTAGAGATTTCCGCTGGTATGTCATATGCTACTACGCGGTCAGGTGATTTTTTCTTTGCTAATCCTGCATCTATAGGTTGATTACCTATTTTATGTGTGGCAGATTAGTTATCGTGCCTGGTATTTTGCTCCTAATTTGTACTTGAGCGTTGGTTATTGCTCGAATCCCCCTGGATACGTTCTTTATTCTTTTAGAGACATTTTTTTGTGACATTTCGTCCACGTGGGAATCGGACGTTCCGACCGTCCGTCTAATTGTTTATTATTATATGTTATTGTGCTTGTATTAGTGTTTACCCTTAGAGTTGAGAACACATAAGGGTGCCAACTCTATCGGTGTGCAATTAATCGTTGTTATATACAGTCCACTAGTTTTTTTATTCCATTTGAATTGATTGTGATCAGATCAGCGCAAACAAAGATTATTTTATTTGTGTGATCTGTGTTCAGTAATTAGCATTTTGAGTTCTTTTTTTGTTTTTGGATGTCAATTTTTTTTAGATTAGTTTTTTTTGAGGTTAGGTTTGTTGTTTATCTTCTAGATATTCAGCTGTCATCTGTCTGACTTATTCTTTAAGATTATTTTATTTGTGTGGTTTGTGTTCAGTAATTACCATTTTGAGGCTTTATTTTGTTTTTGGATGTCAATTTTTTTTTTGAGGTTAGTTTTATTTGAGGTTAGGTTTGTTGTTTATGTTCTAGGTATTCAAGCAAGGCGGTTCCTCAAGGTTGAGCGTCCCAGAGAATCCCGAGAACCTTGTGCCACCGCCTCCCGTATCCCAAGACATGGACAAGCAACAGCGATTTGCGGCTTTTCGCCAGAGGTTGCAGTTCCGTCGGAAAAAAGGCGAAATGTATTCGTTGTGGTGCGATTGCCTGTATAGGTTATCGTTAGCAAATCATGTAAGTAAATGTTAAGGGTTAAGGGATAATCAATTAATTAATTTTTAAATACAAAATTATTGTTTAAATTAATCAGTACTTAATTACACAATTAATTTTCAGTTTAGAGATGATATATTCTGGTTACCTCACAATATGGACTTCAGGGGGCGCGTCTATCCGGTCCCCCCGCATATGAATCATCTCGGTTCAGATTTGGCCCGATCCATGTTGGTTTTTGCGGAGGCGCGCCCTTTGGGACCCGGGGGCCTCGACTGGCTAAAGCTTCATCTGGTTAACCTGACCGGGTTGAAAAAGCGTGACCCAGTGGACGATAGATTGCAGTTCGCCGACGAGATTATGGATAAAATCATGGATTGTGCTGATCACCCACTGACAGGCAATATGTGGTAAGTTTTCCTTAAAGTTATGTTTGATATACCGTTTAGGAATTGATATACAGTATGGGCCAAACCAAGCCAACATACTTCATTTGGCGTACATAATATTTGATTATGTCTGCATCATATATAAATTGGCGAATCTCTTGCATGCTTTAGTGATCGTCTAAAGAGTGTTGTTATTGTTATCACTAAAAAATAGGTGGGTACAGTCCGATGAACCATGGCAAACCTTAGCCTGCGCCATGGAGATAGCAGCCGCGGTGCGTTCGGGAAACCCCGAAACATTCCGCTCCCACTTCCCGATACACCAGGACGGCAGCTGCAACGGCCTTCAGCATTACGCCGCCCTCGGCAGGGACTCGGCAGGCGGCTACAGCGTCAACCTAACGAAAGCGACGAAGCCCCAGGATGTCTACAGTGCCGTCGTAACCCTCGTCGAGGAGAGACGACGCAAAGACGCCGAAGCCGGTCTGGAAATTGCCGTCGTCCTCGATGGCTTCGTCAAGAGGAAGGTCATCAAGCAGACGGTGATGACGACAGTTTACGGGGTGACCAGGTTCGGCGCACGCTTGCAAATTGCTAGACAGCTGAAGGACATCGATGAGTTCCCGAAGGAATCCGTCTGGAGTGCTTCTTCTTACCTCACGAGTGAGTTGTAATTTCTTTTTTTTTTTTTACCTGGAAGTGAGGTTTTTTTTTTTTTATTGAAATTTCTTACAGCACGTACATTTGAATCGCTTAGAACTATGTTCACGTCCACACGCGAGATACAAGACTGGTTCACGGACTGCGCCCGTATGATTTCGACGGTCTGCGGGGAGAACGTGGAATGGGTGACACCGTTGGGTCTGCCGATCGTCCAACCGTACTTCCGCTACAAGAAACTGCCGTCAAATCCGTACTACGAGGCGTTCCATATGGACAAATTCGAGTAACTGTCATTACCTTTTCATTTATTATTGTTTTCCGGGAGAAAACTGCATTGTTTACGTTATTATTGATGACAAATTAACACGTTTTTGTTTGAAGGAAACCGAATGTGATGAAACAAAAGAATGCCTTCCCACCGAATTTTATACACTCGTTGGACTCTAGTCACATGATGCTAACCTCTCTGAACTGCGAACGCAAGGGGATTACGTTTGTTTCGGTGCATGATTGCTATTGGACACACCCGTCGACTGTGCATATTATGAATAAAGTTTGATGGTGTTTATTTTTCGAAATATAAATTTGTTAATTGAATTTTTCTTTTAGATTTGTAGGGAGCAATTTGTTGCACTGCATTCTGAGCCTATTTTGGATAATTTATCAGAGTTTTTGGTGGAAAGATACAGCTACAGCTTAGAGTGAGTACATGCTAGGTTCAAGTTTGGTCAAGGGCATTTTTTATTTATTAATTTTGTTTGTTTTTTTTTTTTTGACGATTTCTTCGGATACATTTTAATTGGTTTTTTTTTAGGGATTTAACTTTAGATGGTTCATTACAAGACCTCTCAAGAAGGAAATTGAATAAACTTCTACAGCGTTTACCAAATAAAGGCAATTTTAATATACAGGAAGTTCTCGATTCTGTCTACTTCTTCAGCTAGTTGTAAATAAAAATACACATTTTGTTAAGTTTTCTCAAGGCGTTTTATTTATTTTTAAACTTAATAATTAGTTATGTACAGCAATGTTAAATATGAACTAGGCTGACTATTATGGTCAAAATAGTTGGAGTATAATTTTAGATTATACACATATGGATTAAAAATTGATTGGTTACTTAATCCTGAAAATTAGAACTGTCTACCTATTCTACTTTGTCCACGAAAATAGTTAAAATACGGACGGACCAGTATATCGTTGGTAAAATGTCATGTGCTGTTGGGGACATATTAGTCGTAGTATATATAATTGTATTATACACATCTAGATTACAGACAGATTGGGTAATTAATCGTGATAATTAGAGCTGTCTACCTTTCTACTTTGTCCAAGAAAATTGTATGAAATATGGACGCAACTTTGTATGTCGGTAGAATGGTATAGGATGTTACTCGGTTTCATAAGATGTTACTAGGTTTCATAAAATGTTACTTACCTTTATTACATCCCACTCTGTAAAATTTTAAAACGAGTAACAGGAAGTGGAGTCTAGTAACACGAAGTGTAAACAAGTGACAAATATATATGATATGATTTTATATGTCGCTCATGGTATAGGATGTTACTAGGTTTCGTAAGATGTTACTTACCTTCAGTACGTGCCACTCTGCAAAATTTTAAAGCATGCAACACGAAGTAGAAGCATGTGATGCATATGATATGATTTCACACGTCGGTTGTGGTATAATTACATATTACTAAAGAAAAACACAATTTGATAAATTTTTTCATGGCGTTTTATTCATTTTTAAAACTTAATAATTAGCTATGTACAGCAATTTTACATACTAACAAAAATATAAACTAGTGACTCTCAACGGTTCAATATATATATAATATATTCGGCGCCCGTGGACGCGTCAACAAGGAAAAATTAAATTAAATTAAAACGCACGGTTGACCAGAATATTATTGTTCCTGAAACGTCGGGAGATTTTATGATATTCATTCACAAACCTTATCGTACATCACATTTTCCTCACATTACATTTAGGATTTTCTATATAAAGTCTTAAGCAAACCATAGAAATTACTTTGATCGGAAGAACAACATTTTTTAGTTGATTGCCCTTCAATTCAAAACTACCCATTAAAACAAAAAAAAAATCATCACTAACAAAAGGAACTGAAAACAAAATCAATCGTTTAGGACTTATATTTCATACGAATTCTTACAACGGGTTTCTCTATAGACTCTATAGAACTCGAACAAAAAGAAACGGACGACAAAATTCTCTCTAAATTACTCAATTTCGTCTTCGTAGGCGTTATTTCTCGATAAAACGTAGACGACGGCTTCGTACGTCGCCATCATGATAGCAGTGTTCGGTATCTGCCGTACCAGTTGCGTCGTCAACCCTCTGTACACCCCCCGTATTCCCTCTTCCTTAAAAACAAGACCTAAGGTCTGCCAAAACTTTTTATACCTCGACCCTTCTTCTCTTAATCTCGTCCTCGCCACCTCGTGAGGATACGCTATACAACTCGCAACCGTTTTTGAGACTGCGCCGGCCAGCATAAACTCGAGAAAATCGGAAGCCCCTTTGTCGTGTGTCGTTCGGGCTCTGTGCGCTATCAGCTCGGCTTTTATTGCCTCGTATATCACAAAATGCACTATTGTCTCTGATATTCCCATGTACGAAGCGGTTATGCCTTTGTAGAAGCCTAAGATACCCTGTAATAACAACAAATAGTAGAAATGTGGCAATATTGTTACACCGCACTGTATAAAACATTGGGTTGGGACTTACTGATTGGGCGTATATCCGTCTGACGCACTGCATGGCCGTCATCTGGTTTTGTTTGTTGACGTCGAGCTGCAGTCGGGTTTTGACGAACCATATTGGGTTGGTGAGGGTGCTAGACATGAAGCCGGCGCAAGACGCCGACATGATGTGGACGAGGGCGGTGTCCTGATGGCTCATAATACTATTGAAGAAGACCTTCATCTGGGAATAGGTGCAGAAGTAGACGGCCCGCGAAGGTGCCACGCCCACCAGGTTCGGACCGAGACCTGCAACAAACACAAGCAGAAACGTGAGATTTTGTCAAGTTCACGAAAAAGCGAACTTGACAAAATCTCTGTTGCCCTTTTCTTGTTGCGTTTTACAGTATTCTAACGGAAATCTATAAGGATGCGATGAGCAAATTTGTATAGATATTTATAGATAGTCACTGGAGGATGAGAACATTTGCCACTTCCGATTGTCAGATTGTCGCCAAAAACAATCCAGTTCATCTCCTGGTAATTCTAAATATGTATACAAAATTTTAGCCCGATCCCTTGTTTCGTTTGGGCGCTGTCCTGTTCACTGACATACATACATAAATACCCACATAAATTGTCCAGAAATCATAGCAATGGATTCAAGGCCCTTGAATCAAGGGACCCTAATTTTTGCTGAATCACATTTTTTTTTCGTCGATTAAAACCCTTTTCTTCTAGGATACTTGTCAGAAAGTAAACATTGTATTAGCTAGGAAAAATTTGAAGAATTTAATTTACTGAAATAATCATCAAAATCTACTAAAGATTATAAAAGTTGTTGGAGATAGAAACAAAGTCTGATCAATACATTAACACCTGATTATTGATGACGATAACCTAAATAAATCTAAACAATCGCGAATTTTGGCACCGGATCGGAAACAGAATAATTGGCAGAGCGGTCAGTTTCAAAAAATAGCAGCGCCCTTTCTATTTTTGCGCGTACCAATCGCAAGGAAAAAAACACAATTTCTCCACACAGTTTTGGTTTATAAATACACAAACACACACAAACAAAATATTTGTAGTGACCCTCACTCAACTTTCCAACCACCTCCTTGACATATTGAAGCGTCTAAACCTTCTACAATTTTAAAACGTTGACGTTTATTAAAATTTGGCAATTCGCTATCAGGGCGGCGACTAAAGCTGCGGCTACCGTCAAACTACTTCTATGAAGACTTACTGATTTTGATTTTTTTCTTCGAGGTCGAGGTCATATTAAAACTGAGCTCTAATAAATAATATCTAAAGATAGCTTATAGAGACAAAAAATAGGACCAAGTGGGACAGTTTAGAGCGCTAAAAAATGCGATAGCAACCATCATACTACAAATATGATGTTTGGTATCAATTTGGTCAAAATTGGTTGAATCCCTAAAAAGATGATTGTAACATTTCCGGTTATCAGATTATCACCAAAAACAATCCAATTCGTCCTCTGCTAATTCTGAATACGTATACCAAATTCCAGCCCGATCCGTTGTACCGTTTGTTAGTACACAGAAATGGTTCTACTTCTAGTAAATGAAAACATTCACTTTCGTTGTATTCATGAACAGTTGTCCGTCTTTTTCTGTGTATAATAAAGAGTAGATAATGGTCGATTATTAAACACGGAATCTTGTTATCGTTAAAACTGTGCAGCGTGTATGTACTCCTTTTTTTATCGCAATGCTCTATCCTTTTTTTCGTAAATGTTTCGGGCACTTAATCTGCGATCTTAAAAATAGCGTCGGCTGGCTGTACATCGGATTTTTTAGACTTTGACCGGCCAGATTCACGTAGACGCGTCTCACTACATGCGTCATCCCCAAAATACTGCTACATTGTAACTTTATTGCGCTTGTATTTATTTACCAGCCTCTACTGTCAGAAATAATTCAACATATGACAATTAATAATTAAATCAATTATTAATTAAATCCATATATTTACTTTTTAACCCAGTAGGTACGCCACAAAAGACCTACCTTTGAAGAGGGCCATGGGGCCCTCGTACTTGATGATGTGTTTCAGACACTGGATGAGGCTCATGGTGGGCGGGGGCGGTGTTTTTCCGACCGCATAACCTGAAAGAGCTACAACTTGAGGCCGGCACTGGTGGGCACTGGTCCATAACCTACGGCTCTGCGCCTGCTGCTGCTGATGATGGGCGTTCGCTTGCGTTGTACACGCGGAAGACGGGTTGCTGTGGTGTGTGGCGGCGGTCGCGGTGACTACAGTTGTCTTCCCGCCGCCCAGTTCCGCCTGCGCCAATTGCGGAAATACCACGAATCCGCTCCTCGACGACTGGAGGCGCGTCTTTACCACCTCGAGGGGACATGTCACTATTGCCCCGACGGTACCAGCGACACTACAAACAAAGAAATTTGATAATTTTAGTGACTTTTTTCTTCTATATTATGTTTTATTGGGGATCTGGAAGTTGCGGTTGTAAGGAGACTTCTGTTCGGATTTAAGAGAAAAAAAAACGAGCAAGAAAATATATTAGGATAGTTTTTCTGATATTTCCCACAATCAGTGCTGGTCGACATAGGACAGAAAATAACCTATTTTAACCTAATTACCATTTAATAACTACATAACTGTTATATTCAGCCCAATTCTGTACGAAAGTTACTATTCAGTTGCAAAAAAGGGTTGTTAAAAGTTGTTAAAGGTTAAGTTTTAGTAACTTTTATAGCAACGAGAACACAATTGTCAATGCTGTATGCAAAAGTTATAAAACCCCTGATTTCTGTTCTGTATCAAAGTTACAATTTCGGTTGCTAGGAAAGTGAAGTTGTTAAAGGTTAAGTTTTAGCAACTTTGAGAGTAACTTGACTACATTTGCCAATTCGGTATGTGTGAATTATTCAAACGTTACTATTTTTTATTTTGACAAATGTTGTTAAATTCCGACCTGCGGGTATCTTGATTTCTATTTTTTTACCTAAAATACGATTATTTTATTCTTGTATACAATCAAAATGGTAACAAATGAGTTCAGCATGCAAACCCTCTTTTAACATTGATAAAATCATGCACTGTTGAATATTTAATATAGATGGGCAGCAAATGATGAGAAACAGTAATACCTACTTATTTCTTTGATAAGTCTGCTCACTACCGGTTGGCTTACAGACAAAGAAATATCTTGCCCTATGCTGGTTTAGTAACAGCCGACAGTAAATACATATATAAATTCACAAGAAACTTTTAGGTGGAGTGGAATTTTTGTTCTTTGGGTACTGCCTTGAACAAACTCTCCCATTTCTTCTATGAGATTTATCACGAGATCTTTCGACAGTCTGTATTGTTTCATAAAGAAGTCTGGAACTTCGTATGGGAAATAATCTTGTAAATTTCTCTTAAAAATACTTCTTTTTCTCCTACAGTTTTAATTGTAAAAAATAGAAATATTTAATTGAAGTCATACTTAATTTTCACATCGTTAATTGCATTTATTTCCATGACATGATCCATTGCCATGACAATGACTATCAGATCCACAGATGTTACTTATCAACTCAGTTACTAAATATTTTAAACACTTGGTTACTAAAAGGTACATACAGAATACATATTTTTCCGCAAAGTTGTTATTTAAGAACTGAAAGTGTCATTTAATAACTGTCAGATTGACAGTTGTTACATATCCACTCAGTTGTAATCAAATATTCTAAACACTCAGTTATGATACTAAAAGCCACATACAGCATACCAAACATCGGAAGAGTTCTTATTCAGGAAATGTCGCTGTCAGTTAACAACTTTTGTGGTTGCTAACGTTAGTAACTTTGATACAGTTGGACAGATTAGTTGGCGAATGCCAATACCTGCTATCTAAACATGAAAACATTCGTCATTAAGATTTGTTACGGGTGTCCGCGTGCGAAATTACTGTGTTCCTCCGAACATTGCAAAACATTGCGCTAAAAATATACGTCCTTACTCTAGAGATGCTGCTAGAATGTTTCCTGTTGTTCGCCATCGGGTTTGTTCGGAACAAACCAGAGAGAAACAAATCGTTAGAACTCTGATTGGAAAGAAGCCTTGTTTTTCGTTGCTACGAATGATTGGTATTTTGGTAAGCGGAGGATCGCGAAAAAAAATAATAGATGTTTGTTGTGAACCGATAACCTGCGTTTGATAATATTTAATTGATGTATTTCGTATCTCGGTAGTTGTTTTGGAGCACATTGGACATAATAACTCACAAATATGAACGATATGAACACCAACAAAGCTGCTATAAATAATTTCAATCTAGATTAGGAGATCGAGATTATTTATCGACGAATGTTTGTTGACAACATTTTCGGTGCGCGCTAAGACGCGGATGGAATGAAAATATCCATCTACCGTTTAATAAATAAGTGATGATATTTTTACACCGGTATTTTATTTTTATTTCTATTTTGACTGCACGCACAAAAAAAATCAAAAGACAACTAGCATCTTTCGATTAAATATTCATCCTCTGTTTGGTATGTGACATTGCCGTAGTTTTTGGCGAATTTTTATATATTTTTTTCTGTTGAAGTGCGTCAAGAGTTTGTTTGCATTTGTCTGAATGTATTCTGGAGTTATGCCAGTATAAAAATTCGTATTTTCAAAAATTCTCGTAA
This sequence comes from Aphodius granarius, assembly GCA_963971325.1. Lineage (NCBI taxonomy): Eukaryota > Metazoa > Arthropoda > Insecta > Coleoptera > Scarabaeidae > Aphodius > Aphodius granarius. The sequence continues at coordinate 8,739,002 of OZ020227.1, read as the reverse complement.
GTCTTAACACTAAAATGAGAAAAGCATCCGATATTTACATACTGCCAATTTAGCATACCCATTATAGATATCGTATATTCAATAAAAATGTCTAGTGATCCTTTTTGCAAAAAATTTAAGATATTTTCATTTGTATGTACATAATATTGGTTATAATACAGATATAATGGTGTCCCTTGGTGGTCTATTTGATAAAATTAAGTGTCCCTCTTATATCTTATTATTATTATTATCATTTTAATGCGCAATAATCATTACATAAGTGACAAATCTAAAACACACTTACCGAAATCTCACTGTCTGATATACAGTGTTACAACTTAGGAGACACGATACACAAGTTTATCTAATCTCTAGCGACATTTTTACGATTGTAATGCACTGTGGTAAAAAATTCCACTGCCATTAAAAACATAGATCCGGATTAATCATTATATATACAGGGTGTAACAATCAACAAAAATCTGATATATCGGGTTGATATATTCTTATTAATAACTGAAATATCTAAGGTCAAAGTTATGGCCAATTGTAACGCTTCAAGAAACTGTCTTGTGTCGTGTGTTTTATAATATGTATCACAAGTTATTATAACGAAGTGCCCATTGATTATTAATTCAGTATTGACATCGTATATTTTCAAAGCGAATTTCCAACATCAAATAAAATAATTGCACGTTATCGTTATGAATACGTACAAATTTGTTCGGCCTTGTAAGGCAAAATATCGCAATCATATGTGATATCAACGTCAGCGTGTTGAATAGTGAATAATAACTAATAACCAGGCAATTATCAAACTGGCGCCGTGTGATTTATTTATAAAAATAGGAAATTGAACAAAATAATGTAAACATTGCTAATTAATTTGGCTTTAAAAATAGAGTACGCGCAAACCCGGCCAAGGTCGTTAATTCTTCTACAGGGTGATCCAAACTTAGACCGCCAAAACATAGCGTTGGTTATCTTATAACAGACATAATCCAGGTGTATAAAGGACTTTATTCAAGTATGGAATAGACAGGCTGATATAATTTACAATATAAACGCGAAATATTAATAAATATATCGCGTGATTGCAAATGTTGACTGTAAAGATCAATTTTAGCCCCGCAAAGTTAATAATGTCTGTTAGTATATGGCAAACATGTGTTCTGTTGTTTTAGCGATACTATATGACGTACACGAACAAATTCTAATTAAAAATAACCGTAAGCTTTTGCCAAATCGAAATGTTTCGTAATTATTCTCTTTATCGAGCCACAATAAAAATTTGTTGTTAGGGATATCCTTGCAATTCGGTGATTGAAGCAAATGACGTATTTGTCATATGTCATTTGTTACTTGTCATTTCTTAACAAATTTATATTCGTAACTTTGACCTTTGAATTACCATACACACTGTATATGCATAATACAGTGTATATATACGTTTCAAGCAGACGCTTGTTTAGGATTATGTTACACTGAAGGGTTCAGTGCTCTTAAAATTCATCATTGCATATTGTCCACAAAACTAATCAAAACATAGAGATTAACTTGTTACATTTTTTTTTATAAAATACTAGCACCTATAATGTACTAATTTGTAATAGCGATATTTCGAAGTGAAACCGGTGTTTGACTAGAAAAATAAGGTATGTTGCAAGACCTATAGACTTGTAGATATCTAGACTCCACGTGATTGTCATATACCCGTTTGTAAGTCGTTTTAAAAACAATTTCGTACACGAATAAATACGATAGTGACAACGTATTTTTAAAAGATTTCTACTATGGGAGATAAGGTTTTTTTTTTTCGTCGATCAGGTTTGGTTAGCAGGTTTAAAATTTCGGTTTAGACACGGTAATTGTTTAAACAAATTGCCGCGTGTTGTTAATTGAGATCACCAGGTTTTTCATTAGTTCATAAAATGCGTCGTAGTAAGTCCGCATGCCCAATACTTCTGTTTGTTTATGTGCGGCTTATATAACATTGTCTAGGTTAGGGATCAGGGATAGAATTAAGAATAATTAATTAATACTCACCCTCCGGCAACTAAATGTATCACAGTATCCCTCTGAGACATTAGACGCAAAAGTTTTTCGTAGCTTAAAGCTGGATGATGTTGGGAATCGTTACTCCGTTGTAATACACATTGCACACCGTACGAAAATGTTGTACGAACTAAATATACAATAGTCCAGAAACAGTCACATTATATCGGGGCGAAATACGCGAACCAAAAATCATCAAACTCTTGCTTAACCCTTATTTTTCGGTGGTAAACGTGACCGCTGTCGCGTACGGCACTGCTTTCAGCACTCCGGTCTCTGATTCTTGAATATTTTGATGATAAAGGTGCTTTTCCTTTATTTTCTCCCCCACTACTACTTGCAATACCATGCCTCGATCACGTGCACACTGTTTCAACCTTCCGAAATGATCGGTACTGTCGAAAATTCACAGAAAATTTACACCGCACGGCCGAAAATCGCGAAATTTCCTAGCTTTTCTTTTCAAACTATGCAGATACGTCCGATTTAGGTTAGGCGACTTGTCAAAATAATCAAATTGATTGATAGAAGCGCCACCCTCGGTATAAACTACAAACACTATCAACAAACAAATAGAACCATCAGGATTTATATATCTAAGGTTGTACCGTCTTCTATAAGTAGTGCGCCTGCGTGACGCAACGCTAGGTTATTGCTATCATTTTCAAATGATTTTACGAAAATTATTTTATCTTGCGCCAAGAACATAATGAATGCTGCAACCCGTCGACTGTCGAAAATAATAGTATATTATTATACAAGTTTTATAAGAAGTCAAATTGGCGCATGAGTTGTTTGGGACACGAGGAGCGCCAGCGACGAGTGCCCCAAATGAACGAATGCGCCAATATGTCTTATAAAACGAGTGTAATATACTATTTTTTCTACTTTGCGTCATTAATTTTATAAAAATTTAGAAGTATATTAGGTAAAATTCCAATCTAGAGTATTTATGGGTGCAACCGTTGGTAACACTGTCATCTGTCACTTAAATTCAAATATCTGTGAAAAAGTAATTATTGATAATTATTATATACCATCATATACTAGTAGTACGAAACCTAGGATGCAACACGCATGTTTAAATATGTATAAAAATATACATACTTCGCAGTTTGTGCGATTCTAAAACATCAGTTTGTGCTTACTTTTGTGGTTATGTGTATTTTCGTTTGACATGCATTTGATATCAATGTCACCAATCTTAGAAAAAAGTTACTAAAAACGGTGTTACAATTTGCTAATTGTAACACCGAAAACAGTGTTACAATGTGTGCATAGTGAATGCAAAGTAGAAAAAATAACTTTTTGCACCAGAATCAATACAATATTTATTCTTCAATCGCAATCCTATTCTTACAATGCTGAAAAAATTTGCCTGACTCCTGATCATATAAACAATAAACTGACATTCGTAGTGTATAGTGATATGTCGCTGTGTTTAAAGATGAATTTTTTAAGGTAAAAATTGGTGACAGCGCTGCCTATAGTGACGTCACGATCTCGCCATGGACTATCGCAAAGTGGGTAACCTTGTAAATATAAACCTTCAGTGATCGCAGCCTCCTATCATATCAGCAACCCAAAAAACTTGTCACAACAAAAAACAATACAAAAAAGCAAGAATCACGAGCCCACCTCATGAGAACCAAACTGGAATTGAATGGAGATGATAAATAAGGACCCAAAATAGATTTCTCGGAGTACAGACCTGCGCAAAACGTGAAGTATAGTTAATAACACAGCAGAATTATTTACCCCAGAATCGAAGTGGGGCACCGCCAATTAGATAAACAATAAAAAAAAGCGAAGAGCGAAAACAAAACAGAGATACCATATTGACGTAAATCGGAATGTTTTCTGAATAATCCTGTGATACGGAGTTATTTTTTGTTTACGATATGCCTTATTAAGGCAATATGCTATTGGGCTCCATACGGTTGCCCTATCAGCAGAAAGCGTTGCTAATCGTACTCATCGTATGGCTGCTAATTCTCGTAGCAGCTATCTATCGTTACCTAGAACCAAAACAGAAGGCCTTAGAGCCTGTTGTAACCTCGGAATTATTTCATAATTTAGCCTTTGATATAAAAACTAAGCGGATTTTTAAAATCTGCAATCCAACTCAAGAAATTAACACTATTGATGAAGGTAAACATAACCTGTTTTTCAGGTTAGAGTATTATTTTTGAGGTTAGGTTAATAATTCGAGGTTACGCTAATATTTTTTTAAAGGTATTTCAGACTCGAAACAATGGTCACTGAAGGGGCTTATTGTTTTGATACGGCATGGAGACCGGGGGCCCTTGCAACATCTCAGGAACATCAGCCGGGTTAACTGCGGTACAGCAGAAAATGACTTGTTGACATCATATAAAGTATGTTTTTTTTTTATATGCAATTGCCAGAAATTATTCCCCAATCTACAAGGTGTTTAAAAATTCGAGAAAACATGCCAAAATAGGCTGTCAAAGTTCTAAGAAATTTTAAAACCACTTTTGAACAGCCCTGTATTTTGTGCATTTTTAATATTTCTTTATCAGTGGTATATATTTCTTTTTGTTATTGGAAAAAATATGCTCAGTAACCTCTGAATGTGTGACCAAAACTTATGAGACACCTGTCTCTGTTCTAAGAAATTTAAAAATCCTGATGACAACACTTTTGAACAGCCCTGTATTATAGGCAGATGTCCCTCTTTGTGCATTTTTATTGTTTCTTTATTATTGGTTTATTAATGGCTTATTTCCTATTGTTATCCACATTTTCAGTTCACAGTTATAGGTAGAATTATTTTTTAAGGCTCTGCAAGTATAACTGAAACATTTAAATTATGCTGTATTTTAGACATATCCGTAAATTTTGTTATTTTTTATTGATTTTTGACATGTGGTTTATAGTCCTTATTTTTATACACATTGTCATTTACCAATTAAAGGCAGAATTTTTTTTATGAAGACTTTGAAGTATGGCTCAAACTTTTGTATAACCCTGTATTTATACATATTTTGTATTTTTTTAAAGACTATGATCGAAACTTTTGAATCACCTTTATATGTTTTTCTAGTTATATTGATAAAATGGATATTTTTTATAGGCATATCTTCATAATTTAACATCCGCTGGTCGAGTATCATGGATTGGTCCGGGTTCTTTCCATGGGTTTCCCCTACTCCCAGCAAGCGAAAAACAATGTCAACTTGGGCAATTGACGATGCAAGGCGTAAATCAACTCTTACACGTCGGTCACGTTCTTCGACAAGTCTACGGGCCGTTATGGCCGAAATTACAAAACCTCTCGCAATATGAAATTTCCGTTTACAGCACAAGATATAGAAGAACATTTCAATCGGCTCTGGCATTTCTTTACGGTTTCATACCAACCGAAACACTGAATAAAATATCAATTCTCGAGAGCCATTCGATGTATTTCTGCTTTAAGGACTGTGGTTGTCAGATAACGGATAAATATTTAAAGTAATTTTTTTTTGGACGTATAGTTGAAATTTTTTAGGTAATTTATTTTTTTTTAGGTTGGTACAGAGTGATATTTCTAGTCAGTTACGGTCCCATCCTGCCGTAAGTTTACTGGCCGATAATACGGGTCGTATGATGTTCTCAACGTCAGTGGAAAATAAGAAGATTGAAGACGACCCTAATTCTGTTAAAGATGCTCTTCTGACATACGTTTGCCATGGAAGTAAATTACCGTGTGAGACGCCACTTAATTGTATAAGGTTTGTATTTGTTTAAATTAAAAGAAATTAATGAAAAGACATATTAGGTAAATTTCTGTATTATTTTAGGAGACAGAACGTTGTTGGGATATTTGCCTATACAGACTGGGTTAGTCACCAAAAATGGAAGAACTTAGACTGGAGACGATTATGTTTACTCAGATCATACGGCCTAATACGCCATATTGTCTCTAGAATGCTTGCCATGGTATGTACTTATACCAGATATCTTTTTATTAATATCTCAGCAATAAATCCTTTCTAAAAGTGATAATTTTTAGTTTTCCAGTAATGGTCCATATCTAGTTCTGTACTCTGGTCATGATCACACCATAGAACATTTAGCTGCAGCTTTGGGCTTACCAAATGATCCTTTGTTGCTTAGGTATGGGGCTAGGTTGTCTTTTGAGGTGTACCATGATAATTCTGACCCACAAGCTGCAAATGGACTGTATTTTCGAATGTTGACCAATGGAAAAGACGTGACAAAACAAATCAGTTTCTGTAAAAGTGCTGTTTCCATTACCAGCAAAATTTCACTGTGTAAAATAGAGAATATCATCAGATTCTTGCATGATGACTATTTCTCTATGTTCAATGTGACTAACTATAAAGATGCATGCTATCAGAAAGTTTAAATTAGACGAAATTGGTTACCTGAGTATTAATGAGTAATTATTAAAGATGTGATAGTATTATCTTCTTGTTTGTTTTTATTTGTATAAACTATGTGTGTGTTGTATCACTGTATTTATTTACTCGAATTGTATTGTTTTTGTGTGATTTTTTGTTTTTATTAAATCAAGTGAATAGTTGTTTGATTTTCTTTTTATTTCTCAATAATTCCTATACACAGGAAGCAATTTTGTACTTTGCTGTTTGTAACTTACCTCCCGATTAAGTTACTAATTTGATATTTTGATTTCGCCCGTCGCCTATGGTATACTACGTTACTAATCTTCATAATATGTTACTTACCTTCATAACTTGTTACTCTGCAAAGTTTCAAAGCGAGTAACACAAAGTGCAAGCCAGTGACAGATAGAAGTGTGATATGATTTAACACGTCGCTCATGGTATAGGATGTTACTAGGCTTCGTAAGATGTTACTTACCTTCATTACGTGCCACTCTGCAAAATTTTAAAGCGCGTAACACAAAGTGGAAGCAAGTGACACAAAAAGGCATGATATGATTTCCCATGTCGGTATATGATGTTACTAGGCTTCATAAGATGTTACTTACCTTCATAACTTGTTCCTCTGCACAGTTTCAAAGTGAATAACACAAAGTGGAAGCAAGTTACAGAAGAAATATGAAAGATATAAAGGGAGGTATAAAATAAAACATATTAATGCTAAAAATACACTTTATTGTTTATAATAGTATAGGTAAACAGTCATATATTATCTTTAGGTACACTGTAAATACTGCTTCTTGTAAACAACCTTGTTTTTCCGAACGATCTAATCGAATTAGTAACGTATACCCTATATCTCAATATCACTTAGCATGGATAGTTTTGCTTTACAAGAAGACCAATAACAGCTCACTTCATCAAACAACAAAAATTAATAATGAAAAAATAATATTTACATAATATTCTATACGTATTGGTACAATTTATATTATTAATTATAAAAAAAATAAATGCCGGCGCAGAGGAAATGTATAGAAAAACCACGGCATATAAATAGATAAAATCACTATAGTTCGATAAATAATCGTTCGATTCAAAGAAGGCACCATAAAAAAATTCTAACCCCAAACAAATAAAAAAATAGATACATCTTTTTCTTAGATTGTCGAAAACACTTTTCAGCTTACGACTAAACAATAGCGCGAGTGGACATTCAGTGAACATATCTCTAACATTTTGTGCTTTACACTTAGTGGATATAACTAAAAACACGATTGCGCTCTGTTTATAAAGACCCTTTAGTATTTTTGATTCCTAGTACATGTGTGTAATACGCAGAATTCATCTGCTCCAAGAAGATAAACGTCAAAACGGTGTGTGGTCCCAATCTCAAAAAGTACGGCATGAAACCCTTCCACAATGAGAAGAAACCTTCATTCTTCACCACCTTCGCTAACACATCACCAGCCCCCTTGTATTCAGGTTTTCCGTCGATCATTTTCATATTTTGAATTCTGCAATCAAAACAGAACAGTTTAATATTACTTGTACATCTTATTTTAATTGTATATTTCAAATTTCAGCCCAATCCGTTGTACCGTCGCGTTTACAGATATTATCCAACAATCATTGCAATGGATTCAGAGGACATCAAAACGCGTATTTCTGCTAAAATACCGATTCTTTTGTCGACTGCAATACTTGTACGTTATTGCAAAGTAAAAAGCAACCCATATTTTCGTTTCAATTCATGAACTAATGATGAATAAATCGAAGCTAAAATTAAATGAAAATCGCGTCACGGAGCACGAGGCTATTCAATCTATTTTTAATCCAAAAACCGCACAATTTTGAACGCCACCAGAAGTGTAAATAAAACTAAAATTCCTTTCGTATATTATGGTCTATTTTTACGATATAGCTTATCTATAGAAAGATAGAATTCTCAAACGTGCAGCAACCTTGAACTAAGGAAACCACCTTGAGCTAATAAATCTATTCATAAATCACGCCCTAGTAAAAAATAGCCCATGTTAAACACAAAAAGAAAGTCGACAACCCGCATATACAATTCCCACAAAAAATCTCGGTACATAAAAAGAATATTAATTAGCTACTTATACAGCGCTCGGCAAAAGTCAACAAACCGCATATACCGACCCCACCAAAAGTTCGGATACATAAAAATACAAGTACCTTGTTTTTGCTATGTCGACAGGCATGGAGGCGGCTGTCGTGACGAAACCTGAAATCATGGAGGCGGCGAAATGGCAGCCGATGTTGTCGTGGAAGTAGCTAGTTCCCAGTAGGAATTGTTTTGCCTGGGAGTAACTGGCTAGTTGGGCAGCGTTTACCACCATCGCCCGCGCCATGGTCGGAATGGCGCCTCTCCATAACGTGAGGACGCCTTCCTCGCGAGTTATGCGAAAGAGGGCGTCGAAGACGTTCTTGTAGTTGCGCCGTTCGGCCAATGGCAGCTTACCGTCGGCCGTCATACGAATTAACGCGACCTCCGCCGGTGTACCTTGAAGAAACAAAAGACGTACGGAGCAAATTAATTAAAAATTTAAATTCTGACAGGTGTTTGTTTCAAGGTTATGTTGTACCAAGGCGATTTAAGTAGATAAGGTGGTCTCATTCATCACTGACCAATAGTAAACACGGTCTACGGATAACGGTGTTCGGTAGGCGTGTCCGTGTGCTTATACTCGCTCGAAGTCGTAAAAAATAGCGTTGACGCGCCGGTCTACGCCCACATTGTGACGTCGGCGTAGACCGGCCTATCTAGTCTGTGTATCAATCAGGGTTGTTATGTTTTAAAACATTTGTTTTAAAACAGTTTTAAAACAAAGTTTTTAAAACATGTTTTTTTATACTGTTACTGTTTATTTCCGAACTACATTCAATAGAATCATTTAGAGACTACCAGGGTTGTTTAAAAATAACAGTGTTAAAAACCTTTTAAAATAAATAATAGTAAATAATTGTTTTGTATTAAATCCAACTAACTACCCGTGAGGTATTCATTCCCCTAACCGTCAGGGAATCCCATTACAATGCCAAATGGAACAGATAACCTACTATCAACTCAAGAGAGCCAACATTTGTAAAAGGATCGATTTTATATTATTCTTAAATCTCCATGAGCATAAAAAAACAAAAAAAAAAACATTTAAAACATGTTTTTTTTTGAGGTGTTTTAAAACATTGTTCCATGTTTTAAAACACATTTTAACAAAAAAAAAACTGTTGTTTTATAACAACCCTGGTATCGGCCCCTCTCACCGAATTCATACCTCGCCCACAAGTAGGGTTATGAGACCATCTTATCTACTTAAATAGCCTTGGTGTTGTACCACAACAGTCGGAACTGTCAAAAATTCAAGTTTTAAACCGGCCGGCGTTTTAAATATTGGGTTTACTAACTAAGTTCAACTGAATTCCTATTATGGTTCAAATTAAGCTCGATTGTGGAATATTTTTGCTGAATTTATAGGAATTGTCCACCATGGTCCATAATACATAAGTATTTTTTTTTTACAAATACTGTATATTTGTCTACCTATACTAATTACGAACTTTCAAGTGTAGGGCGCGTTCAGCGGAATCGCCCATTTTCGCCGACATTTGCGATCGAGTAGCTGCAAAATTGGGCTTTTCGATATTACTTTTGGCGCTCGAATTGAAAAAAGGACACAATTCCGCGTGGACTGCGCGATATATTGTAAATTAAATGCGTCAATTTTGAAAAAAAATCACGATTTTGCACCTCTTCGGGTGAAGGCGAACCTCGAGAAAATGTCACGTGACGTCTAGAAATTCCGACAAGCGGATCGATGAACGTCAAAAATTTACATTTTTTATCCGTTCCTGCCGACCTTATAAAAGCCGCTCGCTCTCATGTCTTACGATAAGATCCCTCTAAATACCCTTCGCAAAGAGTTTTGAGCAAAAAAACGGCCTTAAAAGCAATTTTCGATCCAAAAAAATCGATTTTTGTCGACCCGTGTTTTGCTGCTATTACCACAGTAACGTCAAACCCGAAACGCCCCCTACCGGACATTCGTAACAACAGTAACAGATAGCAGATAACCTAAAATGTATCCTAAAATGTCGATATTGCGAATGTGGACAGGTGGGAAGCCTTAACCACATATTTCTAGAATGCCCAATAACTAAAATCGAAAATTTTGACTTATACACAGAGCTAGTAGAATGTTCTAAGAACGTTCAGTCAATTGTTAGTTGCTAGGTGCGGAATTATACGCGATCGCGCTCGATCGATAAATAACTTTTTGTTTACTCTGTATATTAGATTATGTATAGAAAATTTCCAATACCAACTGTCTCTAATCATTGATTCGCAAACAACGAACGTATAAACAAATATGAGGTCAAGTGACAATGCCTCGGTCAAATTTATAAATACAAACTGTAGAATCGGACGGAGTAAACAATTTGCAACATTTTCCCTGGATGTTACAAATTTTCACGGCCGCCAACGTCCCACGTCAAAAATAGAAATATCGCTAACGATTTTTCGTTTTTAGCGCTTACAATCTATCCATTTACACAATTATGTAACCGGCCAATCACTTAGGCAGATATTAATAGGCTAGATACACGTCAAAAAAACAAAAACGTGTGTTTAGAGCGTTGCCTAACATTGCATAATAATAATTCATTCATTAGAATTCCATGGATATTTAGGTTAAGTTCAGAATGATAAAAACTGGGTTATTAATACATAAATAAGTATTTTTTTATTGATCAATTTTGTTTGTCTTTTCTTTGCAAAATGAATGAAAAATTAAAATAAAATTAAAAAATACTTACCGACAAATGCTCCGCATACCCCGGCTACCATTCCCAGGGCAGCTTTCATCGCAAAGCTCGGGGGTTTGTCATCGGAAGAGAAATACTCAAATAGCCAAGTGTAGATTCCTAATCTTGTGGTGGTGTATGTGGCTTGTCGTAGTAACCCTGCTGATAATCCGGTGTATAGCGTAAAGGCCCCTTCGTTCCTGACGATATCTTGTATGCAATGCAGGGATGTTTTGTAGCGAGCTGTGCCTCCCACACCGGACAGTTGCATCCTGTTTTTCACAAGATCCAAGGGTTGCACAAAACAAGTCGCAGCCATACTAAACAAAAATGTTTTACCAAAATTTTAGTTATTAGGGGTGTGTTTTTGAATTTTCCGCCTTTTTTCTTACCCAGCTGAGCCCCCCATTATAAACTTCACATAGTTTGGGACTTTCGGTGTCGGTGGTGGCGTTTCTTTCGACATTTTTCGTTTTTTTATTTGGTGGTTGAGACGTCCGACGTGCACAATACGTTTATCTGTACTAATCAACTACATATAGGAAATTTTATAATATAGCGTTCGCTCTAAGTGATTTCAGAGGTCATTTTTCCGTGGTCCTTTCGCTTGACGTTTCACCGTGCGCGATTAAAGACCACCGCACTGACGTTGCTGCATAGTTGGTTGCTTGGTCACTAGGGTCACTAATAGGAATTAGGTCACTACTGTCAAAATGTATCCAAACGATTTTTATTCCCGCTTACTTGATCTAAAACTTCACACTAACACCGAATAATCAAAAACAACGTAAGTAGAAACCACAAACTATTGAATAAAATCTAAAATACGACGTTCTAGGTAGAGAATAATGGCTAGTAATAATTCGGATATGTTTTCCTGCGAGGTTTGCGGCCTAAAGGACCTTACCAGCGAACAATTCTTCGAACACACTCAAACTAATCATATCGATGGGAAACTAGACTGCCCATTCTGTGATTTTATGGTCGATGAAGCTAACAACCTTTACGATCATGTCTCCACTTTACATTCTGAGTTTCTTACACCTACCCAAGAAATTAATTCGATGAGTTTTATAGACGCTAGTCCAGGGTAAGGCTTTGACAAAAAATTATCACTTAAAGAAATATCCCTAATGAAAAATATCATAATTTTAGAGCAAGTAACAAAGAATGGTTGAACGGGGCTAGTAACTCAAATAGCTTGTCCCCAATGAAAGTCTATAATGTAAACGTATCAGCAAAAGTGAGTTTTATACAAGTTTTTGATTTTGGGTTATAATAATAATAATAATAATCATGTCATTTGTTTTTATAGAACATGGTAAGTGGGGGAAGTGATATCGGCTTGAAACATGATTCTCATGGACAGGGGTCACCACAACGTTCTAATTTAAATTTGAAATTGAAGAATGCTGCCCCGACTTTACAATGTCCTATTTGTCGATACACTAGCGACAGTCCAGGTGAATTAGAAGAACATGTTAATAGGTAAAAAAATTAGAATTATTTTTTAATTAGTATAAGTTTAGATTTAATGTTTAAGTAATTAATATTTGTAACAATAGAACAATCTCACTTGACATGACAACAAGTGCTAACTTTGACAGAACACTCACATCTGTTCTGTCAAAATCAGCACACATTTTCTTGTCAAAATTCTAGTGAGTTGCTTTACGGACATAAAGAGCAAAATTTGGAAAATTCTTGGTGAAAATGGTTTGTGATAATGTTTCTAAACAACACGGAGGAGTTGTTTTTAGTTGAGAGTACAGCCGATGAGAGCTTATATAACTCTTTTGTCATCACCTGTTCCAGGCAACATTTCGATCTGACCTCTCCGTCGATAGGCAGCGCATCGGGGGACCCATTTCCATGCCCCCTGTGCACAAAAGTATTCAATTCTGCTCCAGATCTTGAGTTGCACGTCAACATCGAACATAAAGATGTACTTTCGCCTGCTTCACCTTCCACATCGGCCTGTCCAGTATGTGGAATAATCCTCGAAAGTGATAACAAAGTATGTTATAATACATTTTATCAGTAATTTAATGTTTTAACAGTTCTGCAGTAATTCTAACCTAAAAGTTTGACATTTCATGGACAACTAAATCTCAAACTACATTGCCACCAACCCAATTATTGTAATGCATAGGTTAAGTAGAGTAGTTTTAAACTAAGTAGATCACAGTGACATATGCAACCAATCATACTCAGTGTATGGCTTATAATTGACCCGCGTATATTTGGTTGCATACACAACTGTGCTCTCCTTTGTTTGAAACATCTATATATAATTCATAATCAATGATCTAACCTTACTTTATATTGATTTACTGTTTTTAGGGTTCGGACGCAGCGGCTAGACATGTAGAGTCTCATTTTCCTGCGGGATCCCCGCAACCCGTCGACAGAGAGGCGCTAAAAAAACGGGAGGAACGCGAATTTGAGATGCTCCGCGCTCAGTATGGCATGGACAATCAGGGTAATTTCCGGGAGCAATCCGTCACCAACATGCAAAGGGCGGTATACGCGGGCGAAATGAGTGTAGCCGATTATTACGAAAGAACTCTCGACCTACGACAGGCAGAGAGCTGCGGAATTGATGACAGTAGCTCAGTTACCAGAGCATTGGTAGGATACTATATTGTATTATAGACGTGAAGGAGGAGAGCACAGTTGTGTATGCAACCAAATATACGCGGGTCAATTATAAACCATATACTGGGTATAATTGGTTGCATATGTCACTGTGCTCTACTCAGTTTAAAACTACTCTACCGTAACCCACTTATTTTAATTAAATCACTTATTTTCTTAACATCACAGGTGCAGAGGATTCGTGCTTTAAGCATGAACACTTCAACTGTGGAACGGATGTACATCTGCACTTGTGTGGACCATTACGCGTCGTCATACGGAGATAGGGGTTGGGGTTGCGGCTACCGGAATACCCAGATGTTAATATCGAGTCTCCTGAAGCACACGGGTTATAACGAACGTTTGTACACCATATGGCAGAATCAGAGGCCGCCCAGGAGCTCTGTTCCAAGCATATCAAGGCTGCAGCATCTCATCGAGGAGGCGTGGGCACAAGGTTTCGATTTACAGGTAAATTTTCGGTAGTCAATCTCTGAAAGATTTATTTTGATTGCATTTTTCAAAATTCTAACCTCATTTTGAGGTTGTGTGTTTTTTTTTGTAGGTTATAGGGATTTTTTGTGTTTTAGGGTTCTGAGCAGTTGGGTAGCCGGTTGGTAAATACGAGGAAATGGATCGGGGCTACTGAGGTTATGACCTTGCTCTCGTACCTGAGGATACGGTGTCAGTTGGTGGATTTTCATAGACCGACGGGGCCTGGGGGTACGCATCCGGAGCTGTTTGCTTGGGTGCTGAAATATTTCCAGGATTGCATGGAGAGGGATTTTACACCACCCTTATACCTTCAACATCAAGGTTATGTTCGCATAAAACAGAGAAATCTATATTATGATTAATTGCTATTAGATTTTGAACTTTTTTTTTATCGAATTTTTCGGTTATTTGTTTCTTTTTTTAGGTCACAGTCGGACGATAATTGGTATTGAAGTGCAGAAGGATGGCAATCTGGTGCTGTTGCTCTTGGATCCAAGCCATTCTCCTCAACAGATGGCGCAATTTGCTGACACGAACACGGGCTCGCATGCTTTGAGGTTGCTCAGAAAAAGTGAGGCGTACATGAAGGCTCGTCAGTATCAAATTGTCGCTGCTGTTGGTACCATAGACACCGAGCAACAGTATCAGGTGAAAATAGACCCCTCCCCCTCCCCTAACAATTATTTAATTTAATTTTTAATTGTTTTCTAGCAATGCAAGATCCTCCGTGGTCTTAGGATACCGCAGGAACGGTGAGTGATGGTATGTGGCGTCACGACCATGGAGGCGGGGACGTGACAGCACCAATTAGGAGAGAGTATGTCTCGTCACCTATTGCTGTTCAGGCCTCTGTGGGGGAGGGAATTTGCGATGTTTAACTCTAGCGATTGAAAGAATGACAGAATAAAAGTTAACCTGCAGATTGGGGCCCCTTTTGAACATGTTAAAATAAACCAAAAGACCGTCACCCACCTAAAAGTAGCGTATAGTTGTGCCTTTCTCACTTTGCGCGCTCTCGAAAAGCTAAAAGAGTTAAGTATCACGAATTTTTTGTACTATTGGCCCATGAGAAAATATATATATATATATTACGTTATATATATATATATATATATATATATATATATATATATATATATATATATACAGTATCGGCCAATTCCAGACGCCGTATACCCCATAAGAGAGAGCAAGAAACCAATATAAAGGCGGTCACTGCATGCCCCCACCAAGCGACATAAACCAACCACGAGGCCGTGCTAGCGCGGTGCCTGAATTGGTGGGGATGTGTTTCAAACGTTCTCTCTCGCACTCGCACAAAACTGATGCGGCGGCTGGAACTGGCCGACACTGTATATATATATATATATGTATATGTATAGTACAAAGCTTCTAGGTGCTTGTTTTTAACTTGACTGTTCTCATTGTCATCTTGAAATAAGCTCTATTTGACGATATATTTAACTGATATCTACGTTACTTGTTAGAGATGTTTAATGAAAAAGTAAAAATTGAGAAAACGCAAAAACCTTTGTGATCTAATTTTCTATTTTAGTTTCTAATATTTGAGGTTACTTTTTTGCCGAGTTTTTCTACACGTGCCATCAATCCTTGCCTTAGAAGTATTACTATTATCTTAAGATGGATGTTACTCATAAGTTTTCTGGATCTCACTTTACCTCGTCAACACGCTTGGTTCAAGTTTTGTGATTATTAAACGTTTAGTCATTATGTCTCTTACTTGTTATTTATTTAGTATTAATTGTTGAGTTTTTCACATGCTTGTTTAATCTATACAAAATAAATTATTCTCTTGATTGGAGCGTTTTATTACTCTATAACTATTACCTTGATTTCTTTAGTTGGACACCTCTTGCTGTCACGCGTCTCTCTAAGAAAATTTCCGGTGGCAAGAAGTTAGGACGCGTAACACGTTATACCTTTGTCTAACATGGCGATCAAAACTTGGAAGTCACTCGATGATACCATTTCCAACTAATGGCAAAGTTACAAAACGTCCTGATTTTGGCAAACGTTATTTTTGGCCTCTCACCACGATGTCAGACAAAAACATAGACGTGTAAAAAGGTCGAAATATTGCCAATGTTGAACGTATTTATTTATGGTGTAAACCCCAAATTCGTTACTTGAAAACGACTTTCCACCTTTTCCACGCATCTTTGAAATGCATTAGCGAAAACCCCGTGCTAATACATGACCTACTTTTCTTATGAATTGAAATAATAAAGTGCCATGTTTTTGTGCGTTAAGTTATGGGTTTTTCGCTAGGATGTGCATTATACCCTTTTAAATTACTTATTAAAGCGGATTTTTCGTCAGTAATTTTCTACCTACCTACCTACCTACCTTGCTCATTGCATAACTTTCTTTCATCCAAATCATAACCAAACCAAATCCTTTTAATGTTTAATGCGATAAAATAGTTTTAACCCCACTGTGACGTCACGACTCCGCAGTAACATAACGCCTTGAACAACCTTGTATCTATCAACCTTGGATACTAGTCATGGTCTTCGTAACTGTCATTCAATCCCGATTTTCTTTATTTTCCCATCTAGAAATCCACACTTACCCTACCGCTAATAATCACGCTAACAATAAAACGCGAAAATTTCGATTTATTCCTTTAGAAAATGCCATTGTTACTGGTACTATTTATCGCCGCGGGTAATATTCCTACGCCGGTTGGTCACATGACAGGCGATTGGCGAATCAGGTGACAACTTTTCGCAGGTCTTTGCCGGCGTTCATTTTGACTTAATTGTTGATTTCTCCTTGATTTTCCGCGGAAAAATCACAAAAGAATCACCGGAAATACCGTGTAAAATGTCAGCGCGTGTTCTTTTACTGCCGGGAGACGTTTCTCGACTTGTTTATCCTCGGAAATCGGTGAGTGAACTTGTTTAATTTGCTATTGAAGGTAGACCCATAGACATTCCTTGTTGTTGAAAATCGTTCATAACCTCAATCGGCAAAAGTCTAAACCTGTGTTACGGTCAATTTTCTATGTTCTAATACCCGAAGAGACCAACAACGGTGTTTTTTTTTTTATTTCAGGTTGGAAATTTGGAATTTCTGCGATGGATTTGAACCAAACTATGATTTTGAGGACTCGGTAAGTCCCTTGAAATGTTGTTAATTGGATACTGTATGTTGGAAATCAAGTAAAGTTTGGCGAATACCGTGTGTGGTTCTTATATTTAGGTTAGGAATGTGGATTGTGATCTTCGCTGGTTTTGTTTTGGCAACTTGTGACCATCGCTGATGCTATCGAGAGGCTACAGACACGCGCACTCAGGAATTTGGTCGAACCTATGGGTCGAGAGGTTTGGAACACCTGAAACAATGTTCAAATGTCCGATGAACTGAAAAACTAGGTAAGTTCCTAGATTGTATGGAAAGAATTTTTATTAGATCAAGTTTGGTGTGTTTAATCAATCGTGACTTTTGCAAAATTCCCCTGTCGAGACCAGAGATGGTGGAAAGCTGTAATTTGCAGGATTAATTAACCAATCTATCGGTGAACTAAAACACTATAGGAAGAGTTTTTATTCCATCAACTCTGGTTCCTAGAGACAAAATACAAAAACGTGATATTTCACTCGCTTCTCGTAATCGCGAACTTTGATTAATTGCCCTGTCTAGACTAAAACCGATGGAAAGTTGTACTTTTCAGGATTAATTAACCAATCTTTCAGTTAACTAAAACAGTATGGTATCGTTTTTTATTCCATCAACTCTTGTTGCTAGAGGCGAAATACAAAATCGTGACATTTCACTCGCTTCTCGTAATCGCGAACTTTGAACAATTCCCCTGTTTAAACCAATACTGTTGGAAGGCTGTACTTTTCAGGATTAATTAACCAATCTTTCGGTTAACTAAAACAGTATAGTATAGTTTTTTATTCCATGAACTCTGGCTGCTAGAGACAAAATACAAAATCGTGACATTTCACACGTTTTTCGTAATCGCGAACTTTCAAAAATTCCCCTGTCTAAACCAAATGTGATGAAAGTCTGTAATTTGCAGGATTAATTAACCAATCTATCGGTGAACTAAGACAGTATAGAAAGAATTTTTATTCCATCATCTTTGCTCGTTGTAGACAAAATACAAAAGCATTACATATCTTTCATTTCTCACAAGCGCAAACTTTGAAAAATTCCCCTGTCTAAACCAAATCTGATGGAAGGCTGTACTTTTCTGGATTAATTAACCAATCTTTCAATTCACAAAATACAATATCGTGTCTTTTCAGTCGTTTCTCGTAATCGCGAACTTTGATAAATTTTCCTGTCTAAACCAAATCCTGTGGAAGGCTGTACTGTTTAGGGTTAATTAACCAATCTTTCGGTTAACTAAAACAGTATAGTATAGTTTTTATACCATGAACTCTGGTTACTAGAGACAAAACATAAAATCGTGACATTTCACTCGTTTCTCGTAATCGCGAACTTTGAAAAACTCCCCTGTCTAAACCCAATCTATTGACAGGCTGTACTGTTCAGGACTAATTAACCAATCTTTCGGTTAACTAAAACAGTATAGTATAGTTTTTTATTCCATCAACTCTGGTTGCTAGAGACAAAATACAAAATTGTGACATATCACTCGCTTCTCGTAATCGCGAACTTTGAAAAATTCCCCTGTCTAAACCAAATCTTATGGAAGGCTGTACTTTTCAGGATTAATTAACCAATCTTTCAGTTCACAAGATACAAAATCGTGACATGTCACTCGCTTCTCGTAAGCGCGAACTTTGAAAAATTCCCCTGATTGTACGAAATCGATACATTTCATTCGCTTCTCGTAATCGTGAACTTTGTAAAATTCCCCTGTCTAAACCAAATCTGTTGCAAGGCTGTACTTTTCAGGATTAATTAACCAATCTTTCGGTTAACTAAAACAGTATAGTATAGTTTTTATACCATGAACTCTGGTTGCTAGAGACAAAATACAAAATCTTAACATTTCACTCGCTTCTCGTAAACGCGAACTTTGAAAAAATTCCCCTGAATGTACGAAATCGATACATTTCACTCGCTTCTCGTAATCGTGAACTTTGAAAAAATTCCCCTGTCTAAACCAAATCTGATGGAAGTCTGTAATTTCCAGGATTAATTAACCAATCTATCGGTAATCTAAAACAGTATAGAAAGAATTTTTATTCCATCGACTTTGGTCGCTACAGACAAAATACGAAATCGATACATTTCATTCGCTTCTCGTAATCGTGAACTTTGAAAAATTCCCCTGTCTAAACCAAATCTGTTGCAAGGCTGTACTTTTCAGGATTAATTAACCAATCTTTCGGTTAACTAAAACAGTATAGTATAGTTTTTATACCATGAACTCTGGTTGCTAGAGACAAAACACAAAATCGTGACATTTCACTCGTTTCTCGTAATCGCGGACTTTGAAAAATTCCCCTGTCTAAACCAAATCTGACGGAAAGGTTGTACTTTTCAGGATTAATTAACCAATTTTTCAGTTAACTAAAACAGTATAGTATAGTTTTTTATTCCATCAAGTCTGGGTGCTAGAGACTAAATACAAAATCGTGACATTTCACACTTTTCTCGTAATCGCGAACTTTGAAAAATTCCCCTGTCTAAACCAAATCTGATGGAAGGCTGTACTTTTCAGGATTAATTAACCAATCTTTCAGTTAACTAAAACAGTGTAGTATCGTTTTTTATTCCATCAACTTTGGTTGCTAGAGGCAAAATACAAAATCGTGACATTTCACTCGTTTCTCGTAATCCCGAATTTTGAAAAATGCCCCTGTCTAAACCAAATCTGTCTAGACCAAAACCGATGGAACGCTGTAATATGCAGGATTAATTAACCGATCTATCGGTGAACTAAAATAGTATAGAAAGAATTTTTATTCTATCAACTTTGGTTGTTATAGACAAAATGCAAAAGCATTACACTTCTCTCGTTTCTTGTGTATCTGTTTTTATTTAAATAACCTGCATTGTTTTCTGTGTACTACGTGAAAAGATTAACAGTAGATATTTGATAGAACATAAGTTACGACAAATTTTGTAATGGAAACCAATATCGGCAACATGTGATTTCGAAAAAAGTTAATATCTTCCGAATTAATTTAGTTGCCTGGTATTTGCTTTTGTTGAAGTAATTTTTATTGTTTATTGCACACTGTGTACAAAAATCAGCGGTGTATCTTTGATAGAACAAAAGTTACAACGAATTTAGAAATTTCTCACCCATAGTGACGTCACGCCTATCAGGCTTGAGCGGGACGTTTAGACAACCCTCTAGTCACATTTTGTGAAAACCTTGGCGGACATTGTTATTGCAAAAATTATGTACGGTTTTTTACTTTCCGACTCCTAGAAGGAAAGTATTGTAATCGACGGAAAAAAAAATTTGAGATTTTAGCGGAAATACGTGTTTTGGGGTCCCCTGAACCGATTGCAATGATTTCTGGAAAATGTATGTGTGTATGTGTGTACGTATGTCCGTGAACACGATAGCGCCCAAACGGAACAACGGTTCGAGCTGAAATTTGGCATACATATTTAGAATCACCAGGGGACGAACTGGATTGTTTTTGGTGACAATCTGACAACCGGAAGTGGCAGTTGTCAAATACATTTTCTTAGTGATTCATCCGATTTGGACCAAACTGACACCACCTCATTCTGCAGTGACATTAAATATGTATACAAATTTACAGATCAATGGGATGAGCGGTTTAGGCACTATAAGAGTTTATACCTATCGGGCGCCTTCGGTTTGTGTCGTGATGAAGAAGGGCTCATGGATGGCTCACTGTATGTGTCAGCATTTATGCAGCCACATGTTTTCGGCTCGCGATCGAAGAATAAATAAACATCACGCAGAAAAATACAGATACGTGACAGTATAATATTATGGTTATTTGTATCGAAAGGTGCCTTGTGTTATGATCTAATAGTAGTATTATTATCTTACGGACATACGTTTAAATGTCAACATTGTAGTCGGAAAGTTGGGTGAGGGCCACCCCAGATATTTTTTATCGGCGTTTGTTGGCTTCTTGTTACTTGAACATGTTTATCTCCGGAAATCGGCGAGTTGTTTATTTTCAAATGAAAATCACGTGTTTCTAACCTATAAAAGTTCATAACATCCATGTATTATTAGTTTCTACGTGAATTAAAAATCGATCGTGATATTTCCCCCGTTTCTCGTAATAACGAAGTTTGAAAAATTCCCCTGTCAAGTCCAGAGATGGTGGAAGGCTGTAATTTGCAGGATTAATTAAGCAATCTATCGGTGAACTAAAACAGTATAGAAAGAATTTTTATTCCATCAACTTTGGTCAGTACAGACAAAATTCAAAAGCGTGATATTCCCTCGTTTATCGTAATAGCGAACTTTGAAAAATTCCCCTGTCGAAACCAGCGATGGTGGAAGGTTTTCGTGTTTCAGGATTAATTAACCAGTTTATCTGTAAACTAAAACAGTATAGAAAGAATTATTCCCCGTCTGATGTATAAATCTATTAATTAATAATTTATTTAGGTACGCTCTGGAAAGTCCTGTTGAAGATGGTCTTACAAGGGGTCCTTGCCAAGGATGGTGGAAGCAAATATACATCTATACACATCTGGATCAAACAACCGTGTTGCAATTTTCAACCAAGGGAGCAACCATCCCATTGTTCGCAAACCGTTTGCAAAATTATCGAGGAAGAATTGGCAAATCCGAATATAGTTTAAGTTTTTTTTTTTTGTTAATTAGAGATATGTTTTATGAGTAGTTTCCTTTGTTTGTACACCAGTCAAGACGCCTTTTCCAACTTTTCAAGACTTCTATGTTAAACTAGAATACATTTATGCAATTTTTATACATAAAAGCATTATTAGTAAATATTAAGAGTCTGGTTGAAATGGAATTGTTTTTTGATGAAAAAATTGTAAAACCAAGTAAGTTTGTTTTTCAATAATAATTAAATATTTTAATGTCCGGTATTATAAGACACGGTTAATTTAGTTTTTACCAATCAGGTGTGAAATTTAACTTATCGAGACGTTTAAGGAATACCGTACTGACTCAATTTTTTGGACGTTTAGAGCTAGGTCCCCCCCTAGGAAATAGAATCTATATACTATCTTGTTTTATCGTAAAACTTAAAAAAAATGAGTACAGTCTTCCTTGGATGAGTCATTATGCTGCAAATTTCGGTATTTTACAGGAGAAATAAGAGAACTTTTTGTCTTGATCAACAATATATTTTCATTATATGTCAGCATAATTATATATCTATACTTACCTATAGTATATTTACCACAAAGTGGATTCTAATCTAATTCATTCCTTTTTTTTCTCGTGCTGTTAGTGGTACATAACAACAAAAAAATCTTTATAATACCGGCCTTAAAATAATTAAATATTTTTAAATCAACTAAATTTCTTACAAATAATTATTTTTTGCGTCTGGTTTTGTACATACTGTAACGTCCGCTTATAATGAACGCCCATGAGCCACCTTGAAGGGTTCATTATAACCAAAGGTCACTAAAACTTGTGAACCGAAATTGGGAATTTCTTACGTGTTTGTTATAATGGCACATCATACTAGTGATGTAAAGTTTAGTTACTTTCGTACCCGTTACTTTCTTTATCATCGTTAACCCCTTTCGCTAGGCAACCAAACATACCCCGTCGTATGTTGGTATATAGGCAAAAGTACTCAAACGGTGAAAAGTACCGGGTATGAAGTAACGGGTACCCAAAGTACCTAAACTCTACATCACTACATCATACTGTGTAGACGCTTTAAAGTCATTTGTCGATTTCTTAAGCAAACTTTGAAAAATTGCCCTATCTAAACCAAATCTGATAGAAGGCTGTACTTTTCAGGATTAATAATAATTTGTCTAAACCAAATCTGGTGGAAGTCTGTACTTTTCAGTATTAATTAACCTATCTGTCAGTTAACTAAAACAGTATAGTATAGTTTTTTATTCTACCAACTCTGGTTGCTAGAGACAAAATACAGAATAGTGACATTTCACTCGCTTCTTCAAGTCTAAACTAAAGCTGATGGAAGGCTGTACTTTTCAGGGTTAATTAACCAATCTTTTAGTTAACTAAAACATTATAGTATAGTTTTTTATTCCATCAGCTCTGGTTGCTAGAGACAAAATACAAAATCATGACATTTCACTCGCTTCTCGTAATCGCGAACTTTGAAAAATTCCCCCTTCTAAGCCAAGTCTGATGGAAAACTGTGCTTTTCAGGATTAATTAATCAATCTTTCAGTTAACTAAAACAGTATGGTATAGTTTTTCTAATTAATATATTGTTGTCTTGTTAAGTATATTTATGTATAACTGTCGTATTGTTTGTATTGCCTGCTGAATGGAGAAACGAAATAAAGAAATTTTAGTTATATAACGTACTTTTATTTCAGTAGAACTAGAGTGTTTAAAGAAAGGCATACAACAAATGTGGAATGTACAAAGAAGATTCAATTTTGGCGGCGGAGCCGGGAACGTGAAAAATTTTGGTGGCGGAGCCGGATACGTGAAAAATTTTGGTGGCGGAGCCGGGTATGTGAAAAATTTGGTGGCGGAGCCGGGAGCGCGAATTTTTTGGCGGCGGCGCCGGACCACAGGGCCGAGTGATATGTTGCGAAGTCGCGTAACATTTCCCTTCCGGCTCCACCACCAAAATTTTTCACATCCCGGCTCCGCCGCCAAAAATTTTCACGGCCCCGGCTCCGCCGCCAAAATACTTCATGTTCCCGGCTCCGCCACCAAAATTTTTCACGTTCCCGGCTCCGCCGCCAAAATTGAATCCACTTTTGTTTGCCGTATACAATTTTCACCTCTTGAATTCAACTATTGACTTTCGACGGTACAGTTGCCTATGTGCTAGGCGGTACATGTAAATTTGGTTGCCTATACGATTGGCGGTACCACTAATATAAACAATAAAACAAGATTTCAATTATTATTCAAAATTTCTGTTTATTGAACAAACATTACAGTATATAATATACAATACAATATGGATGTGATACAAAGAACAAACAAGAAAACCAGCTGCTCACCGTCTACCTAAGTAGTCTGGACGTTAGAACTCAGACGAAGGCAGTCTTCATCCAGATCATGCATCTGTAACAAATAGAAATAAAAAACTATTTGTTCTAGAAAGGAACGAAATGGCGCATTGCATAGGGCAGCTTGGATGCCAACTTGGAAGCAAGGCTTGAATTTTTGATTGGTTAATTAATCCTGAAAAGTACAGCCTTCCACCAGTATTGGTTTAAACAGGGGAATTGTTCAAAGTTCGCGATTACGAGAAGCGAGTGAAATGTCACGATTTTGTATTTTGTCTCTAGCAACAAGAGTTGATGGAATAAAAAACGATACTATACTGTTTTAGTTAACTGAAAGATTGGTTAATTAATCCTGAAAAGTACAGCCTTCCATCAGATTTGGTTTAGACAGGGGAATTTTTAAAGTTCACGATTACGAGAAGCGAGTGAAATGTCACGATTTTGTATTTCGCCTCTAGCAACCAGAGTTGATGGAATTAAAAACTATACTATACTGTTTTAGTTAACTGAAAGATTGGTTAATTAATCCTGAAAAGTACAGCCTTCCAACAGTATTGGTTTAAACAGGGGAATTGTTCAAAGTTCGCGATTACGAGAAGCGAGTGAAATGTCACGATTTTGTATTTCGCCTCTAGCAACCACAGTTGATGGAATTAAAAACTATACTATACTGTTTTAGTTAACTGAAAGATTGGTTAATTAATCCTGAAAAGTACAGCCTTCCACCAGTATTGGTTTAAACAGGGGAATTGTTCAAAGTTCGCGATTACGAGAAGCGAGTGAAATGTCACGATTTTGTATTTTGTCTCTAGCAACAAGAGTTGATGGAATAAAAAACTATTCTATACTGTTAAATGAAAGATTGGTTAATTAATCCTGAAAAGTACAGCCTTCCACCAGATTTGGTTTAGACAAGGGAATGTTTCAAAGTTCGCGATTAGGAGAAGCGAGTGAAATGTCACGGTTTTTAATTTTGCCTCTATCAACAAGAGTTGATGGAATAAAAAACGATACTATACTGTTTTAGTTAACTGAAAGATTGGTTAATTAATCCTGAAAAGTACAGCCTTCCATCAGATTTGGTTTAGACAGGGGAATTTTTAAAGTTCACGATTACGAGAAGCGAGTGAAATGTCACGATTTTGTATTTCGCCTCTAGCAACCAGAGTTGATGGAATTAAAAACTATACTATACTGTTTTAGTTAACTGAAAGATTGGTTAATTAATCCTGAAAAGTACAGCCTTCCACCAGTATTGGTTTAAACAGGGGAATTGTTCAAAGTTCGCGATTACGAGAAGCGAGTGAAATGTCACGATTTTGTATTTTGTCTCTAGCAACAAGAGTTGATGGAATAAAAAACTATTCTATACTGTTAAATGAAAGATTGGTTAATTAATCCTGAAAAGTACAGCCTTCCACCAGATTTGGTTTAGACAAGGGAATGTTTCAAAGTTCGCGATTAGGAGAAGCGAGTGAAATGTCACGGTTTTTAATTTTGCCTCTATCAACAAGAGTTGATGGAATAAAAAACGATACTATACTGTTTTAGTTAACTGAAAGATTGGTTAATTAATCCTGAAAAGTACAGCCTTCCATCAGATTTGGTTTAGACAGGGGAATTTTTAAAGTTCACGATTACGAGAAGCGAGTGAAATGTCACGATTTTGTATTTCGCCTCTAGCAACCAGAGTTGATGGAATTAAAAACTATACTATACTGTTTTAGTTAACTGAAAGATTGGTTAATTAATCCTGAAAAGTACAGCC
Organism: Aphodius granarius; assembly: GCA_963971325.1. Taxonomy (NCBI): domain Eukaryota; kingdom Metazoa; phylum Arthropoda; class Insecta; order Coleoptera; family Scarabaeidae; genus Aphodius; species Aphodius granarius. The sequence goes on along the minus strand of OZ020227.1, from coordinate 8,712,761 downwards.
TTCCACCAGTATTGGTTTAAACAGAGGAATTGTTCAAAGTTCGCGATTACGAGAAGCGAGTGAAATGTCACGATTTTGTATTTCGCCTCTAGCAACCAGAGTTGATGGAATTAAAAACTATACTATACTGTTTTAGTTAACTGAAAGATTGGTTAATTAATCCTGCAAATTACAGCTTTCCACCATCTCTGCTCTCGACAGGGGAATTTTGCAAAGGTCACGATTGATTAAAAACACCAAACTTAATCTAATAAAAATTCTTTCCATACAATCTAGGAACTTACCTAGTTTTTCAGTTCATCGGACATTTGAACAATGTTTCAGGTGTTCCAAACCTCTCGACCCATAAGTTTGACAAAAATCCTGAGTGTGCGTGTCTGTAGCCTCTCGATAGCGTCAGCGATCGTAACAAGTTGCTGAAACAAAATCAAAATGTAAGAACCACACACATTATTCGCCAAATTTCACTTGATTTCCAACATACAGTATCCAATTGTAACATTTCAAGGGACTTACCGAGTCCCTTGAGATCATAGTTTGGTTCAAATCCAGCGCAGAAATTCCAAATTTCCAACCTGAAATAAAAAAAGAAAAACCATCGTTGTTGATCTCTTCGGGTATTAGAACATAAAAAAGTGACCGTAACACAGGTTTAGACTTTTGCCGATTGAGGTTGTGAACGATTTTCAACAATAAGGAATGTGGTCTATCTACCTTCAATATCAAATTAAACAAGTTCACTCACCGACTTTTTTTCAAGCTGGGTTATGAGCAGGCAACCGTATCTACTTAAATAGGCGTGGGATATCCGTATTCCACTCCGTACCTTGTGCTGGGACTGCTGGGGCTGGTTTCTCGATACACTCATATTTCTGCCGCCGTCTAGTTATGTGCTAGTTATCGCTAGTTATATCCTATGGTTATGTCAGGGGGTAGCTTTTACCTTAAAAAAGTTCAAGCACGTTTACCAATATAATTCTAGTAATTTTTCTTTTTAAACTAACCGGTTGCAGTTCTGTAACGAATCCGACTGCTCGGACCTGTCAAACAAATTCGATTTTATTACGTAAAATACGGCAAAACACAAAAACCAGGCAGGATGTTTGCTCTAAGTCGACTAGCCTCGTCCGCAGTAAGGTAAATTTTAAGTTTAACCCCATGACATTCCAAAATCACCCCATAACTATTCTCCTCTAGAAGTGTCAGATCTGTCCATTCATTACCGGAATTACCATACAGCTACGATGCTTTGGAGCCCATTATTTCCAGAGATATCATGTGCTTGCACCACCAAAAGCACCACAACGCCTACGTCACAAATTTAAATGCAGCCGAAGAGAAGTTAAAATGCGCCATTGAAAAATGCGATTTGAGGTTAGAACTCGCCTAAATCTCGCTCTAAATTCTTACCGGTTTAGGTTTTACTTTGTAATTTTTCAGTGAACAAATTGCGTTGCAGTCTGCAATCAAATTCAACGGAGGGGGTCACATCAACCACTCGATTTTCTGGAAGAACCTAACCCCAAATGCGTGTGAACCAAGCAAAGAGCTCTGTTCTGCCATTACTAACTCGTTTGGGAGCATGAAACAGATGAAGGAGGTTCTTACGGCAGCTGCCGTTGGAATACAAGGCTCCGGCTGGGCCTGGTTAGGTTTGGAACCCAGAACCGGGTGTATCAGGATTGCTACTTGTGCAAACCAAGACCCGTTGCAGGCGACAACCGGTTTAATCCCCCTGTTTGGAATTGATGTTTGGGAACATGCTTATTATTTGCAATATAAGAATGTCAGGCCTGATTATGTTAAGGCTATCTTTGACATTATTAATTGGACGGATGTTTCCACTAGGTTCAAAGCCACCTCTTGCAAGTAATTGTCTAATTTGAGTGTTTATTGTTTTTGTATATCATAGAAATAAAGATCTACTACTATTTTTAGATGTTTTAAAATTGAGTATTAATATCACTTGGGTGCAAAGAGCATTTCTTACGTAATTTACAATATGACGAGTATGAAAATATGTGTTGTCTGTATTACCAACCGAGCTTTATACAGGAATCTGCTAATTTCCTAACATAATAAATAAATAAGTCAACATTCTTAAATAATGTATTAAAGAATCAATTAAAACAGTGTCCTACAAGTATTAAACATAAAAACAAGTATTCGTTTAGTTAAAAAAGGAAAAAGTACACAACTGGATAATAAAAACATTTCACTTTATTAAAATAATGTTAGTCGGTGTCCTTGGGTAAAATTAACGATTGGAGATAGGAAAAATTGGTGACAAAACCTAAAAGAAACACTGAAAATAATAGCGTATGCGTTTAAATAGGTCGAATGTACAAAAAAAAAAAAACGGGCACGTACGCCTAAACGAAATAAACCAACTGATGAGTGTTGTTCTCAAAAACGCGCAATATATAATATTATATGCTCTGAGCGGAACGTAAACAAAACCACAGTAACCGTCGTATTTACAAACTTTCATATACTGTTCGTCAGTTTATCGTATATCTATATGTATTTATATATATTTATATTTATCAATATACTTCTCGGAAATTGAGTTCTTTATAGTGTTTTTTTTTTGTTTGTTTTCAATTCAGCGTCTCTACAGAGCACATTCACTACTGTTCCCGCAAACTTAAAACGCGAGGAGGTTAACCTTTGCCCGTCAGGATGGTGCTTCGGTTTCTTACATCGCTTATTTTACATTTGGTGTTCGAGCTAGTTATAAAAAAAAATAAAAATCCGTATATTTTGCGAAACAGATTTAGGTTATGTTTGGTGCCCAAAAATATTATTTTGGGATTTTCTTTTAGAAGTTGATATCCCAGTATTATAAAGCAGTACAGAATAAAATACATTCTGTTTATATATCTTTTATAACACAGGGTACAAAACATTTGACACATAAATAGTTCTTATTTCAATTTATTCTTTAGTGTTCAGTTCAAAATTATGATTAATCATTACTTAGTAAATGTAATTTTGAAAAAAAAAATCTTCATGTGTTTCTATGTAACAACAAATTTCAAGCTCATTCCTGTTTTATGTCTTCAGGAGAGCTTAAAATTCGTTTTCTGTTGTATGGAGTTACAGTAAAAATATAAGAACTTGCCAAACTTAACTCTAGGGCTGGTCTATTCACCTACATGTAATGTCCTGTATGGATGTTTCAAACTAAGAAGAGCACAATTGTATATGCAACCAAATACAGGTGGGTCATTTATAAACCATGCACTGAGCATAATTGGTTGCATATGTCACTGTGCTCTTCTTAGTTCAACTACTCTATAAAGCTAAATGTGTCTGATAGGTCAACTTTTCATGGTGTGTTACAACTCATTCAAGTAGTATATTACTAATCATGGTGTACAGAACTCGTCATTTGAATCTTCTATTCACATTCTACACACTGCCACTAACGCATTTCTGTGTTAATGGCAAATATGGGGTACAAAATCAACTTATCTGACATAGTGTATGTAGGTGAATAAACCAGCCCTAACAGCTATAAATAATCTCCTGATTAGCAATGTGTCAGATAACTTTATTGTTGGCACTAACAGAGAAATATATCAGCGGCAATGTGTAGAATGTGAGGCAACTGTCCAGTTCTGTACTTTGTAATTTGAATGAGTTGTAAGTGTAACACAATATTTGACATATCTGAAACATAGCTATACAAGACTTTACGTGTAGGTGAATAAACCAGCCCTAAATAACACTCTTTTCCCTATTTATCATTTATGATATTAAAACACGACGTTTCTCACCAAACCAACCAAAATTTACGCACAAACAAAAGACCGAAAACCGTCGCGTAGATATAGAATAAACCGCCTCCATCATATCACATTTTTATCACTTTTAACAATAAACAGCGAGACACAGCGTCCGGTTTTCCCCCCTCTCTCTCTCTGAAACGCGACAAAAAAAAGCACCATCCGCGGCAACAAAATTTACTCGGCGTCCGACATAGCAACATCCCCGTTAGTATTGATAACAAGGGTGTCCTCCTCGTAATCTATACTGAGGACTGAGGACCGCCTGACCCGCTTAACCCTAGTCCGGTCCCCATCCAAGTCCGTCCGTTCGTGTTCGCACACACTGTCACCGTTTGCTCTGCCATTGTTGGCCACCGATTTTAGCGAGGCGTTCTCCTTTTGAAGGTTCTGCGTTGCTTCATGCGCCTTCCGTAATTCCTCCTGCAGATACAGGATGGTACTCTGCATACCCTCAACGTCCTCATCCAAATCCGAAAGAAACGAGTCTAGTTCCGCTTGAGATTTTCGCACTTCTTCGGAGAAACTTTTCTGCAGGGCAAAATCACTTTCCAATTTGGCGATGCGTCCCGAACTGGTGATTTTACCGAGCTCCTCGTTCTCCTGATGGAGAAGACGGCATTTGGCCATTAGGCGTTTGCCGGTGTTCGAGTCCGGTGTGAATTTCCAGGCCGAGAGTTCGTTCTGCGTGTCCTCGAGACGTGATTTTGTCATTTGTAACTCTGTCCGTAACAACTGTAATAACGTGTTTACCGCGGGGTCGACGAGCGTCGATCGGAGCGTCGAAGGAGTCGGGACCTGTGCGCTCTTCATCTCGTTGACCTGACACTAAGTGGGAGATCGAAAGTTTTGTTACTTCAATTAACGACTACGAATCGGTGGGATCATGAAATGACTCGCTTCTAAAAAAAATCGTGCTTTCAAATTATAAATGACAGGAGTGATATAACCTATAACATTGACAGTTAACCTATATTATTGACAGCTGTCGATGACGTGTTTAGCAGCGCATCTCTATTTGAAAGCACGATTCTGGTCCAAAGATTGATTAATCATTTCGTGATTGTTCCAATTCAACAACTAATAAATATATAAAAATATATTTTTATTTTCAACACAATAAATAAATCTGATGCACAAACTACAGCGATTCAAATGTTCAATTGTCTTTCCTCAAGTATCGTCCTCAAATGTTTTTATATCTACATTATTACACATTCGTCTTCATATTTTAATGGATTTTATCACAGAGGTTACCGAGGATTTTTGTAAACAATTATGCATGAGTGGGCCCAAACAAAAATTTAACAAATAATAATACATTTTGTGTAAAGTAAAAAAGCCTCTATTGTTTTTTTTTTTTTTAACCATAAAAACAAACCAAATATACTGGGTGTATGCAGATTGCGCAAAATAACAAGTTTTGGCTAGGCTTATTTTTTCTTTTAAGTGGTAGATTCGGAAAAATTTCCACTAGTTGTTTCAACATGGAGTCTCATCCATAATTGCTTTTAATGTTTATTAACAGGTGTGAATGCACAAAATTTGCAACTTGCAGTTTACTCTTGTCCACAACTTGAGAAATCTTTATCATTATGAGAAACCCTCTCAAGCATAATAATAACTCTCAGTTTAGGAGTACTCAAACCTGCTAAATCCCGTATTTCATACAAATATGTACTAACAAATACAGTAGAGTTTTCATTATCGAAATTTCTTATTGTTTTTGTCCATGATTTGTCTTCAAATGCATGTTGAAGTTGCAACTAATATCTTAGAAAGTATCATATGAAGGAAAAAGTGTTCTGTATGGTTTTCATTGCATTTCATAAGAGCCATCAATGTCTTTCAATCGTTAAGTAAGTTCTTTTCAAATAAATACATATATTTTTTTGAAGTATATGCCATTCTCCATGACAAAATAAATAACTTTTATTTGAATTTTTTTTTTTTCAATTAATGACTACGCATACTATTATTATTATTATAAAAATTCAAAGTGTAACCAGGGAACACCACAGAAAATATCAAGGAGACTGAGAAATACCCACATTTGTCAAAATATCCCTTAGCAACAATTTTATTAGAGTTAGGGCTGGTTTATTCACCTACCCGTAAAGACCCGTAAAAGTCCTGTACAGCTATGTGTCAGATAAGTTGATTTTGTTGCCCCATTTTTTGCCATTAACACAGTAATATTTTAGTGGCAGTGTGCAGAATGTTCTGCTCACCATGATTAGTAATATACTACTTGAATGAGTTGTATCACACCAACAACCTTTGACCTATCTGACACATTCCTATACAGGTCTTTACGTGTAGGTGAACAAACCAGCCCTTCCTGTCATATTTCAGTAAAATGGTACTGAGAAAAATTTATCAAAATGTACAAACATAAATTACCATTATATAAATATTGCAAAAGAAGCTAAAAAATCTACTTTTTGCTATAAATCTTTCGATTATCTTATATTCTTAAGGATCTTATTGCAAAATATAAAGCTGGAAATACTTGTACAGTAATACCTCGCTTAGCGCTTAGGATGCGTTCCTAGACGATAGCGCGCTAAATGAAACAGCGCTAAACGAGGCAACTTTAACACATAATAAATAGGAAAAGGGGAACAGAGACCAACAATTAACAATTTTTACTTTATTTTTAAGCAATGTTTATATTAGTTTGCAAAATAATGTATGTTACATAACACGTAAACATAGGCACAAAGAAATAAAAAATTTATTTTTGTGATAAAGGTCCTGGTTCTTCTGAAATTCTCGACTTTTTTGCGATGAAGTGGTCTAATGTCATTTGTCGCTTTCGTTTTCTCTCTTGCAGCAATTGTCGGTAGCAGGAGATCGCATCCAAAACACCTCGTCGTGCTTTTGTACTCCTTTCAAAATCTGGATCATTCGCTACAATTTGATCAGCAATTTCGTTTATGGTTATCAAACTTTTGCTAAGAAAATCTGTAGTAAGTTCTTTGGGTTCTTCGCTTTCAGAATCACTATTTTCAAATTCTGCTTCAATTCCTTGTTCTGCAAGTTCTTGAAGGTCGTCGTTGGTAAGGCTCTCACCAGAAACCTGCAGTAACTCCTCAACATCCTGTTCTTCTATGTCTCCTAGTCCTCCTGAATTCATTAGGTTGACAATTTGGTCAACGATAGGCTCTTCTTGTTGTGAATCCTGGGATACTTCCGGCCATACCTTCTTCCACACTCCATTCATGCATTTTTCAGTAACTTCTTGCCAAGCGATGTCGATATTGCCAATGGCATCCATGATGTTATATTTTTTCCAAAATTGCAGTATTGATTCTTTGTTTTCGCCGTCTGTTTTGTCATTAAGTTGTTGAAATGTGCGACGTAGATAATATGCCTTAAAATTTGATATGACTCCCTGATCCATCGGTTGAATTAACGACGTTGTGTTGGGTGGTAGGAAAACAACTTCAACCGGAATGCAAGTGTTTAAATCAGCCAAGTTGGTGGGATGGCTTGGAGCATTGTCCATCAGTAATAGAGCCTTCGGTTCAATTTTTTTTATTTCACAGTAACGTTTTACGGATGGGCAAAAATATGTCGTAAACCAATTTTGAAAAATGTCTCTTGTAATCCAAGATTTTTTATTAAATTCCCAAATCACAGGTAAACTAGATTTTAAAATGCCTTTCATGGCTCTTGGTGTTTTGGAATGATAAACCAGCAATGGTTTTAATTTAAAATCACCTTTGGCGTTACCACCCAGAAGAAGTGTGAAACGGTCTTTTGCTGCTTTGAATCCCGGCGCTCGCTTTTGTTCGCGCGATATAAATGTCCGCTTTGGCATTCTCTTCCAGAAAACTCCCGTCTCGTCAACATTAAAAACTAGTTCCGGAGGGTAATTTCCTTTTTCAATTATGGCTTTTAAAGTTGCTGGAAAAGCTGTAGCAGCAGCAGCATCTGCACTGGCTGCTTCTCCGGTGATTCGAATGTTGTGAAGGTTGCTTCTTTTTTTAAATTTATCAAACCAACCCCTGCTAGCTGCGAAATTCTCGGTCGTATCCCCTGTTTGAGTTTGAATGTGATTAAAAATGCTTAAGGCTTTATGCATGATTGTTAACTGACTTAGTGGCATGTTGCGTTCGATTTCATCATCAATCCAAATGCAAAGACGTTTCTCCATTTCCTCGAAAATATTGCTTCTGGAACGGGTTATCTTTGTTGCCGAAGACGTTGTTGTTGTGGTTGCTGACAACTTAATTTTCTCCTTATTTTTTAAAATGGTTCGTATAGTAGAAGTAGACAAATTTAAAGCGGATCCAATGTCGACTTGACGTTCACCGTTTTCCAAACGCCTCAACACCTGCATTTTAATGTCGAGAGAAATGCTTTTTCGTGTCGTTTTAGTTTTATCATCACTCATTATGAACAAATACAATTTTTATAGATTTTTTTTCACAATAATGTTCTGCGCAGTACTCCAAATCGTATTGATTGCACTGAGACATACAGTGTTAACAGCTAGTACAAGATGCACGGAATAAACACACCAAACACACAGATTTAGGGGAAGTACAGCGCTACGACCGAAGCGCTACGACGAATTGCTACGTGCCTTTTTTAAACTTCGAGCAGACCGCGTTATATCGAATCAGCGTTAATCGAGGAAGCGTTAAACGAGGTCTTACTGTACATTGTGATACTCAATATTTTTAATGGTTTTACAGGGTGTAACAGGTTTGAGTACACAAACATTGACAGATACCAGATTTTGAACTGCTAACCATAAAATTCTTGTAAAAAAAATTGGATATAATAACTGATAAATCAAAAGACAAAGTTATGGATAACATGAAGCAAGAAACTACAAAAATAATATAATAAATAACATATGAAATGTATTTTATAAAGATTTTATAGTTTTTTGATCAACATGTATTTCTGCTTATGGAATACGGTGTATTCTTTTTACTGTCAGATTGGTTCAAAGGTATGTAAGTTGTCACTATCGCGGTACTCAAACAATAGTCTTTGAATTTGATATGAGAACTTTGTTATCAGCTGTGCACTCAAACCTGTTACACCCTGTATATTCTATATCACATTACATGAAAAATTTACGATTTTACTTTACTTTTTCCCCCACAAATTAAAAAACAAAACCACGTTAATCATTCCAATTTAATGTCTACTAAAACACATTGCATCTCATCTCTGCATGATAAAAAAAACCTCAATAACCTCGTCTAGTCTCTAAAAACAACAATACAAAACAGAGTGTCGTCATTGTCATCATAAATATCAATCAATGGATCACAAAGTAGGCCGTGTTCGTGTTTTTTCCTGATAAGTAAAAACCTAAAAGAACTTAAGAGGCACTTCAAACACAGTCACCTCACGAAACCACTCGAGAACTACACTGCGGCCGCAAAATTGAACATTTGAACCACCGGCGTGTACGCCACCATCGTACTAACCACGTAGTCTTGAGTTTCCTGCTCCTTCGCAGCCAACCGCCTGACGAGCACCTTCTCACGTTGCTGCGACTCGACGAGTTGCCCCCTTGTCCGATCGTGCAGCAGCTTCGACTCGACCAATTCGCCTGCAACCACCGCTTAACGTTAACCGCACTTTTCAAACACTCGCGCAAAGTGACACTCCACATAAAATACATGATTTTTGATCTTTGATTTTTTTTTAGGTTATTTTTGTACAATAGTTAATTAAATTAATCCACAACTTGTGGATAGAGTATCTACCTTCCTGTTGGGATAAACGTTGCTCGAGCATGGAGATATAGCTATCCTGTTGTCTCCAATGTGCCGCAAAGTCCTGCTGGGTGAGTGCGTTGATTTCATTCTCCGTTAGAAGAACCCTAGTCGGTCCGTTTGGAGACAAATCGGGAGATTTAGGTTGTTGGGGGGGATCCTGCTCAGACATTCCAAGCCGGACAAGACCCTAAACACCAGAAATTCGATGTAAATATTATAGTTTTATGTCCGGCCATTGCTCCCACAAACCAACATTACGGGATTGAATTGTACTTACCGCGTATAACGGGATCGTTTGGACGACCTGCTAACTAGAAGAAAAACTCACGAACTAAACGCTAAACACAATCAAAACACCGATTCTCCAATAATAGTTTAGTTACGCGATAATTCAAGTCCAACGCACTGCAAGCATTTTCTTCGTAGGTAAGACGCCATTACAGACTAACGAAAACTGTCAAACACGATACACTTATACACGGTATAACGGACAGGTTGCTTAAAAGCGTTCCTACTGCGCTCTCATCTGAGTGACGTCACGGCACATGCACGCTGTTTTAAAATTCAAATTAAGTTGTTTGCCGAACCCAGATGCGCTGGCAGATTTTTAGCAGGTGTCTTTAATTTGTATTATTTTACAATGTCGAGTTGTGCCGTAAAGACCTGCACGAATCATCATAGAGAAATTAGAACTTCAAGTTGAAGCAAAAAATAATAGGTAAGTGAGCCATAGTCAGTTTTTTACTCCTATGTCACGTAAGGAGGAAAATAATCATGTTGTGATTTACAGGGTGATGCAAACGATAACTATTCATCATCGTAATATACTTACATTCTATTCTGTGTTTGTATATAAAACAGAATTCAGAAAATAAATAAAGAATGTTTAATTTAGAGTTTGGGTTACATCGCATGTAAAATATTTGCTGAATATGTATCAAAATGAAAAAAAAATCATTTATATTAAACTCTACTTGAATGATTGTGTGTAAATACTAGCGCTCCTTTTGGCGCCATCTCGTATCAACTAGCCGCATTGACCGATCTCAGACGAGTGACGTAGCCAAAAGCTGTCCTCCGTTATACCGTGTATAAGTGTATCGTGCTGTCAAACGGCGCTTTGAACCAAACCAAAACCTAACAATATATATCAATTGAAGTTTTAATTAAGATTTTCAACTATCACGGAAGTTCTTATCGATAATTTACATGATATAACACAACAACGTGTCGTAGGAATAATTAAAACTATAAATAATTACTCCAAGAATTAAGGAACGATTCCGTCTTTACCGACTGTCTGTGCCTGAGCTTCTATTACTAACCGCGGAGTGTCGATTTTTGCTCTGTGCCTGTTTAGTTCGGACTCACACCGCCTGCGGAGCCACTAATCACACCTTTCACAGAAAAAAAATGCTAATTTGTTTTTCTTGGACAGTGTAGATGTCGCCTTCATGAAGAAATTAAAGAAGAAAATTTCTTAGAATAATACGATAAATTAGCTCGAACAAAGCTAATATAGGTAATACAAGACAAAACAACTCAATATAATAATACAATTAATATGTCAAATAATGACATTAATATGGTATTTCAGATCTGATATGTCCTTTTTTCATACAAAGTACATCAATCACCATTAACTGGTACTTGCGGTAAAGATAAAATTGTTTCTCGTGTATATTTTATGAAGCCGAGTCACGTGATACATTTATGCATTTCCTGGATGTTTAACTTAATGAAATAGATCAATTTGATAATGGCTATAAGGACACTTGCCCTATAATAGTTTATTAATTAATCACCATTTTAACCGAAATTGTCTTTGGTGTTGAACAATTTCTTGACGACATGTTTGTTCATTCTTCCGATACGAAAAAAATGCCTAGTTCTAATGGGTATATGGGTCCTTTAAAACACCTACAACCTTTGATAAGATTGTGCAACATATTTGGATTTTCGCAGATTTACAACGACAAGAAAACATCGACCTGTGGATGGTATAAATATTATTCCATGCTTATAATCGTCATAATTCTTGTGGGCGTTTCTTTATCACTAAGAGGAAGAATATTGTATGTATACCACTTTCTACCAACAACCGTCACGCTGATCGATGGAATATCAGTGGTGATTTTAACTTCAACTAATCTCCTGACTATATACAATGTTGCCATTGCTGGTGGTGACGAAATTTTGATATTTTTCAAGCACATCTCGCAAATGGATCGAAGATTGGGCCAGTACCTAAAAAAAGAGAACGTTACAAAGTTTTACATTGAGTTTATCTTCGGTCATATTTACGTTATTGGTTTCTACTGCTTTGATGCTTATCTTTGGATAAGCTATTTGGGAATAGACAAATTCAAACACTATATATTCCGCAGTGTCCAAAACTATCTGCATTTTCTATGCATCGTCATGATCAGAAATTATGTAATCTCTATACAAATGCGTTTTGAAGCGTTGAACGAATTTATCAAGAACTCCAACAACAAGATTTTTAACATCAAAGAAATGCCAGTGAAACCAATTATTGCCGGCAATGAAGTTTCTTGCATCTACAACATGCTGTGCGACGAGATTACAACTTTCAACAAAATCTTTGGAATGCCAACTCTGTTTATTTCCTTGTTCTTCATTAGCGATCTCTTACACGCTCTGATCATGTGCGTTATCTACTTCTTCAGTAGCAAGAAGAACGACATGAGCGGTGCGGTATTTGGTGTAGATATATTCATAATGTGCTTTTTCTGGATCTTAAAAGATGTCGTAAGTGTCTTCTGTTTGTAGTATTACACCACGTTTAAAAGTTATGACTCAAAGTATTGTGAAACTAGTGCAAAATATCCATTTGACACTTTTTAAGCAAACTGTGTGTGTGTGTCGAAAGATTCAGGAGTTATAACGTCTTAACTAATATTATGTTTATAATTATACAATATATCCACACTAACTAACTAATATGTCTGTTTTCTTCCTTGTTCCCAGGTATCATACTTAAAAATTATAGCACCTTGTCACGCTACTACAACCGCAGCAAGACAAACGTCGATTTTATGCTTTAAGCTAGTTCAGCAGTTGTCAGAATTTGGCAATTGCCACTTCGATAGATTTGCGAAGTCAGAACTGACAGTTTTGGCTATACAGGCTGGATCTAACGTGCCTACTTTTAGCGCTGCGGGGTTCTTTAGTGTTGACTATTCAACATTCTTTACTTTGATGGGATTCGTTACATCATATCTGGTTGTTCTAATACAATTCAATGAATAACTTTTACTTTGCATTAAGTTAAACAATTGAATAGTTGAGACACAATTTTTAATATGTTGTTGTTATAAGGAGCAATAAATTAGTTAAGAAATCAAATAATGTGCTTTATTTATGCAGGGTGTAATAGATACATGATGTTGGAGGTGTGCTGGAGGATACATTGATGTTGGAGGTGTGCTGCTGCTAATATGTAGTCAATTTGCCTCTTAAAAAAGTAAATTATTTTATGATTTGGATCAATACAATAAAATAAGAAGTTACGCCGGCAACCAAAGTGAACAGCATGGTGTAATCGACTGAAAAGAAACCAGCTGCTGATATCTGAGGAGAGTACACATGGGTTATTTGAGCCAATAGAAAAAGATCATCACACACATTTTTTGTCCGAGCTGAATTATTTACGGAGTTAATATCGTTTATCAATCTATAAGCAATCGATATTGTTCTTCTAGCTTCTTTGGTTGCACGATTGCAAGACACAGCAAGCAATATTACCAAAACCTGAAATTAAAAAGAACTTAAAACCAAAATTACTCAAGATAAAAGTTACTTTTAACTTACACAACTTAAAATGAGCCATAGTGTTCCCCATATTACGACAATCCAACTTTTTCCAACGTGAAAATAAAACAAAAGTATCAAATTTAAAGGTAGTAATGCTTCTAGAACGGTTCTAACTGGTATAGCCACCATGGTAACACCAAATATCTCGCTGAATTGCAACATATTGTCCAACAATAAGCCGTACATACTGCAAACGGTTCGTATCTCGTTTTGGAACACTGCTAACTTCAAATCCGTGGTTATGGTGCTAGTTATTGTTGCACATTTGAATTTCAAGCATATTTTGGTTATGGTTTTGTGCAGTCTTGTAAAACTGTATGTTAGATTTACAGCTAGGTCGTAGAGCATTAAAACTAAAATGACCATGTAGTACTGCTGGATACCGCGAAACATAAAGAATTTTCCGACTGAGAATCCGAGCCTAATCATAAAATAGTGTGTGTTGAACACAAGAATTGTTAAGTAATATCCATGTATGACAATCATCGCAATTGTGAATCTACGCGAACTTTTATTAACGTCCGTATCATCCAAATATCTTTTTGTGGATGTGTCTATTTGCCCAATTGTTCGTCTTATCTTCTTTAATTCAGCCTGATTAAAAATTCCAATCTTAACGATTGAGTAGACATTTAAAAAGGCCAAAACTACATTGCAAGCTATGTCCAAAACTACTGAAGTAATGTTGTTTGTTCCATAATTTAGAAGCACTCTTCCAATGAAAGAAGCCACAGCTCCAACAAAAATAAGAGAGGCAATTAAAACACAATAAAATATAGACTTCCAATGTCCATTCTTTGTATCCCATGGTACCAGAGCAACGATTTTTGCTATTTTTATTATGAAACCATTTAAATCTGACTTTTTGTTCGAAACTTTCTTCTTAGAGTTCCCTATTGCTGTTCTTTTCATGTTGTTTGGGTATCAAATAGAAGATCGATTGATTACTGACTGTACAAATGTCACTGGAATGACCGAATTGATAATTAATTGTGTGGTCTTTAATTACATACTTATAAGTTTCTTTCAGACAAGTTACTTTGTCTTATGGATAGATAATTGATATATAATTATATGAAGTGGTATCTGTACCGTGATCTATCGACTTACTGTCAAATTTATTACCAACAACTTTGGATAAGTTGCTTTTACATATATCAAAGCCAAATATGTACTCTAATACTGATACCCATGTGATACCTACGCTGATGCCTGACAGAACCATAGTGTCATTTTTTTAAACGTCTTGGCGGTCATGGCAGAAATACCCGTACACTTAATTCTCATTCAATTATTTATTATTACATTAATAGTATGTGATCAGTCTGGTGTAGTAAAGCGAGGTTTGTGGTTGTTTTGTATTAAAAATTCCTGTAAAATTTGTTGCACTGTTCCCAGCTGCGTCTTGTAAATTATGCAAGAAGAGTGTTGAAATTGTGGACAATGCCGCGGGTCTTCAACGGCACGCTTCGGAAGTTCTGATCAGCAATGATTGTGACGTGCAGAGCAAGGAGGAAATACTTAAATTGGAGGGTTGCGGAGGTACAATTTACAGTTCCATGCATATCGTCACGACGGCGACATGTTTCAATGACGAGATTACTTCGCCGCATTACTGCGTCTACGCGAATTTTCTAAACTTGAACGACGATCGCGAGTTTCAAAAGTTTTTTTCCGATACGATCACGCTTCATCCAAATTTTAACTCCACGACCGGAGAATATGATCTCGCCGTGATAAAAGTACCTAGCTATGATCTATTATTCAAGTTTGTGATCTCCTTCGTTTTAGTTAAAAGACATTATTATTTTCGAGGATACAGTCACATGGATAAAATTACCGGATGAACCTATAAATACGAAGAAATTTGACGAGAACGATTGTTATGTTGTTGGGTAAGTTCTTTGCGTGATTTTCATTGCTGAGAAAGACGCACACACCGAAGTATGAAATAAGAAAACCTTTATTTTAGATACGACACTGATAAGATCACGAAGAAGCTACAAACTTTCAGCGCAAAAGTGGAACTTTTGAACTATGACGAATGTGAAGATATAGCAAGAATTAATTCTGCACACATTATTATCAATCCCAAGCAGTACTGCATTCTCTCAAAAAACTTTACACAATTAGTAAGTATAAGGTATAAAAGTACAGTACCATAGGGTAAATACTAGATGGTATGTACAAGAGTAAAGAACGCCCCCTACATACATACATACATTTTCCAGAAATCATTGTAATGGGTTCAGGGACCCCAAAACGCGTATTTCCGCTGAAATCCAGAAAAAAATCTAGTCGGAAAGTAAAAATACATATATGTGTGGCTTTTTTAGGAGAATTTTCACATTGTTGGAAAGGGAGTGATCTGCAAAGGTGTTGTGTCTGGCCTCTTGACCAAGAAGAGTCTTCAGCTAACAGAAGATATTGTGACACCGATTGTTGACGTTGGTAAACATTCCACATGGCTTCGAAGCAAAATGTTAAATTTAAGACCAGTGATCAGATCAGCAGCAATTATTATCAATCCCAATAATGCTGTGTTCATCATTTCACTTGTCTATGTACTTTGAATAATAATTTATGTTGAATCAAGGGCTGTATATGTTGTGGGAATAAAATTGCAAATTTTAATTACGTGCCACTCTGCAAAATATCAAAGAGAGTAACACCAAGCACAAGTGGTTCATGGTATGGGATGTTACTAGGCTTTGTAAGATGTTACTTACCTTCATTACATGCTACTATGCTTTGAAAATTAATGGGTTAGCCCTGCCCTCGCATTTCTTAGCCTTCTTCTTATTTTTCTTTCCCGGCTTTCCGCTATTCAGAGAACGGGAGCGATAGTTACAACAATCACTACTACAAAGATAGGTTACTAGGTGATGTAAAGAATACCGCAACTTTACTGTTGAATTTATAAGGCCGTAAGCTGCAATAGTTATAATGGTTATTAAGAAGTTTGACCAATTCATATTTTTAATAAGTTCCAGTACTCTTTTTCCTTTGCACTCTCAGGTATAGAAAAATTGAGCATTTTTTTGGCTTTTGATTGTAGATTAAGAAAAAAATCTCAAAAATCAATTGTTGCACTATTCTTTATAATGGAGCAAGTTAGAATTCACAAAAATGTGTAAAAAAATAGAACTAATGGGTCACAGTTCAAGAAATACAACAACATGTTCGGTATACAACGATTATTTATTTTATAAACATTGGAATATGTTAACATTAAGTCGGAAGAAAAACATTTGTTTAAAGTGAATTAACGAAAAATCGAATAGAATACAATATGGTGGGACAGAAGGTATCTCGATCAAACGTTACTAATACATTGAGCTTAAGAATTAGGTGCCTTCTAGGCGATAATTATCCTAAACGCAACAAGTTTTCTCCGTATCTTAAAGAAGAAAAAAAGGAAACTTTCAATAAAAGAACTCCCAAAGAAAGGAATTAATTTACCCTAGAATATGTACACAGATATACGCGAACAATACCGATATCAATAAGTCGTCACGATATCAAATGATAAAACAATTGTGCATTATTTAAAAACAATACAGTTTTATTCTATACTATATTATATTCATATGTATGCGATTATAAAGCTTAATTTTACGTATGTTTATGTTTTATGCGCACACACACGACGGTTCCATGTAAAAAAGTCCTCGATTTACCACGAAAATATATATATATCTTTATACATAGTCTATACATACATATCTTCTTCTGTTGTTGCGTTCTCTCGTGATGAATGAATATAAAGCGAGCGCTATCACAAACAAACGGGAGATATACAATTTTTCGGTGTCTGGCAGCAAAAAAATGTTCCACTACCAACCTATTTTGAGCAACTTTTGTACTATTTCTGTACCGATTCTCTCTGTTTACTGCTTATTTATTATTCTGGCTTTTACAAATGAAAAACGCAATTAAATCTCCTCATGTGATGCGACTTTTTAAATATTAGAAAGACAAATGCTGTTCGTTCAGTCTATTTTGTTGCAATCGGTCCTTTAGTGGTCAGTCTATTATCTTCTTATTGCTCCCTGTTGAAGAAAAAACAATTATAGTCTATCAATCAAGTATATATAAAAAAAAACTTAAACAATTATGTCAGAAGTTGAACTGTAAGAATTGTCAAAATGGTGGACACTTACTCTGAAGCGCCTGGATAGTAATTGTAAGGTGGGGGCCGCTCGTACTCCGCGGGGGCCCTCTGGTATTGCGGGGGGCCACCATTGGGGAATTCTTCCCAGTGTTGTCTACAAAACAACGAGAATGCAAGCAACAATACACACAACGACTATCGCAAATATTGCAGTCTCTATCACGATGCGACCCATTGCGGAAACGGAGGGGAAAAAAACAGAACAGAAACACAACAACAGTCAACCAAATAATCACATATCTTAAGCTTCAGGCTTACCGCGGATTTATTTCTGACGATAAGAGTTAGTCAGATGATAAAAACTTTCAATAAGTAACAAATTAGTAACAATATATAACTTGAATAGAATTTTTTCTTAGATAAAATAAAATAAATAATTTAATATGTAATCTCTTTTAGTTACTTTTTAACAATCCCTAGAAAACTGGGTGACTAGTTATTCAAAGGAACATAATATATATAACATACTGGCTAAGAAATAGTAGAAAGCAATAGAAGGATTACGGAAACAAATATAAAACAGAAAAGCGACACACGTGCACACACAAAGCAAAAAAAAAAATAAACGAAACTAAAAGTATGTGGCTTGGGTGTTCTTTTGCAAAAATCTGCAACAATAATTATGTATAACCAGCGTTGAAAAGCAATCTTTTAATTCAATTACAGACAAAAAACAACACTAGAGGACGGCAATTACGGAAAATTACCTGGGGGCCATGTCGGCGTACCTTGCGTCCTGTGTGGAACTGCCAGCAAAATCTCTTCTAGCGCCCGGATGGTCGCCTGCCTCTGGTGGATAATTGTTAGCCCTGCCCTCGTATTTCTTAGCCTTCTTCTTATTTTTCTTTCCCGGCTTTCCGCTATTCAGAGAACAGGAGCGTTAGTTACAACAATCACTACTACAAAGAAAGGTTACTAGGTCATGTAAAGAATACCGCAACTTTAGAGTAGTTTTAAACTAAGTAGAGCACAGTGACATATGCAACCAATTATACTCAGTGTATGGTTTATAATTGACCCGCGTATATTTGGCTGCATACACAACTGTGCTGTCCTTGGTTTGAAACATCTATACTTTTGAATTTATAAGGTCGTAAGTGGCAACAGTTGTAATGGTTATTAAGACGTTTGACCAATTCATATTTTTAATAAGTTCCAGTACTCTTTTTCCTTTGCACTCTCAGGTATAGAAAAATCGAGCATTTTTTTGGCTTTTGATTGTAGATTGAGAAAAAAATCTCAAAAATCAACCGTTGCACTATTCTTTATAATATGGCAAGTTAGAATTCACAAAAATGGATAAAATGTGTAAAAAAATAGTGCTGGTAGCACTATTTTTTTTTCTAGGTTAAGAAACATGCTCTAGTAAAATGTGTTTATAGCAGAAGTATGTTACAAAGAATAGGAGAATTGGATAAAACCATGCAATTGTTTAAATAGTTACGTTTTAAGAATATCCAAATACAACAAATTATAAAAATAAGTTAAGAAAAAATTGGGCGCGTGCTGTGTAACGCCTCTTTTACACCGTGTGACTCAATCATGTGATTCCATGCAATCTGCTTCAAATACACATTTTGGTGCACATATGCGACTCAAATATCTGGGGTGGGCCTCAGTCACCTTTACGACTGCATTGTTGGCAAAGTGAAGTGTCTAAAAGCTTGCTATTATTCAATTTATGAAACCACATCCACTGGATCCTAATGTAACAACTGTAGTTGCTTTAGTTACTTGATTTTTTTTTCGTATGATTGGGTAACATAGGTGTAACAGGAGCATTAGCTTGAAATTAGTTAAAAGAAGGAACATAGACTCAGAAACACTCATACCACAATGCAATAAGCAAACTCACCTGGCCAACGGGATTATTTCACGGTCGGCATATGCATCATACAAATATTCGCTGGAATGATACACAAAAGGAAATAAGTACATTTATTACGTTTCCAGATAAACAGGGAGAGAAGAAATGTAAAATAAAAATAATGTATTAGAATCAACTCTCAAAGTAATATTAATTTTCAATAATATATGGACTTTTCTTTTACTGTTTTTTTGTTAAATAGATTTATTGTATTGAGAAATATTTTGTTTAATTCATTTTATATTGTTCTATCAGCCCTTATTAAAATCAGAAAGTAAAAAACGTCAGTTAGCAGCCAGATAGGTTAACCGTAAAATCTAGAAAAAGGACCTTCGTAAATTTCGTTTTTGAAACAAAGTTTTGTACTACTATGAGTAATAATTAGATTAATTAAAATATTCTTTTCTCTCTGTGTTGGACTAATTTAACGGAAAATGATAACCGGCAGGACCATCGAAAGCTAAGAAAATAATATAATTACATCTACTTTAAAAACGTACTCATATAAAAAAAAAATAATAATAATAACCAATGGAATAATATGCAAGAAAGCATAACAGACAATTCATTCACACCGGACAACAACAAAACAAAATAATCAACAACAACAACAACGATACTTACGATTCGCCCGGGTACGAATACTGGTCAAACTTCTGATAGAGAGAAGCTAATTTCACTGATAGAACTATAATCACGATAAACAAGAGTAGCGACCAGAAGATGACAAACCACAATCCATTCTGGAACAAAAAACGAATTTAATAAATAAGGATTGCAATAAAACACAGCTTCTATATCTTTGTACCTTTGTACAAAGCAAGAACAATAATAATAATAATAATAAAATAATACTAACCATGGGTAAAAGGATTTGATCGCATGCCGAAATTAGGGTAGCGTTGATCACATTACTCAACGGTCCGCACTGCCCCACCTTAAATTCAACATTGTGCACCACGCGCTCCACGTAATCGTCAACTTGACCTTTGATCGCCAACGTAAAGTTGACAGCAATCTACAAATGAAATACACTGTCAGTAGAAAAATTGCAAGCTCAATATATATACATAAACTGTCAGAAATGTCAGTTATATACATATATATATATATATATATATATATATATATATATATATATATATATATATATATATATATATATATATATATATATATATATATATATATATATATATATATATATATATATATATATCCATCCCTATATCATTCGGACGTCCTTTCATATTGCGTCATTACGGCGTCCACTAGAAAGAGCGCGTATACTTGACTTCTGATTCGTGTATATTACAGTATACAGCATGCCGAGTATCACTCGCTATCTAGTTTTCATTTTTCAACTTTCACCTTAGTATCAGTCGGAACTCCGTTCATAGTTCTATCATTACGTCGTCCAGTAATATACATTTTCTTTCATGGCTGTATCATTGATGCGTCCGAAATGTATATTTACTTTCACAACAAGCGCTTACGGCGTCCAACAATGTTGCCAAACTTTTTGGTGTCAGATCACGGAGGTTTGAGTGGAGTTGAATGAAATCGGATGCGGCGATGTGCTGTATCGATGTAGCGGAGGGTTATACATATATGTGATTTATGTTATAGGGAGAACGTGTCTTGTCATTTGATTCGTATATGCACATTATAATGATCGCTGAGAATTGCATTAGTAACACGTTTATTATTATCACATTTGATCAGTAAAGTTCGGTACTTCGATACTGAAAATACTGAATCTTATTTGTAAAATTATGTTTAGACGCAAAATATCATGCAAAAAATTGCAGGTATTTTAAATTTGCTTGGGTAAGCTTAAAAAGAAATTCAACGGCTGTAATAAGGATTTTGATTTATTGTTTACATTGCAATACTTTTAGCATACTCGAATACGATCATAATTAAAAACAGTAATTTTATATACTCAAACTCTAAATAATTAATGGAACCTGTCGTAAGTTTAAAAAAGATATGTTCTACTAGTTTCCATAAAACAATAAAGTAATTGCGGTTAGTGAATTCGCATCAATCGAGTGATTAGGCAATTTTTGCGGAGGCGGGCTTTAATTTAAATAATCATATTTGGCGATAAATATGGCGACATATCGCGCGAATTTGAAGGGTTCGTAAATTGTCGACTGTGTTCGGTCATGCTTTAGTTCAAGAACTCAGATTCAATATTTAATGTTTCATATACATCGGACGTCAGCATATTGACTAGTTTACAACATTCCAACGTCCGAGTGTAATCGGACGTCTGTATACGGACGCAGAATTGCACTTTCATGAAGCTCGGTCATACATTAAGTTGATTTTCGATAAAGTAAGACAAAATTTAACTTTTAAATTCGGCGTCCGTATACTGACGTCCGATTGTCGTCGGACGCCGGAATGATGTAATCTAGTCAATATGCGGACGTCCGATTGATATAGAGATGCATATTGCATATATACCGTGATTATTAGCGCATTCGATCAGTGAAATTCAGTACTTCATTAACTAAATTTTGGTTGTAAAATTATGTTTCGACGCCAAATATCACGCAAAAAAATTGCAGGTATTTTAGATTTGCTTTGGTAGGTTTAAAAAGAAATTTAACGGTTGTAATAAGGATTTCGACCAAACATTTTCTGAAAAACAGTAAACTAGCGTTTTTGCCAGAAACTCAGTCATCCATTAAGTTGATTTTCGATAAAGAAAGACAAAATTTAACTTTTAAATTCGGCGTCCGTATACTGACGTCCGATTGCCGTCGGACGCCGGAATGATGTAAACTAGTCAATATACGGACGTCCGATTGATATAGAGATGCATATTGCATATATACCGTTATTATTAGCTCATTCGATCAGTGAAGTTCAGTACTTCATTACTGAATTTTGTTTGTAAAAACTATGCCTAGACGCAAAAAATCGCAGGTATTATAGATTTGCTTTGGTAGGTTTAAAAAGAAATTAAACGGCTGTAATAAGGATATTGACCAAGTATTTTCTGAAAAACAGTAAACTAGCGTTTTTGCCAGAAACTCGGTCATCCATTAACTTGATTTTTGATAAAGTAAGAGAAAATTTAACTTTTAAAATTGAAAAATTGAAAAAGTGACTTTTAATATTTATATTGCAATTGCAATACTTATAGCAATCTCAAATACGATCATAGTTAAAGATAGTAATTTTATTAATCGTAAGTCCATACTGCAGATATGATTGAATGAAGGTGTAGAGAAAACAAAAACCTCTTTTTGCAGTATTTTTTATTATTAGTGTACTTTGGACCGGTTTCGCCCCAAAAGCAGGTACATCATCAACAAAATCTGTAACTTTATGTTAGTTCTTAGAAAATTAAGTAAATAGTGGCAGATCATGAAACTCACAGTCAAAATTCACAGAGTACAAGAGATCGACCGCATGGAACCAATGCATGTCATAATGAAAAAATCCGGATGAAGCGGTTACATGAAGAAAACATAAACGGAGGCACTAGACTCATACATATGTGCACTGAATATAAAGGAAATGCAAAATAAATACAGTTAAAACAACACTTGCAAGATTTACTATACCTCATTATGATCTGCTACTATTTACTTAATTTTCTAAGAACTAACATAAATTTACAGATTTTGCTGATGACGCCCCTGCTTTTGGGGCGAAATCGGTCCAAAGTACATTAATAATAAAAAATGCTGCAAAAAGAGGTTTTTGTTTTCTCTAAACCTTCATTCAATAGTAATTTTATATACTCAGAATTGCCCTTCAAAGTAAATACATTTTTTACGTCATTCATTTATCGAACTTCATATGGTGACTTCACACGCTATTTACGAAGTTTACTTCTACAATTTCTCTTTTAGCCAAAAAAAAAAAAAAAACGCCACAAATATCAGCTATTAATAATTTTTAACGTCTTCTCTTTATCGTCAAAGTGATGCAATATCATCAACAACTTAAATATTACAATCTGAATTAATCAATTATCTGATCAATTAATTATTTTCAAAGAAATAATTTTTTAACCGATTAGTTTTCATAGGCAGTACAAACCACAAACATTTTATTGAATAGCTTTTTTTTTAATAAGAGTGGGTACTACTTTTACCGCTCATAGCATCCTACTATAGTATGTACGGATACAATTATATCATACAGACATAATAAGAATGTAGCGCACCCATTAAGGTACATGAGTAAATTAGTGAGAACCTTTTCCTAGCGCACTATGTTGCGGTACGCATCTAGAGAGCCTTTGCGATAAAACGCTTGCAGCGGCAATCCTCTTACCCCACCTCGCAGTGAGCATTTACGTTGTTGCCAAACCCTCGTCGGACGTCGGATACCACCACTGTGAAAGATGTATATCCACTCCCGATATACGGCAGGCAAGCACTAGCGCCTCTGCCGGAATTTCGCGGAACTAAGAATATACGAAAATTTTCATGACACTATCATTTTGACGTCCACCAAAATTTTTGATATGTGATAGAGGGCGTTGAGAATGACCAGAAAAATGAATTTCTATGGAAGTGCATTATGGCGTCCGTATACGGACGTCGTAATGCAGTCGGACGTCGGAATGATGTAAACTAGTCAATATGCGGACGTCCGAATGATATAGGGATGCATATATATATATATATATATATATATATATATATATATATATATATATATATATATATTACTTACGTCTTTTAGTAGTTCTGATCCGTTCTTTACAAGGAAGTCCTCTGCTCTTTCCACCTCATCGATGAGGTCATGTATTGCCTCCTCGAACGAAGTTTTGTTAAATTTTAAGTTGTGCTCCATATTTTTTGCGATATCCTAAAAACGCACCGTAAATGTGTACCCACGCATTGTTAAACTTTTGCCTGGTAATACTTACTATTAGGTTCCTAGCGTTGGTGGTCATGGGGTCGACAAGCCTGCTCTGGTACGTCTCCAAGTGTAATTTGCTGTTTTGCAGGTTAGCTAGAATATCCTCGGAAACTGAGTGTTGTTTCACAGCCTCTATCACCAAATCCAGCTGCTGAACTAAATAGTTCAAATCAACTTTCGTCAAGTTGTGGTCCAACTAAAAAAAAAAAAAACCAGGAAACAATTTACCAAAAAAATTCCAACAAACTGAAAAAGAAAACATACCACCGCTGTGAATCTATCAAAGTTAATATTCGAAACGTTGGATTTAGCAAGCTCCTGCAGTTTAACTTTTGCTTCTGGCGACAATATCACAACGGCAACCGATACATTGATGTTATTCTTCAACTCATCGAGGGCCTTCTGTATGTCGTACTCTTCGAAATAATTGGTGATCTTGTTCAGGTCAAACTTAGTGTTCAGCTTGAACACGTTATAGGCGCTCTCGTTCCTATGGCAAGCGCCCAGCACGTGTTTTATCGTTAGATCTATACCGATTGCGTCGTGGAGATTTACATTCTCATCGATCAAATCCATAACCTTGCTATCCTCGTAATTCCTCATCGAATCGCAAACCAGACGCTGTCCCAACACTCCAAACGCAAAGAGGATTATCGTACCCGCTGCTAAGAAGAACGCTGACAGGAACATAATACTGACACCACTGTTTGAAAAAGAAACGAAGTTAAGTAAAAATAGTCAGGTTTTTGGGGAGATGTGAATTAATTATTATAGAAAGGAGTAGAGTAGTTTTAAACTAAGTAGAGCACAATGAGATATGCAACCAATTATACCCAGTGCATGGTTTATAATTCACCCGCGTATATTTGGTTGCATACACAACTGTGCTCTCCTTGGTTTCAAATATCTATACCTCATTAGACAGCGGCTGCCCACACCCTTGTTGCAGCAGTCGTCATTGTAGTGATCGGGTTTCTTGCCGCATATGCCGCAGATAAGGCCCAAGGCGATACACAGTGCCACGGCGAGGAGGATACAACTGATGCCGATGGCGACGTAATAACCGTACGGCAAGTAGTCGCCGACGTACCTGTCTGCCTGATTGAGCGGCGACCTAGTGTTGTCGTGGATCGTCGTTGAAATCTCATTAAGGACCGATGTCACATTCGAGACGCTCGTAGTTATGTGCACGCCTACAAGAAAACATCTGGTTTTATGATGTTTCCAACATTTTTAATTTTATAATTATTTATAACATGATTTCTAAACAAGTTCTTCTGTTGCTGTTTAATTATATTACAAAGAAAACATTGCACTTTTATCTAGTGAAGGCAAATATTAAATATCTTTCATAGTTTTTGAGATAAGAATTTTCTTAGCTGTATTAAAATATGTTTAGTTTCATATAGTTTCAACAATTTATAACATGGCTTCCTAAACAAGATTAAGTGTTGCTCTTTAGGTATATTATAACCAAGGCCCGGAAAGTTTAGGCAACGAACGCCCCACCACCCGAACAAACTGGTGCGACAGTGGCGTGCTGGTACTGCTCCCGAAAAACCTCGTACGATATATGCGAATTGCTTCGCTCGACCCACAGGCGTGGCATAGGCTCTACGCCTCTGAATATTGAGAACGTAGTGGGGGGAATTCGAGAGTCAGTTGCCTAAACATTCCGGGCCTTAATTATGACGTAAACATTGCTCTTTCATCTAGTGAAGGCAATATTACATATCTTTCATAGTTTTTGAGATAAGAATTTTCTTAGCTGTATTAAAATATGTTATATTTGCGCAAGGTTCAAAAATTTATAACATGGCTTCCTAAACAAACTTCAGTGTTGCTCTTTAGGTATATTATCATGAAAATGTTGCTCTTTCATCTAATGAAGGTAAATATTAAACATCTTTTGTAGTTTTTGGGACACGAATTTTCTTTGCTGTATTAAAATACGTTATATTAATGAAGAAAAATATTACACATACCGACAATCTTTTATATTTCAGGAACATGCCCGCCTAATACAACATAAAATACACTCTTTTTATAACGTACCTGCTTCTATGATGGCAGTGCGGACCGCTGTCAAGCTACTGTTGACCGTCTTTTTGATCTTAACCTCAATTTCTTCGAGTTTTCGTTGACCCTCCGCCACACTATCGGCAATATTACCATTCATCACTTGTTCTAGCTCCTTGAGTTCAGTCGTGACATCCGGGAGCTGGAAATTAGTTATTATTTAATAATCATTGCGTCCTGTCAAAACTATTGCCAACTGTTAAAACTATCTCTACTGGCTAAACTATCAGAAATGTCAAACTGTAAAAGAAACTGTCAAAATATTTGATATGATATTCAATTTTTTACTAATTTTCTTACCTTGGGAAAGTACCTATCTAAGTACTGCGTGTAAATACAAAGACAGAAATTAATTAGGTGTCAAAATGACCAAATACATGATATGCTTTGGAGAAGTTACAATCTAGAGTTTAAAAATACTTACCGTATTAAAGTCAATGTTGGTGTCCAGTTTGCTAACGTTACTTGATAGTTTTGAACACTCATCATTCTGTGAGCAAGTATTTAATGTATGTATAAGATCCCTCTTCACTTTTCGTAAAGCTGCGTTACAAGGAAAAAAAATTACTCACATACACAAGAAATTTCACAAATACATCCTTTTTCCCACAGACGTATTAAAAAGTAGGTGATGAAAATGCTATTTTTCATTCATTAAAAGTAAACACTGTTGTCAAACTGTCATTTGTATCGGAACCAAGTATTCTTTCATCACTACTTAAAAACAAAAGATCACATATTGTCAGTTTGACAATATCTGTGAATACGTTTGCAGAAAAAAATAATTGTATATTATTGTTATTTACCGTCATTTAATTGTGACGCGTGGTTCCTAAGGTAGAAAGTGATGTTCCGCATCTGCGTCAGGTTGCTCTTAATGTCGCCCAAACCGTCAACGATAAGCGACACTTGGGTCATAGCGACTGCGTTCGAATATCTAGCTAATTGCTCGTAGACTATGTTACTGCTCTCTGCAAACAAAGTTGAACATTCACAAAGTTTAGATAAGATTCAAGTAAAAGTCGTTTTACATAACACAATTTTAAGAATATCAAAACTGTCAGAATTGTTAAAAACCTACTATCGAGAACGCCGAATAGCTCGTTTTGGAACTCTCCAAAGTTCTTATTCAGCAGGATGTCGATCTCTTTGGCGGTCGAGTTCAGGTATGTGTCGACATCCTGAACGCCGGTCTTGACGTTTGGCACCAGCTCATTTCCGCCCTCGTATATGTGCTGCGTGGTTACGAACGAACACACTACTCCAAAGAGCAGGAGCGTCCCAGAGCCAATGAGCAGAGTCGCCAGGAAGAACTTCTTACAGCAATCCTTCTTCTTATCCAGGGGTTCAGGCTTTGCCCCGCACCTCCCACAACAACGACAACAGCAGAAGAAGAAGCCTACCAGTGGCACCAGGACAGCAAGCAGCAGCAGGATGATTATTACAGTCAGGAGGCCAGCGAAATGACTGGCCAATGATTGCCACTGGTCCTCTATCGAACCCAGTTGTATGTTGCCGTTATCGGTGACGAGAAGACCTATAATATATGAGAAATATTGCTTTAGTGGAGAGACGTCTTACAAAATACGCATAAAATACTCTCATAAGAGTCATAAGCAATGCTAAGTTATGTATTAATGTAGTGAAACATGTAGATATGTACTTAATTTTCCGAGAACAATGCGATAGTTGGAATGAAACGGCGTAATTTTATTATTAGACGGCACTTTGCTATTAAATTACATGTTGCGATAACGATTAGCGAAATGAAAAATGTGCCCCGTTATTCAGGTGACTAAATACATACACCGTAAAGATGATTCAACATAGCTATCCTAATCGTTACCCTGCTATTCCCATTATGGAACATTATACGCGACGATAAGACACCTTCATATTGTTCGTTAGATAAGACGCAGTCAATTTTTTATTATTAGAGCAACCAAAAATATTTGCAGAGTCTACTGCAATGATTTCTGGAAAATGTCTGTATGTATGTATATGGAGATATGTCTGTGAACACGAAATCGTCCAAATGATGCAACGGATCGTGTTGAAATTTGGTATACTTATTTAGAATTACCAGGGGACGAATTGGATAGTTTTTAGTGAGAATCTGTCGACTGAAGTTGCAAATGTTACAGGCATTCTCTTGACACCAAACTGATAATACCACGTAAAAGAAATGGTCAAGAAGCTTGGCGATTTCTTAAAAGAGCGGTCAACGTTTCCCGTGAATCCGTTATTTCTTCTGCTGGTACACGCGGAGTTTAGTCGGAGGAACCGACAAAACTAGGTTAAATGTGGTACGAAAGAGGCGTTTGGCATTTGTCCCGAGGCAATCAACGGCTCCGGCCCGGCTCTCTTGCACAACCGACCGCGTTGATGACAATCGACCAACCAACCAACGTCCGGGTTAACACCGCACAGCAGGGCTATCGCCATTCATATCATACGTTCAATAAAAAGGTTTAGTTTACATTGGAAAATATTGTGGGTTGGATACTCTGAATTTTAACAATTCAAGCTTTAAGTCAATATCCAAGTTTCAGTGGTCATTTTTAACATTGATGTTAATAAATTGTTCTGTAGAACGTCCATTTCCTCGAGTAAAATTGATTAAAAACCATACTACAACTTCCATGATAAAGGACTTGCTAGTCGTATCATTTTATGGAAGGTGATATTTTAATTGATATTCATTTTCATAATGTGATAAAGAATTTTGCTGAAAAAAAAACATCCAATAAAACATTTTATGACAACCTTTTTTTTACTTTCCGACTAGTACCCTAGAAGGAAAGAAAGTATTGTAATCGACGGATTTTTTTTCGGGATTTCAGCGGAAATACGCGTTTTGAGGTCCCGTAAATCGATTGCAATGATTTCTGGAAAATGTATGTATTTGCGCCCAAAGAGAACAACGGATCGGGCTGAAATTTGGTATACATATTTAGAATTACCGGGGGACGAACTGCATTGTTTTTGGTGACAATCTGATAACCGGAAGTGGAAAATGTTACAAGCGTCTTCTTAGGGATTTATCCGATTTTGGTCAAACTGATATCAGCTCATCATCCAGTGACTTTAAATATTTATACAAATTTGCAGATCAGTGGGATGAACGGTTTAGGCGCTATAAGGGTTTTTAGAAGCAGTTTGACAGAATCCACAGCATTCGTCGCTGTGTTGCGAATTGTTAGATTTTGACAAACGTCAGTGCCATCACATGACCTGACATTAAATAAATGTCAGGATGACAAATGTCATTATGTCATAGAAACTGACGTTAGTTAGGGTCCAGATTGGCTGTGGTTTTACAAAATTGAATAATTTCTAGTGTTTAGATATTTCATTGTACCAACGATATAGTCGGAAAGTAGGGTGAGGGCCACCCCAGATATTTAGAAACTGTACATCCACTAAAAGGATATTTTATACATACTTATTACAATTTGTAATTAAACTTATTTATTTATAGCTTATCGTTTCTCTTCATACGAGTAAACAACACATATACTAATGCATGTTCTTCATTTCCTGTTGAATACACTTTACCCACTCCATACATAATCGCACATTTCCGGGAATGATGCAAAATCTAAACTTTAATCCAGGTTAATTAGGTATTAACTTGGTGAGCATTAAACTGCGATTGAATTGCTGGGCAATTACAAGTTATCGTCAGAAGTTAACGATTGAAAAACAATGGGCGAATCCAGCACAAGTGTACAGCACATGCTCAAGAGTCGATGCTCTAGCGTCAATGAAACTTCATCCTCAAGTAAAGGGGCGCGATCAATATATGTATTTTGAAAATTAATGTCACTGCTTTACTTTATTCAGTGGATAGGAGCACATAGTGATGTATTGCAACTTTCTTATAAACTACGCTGCTTTGCTTGATTCATCATCGATGCCAGTATCGACCGTCCACTATGTGCGTTGCCTAAATCGAAAAATCGCAACTAAGTTCTTTTGTTCTTCGACAGTGTTAGGTACTTCCGGTGCGGTGTTTACGTATATCCGTTACGCTCGCCATATAGAGAGATCCGTTTGTTACTGTCGCTACTTGAAATGAAACACCGCTGTTTGCTAGATAACACCGCGTAGGCCTGTCAGGCAGCCGATGTTCCATGTGCGTGTTGTGTTTGAACACAGAAAACAGAGAGAAAAGAATGAATGAAACGAATTTTCTTTAAGTCAAAGGTCGATGTTAATCAGTGGGAAGATAATTTTTGAGCAAATTCACGAAGAAATGAGTGACTCAATCCGCTCACCACCTTACGTAAAACGCGACCTTGATTGATTTTGCAAGATTTCAAGTTGAATCGCGAACATGATATATACGTACACTTTAGAAAAAAAACAATCTACGATTAGATACTGGTGCAATGCTGTGTAATTCTATTAATGCCTCCATGACAACATTAACAAGTTATTTCTCTCGACATAAGTATGTTTTTCCCAAATGAATAAGCTTTATCAGATTACACCTATTTCCCAATGCGTCCTTTATTCGGATGGCACTCGGAACTTATTTTATAAGTATACATACTGAAATTCTGGATAAATTATTTTCAACCATCGATTAGAATACTAAAGAGAAATCTTTAGTTTTTTTATTACATGCATTTGACAGGTGTTGTAAAACGTTTCTTCTGCTGTTTAGACGAAAATTTAGTTATGCTTGGTACACAGAGAGAAGAATTTCGTGGATATCATTCATACTGACGGTGGCAGTTTTGGAGATACAAGACAACTTGGGCACGTGGATTTTTATCCGAATGATGGTACGCATTACCAACCAGGTTGTTCTTAAAGAGAACAAATTAGGCGGAATGCTTTGGTTAACATAAGTAAGTTTTTTGTTTTGTCTGGATGAACGTAACATTTTGTTGACTTATCGTATTGTTTTTAGTATCTTGCAGTCATGCTAGAGCCGTGAGATATTACGCTGAATCCGTTTTGAATCCAACAAATTTCCCAGCTGTTAAGTGCAAATGGATCCAAAATGAAAAGGTCTGTGATAGAAATACTGTAGCTTATATGGGTATTGCCTCAAATAAAAGGTATGTTTAAATATTTAATATTTAGGCGCTTGAACAAACTGTTGATCTATATTTGTTTTATTACTCGATCGAATTTATATGGCCCTAATTCTTCTACACAGAGAGAACTCTATTCTTGGATATCAAGGAAAATTATTCTTGCGTATATAGTGTAGCATGAAGAGAATTCTTTTTCTATCCAAATAATATTTTATTCTAATAAGAATTTCAATATAGTTGTTTCAACGGTTAGTTATTCTTACGATTTAAGATTTTGGTATGTTTATGTCAAGTATATTTTTCTCTGACGAAGAAAAAGTTATTCTTCAATCAAACCAAAAAAAAGTAGACGTAGAAGTAGGAAACCAAAAAGTAGACGTTCATCTTACAACAACAAAAATATTTCGTTGGACGAAAAATATATGTGCTTCAAGAAAAAAAAAAAAAACAGTTTCTTGACTCAAGATTGTTACTCTGGGAGATACACAGAAAGATGTGCAATTACTTTACAGATGGCGCTAACAGTTGCTCGCGTCTTTTGTCACATATCACCGCTGTATAAGTTCGGATATCGAGTGTTTGTATATTGTTTGTTTACATCTATGCATAAGTGTTTTATTTCATGGGCGACTTACAAGGATTATGAGGAAAACCAGGATTGGAGTGGAATAGCCTACACAGAAAGAACTCTATTCTTAGATATCAAGAAAAATTGTTCTATTGTTTGCTTATATAGTGTAGCGAATAGGATATTTTTGCTATCCAAATAATATTTTATTGTAATAAGAATTTTCAATATATGTTATATGTTATTTCAACGGCTAGTTGTTCTTCCAGTTTAAGAGTTTAGTATGTTTATGTTGAGTATATTTTGCTCTGACGAAGAAAATGTTATTCTTCTACATAATAAAAGAGTAAGACGTTTGTTCTGCAACAACAAAAATATTTTGTTGGGTGAAAAATATACATGCTTCAACGAACAAACAGTTTCTTGACCCAAAAGTATACGTACGTATCGCTTAAAACAGACGTAATTCCTTTCAAGCAGTCCCTTCATACTCAAAACAAGAAAACGTAATACTTGGAACATCAAGAAGTATTACGAATCAAGAAAATCATATTCTTACTCTGAGATATTCTTCACTCAAAGATATTCGTGTTGTATCGAATAAATTTTTCCCTCTGTGTATAAGTAGTGTTATAAATTACTTTTTCTACTTTGCATTCACAATGCACACATTGTAACACTGTTTTCGGTGTTACAATTAGCAAATTGTAACACCGTTTTTAGTAACTTTTTTCTAAGATTGGTGACATTGATATCAAATGCATGTCAAACGAAAATACACATAACCACAAAAGTAAGCACAAACTGATTTTTTAGAATCGCACAAACTGCGAAGTATGTATATTTTTATACATATTTAAACATGCGTGTTGCATCCTAGGTTTCGTACTACTAGTATATGATGGTATATAATAATTATCAATAATTACTTTTTCACAGATATTTGAATTTAAGTGACAGATGACAGTGTTACCAACGGTTGCACCCCTAAATACTCTAGATTGGATTTTTACCTAATATACTTCTAAATTTTTATAAAATTAATGACGCAAAGTAGAAAAAATAGTATATTACACTCGTTTTATACGACATATTGGCGTATTCGTTCATTTGGGGCACAAGGAGCGCCAGCGACGAGTGCCCCAAACAACTCATGCGCCAATTTGACGTTTTATAAAACTTGTATAATAATATACTATTATAAGCCTGGGCCCTAAGATGTGCAGACTAAAAGAGAAATTAATACAGCCGGCAAGAAGATGAAGTAGAAAGGCTGCACTGCACGCACAGCTTTTCCTCTAATGACGAATAGGCAAGCTGAGGTCATGGGAAACAAATGAAGTGCGCGATGGGATGGACGACTTGCAGACGGATATGCCAGTTTATTCTTTCCCGCATTGTATTGTCTCTCTATAACGCAGCGCGGTATACGAAGATACGATCTTGCGGTAACAAGTGACTAACTGTGCTTTTGCACGCTTCATTTCACAACGGGAATCGTCGTCAGCACAGCAGCGCACACATACAACACAAGTGGCCGCTGTTAACTGGAAATGAAACTGGACGCGAAGCGAGAATAATAATCATTTTGAGTGTTTTGCTTTAAAATGGGTCACACTGTATAAAAACATTTACATTGGCAGAACTGTCGGTTTATGTAGGAAATGTTTTCTTCGACGTTAATAATAAAAGCGCGTGTTTTTTATTTTGTCTCGACGCTTTTGTATCGAGTTGCCGCGTCTCGAGAACGAAGAAACCGTTTTGGAAGCCGTCCACTTTAAAATAGAAACGAGAATTTCGGACGCAAACCGGGAAACGGAAATCTAACAGATGATGTGACTCCACGTATACTAAAATTCCAGCGTTACGTACTGGTTTTTAATGATCTATTCTATGAAACTCAACGTTATCAAAAACCACAAACTAGAGAAAAAAACCGTACTTCCTGCTTTGGCGACTGGACTAAATTACCAAAACAATTACTACTATTACTGCCCAAGACACATTACAAGCTTAAATCATGATTTAGACCAACATTTCGGAAATTCGGTGAGTCATGTTCTTTACTCTTGAAGTATACTATTATAGTACGTTTAAGCGGCGAAGAAAGTTACTCATCGATAGGTTTCTTTTATTTGTTTTCATAAGTCGATGATTTATTCGAGATCACGTAACGGATTTCAGGATTATCCCAATTTGTTAAAAACTGAATTTATGCCGATAAAAAGCCGTATCGCATGAACTAATCTTAAATATCGATTGTTCCATAATCAAAAGTAACCAACGAGACAGATATCAGATAACCAAAACGCGTATATCTACGTAGAACAAAACAAAAAAAAAACCGATAACCGTACTTCGAAAACAATACTTTAAATTTGCGAAGGCATAGGCATTCTGGAACTGTACAATCTAATTTAAACCAACAATAATTATTGCCAAGAGTCTAACGAACAATAGAAAGTCAAGAGTAGTGGTTGAAACCACCAAAAATATTAGTCAAAACAATATAAAGTCAAGGAAACAATTTATGATAAGAAGACAACGATCATAACATTTTCAAAATAATTATGCAAGTAAAAACCGTATGACTTACCATCAGGATAGATGTCTTTGGCGATGAGGATATCCATGAAAAGATTGGTGATGTTGTACAAGCCTCCCATGCCTCTGGGGTTGAAGTGGTCCGAAGAATAGTACCGTGCGGTGACATTGACTGCGGTATAGTTTGGTCCTTCGAGTTCGTCGAGAATGTTGAAGAGAGCCCGATCCAGGCTCTCGCTGATCCTGTTGATGTCGCGTATAAAACTGCCACCGGGAGCAACCGGGGCTGCCGCGGCGGTGGCGTACGCGCCGAAGACGACCGCGAGGCACGTTATCACAGCACTAACGAAAATCACGCCGCCCCTGTCTCCCGAATGACCCACCCCGCCCAACCTAGTACGATCTCTTCTTACCATTTTTCTTCTATACTTTACTTTAGGTATCTTATACTTTCATCCTTGTTGTCATTGTCTTTCTTCGTTTGTAATACACTAGGAAATACGGTAATACACCTGGAAAAGGACGAAATTAATTTGGTTCAATCCAGAGAAAGATCAATGTTAAATAGTGGGTAGACAAATAGTAATTGGTTTACTATTTGATAATTCAGTACTTGACCATTTTATTGACCATTGAAATTAGTACAAAATTTAGACTAGCTCTGTGTATATGTCAAAATTTTCGATTTTAGTTATTGGGCATTCTAGAAATATGTGGTTAAGGCTTCCCACCTGTCCACATTCGCAATATGGACATTTTAGGATACATTTTAGGTTATCTGCTATCTGTTACTGTTGTTACGAATGTCCGGCAGGGGGCGTTTCGGGTTTGGCGTTACTGTGGTAATAGCAGCAAAACACGGGTCGACAAAAATCGATTTTTTTGGATCGAAAATTGTTTTTAAGGCCGTTTTTTTGCTCAAAACTCTTTGCGAAGGGTATTTAGAGGGATCTTATCGTAAGACATGAGAGCGAGCGGCTTTTATAAGGTCGGCAGGAACGGATAAAAAATGTAAATTTTTGACGTTCATCGATCCGCTTGTCGGAATTTCTAGACGTCACGTGACATTTTTCTCGAGGTTCGCCTTCACCCGAAGAGGTG
Organism: Aphodius granarius; assembly: GCA_963971325.1. Classification (NCBI taxonomy): domain Eukaryota; kingdom Metazoa; phylum Arthropoda; class Insecta; order Coleoptera; family Scarabaeidae; genus Aphodius; species Aphodius granarius. The sequence goes on along the minus strand of OZ020227.1, from coordinate 8,677,103 downwards.
CAAAAACGTGATTTTTTTTCAAAATTGACGCATTTAATTTACAAAATATCGCGCAGTCCACGCGGAATTGTGTCCTTTTTTCAATTCGAGCGTCAAAAGTAATATCGAAAAGCCCAATTTTGCAGCTACTCGATCGCAAATGTCGGCGAAAATGGGCGATTCCGCTGAACGCGCCCTACACTTGAAAGTTCGTAATTAGTATAGGTAGAAGATATGGTCGGTCAAACGATGTTTTTTGCAAAATTTGAGATTTAATAATCTGAATTTACCAATTAATGATTAAAAACATTATTCATGCATTAGGAAGACGTGAGCATAGTCATGAAATGAACAAAGGCAAGCTGAAACGCGATAAGGGTCGATAGATATTTCAAACCATGGTTTATATCGCAAATTTTTCCAAATGAATAAGACTATAATCTCGTTACTGTATAGTCTTGTTTATCAAGAAATGCAAGATACATACAACGAATGCGCTTAAGTGTTTTGCTGTTCATGTTGCAAAGATAGGTATTTTGGTCAGAGATGGATATTGGGCAAACCGTACAGTTATTGGCAGTAAAACAGTTATTGACACTCTCGTAGAAAGACGGTATTTATTCAGAAATCATCCCAACAAAAGATTTTGTTAATAAAATGAAAATAGAAACCTCTTTTGCTTTGTTATAAGATAGCCAATAACAGTATCGTTTACCCTACCCAGAAAAATGCTTCAACGAACAAACAGTTTCTTGACCCAAAAGTATACGTACGTATCGCTTAAAACAGACGTAATTCCTTTCAAGCAGTCCCTTCATACTCAAAACAAGAAAACGTAATACTTGGAACATCAAGAAGTTTTACGAATCAAGAAAAAAGGATTGGTAACATTATTAGGTCAAAATAACTATATTATGACAATAAATCAATATTTACCTTCCTTTAGTTGTAAATTTACAAATATGAAATGTACTGCTACTAAAGATTGTACATACTTAAACTTATAGTTATTTTAGCAAAATTACGTTATTTTTTTTGGATGGTAAAGTTTATTTTTGCAACGTTTTATAGTAAATTTACCAAATCCTTTTTTTAGTGTATATGTAGGCATTATCAAAGTATGTATGTATTTCTCAGTACACACTATGAAGTTATAATGAATGACTCAGCTTCGCCCATGTAAGTAAATTGAGATTAATTTGCCCCAATCAAAAATATACAAAAGAGGTTAAAATTATACTCCTCGAGTAGTAGTGTTTTAATGCTTGTTATTCGACGAACAGCAGTCATTGACTTCACTGTTTTTACAGGGGTAACCCCCCCATTACCGTAACCCAAACAGAAAATAACATCTGACACGTCAGATGAAAGATCGATCGAGAGATAATGCACCTCAAGCTCTAATTTCCTCTTGATTTAATTAAACTATAAGATAACAATTTAATCTGAACAATCGATTCAATCAATTCCACAAACGAATGTTTGGTATTTCGCCAACAAAGGAAAATTTTCAATGCCATGCAAGCAACAAGCAGCAGTGGTCCCGAAAATTATACAATCTATTTATTTAATTGTTTAAATTTAGTTACCAAATCGGAGCAGCGGTTACGCAAGAAATTGCTACTTAGAAAGTGTGTAACTGGGTTGAGTACACATGATCTTTAAATCAAACAATCGCGATTTTTTGGTTGTCTCTACATTCCGACTACTTCGTCGACACATTGAAGTGTCTAAACACTTCTGCAATTATTCAATTTTGTAAAACCACAACCTCTCTGGACCCTAATCTAACAACAGTCATGTCACGTCAGTAGCCACTGACGTTTATAAAAATTCGCAATCACAGTGCGACTACCGCTGTGGATTCTGTCAGACAGCCTCTATAAACATCTATAGCGCCCAAACGTCCATCACATTGATCTGAAATTCATCATGTTTAAAATCACTGGTTATCAGTTTGGTCAAAATCGATTCAATCCATAACAAATGCCTGTAAGATTTCTCAGTTCCGGTTGTCAGATTGTCACTAAAGACAATCCCGTTCGTCCCTGTGGTGATTCTAAATATATATAACAAGTTTCAGCCTGTTCCGTTGTACCGTTTGGTCGCTATCCTGATCATATATACAGATCGAGACACATCGTAGTCGGAAAGTAAAAAATTAAGATGAATAAGTACCAATCAACGATTGTATCAATGACGAAATGGCCTGCAATCGTTTCATTAGACACAAACACTTGTCTTGTTATAACATGACGGAGCTCTGTTTGAAAAGTAAAAATCAATAGGCTCATATGGTACTCTCCCCTAACAATAGAAGACATTAAAAACAACCACCGCTGCATTTTGAATAGTTAAAATTACACATCGTCATGGAATTAATCACAGAAACTGTATTCTGGGAACCGTTCTTCTCAATGTCTGCAGCATAGCCAACAGGGGGGCATATCTCTGTACTCACTTTGTTAAATTTGAGATCCCTGTTACGAGAATGAACACGTCTAAATGGCAAGTGGCAGTATACGTAACAGTAACTGTTACAAATAGTTCTGGGACAGATTATTTACAAGTATTGTTCACTCACAACACTGCACTGCAAGTCCACTCATAAACAAAGCGCTAAACAATGCACGCGTACTATAGCAGCAGCGCCCTCGCACCGACTGACAGACGGACATTCGACGAACACAAATAAAACGAAGGGAGCACACTAGAGACAGATTGCGCTTGCGTATACTTGCCATATTGATTGTTGGAGCGCGCCGAATTTTCAATTTGAATCTCGCGAATCAAAACATTACAAGGTGTCTTCACTATACCTTTTACAGTTTGATTTCATACTTTTGAAATATAATATCAGATGATCAAAAAATGATTTCTCACAAATTAATTATTTCGATTGATTCCACAAACGATTCTGTTCTCATTTGTGTGAGGTCAGGTTTCGTTCATGAAAATTATGTTTTCATGTGTCAGAAATCAGTTTTCTCTAATATAAAATCATACTTTAAAAGTGTGAAATGGTACTGTAAACGACATAGATTGTTCAACAATTAAACTTAATATTTTTGTTGCTGGCTCTATCTGGCGGCCAAGAGTAAAAGCTTACCGTGACAAGTAATATATACAGGCGACTAAACAAGCGATTCGCCTCAACGAGCGACAAAGTCGCGCTCTGGTGGTAAAAAATCGAATTATGTACTATCAATCGGGTCGGTGAATCGGGGTTGTTTGATGATGTAGCATGGTGTGGTGTAGCAATTTTAGTCCAATTTTGCTTATATATCTCAATAAGAAATGGAAAAGAGGGACAAAAAGACAAAACTCGAAGTAACAACTACTGTTATGAGCCACAGTGTATCTAATTTTACACTTTTACAGTAACTATTTTACAAATTTTCCAACGATAAAAAAAACTAGGAAGCTGATTTCGATGCTGTACAATTGTAACATTGGACAAAATCAATAGAAGTTTGTTTTATACTTCTTAAGCAGTGTTTCCTAACCTGTGGTCCGCGGACCCCTGGGGGTCTGTGGGTCTATCCCATGGGGTCCGCGGATAAAACGCAACAGATAATAAACCTATGGAGTAGCAATACTACTCCACCAACTACTTGGACAAATTTAGCACCCTCGACTGTCCAAACTTATCTACGTCATTAAAAATTTCCTCAAGAAGGAAGCGTTTGGACAAACACCAATCAATTTATCAAGCAAACTCAACTTCTTGAATGACATATTGCACCAATGAATGTCCAAAGGGTTGTACACCAGAAGAAATTTCCTCAACAGGCTGAAGCAACTTTTTGGACAAACACCAATCAACTTCTTCGACAAATTTAGCACCTACGATTGTCCAAACTCATCTACGTCATTAAAAATTTCCTCAAAAGGCTGAAGAAAGATTTTGGACAAATACCAATCAAACTTATCAGGCAAACTCAACTTCTTGAATGAAATATTGCACCAATGAATGTCCAACCGGAAGAAATTTCCTCAAGAGGCTGAAGGGAGCTTTTGGACAAACACCAATCAAACTTATCAAGCAAACTCAACTTCTTGAATGAAATATTGCACCAATGAATGTCCAAAGGGTTGTAGACCCGAAGAAATTTCATCAACAGGCTGAAGCAACCTTTTGGACAAACACCAATCAACTTCTTCGACAAATTTAGCACCTACGAGTGTCCAAACTCATCTACGTCATTAAAAATTTCCTCAAAAGGCTGAAGAAAGATTTTGGACAAATACCAATCAAACGTATCAGGCAAACTCAACTTCTTGAATGAAATATTGCACCAATGAATGTCCAACTGGAAGAAATTTCCTCAAGAGGCTGAAGGGAGCTTTTGGACAAACACCAATCAAACTTATCAAGCTAACTCAACTTCTTGAATGACATATTGCACCAATGAATGTCCAAAGGGTTGTACACCAGAAGAAATTTCCTCAACAGGCTGAAGCAACTTTTTGGACAAACACCAATCAACTTCTTCGACAAATTTAGCACCTACGATTGTCCAAACTCATCTACGTCATTAAAAATTTCCTCAAAAGGCTGAAGAAAGATTTTGGACAAATACCAATCAAACTTATCAGGCAAACTCAACTTCTTGAATGAAATATTGCACCAATGAATGTCCAACCGGAAGAAATTTCCTCAAGAGGCTGAAGGGAGCTTTTGAACAAACACTAATCAAACTTATCAAGCAAACTCAACTTCTTGAATGACATATTGCACCAATGAATGTCCAAAGGGTTGTACACCAGAAGAAATTTCCTCAACAGGCTGAAGCAACTTTTTGGACTAACACCAATAAACTTCTTCGACAAATTTAGCACCTACGAGTGTCCAAACTCATCTACGTCATTAAAAATTTCCTCAAAAGGCTGAAGAAAGATTTTGGACAAACACCAATCAAACTTATCAGGCAAACTCAACTTCTTGAATGAAATATTGCACCAATGAATGTCCAACCGGAAGAAATTTCCTCAAGAGGCTGAAGGGAGCTTTTGGACAAACACCAATCAAACTTATCAAGCTAACTCAACTTCTTGAATGACATATTGCACCAATGAATGTCCAAAGGGTTGTACACCAGAAGAAATTTCCTCAACAGGCTGAAGCAACTTTTTGGACAAACACCAATCAACTTCTTCGACAAATTTAGCACCTACGATTGTCCAAACTCATCTACGTCATTAAAAATTTCCTCAAAAGGCTGAAGAAAGATTTTGGACAAATACCAATCAAACTTATCAGGCAAACTCAACTTCTTGAATGAAATATTGCACCAATGAATGTCCAACCGGAAGAAATTTCCTCAAGAGGCTGAAGGGAGCTTTTGAACAAACACTAATCAAACTTATCAAGCAAACTCAACTTCTTGAATGACATATTGCACCAATGAATGTCCAAAGGGTTGTACACCAGAAGAAATTTCCTCAACAGGCTGAAGCAACCTTTTGGACAAACACCAATCAACTTCTTCGACTAATTTAGCACCTACGAGTGTCCAAACTCATCTACGTCATTAAAAAAATCCTCAAAAGGCTGAAGAAAGATTTTGGACAAATACCAATCAAACTTATCAGGCAAACTCAACTTCTTGAATGAAATATTGCACCAATGAATGTCCAACCGGAAGAAATTTCCTCAAGAGGCTGAAGGGAGCTTTTGAACAAACACCAAGCAAACTCAACTTCTTGAATGACATATTGCACCAATGAATGTCCAAAGGGTTGTACACCAGAAGAAATTTCCTCAACAGGCTGAAGCAACTTTTTGGACTAACACCAATAAACTTCTTCGACAAATTTAGCACCTACGAGTGTCCAAACTCATCTACGTCATTAAAAATTTCCTCAAAAGGCTGAAGAAAGATTTTGGACAAACACCAATCAAACTTATCAGGCAAACTCAACTTCTTGAATGAAATATTGCACCAATGAATGTCCAACCGGAAGAAATTTCCTCAAGAGGCTGAAGGGAGCTTTTGGACAAACACCAATCAAACTTATCAAGCAAACTCAACTTCTTGAATGACATATTGCACCAATGAATGTCCAAAGGGTTGTACACCAGAAGAAATTTCTTCAACAGGCTGAAGCAACTTTTTGGACAAACACCAATCAACTTCTTCGGCAAATTTAGCACCTACGAGTGTGCAATCTCATCTACGTCATTAAAAATTTCCTCAAAAGGCTGAAGAAAGATTTTGGACAAACACCAATCAAACTTATCAGGCAAACTCAACTTCTTGAATGAAATATTGCACCAATGAATGTCCAAAGGGTTGTAGACCCGAAGAAATTTCCTCAAAAGGCTGAAGCAACCTTTTGGACAAACACCAATCAACTTCGTCGGCAAGTTTTGCAACTACGAGTATCCAAACTCATCTAAGTCATTAAAAATTCCTCAAAAGGCTGAAGGCAGCTTTTGGACAAACACCAAGCAAACTTATTCGGCAAACTCAATTTTGTATAGCAAATACTGCACCAATGAATGTCCAACCGGAAGAAATTTCCTCAAGAGGCTGAAGGGAGCTTTTGGACAAACACCAATCAAACTTATCAAGCAAACTCAACTTCTAGAATTAAATACTGCACCAATGAATGTCCAAAGGGTTGTACACCAGAAGAAATTTCCTCAACAGACTGAAGGAACCTTTTGAACAAACACCAATCAACTTCTTCGACAAATTTAGCACCTACGAGTGTCCAAACTCGTTGGGTTACAAAGGGTTGTACACCAGAAGAAATTTCCTCAACAGGTTGAAGCAACCTTTTGCACAAAGACCAATCAGCTTCCTCGGCAAATTTAGCACCTACGAGTGTCCAAACTCATCTGTCATTAAAAAATTCCTCAAGAGGCTGAAGGAAGCTTTTGGACAAACACCAATCAAACTTATTGGGCAAACTCAATTTTTATAGCAAATACTGCACCAATGAATGTCAAAAAGGTTATACACCGGAAGAAATGTCAAGATGCTGAAGCAATCTTTTGGACAAACACCAATCAACTTCTTCGACAAATTTAACATCTACGAATGTCCAAACTCGTTTATATCAGTAGCCTTTCCCAACTTTTTTCAAGGGCGGAAATAAAAGTTTGTTGGGGACCATGGTAAGGTGGCGCTAGGGGTCCGTCCTTGAAAAAGGTTGGGAAACGCTGCTCTTAAGGGTTGTTTTACGAAAATGACCACTGCAAATACAGTACATGATTACCACTTTAGTGTTCATTTTAGAATAAAGTTTACATAGATAACAAACCGAGATAAACTCTGTATTTTCTATTCGAGGGGCAAGTGGAGAGGTCAATAGTTCCCAACTTTAATCTTTACTTCCAATAAACGTTAATATTGCCATTTCACCTTTTCTTGTTTTCCCCGTAAAATTTACAATCTGGATTTTTTTCATATAACCGGTACGGAGAGTCACCAAAATTCGAGTGAAAAAAAAAACATTGGCTGAGTTCAAGGATATTTTGAGATCTTCACAGCGACAAAGAGCACGTATTTGTAGCCTGTAACATAAGTCTATCTCTATCGTATTTGTTGTTAAGATCGAGCCGGACTGTTACTTCAATATTTTATGGTTTACTTGACGCATACTAGGTATATAAAGTGAAAGACACCAACAGGTTTTTTAGTATCTTGTTAGATAGCTCAAGTAGCGGTTCGTTTGTAATAAGTTTTTAGCAAGAATTTCGGCTTCATTTTTTAAATACAATGTATAAACAATTGATTTGCGTTGCACTGTTGGCAGTTGTATTAGGTAAGCAATAAATTATTATTATATATGTATATAAATAGTTTCAAGTTTTTAATACATACTAAATTTGAAGGGAACAATTTATGAAGACAAAGATGTTGACAAATATTTTTCAAAAGATTTTAACTTTCAAGATAATTAAGCAATCTTAATGATACTAAGAATAATTATTGCCAAGCATCTAATGAGTAATATAATGTCAAGAAAAGTGGTAGAAATAACAAGGGAACAATTTATGGAGACAATGATGTATATTTTCAAAAGTTTCTGACTTAATAACTATCTAAGCCTAATGAAACTAATAATAATTATTGATAAGAGTCTAATGGACAATTTAAAGTCAATGAATGATACCTCGAATGCAGAAATTAATCGAGAACCTAAATACCTCGAGAACCGAATAATTCAAGTGTACGAATCATTCGAATACTAATAATTTGAATATTCAAATCATTTGATTATTAATCGAGAACTTGATTATTATGACAAAACATCTCGAGAACCGAATCATTCGGTTATACCTAACACTAAGTCAAACACATCCGGGATGTTGAAGAACAATATTTTGCACAATTTCCTTGTCTAATCATTTCTATCAATTTTCTTGCAATCATGATGTAAGAGTGTCTATTAATAGTGTCTGTTAATGGTCAAGAAGGAAATTTCGTGACATACAAAGTATTCACTTTCCTTAAACGTTGTGTTTTTTGCCTACACATTCCTAACAAATATCACACTTTATTCTTCCTGTTTGCAGTAACAATTCTCGACTACAATTTGCTCTTTTTTCAATGTTATAACGTCATAATCAGCAAGGAAAAGCCGAAATGAACTCAAGTACCGACCACATAACAATAAGCAACGTATGCAAAGTAGGTATTGTTGAAATTCGGTTAAGCCGAGAGAAAAAAAAAACACAATACTGATGTCCGTCTGTCTTTCATAAATTTTAGTGTCTGAGTCATTGGACACACGAAGGCCAATTTCTCGAAATCTCAACACACCCAGTTTTGCATTGAATTTTGGGTACGTCACGCAAAACATGACATTTTCAACTACCTTTTTGTTTCATAATATTACGTATTTCTTCGGAGAATAATCCATAGAATATTAAGAGAAATCATGTTAATATAACGATGGATTAATCTTAACCTTCTGGGTTATGTTAACCATGTCAAAGACGCTTCTATGTAGTATTTTCTCCATTGCTTCGTATTTTATTTTGCGCAAGGTTGTATGAATGAATAATTTTGCTGAGCAATAAATATACAATATTTACGTTATGTTACGTTATGTTTACAAGAACGAAAAAGTGCTTTATGCAGAAGTTACAATTTATTTAACCAAATTGCTCTCAACTTGCCCTTTTGGAACACCCGGTGTAAGTGCAAATAGTATTAATTAATTAGGATTTCCCAGAAAACACAACGCACATCAAACAACATCTCTAATTGATTAAATCCTGAAACAGATCCGCATTTGGGATGGGCTATGCACGATTCTTTCCTTAAAATTATTGCTAAATGTTTCTAATTTGCATTCATTAAAACATCTGCCCGCTAGCAAAAAAGAAAAAATAACGGGAGGAATATTATCGTAAATTAAGCACGATCCGGTTTGTCTCTGCTAGTAAGAAAAAAATAAAGATTCATGTATAATGCGATGAGCAAATCACGGTTGTTGTCATTTGGTATGCTAATGCGTTGTCACGGGGAACAATGTATTGTATTGTGGTGTTTGCATCAAAATAAACTGTTCTCCAAGTACATATTTTTAACTTGAAAACATTATGTAGTTTTGTTCGAGCAGCTGTCACAAACTAGTTCGTTATTAGTTTTTTTAGATGACACCAATGATCTGTCATTGTTGTTTCTAATGCAAGTTATCAGTGAAATACAGTGGCCGACAAAAGTCTACGTACGTCCCCCATTTCTGCTATACAGTTTTGTTTTAAATCTACATTTATTATTATATAACAAAAAATAACTCACCACCTCAAAGCCCCGACTTAAATGTTTTAAGATATTTGGCGCCCATAGGCTATTAAAAATAAAGCGCCCCTCTTCAGAGTAATTAAATAACTAACAATAACAAAGAAGTATAACATTATTGCAATCGATTCAGGAGACCCAAAAAACGTGCATTTTCACCTGAAATCCCGAAAAAAATTTGTCCGTCGATTACAATACAGTACAACTTCGATAGATCGGACACTCTCTAGTACGGACACTCCAGTAATCCGAACGCTCTTGTCAACCGGACATTTTAGAAATTTTACCTCCCTAGTTCGGACACAAAATATAATTTGCAGTTAAAACCAGGTAGAAAATACCAAAGTATTGTTTAACATTAATGTCTTACTGTGAAGCAACCGGATCACATAAATTACCACTTAATATTAGCAATAGCGGCAAATCTAGATGCTTTTAAATGCAGAATGAGCTCAATACCAGTTGTGTACAGGGCGTCTGATAAAGGACGGATGAGTAGAACATTGCTTACTGAATGTTTCGAAAAATATTTTAAGCCTGAGGTTAAGACATTTTTAACAGGGGTTAACAGGCCCCAAAAAGCTCTAATGTCGATGATGCCAACGCGTTTTCTTTGGGCATCAGGTGGTCTGCAGAAAACAATTTTCCCATGGAAATCCTGCTTCTCAAAAGGCCCAGAGAAAAATTTACTGATGTAGCTGTATCCAAAAGAATATAAACAAAGATTGATATATTTTTAAAAAATAACTGAAATCTTTTGCTTATTTTATCCATTTATGTTCAGAATTTAGTTTTTAATTTTATGTTTTGGTTATATGTGACCTCGGATGCGAAAAGGGACCTATCGTGCGAAAATAACGTGCAGCATAACGGTACATATCGGAAGAGACCTTACGTGCGAAAAAACAAAACTGCATCATTACTTTTCTTCGTAATGCTTTTGGACCAGTCAGATAGAAAAATGGGGATCGTACTACACTTTTACAGTGGATTGTTACAGTAATATGATGCATTAAAACACATTTTCTTTTATTGCAGGTACGCAGGCGCAACAATACGAAAACTTGCCTGTCACACAATCTTGCTTGGGCTGTATTTGCGAGGCAATCTCTGGTTGTAATGTGACAAGCACTTGCTCCGGCGACGTTTGCGGACCATTCAGAATCACGTGGCCTTATTGGTCAGACGGCGGAAAATACACAGTCAACAATGAATCACCAACGTCACCGACTGCCTACAAGAACTGCGCTTTGGACACCTACTGCTCGGCTCTATCGGTCCAAGGATATATGCTAAAATACCAACAGGTACTCATCAATTTGGACAGCCATTCTCGAATCGTTCGCTCTGATACGTATACGCTCCGAACACAAACATAGCGAACGGTTGAGAATTTGATATTCAGTCAAACTGTCGATCAAAGTGTTGGTTTTAATATTAACGTGTTTTTTTTTCAGGATTGCAATAATGATGGTAAAATTGACTGTGATGATTATGCTGCCATTCACACTTTGGGAGGATATGGGTGTGGTGGAGGTTGGCCAGAACATTACAGGAAGAGATACCAACAGTGCAAAAGCATTGTTGGTGGAAGACCCTGAAAGAATTTAAGGAAAACCTTCAGGAATTCAATGCCTAATTGAACGGTACGATGTAATTTATTGATATAACAACATTATAGACGATTTGTTTAAGTGTACAATATTAAATAATAATTAAAATTTGTAGTTTTATTTAGTGGTTGGGAGGGGGGAATGAAAAAGTCTGTATTGATAACTTTTATTGTTGTATGTTATATAATCATTGATACCAACCAATAGACAACATTTGGTTACCTAAATATCATAAATATATTCCATTCTCTTTCTCTGTCACCGTCATTTTTATCTTTTTCGTCGATAAAATCATCTATTCACATTTTTAACAATAACACACATCATGTAAATTATTATTTTTATTACTTTAGCACTATAATAAGTTATGTATATAGTAACCAGCAAGTTTTTAATCGTAATTTTAAATTATTATTTAGTTTATTATTACAATTATTATTGAGAACGTTAAAATTATTCGAAGTAAGTCGTTATTGCCACAATGCCATGTCAAACGTCACAGTATGTCGAAAAAAGTATATAAAAAAACTATACAGGGGCGGACTAGGATAATTTTTTTAACTCTTATGCCCAGTCCGGCCCTGCAACTACTTATATAAAAAACATTTAAAATTGTTATTATTCTAAAGATATGTTACTAGTGGGGGGAGGGTATTTTTCTTTTTTGACATACCGTGGGTTGCGTTCGTTTATTGATTTTATTAATACCAATACATATATTGTACTGGTAAAGACATGCAATCACATAAAAACCGACTATTAAAACTTTTCGACTTTTTTTTCGAACGTCCGGTGTTAGAAAGCACATAAAAAAGTCAATTCCCTTTGAAAATTATTGCGTTTTCTGTATACTAAAAGAATTTACAAAAAAGTATTTGTACGTAACTTTGATTTTCGATTATGTTACCTAAATAACGCCCTGCTTTTTATTATGTTAGTAGGAATGTAGAATAATAAGGTATACTAAAAAATAAAGTACATATAGTACTTTAACTTTTAACTTATTTACAAATTATATTAAAGCTCTAAGTTCTAAGATTTCCGGGAGGAAACCGCGTCAACGACGATAAAGTAATCAAGGTTTCGCACTCTGTTGCAAGAGGCATCTTCAGGACGTAACAGTAAAACAGATACGAAGAAAATTAATCATTCTCTTTATTAGCTACGAAGAGAATGAATCATTCTCTTCGTAGCTGTTTTACTGTTACGTCCTGACGATGCCTCTTGCAACAGAGTGCGAAACGTTGACTACTTTGTCGTCGTAAACGCGGTTTTCTCCCGGAAATCTAGAACAAAAAAAAATCGGAGCAAATTTGGCACAATTATCTGTATAATGTTCATAAAACTAAACATTAATCGCAAAATATGTAATAGGCAAAGATATTTAAATATATGTATATAAACATTGGTATATTTTGATTGTAACTGACTGTTGGTGCCAAATTCATATACAACTATACAAACAAGGCAAGAGGCGGCACCGAAGAATAACAGTTGTGTACGTAACCAGTGAAACAGCCACGTAAAACAAATTGCATAAGTCGAAGAAACGAAAAGAACTACATCGTTCAACATTTTTAATGTTTTTTTAAAACTTACCTTTGGAATCAGACTGTTCTACTTTATCTCATTTCATACTTCGTTATTAAATTCGCGCTAAAAACAACCCGATAGCTTTGTTCTTGTATTCCTTTAAAATGAGCCGTATTATTTTAACATCCTAATATTGCTTTTAGCGTCTAAAACATCGACGATATGCTTCATGTTCTTTTATTTGGCGTAATAATTGACCACTTCTTTGTCAACTAATCTTTGCGTCTTGGGGTTATTTAATATCTACTTTTATCCCTCCTTCTTCTTCTACTATTAACATTTATGTTCCTTCACCGACTCCTTCTTGAGTTTCTTCTTGTCGTCTTTCGGTTCCCGCTTCGACTGTTTCTGTTCGAGATCAGTCTTTTTGCCAAACAAACCTTTCTTCTCGAATAAACCCTTTTTCTCCTTTAACTCCATCTCTTTTTCCGTCAACTCGTTCTTTTTATTGTCCGCCTTCTCTTCGCTTTTTTGCTTTTCCTGTCTCCATTTTTTATCCGGCCACCATTTTCGCTCTTTCGACGTACTCGGTTTCGCTAGCTGGTCTTCCTCAGGGTCCACTTGCGGTAATTTCTCGTATTTCGGACCGTTTTTCGACGATTTTGACACGAAAGGCGTGGTCTCGAGCTGCGTCACGATCTTTTGCGCGCATCTAAAACAGAATTAAAGTAATAAGGGCTATTAGTAAATCATTTATTACGAAAATCATTATAAATAAACCTTATTCTAGTTGATGTAGGTTGAATGTTATGACTCGGACTTGAGGTGGGGGGCAATTCTCGAATAGGTGGTAATCTGTTCACGCACGCCTTCTCCCTGTACTCTCTGTTGTATTCGTGTAGTTTGATTTTCATCGCGTGTTGTTGGGATTTTCTCAAAGCACCGGTGGGTTGCCTGGGATACGCTCCCAAACAATGTCCACCGCAACATCCGACGCCGTGACTCTGGGAAGAACATGACGTAGAAGAAATAGAAGACCCGCCGCTACTGACACTGTATAAACTGTCAGATTGCGGTACAGAAGAGGTCCTAGAGTTGACAGAGTAACCGCTCACCGACGATGGAAGCAACGCACCAGTCTATCAAAACCAATCAAAGTTTAAGCGAAGGAATGGAGACTGAAAACGTGTTTACATTGATATTTTACCTTCAATCTGAGTATCTTTGCCCTGCATATGACACAACGTAAAGGTAAGAGTCTCTGTGAGACGGCGATCTGGATTGTCTTGACGAAACACCTTCGGCAGACGACCTGGTGACCGCACGGAGCTGTCTGCATTGTGGCTTTGGCATTTATGCATATCACGCACTGGAAATATACCAAAGTAAAAGAAATATGAACTTTTTAAATACTACCTGTATACAATACAATAAGGATTATTATGAAGCTATCATTGCTTTTTTTATTTTTTTTTAATAGAAACAATAAAAGGTACACTGAACACAAACTTAATTACATAATTACAACAATATCATAACATACCTCTTCTTCCTGACAGGTTGCTAATTCAGGTTCGTTTTCTTCCAGTCTGTTTAGTAATTTATCCTGGAACAAAACGAGAAATAGATAAGATAAAAGAGTTGACCAAGGACAAAGAAAATCATTAACAAATCACTACTATCTGATTTGGGTTTGTGGGAACTGACGTCATTCCGTTCCCAGTATAATATAAACTAATTGGATGACATTTCAACAGTGATAAGAAACATTAGGTCTGTTACTCACTTGGTGATATTAAAATTTGAAAAGGAAAGAAGGATGTCGATTTTTACTTTCCGACTAGTAGGTACCCTAGAAGGAAAGAAAGTATTGTAATCGACGGACGTTTCGAGATTTCCGCGGAAATACGCGTTTTGAGGTCCCCTGAATCGATTGCAATGATTTCTGGAAAATGTATGTCAGTAGCGGCTCGTGATATGTTTAATTGGGTGGGCAAAATATCAATCCAGTTTTATGGACTTATTTAATGAAATGTTACTATATGTTATTAAGTTAACACTGCAAATTTGAACCGACATATTTTTAAGAAGTAGTTAACTGCAAGAACCATCAAGAAGGTCGAGTAAACACTAAACAACCCTAATAAAACGGCCGACTTTTTGCGCGAATTTGTTGCATGCGCTATTGCCTATTTAGCCTATGAGAATACGTCTGGTAGGCACAATCTCAATTGCCACCCCGACCTGGTAGTTTCGGTTGCATACACTATCGTTATTTACCAATTCTACTGCCAGTAGCGTAGCAGCGTTGGATTTTATTATGTATTCAATATAATAATGCAGGCATATAAACAGTGGTTGTAAGGAATTTATATTAGGCAAATACTTAACTGTAACAAATATTGTATTAATAACGTCCAAATAAAAATGTGAAACACTGAATACCAGTACCAGGTGATCCAATATTTTTTGGGTGGGCACTGCCCACCCTGCCACCCCTGACGAGCCGCCACTGATGTATGTATGTGTGTGTTGCCGGGCTGAAATTTGGTATACATATTTAGAATTACCGGGGGACGAACTGGAGTGTTTTTGGTGACAATCTGACAGCCGGAAGTGGCAGATGTTACAAGAGTCTTCATAGGGATTTATCCGGTTTTGGCCAAACTGATATCAGCTCACTATCCAGGGACTTTAAATATGTATACCAATTTACAGATCAATGGGATGAATGGTTTAGGCGCTATAAGCTTTTACAGACGCAGTTTGACCATATCCACAGCTTTCGTCGCCGTGTTGCAAATTGTCAGATTTTGACAAACGTCAGTGCCACTGACATGACATGACACTAAATGTCAGGATGACAAATGTCATTATGTCATAGAAACTGACGTTAGGTAGTATCCAGATTAGCTGTGGTTTTACAAAATTAATTATTGCAAAAGTGTTTAGACATTTCATTGTACCAACGATGTAGTCGGAACGTTGTGTGAGGGCCACCCCAGTTATTTAACTAAAGGGTTGGTTTTACCGATTACAATACCTACTTTATAAAGTAATAAATAAATTCGTGGGTATTGTTGTTATTGAAAATGTCACGGACAACACATCGTTATAAATAACTCTACCAAAACCGAAAATTCTTCTTTTTCCGAAACAAAACATCGAAACTGGTCTTGTTTCCGCGACCATAACACCCATCAAGGCTATTTGGTTAGGAAGTACATATACAGGGTGAGTTATTTATGTCGCCGTGATCATAATTTATGTTACATTAAAAAAAAAAAACAAATTATGAAAAATGTATAAACTATGAAAAATCTGTAACCCAAATTATATAAATTATATATATATAATTATATTAACCTGTGAAATTCTTAGGCAATAAGTACTAAGATAGCAGTACCCGAAAACCAATTGTTTTCCAGATATTTGATAATTAACTCTTGTGGAGGACGTAAATGACTTAAAAAGAAGATTTTCTACCATATGAAAACATTTCTGCAAGAAAACTGTGGAAGGATGGGTCATATTAGTAATAACTAATAATACACAAAACAAATCAAATGCTTCAATACATTTAGTGATTGCATTATCGGTTTTACAGGACTTTCAAATTTACCGGTAAATTTTGACGTAAATTACCGGGAATTTCGATCATTTTTAAATTTATTTTATTGTAATAGAAATAAACATTGATGTTAAATAATTTATCTTAATATATGTAACACGGAAATTCTTCAATAGCTGTTTGTTTAGTTTTATTATTGATAATATCCATATGATTTCTGGAAAATGTATGTATGTCTGTATGTGTGTATATCCGTGAACACGATTGCGCCCAAACGGAACAACGAACAACGGATTGGGCCGAAATTTGGTATAAATATTTAGAATTACCGGGGGACGAATTGGATTGTTTTTGGTGACAAACTGACAACCGGAAGTGGCAAATGTTACAAGCGGCTTCTTAGGGATTTATCCGATTTTGGCCAAACTGATATCAGCTCTCCATCCAGTGACTTTAAATATGTTTTTGTCTCAATGTATTTTTTCTCTCTCTCTCTGTGTAACATAACAATAAAAGGACAACATTCTTGAACACCTGCAGTTTTTAATAGAAAATTTATGGCCATAAAAATTAGATCGATTGCATAAAACATATTTTTCTACTTTGCATTCACAATGCACACACACATTGTAACACTGTTTTCGGTGTTACAATTAGCAAATTGTAACACCGTTTTTAGTAACTTTTTATCAAGATTGGTGACATTGATATCAAATGCATGTCAAACGAAAATACACATAACCACAAAAGTAAGCACAAACTGATTTTTTAGAATCGCACAAACTGCGAAGTATGTATATTTTTATACATATTTAAACATGCGTGTTGCATCCTAGGTTTCGTACTACTAGTATATGATGGTATATAATAATTATCAATAATTACTTTTTCACAGATATTTGAATTTAAGTGACAGATGACAGTGTTACCAACGGTTGCACCCCTAAATACTCTAGATTGGATTTTTACCTAATATACTTCTAAATTTTTATAAAATTAATGACGCAAAGTAGAAAAAATAGTATATTACACTCGTTTTATAAGACATATTGGCGCATTCGTTCATTTGGGGCACTCGTCGCTGGCGCTCCTCGTGCCCCAAACAACTCATGCGCCAATTTGACGTCTTATAAAACTTGTATTAATAATATACTATTTTGTTTTTATAAACATAACGTAAATATGCACCACGGCGCCGGCGTCGGCAAATAACTCACCCAGTATATGCACCAGTAATGAACTTGAAATTTTTTTTTACGAGATCCGATTCATTCCCCGGTATGCAACACGTGTATATAAAAGTTCAAGCACCATACATGCTTACGATCAGTTTGTGTCGTCTGCCGATAGCCGTTAAAAAAACGCGGAAAACGATTAATTGTCATGAATGCTACTATGAATGCTAAAATAATCGTTCTGTTGGTGACATTTATCATCAATTCAACATCCAGTATCTTCGTGAACGGACCATCCGGCAATTCTGAGAACTCCAAACGAAATTCGAATTTGAAAACTCCAAACATAAGCCCCACCGCTGTTGATCTCGATGTGAACCTACTGAATGTACCGTTGAAATTTATTTTTGACTCTACCGGTGAAAGGGTTGGCAGACAACATGAAATTTGTGATGATTTTATCTTGTTCAGATCACGTAAGTGTTTAGCACGTTCAATTCATTTATTTTTACTATTTATTACTAATATTCTTGGTAATGATTACGATTACCATAAACAGGTTACGGCAGACACTTAACATATAATTGTTCATATTTTTTTTGCGGCATGCACTCGAAATAAACTTGTAATGAACATAATGTTGTTATTTAAGTCGTGCTAATGTAGTTGTGTATAATCCATACTGGAACAACTATTTTCACTCAATGTTATGTTTGTTTATTACCTTGCAGGGTAAATTATATTAATGGAATAGTTTTTGTAACGGTTTTTATTCAACAATTTAGAAGACAACATTTTTTTTGAGTATTTTACATTAAATGTTGTATTAGGTTCAATATGAATTATTTCATAGTTAGTTTGTTGGTTAATGTGATTATTATGTTTGGATTATAATCAAGGTCCCATGTCAAAAAAAAAAAAAATACAATAAAACATTATGGTGGACTCATTACCATTAGGTTGTTTTTCTCCACGGAAATCTTTAGTAAAGACTATAGACTTATTCCCAAATAAAGAGAAACCAGAATACCGCTCGCTTTCCATACCTTAACTTATATAAGCTCAAACTAAGTCAACGTTTGCTAGAAAATGTAAGCGCCATCTCCCCGCCAAACCCATAATCCTTTCACTAAAATCTATGTCTTTCTCTTCCAAATAATTTCAAATAGAATCTTTATTTACCTCAAGGGCGAAATATATTTTAAATAAAACCAGATTTATTTTATTCAAACTGAGCTACAGAATGCGGGATGTGAGCTGCAAGGCCCTGTATATTAAATATTGACTTCAATAATGGCATTAGCTCGAGGTAATAAATTACTAAAGCAAAATCGGTCCTAAGTAAATAAAAGTAAATAAACAGATTAAAGATGTTTTTTTACAAATTCATCATTTATACATGCAATCGATAAGGACATACGTATTAAAAAAAACTATTTGTTGATTTCCTTGTAATGGATCGATAATGCCTATAACTGATGAGTAAAAGACCATCATTAACATATATAGGGTCCAGAATTCAATTGAGAAAAGTAAAGGTCGAACATTAACCTTGTGTCACACGCATATACTTTATTTACTGGATCAAGATTCACCGGAAAAAAAAGTTAAACAGGAACCCATTCCATCTGACATTGTATTACAATGTACAAAATGAACTTATAATGTAAAAAATGAACTTGACCTTTGAAATGAGAACAAGTGAAAACGAAAGATGGATTATCGATGCACTCGAGTAGCTAATAACAAAATTACAGTGATATGCTATGAAAAAAAACGTCCTTCTTTGCCAAGATGCAATTTCTAATCAGCGGGTTATAATTATAAATAATCTAGGATGCGTATGAACATGGTTTAATGGCATTTCAAGGTGAGTAATGTTAACAAATCTTCGTCGAACGCATAATATACACACAAAGATTAGAGAATATGAAAAAGATTGAAATAAAACATCACCACAGAAACGCTTGTCAACGTCACAGACACTTGTTCATTAATTCAACATGTTTTACAGAATGTCGCTTGTGTCTTTTGCATACAAAATGCGAAATCTCTTCCCGACTAATGTAAAATACATCTCAATTGTTGTTGTTGTCGTCGTAGGTATTCGGCTAAAAGACAAAGCCAATTATCTAAGATTCCATCATCATTCTTCCGCGAATGACGCACTCAAAACAAAATAATAACAATAACAGTAACGTCACCTACAATATTAACATTTTTATTTTCCGGAAACGTAACATTTTCGAGCAACAATTCACAACACACCTAATGCAAAACAATTTAAAAACGACCTAGACATTTAAAAATTTATTAACGCTAAAATCTACACGTTTAATTATAGCTATGGTAATTTGTTATTTATTATTCAACTTCAACTTCAACACGATCGCTTACAGCAGTAATTCCCAAACTTGTTACCCTCATAGGAAAAACAAAACATTTTTGTTTATAAAATATTCTTCTGTTTGTACAATATGTCAATTTCGCCTTATTTATCTAGAGGTTAAGAAGAAATGTCTCGTGTTATATATAACGTGTACATAATCTGATTGCATATTAATCGGATTCTCCAATGCAATTAAGCACGAGGTAAAACCTGTTGAGCTTGCAGCTCTCTCTGCAAAACGGAAACAATTTAAGCACTCGACAGCCAGGTTAATTACTCCTAAATACGTCCCCAAAGGTTCAGTTATTCGTGAGGGAGGCATTATGTACAAGATCGATATACAACCACCTTATATACACGTATATTTCGCCCGAATTAATAACGGAATAGTGGATAGAAAATATCTAGAGAAGATATCGGATCTTTTTTGTCTAAAGATTGCTCTTTGATTCATTTTAATTCTGATACAACAAAAAATATTTGTTCCAGATTATATTTACCTAGAAACTGAAAGAATATGCATAAGTACTGCTTTCAAGCTGTGTATTTTGATAAATCGATAAAAAGCCACCATTCAGAACGATCGTGGGGAATATCAAACTCGTTAATAAGACCCTCAACATCGTGACATACACGAAAAGATCTTTCCATTTCAAAATATGCTTTAGAAGGCTCGTTACGCTTTGTAAATGAAGACACTGTCACACCTGGTGCGACAAGATTCCATGCCTGTAGCTTAGAACCGAATAACTCGGCTATTTCTGTTGATAAACCTGTCTTTAACCAATTCATTCAGTTCGCACTGGTTTATAATGTGAGGTGTTGCTAAAACTTCAAATGGTGAATCTTCACGTTGCCTGATTGGACAGAGTGATTTCAGACACTCTGTCAAATCTGGTAAGTTTCTTCAAACAGGCGAAATTTCTTTTGTGTCAAAAATCGAAGATGATGAAGTAGATGGCGCACTTGGGAGAGGATGGTTCTCTCCATGGGGGATAGGTCGCGATGCTGATGGCAAATTTGGATATTTTATTTTATGTTTATCCTTCTTAGAATATCCGGAGACGCTTATCGTGCAAAAATAGCAATCATCTAGATAATTGGAAGGCTCTCGCCACAACATAGGCATTTTCTTTTGCTTCCCTTTCATCCACTTTAATAGTCCGATCTAACAGGAAATACCGCATATATAGGTGTCCAAGAATTTTCCAGATCTCCAATTCTAAATCCAAAATAGCAACAGTAAGCTGCTTTTACCTCTTCCGTATTTTATTTTTCTTTTCAAATGGGTCACTACATAACAACTGCACATGTAACAAAACTTATTTGGTACATTTTTACATCTTTTTTGACCACTTCCCATATTTTAATGCACAGAATGTCTGTATAACTTAACTTGATAAAATGACACACAAAAAAAATGTTGATTCGTAATATTTTTGAACAATCTGTTATGAGAACGTATGCACAGAAGGCTAATTCAAGTGATATATGTGACTTCAAATAAAATGGATCTTAGATCTGTCACAACACTTTGATGACTTGATCTATGAAAAGAGGTGTTAAGTCAACAAAAATATATGATCACTGTTCTGGTTGCTACTAAATATCTTTACGGCCGGCCACACACGTTCAGTTTCAACTGACAGTTGAACCCAACCGCACAGTTAAACTGAGACGAAGGCCAGCCACACACGCTCATTTTTTCTTGCAGCTGGAGGAATGGTAAAATTTAGAAAGCTACCAAAGGGCATGTGCGAATCATGCTGCAAGATACAATCCACGGATATTACGTTCACATTACACCATACAAAATCTCAAGACAAAACCCTTCTTTATTTACAAGACATCGTCGACAAGAAGTCGCTAAATCTACTCAAAAACGCTCATACGGTGATCTACGTCCACGGATTTTTGGAACACCCACCAATTGGAAGCACAGGAAACATTAGAGATGGTAAATTTTCAAGAAAACAAAAAATATCATTGTATATACCAAAATGCTTTTAGTGTATTTAGCAAGAGAAGAAGCAACGAACGTTATTCTCGTAGACTGGTCGCAATTATGTGCTTTTCCTTGGTATTTAAACGCAATAGAAAATACTAGAATCGTGGGAAGGATTCTCGCAAAATTTCTGACAGATTACAATGAATTAGGCGAAATCAACATAGACCAAGTGCACTTAATTGGGTTTAGTTTAGGTGCCCAAGTAGTCGGTTATGCTGGAAAGTACATACAAGAGGCAGGCTTGAAAATAAGAAGAATCACCGGTTTAGATCCAGCGTTTCCAGGTTATCAAGGTGGTAAGTAAAACTCATATTCAATTTTTAACATCATTAACATTTTTTGAACGTCACATTCTCAAATATTCGTTGTTTAGGTCCAAGCACAAGATTATCAAAAGCTGATGCAGATTTCGTGGATATCATTCATACTGATGGTGGCAGTTTTGGAGATATAAGACAACTTGGGCACGTGGATTTTTATCCGAATGATGGTACGCATTACCAACCAGGTTGTTCTTCTAGAGAACAAATTAGGCGCAATGCTTTGGGTAACATAAGTAAGTTTTTTGTTTTGTCTGGATGCACGTAACATTTTGTTGACTTATTGTATTGTTTTTAGTATCTTGCAGTCATGCTAGAGCCGTGAGATATTACGCTGAATCCGTTTTGAATCCAACAAATTTCCCAGCTGTTAAGTGCAAATGGATCCAAAATGAAAAGGTCTGCGATAGAAATACTGTAGCATATATGGGTATTGCCTCAAATAAAAGGTATGTTTAAATACTTAATATTTAGGCGCTTGAACAAACTGTTTATCTATATTTGTTTTATTACTCGATCGAATTTATATGGCCCTAATTCCTCTACACAGAGAGAACTCTATTCTTGGATATCAAGAAAAATTATTCTTGCGTATATAGAGTAGCATGAAGAGGATTCTTTTTCTATCCAAATAATATTTTATTCTGATAAGAATTTCAATATAGTTGTTTCAACGGTTAGTTAATCTTACGATTTTAGAATTTAGCATGTTTATGTTAAGTATATTCTTTCTCTGACGAAGAAGAAGTTATTCTTCAATAAAAAAGTAGTCGTTCGTCTTACAACAAAAATATTTCGTTGGACGAAAAATATATATGCTTCTACGAAAAAACAGTTTCTTGACCCAAGATTCTTACTCAGAGAGATACATAGAAAGTTGTGCAATTACTTTACAGATGGCGCTAACAGTTTCTCGGGTCTTTTGCCACATATCACCGCTATATAAGTTCGACGATATTGAGTGTTCGTATATTGTTTGTTTACATCTATGCATAAGTGTTTTATTTCATGGGTGACTTACTTACAAGGATTATGAAGAAAACCAGGATTGTAGTGGAATAGCCTACACAGAAAGAACTCTATTCTGGATATCAAGAAAATATGTTCTTGCGTATATAGTGTGGCATGAAGAAAGGATATTTTTGCTATCCAAATAATATTTTATTGTAATAAGAATTTCAATATATGTAGTTATTTTAACGGCTAGTTATTCTTCCGGTTTAAGAGTTTAGTATGTTGAGTATATTCAGCTCTGACGATAAAAATGTTATTCTTCTACATATAAAAACAGTAAGACGTTTGTTTTATAACAACAATCTTTTGTTGGGTGAAAAATATACATGCTTCAACAAACAAACAGTTTCTTGACCCAAAAGTATACGTACGTATCGCTTAAAACAGACTTAATTCCTTTCAAGTAGTTCCTTCATACTTAAAACAAGAAAACGTAATACTTGGAACATCAAGAAATATATTCTTACTCTGAGAATTTTATATTTTACTTGAATCAACCAAATGATCTTTCTGCGGATATAGAAACAAGTGATATTCTTCACTCAAAGATGTTCGTGTTATATCGAATAAATTTGTCCCTCTGTGTACTAAAAACTGCAGTCCTTTTATTGTTTATTTAGATTATTTATTGCGACACGAAATAATTAATTACTAATTGCTTTGTTTTTCTTATTTCAAGGGACGAAGGGACATTCTATCTAACAACCAATGAGGGATCTCCATATGGTCGCAGTGAAGTAATTTTGTGATTTGGATTGTTCTCGAATTATCGTATAATATAATTTATTGTTGTTTGTTATTTATTTGTTAATTATTGTGATAGTTTGTTTATAAGAAATTCTTACGATAAAAATTCAATACATAACCCATAACGAGTTTATTTCTCAACCCTTTTAACCTTTTAGTGTGAAATTTTCGTGCTTTGCCTAAAGGTTAGACACGGTGAACGGTGAAAATGTGCTCCACTGGCCGCGAAAATTCAATGTGAAGCATTTTAATATAATTAAACTTAATGGAGTTATCGCGTGGTGAGCACTTTTGGGCCCCTCCCAATTCCCAGAAAAGTTAAAATAGACCGCGTTTTTGGATTAGTAATATCGCTTATAAATCAAAAAAGAGCAAAGCAACGATTTTAATTGATGTCATTTTTTCTTCCAGACAGTTAACAGTGAACAGTTAACAAACTGAAGGTATTCGTAACAAACTGAAAGTACCTTTACAACAACGATAAATATCGCATTGTCAACACCCTCCATTTCAGTGGAAAGCCGTGCGAGTCACTTTTGTGGGCGAGAATCCTATTTGCAATCTAAAAAGCGATTTGAATGCTATTTATAGACGCGAAGGCGGTCAGGTATGTCGATTTATCAAAGAAAATTGACCGTATCGATTTTGTTTTCATTTCGGCGGGCGATTCCCCCCCCCGTAAAACGTAGATATGATAATCAGGTGCTACCCTTGACCTCGTTTTTTTTTTTTTTTCGGAAAAGTGACCCGCACTATAGGCTAATTAACTTTTTATCGAGACTACACAGAGACGAAGTGAAAATGAATGAAACCAGTTTGCTTCAAGTCAAAGTAAAATCAATTGTTAAATAGTGGCATGCTGCAAATAAATTAGTTCTTTGGTAAGATTTCATAAATTTAATAAGATGGTACATATTCTCAATTTGTCAAACAATTTTATATACGGACAAACCCAGGCACTATGTGACTAGAAGCTATAAGCGCCATCTGCCCGCCAGTAGACGTACACATAATTTTTAGAGACTTGTTTGAAATAGTGAGAAAGCTGTGCTTACTGTCACGTCAATGTCTTCCGCTGATGTTGTCAGCGAATCAAATAATCCTTTTCGTAAGCTAAGGTAGGGACTCCAGATTGGAAGAAACATCAACAAAATCAAATGTAGAACACAGACGAGATTATATTTTGAACAAGTGTTGGCCGACCGACTAACACGATGCATATCGCAATGAAGCCAGCAAGATTCTTGAAGATCTTTCAACGATGCTATACGGCCACTCACAAAAGTGTCGGTAAGTAGCAGAGAAAGAATTATTATTATATATATATATATTATAGAAAACGATGATCCCTTTCACTTTTGCCTAAAACGGTTTTCTGCTTTGTAAACATAACGTAATTGTGCGATTTTTTTTTAGATCAGCCAACAGCGGAGATGACAAAATTGGTCGCAATCGAAAAGTTTCAACAAAAGGCCATAAGGGTGACGATTTTAGGCACTGATAATCCGGCCGGAGAATATTTGGCCTTCTTGCTGAAGCAAAATCCGCTGGTGTCTCATCTCTTTCTTTTGGGAGAAAAAGCAAACGCGATCGCAGCTGATTTGGAATGCATCGACACAAGAACCATGGTGTCTGGTTTTCACGAAAACGACGTAGAAAAGGCAGTCAGGGTAAAACTACAAAGCTTAATTTCTGGGGTGGTCCTCACCCTACTTTACGACAACATCGTTGATACAACAATGAAATATCTAAACACTTTTGCAATTATTGAATTTTCTAAAACCACAGCTAATCTGGATACTACCTAACGTCAGTTTCTATGACATAATGACATTTGTCATCCTGACATTTAATGTCATGTCATGTCAGTGGTACTGACGTTTGTCGAGCTGACAATTTACAACACGGATAGGAAGGCTGTGGATTCTGTCAAACTGCTTCTGTAAAAGCTTTCCAGAATTCATTGCAATAGATTCAGGGGACCACAAAACACGTATTTCCGCTGTAATCTCAATTTTTTTCGGCGATTACAATACTTACCTTCTAGGGTACTAGTGGGAAAGTAACAAAATCATACACAGTGAGAAAAGAACAGTGGCTATCACTATTTAACATTGATCTTTCTTTCACTTGAAGCAAATTCATTTCATTGAATTCTTTTCTACTCTCTGCGTGTAAGTACACTACTCTTATTTTTGGGGTTGTGTTTAACAGAGAGCTGAAGTCGTCATAATGCTTGGTTTGGACAAGAACCCAACCAAAGAATACACCCCTTTGGACAGATTCAACCAAGAATACGAAAGAGTAATAAAATTAGCAAGAATCTGCACGATGTACTCGCCAAAAGCGGTCACGTTGGTCTGCGTGAATCCCATCTCATATACCGTACCTCTAGTGGCCGAAGTCTTCAAGAGAACGCACTGGTATCACCCCGGAAGAATCATAGGATCTGTGGCAGTCCATCAGGTAAAAATTTCTGCGGGACACCTATTCTTGAGACATTCGCTTTGATATACGCTCGAACCATTCGCGAATGTGATTGAATCAAGAATAGCAACCCTGTTCTAATCATAAATCACGATTTCTAGGTTAGATTGAATACTTTACTCGCCGATCATAACAACCTCGATCCGGCGGGTGTCAACGTGCCTGTTATAGGGGGCCCAGACCAGGACTGCATAGTGCCCTTGTTCTCAAGGGCGACGCCGATCGGCGTCACGCAGCAGGAAGCCGAAAAACTGACGAAAATCTTTCGGGGAATTCCCGATTGCGAACACGTCATGTACGAACGCAAAAAATTCACCCTGGAGTGTTCCGGACTTACGCAAGCATTCGCTGTCAATAGGAGCGTAACGAGCATGGCGCTAGGGTTGCTAGGCGACACCAATACTAACATGGCCGGCTTTATACGCAGCAACATATTGCCGACCAGCAAGTGAGAAAATTTTATATAAAATTCGGAATGTATAACACTGTCAATATGTTTCATAATCTGGTAGAAACTGACATAATTTGTCGTCATTTGTCATGATCTGCCATAATTTGTTGTGATATGTCATGATCTTTTGCACAGAGCGAAAAATTTATTCGATACAACAAGAATATCTTTGAGTGAAGAATATCACTTGTTTCTACATCCGCAGACAGATCATTTGGTTGGTTCAAGTAAAATATAAAATTCTCAGAGGAAGGATATGATTTTCTTGAAGTATTAGGTTTTCTTGTTTTAAGTATGAAGGAACTGCTTGAAAGGAATTACGTCTGTTTAAGCAATACGTACGTATCCTTTGGGTCAAGAAACTGTCATGTATATTTTTCACCCTTATTAGAATAAAATACTAGCTCTGTGTATATGTCAAAATTTTCGACTTTAGTTATTGGGCATTCTAGAAATATGTGGTTAAGGCTTCCCACCTGTCCACATACACAATATGGACATTTTAGGATACATTTTAGGTTATCTGCTATCTGTTACTGTTGTTACGAATGTCCGGCAGGGGGCGTTTCTGATTTGACGTTACTGTGGTAATAGCAGCAAAACACGGGTCGACAAAAATCGATTTTTTGGATCGAAAATTGTTTTTAAGGCCGGTTTTTTGCTCAAAACTCTTTGCGAAGGGTATTTAGAGGGATCTTATCGTAAGACATGAGAGCGAGCGGCTTTTATAAGGTCGGCAGGAACGGATAAAAAATGTAAATTTTTGACGTTCATCGATCCGCTTGTCGGAATTTCTAGACGTCACGTGACATTTTCTCGAGGTTCGCCTTCACCCGAAGAGGTGCAAAAACGTGTTTTTTTTTTTCAAAATTGACGCATTTAATTTACAAAATATCGCGCAGTCCACGCGGAATTGTGTCCTTTTTTCAATTCGAACGTCAAAAGTAATATCAAAAAGCCCAATTTTGCAGCTACTCGATCGCAAATGTCGGCGAAAATGGGTGATTCCGCTGAACGCGCCCTACACTTGAAAGTTCGTAATTAGTATAGGTAGATTACTTGGATAGAAAAACCATCCTCTTCATGCTACACTATATACGCAAGAATAATTTTTCTTGATATCCAGGAATAGAGTTCTCTGTGTGTGATCTGCCATGATCTCTCATTAGTCTCATTATCCGACAATCTGTCTAAAGGTAACGAAAAGTCAATTTTCTAAAAATTCTCCTGTATAAACTAAAACAGGTGGAAAGCTGCAATTTTCAGGATTAATTAGCCAATGTATCCGCTGTCTAGGGGTGATAGTAACAATTTCTACTCCAACCGGTTGGCTCGTAATTGCAAATAAGGCAACAACATGACATTATTCTTCTGTCTTAACTTTACGGAAAGTCAATTTTCTGAAACCTCTCCTGTATAAACTACAGCATATGGAAAACTGAAATTTTCAGGATTAATTTTCTAGTTTTTCTGTTCTTTAGGCATTTAACGTCTACAATTTTGGTGGGACATGGAGGAGTGCTGCATAATTATGGAATCCCATTGCTGACGAGAATGGAGCTGAAATTGTTCGAGAGAGCTTTGCTCGATTTGAAAGATAGAGAGGAGCATGCTGCTCTGGCCCTTCAGAACGTCAGCGAGAAGAAGTTGGCACTAATGGCGGCGTAATGCTTGTTCAAATCCAGTTTCTATGATTATTTCTATGCTTATATCACTTAAATTGTAAGGTGGATTAAAAAAAAAAACAACGAATTATCGAATGTACCCATTGATTTCTTTGTTTATTTGACAGTAGGTTAGGTTAGAGAAGTCAAAAGAGTTAACAAGCTTTAAGCACTACAACATCCATATTTGAACAGGCTAGACCACTTCCTGGTCTAGTTTATTTAAATATTTATAAGGGGTGAAGAATAGTTCGAATCTCGCTGAAGCAATAACCGTTCGTAACTCTGCGAGGGTGAATACACGAGAGACGAGCCTCTAGTAGATAGACAACCCTCTAGATGGCGCCTCCGCGCCTTATTCTTTCTCAAGTTGAAGCAGCCTTCGCTGAAGTTTTTACCACCGCGATGGAATTAAAGTCTCGAGAGATGCTACGCCAGCACCCTCTATACATTCGCCTTCTTTATGGTCGCTCGCGTCTGAATACAAACTCGCGCTCAACAAATCGCGATCCGAGAGAAAAGAAGTGAGGTTAGAGTACTTTTTCGAAGGACACTTTACCCTCATTGACATGGCAGTTAAGGAAGTTAGGTTAGGAGAGGTATAGTTTGCATGTACACTGGGCTCGTTAAGTATCTATTCGGTGAGGTACATACATACTTTACGAGCCCACTGTACATGTCAAAGTGATTAACTACACTTCTTCTTGTCGCAAAAAAGATCTGCTTTCAATACGAATTGTTTGCGTAATAAGTAATAAAAGATCACACGTCGTCGACAGTTGAAGTCCCTATAGGGGATTCCAATAAAGTCAATTTAGTAATTGCTCGGTAAACCGATTACCGTCACTCATTCGCGCTGTATTCACCGATTAAAATCTGTTCGATAGAACGTACACACGGCTGCCAACATCGCGTCGACCCGTTGTTTGCACCCTTCATAACTCTAATCAACTATAGATGCCGTGTAAGTTTACATTAGGGACAGATAGTACACAAAAGCACAGGTGACACATAGTTATGCTGAGTAGTGGCAGAATTTGTTTGTTAAAATTAATAAGTATTCTTACTCATGCATGTAGTGTAGTAGCACTTGTAGTATTTACAAGTATGTATTGTTTTTCGAAAAATAAACGCTCGAAATTTGTAATAAAACTACACTCCTAGTCATAAAATATCGATGATAGCTTATCCTTATAGTACGAAGTGCAGTGGATATAGTATGGTATTGATAGAGACATACATCTTACGTCTTATCGAATTTGATGGCATCGCATAACCTACACAACGACATGTTTATAGCCACGTATACACCGATGAAATGATGTGGTGGCGCGGTGTGGGTGATCATACAGGGTAAAATTTATTGCCACAGTAGATTTTTATTTGGTATCTCGAACGACACACATTCTTGGTCGAAATTATTTTCCCAAAAACTATACAGACGAAAAAGAAAAGTAAAATCATATAAATGTTTCTTTGCACATATTTCTTTCAAGGAAAGAATATATGTTTGAAACAAATAAGTATTTTTAAATGAGCTGCATTGCTGAAAGAAATATATTATTTGAAATATTTCTTAAGTAAAAAAAGAAATAGTTTTCACTGAAAACCCCGATTCATTTACACCAAATGGTTTTCCATAATTTCCGCAAAGTAGAAATTGTTTAGGTTTAATTGCAGTAAGACGTATGAATGAAATGAATCTGGTTTTGTTTGAAATAAAGATCGACCTTGAGGTAAAT
Organism: Aphodius granarius; assembly: GCA_963971325.1. Taxonomy (NCBI): domain Eukaryota; kingdom Metazoa; phylum Arthropoda; class Insecta; order Coleoptera; family Scarabaeidae; genus Aphodius; species Aphodius granarius. Next base: position 8,646,646 of record OZ020227.1, on the reverse strand, counting down.
AAATATTCTATTTGAAATAAGGCATAGAGATTTGAGTGAAAAGACTATGTATTTGAACCAAAAACGTGCGGTTTCACTAAAAATTATCGCTATGTTCGCTGGCAGGGAGATGGCGCTGACATGCTCTAGCACACGTTGGCTTAGTTTGACCTTATGTAGGCTGAGCTATAGAAAGCGAGCGGTATTCAGGTTTCTCTTCAGTTGGGAATAAGTCTGTAGTCTTTACTAAAGATTTGGAGAAAAATAATCTAATGAGTCGACCATAATGTCTTATTGTGTTTTTCGACATGGAACCTTGATTATAATCCAAACGTAATAAAATAATTATTAAATAAAAGAAAGATTATTTATTTTGTCGGAGAATAGATTAGAAATCTTTTTTAACAGATTGTATTAACAAACATATTTCAACTTTTTTTATTAATTCGGGGTAAAATAGTGAAGCCAATCACATATTTCTACATATAGGTATTACACAGTAATATATTTTCGGTCGCTTAGGTCGTCTATGTGCGTAGCCCAAATGAATAAAAGTGCCAAAAAGATCACTCACGATTTTATTATTGAGATGGAGCAGTTCCCTTTCAGTCAGCCTTCGTCTAGCGTTCTCTTTCCGCTTTCGCTTGTACTGGTTATATTTGTAGAATAAGTACATCCCTGGCAAAGCCAGCACTACGAACGGCTTCATTAAGGGACTCGCCATGGGTCCTTGGGGCATCGCCGGCATTGCTTCTTATACCATCAGCTAAAATTGAAAAAAGACGACTTTAGGGTATGGCCAGACGAACAACTTTTGTGGTTCGACAGTCGTGATGCCAAAAAAGGAAACTAAAAGTTTAAATGCAAAACATGACAAGTTTGAGTTATTAATTTAGCAAACACACACGTATTTCTTCGTAGGTTTATGGGAAATGCTCCATATGTTGGCTTATGTAACAAAGGAACATTCTACTATTCTTCTATAGTAACAATGGGGGTTGTTTCCAAGAATAGCAATGTTGTTTTGAATGTATCGTGTGCAGTAGGTATGCTTTAAAATTATATAGGCTTCCTGTACGCAAAATGGGCGATTTTTACAATCGTCTACGATGTTATCGGTAAGTCATTTACGGATTTTTATTTCCTTTCATGACCTAGAACTGGGCACTATGACAAGGCATAGATTCTTAGCGCAGTTCTTATTCAATTTGCTTAAAAGCTTTTGCCCACTTATAGGTACATTGGCAATTGTCCAAGAAACACTGAATATATTTTCTTTTTAAATTAGGATTCTTGTCACTTTTTATTCGAGATTTATTAATGATTTTTGTTGTTATGTTTTTGTTATAGTGAACGTTGTACAGAAAACCTATAAGAGTCTAGATAATAAAAAAAAACTTCGGCAATTTCTGCGAAATCTTTAAACCATTAAAAGCGATGATTCATTCAGTCCTTCAGTCAGTCAACAAATATAACTTAATTATTCATAATCCATTCTAACCTAAGAAACTAAGTTTACCTTCGAGAGCCGACACGCGATTCACAAAACTACGAACTCCACCACCATATCAAAACAAAACCCCAAAAAACAACCACGATTCTACCAAACAAAACATCAAAAAAGGACGACTCAAAAAAATCGACATCTCGAGACAAAAAATCAAAAGTAAAACGCTCAAGTTTTGGCACTCGTTGACAGTTCAACTGGGATGGAAGATGTTTTCGCGAAGGGGCCGACAGAGAGACAACTAGAACTACGAGGTGTTTTTGCGAGCTTTCCCGGTGCGCCCGAAGGCGCTGCCAAACACACCACGCGAAAGCTCTTATTTGACTGGACGTTTTACTTCGTTGCTGCTGCAAAAGCTTTCGGTTCGATACGGAATGCGTGTGTGATAGTAATGCGCATGCTCAAACCACTGGTACGGGATTAGATAGACCGAATAAAGCTTTAAATCAACGGTGAGCGTGGTGGTGGGGGTGCTTTTTTTGGGTACCGGCGGCAGGTGAAGTTCTTTTTTGAACATTTATAACTCTAAGAAATAAAGTTGCACAACTTACTACTAATTATATATCAAACGAAACAAGAAGCTTGTTCCTGAGCTTAATACCAGCTCAACCTCCACCGACTTTCATGAGGCTGTGGCTTCACGAAACTGAAGAATTTGGAAAGATTTAATGTGGACGCAGTAGTCAGAAAGTTGATTATGGGCCACCCCAGTTATTTTTGAAGTTACGACACGATTGCATTATATCGATGTGTACTGCCGTCCATCGCACCAGGGCAAAAGTCACGCAATATTGGTCAGTGAACTGCAGGTTGCACCGCCTTGGGTGTATTTGATGGTCCCAAACAAAGGAAGCTCAATCGATTGTAGACTTCGACTTCCGTGATGTCGGTAATTTGTAAAGCGAGTTAAATACGAAACGTTTTACAAAAGCCGTTTTACAATACCTCACTTTTCTGTGAGGGAAAGATTTGAACAATGTTCTTGAACAACAAAATCGTGTAGGAGTAGGGCCAAATAGAAATTGTGTCAAAAATTGTCTAAGATAATAGAATTCTACAGAGCATTTGATACAGTTTGACACTACACACTTTTCTTGTTCAATAAAATGGTTCAACGTCTTCCACAAGAAGTTTGTGTAACGACTTTAAAGTTTGTCCACATAATATTTGTACTGCTTCACCCAGTATAGGTAGGTTGTATAGGTACTTGACTGATGTGTAATTATAGTGAATGCAGTTTGCAGTAAAAGTAATTTCCCGTTGTCTATTGGCTAGGATATTGCATTACTGGTTGAGGAAACGAGCGATGAATGCGTTTGACAAACGGGGCAGATGGCTTTTGTTTTACGCCGTTGAGGCCGCGAAATACGAAATACGGCCGCACCAAAAGTGGTTTTATCTCAATTGCTCGAATTGTCATTTGGAACGCAGACCCCACGACGGTCTTTTGTATACACCAGGTGGATTGTTATAGTTTTCCTGTTTACCAACTTCCACTATAATAGTCTATAGGGCTCAGGTGTTCATCGGTTAGCAGCGGATGTTTCAATTAATTGCGTTTTGTTTTTAACTTTGGTGGTAAGCGAAGCTTTGTTTCCAGTTTTGTCCATAATTTTTGTTGTGTGTTCGAAAACATGATGGTAAATCATTGTGATACAAGAAATAAATCGAGAATTAATAACCAGGGTGCGGATAATTTAGGCAAATAGTCAGTTTGTCTAACTGTACGCGCCCTGTTAATAACACGAAGATTACTGGAACGTGTTATATAACTAGGTATAAATATAACTGAGCAATTTCTTGAAGTGAGTTATTAGAATGACAAAATTACCCGAAAAGGGACGCTAAACGTGACAGTCACGGCATAAGAATTCGCACCAATTTTCGCATGCCTGCCACCACAACACAAATAACAATCCGATTACACTTCTGCCCCTAAAATAATCTTGGGGAAGTCCTTCAATATAATAATACTGCAAATTGAGCTACTTCTAGAAGACAATGGGTGCATTCAGCGGAATATCAAGACAAATTATTCTTGCGTATATAGCGTAGCACGAAGAGGATTTTTTTTCTATCCAAATAATATTTTATTCTAATAAGAATAATAAAATTTCAATGTAGTTGTTTCAACGGTTAACTAATTCTTACGATTTACGAATTTAGTATGTTTATGTTAAGTATCTATATTTTTCTCGGACAAAGAAAAAGTTATTCTTCAATAAAAAAGTAGTGTTATAACAAAAATATTTTGTTGGACGAAAAATATATAAGCTACAACGAAAAAACACTTTCTTGACCCAATATTCTTACTCTGAGAGTTGCATAGAAAGTTGTGCAATTACTTTATAGATGGCGCTCACGTGTTCTCGTGTCTTTTGCCACATATTACCGCTATATAAGTTCGACGATACTGAGTGTTTGTATATTGATTGTTTACATCTATGCATATGTGTTTTATTTCATGGGAGACTTACAAGGATTATGAGTAAACCAGGATTGTAGTGGAATAGCCTACAGAGAGAGAACTCCATTCTTGGATATCAAAAAAAGTATATGTAGTTATTTCAACGACTAGTTATTCTTCCGGTTTAAGAGTTTAGTATGTTTATGTTGAATATATTTTGCTCTGACGAAGAAAATGTTATTCGTCTACATATAAAAAGAGTAAGACGTTGGTTTTACATCAACAACAATATTTTGTTGGGTGAAAAATATACATTCTTCAACGAACAAACAGTTTCTTGACCCAAAAGTATACGTACGTATCGTTTAAAACAGATGTAACTCCGTTCCTTCATACTTAAACAAGAAAAAGTAATACAAGAAAAAGGAATAATTGAAGGAACATCGAGAAAATCATATTCTTACTATCAGAATTTTATATTTTACTTGAACCAACGAAATGATCTTTCTGCGGATACAGAAACAAGTGATATCCTTCACTCAAAGATAGTCGTGTTGGATCGAATAAAGATTTCCCTCTGTGTAGCATTCAAAACAACAATTTCGACAGGAAGTGAAATTTTCAAAGTCAGACATATGCGTTCCACAAAAAGGTTTTAAACTGGAATTAGAATGGATGAAAAGAAGTTTATGGTGCCCAAAGTTGTGGATTTGTTGGTTCACTGCTTTAATACGTTGGTTGGTAACATGGCTTACCAACCAACGTCGTTCAGTGAACACTCAATTGTTGGCATTTCGCAGTAATTAGAACTCAAAAAATTAATCAAAACCTCAAAGCGTTTTGGCGACTACACAACCGCTGAGTTCGCTGAACGTGCCCATTCTCATCAGTCATTAATTTCAACATGTCACGCAAGATTACGCAGCAACGATGACGAGTAAATATTTTAATTATTTTCCATTACCAGTAGCAGAAAAAATACCTACATACCTACGAGGCACTCCCCATTTCGCTAAAAGAGGAGTGCTTTTTAGTCATGCAAATTAATATCACCTCAGGGTAGGAAAAACACCGAGCAACCCCCTTGAGGGTTAGTTTACTACAAACGTACATGTATGTAAAGTATGTACGCGAACGTGACATGTAAAAAACGGATGAGACCTCAGGGATAGGGTGGCATTTGATCGGGATGCATATGAATTTTGCATGACGGTGGCGCGCAGATTTCCTATTTTTATTTACCCGGGTTTCGGTCGCCCTATTGGGCACACTTGCAAACATTTCTACGGATGCACCCTTTAGTTTATTAAAAAAGGAAATTTTCAAACGTTTCATAGTCTCTAAGGTCTAAGCCATGCTAAACGAACAAACCTAAAAACACAAATAAATCCGTGTAGGTTAACAAATCTAAAATAGAGGTATCAAATTCAGGGCTGGAACCATTAAAAAGGCCAACCCATCGCGACCAACCCTTATAAATAAACCCTAAAAGTGCGGGCGCTCGGTATGAAATTTAAGCCGAAATAAATGAACGACGCAATACAGTAGCAAAAAAAAGAGCAAAAAGTGTAGGTACGGTCGTGACGTCACAGGCGGTATACTACGTCACAGATTGGAAACACAAATGACCTTTATGCGGCGCTGGGATGCGCCCTTTGCGTCGCACACCGCCCCCCGCGCTCCCGGAATATCGAATTTATCCCGCGGGGACCTGTGCCGGGACACAGGGATTGTGTCCTCGTCCTGTAAGTTTCCAATACGCTGGATGTCCAATAGTTTTTGTTGTGATTGGCCGCAGCGTTTCTGGTAGTGACGTTTTAATCTTTGCTTGATTGGCATTGTTTTTAGATTTTGTAAAACGATAAAGTAAATGAATGGTAAAGTTTTTTTTTTCTTATAAAATAAATTAAGAAAACAGACTTGCAATGTTTTCTTTTTGTACGTTGTCTATCTACCTATACTAATTACGAACTTTCAAGTGTAGGCCGCGTTCAGCGGAATCGCCCATTTTCGAGGACATTTGCGATCGAGTAGCTGCAAAATTGGGCTTTTCGATATTACTTTTGGCGCTCGAATTGAAAAAAGGACACAATTCCGCGTGGACTGCGCTATATATTGTAAATTAAATGCGTCAATTTTGAAAAAAAAAATCACGTTTTTGCTCCTCTTCGGGTGAAGGCCAACCTCGAGAAAATGTCACGTGACGTCTAGAAATTCCGACAAGCGGATCGATGAACGTCAAAAATTTACATTTTTTATCCGTTCCTGCCGACCTTATAAAAGCCGCTCGCTCTCATGTCTTACGATAAGATCCCTCTAAATACCCTTCGCAAAGAGTTTTGAGCAAAAAAACGGCCTTAAAAACAATTTTCGATCCAAAAAATCGATTTTTGTCGACCCGTGTTTTGCTGCTATTACCACAGTAACGTCAAACCCGATACGCCCCCTGCCGGACATTCGTAACAACAGTAACATATAGCAGATAACCTAAAATGTATCCTAAAATGTCGATATTGCGAATGTGGACAGGTGGGAAGCCTTAGCCACATATTTCTAGAATGCCCAATAACTAAAATCGAAAATTTTGACTTATACACAGAGCTAGTTCTTTCCTAAAAGTACGCAAAACTAGATAGAAATTGGACTGCGATTCAGTCAAAAAGCCACAAACATTGCTTTGCCGCCATTTTTTGAGAGAAATGAACATTTATCGCTATCTGAGCTACGAAGGATGTTGGACATCGTGTGAATTAGAAACATTACTTTCTTGTTAAAAAAGAATCATCAAGTTGTGCCTAAAGTAAAAACCACTATAGAATATCTAACTTATTTTTGCTGGAACACCAATTTTTTACTTCATTTTTTACTGCTGCTCGAACAAAGCAAACTTTACTACAGTAATACTTATTCTATAGCCAATAAAATGCGCCATAGATTTTCGTATTTTTTATATAGCTTATCCTACTTCGCATATCAATATATACATGTAATTAATATCGGCCCAAAATAAGATTTAAAACATTATAAATATAAATATTAATAAACATGATGCGCGATCTAGTGACAAAATGCTGAACTGCCAACGCTTCAAACATCCAGTTGGTAGGTGGCTGTATTGCCAACAGCTGCTTTTTACATTCCGACTAGTAGCCTAGAAGGAAAGTATTGTAATCGACGGAAAAAAAATTGAGATTTCCGCGGAAATACGCGTTTTGGGGTTCCCTGAATCCATTGCAATGATTTCTGGAAAATGTATGTGTGTATGTACGTATGTGAGAGTCTGAGTATGTGTGTGTATGTCTGTGAACACGATAGCGTCCAAACGGAACAACGGATCGGGCTGAAATTTGGTATACATATTCAGAATTACCGGGGGACGAACTGGATTATGACAAATATGTATACAAATTTGCAGATCAGTGTGATGAACGGTTTAGGCGTTATAAGGATTTCTAGAGCAGTTTGACAGAATCCACAGCTTTCGTGGTTGTATTGCGAATTGTCAGATTTTGACAAACGTCAGTGCCACTGACATTACATGACATTAAATGTCAGTATGACAAATGTAATTCTGTCATTGAAACTGACGTTAGGTAGCATCCAGAGATGGCTCTGGATTTACTAAATTAAATAATTTAGTGTTTAAGCACTTCATTGTGCTAACGATTTAGTCGGAAAGTAGTATTATTAATATGGATTAAAAAAAAAAAAAACGCTGTGGACAGGATTCGAACCTGCGCGGGTAGAACCCAATGGATTTCAAGTCCATCTCCTTAACCACTCGGACACCGCAGCTTACTGGTGGTTGAAATGACATGTGTCATCCGATCAGATGTCATTTTAGAACAGCAAGGGCCTTAGTATTAGCTGCTTTCCATTTGCACATTTCTGAGTCGATATTAGCTGAGCTGAGCTAATCTAACTTATGCGTAGCGTTCCTTTTGTTTTGGTGAAGTAAGACAAGCTCAGACAAATTACCTTCCCCTTGCCCTTGGCTAGTCATGCGAAAAGGTAACTTAGATCGTCTGAGCTGTCTGCGCTAACCTAATAGAAGAAGAAGAAGAAGGAGAACCTAACCTAAATCCGCCATCGTGCGTGCGTGCAATTTGGTTATTGTTTATTTTATAAACTATAAGAAGTTTCGGCAAGATGGATGAAGTTAACATATTTGATGTGTGTGACCTAATTACACATCTTCGCTACGAAGTGGAATTAAGTCACGAGGGCGGTATACGCGTGCAAAGAAGCGGTTCTGATACCTATGTTTCTTATTTGTACCTATAGATCAGGGGTCGGCAACCTTTTCTGGACGGCGGGCCATTTTCAAAATATTTTGTTTTGTGCGGGCCACACATTCAAATGTAACTTAAATAGTGCTTTTATATCTTATACGAGTATAAATATTATTAAAAATAAATATAAAAAAAATTATTTTTTATTGACATGCTATAACAATAATGTGAGAACAAAAATTTTACAATTCTTAAAAGGGAAAAAAAAGAAAATACAATTCCAATTACACATCTATAAATATCTAAATATAAAATATATAACTATGTAAAGATATGTTAATATAAAATATATACAATATTAAGGAAAATACTTTATCTTTCATTTTATTCATTCATTAAAATTCAATACTCTGCTTGTTCTTGAATATTGTTTGATAATTCATTTAAGTCCGGTTGTGTTTGGGATACTGAGATCCTCAACACGTTTTGTAAATTTTCATCCGTCAACCTCGTTCTATATTTTGATTTTATGAAATTCATTCTTGAAAATGTTTGTTCGCATAAATAGGTGCTTGAAAAAATACAAATCATTGATCTTGCAAAATTTCTTAAATTGGGAAATTTATTTTCTGGTAGGTTTGAATAAAATGCAATTAAATTATTTTCTTCAAAATTATTTTTATATACATTGTTAGATTGCAAATCAATTAACTCTAGTTGTAAATTGTCTGGTGCTTTTACAATATCAAATTTTAAAGGATTTTCAAATATTAATATGTCCATTTCTTTTGCATAAAAATCTTGAAACCGATTACGAAAATTTTCATCCAGTACTTTTAGTGACTCAATAAAAATATTCGAAGGACACTGTTTGTCGGTTTTGGTTAAAAACGATTGCAAAGTAGGAAAATGACAATAATTATTCTTTTCAAATTGAGAAATAAACAATTTTATTTTAAGCTGGAAACTTTTGATTTCTGAAAATAGGTCGTTGATTAACTTTCCTTTGCCTTGTAGAGTTATATTTAATTTATTGAGGTAAGATGTAATGTCCACAAGAAAAGCTAATTCGCTTATCCATTTAAAATTCGATAATTCTGGTATATTATTTCCTTTTTCTGTCAAAAACATTTCAATCTCGTCTCTCAACTCGAAAAATCTTTTTAAAACTTTCCCACGGCTGAGCCATCTTACTTCAGAAAAATAAATGATATCTTCATATTCTGCGTCAATTTCATTTAAGAAATTCCGGAATGTTCGATGGTTCATACCGTTTTTACGAATATAATTGATGGACTTTACTACAATATCCATAACATTTTTCAAATTTACAACTTTTGCGCAAAGTGCATGTTGATGGATAATACAATGAAGTTGTAGGGGAAGCTGTGTAATATTTAATTCTTTCAATTTTTTATTAATCATGCCTACCAAACCAGTATTGTGACCTGTCATGTTCTTTGCACCGTCAGTTGTCACATTTTTTAAATTTTCCCACTTGAGATCGTACATATTGAAAACATCTAATAGTTGCAAAAATATATCTTCACCTTTTGTATTCCCATGGAGGCTTTTTAATGCAGCAAGTTCTTCTGTTACACAAAATTGTTTATCAGTTCCACGGATAAAAATCAACAATTGAGCGGTGCTAGTTATATCGTTGCTTTCATCAAGTGCTAGCGAAAAATACTCAAATTGTGAAGAATTTTCTTTTAATTTATTAAACATATTAGTTGATATATTTTCAATACGTCGAACTACTGTACGTGCAGACAAACTAATATCTTCAAATTTTTTAATTTTTTCCGGACAAATTTCGTTAACAGCAGCTAAAATACATTTTTTAATGAACTCTCCATCCGTAAATGGTTTGTTATGTTCAGCAATTAATTTCGAAATATGTAAAGACGTTTTGACCAATGCTAAGCTTTGTTCCTTACATTTTTTAAAAACATTTTGTTGTGCTACTAATGATTTTTGTAAAGAATCAATTTTATTTTGTCTGAATTGAGATTCAAATTTATCAAATTCACTTTTGTGTTTCGTGTCGTAGTGGCGACGTAAATTAAATTCTTTGAATACGCTTATAGATTCTTTGCAAATTAAGCATAGTGCTTTATTGTAATTATTAATAAAGAAATAATCAAAAGTCCACTTTTCATTAAATTCGCGGTTTTCCTCATTAATTTTTCTTTTCTTTGGTATTTTATTCATTTTTCCTACGATAAAATATGAATTATTTTAGCAATAAATTAAAAATAACATGTATTTCTCCTTACCTATTGTAGTGAACCCTCATACGGTTGTCAATATGAACGTGTTTATGTGCAAAATGCACATATGAGCATACAGTACCAGACCGGCGAAATGAAAGAATGCTACACTTGCTAAGCGAGCTGTCGCGTCGTATTCGCTGGGGAGTGGGAATTAAACTTGCGCAGTAAAATAGGTCTCCCACTATGCTTCTCTTAGCGCGCATTTTTGTCACTGGCCACATTTTGGCACGCTCACGCTATAAGTTTGTTGATTTTTCCTAAAATTATATTCGTGCTTTGGCGGGCCGCGCAAAAAGTTGCAAAGGGCCGCATGCGGCCCGCGGGCCGCAGGTTGCCGACCCCTGCTATAGATGATAACATTGATTACACTTGTTGTCAGGCAAGTGGCGCCGCCACTCGCTGACATCAAGTTCCACGAACTTAGATAGAATGGCACCGAACGCGTTCCTTTTGCCAACATAGCTTAGCTTAGTTGAACTTGGACCAAGCCAGACGGTGTTAGATTAGCTCAGCTAAGATTAATTCAGAAGTGTGCAAATGGAAAGCAGCTAATGATAATCAAGTAATAGTCTTAAGATTCCAACCTTCCCTCATCCTTTTTCCTAATCAAATCTATATTTCCTACAATATAACCACCCCGTATCCTAGCAAGGCTATTATTAAATTAAATAACTGGGGTGTCCCTCACCCTACTTTCCGACTATATCGTTGGTACAATGAAATATCTAAACACTTTTGAAATTATTCAATTTTGTAAAACCACAGCCAATCTTGACCCTAACTAACGTCAATTTCTATGACATAATGACATTTGTCATCCTGACATTTAATGTTATGTCATGTGATGGCACTGACGTTTGTCAAAATCTAACAATTCGCAACACAGCGACGAAGGCTGTGGATTCTGTCAAGCCGCTTCTATAAAAGCTAATAGCGCCTAAACCGTTCATCCCTTTGATCTGTAAATTATTATACTTATTTAAAATCACTAGACTAGAGGATGAGCTGATACTAGTCGTCAAAATCGCATAAATGTGCGTTTTGAGGTCCCCTGAATCCATTGCAATGATTTCTATCTACCTATACTAATTACGAACTTTCAAGTGTAGGGCGCGTTCAGCGGAATCGCGCATTTTCGCCGACATTTGCGATCGAGTAGCTGCAAAATTTGGCTTTTCGATATTACTTTTGACGCTCGAATTGAAAAAAGGACACAATTCCGCGTGGACTGCGCGATATATTGTAAATTAAATGCGTCAATTTTGAAAAAAAAAACACGTTTTTGCACCTCTTCGGGTGAAGGCGAACCTCGAGAAAATGTCACGTGACGTCTAGAAATTCCGACAAGTGGATCGATGAACGTCAAAAATTTACATTTTTTATCCGTTCCTGCCGACCTTATAAAAGCCGCTCGCTCTCATGTCTTACGATAAGATCCCTCTAAATACACTTCGCAAAAAGTTTTGAGCAAAAAAACGGCCTTAAAAACAATTTTCGATCCAAAAAATCGATTTTTGTCGACCCGTGTTTTGCTGCTATTACCACAGTAACGTCAAACCCGAAACGCCACCTGCCGGACATTCGTAACAACAGTAACAGATAGCAGATAACCTAAAATGTATCCTAAAATGTCCTATTGCGAATGTGGACAGGTGGGAAGCCTTAACCACATATTTCTAGAATGCCCAATAACTAAAATCGAAAAATTTGACATATACACAGAGCTACTTCGGATATACTAGTAAATAAGTAAATAAGACTATTTTAAAAAACAAAAAAAAAACGCTGCGGACAGGATTCGAACCTGTGCGGGTAGAACCCAATGGATTTCAAGTCCATCTCCTTAACCACTCGGACACCGCAGCAATGAATTTAAATTACCGTTAGACACTACATATATGTAGTATACGCTATACATTACATTACGAAAAATAATAAAATTTATTCAAATAACCTAAATTTTTTCCACACTAACAAGAACAAATCATACATAATTACAAACCTTTCAAACTATTTCCAATCAACAAGAAACCGTAGATGTTATAGTCATAAATAAGATTGCCTTATAAGGGTACCAGAAACGGAATACACAATTTGTTTCAATGTAAATGGGCGTCCTAATGAAGGTCAATGTTTGTCGGGGTACATTACAAACAAATAAAAAAATAACAAATGACACGTAATTATAGACCGAGAGACAAAACACGGCTACCAAGAATGTGTAGCATTTTGGAGCAGGTAAACACACGTGGAATTTTTATTGCCGCCGCGTTAAGAAAACTCGGATGTTAATGATCTCGTAAAACGCAGTGGTTCGTAATTTATGAATGACGGGACTGTATCTTAATTTTTAATCTCTCAGGAAATGTATCAAAACATTTAATCCCTAACGTTTATAGATAAACCGGGTTTAATTTGTGTACAACGACAGGATCTTTAGGATTTAGTTTGTCTAACTAATTTTGGTAGGCCTCGCTGTTTATTTATTTACGTTCGTTTCTAAAAACGCGTCCGTTAAGGTTCGTTATCTGAGATATTCCTGCACGAATATCCTGTTGAGTTATCCTTTTATCATAAAACACCGATACAAAATATGACAGGACGGTGCCACATTTTTGTTCGTCGAATGTTGACACAACTAAAACATTAAGTCCGGAAATACTCGACATATTTAAATGGACAAACAATAACATCACAAATGATTTAAAATTCAAATTATTAGGGTTTCAGATTTTTATCGCAGGTTTAAAACTGCTTAAAACCCTTTTGGTACTTAGGTATTCATTGTTTCGTATTGTCTTTTAATAGTAAAAACCATGACCAGCCGTTCCTTTTTGAACCTTTTTGTTGCTTGCTGTTGACCAATATTAAGTTTGGCGCCATTCCAAATAACAGAAATGCTAGAAAAGTATGAATCGTCAAAAATCTGTAACATATTTAGACAATGCAACAAATAAAGAATCCCTCACCAGTACAGTTGCAATCAAAAAATCTACGGACAGATACACTCAAAGATACCGAGACAGCTGACTCAATGCCGGGTGCATAGAGCGCGCTGCTGTCGCCGACTTTAATCGCCTGTTCATTCGGTGCAATTCAGTGCGTACTCGAACTTAGGAGCGAGTGGTTGGTACAAACAGACCTTGAAAGCTCACCTAACACGCGACCAAACAAAAATAAAACGATTTCGGGCTCTTTTCTAAACGGTTTTTTTTGTTTTACTTCTTTCATGGTTTATGTTGTGTATTTTCTTGTGAACCTTTGTGTCAAGGGAAGGAATCAATGTGCGATACTATGATTTGATGAGATGCTTTTAGCGACAACACCGTTTATAAATTTCGAGAAGGTGGTTGTGCCGAAAAATGTACCCCCTAGGATTATATCCGAAATTCGGAAAGCGGAAATTGGCGTTTTTAAGGAACCTAGGCCTAGATTAAGCGGTAAGTTGGTTTCATAATGTAATTTGATTATAGATTTGATAGATTATAGTGTTTTTTTATGTGGGGGTGTTTTTGTTTTAAGTGGCGGTGTAATTGTAATTTTGACTCTGTTCTTAAAGATGGGGGTTCTAAATAGAGTGGGAGTTTTTAATTGAAAATTCGGCGTTGCTGATGTCATGTTTTAAATTGTTTAATTAGAATCCCGTTCTTATATTATCTACGTATGAATTATTTTGGTATCTTGGTTTTAAAATGTTTTATCTATTGTGTTTTTTAAGGACTACTAATGTCATTTTATAAAATGTATTTGAATGATACCTTTTCTGAAATCAATCAAACACAAAATAAGATTAAACTTATCAAATAAATAGCGATATTATTATCTAATTCCCTAACAAGTAAACAATGGTTGCGATTCGTTAATCTAACGACACAATGGGTATATGGTATAGTCCAGTGGTTTCCAACCTGGGGGTAATTACCCACTGAGGAGTAAAACACGATTTTCTGAGGGGTAAAGACGAGAAAGATAACACAGGGCAACAAACAAATTTTTGTCTGCGGCATCAGTTTGTGTAATCAATTTTGATAGACTATGATTATGAAGTAGGTACTCGTTGTATAATTAGTTAGTATGAATTGACTCCAGTTCATGTGATAAACGATGCAGTCAATGTATAGTATAAGTTAAATTATTTTAATTTAAACCTCAATAAAAAATATTTTTGCTTTTCGTGTGGCTAGCAATCTTTAAACTAACTTTTTGAAATATAACATGTTACTCTACAACTTGCTGCTGCTTTTTTATTGGGTCAGCAAAATGGATACACTAAATATCCCAGTTTTCTTTGTCTGTGGGACAGTCGTGCAAAAAATGAACATTGGGATAGGAAAAACTGATCGTCCGTCCAGAATAAATATGACCGTACGAAAAGCTAACATCGCCCATGAACCATTGATGAGTCGAGAACAAATAATTCTTCCACCACTATATATTAAATTTAGGATAATTTAACAGTATGTGAAAGCTTTATATAAGAATGATATTGGTTCCAAATATATTTGTTAATCATTTCCTGGCCTCGATACAGGAAAATTACAAGCCAGTATCTTTGATGGACCACAAATCACATGACTTCGGTTGAACTGGAAGCATGGACAAGCTTTGTATCAGTTACCGATTTTTTTTGGGAAATTACCAAGCTGGACAATATTAACAACACAAATCGTTGACAAAATGCTTAAAAATTTTGAAAAACTACTATGTGTACCAAGTTACATTATTTTCATAGTCATTTAGATAAATTTTCTGCCAATCTGAGTAATTACAATGAAGAACAAGAGCAACGGTTTCAGCAGTATATCAAGATAACGGAGGAAAGATATGAAGGTCGATGGTATTGCCATATAATGGCAGACTACTGCTGGACCTTAGAAAGGGACTGTCCTGAACAAAAATACAATAGAAAACGTAACACAAAACGTTTTCTTAATTTAAATTTGTGGTTTTTTAATTCTTTTATTGTTAATTTGAGAATTGTGTAATACGCCTCATGCTTTCGAATGGTAAAAAAAATCAAATTACGTTGAATATGGACTTAGGAGGTTAACAGTTTATGACGACGATAATTTATAGCGTTATTTTAATTTGGATGTTTGAATAAAAGCTTTTAAATATATTGGGCACTTTTATTTAAAATATGAATGGATTGCCTTTATCTCAAAAAGTGGAGTCAATTTAACAAATATTTTGTTATTTTCAAATTTAGTAGACCAGAATTACTAATTAATATCTAACCCGCTTTGTCGGTATATACCTCAAGAAGGTTCGGAACCGCTGGTATAGTCGGTATGGACAGTATGGTCCACTAAAAAAAATAAGGGTTGCAAGATCTTGTCAGTTGACCACATGCATACATAATGATAAAAATAATATCCGGTGACCATGGACGTCCGTTACACCAACCCAAAAACTAAAAATTCAAACATGACCACATCAATTGAATCTGGTAGTGTAATGTCCCTTCCGAAGGCACAAAGGAAACTCCCAAGACGTTCCAAGAGAGAGAGAAAACCCAGGGTGTACAATAGAAGCAGGTTAGGGTGTGAAAAATAAAGGACAATACCATAGTGGGGTTTGTACCTCTACTAGAGGTTCCCATATTAATATAATGATGCCAACCCTTGGACGGCCATATCGTCTTAAATCCATTATAAGCCTTGGAGAGATTTTTTCGATTTCCCCCTTTCATGTGCATTTTTTGTAGTCTCTACGTCTCTGGATATACTGGGCTAATCTCTTTGTATGTTTATACAAAATATATGCACCCCGGGCGAAAAGTCGAACACCCAAAACCGAATTTACCGTCAACAATTAATACTGACACATGACACTCCACCTCACCAATATCTCTTTATTTGCTAACGGTTGCTGATATGATGACTGTTTGCGAAAATCATGACGTCTGCACATTATTACAATTATGTCTTAATTTGTTTAGCTACCCTACACTATGTTAAACATAAAAGTTGTTCTATCTTGTCCATTAAAAATATCTGCTTTCATTAAATTGTACATTTGTCTCCTCGGCAATTTAAAGTGACATTTAATTCGTTCATTGTTAAAATGTCAGGCACTATTAAGTAAGGAGAGAGACATTGCGAAATAGGTACCTCTAGAGTACGTTGTTGTACTGACTTGCCGGTCTACTTGGTTTTCTTTCGCCATTATTTACTACAATTAGTCGTCGATATATAACCTAAAATTAAAGTACACAATCCCACCATGTGATTGTCTCAATCGGTCTTGTATTAAAGTTTAATTAAATTAAATTTTACTAATTGTTTCTTGATATCTTATCATTGTGCATTAGTAAATACTTAAAGAATAAAGACAATGTGGATTTTATTTGGTCTTATCGCTAATATAAATAAAAATATTAGTACTTATATACAATTTTGCTATTTCGACTTGAGTTTGTGCGGTACAGATTTTATCACTTCCTGTTGAATAATTGCTGTATCATTAATATTTCTGAACTGACGTAAGAACATACACTGCTAATTGCGATATATAAGTGTAGAAAAAAATGTTTCAGTTTCACTTTCTTAATTTGCAACGGATTTGCAACGAATTCACCGATTTCACTCTCGTTATATATGCTTACACATGTGTCGTTAATAAACGTAATTAATAATAATTTTCCGTACAGTTATTTTCGACAGAAAATTATAGAACGTATACAACGTTCTAGCATACGTTCTATCCAAATACATTTTCCCCTGTTCGTTACTCTATTGTGTCCACGAACCATGCAGTAATAAATTTCTTTTAGATCGCTAAGATCACTGTATGGGGTATTAGAATGTTTGCATTCACGTTTGCTAGGACAATATAAGGTTCACAGATTCTAGATGGCAAGGATAAATGTTATGTTCCTTGTATAATTGTCGAAGAACTACCCCTATATATATATACCGCAGATGCCTAAGGCGTCAAAAGAAACCTGGATAGATCAGGTAAACAACACAACAGAAAGTTAAATTGACCGTGAATAAAGTAGTTTTGTTGTTCTGGGTATACAAAAATTCCATATATTGATGATATGATATGTTCAGGCACTCTTGGCAATAATTCTGGTTAGTTTCATTATGATTGCTTCATTATTTTGAAAGTTATAAACTTTTGAAAAATGTTTGTCAATATCTTTGTCTTCATAAAATTGTTCCCTTCACTTTATGTTGTTTTGCCTGACTTTTGTGCTGGTTTCAGCCACTAATCTTGACTTTATATTGTTTATTAGACTCTTGGCAATAATTCTGGTTAGTTTCATTATGATTGCTTCATTATTTTGAAAGTTATAAACTTTTGAAAAATGTTTGTCAATATCTTTGTCTTCATAAAATTGTTCCCTTCACTTTATGTTGTTTTGCCTGACTTTTGTGCTGGTTACAGGCCACTAATTTTGACTTTTTATTGTTTATTAGACTCTTGGCAATAATTCTGGTTAGTTTCATTATGATTGCTTCATTATTTTGAAAGTTATAAACTTTTGAAAAATGTTTGTCAATATCTTTGTCTTCATAAAATTGTTCCCTTCAATTTTATGTTGTTTTGCCTGACGTTCGTGCTGGTTTCAGCCACTAATTTTGACTTTATATTGTTTATTAGACTCTTGGCAATAATTCTGGTTAGTTTCATTATGATTGCTTCATTATTTTGAAAGTTATAAACTTTTGAAAAATGTTTGTCAATATCTTTGTCTTCATAAAATTGTTCCCTTCACTTTATGTTGTTTTGCCTGACTTTTGTGCTGGTTTCAGCCACTAATTTTGACTTTATATTGTTTATTAGACTCTTGGCAATAATTCTGGTTAGTTTCATTATGATTGCTTCATTATTTTGAAAGTTATAAACTTTTGAAAAATGTTTGTCAATATCTTTGTCTTCATAAAATTGTTCCCTTCACTTTATGTTGTTTTGCCTGACTTTTGTGCTGGTTTCAGCCACTAATTTTGACTTTATATTGTTTATTAGACTCTTGGCAATAATTCTGGTTAGTTTCATTATGATTGCTTCATTATTTTGAAAGTTATAAACTTTTGAAAAATGTTTGTCAATATCTTTGTCTTCATAAAATTGTTCCCTTCACTTTATATTGTTTTGCCTGACTTTTGTGCTGGGTTCAGCCACTAATCTTGACTTTATATTGTTTATTAGACTCTTGGCAATAAGTCTGGTTAGTTTCATTATGATTGCTTCATTATTTTGAAAATTATAAACTTTTGAAAAATGTTTGTCAATATCTTTGTCTTCATAAAATTGTTCCCTTCGCCTATGTTGTTTTGCCTGACTTTTGTGCTGGTTTCAGCCACTAATCTTGACTTTATATTGTTTATTAGACTCTTGTCAATAATTCTGGTTAGTTTCATTAAGACTGTTTATTTTTTTAAAGTTAGAAACGTTTATCAATATTGTATCAAGATATTTGCCTTCAGAAATCGTTTCCCTCACTAACAATAACCGATTAGCATTCGAATGCGTTGTCAACAATCCAGACATCTCTAACCATTTGAAGAATCGATTATTTCTTTAGAATGCACCCATCACTAAAGTCTAAAGTCGTAGCACCTTTTTTTTTTTTCGATGGGAAATTAAAATGATACAAAAAATAGCGTTGAGATAACTCGTCCTACTTTTACCTGTAGAATTTCTAATCCCTTCTTTGTGTTCGGGTCTCATTGTCACGTCTTGAAAACGCAACCCGAGCTACCGAATCAAATCAAAACTAGTCTCTTAACTAATACCGACAGTGAAAGATGAGATAAACACAATACACTGGGTCCAGAATGAGCCGCTGAAGAGTTGTTTATTGACTATCGTCTCAGCCAGTTGATAATTATTGTAATTTTAGATCGGCAGAGCATAGCCAGACAGTAGCCTCATCACTAGTTACTTGCTTGTTGGTACTTGTGGTTTATTGAGTTGATCATTCGACTTTATTGTGAGCCATTTAACAAGCCACGGTTTAAATTAAATAATCTGACGCTTTTGTCGACGTAATTAAGATTGAGATGAGGCTTTCGGCTGTCAAAGAAACGAGACAAATTCTTTCATTAGCCTCGATTTCGCAGGATTTGTAATTTATGATTATATTATGATTATTTCTGCTTATTTTATCTGTGACCGGATGTTATTGTCGTCTAGGTTTGCAACACCCTGTGTAACAATTAAAAACCTTGGTCCATAATCTTTTCACCTTTCTGCAATTGAACCCCAAGAAAACTTTCTGTTGTAAAAAAGCTTTCTATTTACTTAAACTACTTCAAACTATTTCTACTACATCTATGGTCTGTACTGCGATTGACCTAGCTCCTAGCAGATTTTTTTTCGGAGAAAATACGAATAATACCGTCACTTTAGGTACATATTTCCGGTCAAATCGACAATGGCAAATACAGGTAGAGGAACTAAAAGGATACTAAAGTCGTCTTCCATTGTAATCCTAACCTGTCTAGACTGTACTCGACTCAAGTGAAAATGTTGCAGACGAATTTTTACGTAAAACGTCGGATTTATCTGGAGCCAGTCTCGAAAAAGAGCATTCCTGAAGCGATAATGAAAAAGAACGTTTCCTCTATTTCTACGAGCGGATTCGAAAATAAGGACGACAACTTTCTACGTCAATCACAAAAATTTATATCTCCAACGTATTTCTACGAAAGCTTGACAAATTGCGGGTCTGTATCAACTGTAATGGTAGTATGTATGCAGCAATTAGGCGAAATGAAAGTATAGAGTAATTGTACTTGATATTTTTACTTGTTGAGACAAAAAAACGCAATGAAAACGGTTTAAAAACAGTTTTAATTTGTCGTGGCAGAGACAATTGTAGCTCGAGACGGGAAATAAACAACGGAATTGCGACAATCCTAGCTATATAATTTCGTTATGCCGTTAGATGTTAGTGACGTTTCTTTTTCTTCTTCTTTGGACACTAAATAAAGCATAAGATTTTACAAAGTTTGATTCGACATTTCCTATTGCCGAAGAAATGGCCAATCGATATAACACACAGGAAAACGTTGCAAAACATCCGGTCCCACTAAATTAATAAACACTCTCATAATGACTCCTTAAAATATATAACCGCGAAAACACGTGTTTTTGATTTAGAAAAGGAAAATAAACGCTCAAAACGACCGGTAATAGGATACTATGATTTACGAGTTGAAAATTTGTCTTCTAAGGGTGTGGTCGTCTCTTATTCTTCTTTCGGACGAGAAAATGTCAACCTTCCATATCCCTAAACATGGGGTAATCGGACCCGTTGATCTTTTGTTTTGAAAAGTCGTGCATATTTCTGTATCGCCTTACCAGTAAACACGTGTGACTATCTTTGTGTTCATTTACAATGCGAAAATTATAATATAATTTGAGATAATCACGGAACTTATTGTGGACTTAAGTCCTTAAGGCTACATAAGCTACATTAAACAAATAAACAGAACTACGAAATCCATGATTTCCGTTGACTTTTTTTTATATTTCCCATTACGTGACGTTCTAACACTATAATCCCATCGATATTATAGTATAAATGCGCTATCAACTCGTAACTAAATACTCTAAGCTTACTATTGCATAATTTCCGAGTTATTGCGTAACTGCAACATAATGGAAACTTCTTGTATTAACATCTGTTTGACTCTTGTACGCAAATAGCGTATACACATTGCTGCTCTATATATCACGAACTAAAAGTGAAATCTATAATTCCGTAATTTGTTTAGGCCAATCGTATGTTACTCTGTACCTGATGTCAAGAATGAGAGGAGACAACATATAACGATAAAATTCCTTGAATGCACAAGAAAATCTTTCATAATTTCATCTTGGAATGTGTTAAATGCTAATTTTAAACTGTTATATAGATTATAATAAAATATAAGTCACATAAATAAGTACAGTAGTCACACGATCAAATACTGACGCCACTAATAGAACAAATAGAAACTATCAAATATGTTGTTTTTTATTTGAAGTGCAATTAGTGTATCCTACTTTTTCGATAGTGCTAATAAAATGTGGTAAGAATTTGAACGATTTCAAGGTAAATTTATTATTATTTATAAACAGGTTGTTTTATTATTCATCAACTTTTTATTATGCATCGAAATTTTATTATGCACCAACAATTCCATTAAATACCTACGAAACAATAGTGGGAATATCTTTTATGGACTACGAGCAAATATAATAAACCAGAATACTGTTTTTGTATCTCTTGTGCATGTCGAAATATACCAGGATATCTAATCTTTACACTTAAAAAAAAACCTTATCGATAGGAATATTTCGTTTATTTACTTATCTAAATGCTACAAGACGTATTGTTTTCTTATAGTTATCGCGAACACTAGTATTTTTTGCTCTCACGTTCTTATTGTTGTTTTATTTTCTTACGCAAGCAATTTTTTTTACTTCTCTTATTTTCAATTGCTTCAAGAACAGGATAATAGCACATTTGACATGGCATGAAGGTTGCACAAACAGATTTTTGTGGTTGTATTTACCATTTCAACGTTTAACAATACAACTAGTGTATAAAGTTTATAAATAATTGCTTGATGTGTTAATTAATATAATAATTTCTGCTCAAAACCTCAATGCAATGAATTATTCAGTTTTAATTCGGTCTAACTATATGGTAAAATTTAATATTCCTCCAAATGATTTAATCATGAATCGACCGCACTATCAAGTTGACATTTACATTATAGTTCAAAGGAGTCTAAACAACATACAAATTATAGAGCAATTTGTTGTTTATATCAGCAGTTGACGAAAACAAACGGGGATTGTTAGAATCTACGATGTGGGTAATGATATAAAAGCTTCAATCTTAATTTGTATGTTGAAAACGTGTATTTAGACAAAACTAGATACTGTGAAGTTGCCTATTACTTAAAAATTTCATATTACTTACTTAAACTTCGAAAATTATTAAACAATCTCAATAAAACTAAACAGAATTATTGCTAAGAGTCTAATAAACAATATGAAGTCAAGAGTAGTGGTTGAAACGACTATAAATGTCAGACAAGATAACATAAAGTTAGGGGAACAATTTATGAAGACAAATTTATTCTGCAAAATTTATACTGAGTATTGCTATGTAACCACAAACAGTGGCTGAGACAGGAAGAAAAAAAAACGACAATGCGTTCTAAAATAGATCGTAGAACAAACTGGTTTTATTTCCAGAAGTAATTATCATTCAGCATTACATATTTATTGTATGTATATCGCATACTGTATACGTGAGTAATATCTTGTAGTGGTACAATCAACATTTTGTAGTGAATCAAGACTTAGTAATACTACGTAACTGATAAGTTACAAGCAAATTAGATAAATCGTTTAAAGGAATCACGTTCGTGTTTGTTTTATGCATTGTAACCACACTATGAAGTTAGAACTATGACTTGAATCACTTAAAGTTATCATGCAAAACAAGTTTTATTGCCTACATATTTAATTATAATTACTTTGATAGGTTCATAATTGCACGACAAACAAATTAAAAGTTTAAAGTTTAACAGAATATAGTTTTGTAAATATTTTTTTTTTGTAGAAATTTTCATCGATTAAATATGTATAAAATGAGTCAGTCCACATTGGTCTTAGTTCTTACTAACACCTGTGACTTTACATCGTGTGCAGGAAGTTGCAATTAAGCAAATCTTCTACACCGAGGTCGCCTTAGATTGTTTAGCAAACTAATGATAGTCACATAAAATGTCTTACATCGAGAAGCATTTCGTAGTTCGTACAGTAATAAATAAAGGATCTAACAATTTATGGATCGATAAGGCAATCGACCCACTTCTGCTGTAAGCAATCAATCGTTTGCTGCAGTACCGATAGATTTTCTAACCTACTTTGATAGCTTCCGTGCCTCCAGTGTCGTCGAACTATTACTTTAACTATTAGTCGACTTCTTGAAATGATATTTTTAATACGTAGTTCATCTTTCATTCGTCTCAATCAGTTTAATAACATAATTATTCCCCTAGTGCCATAATTGCAATTAGAGAAGCAATTACGACACTTACGAGTTATACAATTACAAGTTCGACAAAATGTTAACAATGTAACATAGAATATATTAAAAAGTACATAATTGCAATATTTCTCAACGATACGTCCAACAGATCTGTACATATTTGGCTGGAAAATTGCGCAATGGAGAAAATTGTGTAAGAAATTGTCCACTCCTCTGCTAACAGTGAAAATGAATAAATAAAAACGCTTTTGTTCTTGTTTGTGTCGTAGGCGAGTTGCTTGTCAGATGCGGCAACGAACCGAAATGGTGTCCCAGAAAAGTTTCCATCAGGGGAGGACAACTCATCGTCGGTCCCAACACAGAAATTGCGAAATCCGGAAGTTTGAGAATTCCACTCAGAAGACTGAGTGTTTCCGCCGGCCCATTGACGAACAGCCTTTCATTGATCAGAGGACAGAATCTCGTCATAACTATACAGGTAATTTGTGGGTGTGTTTTTAGAGAATTAAATCATAAATCATTACACTATAAAAGGTAGAAATCCACCCCTTGATATAAGGCACAAAAACATGCCACTTTTTCGCTAATGCATTCCAGAGATGTGTGGGAAGGGCGGAAAGTTGTTTTCCAGTAACGAATTTGGGGGTTACGCTATAAATACCTACGTTAAACAATGAGGAACCTAAATCCGGCCCTGACCATTACACAAATATTCGCCAAGACTGAAGGGACATACCACAAAAATAAAATGTTGCAAAGTCTCTTCTCAAACGTTGTATACTTGTCCTTCAATCCACCAACACATCGGTATGCCATTTACTTCCAATCTCTTGCGTAATATTCTAGGTTCAGTGCTTAGTACACACACAAGCTATTTATTGTCAGTCACGTCTTACAGTAGTTTCAAACTAAGAAGAGCACAGTTGTATATGCAACCAATCATACCCAGTGTATGGTTTATAAATTGCCTTTGTATATTTGGTTGCATATACAACTGTGCTCTTCTTAGTTTGAAACATCTATACATACAAACCACCAACCGTTTTAGAATGAATAATTCCAAATCAAGACCAAAACACCTATATCAATATTCTCCCTGTTACAGACGCAAAACGAAGCAACTTTTGACACATGGGCCAAAACAATCGCCATCGAACTAATCCGTCAAACGCCCTTAGAAGACATCAAATATTTCGACATCTTGACCATAGACGAGTGCTGGAAGCGAAAAAATCAAGACATCAACGCTAACCACGTGACAACCCCAGTCGTCCGTCCGAATCTAACCTCAAACGCCAAAGCGATTACGATCGACAAAGTCGAGGTTATAAGCGACAAAATCGTTCATAACCCTAATTTAAGCGACGAAATCGTTGATAAACCCGAAATAAATAACAACAACAGGGTTTATAGGAGATATATGTCGGCAATACCGGGTTTGAGGTACAGCTGTCATAAAATTGGCGCGTCAACTCAAAGTTACGATAAGTTGCGCACGCGCAGTAGATCTTGTAATGCCGTTGCTAGGGATGGAAGTGTCAACAAAGTGTCGGACGCGGTTAGAGTTGATCAAAACGACGAAAATAAAGTTGAGGATTTGTTGAGGAAGTGTCAGAACGTGGAGAGTTACGTGCCTGTTAAAGAGAAGTTGGTGTTGTTCGAGACTTTGTGTAGATTAGGAATGAATGTTAGAAGTACCGAGAACGTGTCTCTAAAAGTTGATATAAACGCGAAGAGGGCTAAGTCTCTGCACGATTTGAGTTTTAATAGCGCGCCAGTGAAGGAAATTTGTAGATATTTTGAGAAGAGAACGACGGAGCGGGAACATAATATCGACAGTATTAAAAAGGACCAAAGATTGATCAAGTCGGATTCGAATTTGAACAGAATTCGACGTACTTTACTTAAGACGTAGTGTTTTTTGTTGTACTTAACTGTTTTTTTTTTGGTTAATTTTGTCTACCTTACCAAATGACTTTTAATTGTAATTTTAACAACCTAGATATGACGTATGTATATTAATTTTTACAATACCTGTTGTTATTTTTCGTGCATCTTAAAGAATTGTATGTATTAAACTACCAAATTTGTAAACCATGTGTATTAAAGTTATAATATAATATATTTAACTATTGTCGCTGATTTTATCTATGAGTCTATCCCTTGATATAAGACAAAAAAACATGGTATTTTATTATTTCAATTCATGATCATGATCAATTCATGTGTTTTAGCTAATGCATTCCACAGATGTTTGGGAAGGTCGGAAAGTGGTTTTCAAGTAACGAAATTCGACTTTTTGCTATAAATAAATACGTTAAACATTCGAAATATTACGGACTTTTTGTACGCAAATATTTTTGTCTAACATCAGAGTGAAAAGACAAAAATGACTTTTAGCCTCAGACACATCCATGTACAATCACGTGGTACTCAACATTTACGCAAAATAAATTCCGTCGATGCACAAAAAGAAATTTAATAATTCCATGTTTTGCGAAAAAATCGTAATTGTGCTGCAATGATCACTATGGCGCCACCTGCACGCACAGATAGAAACCATCAACCAATCGCATAGAAGATTTCTTTATATCATTTAAAAATCACTTTTAAAAATGTACTTTATTGTTCAAATATAAATAAATATAAAATATAAGGACAGCCTATTATGTATTCTTAAGTTTCACTCCAACTTTGGATTTGACTGTACAATTTTACACCATTAAATTTAGCATTTTCGAATTTAGCCTGGTTTGAGTTATTCGAAGTCTGAAAGATATATTCTGGTTTTGTTCTGGGCGTGAAAAAATCACTCAGCACAGGTTCTTTGTCCTTAAGAGGCAGTGGATCCCTGGAGACTAATGCTGGTTGAACCTGAGACGTCACACATAGTGGCATCAAATCCTTATAAATAGATTTTTCATATGGGAAATTCATTCTCTTTGTGATCTGAAATTTATCGAGTTAGTTTATGTTAGGTTTATTTAGTTTTATGTCCGTAATACCCTTTCTTCGATTAGGGGGACACCACCTTCGGAGACCACGTTTGCTTTGAGGTGTTGCACCGTTTGCATTTTCTCCAATATACCTTTCGACGAATTCGATTTCGGCTTATCAAAGCTTACCGTTTTCATTTTTGGTTCGCATTTTTTTACCTCCGGCTCTGTTTTTGTTGTTTGTTTCGATTTTGTAGGTTCTGTTCTCACTAAAACCTCCGGAATTTTTTGGTCTGTATTACGCACCAACGATTTTTTCCCACTATTCTTATTCACTTTATTACTCATTTTAAACTATCCTACTAAATTCCGTATTTCGCTAAACAGCAATTTGAACAAACGTCAAAAGATTGAGGTTATGACACTTAACCTCACTTTCTCCATTCTATTACAGGTATCTAACCGCATTTGTGTTTATGTTTACTGTGTTCATTAGTCATTTAATTACACAAATAAAAGGTTATTAGATTAGAGATGAGTGCAGAAACTACACACAGTGAGATCTTAGATCAATATCGAATCACTTCAGCTAAATTAAAGAAGTAAGGAGTTCAAAACTAATTTTCTTTCATTTAATGTATAATATTTTAGGCGATTTTTGCGTAAGCCAAACCTAACCGAGGCTTGTGAATCTTATACATCGCTAGCGCAGCATTGTGAGAGTGAAGAATTACCAACATATGCGGGGTTGTGTTACATTGCATCTGCAAGATGCGACGGATCACTTGGGAATATAGAAGGAGAGACAGCAAATTTGACACGAGCTGCCAGGCAGTTTATGTCTGCAGAAATTAAGAATAAACGTTTGGGCTGCCCGAGCGCCTACAACGAAAATTTACAGGTAATACTAATTTTATATTGTGGTTTATAAAGATTATATACTAGTTTATTTATTATTTGTTAAAGGCAGCGCTCAGTTGTTTCACACACGCCTCTACTAGATTCCAAGAGAGCTCTCCCTTGAACATCTGCCTAGATCTGGAAATATCCGAATCTCTAGACAAACTAGATCTGAAAGAATACAAAGAACTCTACCTAAAAAGTGCTGTTGAAACATCAAATGAATCTCTGGATACAAAGATCTACTGTCTAGAAAAATTAGCCGAAAATTACGTGGACAACGGTGACTACACGTCAGCTCTGGAAAACTACACGGAAATCTCGAATATAATCGGAAAGAGTCCCCTGAATGGGGCCCGATCTGACATCCTGCTAAACTGCGAGATATCCCGGAT
Source organism: Aphodius granarius (assembly GCA_963971325.1). Lineage (NCBI taxonomy): Eukaryota > Metazoa > Arthropoda > Insecta > Coleoptera > Scarabaeidae > Aphodius > Aphodius granarius. Next base: position 8,619,005 of record OZ020227.1, on the reverse strand, counting down.
TTTCCTACTTTTGATCTTAAGGCCGGCGCCTCAAAAATTGAGCGAGAATTTAGCAAAACTTCTCGAGAAATACACTTGGGGTGATAAAAATGATAAGAGTTTGACGGGCTGTGACATGTCCCAGGATTTGTTCATATTGCTGCAGTCGCTAGTGTTAACCTGTCAGTCCTTGGATACTGGCTCCTTGCCGGAACTGGAGGCCCAACTGTGGAGACAGTTGAATACAAGACAAAGAGATCTACTTCGTGTTTTAGTTAAAGTATACTGCTATTAATTCTGAATCTTAATGCATTATTTATATTCTTAGAGAAAATATTCCGATTATTATAATGTTTTGTATTATGTAAGTTGTAATTTATTTGAGAAATAAAAATCATTGAACTGTGAAAGGTTAAAACCATATCCGATTAATAAGATTTTGATTCTAAATGCAGTTTTTCACACTGATCCCAATGGTATCATTGGATTTTGTCTATCTTAAACGGTTCGGAAGTTATGACGTTCCAAAGTTTGAAAAATGTGTCAAAATAGCTATTTCACGACATTTTCTCCTTTCGGAGCAAACTGTGGATGGAAAATTATGCCAGGAATCTATATTTGAAGACCTTGTTGCTCAATGATGTTCGCGAAAAAAACGCGAAAATCTATTTTTTGCATTTTCTCGCCAACTGTAGGTGCTATGTGAAAAGTAATATCATTTTTTAAATGAGCACAGCACAATACAGCATAACCACATTAGAACGCTCTATCTCCCAAGAAAAATTGCTATTGCTTCTAGCAGGAACTACGAACCATGGAAGAATCAGACAGGTATAGCATTACGCATGTGGAGTAGGGATGAGCGTCATGCCAGCGTCACGCCTGCGGTATAGGCTACTGAATGTACATGCCAAATGGTCAATTTTTGTACTGAGAGGTGGCGCTCTGGGATATTTCAAATAATTTCCGACAGATATAAACAACCTATTATTACTATATAACTTAGCCTATTTTCAAACGGCATTTAAGTGCGTTTGAAAATTTACAGTTTATGTAATTTTCAATGATGTTTCGTGACTGTAGTGTATTTTGCGTTCCTGAGGAAATCATTTTTCTTCTTAGTAAGTCTAAAGAATATATCACATTTGTGAATTTTAGATTTCATTGTATTTGTTCCCGCTTTGTTTGTTCCTGTTCCCGATTTGTTCGATTACAATATTTTCCTGGTATGGTACAGGTCGGAAAGGAATAATTTTTCAATTTTGCTTTTCTACCTAATTTAAAAGAACACTTAATAAAGATTAAATTGTTAATGTTTTGCTTTTTTATTTCTATAGTAAATGTGCACAATGAAATTTATTTTATTCCATTACATAATACATATGTACTTAAAAATGCATACATGTCTTCCTATGTTGTGCTACGTTGCTAGTAGCTACCATATAACTACTTTCAAATTCAATGACACATGCAATGTTGGTTGCCTAAATGACACATGCGCAGAAGGCGACGCGTTTACGTTCATAAAAGGAACAAACCTTTGTTTTTAATCCATGCTACGAACTGCAGCTGTGTGCTAGTGTTCAACTGCTTACTAGTAGATGGAGCAAGTGACTTCAAAACATTATTGACGTTTGTTACTCTTTCAAATAACGACATAGGGCGAATAAGGGCCTGTTGATACATGTTTACAACGGCGTTAGTTGTCTATAAGAGAACATAGTCCTAAATAAATTGGACTGTTGTAACCAAATTGCGAAGAGTTTACAAAAGTACGTACACAGTTGTTTTCATTGGCAATCAAAATATTATGCTAAACTCATAAGTTCGTGGTTTCTTAACCCTGATAATAATAAGGGATAATAACATTCAATCATGAAGATTCAAATTGAAGATAAAATCGATGAAGCATCTGCTTCAATGTTGCGCTGGGATAAATGGCTGGACTTCATTTTCTACCCAGTTCTACTCCTACTGATAGTGGTAGTAGCTTACAATATCTGGATTTTTTTGATTTTATATAGACCGGAATGATTGCAGTATACAAACGGGTAAATTAAAATCTTGTCCATGTTATAGTGTTAGGTATCCGTTTTATTTCATTGTCCATCCTGTATATTCATAGTTTGACGTCTTGTATTCTTTTAGTGTATTATTATCATTATGTTTTTACAGTACCAATAAAGTGTTGAATAAAGATAGTTTAAATTACTTTGCTACAATGTGTTTGCTTTATTATTTTCAAATTCCCGCCTACACCGCTGTTTGGCGCTCTGTAGGAACCCACTAGAACTAGAATGTATTAAAAAATAATGTGCCATTTTCATCAAACCGTCTACAAGTCTATTCCATACATTTTCTATAGAAGTTTTCCATAGAACCGATAAAAAATGCAACCGCTAATACAAAAAAATAATAATAATTCAAACGTTCCGCCAAATTCTGCAGCGTTTTATGTGATCCTCGAGAGATGGAGTTTGCCACCAATCTCCAAAATTTCGCTAATAGATAGCGTTCTCTTATATTCTATGGGTACGCGACATATTCACCAATATTACATACATCATGGAACTTTATACCCCCACTAATTCTATTGATTTTCCGAATCAACAGCTGTTTTCCCGGGTCAGTCGACACATTCCTGTCCCGTCCTAGGGATTTCGCGCTGGTTTCACCTCATTTTCCACCAACTTCTTCCCATTTCAGCCGAAAAATGTCATAAGATGAGCCATAGTTTGAGCAGAAGTTCTTCATTGAGCCCCAATGATGAACACCCAGAATATACCGCACTGCAATTGGCAGCCTTTAAAGGCAAACGCGAGGAAATATCGTAAGAATCAATCGCGTGAATAGTTCATTTTGGTTGAAGGGAAATTTTGCAGATTTCTGGTCGAAAACGGTGCGGAATTAGACACAGGTCCGGACCCGGCTTTGCACGTGGCCCTCAGAAAAAAACACGCAGCGATTGCTTTGTATTTATTGCAATCGGGCGCCGATTTTGAAACACGGGATTCGGTAAGCTATTTAAACGATTTTCTTGTGTTTTGAAAGAGGAATTCTGTACTAGATGTAGTTCTATGTTTTAGCATGGAGACTTTCCCATACATATAGCTAGCGCTTTAGGTATATTAGATGTAGTGCAGACACTATGTGCTCTGGGTTGTAGCGTTGAGGTTGCCACAGCAACTGGGCTCTTTCCTTTACATCTGGCAGCTAAAAATGGACACTTAAATGTCGTAAGGTAGTTAGATTTATTCTTCCACATGATAGCATTAGATTAGTAGTCAGTATAGGTATTCATAAAGAATATCACTGCCTTGTGGATAGTTGTTGTTACTGAGGCATAAAGAATACAAATCAGAATAAATTTTTAGATGTTTGTGTACGGCTGGCTGCAACATAGACGTGAAAAACTCGGAAAACATACGAGCGGACATAACCGCACTTAAACACGGCCATAACGACATAGCCGATTTCCTAGATAGATTGCGTGCATCTGGCCAGAGGGATGTATTCGCTAGACAGTTGGTCCCAACATCAAAACCCGCTTTACGAATTTCCCTGCGTTTACTAGGGCATTGCGGCGTAGGGAAAACCTCCCTGCTAAAATCCCTGAACGCCGGACTGTTTAGCTCGTTGTTTCGACGATCTAGCTCCTTACAGAGTAACAAATGTATTAGTCACCGATTCCGTGGTTATATTACATTAAGATGAGGTTATCTTTCCTTGTAGCAAGACCCTCATCGCCGATTAACACGCAAATCGAGATGAACGTCACTTCACGTCAAAATTCGCTCACGTTTGAATCACCCGCAAATTACCAATCGACCAATGGGATCCCCGTGCAAAACGTAAGAACTGAACGAAGCTCATAACCTCAATTTTAGGTTAGGATTTCATGTTTTGGGTAAAAATTTGACGTTTGTCTTGTAGATTGACGTTTCTAACGTGGGGGAGTTATGCGTGTGGGAATTTTCCGGACAGGAGACGTTTTTCCCGGCTTACCACCATTTTCTATGGCCGTCGCCGTACACCTTAACCGCAATTTTGTTTAGTTTGGAGGATAGTCCGTCGATACAAGTACAACAGGTGAATTTCTGGTTGAATTTCGTGATGGCTAGACAACCGGCGGATTTGCCAACGTGTAATTGAATACCGGGTTTTAGGTTAGGATTTAAATTTTGAGGTTATGTTTTATTGTAGCGGAATACGGGAAGATTGTTTTGATTGCGACGCATGTGGACACGACGCGGGCTGTCAAGAACCAACATGGTGAGTGGCTAAGCCCTGACGCGCAAAAAACAGCAGAAACCATAAAGAAATTATTACCCCACGTACCTAACCTGATTCCCACGCCGATTGTCATGGATTGCAATGTCCCGGCGTCATACGCTTTTAAACAACTCAAAGGAATCCTAGCTTCGATAAAACAAGATTGTATACAGGTTAGTGCCAACAAAAATAAAACAATAATTTATAATTTGCGGTTCGTAACCTCAAATAAACCTGTCAACTGCCGATTATTTCTAGGTTTTATTCGGAAAGACGTGCGTAAAAAGAGGCAACTCTTACGAATTGCTCTCAGCGCCGTCCAACTTTAAGGTTAGATTTTGTTCTGTTGTGGTTCGTCCTCTAGCGGCAAAAATAAACCACCGCATTTGTGATCTTGTGAATAACACGACAAAAAAAGAACTCGGAGCTCTATTCTTGATCCTTCGCTGAACACGCATAGCAAACGGTTGGTATTCTTGGGTGTTCGTAACGTGTTCATAACGAACGTTTGCCAAGAATACCACATTCTGAAACCTGTGCTGAAATCGCTATGTGGTACGTAGGCTCAAGAATAGCACTCCTGTACATATCTATGTGTGAACCGTGTACATAATTTGTAAATTAAAATAAAAACACCCATCGAAGTTATAACCTACACCAACTCAGCAATATTCTTGCAGCAAACAATCGGTACATGGACTGGTTTACTAGAATCAACTATATCCTATCTGTCAACGCTGCAGAAAGATTACCAGCAATTCCCGGTGCTCACGAGGCATTCCTTCTCGGAATATTTGCGGTTAAATGTCAACGTGTTAGCGTCTGATGAACACATCAATGAGTTGCTGCAACAGTTGCACTCCATGGGTGAGGTGTTCTGCATCAGCGATCTAGTTGTACTGTCCGTGGCTTGGTTAGGAACTCAACTAATAGGGGAATTACTCTCGAATCAATTTGTTCTGCACGCGCGTGTCACCGGCGTCTATACTTTGGACGATTTTCAAGCAAGTTACAACCAGTGCGATGCAATCGGCGTCTTGGAACTACTTAAGGCTTTAGAACTGTGTATTGAGGTAACTAGAGCTCTTTATTACCTTCAAAGTGCTCTGTTGAGAAAGGTCACTTTGTAGAGTTGAAGACAAAATAGAAGAGTTCAACTAAATTAAAACTGTTTGTTTTTAGTGCGAAGTTGACGGTGAAGAAATTGAGTACGAATTCCCGATTTACAACCACATCGAGACTCTATCGGGATTATGGGACTCCGGGGACCCCAGGTACCGGGTTACAGGTGCCTGCTATGGCGGTATACGATTCTACACACCATCAGGAACATATCATCTATTTTCATCGATTTTCCCCTATATTCAGGTAATTCACCACGCGTTTTTACAAAGAGACAAACACAGTTTTTACAGAGAAAGAAATGAATGTGTCAAAGAAATGCTACTGACTGATTTTACTTGAGCTGTAATGAATATCTCTTTAAAAGGGTCAAATTTTAGATTGCTTTGCGTCGATCGACTTTCGAATATTTAAACACCGAAAACGACACGGATTTGTATCAGTGGTACCACGGCTCGAAACTTTGCACCACAACTTTAGAGACGTTGATAACCCTGAACGAAGACGGAAGGGGAACTGATTATATTGAGGTTAAGATTCGAGGACCAAGGCTATCGTCCAAGTATTGTTTTTATTTCTTCGATAGGGTCTTGAGGATCATTGCCGATGTAAATTTACTAGAAATAAAGGGTACGACCAGACGAGCAACATTTTGTAGCACAAGCACCACACTTTAGGGCAATATCGCCGATATAACGGTTCAAAAGTATTTATCATCTTTTTCCACAATGATTTGGTTGTTTAAGAACAGATTTATGTAACTTTAGACTCATTTTTCATTGTAAAACTGTTCATTTTTTGCGTCACGACTGTCGAACTACAAAAGTCGCTCGTCTGTTCGTACCCTAAGTACCGCAAAACCGAAAACCACAAGTTTAAAATTTTCAGGCAATCTCTGTGATATGTCCCGGCCTTTTATACGAACGTCACATTTTAAGTAGTCACCAGCTTAGGGTGCATCACTTAGAACCGTACTGTTACAGCCCTCAAATAGTTCTATCAGCAATGCTAGAAGCAGAATCGACGTTGGATGTGACTTTATGCAATCCTGATATTGAAAAAACGGAAAGTATAGCGCAACTGGTGTTATTCGGTAAGAGAAAATTAGGTTAAAGTTTCGAAAATTTCGATTTGAAATCTGTTTTGCAGATGATATAGACATCGCTAGTAATTTGCAATGGGGCTGTGCGTTGAAAGTTTGCGATTTACCTGGACCGTGCAAATTAAAGTTATGTGGGGTCTTAGATCCACCTGAGCCTCATGGAAGAGACTGGTGTCTACTTGCCTTGAAACTCGGTCTCAGTCAAGAACGAATCGCTTCTTTGCATTCTCAACATTTAAGCCATACAATGCGATTGTTAACTATAGCGGATTGCTCCATAGGTAAGACAATATATCACACCATATGTACCTCGAACATATTTAATTTGTATACTTTTAGGGAATTTAATTACAAGTTTATTAGAATTGGACAGATTAGATGCTGCAGATATAGTGCTACGTTCGACACTTTTACTAAAAACAATAGAACCAGTCCAAGTATAGAAGAGCAGAGTACAAAAAAATACATTTTATGGTGGATTTAATACCGTCCTTCTTTTCGAAATTCTAAAACCGATCAAATTAAATGATATAAGAAAATTTTGAATAATAAGAAAACGTTAAAGTTATTTCTTCAGACCAGTATTACTACATATTTAAGAATGTGATATACGTAAAATAGTATAAAAAAGAAATGGAAATGTTTGCTTTTCTGTTACCACTTTGAGTTCATGTTAACTTTATTGTATTTACATACGTAAAATTAAAAAAAAAAAAAACTTATGAGAACCATTGTTTTCTTTAGCATAACTTTAAAACTTAACTAACCTAAAATACGTCTGTTAATTCGTTGATGATTTTAGGACAACTTCTTGTTGCTATGGTCATATAAGCTGCTTTGGAATTGACCTTTATAACAGTATCTAACGATAATTTATTCCACATGTGCACAGCGTAGCTATTTTTTGTCAATTCTTCAACTTCCCGTTTATAGCTCTCTTCAAAATACATCTTCCAATTTGGCCACCACACGGGATAAAAATATTTTTCAGGATATACTTTCATTGTTAGACAGTCCTTGTGCGTCATATTCCTTATATCTTGGGTATCGCACAATTTTTTCGCCAATCTAAAAAGGTTTTTAACTTTTGATTAATGAGTCATTGACATCTACATTTGAAAACGTGAGCAAATAATTTTTTCTAAGATTGATAATGTAATAAAACTCTACAAGAACTCTTCATTGCATGTGCGAAATTGCGTATATTAACAAAGCCTTACTTCGTGATCAACTCTGGTCCATTCCCGGTCCAGGCAGAGTACGAATAATTCTTATTAAAATCCTGAAGTAACGCGGTTAAATGATGATGTGCGACACCTTTTTCACTAAATCCCAGCACTCCATTAGCAACCAAATTCTCGCTTTCAATTCCAACAAAATTCTCGCCAAGATCGTCGAACGATTTCAACACAACAGCATCATTATCCAAATAAATTCCGCCATACCTCCACAGAGTGACCAATCGAAGCATGTCACTATAATGGTTCACTTTAAACTCGGACATGTCCATGGTTTTCTTGTGGTAAAGTTCTTGCACTGGAGTACCTTGAACGAACTTTTCCACGTCCATATGGAGGATGTTTACGTTATCGTATGTGGCTAAAACTTTCAGATATCGATCTGATGGTGTATCTTCATCTTCAATAAGACCAGGTGAAGTGTACAAGAGATACACAGAGCGATTCTGGTGGATTCTAGCTGCCGTCTCGACTGAACAAGCTACCCTTCTATCAATGATGATTTTCCCGACGTTGTCCGAGTTGCACGTCGTGTCCAAGAAGAAAATTGACTTTCCCAATGGGACTTCAACATCGAAGATGCTTTTTAAAGTTGGTTCGTCTTGTATTGAGAAGCAGCTGAGTGGTGATTTTGATTTGATGATGTATAGTAAAATAACTAGTGAGATCACACATATGTATAAAAGAGCTCGTCGAATCTGCTTGCTCTTCTGTCTGATAAACATTCTTTTGCGAGACCTCACATACGTATATACATAGTAGCAGACAAGTGTTGTGTTATGAATGTCGGTTATTGATAAGTAAAGTCGTATAAATCGCCCACGATACGCAGCTGTACAACGACAGGCTTATCTTTTTCTAATTCATGCAGAACATTGGATAAGAATGCAAGAGTATCATTTTATATGTACTTTCTTTAGTGTTTAAAGAAATTAATTTTAGCGAAAAATAAATTTAAGTAAGTTAATTGAAAATTGGACTTTATCAGTTTTCCATACGCATTCTTCCTTTCTGGTATATTGGTTTTTATCGTTGGAACATCCTGTCCGATTAATTATCTACTTTCTATCCAAGCAAGTCATCATTACTGGTCATCATTATATAAACCCAAGAACCCACAACATATCCTTCAATTCATAATAACCGTTCACCAAAAAAACAACGATGTCTAAAATCATAATATTTTTAATAATACACGTCACAGTGTCGATCGCAAATAAGACAAACAAGAGATACATTTTGAAGAACATAGAAGACCTAGAAGTAGAAGAGAACAGATCGATATTCTTCTTGGACACAACGATAGTTTCTCATGACTTCACCAACGTCCAAATGAAGCATAGAACTGCTTGTTCCGTAGAATCAGCAGCGACAATGCATGAAAATCGCATAATATACGTGTTGTATGCTACACCAGGTTTTGTAGACTTAAATGACCAGGAATCAAAATATTTACAGGTATTATTAGGACTACGCAATGTCAGAATAGCACACGTCGATATAACGCGTTTGGCCAGGAAAACACCAGCTGAGCAACTGTTAAAAACGAATAGAATTGAGTTGTCACAATTTAAGATCAACCATTACAGTGATCTTGTGAGGTTGCTTCTCCTATGGAGATATGGAGGTATATATTTGGACAATGATGTTCTAGTGTTGAAATCGTTCGAAGGGTTGTCCAGGAACTTTGTTGGTATGGAAGATAACGAGATGATAGCGAATTGCGTGCTTGGATTTCATGGAAAAATCTTCAGAGAAAGATATATCGGTGATATTTTGCTAAACGAGTTTAGGAATCAATATGACCACGGCACATGGGGTGGAAATGGACCTATCCTACTAACTAAGTACGTATCTATTCCCCCACTATATAATATAATCTAATAGTAAGTTATCCTAGATTTGTTCGACGTTTATATGGCACAGAACAACTTCCAAACACAATGAATAGAATATGTCATGGATTGAGAGTATATCCAAAGAGCCACTTCTGTCCTGTCCACTACACAAGTTGGGCAGAATACTTTCAGGAGACGCGCACTCAGACTCTCGTGAAGGAGACAAAAGACAGTTACGCACTGCACTTCTGGAACTTCAAAAGTAAGGGGAAAAGGGCAAAGACGAGCTGGGATGCGCCTTACGTTCACTACGCCAAAGAATACTGCCCGAAAATAATGAAAATTGTACCCGAATACTTCTAGCTTAAGTATATTTTTCTTTAATAATAAACGCCAATGCGTATCATGCTGTGTTGATTTAAACTAAGAAGCGCACCAGAACTGCCGTTTTGGTAGGAATTACTATTAAATGTCATACATTGAAATGTTTTTAAATTTAAAGAAATTTCTTGGGTTCGTTTTAGCGTTAAATGATATTCATGACTAAAGAATTGGCTGTTTTTATGACTTTATACACCTGCTGAAAGTATAAGACCTATTCTTCATAAAACAATTTGAATTCCGGCTGTCACAGTATGTAAACAAGGTTAAACATAACCTAACACGCTCGGATACGTTCGAGATTTCAGGAATTTTGTTATTATTTATCAGCATGACCTCCCTAACTTCGATACGTTCGGATACGTTCGAGATTTCAGGAATTTTGTTATTATTTAGCAGCATGAGCTCCCTAACTTCGATACGTTCGGATACGTTCGAGATTTCAGGAATTTTGTTATTATTTAGCAGCTTGAGCTCCCTAACTTCGATACGTTCGGATACGTTCGAGATTTCAGGAATTTTGTTATTATTTAGCAGCATGAGCTCCCTAACTTCGATACGTTCGGATACGTTCGAGATTTCAGGAATTTTGTTATTATTTAGCAGCATGAGCTCCCTAACTTCGATACGTTCGGATACGTTCGAGATTTCAAGAATTTTGTTATTATTTAGCAGTATGAGCTCCCTAACTTCGATTGAGTTTTCAATAATAATTATCTTTTTAGCGATGAATTACTACAGACGTACAAATCTGCTTTATTCAAAATCTATATCAAAACACATTTCATGAATACGTTCTGATCTCCCAAACACTCTCCGCCCATGATTGGTAAAATGGTCTACTGGGCATCCTAATGCGGTGCAACTTCACCGTACACATTTAAGTTTAAATCAACTCTATCTTAACAATACGCAAAAAAGACAATACAATATTCATTTGAGATGTTTATTAACAAAAAATACACCCAAGTCCCTTTTAGAAGTATTTGCGTACTTTTCTGAAAACACCAGGGCAAAACTTTCTCGCAAAACTCAGATAAGGCGCGTTCGAAATTAGTATCAACTTATCCAAAGAACTGTACCGTCTCCACATGTGAACGACGTAAGCATTCCGCGTTAAATTTCCAATCTGTCTGTCGAATTTTTCGTCAAAGTACATCTTCCAGTCCGTGTGGCTAACAGGCGCAAAATATTCTTTGGGAAAGACGGTTAATTGTTCGCATTTCTTGTCCACCGCCTGACCGACCTTTTCCGTTTTGCATAGTTTATTCACAAAGCTAAAATATTACCGTTGATAATATAGATTTAGAGTTCAGGTTTTTCCTGAACGCAGTAAGTAATTATGATAGTTACCGTGTGAATAGAATACGTCCATTCGATGACCAATGTTTATAATCATATTTCTTCACGAATTCACTCAATAACCACGTGACATACTGTTGTCCCAGACCGTCGTTAGTAAAACCAAAGACGCTACTACTTACGAATTGATCATTTTCAACACCTATGAAATTTTGCGTTTTCAAATCATCCAAGGATTTGAATACGACCACATCTACATCGAAATAAACTCCACCATACCTCCATAAGGTAACCAATCTTAGTAAATCGCTGTAATGGACAACTTTCCATTTGGAATACTCCACGGTTTTATTCCGTACCAGTTTCTGGGCAGGTGTATTGTTTAAATATTGCGCAATGTTGATATAAGCGAAATTTATGTTATCATAACTCCACAGACGACGGATATAGTCTTCCGATTCAGAACCATCGTAAGTGACATAACCAGGATACGTAAACAAGAGATAGATGTCGCGATCTTGGTGTAAACGAGCAGCAGATTCAACGGCACACGCCGTTCTGGCATCCACAACAATCTCAGCTCGTCTATACTTCAGGACTGTCGTGTCTATAAAGAAAATGGACGTGCCATTCTGAATTTTTAATGTCTGTATGTTGCTTAAGTTTTCCTCGTGGATCAAGGGTAGCTCTTGTGCAAATATTTTGGACAAGGCACAACTGAAGAGCAATATAGTTAATGTCGTAGTGCTCTGCAACATTTCGGTTGACTTTCGATGAAAAACTCCAATTATTTTATCATTTGATAATTGCTTTTATAGCACCGTGTATCACTTTTTGTTTGTGCGCGTATTTAAAATAGAAATGCTATCGATAAAACGAAATTTGCGTGTCTATTAGATAGGTTCGATTGGAGCAAATATTTTTTATAATTGATATTGTAATCGGAACACATATTTCACGTATTAACGTACAGGTAAGCCTAAAATAACCGATTTTACCCACCAAACGCCTGGACATTTTAAATACAGGTATTTGACGAGGTAGTCGAGAAATTTAGTTCGGAATTCGTTTTTTTGATAACATGGAAATTTAATGACTTATGGAAAATCAAGAGACGTTTCCTTTCGAAAACATTTCGAAGTAGCAATGTTTACTTTCGATTGACTTTTCACTAATAACACATGAATTCTTTAATAATACAATAAAACATAACATCTCCTTAGCAACATTGTTATTCAAACTAAAGTTTCTTACCTATTGACAATAATATCCGATGTTGTATCACTTTTCAGCAAATGAAGTCTTCTTCAACCAATACAATCACAATTTCGCGAATAGCTGTTGGAAAAAAATCGACAATAGACTTTACGTTGTTGACAAAATTACGTAATTTTCTTACCGGTGATTGCTCGGGACAAATCAATGACAAAACCAAGATATTTCCACTGGTTGGTCCACCACTGATTCTCTTGGAACCAATATCCATGGAAGGCAATCCTAAAATGGAAAAGTGCGGAAGAGAAGTTTTTAAGCAGAAAAAAGCGATGGGGAAGATGCCCGCCACCACCCCGCTGACTTACCCGCAGCGACATCTTCTTTCCCCTCGTTCATTTTCGGCCAGGTATGGCAGGAATAATACTTACTTAGGACAAATCAATGGCACTCAATTGGCACTACCACTTCATCTTAACTTTTCACCACGATATTCTCTCTCTACAGAATTCAGTAAAGAGTCACAAAGACCGATAACGCGCCGCGAACCTAGAGAAGTACCAAAATCCTACCTTATAGCGTCTTCTTCGCCTCCAACCGATGGATGACATCTCCTTGAACCTACCTTTAGATGTCTTCGTCCTTGGAAGCTGCCTCTCCGTTAATGTCCTCCTCTACGTCAGTTGTCCTCCTCCTGTGGGCATCTACGGCAGCTATTGGACACTACACCCGCAAGATTTAAGCGCGCACTACTGAATGTCCAAGCCTTAAGGCTTCACTGCACAACACTCACACTTCAAGAAAACAGCACTGTTTTCGTCCATCTGCAATAAGAATAAATTTGAAATATAGCAAAATCATTTAGACGGGAATCCAGGTGTAATACTATCACAAAAAAATTTTACCTAAGGACTAAAAGAGTTTCTTCTTCGAAGTCCAGGTTCTTCCCATTTAATGTGCTGTTATCTGCTTTCATGGTGCTAGTCGTAAATTCACGTATAGAACCATAAATAAATCATTTAAAAGTTCACAAAAGATTTTACCTTTTCAGTTTTGATACATTTCGCGATAATTTAAAATGGCTTGGCACCAGGATGCTGTATCTCTATTAAAGTCCTCCTCCATAACAGTTGTCCTTGCTCCTTGGATATTCAAATCTACCCTCGCACGTTCACCTGTAACAAAGAACATAAAACGTCAATTAATATGCTAATTAATTATTTGTACATTGTAATTCATTTACTACTGCTAATGATTATTTTTGTAATAACAATTTTACTGCTACATGAACTGTTTTTGTCGGTGAAACTGGACGGATTTGATATAAGCAATTTGGTCCTATCTTCTTCCGCCTTTTTGGTCAGGGCAAGACACTGGTCAGGGTGCTATTGGCTAATAGGGTGGGACTTTTACCCACTAAAACCCCTCTATGTAGGTCTGATGGACAGACGGTGTTATCGCTCGCGCATTCTTTAGCATTCTTCCACCTACCACATAAAAGCCAAACATTATTTTCCCAAAATAATAATTCGTAATAAACAAACTTACTTCAAAGAGGGCCTCGTCATGGCAGTCATTCTTGGATAAATGCATGTCGTCATCACGTGAGTAAATTCTGTAGAGTCACAAAGCTGATATCTTTCCACAAAACAACAAAAAGTATACATTCATTTTGTCAGTGGATGTTCAACTGAAACAACAGACAACAAATTTAACATTGTTGATAACATTTCATAACTTTCTTACCCGTAGTTGTTCCACCATTGGTTCTTTTGCAAATAATATCAATGGAAGGCAATACTAAAATAGAATACTGTTGATAAAACGTTTCTTAAGCAAAAAAAAAGCGAGGAGGAAGAGGCCCGCCACCACCCCGCTGACTTACCCACAGCGACATCTTCTTTTCCCTCGCTCTTTTGCCAAATATTGCAAGTATATTGCAATAATACTTAAGACGAATCCATGGCACACAATGAGCACTTTTTCTTAACTTTTGCCACGATATTTTCTCTCTACAGAATTCTGTACAGAGTCACAGACCGATAACGCGTCGCGAATAAATAGAGACGTGCAAAGATCCGACCTTATAGTGTCCTCTCGTCCATCAATGGATGACATCTCCTTGAACCTCCTTTAGATGTCTTCGTCCCTGGAAGCTGCCACTCCGTTAAAGTCCTCCTCCACGTCAGTTGTACTTCTGCTGTGGGCATATACGGCTGCTATTCGACACTACACTCTCAAGATGAACTACACTCTCGCACTTCAAGAAAACAACACTGTTTCGTCCATCTGCAATAAGAGTACATTTGAAATATAGCAAATAGTCAATTTATCACAAACAAATTTTACCTAAGGACGCAAAGAGCTTCTTCCTTATTGTATCTGTTCAAAGTCCAGGTTCTTCCCATTTGATGTGCTGTGTTGTGCTTATATGGTCCGGTCGTATATTCACGTATCTGCAACTAAATATCACCATAAATAAACCAGGCATAGCAGGAATGATACTTACTTAGCACAAATCAATGGCACACAATTGGCAATAGCACTTCATCCTACCTTTTCACCACGATATCTCTCTCTACAGAATTCTGTAGAGAGTCACAAAGACCGATAACGCGCCGCGAACCTAGAGAACTGCAAAAACCCTACCTTATAACGTCTTCTTCGCCTCCAACCGATGGATGACATCTCCTTGAACCCACCTTTAGATGTCTTCGTCCTTGGAAGCTGCCTCTCCGTTAAAGTCCTTCTCCACGTCAGTTGTCCTCCTCCTGTGGGCATCTACGGCTGCTATTCGACACTACACTCGTAAGATTTAAGCGCGCACTACTGAATGTCCAAGCCTTAAGGGCTTCACTGCACAACACTCACACTTCAAGAAAACAGCACTGTTTTCGTCCATCTGCAATAAGAATAAATTTGAAATATAGCTAAAGCAATATAGATTGGTATCAAGGTGTAAATTTATCACAAACAAATTTTACCTAAGGATAAAGAGAGCTTGTTCTTCTTCAGTGTCCAGGTTCTTCCCATTTGATGTGCTGTTATCTGCTTCCATGGTGCTAGGCAGCTAATCGTGAATTCACGTATCTGCAACGAAATAGAACCATAAATAAATCATTTAAAAGTTCACAAAAGATTTTACCGTTTCAGTTTTGATACATTTCGCGATAACTTAAAACGTTTGGCTTGGCACCTGGAAGCTGTGTCTCTATCAAAGTCCTCCGTCATAACAGTTGTCCATGCTCCTTGGACTTCCCCTTCTGATATTCAAATCTACCCTCGCACGTTCACCTGTAACAAAGAACATAAAACGTCAATTAATATGCTAATTAATTATTTTTACATTGTAATTCATTAACTACTGCTAATGATAATTTTTATAATAACAATTTTACTGCTACATGACAATGTTTATGTCTCTGTACAACATGAATAAAATAAAATACGAGATTGAATTAAAAGTTCAGAAAAAATGATTACCTGTTCAGTCGTGAGGCGGTCGCAAAAGCCAATTCAGTAAAAGATTGATGGTGAAACTGGACGAATTTGATATAGGCAATTTGGGCGTCTTCTTCCACCTGCCACATGGAAGCCAAACATTATTTTCTCAGGATAACCATTCATAAGGGAAACTTACTTCAAGGGAGACCTCGTTATGGCTATCAGTGCTATCACTCTTGGACAAATAGATGTCGTCATGAAGAAGTGCACTAGAGAGCAAGAATATACAACTATAACCTAGCGACAAACATGGAAACATACAGTAAATAGGTTTTAAGAATTTACAAAATATGTTTATTACCTTTTCAGTCTTGAGGCAGTCGCTAAAACCAGTCCAGGAAAATATTGAAGAGAGAATAGACGGATTATGTGTAAACAATTTGGCCCTTATCTTCTTCCACCTTCTTTTGTTAGGGGAAAATCATGAAAACACAGTGGCCAGGGTGTTATTGGCCAATAGTGTAGGACTTCTACCCACTAAAAACCGTGGTATGCAGATTCCAGATTCTTCCCATTTGATGTGCTGTGATGTGCTTACATGGTCCATTTTTGCATTCACGTATCTGCAACGAAATATAACCATAAATAAATCATTTAAAAGTTTACAAAATATATTACCTTTTCAGTTTTAATACATTTAGCAAGAAGTTAAAGAGTCTCTCTTTGGACGTGGAAGCTGTATCTCTATAAAAGTCCTCTTCCATAACAGCTGTGCTTGCTCCTTGGACTTCCCCTTCTGATATTCAAAACAACCCTCGCACGTTAACCTGTAACAAACGACACAACACATCAATTAATACGCTAATTAATTATTTTTAATTATAATTCACTCATTACTTCTAATGATAATTTTTATAATAACAATTTTAATGCTGCACAACACTATTTTTGTCTACAAAAAATACAATAATAAAGTACGAGTTCGAATTAAAAGTTTACAAAAAAAATATTATTACCTTTTCAGTCTTGAGGTGGTTGAATGTGAGAATTGACGACGGATTTGATATAGGAAATTTGATTCTATCTTCTTCCACATTTTCTGTTGGGGGGGAATTTTCAAAAGACACTGGCCAGGGTGCTATTGGCCAATAGGGTGGGACTTTTACCCACTAAATCCTCTTTATGTAGCTCAGATCGACAGACGGTGGTATCGCTCGCGCATTCCTTTGCATTCTTCCACCTACCACACAAAAGCAAAACATTATTTTCTCAAAATAACAACTCATATAAACAAACTCACTTCAAGGAGGACCTCGTCATGGCAGTCATTCTTTGATAAATGCATGTCGTCACCAAGTGAATTCTGTAGAGTCACAAAGGCCGATAACTTTCCACGAAACAACCAACATCTTTCCTCGATGAACATTGTCATCTAGGCTCTTATAACTTGACAAAAGTATGCAATCATTTTGTCAGCGGATGTTCAACTGAAACAATAGACAACAAATTTAACACTGTTGATAAAATTTCGTAACTTCCTTACCCGTGGTTGTTCCACCATTGGTTCTTATGGAAATAATATCAACGGAAGACAATCCTAAAATGGAAGACTGTTGAAGAAAGGTTTCTTAAGCAGAAAAAAAGCGAGCGGGAAGATGCCCGCCACCACCCCGCTGACTTACCCACAGCGACATCTTCTTTTACCTCGCTTTTTTGCCAAATATGGCAAGCATATTGCAATAATACCTAAGACGAATCCATTGCACACAATTACCACTTTTTCTTAACTTTTGCCACGATATTTTCTCTCTACAGAATTCTGTAGAGAGTCACAAAGACCGATAACACGCCGCGAATACATAGATAAGTGCAAAGATCTAACCTTATAGTGTCCTCTCGTCCATCAATGGATGACATCTCCTTGAACCTACTTTAGATGTCTTCGTCTCTGGAAGCTCCACCATTGGTCCTTTTGCAACAATATCTTCGGAAGCAATCCTTTTCGACTGATCTTCTTTGCTCAAAGCCGCCTAAAAACAGGAAGAAAGGGGTTTTTAAGCACAAAAAAGCGACGGGGAAGACCCCAAACCACCTGACCGCTGACTTGCAGCGACATCTTCTTTCCCCTGCCAGGTATGGCAGGAATAATACTTACTTAGGACAAATCAATGGCACACAATTGGCACTAGAACATTTCCATAACTTTCGCCACGATATTTTCTCTCTACAGAATTCTATAGAGAGCCACAAAGACCGATAATGCGCCGCGAACATAGAGAAGTACAAAAATCCTACCTTATAGCGTCTTCTTCGCCTCCAACCGATGGATGACATCTCCTTGGACCTACCTTTAGATGTCTTCGTCCTTGGAAGCTGCCTCTCCGTTAAAACCCTCCTCCACGTCAGTTGTCCTCCTCCCTTGGGCATCTACGGCAGCTATTCAACACTACACTCGCAAGATTTAAGCGCGCACTACTGAATGTCCAAGCCTTAAGGGCTTCACTCACACTTCAAGAAAACAGCACTGTTTTCGTCCATCTGCAAGAAGAATAAATTTGAAATCTAGCTAAATCAATGTAGATTGGTATCAAGGTGTAAATTTATCACAAACAAATTTTACCTAAGGATAAAGAGAGCTTGTTCTTCTTCAGTGTCCAGGTTCTTCCCATTTGATGTGTTGTTATCTGCTTCCATGGTGCTAGGCAGCTAATCGTGAATTCACGTATCTGCAACGAAATAGAACCATAAATAAATCATTTAAAAGTTCACAAAAGATTTTACCTTTTCAGTTTTGATACATATCGCGATAACTTAAAACGTTTGGCTTGGCACCTGGAAGCTGTATTAAAGTCCTCTTCCATAACAGTTGTCTTTCCCCCTTGGACTTCCCCTTCTGATATTCAAAACTATCCTCGCACGTTAACCCTTAACAAAGGACAAAAAACATCAATTAATATGCTAATTAATTATTTTTACATTATTATTCATTTACTACTGCTAATGATAATTTGTATAATAACAATTATTGTTATTATACAAATTATCATTACTGCTATACACCACTGTTTTTGTCTATCTACAACGTAAATAAAATAAAATACGAGTTTGATTAAAAGTTCAGAAAAAATAATTACCTGTTCAGTCGTGAGGCGGTCGCCAAAGCCACTTCAGTAAAAGATTGATGGTGAAACTGGACGGATTTGATATAAGCAATTTGGTCCTATCTTCTTCCGCCTTTTTGGTCAGGGCAAGATCTTCAAGACACTGGTCAGGGTGCTATTGGCTAATAGGGTGAGACTTTTTACCCACTAAAACCCCTCTATGTAGGTCTGATGGACA
This sequence comes from Aphodius granarius, assembly GCA_963971325.1. Lineage (NCBI taxonomy): Eukaryota > Metazoa > Arthropoda > Insecta > Coleoptera > Scarabaeidae > Aphodius > Aphodius granarius. The sequence continues at coordinate 8,599,776 of OZ020227.1, read as the reverse complement.
GACGGTGGTATCGCTCGTGCATTCGTCAGCATTCTTCCACCTACCACACAAAAGCCAAACATTATTTTCTCAAAATAATAATTCGTAATAAACAAACTTACTTCAAAGAGGGCCTCGTCATGGCAGTCATTCTTGGATAAATGCATGTCGTCATCACGTGAGTAAATTCTGTAGAGTCACAAAGCTGATATCTTTCCACAAAACAACAAAAAGTATACATTAATTTTGTCAGTGGATGTTCAACTGAAACAACAGACAACAAATTTAACATTGTTGATAACATTTCATAACTTTCTTACCCGTGGTTGTTCCACCATTGGTTCTTTTGCAAATAATATCAATGGAAGGCAATCCTAAAATAGAATACTGTTGAAAAAACGTTTCTTAAGCAGAAAAAAGCGAGGAGGAAGAGGCCCGCCACCACCCCGCTGACTTACCCACAGCGACATCTTCTTTTCCCTCGCTCTTTTGCCAAATATTGCAAGTATATTGCAATAATACTTAAGACGAATCCATGGCACACAATGAGCACTTTTTCTTAACTTTTGTCACGATATTTTCTCTCTACAGAATTCTGTAGAGAGTCACAAAGACCGATAACGCGTCGCGAATACATAGAGAAGTGCAAAGATCCGACCTTATAGTGTCCTCTCGTCCATCAATGGATGACATCTTGAACCTCCTTTAGATGTCTTCGTCCCTGGAAGCTGCCTCTCCATTAAAGTCCTCCTTCACGTCAGTTGTACTCCTGCTGTGGGCATATACGGCTGCTATTCGACACTACACACTCTCAAGATGAAGGCGCCCTCTCACACTTCAGGAAAACAACACTGTTTTCGTCCATCTGCAATAAGAGTACATTTGAAATATAGCAAAATCAATGGGTCAATTTATCACAAACAAATTTTACCTAAGGGCGCAAAGAGCTTCTTCCTTATTGTAGCTGTTCAAAGCCCAGGTTCTTCCCATTTGATGTGTTGTGTTGTGCTTATATGGTCCAGTCGTGCATTTATGTATCAGCAACTAAATATCACCATAAATAAACCAGGTATAGCAGGAATCATACTTACTTAGGACAAATCAGTGGCACACAATTGGCACTAGCACTTCATCTCAACTTTTCACCACGATATCTCTCTCTACAGAACTCTGTAGAGAGTCACAAAGACCGATAACGCGCCGCGAACCTAGAGAAGTACAAAAATCCTACCTTATAGCGTCTTCTTCGCCTCCAACCGATGGTTGACATCTCCTTGAACCTACCTTTAGATGTCTTCGTCCTTGGAAGCTGGCTCTCCGTTAAAATGCTCCTCCACGTCAGTTTTCCTCCTCCTGTGGGCATCTACGGCTGCTATTCGACACTACACTCGCAAGATTTAAGCGCGCACTACTGAATGTCCAAGCCTTAAGGGCTTCACTGCACAACACTCACACTTCAAGAAAACAGCACTGTTTTCGTCCATCTGCAATAAGAATAAATTTGAAATATAGCTAAATCAATGTAGATTGGTATCAAGGTGTAAATTTATCACAAACAAATTTTACCTAAGGACAAAAAGAGTTTGTTCATCTTCGAAGTTCAGGTTCTTCCCATTTGATGTGCTGTTATATGCTTACATGGTGCTAGTCGTAAATTCACGTATCTGCAACGAAATAGAACCATAAATAAATCACTTAAAAGTTCACAAAAGATTTTACCGTTTCAGTTTTGATACATTTCGCGATGACTTAAAACGTTTGGCTTGGCACCTGGAAGCTGTATCTCTATTAAAGTCCTCCTTCATAACAGTTGTCCATGCTCCTTGGACTTCCCCTTCTGATATTCAAATCTACCCTCGCAATCACTCTTGGACAAATAGATGTCGTCATGAAGAAGTGCACTAGAGAGCAAGAATATACAACTATAACCTAGCGACAAACATGGAAACATACAGTAAATAGGTTTTATGAATTTACAAAATATGTTTATTACCTTTTCAGTCTTGAGGCAGTCGCTAAAACCAGTCCAGGAAAATATTGAAGAGAGAATAGACGGATTATGTGTAAACAATTTGGCCCTTATCTTCTTCCACCTTCTTTTGTTAGGGGAAAATCATGAAAACACAGTGGCCAGGGTGTTATTGGCCAATAGTGTAGGACTTCTGCCCACTAAAAACCCCTGTTTGTAGCTCTGATGGAGAGACCGTGGTATCCAGATTCCAGATTCTTCCCATTTGATGTGCTGTGATGTGCTTACATGGTCCAGTTTTGCATTCACGTATCTGCAACGAAATATAACCATAAATAAATCATTTAAAAGTTTACAAAATATATTACCTTTTCAGTCTTAATACATTTAGCAAGAAGTTAAAGAGTCTCTCTTTGGACGTGGAAGCTGTATCTCTATAAAAGTCCTCTTCCATAACAGCTGTGCTTGCTCCTTGGACTTCCCCTTCTGATATTCAAAACAACCCTCGCACGTTAACCTGTAACAAAGGACACAAAACATCAATTAATACGCTAATTAATTATTTTTAATTATAATTCACTCATTACTTCTAATGATAATTTTTATAATAACAATTTAATGCTGCACAACACTATTTTTGTCTACAAAAAATACAATAATAAACTACGAGTTCGAATTAAAAGTTTACAAAAAAAAATATTATTACCTTTTCAGTCTTGAGGTGGTTGAATGTGAGAATTGACGACGGATTTGATATAGACAATTTGGTTCTATCTTCTTTCACCTTTTCAAGACACTGGCCAGGGTGCTATTGGCCAATAGGGTGGGACTTTTACCCACTAAAACCCCTTTATGTAGCGCTGATGGACAGACGGTGGTATCGCTCGCGCGTTCCTTTGCATTCTTCCACCTACCACACAAAAGCAAAACATTATTTTCTCAAAATAACAATTCATAATAAACAAGCTTACTTGAAGGAGGGCCTCGTCATGGCAGTCATTTTTGGATAAATGCATGTCGTCATCAAGTGAATTCTCCAGAGTCACAAAGACCGATAACTTTCCACAAAACAACCAAGTTATTTCCTCGATGAACATTGTCATCTAGGCTCTTATAACTTGACAAAAGTATGCAATAATTTTGTAGGCGGATGTTCAACTGAAACAACAGACAACAAATTTAACACTGTTGATAAAATTTCATAACTTCCTTACCCGTGGTTGTTCCACCATTGGTTCTTTTGGAAATAATATCAATGAAAGACAATCCTAAAATGGAAGACTGTTGAAGAAAGGTGTCTTAAGCAGAAAAAAAGCGAGCGGGAAGATGCCCGCCACCACCCCGCTGACTTACCCACAGCGACATATTCTTTTACCTCGCTTTTTTGCTAAATATGGCAAGCATATTGCAATAATACCTAAGACGAATCCATTGCACACAATTACCACTTTTTCTTAACTTTTGTCACGATATTTTCTCTCTACAGAATTCTGTAGAGAGTCACAAAGACCGATAACACGCCGCGAATACATAGAGAAGTGCAAAGATCCAACCTTATAGTGTCCTCTCGTCCATCAATGGATGACATCTCCTTGAACCTACTTTAGATGTCTTCGTCTCTGGAAGCTCCACCATTAGTCCTTTTGCAACAATATCTTCGGAAGCAATCCTTTTCGACTGATCTTGTCTTTGCTCAAAGCCGCCTAAAAACAGGAAGAAAGGGGTTTTTAAGCACAAAAAAGCGACGGGGAAGACCCCAAACCACCACCCCGCTGACTTGCAGCGCCATCTTCTTTCCCCTGCCAGGTATGGCAGGAATAATACTTACTTAGGGCAAATCTATGGCACACAATTGGCACTAGAACATTTCCATAACTTTCGCCACGATATTTTCTCTCTACAGAATTCTATAGAGAGCCACAAAGACCGATAATGCGCCGCGAACATAGAGAAGTACAAAAATCCTACCTTATAGCGTCTTCTTCGACTCCAACCGATGGATGACATCTCCTTGGACCTACCTTTAGATGTCTTCGTCCTTGGAAGCTGCCTCTCCGTTGAAACCCTCCTCCACGTCAGTTGTCCTCCTCCCTTGGGTATCTACGGCAGCTATTCAACACTACACTCGCAAGATTTAAGCGCGCACTACTGAATGTCCAAACGTTAAGGGCTAGTTCACAGCATAACACTCACACTTCAACAAAACAGCACTGTTTTCGTCCATCTGCAATAAGAGTGCATTTGAAATATAGCAAAATCAATGTAGACGGGAATCCAGGTGTAATATTATCACAAACAAATTTTACCTAAGGACAAAAAGAGCTTTTTCTTCATCACTGTAGTTCTTCAGAGCCCAGGTTCTTCCCATGCGATGTGCTGTAATTTGCGTTCATGGCCCAGTCGTGTGTACACGTATCTGCAATGACATACAACCATAAATAATTCATTTAAAAGTTGACAAAATATTTTACCTTTTCAGTTTTGATGCATTTTGCAAGAACTAATTTTATTAAAGTTTACTTCCATAACAGTTGACCTTGTTCCTTAGACTCCCCTCCTGCTATTCAAAACTACCCTCCGACGTTCACCTGTAACAAAGGACACAAGACATGACATACAATATGTACTAATTAATTATGTTTACATTATAATTCATTTATTACTTATAATGCTAATTCTTATAATAACAATCTTAGTGCTACATGACAATGTTTATGTCTCTGTACAACATGAATAAAATGAAATTCTAGTAAGTAAAAGTTCACAAAGAATGTTTATTACCTTGTGAGTCTTGAGGTGGTTGAGAAAGCCAGTCCAGGAGTAGATTTACGGTGAGAGCTGAGGATTTGATGAAGACAATTTGGTCCTATTTTCTTCCATATTTTTTATACATTTCGCAAAAACTTAGAGTCTTCCTTGCACCTGGAAGCTGTATCGCTATTAAAGTCCTCGTCCCTAATGGTTGTCCTTGTTCCTGCAGCGTCCCCGTCTACTATTTAATACAATCCGTCCCCTTCTACTATTTAATACAATCCTCGCACGTTCATCTGTAACAAAGGACACGTAACATCAATTAATATGCTAATTAATAATTTTTACATCATAATTATTTTATTACCTACCATGTTATTTCTTATAATAACAATGTTACCGCTACAAGACACTGTTTTTGTCCATCTACAACAATAATATAATAAACGACTAGTTCGAATTAAAAGTTCATAAAAAATGTTTATTACCTTTAGGCTTTGAGGCGATCGAGAAAAGCAACCCAGAAAAAGATTTAAGGTGAGAATTAATGAATTTGATTAAGACAATTTGGTCCGATTTTCTTCCACCTTTTCCTTTTTTTATCAGGAGAAAAATCTTCAAAGGAAACTGGCCAGGGTGTTATCGGGCAATAGTGTGGGACTTACCCGCTAAAACACTTCTATGTAGCTATGATCGACGGACCGTGGTATCGCTCATGGATTCCTTCCTTTACAGTCTATCTTCTTGCAACTGTCACACAAAAGCCAAACATTATTTTCTCAAAATAACCATTCATAATAAATAAACTAACTTCAAGTGGAATCATTCTTGGACAAATAGATGTTGTCATCAACAGATCTCTGTAAAGTCACAAAGACCGACAGCTTTCCACAAAACAAGCAAGATTTGTCCTCGCTGTCATCCAGACTCTTATGATTTGACTAAAGTATACAATCATTTTGTCAGTGGTTGTTCAACTGAAACAACACACAACAGATTTCACATTGTTCTTAAAATTAAATTACATCAATTTCTTACCCGTGATTAAGCTCCACCATTGGTCCACCATTTTTCTACTGGTCTTGCCTTTGCTCAATGCCGCCTGAAAACTGTTGAAGAAAGGGGTTTTTAAGAAGAAAAAAGCGAGGGGGAAAACCCCAAACCAGCACCCGCTGACTTGCAGCGCCATCTTCATTCCCCTCGCTTCTCTTCGCCAGGTATGGCAGGAATAATACTTACTTATGACAAATCAATGGCACGCAATTGGCACTAGCACTTTTCCTTAACTTTCGTCACGATATTTTCTCTCTACAGAATCCTGTAGAGAGCCACAAGGACCGATAACGCGCCGCGAACCTAGAGAAGTACAAAAATCCTACCTTATAGCGTCTTCTTCGCCTCCAACCGATGGTTGACATCTCCTTGAACCTACCTTTAGATGTCTTCGTCCTTGGAAGCTGGCTCTCCGTTAAAGTCCTCCTCCACGTCAGTTTTCCTCCTCCTGTGGGCATCTACGGCTGCTATTCGACACTACACTCGCAAGATTTAAGCGCGCACTACTGAATGTTCAAGCCTTAAGGGCTTCACTGCACAACACTCACACTTCAAGAAAACAGCACTGTTTTCGTCCATCTGCAATAAGAATAAATTTGAAATATAGCTAAATCAATGTAGATTGGTATCAAGGTGTAAATTTATCACAAACAAATTTTACCTAAGGATAAAGAGAGCTTGTTCTACTTCGGAGTGCAGGTTCTTCCCATTTGATGTGCTGTTATCTGCTTCCATGGTGCTAGTCAGCTAATCATGAATTCACGTATCTGCAACGAAATAGAACCATAAATAAATCATTTAAAAGTTCACAAAAGATTTTACCTTTTCAGTTTTGATACATTTCACAATAACATAAAACGTTTGGCTTGGCACCTGGAAGCTGTATTAAAGTCCTCTTCCGTAACAGTTGTCCTTGCTCCTTGAACTTCCCCTTCTGATATTCAACACTATTCTCGCACGTTAACCTGTAACAAAGGACAAAAAACATCAACTAATATGCTAATTAATTATTTTTACATTATAATTCATTTACTACTGCTAATGATAATTTGTATAATAACCATTATTGTTATTATACAAATTATCATTACTGCTGCACACCACTGTTTCTGTCTATCTACAACGTAAATAAAATAAAATACGAGTTTGAATTAAAAGTTCAGAAAAAATGATTACCTGTTCAGTCGTGAGGCTATCTTCTTCCGCCTTTTTGGCCAGGGCAAGATCTTCAAGACACTGGCAGGGTGCTATTGGCTAATAGGGTGGGACTTTTACTCACTAAAACCCCTCTGTGTAGCTCTGATGGACGGACGGTGGTATCGCTCGTGCATTCGTTAGCATTCTTCCACCTACCACACAAAAGCCAAACATTATTTTCTCAAAATAATAAATCTTAATAAACAAACTTACTTCAAAGAGGGCCTCGTCATGGCAGTCATTCTTGGATAAATGCATGTCGTCATCACGTGAGTAAATTCTGTAGAGTCACAAAGCTGATATCTTTCCACAAAACAACAAAAAGTATACATTCATTTTGTCAGTGGATGTTCAACTGAAACAACAGACAACAAATTTAACATTGTTGATAACATTTCATAACTTTCTTACCCGTGGTTGTTCCACCATTGGTTCTTTTGCAAATAATATCAATGGAAGGCAATACTAAAATAGAATACTGTTGAAAAAACGTTTCTTAAGCAGAAAAAAGCGAGGAGGAAGAGGCCCGCCACCACCCCGCTGACTTACCCACAGCGACATCTTTTCCCTCGCTCTTTTGCCAAATATGGCAAGTATATTGCAATAATACTTAAGACGAATCCATGGCACACAATGAGCACTTTTTCTTAACTTTTGTCACGATATTTTCTCTCTACAGAATTCTGTAGAGAGTCACAAAGACCGATAACGCATCGCGAATACATAGAGAAGTGCAAAGATCCGACCTTATAGTGTCCTCTCGTCCATCAATGGATGACATCTCCTTGAACCTCCTTTAGATGTCTTCGTCCCTGGCAGCTGCCTCTCCGTTAAAGTCCTCCTCCACGTCAGTTGTCCTCCTCCTGTGGGCATATACGGCTGCTATTCGACACTACACTCTCAAGATGAAGGCGCCCTCTCACACTTCAGGAAAACAACACTGTTTTCGTCCATCTGCAATAAGAGTACATTTGAAATATAGCAAAATCAATGGGTCAATTTATCACAAACAAATTTTACCTAAGGACGCAAAGAGCTTCTTCCTTATTGTAGCTGTTCAAAGCCCAGGTTCTTCCTATTTGATGTGCTGTGTTGTGCTTATATGGTCCAGTCGGGCATTCACGTATCTGCAACTAAATATCACCATAAATAAACCAGGTATAGCAGGAATTATACTTACTTAGCACAAATCAGTGGCACACAATTGGCACTAGCACTTCATCTTAACTTTTCACCACGATATCTCTCTCTACAGAACTCTGTAGAGAGTCACAAAGACCGATAACGCGCCGCGAACCTAGAGAAGTACAAAAATCCTACCTTATAGCGTCTTCTTCGCCTCCAACCGATGGTTGACATCTCCTTGAACCTACCTTCAGATGTCTTCGTCCTTGGAAGCTGGCTCTCCGTTAAAGTCCTCCTCCACGTCAGTTTTCCTCCTCCTGTGGGCATCTACGGCTGCTATTCGACACTACACTCGCAAGATTTAAGCGCGCACTACTGAATGTCCAAGCATTAAGGGCTTCACTCACACTTCACAATACTCACACTTCACAACACTCACACTTCAAGAAAACAGCACTGTTTTCGTCCATCTGCAATAAGAATAAATTTGAAATATAGCTAAATCAATGTAGATTGGTATCAAGGTGTAAATTTATCACAAACAAATTTTACCTAAGGACAAAAAGAGTTTGTTCATCTTCGAAGTTCAGGTTCTTCCCATTTGATGTGCTGTTATATGCTTACATGGTGCTAGTCGTAAATTCACGTATCTGCAACGAAAGAGAACCATAAATAAATCATTTAAAAGTTCACAAAAGATTTTACCGTTTCAGTTTTGATACATTTCGCGATAACTTAAAACGTTTGGCTTGGCACCTGGAAGCTGTATCTCTATTAAAGTCCTCCTTCATAACAGTTGTCCATGCTCCTTGGACTTCCCCTTCTGATATTCAAATCTACCCTCGCACGTTCACCTGTAACAAAGAACATAAAACGTCAATTAATATGCTAATTAATTATTTTTACATTGTAATTCATTAACTACTGCTAATGATAATTTTTATAATAACAATTTTACTGCTACATGACAATGTTTATGTCTCTGTACAACATGAATAAAATAAAATACGAGTTTGAATTAAAAGTTCAGAAAAAATGATTACCTGTTCAGTCGTGAGGCGGTCGCGAGAGCCAATTCAGTAAAAGATTGATGGTGAAACTGGACGAATTTGATATAGGCAATTTGGCCGTCTTCTTCCAGCTGCCACAAGAAAGCCAAACATTATTTTCTCAGGATAACCATTCATAAGGGAAACTTACTTCAAGGGATACCTCGTTATGGCTATCAGTGCTATCACTCTTGGACAAATAGATGTCGTCATGAAGAAGTGCACTAGAGAGCAAGAATGTACAACTATAACCTAGCGACAAACATGGAAACATACAGTAAATAGGTTTTAAGAATTTACAAAATATGTTTATTACCTTTTCAGTCTTGAGGCAGTCGCTAAAACCAGTCCAGGAAAATATTGAAGAGAGAATAGACGGATTATGTGTAAACAATTTGGCCCTTATCTTCTTCCACCTTCTTTTGTTAGGGGAAAATCATGAAAACACAGTGGCCAGGGTGTAATTGGCCAATAGTGTAGGACTTCTGCCCACTAAAAACCCCTCTTTGTAGCTCTGATGGAGAGACCGTGGTATCCAGATTCCAGATTCTTCCCATTTGATGTGCTGTGATGTGCTTACATGGTCCAGTTTTGCATTCACGTATCTGCAACGAAATATAACCATAAATACATCATTTAAAAGTTTACAAAATATATTACCTTTTCAGTTTTAATACATTTAGCAAGAAGTTAAAGAGTCTCTCTTTGGACGTGGAAGCTGTATCTCTATAAAAGTCCTCTTCCATAACAGCTGTGCTTGCTCCTTGGACTTCCCCTTCTGATATTCAAAACAACCCTCGCACGTTAACTTGTAACAAAGGACACACAACATCAATTAATACGCTAATTAATTATAATGATAATTTTTATAATAACAATTTTAATGCTGCACAACACTATTTTTGTCTACAAAAAAAACAATAATAAACTACGAGTTCGAATTAAAAGTTTACAAAAAAAAAAAAATTATTACCTTTTCAGTCTTGAGGTGGTTGAATGTGAGAATTGACGACGGATTTGATATAGACAATTTGGTTCTATCTTCTTTCACCTTTTCAAGACACTGGCCAGGGTGCTATTGGCCAATAGGGTGGGACTTTTAGCCACTAAAACCCCTTTATGTAGCGCTGATGGACAGACGGTGGTATCGCTCGCGCGTTCCTTTGCATTCTTCCACCTACCACACAAAAGCAAAACATTATTTTCTCAAAATAACAATTCATAATAAACAAGCTTACTTGAAGGAGAGCCTCGTCATGGCAGTCATTTTTGGATAAATGCATGTCGTCATCAAGTGAATTCTCCAGAGTCACAAAGACCGATAACTTTCCACAAAACAACCAAGATATTTCCTCGATGAACATTGTCATCTAGGCTCTTATAACTTGACAAAAGTATGCAATCATTTTGTAGGCGGATGTTCAACTGAAACAACAGACAACAAATTTAACACTGTTGATAAAATTTCATAACTTCCTTACCCGTGGTTGTTCCACCATTGGTTCTTTTGGAAATAATATCAACGGAAGACAATCCTAAAATGCAAGACTGTTGAAGAAAGGTGTCTTAAGCAGAAAAAAAGCGAGCGGGAAGATGCCCGCCACCACCCCGCTGACTTACCCACAGCGACATCTTCTTTTACCTCGCTTTTTTGCCAAATATGGCAAGCATATTGCAATAATACCTAAGACGAATCCATTGCACACAATTACCACTTTTTCTTAACTTTTGTCACAATATTTTCTCTCTACAGAATTCTGTAGAGAGTCACAAAGACCGATAACACGCCGCGAATACATAGAGAAGTGCAAAGATCCGACCTTATAGTGTCCTCTCGTCCATCAATGGATGACATCTCCTTGAACCTACTTTAGATGTCTTCGTCTCTGGAAGCTCCACCATTAGTCCTTTTGCAACAATATCTTCGGAAGCAATCCTTTTCGACTGATCTTGTCTTTGCTCAAAGCCGCCTAAAAACAGGAAGAAAGGGGTATTTAAGCACAAAAAATCGAGGGGGAAGACCCCAAACCACCACCCCGCTGACTTGCAGCGACATCTTCTTTCCCCTGCCAGGTATGGCAGGAATAATACTTACTTAGGACAAATCAATGGTACACAATTGGCACTAGAACATTTCCATAACTTTCGCCACGATATTTTCTCTCTACAGAATTCTACAGAGAGCCACAAGGACCGATAACGCGCCGCGAACCTAAAGAAGTACAAAAATCCTACCTTATAGCGTCTTCTTCGCCTCCAACCGATGGTTGACATCTCCTTGAACCTACCTTTAGATGTCTTCGTCCTTGGAAGCTTGCTCTCCGTTAAAGTCCTCCTCCACGTCAGTTTTCCTCCTCCTGTGGGCATCTACGGCTGCTATTCGACACTACACTCGCAAGATTTAAGCGCGCACTACTGAATGTTCAAGCCTTAAGGGCTTCACTGCACAACACTCACACTTCAAGAAAACAGCACTGTTTTCGTCCATCTGCAATAAGAATAAATTTGAAATATAGCTAAATCAATGTAGATTGGTATCAAGGTGTAAATTTATCACAAACAAATTTTACCTAAGGATAAAGAGAGCTTGTTCTTCTTCGGAGTGCAGGTTCTTCCCATTTGATGTGCTGTTATCTGCTTCCATGGTGCTAGTCAGCTAATCATGAATTCACGTATCTGCAACGAAATAGAACCATAAATAAAGAATTTAAAAGTTCACAAAAGATTTTACCTTTTCAGTTTTGATACATTTCACAATAACTTAAAACGTTTGGCTTGGCACCTGGAAGCTGTATTAAAGTCCTCTTCCATAACTCTATTAAAGTCCTCTTCCATAACAGTTGTCCTTGCTCCTTGAACTTCCCCTTCTGATATTCAAAACTATTCTCGCACGTTAGCCTGTAACAAAGGACAAAAAACATCAATTAATATGCAAATTAATTATTTTTACATTATAATTCATTTACTACTGCTAATGATAATTTGAATAATAACAATTATTGTTATTATACAAATTATCATTACTGCTACACACCACTGTTTCTGTCTATCTACAACGTAAATAAAATAAAATACGAGTTTGAATTAAAAGTTCAGAAAAAATGATTACCTGTTCAGTCGTGAGGCGGTCGCGAAAGCCAATTCAGGAAAAGATTGATAGCGAAACTGGACGGATTTGATATAGGCAATTTGATGCTATCTTCTTCCGCCTTTTTTGGCCAGGGCAAGATCTTCAAGACACTGGCAGGGTGCTATTGGCTAATAGGGTGGGACTTTTACTCACTAAAACCCCTCTGTGTAGCTCTGACAGACGGTGGTATCGCTCGTGCATTCGTCAGCATTCTTCCACCTACCACATAAAAGCAAAACATTATTTTCTCAAAATAATAATTCGTAGTATACAAACTTACTTCAAAGAGGGCCTCGTCATGGCAGTCATTCTTGGATAAATGCATGTCGCCATCACGTGAGTAAATTCTGTAGAGTCACAAAGCTAATATCTTTCCACAAAACAACAAAAAGTATATATTAATTTTGTCAGTGGATGTTCAACTGAAACAACAGACAACAAATTTAACATTGTTGATAACATTTCATAACTTTCTTACCGTGGTTGTTCCACCATTGGTTCTTTTGCAAATAATATCAATGGAAGGCAATCCTAAAATAGAATACTGTTGAAAAAACGTTTCTTAAGCAGAAAAAAGCGAAGGGGAAGAGGCCCGCCACCACCCCGCTGACTTACCCACAGCGACATCTTCTTTTCCCTCGCTCTTTTGCCAAATATGGCAAGTATATTGCAATAATACTTAAGACGAATCCATGGCACACAATGAGCACTTTTTCTTAACTTTTGTCACGATATTTTCTCTCTACAGAATTCTGTAGAGAGTCACAAAGACCGATAACGCGTCGCGAATACATAGAGAAGTGCAAAGATCCGACCTTATAGTGTTTTCGTCCCTTCGTTGATGGATGGCATCTCATTGAAGCCTTGAAACCTACTTTGGATGTCTTCGTCCCTGTAAGCTGCTTCTCCATTATGGTCCCCCTCCACGTCAGATGTCCACCGTTGGGCATCTACGGCCGATACTACTCACACTTCAGGAAAACATCACTGTTTTCGTCCATCTGTAATAAGAGAACGCTCTTTTTAGTTAGGTATGGCAGGAATAATACTTACTTAGGACAAATCAATGGCACACAATGGGCACTAGCACATTTCCATAACTTTCACCACGATATTTTCTCTCTACAGAATTCTATAGAGAGCCGCAAAGACCGATAACGCGCCGCGAAACTGGAGAAGCACAAAATCCTACCTTATAGGGTCTTCTTCACCACCAACCGATGGATGACATCTCCTTGGACCTACGTTCAGATCTCTTCGTCCTTGGAAGCTGCCTCTCCGTTAAAGTCCTCCTCCACGTCAGTTCTCCTCCTCCTGTGGGCATCTACGGCTGCTATTCGACACTACACTCGCAACATTTAAGCGCGCACTACTGAACATCCAAGCCTTAAGGGCTAGTTCACTGCACAACACCCACACTTTAAGAAAACAGCACTTTTTCGTCCATCTGCAATAAGAATAAATTTGAAATATAGCTAAATCAATGTACATTGATATCAAGCTGTAAATTTATCACAAACAAATTTTACCTAAGGACAAAGAGTCCAAGTTCTTCCCATTTGATGTGCTGTTATCTGCTTTCATGGTGCTAGTCAGCTAGTCGACAATTCACGTAGCTGCAACGAAATAGAACCATAAATAAATCATTTAAAAGTTGACAAAATATTTTACCCTTTTAGTTTTGATGCATTTCGCATGAACTTAGTCCAGAAAACAAGTGAGAATTGACGGATCTGATATAGGCAATTTGGTCTTATCTTCTTTCACTTTTTTTTGGTCAGGCGAAAATCTTCTAAAGACACTGGCCAGGGTGCTATTGGCCAATAGGGTGAGACTTTTACCCACTAAAACCCCTCTACGTAGCTATGATGAAGAGACCGTGGTATCGCTCGTGCATTCCTTCGAAGCCTATCTTCTTCCACCTGCCACAAGAAACCGAAACATTATTTTCTCAAAATAACCATTTATAATAATCACACTTACTTCAAGTGAACCTCGTCATGGCAGTCATTCTTAGACAAATAGATGTCATCATTAACAGAATTTTGTAGAGAGTCGCAAAGACTGACTACTTTCCACAAAACAACCAAGAGGACATAGCTGACTAAGTTCTGCTTGTTCTTCGTCACTGTAATTCTTTAGAGCCCAGGTTCTTCCCATTTGATGTGTTGTGATTTGCTTTTATGGTTCCAGTAGTGCAATAACGTATATCTGCAACAAAATATCACCATAAATAAATCATTTAAAAGTTTACAAAATATTTTACCCTTTCAGTTTTGATGCATTTCGCAAAAACTTAAAGAGTATTCCTTGCACCTGGAAGCTGTATCGCTATTAAAGTCCTCGTTCCTAATAGTTGTTCTTGTTCCTTCGGCTTCCCCTTCAACATTTAAAACAACCCTCGCACGTCCACCTGTAACAAAGGGCACAACACATCAATTAATATGCTAATTAATAATTTTTATATTATAATTATTTTATTACTTACCATGTTATTTCTTATAATAACAATTTTACTGGTAAAAGATACTGATTTTGTCCATCTGCAACAAGAATATAATAAACGACTAGTTCGAATTAAAAGTTTACAAAAAATGCTTATTACCTTTTGGGCCTTGAGGCGATCAAGACAAGCAATACAGAAATATTTTTAAAGTGAGAATTAACAAGGTGAGTTGATGAAGACAATTTGGACCGTTCTTCTTCCACCTTTTCTTTTTTTAAATCTTCAAAAAAAAAAAAAACTATATGTAGCTATGATGGGGGCACCGTGGTATCGCTCATGCATTCCTTTCTTTACAGCCTATCTTCTTCCCACTGTCACCCAAAAGCCAAACATTGTTTTCTCAAATTAACCATTCATAATAAATAAACTTACTTCAAGTGGAACCTCGTCATGGCAGTCATTCTTGGACAAATATATGTCATCATCAAGTGAATTCTGTAGAATCACAAATACTGATAACTTTCCACCAAACAACCAAGATATTTCCTCGATGAATATTGTCATCCAAGCTCTTATAACTTGACAAAAGTATACAATCATTTTGTCAGCGGATATTCAACTGAAACAACAGACAACAAATTTAACTCTGTTCATAACATTTCATAACTTTCTTACCCGTGGATGTTCCACCACTTTTTCTCCACTTTCGCCACGATATTTTCTCTCTATAGAATTGTGTAGACAGTCACAAAGACGAAGACAAGGAAGTGCAAAGATCCGACCTTATAGTTTTTTCGTCTCCTTCATTGATGGATGACATATCTTTGAACCTAATTTAGATGTCTTCATCCCTGGAATCTGCTTCTCCATTAAGGTCCCCCTCCACGTCAGATGTCCTCCGTTGGGTATCTACGGATGCAATTCCACATTACTCACACTTCAGGAAAACATCACTCTTTTCGTCCATCTGCAATAAAAGTACATTTGAATTATAGCAAAATCGATGTAGACGGGAATTAAGGTGTAAACTTATCAAACACAAATTTTACCTAAGGACAAAAAGAGCTTGTTCTTCGTCATTGTAGTTCTTCAGAGCCAAGGTTCTTCTCACATAATCTGCTTACATGGTCCCAGTCGTGTATTCGCGTATCTGCAACGAAATATAACCATAAATAAATTATTTAAAATTTAAAGAAAATATTTTACCTTTTCAGTTTTGATGCATTTTGCAAGAACTTAAAGTCAGTCCTTGCACCTGGAAGCTGTACCGTTATTAAAGTTCTCTTCCCTAATAGTTGACCTTTTTCTTGGACCCCTTCTGCTATTCAAAGCTACCCTCCAACATTCACCTGTAAGAAAGGACACAAAACATGAATTACAATATGTACTAATCAATTATGTTTACATTATAATTCATTTATTACTTATAATGCTAATTTTTATAATAACAATTTTACTGCTACACGACAATGTTTATGTCTTTGTACAACATGAATAAAATGAAATACGAGTAATTAAAAGGTCACAAAAATGTTTATTACCTTTTGAGGCTTGAGGTGGTCGAAAAAACCAATCCAGGAGTAGATTTAAAACAAGCAAGATATGTCCTCGCTGACTACTGTCATCCAGGCTCTTATGGTTTGACTAATGTATACAATCATTTTGTCAGTTGTTGTTCAACTGAAACAACAGACAACAGATTTTACATTGTTCTTAAAATTAAATTACATCATTTTCTTACCCGTGATTGAGTTCCACCATTGATCCTATTGCGACAATATCTTCGGAAGCAATCCTAAAATGGACGACCTATTCTACTGGTCTTGTCTTTGCTCAAAGCCGCCTGAAGACTGTTAAAGAAAGAGGTTTTTAAGCAGAAAAACAGCGAGGGGGAAGATGGCCGCCACCATCCCACTGACTCGCAGCGACATCTTCTTCCCCTCGCTGCTTTTAGCCAGGTATGGGCAGGAATAATACTTACTTAGGACAAATCAGTGGTACACAATTGGCACTAGCACTTTTCCTTAACTTTCGCCACGATATTTTCTCTCTACAGAATCCTGTAGAGAGTCACAAAGACCGATAACGCGCCGCAAACCTAGAGAAGTACAAAATCCTACCTTATAGGGTCTTCTTCGCCTCCAACCGATGGATGACATCTCCTGGGACCTACCATTAGATGTCTTCGTCCTTGGAAGCTGCCTCTCCCTTAATGTCCTCCTTCACGTCAGTTGTCCTCCTCCTGTGGGCATCTACGGCTGCTATTCCACACTACACTCGCAAGATTTAAGCGCGCACTACTGAATGTCCAAGCTTTAAGGGCTAGTTCATTGCACAATACTCACACTTCAAGAAAACAGCACTGTTTTCGTCCATCTGCAAGAAGAATAAATTTCAAATATAGCTAAATCAATGTAGATTGGTATTAAGGTGTCAATTTATCACAAACAAATTTTACCTAAGGATAAAGAGAGCTTGTTCTTCTTCAGAGTCCAGGTTCTTCCCATTTGATGTGCTGTTATCTGCTTCCATGGTGCTAGGCAGCTAATCGTGAATTCACGTATTTGCAACGAAATAGAACCATAAATAAATCATTTAAAAGTTCACAAAAGATTTTACCTTTTCAGTTTGATGTATTTTGCAACAACTTAAAGGATCTGCCTTTGCACCTGGAAGCTGTATCTCTATTAAAGTCCTCTTCCATGAGAGTTGTGCTTGGTTCTTGGACCCCTTCTGCTATTCAAAACTACTCTCGCACGTTAAGCTGTAACAAAGGACACATCAATTAATATGCTAATTAATTATGTTTGCATTATAATTCATTTATTACTTCTAATATTAATTTTTATAATAACAATGTTACTGCTACACGATTCTGTTTTGGTCTATCTACAACGTGCATAAAATAAAATACAAGTTCGAATTAAAAATTTACAAAAAAATGTTGATTACATTGAATAAACATTCTTAATAAACAAACTTACTTCACGGGGCAAGTGTCCAACAAAGTTGTCATGGCAGTCATTCTTGGACGTCTATGTAGTCATCAACAGAATTCTGTACAGCATCACAAGGATCGATAACTTTGCACAAAACAGCCAAGATATTACCTCCCTGAATATTGTCATCCAGGCTCTTATAATTTGTCTGAAGTATACAATCATTTTTTCAGTGGTTGCTCAACTAAAATAACAGGCAACAGATTTTACATTGTTGTTAAAATTAAATTACATCAATTTCTTACCCGTGGTTGCTCCACCATTGGTTGTTTTGGAAACAACCAATGGTGTCTATGGAAGGAATCTATGGAAGGCAATCCTAAAACAAAACTGTGGAAAAAAGATTTTTTAGGGAGGAAAAAAAACCGAGGAGAAAGGTCCCAAACCACCACCTTAAGGCTTGCAGCGACATCTTCTTTCCCCTCGCTCTTTTTTTGCCAGGTATGGCTGCAATAATACTTACTAAGGACATATCAATGGCGCACAATTGGCACTAGCACTTTTTTTTAACTTACACCACGATATTATCTCTCTACAGAATTCTGTAGAGAGTCACCAAGACCGATAACGCGCCGCGAACCTAGAATAGCTTAAGATCCTACCTTATCGTGTCTTCTTCGCCTCCAAACGATGGATGACATCTCCTTGGACCTACCTTTAGTTGTCTTCGTCCTTGGAAGCTGCCACTCCGGTAAAATCCTCCTCCACGTCAGCTGTCCTTCCCCTTGGGCATCAACGGCTGCTATTCGGCACTACACTCGCTAGATTTAAGCGCGCACTACTTAATGTCCACTACCCTCACATGTTCACCTGTAACAAAAGACACAAAACATCAGTCAATATGCTAAGTGATTATATTGACATTATAATTCTATTTATAATGCTAATTTTTATAATAACAATTTCACTGGAATTTGACAAATTTTTTCCATAAAATTGTTTGTTTTAAAGGCATTTTGGAAAGATAGGGAACTACTGAAGGCGAGTGTACATGGGCTGGGCTTGTATATAATAGGATAGTATATAACAGCATGGGGCCGGACCCAAGTCTTCTTGCTCTCTGTTGAATGGTGGATCTCGTGACCTGTACGCGGTCTTTTACGCGTTGGGAGGAGTTACACTTAATATACAGGGTGTTGAAGTTCTCAGCAACTTGGTTTATGCCTATAACATTTTTAATGTCCAAAAATAATATTAATAATAATAATAATAAAGTTTCTAATAAAATCGAGATAAATGATTTAATTTGTCAAAAATTGCATAATTTAAGAATCATAAGCAGTTTCTATTAAATGGAAGTAATTTGGTTTCTTTTGTTGAAGTTATTTATAAAGACAAAGATATTGGCAAACACTTTTCGAAAGTTTATAACTTCAAAATAATTAAGCAATCTTAATGAAACTAACAAAAATTATTGCCAAGAGTCCAATAAACAATATAAAGTCAAGAGTAGTGGCTGAAACCAGCACAAATTTTTAAAAAGTTTGTAACTTTCAAAATAATTAAGCAATCTTAATGAAACTAACAAAAATTATTGCCAAGAGTCCAATAAACAATATAAAGTCAAAAGTAGTGGCTGAAACCAGCACAAATTTTTAAAAAGTTTATAACTTTCAAAATAATTAAGCAATCTTAATGAAACTAACAAAAATTATTGCCAAGAGTCCAATAAACAATATAAAGTCAAGAGTAGTGGCTGAAACCAGCACAAATTTTTAAAAAGTTTATAACTTTCAAAATAATTAAGCAATCTTAATGAAACTAACAAAAATTATTGCCAAGAGTCCAATAAACAATATAAAGTCAAGAGTAGTGGCTGAAACCAGCACAAATTTTTAAAAAGTTTGTAACTTTCAAAATAATTAAGCAATCTTAATGAAACTAACAAAAATTATTGCCAAGAGTCCAATAAACAATATAAAGTCAAGAGTAGTGGCTGAAACCAGCACAAATTTTTAAAAAGTTTATAACTTTCAAAATAATTAAGCAATCTTAATGAAACTAACAATAATTATTGCCAAGAGTCCAATAAACAATATAAAGTCAAGAGTAGTGGCTGAAACCAGCACAAATTTTTAAAAAGTTTATAACTTTCAAAATAATTAAGCAATCTTAATGAAACTAACAATAATTATTGCCAAGAGTCCAATAAACAATATAAAGTCAAGAGTAGTGGCTGAAACCAGCACAAATTTTTAAAAAGTTTATAACTTTCAAAATAATTAAGCAATCTTAATGAAACTAACAAAAATTATTGCCAAGAGTCCAATAAACAATATAAAGTCAAGAGTAGTGGCTGAAACCAGCACAAATTTTTAAAAAGTTTATAACTTTCAAAATAATTAAGCAATCTTAATGAAACTAACAAAAATTATTGACAAGAGTCCAATAAACAATATAAAGTCAAGAGTAGTGGCTGAAACCAGCACAAATTTTTAAAAAGTTTATAACTTTCAAAATAATTAAGCAATCTTAATGAAACTAACAAAAATTATTGCCAAGAGTCCAATAAACAATATAAAGTCAAGAGTAGTGGCTGAAACCAGCACAAATTTTTAAAAAGTTTATAACTTTCAAAATAATTAAGCAATCTTAATGAAACTAACAAAAATTATTGCCAAGAGTCCAATAAACAATATAAAGTCAAGAGTAGTGGCTGAAACCAGCACAAATTTTTAAAAAGTTTGTAACTTTCAAAATAATTAAGCAATCTTAATGAAACTAACAAAAATTATTGCCAAGAGTCCAATAAACAATATAAAGTCAAGAGTAGTGGCTGAAACCAGCACACATTTTTAAAAAGTTTATAACTTTCAAAATAATTAAGCAATCTTAATGAAACTAACAAAAATTATTGCCAAGAGTCCAATAAACAATATAAAGTCAAGAGTAGTGGCTGAAACCAGCACAAATTTTTAAAAAGTTTATAACTTTCAAAATAATTAAGCAATCTTAATGAAACTAACAAAAATTATTGCCAAGAGTCCAATAAACAATATAAAGTCAAGAGTAGTGGCTGAAACCAGCACAAATTTTTAAAAAGTTTATAACTTTCAAAATAATTAAGCAATCTTAATGAAACTAACAAAAATTATTGCCAAGAGTCCAATAAACAATATAAAGTCAAGAGTAGTGGCTGAAACCAGCACAAATTTTTAAAAAGTTTATAACTTTCAAAATAATTAAGCAATCTTAATGAAACTAACAAAAATTATTGCCAAGAGTCCAATAAACAATATAAAGTCAAGAGTAGTGGCTGAAACCAGCACAAATTTTTAAAAAGTTTATAACTTTCAAAATAATTAAGCAATCTTAATGAAACTAACAAAAATTATTGCCAAGAGTCCAATAAACAATATAAAGTCAAGAGTAGTGGCTGAAACCAGCACAAATTTTTAAAAAGTTTGTAACTTTCAAAATAATTAAGCAATCTTACTGAAACTAACAAAAATTATTGCCAAGAGTCCAATAAACAATATAAAGTCAAGCAATCTTAATGAAACTAACAATAATTATTTCTGTTTTGTTATTAAACTAGTCGGAAGAACTTACTTTGTTTAAGTGGCTGGCTATAGATGGATCTCGTTGATTCACTTTTATACTGTATTAAATTATGGATCTATAATATTTAATTACGTTTAATTTTCAAGAACGACGAATTTTCAAGACACTACCGCTCACACGGCCGTTCAGGTACAAACTGATCTCAAAATGAATACCTGCTACCCAAATTTGAGAAAAAAAGTTGTGTCTTATTCATCTAGGCTTACCGGAATAATGACGAATCGCAAAAAGAATGTTTGGTGAAAATAATGCGTATCCACACTATACAGAGTGTTCAAGTCCGCACTGTACTGCAAACATTGTTATTAGCAATTTATCAGTCCGAAATTGGTAATTTTTTGTGTGCTTGTGACGTTTACCTTTGCTATACAATTTTAAAATTTATTTTGATTTTTTTGCGGCCAAACATTATAATATATTGTTTAGTTCTTGTTATAATTTGCCATCATAATGAATTTATTATAATATATTTACAGACGTTGTTTACAAAGTTCATTCAAATGTGAAGTTTGTTGAATTAACAGCAATGTTCAATTGACAGCTAATTTTGCATCATCTTGTGCATCAAAAAGGCATAAAAATCGTTAGTTGTACCATTGTTTGTACAGTACATACTTGGATAAATGTCAGTCAAAGCAATATAAAGCCAAGGGGATAATTTATGCCGTCAAAGTTATTGATAAACATTTTTAAAAACTTCTAACTTCGAAAATAATTAAACAATAATAATGAAACCAACCAGAATTATTGCCAATAGTCCAATAAACATTATAAAGTCAATAGTAGTGGCTGAAACCACCACAAATATCAGTCAAAACATTATAAAGTCAAGAAAATTCATGAAGACAAAGATATTGATAAACATTCTCAAAAGTTTCTAATTTAAAAAATAACTATTTAAGCATAATGAACATACCAATCATTATAATTATAATGCAGGTCATTCGAGAACCCAAAAATCTCGAAAACGGAACCATTTGATTATGGCTAACACTAATACATACCCAAAACCTTCCTTTCAAAACCGTTGGATAGAATCTGCGCCGTCATCACCAAAATTTGATGTCTGTTTCATTCCTCATTCAAAGTTTCTTCCGTCCAAAAGTCGAGATTCTGCTCGCCGGTGTATTCTGCAACGCGGAATGTCGTATGAGGACGTAAGTAGTCACCATGCTGATGTACCAGAGCGATGTTGTTCATGAAAAGTCTCTTTATCTTCTCACCTTCGCTCCAAAGCCTACAAACAATGATTATAACGAAAGAAATTAAAAATATTCAACAGTTCGAGCTTGACAAGATGAAAAGAGATTTAGTAGACTCATACACCACTATATAGGTACCTAGATTTTCAATTTCAAATAGTAAAACTAATAACCCTAAAGAAAAACGAAATCTGCTAAGATGACTTTAAAATTTCATAACTCCGTCAAATTTTGACCGATTCGCCCGAAATAAAGCTTCACGCGTGTAGATTTGAACGTACTTCGACTCGCAAATCGTATTACAGATCGAAATAATCATGCAAATTGCCGATGAAGTCGAGAAAATACTAGTTGCAATATGACAAAAACTTGGAAGTTTGTCCATTCGTATAACATTGACTTTTCATGTTTGTCAAATGATTTATACTTCGACACAAAGCGCAAAAAATCCTCTATCGCTTACAAAATGAATTCTAGAGACCGGATGAACAATCGCGAAAGAGTGGCATATTTTCGCGAGAATAATACGTCAAGACGATATAGCCCGCCATCTTGAAATTTCGCGGTGTCTGTCAATCGCCGGTGCACAATACTGAAATGAAAAAAAAAAACAAGCAAACCTACCTTGATTTCACACCTGATCTCCGTTAAATCTTACAGGATCATTACAAAGGGAACTACCCAATACGTTTTATGCATCGCAACAGAACGCTCAAAAACTGTATAATATATGTACCTATGCGAGAAAACACAAAAGACGCCCGCGCGTTTGCAAGGATGGACACCTTCTAAGCCTCTAAACAAGCGGTTCGCGAACACAAATAATGCACCAATCAGAGAGCCGTATCGCGCAATACATCACTTGACGACAAAAGATGTAGACAAACATGGCCATCGCTCTTACTTGCAAAGCTGAATAATAAGACATAACCAAAAAATCGATTATATTGATTCTCGATCGAGTGACAACTTGTGGAAATCCAATAATTCGCGTATGAAATAACATTTAACATGCAAATAATAAGTCGAACACCTACCTGTCGAACACATAGGAACGCCGGACTCTGTATATCGATGCAATAAAAAATACACATTGCAAGAAAACACACTCAAAATATCGGTATAATTTATACGAGAAAACGCCAAAAGCATCCGCGCTTTTGCAAGGATGGACAGCTTCTGAACAAGCGAACAGCTAACACAAATCACTCGCAATTCGTGAACATTACAAATAATGCACCAATCAGAGAGCCGGATTGTGCAAAATACCACCTAGCGGCAGAGGTTGTAAACCAATATGGCCATTACTGTGATTTGCAAAACTGAATAATTAGAAATATGAGATTTTCGAATTAAAATGGGGATAACATGCGGGAAATTCACGAATTTTCCTATGGGGAAATCTGATTTTCAGGGATGGAGACGATGGTACGTTTGTACAACCTAAAAAACTCCACTGGAGATCCAAATGCGCGGGGGGATGGGAGACATAACCAAAAAATCGATTCTATTGATCCTAATATACGGTTTTGATCGAAGATCAGATGTTGTCGCTTGGGGAAATCCAATAATACGCGTATGAAATAACATTTAACATGCAAATAATAAGTCGAACACCTACCTGTCGAACACATAGGAACGCCGGACTCTGTATATCGATGCAATAAAAAATACACATTGCAAGAAAACACTCAAAATAACTCCACTGGAGATCCAAATGCGCGGGGGGATGGGAGACATAACCAAAAAATCGATTATATTGATCCTAATATACGGTTTTGATCGAAGTTCAGATGTTGTCACTTGGGGAAATGCAATAATTCGCGTATGAATAAACATTTAACATGTAAATAATAAGTCCACCTACCTATCAATAATTCTTAGGCAATGAAACACAATTCTAGACATCGAAAAGCTCGTCTAGCCACAGCACAAACTACACAGGAAAGCCGGACTCTGTATATCGATGCAATAAAACGTTATTTTCGTTTACGGACCCGTTCTAACTTGCAATTACGTATGTGACATCGTAATTATGTATATGCTTTACACTGGTTGCAGATCAAGTTCATTATAGACGACAATTCGGCAGTTTTGTACGCAATGTTATAATTATTACACTTTGTAAAACACCCTAAAGAGCGGGAACTTTAGTGTCGCGAGAATACGTATTGGCACTCCACAGGTGGTAACGCAGTTTGCGCGCTAAATTCAAACGAACCCAGAATTCTATGTATATATCGACATTTGTTGCACAATTAGAGGCTAATTGGAAATAACGTTGAACAAGAAACAATTGGGTACATTCGCGGTTGCAATAACTGTCCATGAGATGTCAATAAACAATAATATAATCTACGAAGTTTTGATCAAAACTAGCAATTCTATAACTATTGTTTTGTTATTATATTAAACTACGTAATTGTTGTCGAATTTTCGCGTCCTAGAAAAACCATCGGAGGTTCATTTAGGTACTCGGGGTGGTGGGGCCCCAAAAAATCGATATCGATAGCAATTGGTCAAAAATCTCGCGTTTTCGCGTCGCGAAATATATTAATTCGAGCATAGAACAACATTAAACATATAGACAAAGTCCACTTACCTGTCAACAATTCTGCAAACAAGAAAAACATATGTAGACGATGTAGACGGACACAAATCCAGACATTACACAGAATTGATACTCACAAATTCACCTATAGAATGAAACGATCAAGTCAATTCAGCTGACTTCTACTAGAAATTAAGTCTGCAGCATTATAATTTATAGATGTTTCATTTGAGTGCAGAACAAGACGCCTAGACGTCCATCGGACAGTTTAAAAGCAATGTTATCGTTATGGCATTTGAAAACACTGGAAAACAGTGAAGACGGTATAGGGAGTTCTGTTATCGCGAAAACCGCGTATTCCACAGGTGCCAACGTACTTTGCGCGCGAAAAGTCAAATCAATCTTGAATTCTAGTATTCAGGATATAGTTTAGTACATACATATACGCACTGTATTTCAATGAATTCATTATTGATGTTGAATGTAAACCAACCATTTCC
Source organism: Aphodius granarius (assembly GCA_963971325.1). NCBI lineage: Eukaryota > Metazoa > Arthropoda > Insecta > Coleoptera > Scarabaeidae > Aphodius > Aphodius granarius. Next base: position 8,574,261 of record OZ020227.1, on the reverse strand, counting down.
TAATACAGAGTTACTATTATAGAAGATATTGCCAATATTGTAATTCAGAAAATTCAATATCAGTGCAACTCAAAGTAGTGTAGAATTAAATTTTAATGAGATCGTCCTGAAATTCTGATTGAGTAAAACAGTGTTACGCTCGGTCCACAAATAATAAAAGAAAATATGTTCCAACGTTACCAAAACATTCTACCATACAGACCAAATATTGTATGATAGGATATAATGGAACAGACGTAATAACGATGTTTGAATGTTGATTTTAAGTCGATAGAAAATAGCGATAGCGAGCGCTCGATCATAGTTGAACGCGGCCATTTAGCTGGTGCTGTTTTTTGTGTTTTTCTAATCATGCCTTCAGGGTCGTACACTCGTACAACATAACCTCACATTTATAGTGGTTTTTAAATCAAAGTCTCAGCGTTCGCAGTTGTTAAGTAATTTGACCGAACCTATCGAAATCACAAAAGGCTTGATTGCAACTTTCCATTGGATTAATTAATCGAAATAATGTTTATTAATCTAGACAATTAGGGAGTTATTTTTTTGTTGGTTTTTTTTTATTGACGTGACCGTGACACCGTGTGTAATAGGGGAATCACATTGTTTTCTGGATCGTGACTCTTTGCACTCTAAAAATGGGCGAAGAAACGAATTTTCTAGCCAGAAATTACCAAGTGGAACTGATGCAAATAGCCGTTAAGGCAAACACCATCATATATTTGCCTACAGGTGCTGGAAAGACATTTGTGGCTATTATGGTACTCAAGCAATTATCTGAGCCATTAAACACGTAAGTCTTACTATTAAAATTTGAATTTCGGTTGTATTTCGTGAATATCTTTAATTTCTCTCATTATAATCATTGTTTGAAGGCCTTGGAGCGAAGGTGGGAAGATAACAATACTTCTTGTAAACACCGTCGCTCTGGTACATCAGCACGCCGACTACTTACGCCGTCATACGACATTCCGCGTTGCAGAATACACCGGCGAGCAGAATGTCGACTTTTGGAAGGAAGAAACATGGAACGAAGAATGTAACAAGCATCAAATTTTGGTTATGACGGCGCAGATTCTAGCCAACGGTTTGGAAAGAAAAGTTTTAGGTATGTACTAATGTTACCCATAATTTGAAAAATCGAATTATTTTGGTTCTCGAAATGTTTTGTCCTAATAATCAGGTTATGATTTTTTTTACAGATTTAAAACGGATAAATTTTTTAATATTTGACGAATGCCACCGTGGGGTACAAGACCAACCAATGAGACAGGTTATGAAAACGTTTCAGCATACTCCGATCGAAGAACAACCTAGGGTTCTAGGTCTGACGGCAACATTACTGAATGGCAACTGTAAGCCCCACGAGGTGCGATCCTTGGTGGAAGGCCTAGAGACGACATATCATAGTAAGGTGGCCACTGTGGAAGAATTGGACCAAGTTTTAGGGTATGATTTGCTTATGTTTATTTCATAATTTGTACCAATTTTGTGCAACAATGCTGTATTCAGCAAACTCAACAATTGCCAACATTTGTAAATAGTTCAGAATTTTGACAGGAAATCAAATTTGCTGAACACGACCATTGCTTAAGTACCTGTTGCTTTTAATCATGGACAAATACGTCATGTTTGGTTGGCATGTTTTCATTTGTTTACTTCGATTAGTTAATCTGTTTGATTTAGACCTGATATTTGTTAGCATTGTATATATACAAGGTGACCAAACTCACAAAGATAGATATTTAACATGCAATATTTGATATGCAAAAACTGGATGGAATAAAATAGCAGGTGGTCTGAATGATAAGCTTGTCTAGAGTCAGAAATGTTGCATTTTAAAATTAGAAGAGATTTAATTCTTTATAACTGTCCAAAACCAGATGCAATAAAACAGAAGGTGATCTGAATAATAAACTTGTCTTAGGTCAGGAATATTGTCATTTATAAATAGGCAGAGTTTAATTCGTCAAAAAAATTTTGCATCCGTAGTCACATTATGGATATTTGAGAAAAGCAAGCCAAAAAAACAGTACATAAATAAGTCAATATATGTAACTATATACATCTTAAGGTTGAAGAAAACAGACACGGTTTGATAGTTAGACAACAGTAATATTTTATTTCTTTAATGAACACCTCTTTAAGCAATATCTTTTATTTTTTATACACAAAATATGGATTTTGATATTTTATTTTTGTACTTTGTACAGGTACTCGACCAATCCAAAAGAGAAACTCGTTTCATACGAACCTTATAAATTGAATGAAATTGAGAGTCAAGTTGTCGGGCACCTTGAACGCTTATCTGAGATACTCAGAAATGTCATGATTAAAGGAACCTCGTCGCCGATAGCTGGTTGCCAGCCATTGATCAAAGACGTGGGTCTCAAAGAACTGTCAAACCTCGTCTCCGATGCATTGGTGCATTTGCAAATGCTGGGAACTTACGGAGGCATCATCGGTCTTAAGGCTCACCTCATTCAAATCGAATGCATGAGAAAAACATGTTCCGACAGACAGTTGCACACAATCCTTAGCGTCATACGCACAAAATTTACGTTTGTACTTAACATCCTCAACAGGCAACTTAGCGGAAACAAGCGCACCGATATTTTCCTGTTTTCCTCGACCAAAGTTGTCAATCTCTTTAGGTTAATCCAAGACAATAAGGTAAGTGACTTGTGAATTTTTAAGCATTCAATTTTGGAAAATAGGCTTTTTAAATGAGCAGTAGACAAGAATTAAAAAACCTTATTTCTACAGAGGGAGTCTGGCGAAGAAATATGCGCCATCGTGTTCGTGCAACGTCGTTTCACCGCAAAAGTCCTGTACAACATTTTAAAGGACCTCGCTGAGAACCTCGAAGAGTTCTCTTACATAAGGCCAAATTTTGTGGTGGGATCGAACGCAAATCCGTTCAACAGCACGCGTGAGGCGCTGTTCAATAACAAGGTCTTGCGAGAGACTATTCTGGATTTCTACGCAAAAAATTTCAACTTTCTTGTGTCGTCGAACGTTCTAGAGGAAGGCGTCGATGTGCCGACTTGCTCTCTCGTCATTAAGTTTGACAAACCCCTCGATTATCGTGCCTACATTCAGTCCAAGGGACGGGCCAGGCACCAGAACAGCTGGTACTGTATAATGATTGCCGACAACGAGAAAGAAAAGTATGTGATCAGGTATCGAGGGTATCATCGGATTGAGGATGAACTAAATATGGTTAGTTTTGTTAGTTAGTTTTGTGTCACACCGATGTCGGTAATGCATTCATACATATAAACAAACCGTTTGTTTTTTGTATTTATAACAAGAAATAAACAGTCTCTTACGGAAAGAGGCTCTCTTTTACAAAAAGAGACTGCCTTTTACGGAAACAGTCTCTTACGGAAAGAGACAATCCCTTACGGAAAGAGACAGTCTCTTTCCGTAAGGGACAGTCCCTTATGGAAAGCGGCTCTCTTTTCCAAAAAGAACCTGTCTTTTACGGAAAGAGACAGTCTCTTACTAAAATAGACAGTCTCTGAACAAAATATTCCACGTTAAATGAGAGTTCCTTGTAATACATCCGTTGCATTACAGTTTCTTATTGGAAGAAACGAGGAACGAGACGGGCCGTCCTGTAAGGACATTAAAGACATGTATGAGGAAGACGTCATCCCTCCGTATTTTGTCGCGGGGCCCGGATCAGCACACATCACGTCTGTTAGCGCTTGCTCTGTACTGTACGCTTACTGTCAATCGCTTTCCACCGATGTCTATACGTTGTGCACCCCGAATTGGTTCATCGAGCACAAGGGCTCACTGTGCAGAGTGGTATTAGAATTACCCACACTTTGCCCATATCTGGAACCGATACTTGTACGTTTATATTTAACTTATTTTTTTCAATATTTTAGTAAACTGTTCACATTATTCTGCCGTTTAGTTAACGGAAAGACAATTTAAAAAAGACGCTCATGTTTAAACTAGAACAGATAGAAAGCTGTAATTTTTAAGATTGATTACGCAATGTATCCACTGTCTAAGGGTGTATAATAACCATTTTTAATAGGGAAAATTCATGTCCAACAAGAAGCTAGCCAAGCGGTCTGCCGCTATGGAGGCCTGCATTAAACTTCACCAGCTTGGCGAACTCGACGAGAATCTGAAACCCCGAAAGGCATCTGAATTGGAACAGTCTTCGGAATACCTGTTCCCCCACTATAAGAGTTGGGAAGGATCCGATACCATGAAGAAAAACAACATGTATAAAATAAAGGTAGGAAATTTGCTTTGCATGCAAATTATCGTTATGAAATTTAATAACGGAAATATTGAATGTTTATATATATATATATATATATATATAACTATGGGGAAGTAACGACCGTGACTTCGTTGAGAATTACCCACGTTATTCCTGATTTTATATATATATATATATATATATATATATATATATATATATATATATATATATATATATATATATACACACATTTCCTTTAGATTCCAGATTGTTGCGTGGGTCAAATATTACCAGAGAAACTGGTATTCCTGCACTTGTTAACATTAACACCCAAATTTAAAGCATCACCGGACATTTCAGTCTCCGCCCTTTCCGACCTCTACTCCTCTCAGTTAGGCTACGGCATCATAACCTCAAAACAATTCCCCAATATTTGCCAGTTCCCGGTTTTTGTCAGCGCGGGGGAAATAGCCGTCAGCGTGTGTTGTAACGTGAGGACCGTTGTTCTGACCGAACGTCAGATACAGCGCCTGAAGGATTTCAATCGCTTTGTCTACAAGGATATTCTCTCGTTGCTCAAACCGTACCTTGCTTTCGATGGCGAGAATATGGCATTGATGGCACCCGTTGATCGCAGAACTTCTTTCGATTGCGAGATTGATTTTGGGGTTATCGAGAGGCACCTTTGCGTCGTGCCTCCCAAGGAACGCCTTTCGCAGGAGTGTATGGCTCTGGATACTGCCGAGGCCAACTATTTGGGGAGGATTGTTCTACCATTCTATAGGCAAGATAATAATATGGTGAGTTATTGTAGATGGAGATTTTTTAACAATTTTATTTGGAAAATGTTTGCTTCTGATACTTGTATGGTGATTTTTTAACAATTTTATTTGGAAAATTTTTGCTTCTTTAGCCCATATGAACAGAAGGAGTATTGTGTTAAAAACATTGCCTATTTCAATGTTCAATTTAAAACCCTGAAATAAAATAAAGGTATTAGTCTCTTACGGAAAGAGACAGACCCTTACAGAAAGAGGTAGTCTGTTATGGAAAGAGACACTCTCTTACGTTAAAAACATTGCCTATTTCAATTTTCAATTTAAAATCTTGAAATAAAATAAAGTTATTAATAAAATACAGCAAAATCTCTCTCTTGAAATGCAGGAATATGTCGTGACAGAGGTAAGGAGCGACATGAGCCCAGTGAGTCCGTCTCTTACGGAAAAAGACAGTCCCTTACGGAAAGAGACAGGCTCTTACGGAAAGAGACAGTCTCTTACGGAAAGAGAAATAGTCTCTTACTGAAAGAGGCTCTCTTTTCCAAAAAGAGACTGTCTTTTAACGAAAGAGACCGTCTTTTAAGGAAAGAGACAGTCTCTGACGGAAAGAGACAGTCCCTTTCGGAAAGAGGCAGTCTCTTACGGAAAAAGATGTTCAATTTAAAATCCTGAAATAAACTAAAGTTATTAATAAAATACAGTAAAATCTTTCTCTTGATATGCAGGAATATGTCGTGACAGAGGTAAGGAACGACATGAGCCCAGTGAGTCCGTTCCCGTCTGATCGGGCGCCAACATTTTACGATTATTATAAAGCGACATACCGCTACGCCATTAAGAACCTCCGGCAACCGCTACTCCAAGTAAAAGCGCTCTCATCCCGGTTGACGTGCACAAAACCACGTGGTGCCACGGACAAGCGCCGGAAAGACCACTCCAACTACGATATACACCTAGTGCCGGAAATGGTTGTAGTTCAAAATTTTCCTGCTTCACTTTGGGTTCAAGCAAAAGTATTACCGACTATCGTCGACAAAGTGTTCCAATTACTCAGAGCCGAGGAGCTGAGAGTCCAGATAGCAAATTTCACAGATATCGGACCGCGGGATTCTTCTTCGGCTTTGTGGAAACCGCTGACTGTTGATCATAACTTGCTCGACTATGTGCCGGAAATGACCGACGCTGAAGATGCGGAGCCGACGGATAACGTCGAAGAGTGCGATGTTAATGTCTTGTCAATTATGCGGAAGATGGATTGGGACGTTGAGGCCAACAGTATTCAGAGTGAATATCCGTGGGATAGGTCGGATGAACCGGTCGACATTGAAAGGAATCTAAATGTTAGTTTTTGTCTTCTTTACTAATATAAATTGTGTCAATTGTTGTAATTTTGCAGGCAGGGTTGTTATAAAAAACGTTTTTTTTATTTAAAATAAAAACAGTTTTTTTTTTGTTAAAATGTGTTTTAAAACATGAAACAATATTTTAAAACACCTAAAAAAAACATGTTTTTTTTATTTTTCAAGGCCAAGTGTCAGAAAAAAATAAATTTTTGTTTTCGAATATAAAGGGATGCTCATGGAGATTTAAGAATAATATAAAATCTATCCTTTTACAAATGTTGGCTCTCTTGAGTTGATAGTAGGTTCTCTGTTCCAATTGGCGTTGTAATGGGATTCTCTGACGGTTAGGGGAATACCTCACGCCTAGTTAGTTGGATTTAATACAAAACAATTATTTACTATTATTTATTTTAAAAGGTTTTTAAAACTGTTATTTTTAAACAACTCTGGTAGTCTCTAAATGATTCTATTGAATGTAGTTCGGAAATAAACAGTAACAGTAGAAAAAAACATGTTTTAAAAACTTTGTTTTAAAACATTTTTAAAACAATGTTTTAAAACATAACAACCCTGTTTGCAGGTGACGGTGGTTGAGATCCAGGATTATATGAACTTCATCAACAAGACCGTGGATAACAACGGGCCAAAAGCAACCCCGGCCGTGCAGAGCAAATATTTAGCGATAACTTTCGATAAGAACTACGTACCGACACCGATCGATATTTTACGCAAGACAATACAAAACGATGGTCCGCAATTGGCTGAGGTCTTTAAGGCGCTGGCTGTCGCCAAAGCGGATGACATTGTTAATTTAGAGCGACTGGAAACGCTGGGCGATTCTCTACTCAAGTTTACCTGCTCACTGTACATTCTTCTCAAGTTTCCCAAGTTTAACGAGGGGAAATCAACGACACTGAAAGGTCAAATGATCAGCAACAAAGTAAGTAATTTTAAATGTTTTCTTTTTATAATTCTGTGTTATAAAATGCCTTATTTACTTCACCAAGAATCTCTACATCCTGGCGATGGAGAAAGACCTTGGGGCCTACGTAAAATTCCTGTCGTTGAAGCCGAAGCAGGATTGGACCCCGCCTGGATTCAGTATACCAGCAGCGATAAAGCCCTACGTCCGTTACGACAGTTCCTTGACGGGCATTGAATTTTCCGAGGAAGAACGTACGTCTGGAGTTTTGTCTCCTGAAACCGTCAGTAGATTGAAGAACGAACTCTTGGAGACGGGAAACGATGACGAAAAAGAACCCGTCAACTCGTCCACGCTGTTCTTCTTAGGCTACCAGGTGCTCAAACCTAAGACCTTAAGTGATGTCTGCGAAGCGTTGATCGGGGCTTACATGGAATCTTGTGGAGTTTCAGGTAATTTTATTTTTTTGTTAAAATGTGTTTTAAAACATGAAACAATGTTTTAAAACACCCCAAAAAAATTTTTTTTCAAGGCAAAGTGTCAGAAAAAAATAAATTATTGTTTTCGAATATAAAGGGATGCTCATGGAGATTTAAGAATAATATAAAATTTATCTTTTTACAAATATTGGCTCTCTTGTGTTGGGTTGGATTCCCTGACGGTTAGGGGAATACCTCACGGGTAGTTAGTTGGATTTAATACAAAACAATTATTTACTATTATTTATTTTAAAAGATTTTTAACACTGTTATTTTTAAACAACACTTAAGGTAAGTAGTCTCTAAATGATTCCATTGAATGTAGTTTGGAAATAAACAGTAACAGCAGAAAATGTTGTTATGTTTTAAAAACTTTGTTTTAAAACAAATGTTTTAAAACATAACAACCCTGATTTCAGCCAAATAGAAATCAAATTTCCACTTTCAGGCGGCCTGAAAATAATCGAATGGTTGGGCGTAATTCCCAAGTCGGAACACGTTGAACATCTATTCAAACAACCGCCACCAGATCCCGTCTTACGACCGACGGCCACCGAAAAAGACATCGACTTCCACATACCGCAGTATCGACAGCTCGAAGAGGTGCTCGGCTACCGATTCCAGAATCGAGCGTACCTTCTGCAAGCGTTGACGCACGCCTCGTACAGTCCGAACCGCATCACCGGCTGTTATCAACGACTCGAGTTTCTGGGCGATGCGGTACTCGATTTCGTGATCACCTGTTACATATACGAGAATTGTCGCGACATGAAACCGGGCGATTTGACTGATCTACGGTCGGCTCTTGTGAATAACGTGACTTTTGCGTGTTTTGCAGTGCGCTGCGGCTTCCATAAACATTTGCTCGCGATAAACCCAAAATTGCAGGGTCTGATGGATCGGTTCGTGCGTTTCCAGGAGAATAGGGACTTTGCGATCGATGATGAGGTTCTGGTGCTCCTGAATGAAGAGGACTTGCATATTGCGGAATATGTTGACGTGCCAAAGGTAAGAGGACACTTTTTGGATGTCTTTTCTTGAGAATATGTGCGTTTTCTACGGCGCTACACTGAGAGAAAAGAAATGTAAAATCAAAGAAATTTATTTCTTTGAACATATTAAGGAAAGAATATATGTTTGAAGCAAATAAATATTTTTAAATTAAAAAACATGAGTTGCATGGACTGAAAGAAATATTTTATTTGAAGTAAAAAGAAATAGTTTTCACTGAAAAAAACGATTCTTTTACACCCAATCGGTTTCCGTGATTTCCGTAATGTAGAAATTGATTGGGTTTAACTGCAGAAATATGTTTGAATGAAATAAATCTGGTTGTATTTCAAATAAAGATCGGCCTTGAGGTAAGTAAATATTCTATTTAGAAGAGAAACATAATAGATTTGAGTAAAAAGATTGTGTGTTTGAATCAAAAAAAGATTGGTTTCATTAAAAATTATTGTTATGTCTACTGGTGGGGAGATAGGGCTGACGTTCTCTATGCACGCGTTGACATTTTTCGGGCTATATAAGCTCAAGTACAACATACCAGCGGTATTCTGGTTACTCTTCATTTGGAAATAAGTCTGTAGTCTTTAGTAAAGATTACCGTGGAGTAAAATAATCTAATGAGTCTGCCATAATTTTATTGTGGTTTTCGACTCTATGTTTGGATTATATAATCAAGGTTCCATGATTATAATCCAAACATAATAAAATTTTAATTAATGATTAATTCAGTGGTAATATTTATCTAATTTGAAAGTACACTTTACTGAAACAAAAATACTATTTGATTAAATCAAAATTTGCAGTTTCTAAATCAACATTCGATTTTATTAAGTCAAGTACTAAACTGTCAAATAGTAAAGAAAGTTTTTTTTTTTTTTTTTTCATAAAAAGAACGTAGAGTTCTTGAAACAAAATGTTTACTTCGTTTGAAAATATTATGTTATTGAATTTAAGTTAACTAACGTTCATACAAATACGATAGCTTTGAATTGAATAAATTTTACCAAAGAAATAATTTGTTTGCGGCAACTAAAGCTTTGTATGCCACTATTTAACATCGATCTTTCTTTGACTTCAAGCAAATTTGTTTCATTCAAATGTTCTTTTCTCTCTGCGTATGTTGTTTTCTTGTTTTACCTTTTTTCATATAACGCCTAACGTTTCCGGTAATTTAAGGTTCTCGGCGATCTTTTCGAGGCGATTGCTGGTGCTGTCTATTTAGACTGCGGGATGAACCTAGAGACCGTATGGACTGTCTTCTATCGAGTCATGTGGAAGGAGATTGAGAAGTTCAAAAATAAGGTGCCAAAGAACGCCGTACGAATGCTGTACGAAACGCCTGGCGTTTATCCTGAATTCCAGTACGTATTTAGGAAAATAACAATAAATTTGACTTCCTTACTAGTTTTTTTTTTTTAATTTACAGTAAAGCGGTCGAGTTGGAGAGTGGAAAAAGGGTAATGGTCAAAGTGGATTTCTTGAAAGACGGAGTGAAGAAAAGGGTTCATGGGTTTGGAGATAACAGAATTGTGGCCAAAAGAGCTGCAGCCAAAATTGCTCTAAGACTTCTAGGGAGATAATCCGTTTGTTGATTTAAGTTTTCTACAGTTCCAATTCTTATTATAAATCCATCGAATTCATTATTTATTTTCAGTTAAACTGCGGCAAAATTGGCTTGTGATGTCGGCATGCAAACATTTATATTGGTATTTTTTTGTTATTGTTGTATATTAGTATATGCATTTATCTACTTTTATATTGTGATTATATATACTATATGTTACATATTGTGATATATGTATTTTTTAATAAAAATATATATTGTGTAATTTGTTTTTTTTTTTTCTTATGAGTGTCTTGATATTTGTGCCTTTTCTTGACAATATGAGCTACATACTTTCACGCAGTAGGTACATGACATGTATGTGACAGTAACGTGTCATAAAATACTTCAATCTACAATTTACGAAATAATTCTACATAATATTTTATATACGTTTTACCGTGCTATATTATATATACATTTGATGGAAAGCAGCAAAGATCTGACAAATACGGCTTACGAATTTGTCGAGTATCAAAATGTACGAATCTCACCGCCACGTATATATTTTCTGGAAGGTACCACCAAGAAAAAGATGAAGTCAAAGTTCACGCTTCAAAACGTCGGCAAAAGTCAGGCCTTCATAAGAATTTGCAAACCGAAATTTAAGGTAGGCAGAGTAGTGTTAAACTAAGTAGAGTATAGTGACATATGCAACCAATTATACCCAGTGTATGGTTTACAATTGACCCGCGTATATTTGGTTGCATACACAACTGTGCTCTCCTTGGTTTGAAACATCTATATATGCAGTTACCTATATATCTTGTGTAACACGTATTTGCTATTCGACAGTAGTACCATTTGTTGTAAAACGCTCTTGTGGAACATCCTGTATGTTTGTTCTCTATTGCGACACTGTTTTAATTAATTTATTATCAATTTTTAGGATTACGTGATTGATTGCTTTCCGAGGGGTAAATACCTATCCCCAGGTTTGAAGATAAGCAATACGGTAACTATAGAATATACATCTGATACCCCGAGCGAATGCTTGCTACCAATTTACATCAACGAAGAAAAATACGAGTATAGCATAATGATGTAAAAAATAGTTTGCAGAGTTAAGTGTAGAATTTAAGTACACAACTTTTTCTTATCCATCTACAGAAAACCGGAAGCGGCTTCATTCACCATAACGCCAAAATTCCTCGATTTTGGCTTCGTGAACGCCGGAAATATTCATATGGCCCATCGGTTGATCCTTGAAAATAAAGGACCCAAAGATCAACTTTACCAAGTCGACCGCGGTTTGTGCGACGAGAGTATCGTATTAGAGCCGGTCAGAGGTCACGTAAAGGTTTGCACAATTATTTATCTACATAATTCCTAACCAAGATACATGTATAAGTCCAGCATCCTCAATATCTTCTTATCTAGAGTCGCGGTGCTACCTCAATAACCGTTAGGCCGATGTCGTTTGAAGAGAAACGTATAGACACGAAGATTTTCGTGAAATGTGGTCACGTGGTTTTTCCTGTGCCAATAAAAGCGCATATTATAGTTCCAAGACTGGAGGCTATTCATCCAAATGCCGCTGAACATTTTACCTTGCTCGAGTTTCCGAAGACATATTTTGGTTTGAAGTCGGTGGTTAATTTATTTGTGAGGAACTATAGTGCCGCTGCTCAGATGTTTTCCACGACAGGGGAAATTCACCATAAGCGCAATGTAAAGTTTGCTAAGACCATTATCTCTCTAATAGCATGCCAAAAGATTTAATTTTTGTTGCACAGAGTTTGGATCGGTTAAAAAAGGATTCAATCAATTTTAAGTTTTTCGGTGTTTATCCCACCGATGGAATGTTCCAAGAAGATGAAACGAAGCTTTTTCAGTTCATGTAAGTTTTTCATTTTTAATTTCCAACAACTTTTGTAATCTTAGAAAGAAACAGGTTTGAACCGAAAGAAATTGATCTGGTTACGAAATTCATACCATTCTACTTTTGCACAATTGTCATTCATCGGTTCCAATACGGTACCCTTAACATGAGGGGTAATTTCTTCGGTAAGTGTTACAAATTCCTAGATAATTCCCCCGATTGAATGAACCATTCAACTTCTAGATGAATTGAGCGCGTCTTTTTTTGATTCCACGAGCATGTCGAGCTGTTCGAATAGACAAAGTTTGAGCATAAGTTTAGACGGACCCTTGAAGTGTTATAACGTAACGTAGGCGTATTCACCAACAGGAAAACAATTATACTCTATTACATACGATCTGTTTTAGATAGTGAGTCCAGTTTATCGTTTATGGATGAAGAAAAATTTTGCAATTTTCGGTAAATATTCTATTTCGGGGTTTCCCAAACTGTGTTCGTCTTAACTTAATAGACCGTTTGTCCGAAAATGCAGAAAATTACTTCTATAATATGTATTAATATTGCGGTGTCAAAACTTCAATAGATTGGAAGTGTTTCCTGGCATAGAAAGTTTGGGGAACCCTGTTCTAAAAGGTCTTGTCAATGAATAATAGAAAAAAATTTCGTTAGATCTGACATTACCAGAGATTTTATTAGGATACATCTGTATGGAACGACACAACTAGCCACTGTGAAAGTCGTACCACAGGAGCTAGTACTAAAAAATCTACTTTTGCGCAGATGTGAAATCCGAGTAATCGAAGTCACAAACCAATCTGTGGATTTGCCCATCTATCTCCGTTACAAAAAGATACCTTTCGTCCACTTAGACCACGAACAGATCCTTCTGCAACCGTCCCAAAGGCTTCAGTTAGCAGTAAACATAATACCTTGCAAATTGGGCAACGTCGACACTGAGATCGTCTTCCATCTCTTGTTCCACGACTACCCGGCGACTCTAGATTCAACATTAAAAGTGATAGGCGAAATTGCCGTACCTCTGTGTTTTGACGTCGTCACAGAAACGCAATACCCGAAGCATCAGTTGAACTTTGGCCTCACGCCGAACTATATCAGGGAGGTGGGAAGGTACTGTCAGCGAATTCGGTTCAACACCAAGATCCACAAGGCCAAAGCTGTCACCGTTCATAATGTCGCTAGAATTGATTCTAGATGTAACGATCTTGTCGCTTTTCCAAACGACACCCAGCGATCAGTCAGGCCATATAGGGCCTTCAAACCGTAAGCTTTTATGCATCAAGAGATAAAAGAATTTTTTTGATATTTATCTGTGTTTTGATAGTCGGGCTGACAGTTGTACTTTACGTTTTAGATGTAAAACAATATTCACAAGAACTGGAAGATACATGGCGCCAGTACAAAGTGAATATGAGCTGAACACTTTTGATCATTGCTTTAAAAAGGAGGTGAAAAACTATTACACGAACTATCTTCGTACACAAATGAAGAAGAACGTGGTGGATAATCAGAGAGAATACAACATCACAAAGGAGGGAAAGATACTCTGTGCTGATCTTAGCTGCACGCAGCCTTGCTCTGTAAGATACAAACCGCTCAGGAGAGGAGATTTTTTCGTTCCGCTAACACCTCAAGAAATGGACAATATTATCATCTTTCCACCGATCGTTCAGACTGGAGAGGTAGGTATACCACCTTCCATTCTATTGTATTCTGTTACAATCTCAATTTTTCTAATAGATTGCGACCAATAGTGCGTTTACATTCAAAGTCTTTGTGCACAACAACAACAGCTACGCGATACGAATAATCCTAACATCTGACAGGCCAAATCTCTACTACATAGACGGCAGTAGACATACCATAGTCGGGCAAGGCTGTTCCGCAGTGAAAATATCATATAGTGCTTCCTATGTGGGTTATTATACATCAAATCTCTATTTGATAATAAACGAAAGTTCGGTGCTTACCATACCAATATTTGCGCAAGTGGTGCATACGCGTTTACGCGTCGATACAAAGTCGATAATATTCGAGAAACGGGAAACCCATAAGTACCTGACCATGCAGAATCGGCTAAATGTGCCAATAACTTTCAACTGGCTCGTGATCAATTCCAACTTTAGCATTGAACCATGCTCGGGATTTGTACTTGCCGGTAGAAGAATAAATTGTATCGCTAGGTATCACTGCAGTGTGGACGGACCTTCGGAAACAGAAGCACAGCTGTATTCAGGTGCCGGGATGCTTCTTTTTACAAGAAAAAAAAAAAACGTTATGTATTTTTCAGGGGAAGGCCATGCCCACATCCAGAAAATACATCTCTCGACCAATATCACCCACCAAAAGATAACAAAGATCACCGACGAGATAGATTTCGGATATATCCCTTTAAACGAGTCTGTTACAAGTCTGCTACTGATCAAGAACAACGATAGTCTTCCATTAAAGTTTGAGGTCGACGAATTTAGTGTTCCCCAGACTTTGCATATCCGTCCGTTGACGGGAATGATTCCCGCCTTATCCCAAATCGGGTTAAACGTAACCGCAAAATTTTTACAGTGCATTAAATTTAATTACAAGTTGAAGATTGCAGCCATTAAGGCAGGATTTGTAGAAGCCGACGTTAGGGGCACTGTTGTCTATCCTGCGATCAGCGTAAGTCCGAGTTACTTCAATATGCCGAAGATCTCGGCCAGTATGACGGCGAGCATGAAGTTTGTGGTGAAGAATAACAGTGTGGCCAATGTTAGAGTGAGATTTGACATGGAAGAATACGATGAATTCAAAATTTCCGAAACAAAGTACCCGTTTTGCGACGCGTCGTCCATGGAAGAAGTGGTCATTTCCGGCCATGGATCAACACACTTATACATCCATTTCTCTCCAGCTGGGGCCTCCAGTACCTTGTTTTATCTTCCGATTGTCATCAATGGTATTTTAGGGCCGCCTTTATATACGGACGTCATTTCAACCAAAGTTGAATACTACTTAACCGATGTTATTGAAGACTGTGTGTATATAAAAACTCCCAGTACTATACCCACCATCAAAGTACACACACTGGTGATGCCAGAAAAGATATCCATCTCCAAGAAATTCATTCATTTCCTCGTGAACGGTTGCGAGCAAAGTAAAAAGGAACTAGAGCATCCCTTGGTCTTCTGCAACATGCAGTCTTCGCCCGAAGACCTCTGTCTGAGGATAGAACAAGTCCAGCACCCTTTGTACATAAAGTACAAGTCGGGTAATCCCATAGAACGTAGCAATTGCGCCATAGTATTCACATTAGGTCCCAACGAGAAAACAGCTTTGTCGGTATCATTCCAACCTGACAAACTCGAATTTGGACAGTACAGGGTTCTGGTACCTGTGTATCTACGTAGCGATATGTCCATGGAAGAACATAGGTTGATCATTATAGATGCTACTTATAATAGGCCTTTGATCAATGTTCGCGTTGACGACAGTTTAAATCGCCCTGTTGAAAGGGTGAGGTTTGAGAAAGACTATGTTGAAGTGATTGAACCAATACCTATGTTTAAGGTAAGCTCTTTTATTAGTTTTTTTCTATTTTTTAGCTTAGGCCGCGACCACAGTGGAGAATAATTTTAGATGTAGTATTACATCGGTTTTAAGGAAAATGAAATATCGTGTAATGCATATTTATTATTTCATACGAAATAAAATACATTCCATGTATTATTTACATTCCATGTTTATACCCATCATTCTCCCAAACCCCAATCATTTTGTTTGTTCATTTAAGAATGGCGCGCTATTCATCGTACAAGAAATGATCTTCATCAACCATCTACAAGACTGCAAAATCGACGAGGTCAATTTAGACAATTATTCTATAGAGGTCATACCGAAAAGCAAGACAATCATCACCGACGATGAATACAACATCGTCATCTTGAAAAAGATCAAATTGAAGCAACCAAGAGCTTACAGAATGAATTGGACTCTGTCTTGTTCTTGCGGTGGTGAATGGCAAAGGTTCGTCAACGGAATTTGCGAAGACAGCATCTTAACAACTTACGCATCTGCCCCTTGCTTCAAAGATTGGCCTGCCTCTCCTTGGTACGACACAAAGGTCTTCCACTACCCATTCTATCCACCACCGACCGATGATAACTTCTTCTATATGAACGAATGCACCAAAGCAGCTAAGGACTGGCTCAACACTCAAGTACTATTCGGCCAGTGGTCTTACGAGATCCCAGACACCATGAACTTTGCGCATTTTGAACCACCGACGCCGGAATGCGTTAAGAGACAGACGCAATTGACGAAAATACCCATAATGCACGTGCTGACGAATTTACTGGGGCCACAGGTTGTCGCGTATTTTGACCTGCGTCACGCACCTTCGAGTGATTATGAGGATATGGTGGTTTATTTGTATCGTTTGTACACGAAGATGGTGACACTGTTGGAAGAACACGGTGCTTATTTTGACTGCTTACAACCGGAATATCTCTTCACGTATCGGTTTTTCACACAGTACAAAGCGTTACTGTACGACAGAGGTACCCCTCCTTATACTTACACGGAATTCGTAACCGAATTTGAGGAATTTGAACGGTTATCAAAGCAGACCTGGCTCAATTTGATCTTGCAGATTTACAAGTGCTTGTACTTGGAGGTCTTGATGGCGAAACACGAGAAACTGTGCAAGATTGGAAGCAATTCTACAAGCAACTCTGCAAACAACTCTGCAAATAGTTTAGCCCACACGCCTATCGCCGAGTATTTCGCTGCTGAACACCAAAGAAAGTCCGACGATTTCTTGAGTCTAACCGAATCAAAGATCCTGAATTGGCTCGAGTATCACTTCAACAAAAGCAAGAACTGCGTTTGGAGTAGAGGATCGCATCTTGCGAATGTCACCATCGACCTTTTGTCGAATTGTTTGAGCAACGGTGTTGTCTTTGCAGTTGTTTTAGCGACATACTGCCCTTACTTGAAAGAATATTTAGCAGACTTTTATCCTCATCCAGAATCCCCTGAACAGGTCTACCACAACATCACAACCCTCATAAAAACTTTAGAAATGATCAAATATACCTTTACGATCACCCCCGAGCAAATAATCGAGGGAAACCCCGTTCGTCTGCTGATGTTTTCCGTATATCTATTCGAAGTGCTCCCGTTCATGTATCCTACGGAAACAATCAGGCTAAAAACCGGATTATCAACCAAAACTACTTCGTACATCGAGATATACAACGAAAACAATTTTCCCATCGCTTACAAACCGATTTTTATCGGGTCTGATGTATTCAGCGTCAACAAAGAGGTGTTTGAGATTCCGCCTAAGAAAAAACTTAACATCTCCGTCATCTATTGGGCGAAATTTGCGCAAGAAGTCGAGTGTACACTTATTTTAAGTGGGGAGGTCACCGGATATCGGTATGTAAAAAAGCACATCCACACTAGGCTTGTTAAGTATCATGCCTGCAAAAAATCGCCCCTGTGGACAGACTCAAGATTTTTCCATCTGAAGTTGCATTCATTTCAGGTATGTCACCAATAAATGCGTGACTCTTGTTGGTTTTCCGGATCTCAGTCATGCAGTAACGACAATCACCCACAAGCAGGAACTCTTCTTGTCGCAGCATATCGATTTCGACGTACAGTCGCCTTATTTGGTCGCGGCACGTTACGACATGCAACAAACTTACGAAACAATGCACCAGCCGATAGAATTGTTGAGTGTGATCTATCACTACGAACGCGATAGGATCGCAAGCGCTAGATTGGTTGCCATCAATAAATCCTTTGATTTCGACGAGAACGGTCAATGTAAGATCAATGCTGTCGTTAGTACCGCTGGTCAGATCGATATTAGCATGTGGTTCTACTTCAGAAATAGTCAAGTTGGAGATTTCGCGGTAAAGTTTATCAGCGTGTGCAAAGATTGCACTCGACACGAAACTTTGACCGTTAACTTGCCTATGTACATTGAAGAGTTAAGGGAGAGACCAGACAGTCTGTTCTTGAAGATCCCCAACAGGAATAACTTATTCTTTAATGTGATGAAGAGCATTTTGGTTAATTTAACGGAAGGGGATGAAACCGCGCTGTGGGAACGGATTTTAGGTATGATTTTTCAACGTTACGTATGTCTAGTCTCTGCTATTTTAGTTGTACAACATTTGTTTGTAGAAACCCCTATAGGTGTAAATATATTAGAAAACCTCTTGTCTACAACTGGGACTAACCTATTGGGACATACACCGAGATGCATGCCGGCTGAATATACTATAGTAGTGGAAGAAAGTGCAGACATAATTTTACCGGAGAAAATGAAATTTGACAATGAATGCAGTTCGGGCTTTGCAAAAATCCCCATCAAATTGAAGCACGTTGACCACTATCCCAAGAGCTTCAAGTTCACCATGGAGTCCAAAGTTATGCACAGGAAACGTTACTATTATGTAGTGTTCAATTTGGGATGATATACTGACAAAATAATCTTAAGGACTCTACTATAAGAACAATGATTGTCGATTTTACCATATGAATATACCACTGATATTTATAATTTATTAATAAAGATTATTTAAATAACTCAAATAAAACTCTTTTGTTGTATCCTGACTATTTTAACAGCATAGAACAAGTGTCCATCTTTAATAGTTTCCGAGCAATTTAAATAAAACAGATCAATTCTCATATTATTGAAAACATTTATTTCTATAAACTTAACAAGATCTTTAATACTGGTAAACAGAATAAACTGTACAAGCAAAACACCGCATATCAGATCTTCACATCAACAAAGTAAAATATAAAACAAAACTACACAACCAAGGATAGAAATTTGTACGAATATTTGATAGGCAGATGAATTATTAAGTTTTAGCGTCATAGCAATGGTCGTATGCATAACTTTACAATTTTCAAATAACCTAAAACCAATTGAAATAACCTCGTTTTGTAGGCGTTTTTGGGGAACTACTTTCGACGGCTGCCGCCAGATGGCTCTGCGTCAAACTATCGCCGCTTTCGCAATTTTCCGCGACGGTGTTACTCTGGAGGATGTTATTCGTCTGCTGTTGTAACTGCGACTCGTACTTTTTGACGTCTTCGTAAGTCATATCGTACCAATCGTCTATCCAAGCGAATGCTTGCCTGTGACCCAACAGCAGAACTTCTCGGATGCACTAAAAAACAAACGAAATCGCGATTACCGAAAGAAAACCAAAACGCAGAAATTTATATTACCGACTGTACGAAATCTTCTACTTTTGTCTGCAAGCCCCAAACTTCAAAATAAACATTCACCACTTTGTAGGAGCACATAATTGGGTTTTGACTGTTCCTCCAACCGTCCACCAGGGGGCCTCGGTGTGTTTTCTTTGATTGGAAATATCTCGGGTCTTCCTGCTCCTTGTAATGCTTCGAACTTAATTCGTCGTATGCAATATCAATACATTCCACAATCCTTTCCGCCAATTGCTCAGGTGTTAAGTTTAAACACTGGAAAAAAAAAATTATTTTAAGCCTTGGCACATTGTGGCGCCATCTATCGAGATTTCTCGCAATCGTGGTGACGTTTGTTTATTTTTTAAAGGTTAGATTTATGATATTGATAAGATAAAGAGAGACTTACATTTTCGGAAGAGCCATTGTTATCTTCATACCGTGTTTGAATGGTGATATGGAACTTTGGAATGAACGAACACTGAAATGAAGAGAGAAATAATTAAAGATTGTTGTTGCAATTTTTTAAATACAAACATCGTATTCTGTTATGGTTAGCGGATAGTAGTTCCAAGCGCGTTCCGTAATGTAAAATATCTTCGGTATCAGTGATTGAATCCAATAGGGCAATCGACTGAAATGTTTCGATAAAAATTTCTGAGAGGAGAAAAATAAGACGTAAAACAAACTTTGATAGATGTATGCGTTTCTCCGTATAATGGCCTTTCCCGTGGACAGGATCTTCACACTCTTTATTCTCTACAACCTCGACACCTTCACCGTCTCCAGACTGTTCCAAACTGTGTCTTGCAATCATATAAAGTTGCCCAATTTGATACTAAAAGAGGTTGGGAAAATGTTATTTGATGGCTCGATGATATTATTTGATTTTTACGTACCTCTTTTACCGACATTGGCATACATATTCTATATTCTTTAGTTAAAACCATTGCAAATTTATGCGAGATTATTAGAGATACATCACAAATGTCAGGTTATTGATATTTTTGACAAGTGTTTCGTATAAGAGACACGACTTGACAAGAGTAGTCGCACGATTTCCACCTTTACCGACAGTTCAGCCAACAGTAGATGGTGCCACTAAATTTATCATTATTTCTAATGGACTGTTTTAATAATGGAATATTATAACTACTTTCTGGATTCATTAAACATAAGAAAAGACTTTTTCAAACACAAATAACTGTATTATGCACTGTCCCGTAGTGCATAATACAGTTGTTGAGGCTAAATTGCAATAGATGTCGCACTAGTATCGCCGTTATGTCGGTAAAATGACTGGCTACTTAGCGATGTGTACCTACAGTTTTGTTATCATATGTAAATTATAGTAAGAAGGAATGATGTGGCCAATCCACAATAACACAATGTATTTGTAACATTCTTAGAGGTGAAGAACGATGGCTTTCCGGTCGTTTCACACAGAATACATGCAGATACCTCCTGTAACGAGGGTATACACAACAGCATGTGTACTTACAACTTTAGCAGTGGTTAGTTTTTTTGATAGTTTCGAAAATTTCGATATACAAATTTCTCTAGCAAACTAATACTTATTTATTTTGTAGCAACTGGATCTTGTAACGCCATTCCAACTGTACTTCAACCCTATATTGATATTGAAACAGGGACAAGTCCATAGGCTGATTACGACATTCCTATTCTTTGGAACGTTTGGGTTTAATTTCTTTTTCAATATGATTTTTACGTACCGATACTGCCGTATGTTGGAGGAGGGTTCGTTTCGCGATAGAACGGCCGATTTCGTAATGATGTTTCTATTTGGCGGCGTTTTTATGGTTGCTTTCGCGTTTTTTGTCAATCTATTATTCTTAGGTCAAGCATTTACCATCATGCTGGTTTACATCTGGTCCAGACGGAACCCGGCCATTCGGATGAACTTTTTCGGCATTCTTAATTTTTACGTAAGTCAGAATTACGAGGAGGATTTATATTTGAATCAGGGTTGTTATGTTTTACAACATTTGTTTTAAAACATTGTTTTACAACATTTGTTTTAAAACATTGTTTTAAAACAGGTTTTTTTCTACTGTTATTGTTTATTTTCGAACTACATTCAATAGAATCATTTAGAGACTACCAGGGTTGTTTAAAAATAACAGTGTTAAAAAACTACCCGTGAGGTATTCCCCTAACCGTCAGGGAATCCCATTACAACGCCAAATGGAACAGAGAACCTACTATCAACTCAAGAGAGCCAATATTTGTAAAAGGATAGATTTTATATTATTCTTAAATCTCCATGAGCATCCCTTTATATTCGAAAACAATAATTTATTTTTTTCTGACACTTTGCCTTGAAAAATAAAAAAAAAACAAAAAAAACATGATTTAAAACATGTTTTTTTTAGGTGTTTTAAAATATTGTTTCATGTTTTAAAACCCATTTTAACAAAAAAACTGTTGTTTTTGTTTTAAATAAAAAAAAAACAACCCTGATTTGAATTAATTGATTGTTTTTTTAGGCACCATATCTTCCATGGGTACTGTTAGGGTTCTCGCTGCTATTGGGTAATGCAGTTTACGTTGATATGATGGGAATTGCCGTCGGTCACATCTATTACTTCTTGGAAGATGTGTTTCCAAGGGAACGTGGCGGATTTAAAGTTATCAAGACTCCTACATTACTGTGAGTGTTCCAATTTATTGTACTGAAATATATTCACACAACAATACTGAATTATTATTATGCTTTTGTAATATTCATGTAATATTTTTTATGTTAGAAAACAACTTTTGGATGGACATATAGAACCGGAATACAATTTACTACCGGAAGAACGTCCCGGTGGTTTCGAATGGGGGAATAATCAGGCACAAAATGAAGAACGCAACGACAGGGATGACAATTAAAAAACGAATAGGTCAACAGTTATTATTATTTTTGTGAAGATTATTTATTATTGATTGATTGAAGTGTAATATTAGTGTTAATTATTGAATGAGTACCAGTGTGATAATATATAATTTAACAAACTAATTGTTTTATTTTTATATTTTTAAGTTTATAGTTTAACTGCTTTATCCACATCCTTGTTTCGACTTCTTAGGACCATGTAATAAGAATATGATGCTCGGATAATCTATAAAAAAAATATATTAATGTTAATTCGAATTTTTATGGTGATAAATAAATATACATACCCACATGTACGTCTTAAGAGAAAGGTCGGTAAATTTGGCTGCTGTTAGTACCACAGGCGTCTGGCAGCGTCTAATAATAAAAGCCAACCCTTTTTGGAAATGTAAATTCGTTCCCACATAATTAGTTTCCGAACATGCCTCAGCAATCGCTTGACTTTGCACGGTAACCTCATTTCCCCAAAAGCAGCAGAGGAAAACCTGCACGGAAATTGCCGCTACGTAGGAAAAATCTTGACCGGCCTGTCTACTGAATAGACTAAACTAAAATGTTGCAATTGCAATAAAAACAAATACTGTATAGGTAAATAAACAGGGACAAAGTTAGAGATGATTCAAACTTAGTTGAATACCGTGAAGTTTTATTATATTAAGTTTCGGCAATTCAAGGTCATATTTTGTTTCTACTTGGTATAAGATCTCATCTAGGTTTGAACCATCTCTAGGAAAGGGATAACGTTAAATACCGTTGATGCGTGGTACATGGAGAAACATAAAATGCAAAGCGTCGCAAAAAATTCGAACAAAATCAACGTGCTGAAGATTTTCTCGAATTTTTCCGCGAGATTTAAGATTGCCCAGTGATAGTGAACGGTTTTCTTTAGATAGACGTCCAAGATGTCAAACGGTATTAGAGATGCGTCTATCTTTTCAGAACTCACAAAGTTTGCAGCATTTCCAGGAGTTTTCTGAAAAAATATATATATATATATACATCTTAGATATATATATATCTTCTTTATTACCTCTAACATGTCTTTATAAGCATTATCAATCATCATTTTTATACTGTTCTGTAGTAGCAAGCATTGGGCGCTTATGTGTGCCAAGATAGCACCTAATAAAGCGTCAGTTGTACTGACAATCATGCAGTAAAATATGCGCAAGAAGCCTTGGTAAAACCAAGATAGTTCAAAGTTTGGACTTTTCTTTATGTCCACGAGCGAAAATGGTAAAAAAGGCATGTTCCATTTGGTTTTGTCGTGAGGATTTAACACTCTATCCATCATGCTACCAAATATTCCAAGAAGTATCACGCACATACAGAAGAATTGATAAAGGTACCCCTAAAAATATGATACAGAATGGATCACTTACTTGCAAAGTATTTTATACCTGTCTGTCGGATATTGTAATGTATTTCTTCACAAGTTTGACCTCGTATATTCCACCGCGTTGAATATTTGGTTTAAAGACCCCAGATTCGAAAGAACCCAGCATATCGGCTATTTCTTTACGATAGTAGAGCAGGATGAAGTGTTTGACTAATCCTAGCAAATCGGTGGCAAGATAACTGCAAATGCTGATGAACACGCTCTCGTTTTCGAAATTATAAAACGCTTCCATTGTTTCAAGGATACCGTAAGAAATAAACATCACAATTGCCACAAAGATCGAATAGATTTTGTACGGAATGCTTCGTTTTTTGTGGTCCAAAGATATGCCTAAAAAGCCCAAGAATACTTTTTGGTGTTTAAAGTAATCTATTGGCATATCTTCTTCCATTTTGTTGTTTTTTTTTCTGTTGGAACTTCTTTTTTGTAGATACTTTGTACTATTACAAAATCAAGCATTAACAATGTCAGTCACTGTAAATGAATCAGTGTTATATATAATATTCAGGCTTTTTAAGTAATTTATCAGCAGTGAATTATTAAAAACTCTTGCGCCTATAAAATGCTATGGTGGCGTGATCGCAACACCTTACTTGACCGTGCATTTTAGCCCCTTATTAATAATTGTAATTTTAATAGTTTTGTCGCTCTAAAAAGTGGTGAGGTGATACTAAAATTTTAATTTTTTAAGGGTTGTCCATATTATCCGCTGTGATGATTCCGTAGGACCATATAATACGAATATGAAGCTCTTATAATCTAAAAATATAATAGAGAGAAATAATTAATAATGTATTTATGCTCCAGCATCACTAAATTATTAGTTCTATCAAAAAACGTTGAACATAAAAGTTTGAATAGATAGTCGCTTGTCTGGTCAAACTCGTACTTACTCTTGAATATGTTTGTAATGACAGAGAAGTAAACTTCCCAGCTGTCAAAACAATCGGTTTTTGAGATCTTCTTATGATCAGAACGAGTGCCTTTTGGAACCTGATATCGCTGCCTACGAAATTTGTGTCCCAGCAAGCATTGGCGACATTCTCGCTGGCCAAACGAATTTCATTCCCCCAGAAACAATAAAGACCCACTTGAATGATTACAACACCAACGTAAGAAAAATCCTGCGCAGCTCTCATGCTGAATAGGTCAAACTAAACAAAGAAAAAAGGACAGAAATCTTGTGGATTTTATCGCATTGCTGTAAACTAACCAATGAGGCATGATACATTATGAAACAAAGTATGAACAGTGTCGCTAGAAAGACACACAGCACGAGCATGTTGAATAGTGCTTCAAACGTTTCGGCTAATTTGATAATAGCTAGATGGTAGTTTATCACTTCCTTCGTGTGTTTTTCCAAAATCGGCCATGGAATTCGAGATGGATCCATTTTTTCGTTCACTTGTTCGCTCTAAACAAAATGTTGACCAGAAACATTCTCAGAACAATAGATAAACCTAATTTTAACATTAAGCTAGAAGTCAACAATGTCTTACTGGAAAAGCTTCTTCATATGCATTGGCAACGACTCGTCTTATCGCGTTTTGAAGTATGATACATTGACTACTGATATGAGCAAGTACTCCAGCGATCAGCGAATCAGTAGAACTGACAATCAGCGCGTACATTGTTCTCCAATAAAACTGGTAAAACCAGACTATTTCGTAATTTGGACTGGTCGCAACAGAGAACCATGAGAAAGGCATGAAAGGTAGTTCCCATGTAGAATGACTGAATATTACACGTTTTATCATTGTGCCAACACCTCCAATGAAGCAAACCATGATAACAGAGAGATAGTACATCGATGTCTGCAATCAGTGACAAACTTTAGTTACTAGACTTCAAGAATACCAGGATTATCGGATAAAAAACATTCATACTTGTCTGTTGCTGACCAAAATACATTTTTTGATGACGTGTTCTTCTTCATCACCCCCTCTCTTTTGATTAGGAGCAAAAACACCACGCTCCAAGTTATCTAATGTTTTGCCTAGTTCAATTCTATGATACAGGAGTACAGCCAATTTGATAACACCTTGAAATAAATTAGAAAAATGACCAATTTAAAGCATAAATAGCACAATCTTACCAAGTAGGTCCGTACCCAAATAGCTTAAAATGCTGACCAAAGTGTCCATATCATCCATATGTACGTATACTTCATACAATTCAATCACAGTATACGTTAGAACTATAGAAGATAACCATAAAAATGCATATATCCAATACAACAAACTCTCAGTCGGGCTAAAAGAAACACCGAGCAATCTCAATACAGTTCTTTGCAAGGCAAAGTAATTTTTGGGCCTTCCCTTTGGGTATTTAAAGAAGACAATCATTTCGCGGGAATGGTTAAATTTGATTAAGTAGATGGGAGATAATAACCGGTCTTTATAAAAGGAATCATACTTTTTAACGTAATTAAGATTTTATGAAGTGGGAGGAAAGTTTTCAAACAAGGGGTTTATTTTTTGTTTGTCTTATGGTAAGTAAGTATGTTGAATATTAAATTAGGCACGATTGTGTTGTCGTTTAAATTTAGTTAAATGAAAACGCTAACATTTTAATAAGCGATTCTTGGTGTATTTTTATAAATTATTAAGTATGTTGGGATATGCAACGTTTTAAATCGTATTATTATCGCAATTAAGTTGCAATATTGCCTTACTGTGTAATTATATGCCTCAATATGTAATGTGGTTATTTAGTATTGCTCTTGCGTAGGTAGAAATTAAATAATTTAAATTCTTGAAAATGTGTAATGTGTAAACACAATTACTATTATTCAATTTCGTGAAGCCACAGCCATTCTGGAGCCCATCCTAACGTCAGTCAAAGAATTATGTACATTTAATGTCTATCATAACCTGATAATTTGCAATACAGCGACGAAGGCGTACACATTTGCCACTTTTGAGCGCTATCGTGTATGTTTCTTCTACGTGACTAGTCAGAAAATTCCCAAATGAAATAAAAGCATAGGATATTGAAACATTACAATAAAATCTAACGAAAGCGTTGATGCTTGCTTTCGTTCGAGGTAAACTAGTCAGACGTTTTGCCACAAACTGATACCAAACTTCGTAATTACCAACAGTGGAAGTTATCGAGAACTGAAGCGTGTTTTTCTTCTTCACTGACCCGTAACAACAACATTTATAGAGTTCCCTACTTACTTACATATAACTGATATAACACAGAGATAACTGTTTATAAAATGACCAGTTCCTTTTAAAGCAGTATCGTATCACTCTCGCGGTCGAAGAGATCGTGTTGAATATTTCAAGTTGCTCTTAAACCAGAAGATCAACAGTGAGTAGTATGTTTTCCACTGGACACGATGTCCACCTCGAAAAATAAGTGATCCTACTATAATAACAATAATTGGTCGGTTGCTATGAATTTGATTCTGTGAAGATGACGGATGTGAAGTGTGTTTTGTTGACTTTATTCACGCTAACAACACTCACGATTTGCTTAGGTAAGTCGCGAAGATGTATACACACGACAAACCCAGATTGTACAGTTTGTTTTATTGTTCTATTAGTGAAAAACGAAATATTATGCTTTCGTACCAAACAGTGTTTATATGTAGAAATACATAATGTTGGATATTATTGGTGAATGTTTCTCAATACATTGATGTAGCTTATGAGATCTCGCGTATCTATAGTTTTCTGCAGAAGAACGGTAAAGATTGATATGTGATAATACTTCTTAATAACTTAATAAATACGATAAATGAGTTTCAAACTATACCAGTTTGTTTTATTGTTTTATTAATGAAAAACGAAATATTATGCTTGAACCAGTTTGTGACAGCTGCTCGAACAAAGCTATTATTTACCTAAATATTTTCTTGATAATATCGTCCATTTCCAGAATTGGGAGGTAAATGCGGGCCGAACCTGGAAGGAAAATGCGTGTTGGTCACCGACTGCTCAAGAGCTGTAGCCTTGTTGGCAGCGAATAAACCTCACGGTCTGCAGAGATGTGGCTTTTCAGGAATTGTAGAAATTGTCTGCTGTATTTATGTGACCGATAATAAAGCTAATATAACAAGCGTTAGAGGACCGGCCAACCTTAGGATAAGCATGAGAGGTAAATCTCTGATAAACTAAGTGATAAATTGATCTAAAAATTCTCTATTGCGTTTTTTGTTTGAATCCTTTTCAGCATGTAACAATTTCAATAACAAATTGATGATCGAGACCCACATTATCGGCGGCGAGAATGCTACTTTAGGGGAATTCCCGCACATGGTAAGTGTGGTTTTTAATGTGCAGTGTGGAAAAAAGTCTGGAACACTGAAATATCTTAACATATTGTCATTTCTGGCAAAAGACAAGGTCAAAAACAAGGACCCAAGGAAGATTATTGATTTATGGCTAACTTTGGCTCAATTCTGATCAGTTCCAATGTGTTGGTGTTATTCTTTAATAAAATTAATTTCAGGCAGCCTTGGGTTACGAAGATGACAACAGTGACAACCCAAGTTGGAGTTGCGGTGGATCTTTAGTCAGCGACAGGTTTGTTCTTACAGCAGCTCATTGCCTGGTAACGATTGAGAAGTACGTATACAGATTAGGGGCATTCAGCGAACTTAATGGTTGTGTGGTCAGCAAAATACGCTACGGTTTTGATTACTGTCCAGCAGTTGAGTGTTCGCTGAACGACTACGATAGGCAATGCTACTAACCAATTTATTAAAGCAATGAAACAAAATTACTCTTGCTTTTGTAGGTGTGATTTGTGCACTGTTTATTGATTATCCACAACTTTGGACACCATGTAGGTGTGATTTGTGCACTGTTTATTGATTATCCACAACTTTGGACACCATAAAATTCTTGTCATGCATTCTTATTCCAATTTAAAATCTTCCTGAAAGTCATGTTAATAAATACACTCACACACAAACGTTCAGCGAACCGTAGCACACAACTATTGACGACTGTTGGATACAGTTGAGTTCGCTGATCACGTCCATTGCAACAAACACAAAATAGCAATGATTGGTAACGTATCGTTTGCAGTAAAACACCAATAGTCGTTCGTTTGGGGAAGTTGGATCTCTTCGGCAACGAAGATGGCGTGGAAGCCCTAGACGTTCGTGTAAGCGACGTAATCGTTCATCCCGAGTATAACATTGCCCTCAAACAAAACGACATCGGTTTGTTACGATTGGCCAACCCTGTTAATACATCCAATCATGTCAAGCCAGCTTGTTTGTACACGAAGGACGACATACCCAAGAGATTGGAAGTCAGTGGTTGGGGTGTCACCAATACAGGTTTGTTCTCGTTGCTATTTATGGATTTATACAGTTCTGTGCTACTTAAAGTATGATATGAATAAAAACCATACATCCTTTGCTCGTATTTCTCGTTGTGTAAAGAAAAAGGTACTGTATATATTTTTTTTAGAAAAACTAGCATACGCTGTTGTAAACCCAGCCTCGGTTCTTGCTATTTTTGTATTGTTGTTTACAGGAAGTACTTACCGGTTTTTACAGAAAACCGCTCTGCAACCTGTGGACATGAAGGAGTGCAACGCAACAATATCAAAGGAGTTGCTAAGCAAACCACTATTTGAAACGCAATTATGTGCCATGTCGAATGATTCCACGCCAAGAGATACTTGCCGGGTTTGTCACTTTTTCTTCCACACACCTTACATGTTAAAATTGTGTGTAAATGTATTTAAAAAGAGTATAAGTAATAGAGATACGTTTTTAAAACATTGTTCAATGTTTAATATTTGCAGGGTGACTCCGGTGGGCCAATCCAATATATAACCCAAAAAGAAGAGGGTAATCCATCTACCAATGCATTCTTTCTTGTAGGGGTTACATCTTATGGAAGGGGTTGTGGTGGTTCACTACCCTCCATTTATACAAGGGTGTCGAAATATCTCGACTGGATAGAAGAGAACGTTTGGCCACAAACTTAACTTTAAAGACCTCAAATTGTGATTTATATTTTGCCATTAAATGCCTTAAATATTCTGTATTTGATATTTTCTATTTATTTTAATTTTACGTCCGAAAAGATATTAAACGTATTCTTATAGCAGCTTTTATTAACGTGTATTTATGTATTTAATGGAGCAGTATCACTTGCAACGTCTTAAATAAAATAGGAGCAAAGAATGACCGATTACAATAAGATCTAACAAAAGCGTTGATGCTTGCTTTCGTTCGAG
Organism: Aphodius granarius; assembly: GCA_963971325.1. Lineage (NCBI taxonomy): Eukaryota > Metazoa > Arthropoda > Insecta > Coleoptera > Scarabaeidae > Aphodius > Aphodius granarius. The sequence goes on along the minus strand of OZ020227.1, from coordinate 8,544,333 downwards.
GTAAACCAGTCAGACGTTCTGCCACAAACTGATATCAAACCTGGTAATTACTACAGTGGAAGTTAACGAGAATTGAAGCAAGTTCTTCTTCACTGAACCGTAATAACATTTACGGAGTTCCCTACTTACTTACATACGACACAGTGATAACTGTTTATAAAATGACCAGTTTAGTATCACTCTCGCGGTCGAAGAGATCGTGTTGAATATTTCAAGTTGCTCTTGAACCAGAAGATCAACAGTGCGAAGTATGTTTTCCACTGAACAATATGTCCACCTCGAGAAATAAGTGATCCTTCTGTAATAACAATAATTGTTCGCTTGCTATGAATTTGATACAGTGAAGATGACGGATGTGAAGTGTGTTTTGTTGATTTTATTCGCGCTAACAACACTGACGATTTGCTATGGTAAGTCGCGAAGATGTATGCACACGGCAAAAACCAGTTTGTACAGCTTGTTTTATTGTTTTATTAGTGAAAAACGAAATATTATGCTTTCGTACCAAACAGTGTTTATATGTAGAAATACATAATGTTGGATATTATTGGTGAATGTTTCTCAATACATTGATGTAACTTATGAGAGCTCGTGTATCTATCGTTTTATGCATAAGAACGGTAAATATTGATATGTGATAATACTTATTAATAACTTAATAAATACGATAAATGAGTTCCAAACTATACCTTTTACTGCATGATTCCACAGTTTAAAATATGATTTTATATTAACAAAAACCTGATTTCTCATTAATGAAAACAGAATGCATATTAAAGAAAATTAATTTATCACTTGTTATGAATTCAGAAGTTGCAAATATGAAAAGAATATTAGCAATGCAGAACGAATCGTTAATAAAATCAGTCATCAACTAATTTATGTTTTATAACATGTCATTCAAAAGCAGTAACTATAATTTGCAATAATATTATGAGTTACATAATTACTCATGTATAATTGTATAATACATACATTTTACCGTATTATTTCACGCTCAGTAAAAATACAAAACAGAGTCAATAATATGTTAAATTATACATAACTGCCAGTAATGCTATAATAATCATAAACAAACCATTTCTAAATATGTACATAGTTTTTTTATTTATTTTATATCCAACTTCAGCACACTATAAAAAATTTAATGTCACTTTTCACTGAAATTTATTTTCAGAATTAAGAATTCTGTTTTAATTTTGTGTGAAATTAGATTTTATTAATGTGATCTTTTTTTTATTTGTGTGAACTTTTGAAATGACATTTTAAAAGTGTGAAGTCATACTATAAAAGTATTGTCAGTCAGGTCTGATATTTTCATGGAAATAAATATGGTATAATAAATAATCTCAATTGTTAAGTAAGTTTTTCAAGCGAATACATATGTATATTTTTTATACGCATGCTATTCTCCAAAATAAATAAGTTTTATTTGAAACATTTTGTATTGAATGAATATTTACGCATAATAAAAACCCAATTAACCTAACTATCTCATAATATCGACAATGCCTATGTTCTTAATGGTTCACTTTTAGTAAACAAAGCATACAAACATCCTGAGTAAAGTATATTTAATGTAGACTTATAATGTTTGTGTATTGCAATATGATAACTATTTATAATCATAACGGAAATTATTAAATGTTTATCGCACTAATTAATTAACGTTTACTTCAACTGAGATCCATGCCGCCAAATTACGCAGTTTCTTTTTTAATATCAACCACGTCATCTACATAAATAAATTACGATATCTTTATCGTTGAAGATGAACTAAAATCAACATTTATACGTATCTATTTTCATATTTATTTTATAGAAAATATAAAAACCCACATCAAAAAAATATCAAAATTATAACAGAGAGATTTGTAACTTTGTGACGTCATGCAGTAAAATCGTCCATTTCCAGAATTGGGAGACAAATGTGGGCCAAACCTGGAAGGAAAATGCGTGTTGGTCACCAACTGCCCAAGTGCTCTAGCCTTGTTATCAGCGAGAAAATTACACGGCCTGCAGAGATGTGGCTTTTCAGGATTTGTAGAAATTGTCTGCTGTCTTGATGCGACAAATAATAAAGCTAATATAACAAGCGTTAGAGGACCGACCAACCTTAGGATAAGCATGAGAGGTAAATCTCTGATAAACCAAGTGATAAACTGATCTAAAAATTCTCTATGGCATTTTTTGTTCGAACCTTTTGCAGCATGTAACAATTTCAACAACGAATTGGTGATAGAGACCCACATTATCGGCGGCGAGAATGCCACTTTAGGGGAATTTCCGCACATGGTAAGTTTGATTTTTAATGTGCAGTGTGGAAAAAAGTTTTGAGCACTGAAATATCTTAACATATTTTCATTTCTGGCAAAAGAAGGGTCAAAAACAAGGACCCAAGGAAGGTTAATGATTTATGGCTAACTTTGGCTCAATTCTGATCAGTTCCAAAGCGTTAGTGTTATTCTCTAATAAAATCGATTTCAGGCAGCATTGGGTTACGAAGATGACAACAGTGACAACCCAAGTTGGGATTGCGGTGGATCTTTAGTCAGCGACAGGTTTGTGCTTACAGCGGCCCATTGCCTAGTAAGGAATGACAAGTATGTATACAGCTTGGGCGCGTTCAACAAACTCAATGATTGTGTAGTCAGCAAAACACGCTGCGTTTTGATTACTGTCCAGCAGTTGAGTGTTCGCTTAACGACTTCGATAGGCACTGCTACCAACCAACGTATTAAAGCAATGAACCAAAATTACTCTTCCTTTTGTTGGCATGATTTGTGCAACTGTTTATTGATCATCCACACAACTTTGGACACTATAAAATTCTTTTCATGCATTCTTATTCCAATTTAAAATCTTCCTGAAAGTCATGTTAGTAAATACACCCACACACAACATTCAGCGAACTGTTGCTCACAACTATTGGCAACTGTTGGATACAGTTGAGTTCGCTGAACACGCCCATTGCGACAAACACAAAACAGCAATGATTGGTAATGTATCGTTCACAGTAAAACACCAATAATGGTTCGTTTGGGAAAGTTGGATCTCTTCGGCAACGAAGATGGCGTGGAAGGCCAAGACGTTAGTGTAAATGAAGTAATCGTTCATCCCGAGTATAACATTGCCCTCAAACAAAACGACATCGGTTTGTTACGTTTGGCCAAGCCTGTTAAAATATCCAATCATGTCAAGCCAGCTTGCTTGTACACGAAGGACGACATACCTAAGAGATTGGAAGTCTGTGGTTGGGGACGTATCACCAATACAGGTTTGTTCTTGTTGCTATTTATGGATTTATACAGTTTTGTGCTACTTAAAGTATGATATGAATTAAAAACCATACATCCTTTGCCCGTATTTCTCGTTGTGTAAAGAAAAAGGTACTGTATATTTTTTTAGAAAAACTAGCATACGCTGTTGTAAACTCAGCCTCGGTTCTTGCTATTTCTGTATTATTGTTTACAGGATCTACTTACCGGTTTTTACAGAAAACCGCTCTACAACCTGTGGACATGAAGGACTGCAACGCAACAATATCAAAGGAAGTGCTAAGCAAACCACTGTTTGAAACGCAATTATGTGCCATGTCGAATGATTCCACGCCAAGAGATACTTGCCAGGTCTGTCACTTTTTCTTCCACACACCTTACCTGTTAAAACTGTGTGTAAATGTATTTAAAAAGAGTATAAGTAATAGAGACACGTTTTTAAAGCATTGTTCAATGTTTAATATTTGCAGGGTGACTCCGGTGGGCCAATCCAATATATAACCCAAAAAGAGGAGGGTAATCCGTCTACCAATGCATGTTTTCTTGTAGGGGTTACATCTTATGGAAGGGGTTGTGGTGGTTCACTACCCTCCATATATACAAGGGTGTCGAAATATCTAGATTGGATAGAAGAGAACGTTTGGCCACCAACATAACTTTAAAGACTTCAAATTGTGATTATATTTTGCCATTAAATGCCTTAAATATTCTGTATTTGACAGTTTCTATTTACTTTATTTTACGTTCGCAAAGATATTAAACGTATTCTTATAGCACCTTTTATTAACTTGTCTTTTTATTTGATATTATTCTAAGTGTACGGATAGAATTTCGATTCTGTTTGATAAATTAGCTATTTGAGACCTAATTTATTTATTAAACTGTATCAGCACAACAACATAAGACGCAATGATCGCGAACAAAGAGATCAGCATTGCGTTGTTAATTGGGAAGAATCCAACAGCCGAAATATTAACGTTTTTTGCTATTATATACTTCGATAACACGTCCAATTTGTAAAATGCGAATCTATGCTTCCTCTGTCCATCGAATGTGTTCAAATTTTCCATTGCCCACGAACAGACAAGCAACGTTTTCCTTCCTTCATTCGTTAGTCGATTACACGAAATGGTAATCACAATAATTACAACCTAAAATAAAAAAAAAAACTAGAAAGATATGTTAGGTCGTTTCTTATCAGTGGCTCACTCGGCCTCTGGCGCACGAGAACATTTTTTGTTATCTCTGGGATGGAATGAATTTTTTGTAAAAATGTTATGAGAAGAAGTATACTCACCAAACTTAAACTGGTTCTTATAAAACACAATACAATAATGGTACTAGTCAGTGTACTTCCCATAATATTGTACACCAACTCATCAATAACATAGATAGTCCAAAAAATAAACCTAACCATCAATAATAACAGTTGCCAGGCGAAAATTTCGTTGAAACAAATCATCAAATCGGATAGGAATAAATAAAGCTGGCATAAATCCGAAATCTTTGAACAAAATATCATTTTATCCACGGCTTTGGTTACGTTTTTCTTTATCATTTGGCCGGCGATCGTAAAGTTTAGAATTCTTAGCGAACTTAAGTACTCGTTGACGGTTTTGTCTATCGACAAATTTATCTTCTCAAAACGAAACTGAAGACATAGGGCATAATTGTGCACCAATAATCCGAAAACAATCATGAAATAATTGTTGTAGTTCTTGTAGAACAACTGGAACATGGTTCCTGTACCGTTCACTTCAAAAACGAGCGCGAAAATCACGAGCAAAATCATATAAGAAGTACCTGTTATTAATTCGTAATAGAATTTATAACCACTCTCTTTTTTAATAGATATTTTAATAACTTCGTCAAAAGTGTTTATTTTCTTACGATAGTCAATAATCAGATTTCTCTTGAAAATTCCGAACTGTAGCATAGAGAACGCGGTGAATAAAGCCATTAGGAAGCTTGTCATCAAATCAATTCGTAGCAAAAGTTTATTCTCAATCGACAAAATCTTGTAGTTCATTGTCCATCCCATAAATCCAAACGTGAAACATAACATAAACGCAAGTTTTATTTTCTGTGTTGTCTTTAATTTGACTTCTTTATAATCCCACGTTGTCAAAATTCCGATTAGAGCCGCTAGAATCTGTAGCGGTTTTATAAACAACATTTGATTTTCTCTGTTACATAATGGGACCTTCATGTTTTTAGGTGTGTTCTTGATAACTAACTGTACTTAGGTTGATTGCGTTTTGACGTTAAAAATGATCGATGTACGATTTTTAACTGGTGTTTTATTTGTAAACGTTAATCACCTGATATAAAAAGCAGTGGTTCCCAAACCACTGCCAAAATTTTACCTAGCCAAAAAACATATATTTATTTTTATACGATGAGCATAATCTCGGTTTTACATTACACAAACTACATATTTTATTCTACCAACAATGTTTTAATCCTTATTAGTGTATAGTTCATTTGCTTTCTTGTTTATAATGCTCGCCACATTCACGTATACTCCAGTTGTAAGGCCTACAAAACCGTACAATATAAGAATGATATCAATAATAATCCTCCATTTTAATCTTCCGTATCCGACTTGATATCGAGCGCAAATATCGATTAGACAGGGAAACATGAAAGCCAAATGTGACAAGGCCACAGAACCCAACAGAGATATAAATTCACCCAAGTACGGTACAGTAGCCGCCATAAAAACTAGAAATAAAATCAGTGTGTGCGATTATTGATAAAAAGAGAAACAAATTTATTGACTAACATGATAGTGCGACCAGACCAAGTCTTAAGAGGTATTCCCATACCAATTTATGTTGTGAATCGTTCAAATGGGTGAACATATAGGTGTCATACAGCAACCTCACAGGGACAATACCATGAAGTCCAAGAGATATGAAAATAGCGATTGCAAAACCAATGTTTGAACAAACCGCTAATCTGAAAACAAGGCGAAGTTTTGACCTCGAATAACTTTCGTAATTTATTTTGGAATCAGATCATTCTGTCACCAAAGTAGAAACAAATTCTTTTAGTACAAAATTTTCTAGTACGTTACAGTTCTGTTGTCGGGAAATTCAAGTTGACTGCATCGTAGACATCATTGCCGTATTTCCAATATCCGAAGAAGCCAACCGTCAAATAGATGATTCCAAGAAATATTATACTAATGTCGTAGACGTAGTGAAAATGTGCGGCGTTTCTCATATTATTTTCGACGGAAACCACGACGGGAACGCTGGTAAACGCGAATAAAGTCGTACCGAAGAACTGTGGCAAAAGCATAAAGTCGTTTACCATCTCTCTTTCGTCTATTTTGACCAGCGGATCACGAAATATGTAGTAAAATACCACTACGATAACGGCGCATGTAATAACCAAGGAGATATAGGAAAGTGGGACGAGCATTTTGAGATTTTTCACCGCAGAAATTGCCATTGCCGGGAAAACCATTATAAGTAAGGCGACTTCCACAATAACGTCTTTGCCCGTTAGTGAGTCTATCACGTATTTTATAGAAACTGCCACGAATAATATGTACACGCACATAACACCGATTTGATAGATCACTATAAAGACATCGGTGAGTTTCCTGTAACAAAAAGAATATAGGAATAATAAACAAGAAGTAGTCTAACCTGTACTTATAGATAAACATACGCAAAAAATTCGCTGCACTTCCTCAATTTTGGCGGTCCCATTTTCAAACCATAACGCATTGCGTTGGTGTAGGTCATCACTGGTACCTGCCAAGCCTTGCAAACGAGATGAAAATCAGCAGCCTGTAACATATTTCCAATAAATAGTGGGAAATCCAAAGGTTCTCAGTACGAGGAGATTAAAATTAGATGGTCAATCTATTCTTTTGGCGCTGAATATTTTTTTCTCATAAATCGTTGTTCTTACCAATATGTGCATGCCAATAGTAGCTAGAACCCCATTGCAAGTACTGTAAATGAATCCCATAAGTAGCCCAGCACATTTAAAACCGTAGGGCAAAGTCAAAATTCCCGTTCCTACAATACCCTTTGTGATATGTGCCAGTGATTCAATATCGCTAAAAAAGCATTCGGTATTGAAAATTTGACCAATTTAGTTTTTTTTTTACTTTTATACTTTGTCGCTTTTGTGAGGTTCCTATTTTTGTACGGTTCATATTCGGTGTTAAGGTCTGGTTCTTCGACAGGGCTACGAAAAAAAACATCAAACATTTAATTAAAACAGCAATTTAATCAATATCATTCAATGCAGACAACTCCAACTCAATTCTCGGTGTGCTAACTGTCAGTCTTGGTGCTTTTGAAAGGAAAAATACATCATTTTCTCTCATGGCGATAATTTTAAATTGAATGGCCTACCATAAAGCACAATACATACGGTTTCTCCCATTTGTCGGCCATTTTACGGGCTCCCAATTGTTACTATCACAAAAATTCCATATTCAAGATTTCAAAATTGACCGCAAATTGACATCGCTCAACTTCAGTTGATGCAGTGATCTGTAAACAAACATTTTAGGCCGGGTTTATTCACCTACCCATAAAGTCCTGAATAGCTATCGGTCAGATAACCTAATTTTTGTGAAAATCTGGCAATTTCATCAAGATTTAGATCACAAATGTAGATGCTATCCACCTGTCACCATGTTTACGTCATTTCGATTCTTTTTGTTGATTTCGTCGCTTTTTCGCGTCACGTTTTTATCTCTTATCTTTAGTTGTAACCTTAACTTAGCAACGATGCTACTTAGGTAGTCTTCAGGCAGATTTAGCATCTGTGAAACTGAGAGTATTCAGCGACCATGGCCCTATCTTTGTCTGTTTACGATGCTAGAGGACACGTCCGACCCAGTCGATTACATTCGGAAATTATCCTCAAGGACCACTTGGTGGACATCGAAGATCTTGCCTTCAGGTTTGATAGAATATAGGATACACTACCCCAGTCATTAAACGATTGAGATATTTGTAGATATGACACAGATTTAACGACAGGGTTGACCGCGGATGAGGCAAACTTCCGTCTGCAGAAGAACGGTTTGAACCAGCTCAAACAGATGAAGCCACCATCCACGTTTAAGATCTTCTGCGAGAATATGTTTGCAAATTTCGCGATCCTGCTATGGATCGGCGCCATCCTTAGTTTTATTTGTTACGGCTTGGGCCATGTGGGCGACGACGCAGTCGACACCGACCAGTTAATGATTGGTAAATATTAGCTTTGTTCGGTGGGTATACCAGAGCAGCTTGAAATTTCAACTATATATCATCCGTAGGGTGCTTGTTAATCTTGGTAATAATGGTCACTGGCCTATTCGGCTTCTACCAAGAGTCGATGAGCATCTCAGTCATGGAAAGTTTCAAGAAGATGCTTCCCAGAAAAACGACGGTCATCAGAGATTCGGAATATTCCGAAATAGATACGGAAAATGTGGTCACCGGGGATATTGTGTTAATGGAGGCTGGTGGTCTGGTCCCAGCGGACGTTCGTCTCGTGGAAGTCAACAGTATGAAGGTCGACAACAGCTCGTTAACAGGGGAATGTAATCCCTTGTCGAGGAACCCCGACGTCAGCGAAGAAAATCCTCTGGAATCCCCAAACATGGTTTTCTTTGGAACAGTGGTCGTAGAGGGCAGTGGGATGGGGATAGTCATAGCAACTGGAGACAACACCTACATAGGAAACATAGCCGGACTCACAGCGACTATCTCCAAGGAAACTCTCATGAAGAAGGAGCTTCGAATCTTCATCTACTTCATATCAGTGGTCGCGCTGGTTTGCGGCGTTATTTTCTTCGGGTTGTCGCTTGGCGTCGCCGGACATACGATCCTCGAGGCCACGCTGTATTTCATCGCGATCGCAGTCGCTAACGTCCCCGAAGGTCTGCTGATAACACTCACGGCTTGTCTCACCATAACGGGGAAGAAGTTGGCCAAGAAGAACTGTTTGGTGAAGTCGCTACAGGCTGTTGAGACGCTGGGAGCAACCAGCGTTATATGCTCGGATAAAACGGGTACTCTGACCCAGAACAAGATGACCATCGTCCACATGTACTTCAACAACACAATCGTCGACGTCCACAGCAAAAACTTCTTCCCGGATTCCTCAACGTCCTTCACTGTCCTTTGCCGCGTGGGCATCCTCTGCAACAACGCGCATTTTCACCCGGAAGATTTTCACCTCCCGCCCGAGTATCGCAGAGTGGTCGGTGGCGCCAGCGAGGTGGCGATCTTCCAGTGCATGGAGCGCATCGTCGGCGACGTTATGGACAAGCGCTTCAAGAATCCGAAGGTCTGCGAGATCCCCTTCAACTCGACCAACAAATACCAAGTGACCATCGTGATAAGGAGCGATAACCGGTATCTCTTGACGATGAAAGGTGCGCCCGAAGTCGTCCTGAGCATCTGCAACAAGATCCACACGAATTCGGCCACGGTTGACATCGGTCCTCACGAGAGTAGTATCAAGAACGCCATTTTCGAGTTGAGCAACATGGGCGAGAGGGTCCTCGGCTTCGCCGACCTCGAACTCCCACAGGACGAGTATCCCGACGGCTACAATTTCGACGCGAACAATCCGAACTTTCCGCTGTACGATCTACGATTTGTCGGACTGATGGCTCTACTGGATCCGCCCAAAGCTGGGGTCTATGAAGCAGTGCAGAGATGCAGAACGGCCGGGATAAGGGTGTGTATGGTTACCGGTGACCATCCCGTTACCGCGGTCGCCATTGGTAAAGCGGTTGGGATCGTTTCGCCGGAACGAAGGTCCATATACGACATTGCGAGAAAGGTAACTAGCCTTGTTTTAATGTTGGTTAGTTATAGCGTTTTCTTTTGGGAAACTAGGTTACCCGAGTGTAATATGCTCCATTCCAATTTAGTCATGGCAGCACGAGCTCTGTTGATGAGAAAAGTTGCACGAATATAGTGCCAGAGTGTGCATCAGTTTTACCAAACGAAAACGTTATTAGTCTTGTTTCTTTAGTTGGAGCAACCTGTGGACCAGATTGACGATGAACATCTTAAGCAAGTCACGGCGACTGTTGTAACTGGACGAGAGCTCTTGGACCTCGAGGATTACGAGCTGGACCAATTGGTAGTCGATAACGATGAGATAATCTTTGCTCGGACGACACCAACGCAGAAACTGAATATTGTTGAAGCGTTCCAGAGATCCGGCGAGATTGTGGCGGTGACAGGGGATGGAGTGAACGACTCAGCTGCTATGAAACAAGCGGATATAGGTGTCGCCATGGGAATCACAGGATCGGACGTGACGAAAGAAGCTGCCGATATGGTGCTTCTAGACGACAACTTTGCGACGATAGTCAAAGGAATCGAGCAAGGCCGAATTGTCTACGACAACTTGAAGAAATCGATTGCTTATATCCTGACGTCGAATATGCCAGAGATAGTACCGTTCCTCTTGTACGTAATCATGAACATACCAACTCCTTTGACGATCATAGCGATAATCATCATCGATATTGGTACTGATCTCCTACCGGGATTGAGTTTGGCCTATGAGCAGGGAGAAGCGGACATCATGTTTCGGAAACCACGTGACACGGACACGGAAAAGTTGGTGAACTGTCGCCTGATCTGTTTTGCGTACCTCCAAATTGGAGTGGTGCAAACTCTGGCGTCGATGTCATGCTACTTTACATCGTACGCGCTACACGGTTTCTGCCCGTCGCGCCTGATCGGGATTCGTCACGAATGGGAGGATAAGACCATCAATGATCTGAAGGACTCGTACGGCATCGAGTGGTCGTATCAGGCGAGACAGGAACTGGAGATGCGGGGCATCGCCTCATACTTCTTGGGGATCGTTGCGACGCAAATCGCTGACGCAATCATTTGCAAGAGTAGGAGATTGTCGATCCTAAGAATAGGCCTGCACAACTGGATGATGAACTTTGGTCTCCTTGTTGAAGTATTACTAGCAGCTACTGTGGTCTATACTCCGGGGCTAAATAACTTTTTTCGGTTCGCGCATGTCCCCTTCTTGGCTATTGTTCCCGCTTTTCCGTTTGCGGTTTTCATTGTCATCTACGATGAAACTAGGAGGTATTGCATCAGGTCTAAGCCCAAAGGGTGGGCGTTCAGGGAAACTTACTTCTGATTACCGTTTGCTTGTATTGTATCTTGGATTGTTCGAGTAAAATATTTTCGATTGTTTGCAGTTTGTTGTTTTCTTTTTCTTACTGACGTTTATTTACTGACTAACACGATAACAAATCAACTTATATTTGAAGTGTTACTCGTCCTTGAATGATGTTACACAGCTAAGAATTGAGACATACTAACAAAGTATATGACACGAATATTTACTGATTAATACGGCAACAAAACAAATCATTTTTGAAGTGTTGAATTAATCGAAAACCTGCTTATTATGACAAATAATGTCGAAAGCCAAATTATTTGATTATAAAAATTGCTTTGATACTAATAATTCGATTCACCCCCTCCCCATTGAGTCGATGATGAATAAAACAAGTATATCGCAACAATTAATTAACTGCTTAGTTTATTTGTTACAAATATCAGAGTCATCACAATATCGTCATATCACATGCTGGTTTCTAACTAGCAAATCCAATCCCGCATAAATGTAACGAATCGCCATCGACCAACTGTATGCCTACCTCCAGGAACTTGTACTCTTCAAAACTAACATCAAAACACCTGAAATAAAAATTTGAATTTACGGAAAAGTTTAGAATAGATATAATTAGATTACCTAGCCTGCCAGTCATCCGGAACGTGCAAACCCCGAACAGCAAAGTTGCGGTTTGTCGTCGAAGGCGTGATCCTAATCGCGTCGATATCGTCGGCTCCGCTCGGTCCCTCTCGGGACGCGCACACGATTCTAACGATCTTGCCGAACCGATCCTCGGCGAGCAGTACGATCTCATAGTGGCGATCGCTCTCGGCGCGCAGCGTATACGCAACGATTGTCAGTCGCCCGAAAAGTACCATCTCGACCGAAAAGAGCCGATGGATGACGGAACCAGTGACGATCGAGTCTGTCACGAGACAGAGTCTTCGCCCGTTTACGACACGCTCACGCACGCACGAGCAGATGCCGTCGGCCACGTGCGCCGCTTCCCTCAAAACTTCCTCGGTGGCCGCGTGAGACGGAAAAAACGAAGGTTGAATGTCTTGTTCCTCCAGGTTGTAGTAATCCTAATGATAATAACGAATAACATCACACGCTGTACAGTTATTTATTTTTTTTTTTGCTATTATTATATATTAATATATATATATATATATATATATATATATATATATATATATATATATATATATATATATGGACTTATGTCTTTTTGGGAAAATAAATAAAAAAAAAAATATGTTTATTTACGGCCAAAATAGTCAATGAAGGTTAAAAAATAACTAAATCAAAGTGTACCTTTTTTACTCCTGAAGAGAAACAAGTGGCGAACGGATATTTGACCGGATGTGTGTAGAGGAAAGGCCAGAGGCTCTTCCATAGCAAACTGTCCCTGGAGTAGAATCTTTCAAGGAAGTTTGCGTCAGGTTCCTTGTTCAGCGTCTCGTGCGTCCAGCCTTGTCCAAAAACGGCCAGTGACAGGTTGTGCCGGCGCACCGCTTCCGCAGCCTGCAAGCGAAAAGGTTCCACCAAAACATTCCACGCTCAGAACGACAAAGCAGGGTTGTTATAAAAAACGTTTTTTTTTTATTTAAAACAAAAACAACAGTTTTTTTTTTTGTTAAAATGTGTTTTAAAACATGAAACATTGTTTTAAAACACCTCCAAAAAAAAAAACATGTTTTAAATCATTTTTTTTGTTTTTGCAAAGTGTCAGAAAAAAATAAATTATTGTTTTCGAATATAAAGGGATTGTCATGGAGATTTAAGAATAATATAAAATCTATCCTTTTACAAATGTTGGCTCTCTTGAGTTGATAGTAGGTTCTCTGTTCCATTTGGCGTTCTAATGGGATTCCCTGACGGTTAGGGGAATACCTCACGGGTAGTTAGTTGGATTTAATACGAAACAATTTAATATTTACTATTATTTATTTTAAAAGGTTTTTAACACTGCTATTTTTAAACAACCCTGGTAGTCTCTAAGTGTTTCTGTTGAATGTGGTTCGGAAATAAACAGTAACAGTAGAAAAAAACATGTTTTAAAATATAACAACCCTGCCATAAAGTGACTTCAACTCCTTAAATTCTGTTACAATTGCGTTGGACAAAAATGTGTAAAATTTTGTTGAAGAAAAAAATAAAGAAACGTACCACATGCGAGTTGAACTCTCCCCCACCAAAGCAGCCGCGACCGAACACGTCCAGGCCAACAAAAACATCGAGCAATCTATGGCGGGCATTCACAACACTTTTCTTCAGGTTGTCCTCCTGCCATGTGTAGTTCAAGAATATACCGTCGCAAACATCAAAAAAACACCTAAGCATCGAAATAATATATACGTTTTTTTCTGTGTGTTGCTTACTAACCTATTGAGATCGTTCAATTCATTCTGCCACTTAAGGGCGCCATCTTTGGTGACGCTATCGTACCAGATGACCTGTCCTTGGGGTACCTTCTCGTGTAACCTCTTCGTCAGATGGCTGAGGAAGTGAACGAGGTCCATAGGCTTTTCTACAACGTTCTCGACGTTCACCAACCAGCCGTCAAATTTGAACAACACGCATAGATCGACGAGGGCGTCCGCAACGGATTCGCACGTACGACGGTCGGCGAGGATCTCGTCGCAGATACGCGCGCCCTCTGTCCATTCCGTGATGAACGTACCTAAGATTGGCACGCCGTTCTTATGCGACAGATTAATCCAAGAAAGCGGAGGTATCGTGAGGAAATGGTGGCTGAAATACACAAAGATGTCGATCTGCGGCCATCTGTAGAACGCATAAGCGTTACCTTCGTTTATACCGCCAACAAATCTGAAATATTTTATGTTTGGAACAGGTGAAAATCAGTGCAAGGTTCGTACCTATCCGCCAGATATCCATTCATCATGTCATGGCAGACCAACGTTTTGGGAACGCGTCGCTTAGCGTACCGTATCTTTGGTACGAATTCAAAGTCCCGAACATGGCAATCGGTTTGTTCATTTTTGACGACAAAGTCCGTCCTCGACCTGATCGGAACGACTCCCCTAATCCAATCGGGAGGTGTCTTGAGAAAGGCCCACATCTCCCGCAGGGATTTAATTGGGGCGCAGATGTTAGGTCGATGAACGACGACGTCAAGTTGTGGTTCCGTGATCTCGACAATGACGATGCCATCATCAGCCACTGAAAATGACCGATACAATTTACGGTATACCAAACTCGCGTCCAATAAATATACTATATGTTCAATACAAAAAAGGTCTAAAATTGGTATGACAATTAAACAAATTTTAGTGGTTAGAATTGATGTCCATTTTGTTGTTGTTTTCGTTACTTCAATTTTCTGACGTTTTATATGTCAATGTCAATTGACCTGTAGCCAACATGTATAACATTACAAGAAAAATAAATCTGGGCACACTAGACTTTTTTTTATTGAACACGCGATAATAGGTACATATTTATACTTACTAGTCTGCTGTTTACCGTGCTGTTTTATTGTTACTGCAATCGCTAAGTGCAGAATCAAAAATTCTAATTAAGGAAATGCAGTCAGGATGTGCGTATCCAGAGCAAGTTGATAAGTTCTAATGCGATAGCCGATTTAAGTATCACTGCGTAATTCCACATGCTGACTGGCTGCTTGACGAACAGATAGCGTATAAATGTCACAGCGGCCTGATTTTGCTGTTTTATCTATCTAATTTATCGTAATAATCTCAAAATGTACGGTTATGTTTCAGTTAGATTGAATCACGATTGAATGACCTTGCGCCATTTTTACCAGGCAGTGCAGCCACGCTGAGGTCTCTTGAATTCGATAGAAGGTACCCTAAAAAATCGGTAGATGTCGCCAAAATTCGGTAGATTAAAACAAAACGCATTTTGAAGCGTTTTAAAGCTTTTTATTACAAAAATAACAAATACAAGAGAAAATAATTTGTAAATAAAAATAGTATTCCACAAAAACAGATATGTATTTATGTATGAAATATTTTGAAATTCAGAAATTGATTTAACCACTTTTGCACCAAAATGCACATCTGTAATGTCCAAGAAATGTCTTCTGTTTCTGAAATGAATATTTTCTGTTGAAGTTGTTTGTATATAATTTCGTTTTAAAAAGCAATCACAGAATGTTTTCAAAACATTTGATATATTTCAGTATATCACATGAATTCTAGGACTTTCTGACTGCATTTCTTTATTTAAATTCTGGAAAATAGGTACAGTACAATCTAAAAATTGCATAAATAATGTTGTAACGGGATCATTTAATTTCTGTAATATGTTAAATGTGGCTAAAACATCATTCTGTGCAACTGCATCAGTGAAGTATAACTTAAGTAAATAAGAAATTATAATTTGCATTAAAAATCCATTATCCTACAAATTCGGTAGAAAATAATAACGATTCGGTAGATCGGTAGATAAAGGTTGAAATCGGTAGATCTACCGAAAAATCGGTAGAAGTGGCAGCACTGTTACCAGGGGATATACATATCAGGACCGGACCACGTATTAAGTTGGGGGCCCTATATTAAATGTAAATTTAAAAGTAAAATGACTCATCATTTAAAAAAGGGGTTATGTAGAAAAATCCAAATGTTTAATTGAAATAAACGAATATTTTAAAAAGAAATAAATTTTATTATTGTATAAATGAATGTTATCGTTATGAAGTACTTAGCTTTTTATATTAATCAGATATAAAACAAATATATAATAAGACAGTGGCATGTGTTCCACTTAAAACTTCTTATTGATGACACCAAATAATGTCCTTTGCATAGTGCAAATATAGCATGTATGCTTAATACGCTCCTGCGCTTAGTACACTTCCATTCACGTATTGATCATAACAGATCTGAAGTGAGGTCATATACGATACTTTTGTTCACTCATACTACTGTATATCGTGTGTCAGCGTATCAGCGTATCACGTTAATACCAGCAGTACTCAATGTGTTGACCTTTTTACAGGAACACCGCAAGTCAACCTGGTAAAGGTTTACAAAAAGTAAACAAAAAAAAACTGTTAAAAAAAACTGGATACTTCGCGCCTCTGTTTTGAAGTTTCTTATAGACTAATTCCCCAAGACACAAGGCATATGTTTATTTATAACTGAGCAAAATTTGGCGGTGATGTTCTTTTTCTCTCTACGAGGGTATAAATTTTTACGGGCCTACGGTCCTTGGCCTCCTATTGTAATTTTTACCACAACTTGATACCTCAACTTGAACTTGCCGCCAACCAAAGCATAGGTTGTATATGCTTAGATACCTATGAGTTAAGCTTGCCAAATTTACTCAAAATGGTCAAAAGAGAGGGCTATTTCGAAGGAAATCCCAATCCTTGTAAATTTATCCCAATTTATCCATGAATCGGACATTGTTGTCAACTGTTGTTGATTTCCACGTTGCCAGGGCAACGTCTGCTGAATTTGTCAGTTGCACATTTGTCAGTGCAAGTAATGAATGGTATGGCTTTTCTATTTTCCGGTGTGTAAGTAATAAATTATTGGGGTCTCAAGCCGAAATTCTGCACAATGCCATGGCACCTGTACAAATGCCAATGTGGAAGTAAGTATACCAACTTTTTACCCGTTGCAACACCTTAACCGAAAAATGACATGGCGAAAAAACGGCCCTCACAATTTTTCTCTTTCCCTCGATAAGGGAAGGCCTACCTCCCTCAACGGTACATCATGATCATTCTCGTCTCATTCGGCATTATCATCAGTTTCGGGCAAAGGGTCAACATCAGTATGGTTATATCGGCGATGGTTAAGACTACGGCCAAAGAGAGGAACCACACCGAGTGTCCGGTTTCCAATAAAGCTCCCAAAAACGGCACGGTAACCCACAAACCATAATACCAATTGCCTTTTAAAGCTACACAGATAATAAACCTTACCTCACAGTCACCACAGCTCCAGCGTAACTATTTGTATGTTTTCATGTAGAAAAACGATGGGACAAAATCGTGGACACACTTCGAACAAAACGCCCTTTTGGCCGCGTTCTACATCGGATACGTGGTGATGCATCTGCCGGGCGGATACATCGCTGATAGATATGGAGCTCGACATTTAATGAACCTGTCTTTATTGATATCTTCGGTGGTGACAGTGCTCTTTCCGGCAATGGTCCTGAACATGCCATTTTGGGTGGTATCCTGCGGCAGGGTCGTCATAGGATTAGCACAGGTGAACGAGAATCGCTTCATCCGTTCAAAAAAACCACACAAATGGCAGAAAAAAATCTTTTAAGCCGTAGTTTACTCTTCTGTCGGAGTCTCACGTGTTAATTTTGTTTTTAGGCCAGCGTGTTTCCTTGTACCTCCACGCTGATGTCACGCTGGATACCCAAAACCGAGAGAGCCACAATGGGCGGTATCGCGTTCGCCGCCAATTCATTCGGTATCATCATTGGATACCTAGTGAGTGGCCTTTCAGCGTATCTGGCGAACGACTGGCCGCCGGCCTTCTACATTTGGGGGGCCGCGGGAATCTTGTGGTTCGTCTTCGCCGCCACATGGCTCTACTCAGATCCCGACAGTCATCCATTTATTACTGACAAAGAGCACGACATGCTTACTGAAAATATACGTAAGCGTTCTGGACTGTTATGCACGGATCTATAACTGTAATGCTTCCATTCCAGGGAAAAAAGAGAAAAACGTTCCGCTGAGGCTTGGAAAAATAATGAGCGACGCGGCCGTTTGGGCTGTGATCGCCGGCCAATTTGGCCACTCCTATCTAATCTTCTTCTTATCGACGAACATGCCCAAGTACTTCAAGGACCTCTTGCAGATGGACATGAAGGAGAACACGTTTGCGTCCTCGTTTCCTTACCTGCTGCAATGGATCGCCAGTGTGGGCAGTGGAAAGTTGGGCGACTACAACATCAAGAAGAATGGATGGGACGTGTGCCTCGTGAGAAAGTTATACACCACTATAGGTCAGTGCGAACCCATCTCCACTTTATTCCACTGTAAGGGCTGGTTTCTCAATACACGTTCATGTTCCGTTCTTGTTTCTGTCAGATTTGCGAAAGGGGTTTCTGGCCTTTGTATTGAAAAACTCGCCCTACCTTTTCTTTTTCAATTACTCTCTCTTAAAAGTAGAGATGTGAGTTGACAAGACATGCAAGGCTGTGACCACGACGTACTGCTGCAGCATGTATGCCGCCTGTTCTGTATTCTTGTCTTTGTTGAGAATGTCCAATGATTCACGTACTGTAGATTTGATATATGGCAGTTATTTTTTGTACTGTTTTTTGATCAGATTACTTATTGTTTTACTGTTGTGCGTAAAGTGATGTTGGTTGAACGAGATGTAACCGGATTCGGACTAAACTCTCTGGAATTCAAACCAGGTGCGTATTATATCAAACACGACGGTGGCCACATATCGACTGACTTGTTCATTCTAAGGTAATAGAAGTAATGCTTTCCCAACAATCGACGTTCTAAATTTTGTCTGCAGAAAGATTTCGCATTTATAGGTAATGCAGTTGGAGTGCGTTTTTATGTGGTCTTTTGGTCTTGGATGTTTTTAGAGTAGATATACTAGAAGGATCCAAAATCAAGGGGTCGAAAGTCAAACTTTTGCACCCAAGTGTGGTAGTTTAGATCAATCTGCATACCAATTGCAGTGCCTATTGCGAATGGCACATGGTGAGCTAGCATGCAGAGCAGTGATCGCGACAGCAGAGTCCTGTCACGTACTTGCTATGCCATTTTTTTCTCTGTCACTTGCTAATTAACTAGACTCGGATCGCGCATACGCGGCAGTACGTGGATCACAGCCTTGTAACCACTTGTAATAGCATGCCCAGGAGGTAGGCATTGCCCAAAAATCTAATATTATTAGTAGCCTCGTTACCAACTTTTTCTTGTCAATCCCCAGCCTCGGTTCTGCCTAGTATATGTCTCGTTTTGGTACCGTATATGGGCTGCGACTTTGCTCTGGTGATCATTTTGCTCTGCCTCTCACTGCTCACAATGGGCCCTTTCTACTGCGGTTTGAAGGTCAACATTATCGACCTGACTTCAAACTTTTCCGGAGTCTTGATGGCCATCGTGAACGGACTGGGAGCAGTGGCTGGTATCATGAATCCATATATCGTCGGATGGGTTACTCCAGATGTACGTGTTTAACAACTTAACTTTGATTACTAACTACTTACTTACCAATTAAGCGCATTTTATGTCGTTCTACCAACCACTTCGCCATTACGCTTCTATCACTTTTTACGTTTGGACACGTTTGAACCGAGCCATACACCACTTTCCTATTTAAATGAATTTCGTGTGGTCGCTCTTAAAGATTAAAAGCTTTAGCTAGACAAGGTCTAACCATGTCTTTAATATTAGAGTAAATATTTTGTTCAGGTCATTGTAAGGCAATGTTTTTTATCATTCATTAGAATACTTAACAATCAATGATATTAATTACGTTTTTACAATGAAAGAACGATCGAAAATGGTAAAGATTAGTTTTGATTTTAATACAGTTTAATATTGACTTTAATAGAAAACAAAGAAAACACACAGCGTTTGTCGCTGCGTTGCAAATGTCAGATTTTGACAAATGTCAGTGCCACTGACATGACATATGAGATGTTAGTATGTCAAATATTATTCTGTCATAGATTCTGATCTTAGGTAGGGTCCAGTGAGTTGCTCTGGCTTTGCAAAATTGAATAATTACAAAAGAGTTTAGACACTTTACTGTGCCAACGATGTAGTCGGAAAGTAGGGTGGAGGCCATCCCAGATATTTTCACTGGCAATAGGCAATTATTTATCAAATCTTGAGTTGGACGAGTTGCTAGAAGATAGAATAGACCTTTTAACTAACGACCAGTAACTAGTAGTAACTTATGTAACTTAAACAAAGTTTGTTGCCCTTTAATAGTATTTTCCAGCAATAACTTCTATTGAAAAGGTGTTGCTGCTTTTTTCCACTCTGTATAATTCTCCCTGTATGTACGATTTAAACACTCGATTAAACTTAAATCTTAAAACTTAAATCTTAAATAGTTAACTAAACTAATTAAATAATTAACTGTACGGGATAACACACGTTGGTAAGCGAGTTTTGACAGGAGATTCTTCTACAAATATATCTACAGTTATTCTAGATCTGGTACTAGCAGAGTGTTAATATGTGTCATGAAATATGTACTTGTTACTGGCCCTCGTTCTTCACAGTGCAGTGTACAGTAGTTCAAAAATAGTCATAGCCAAACCACAACAGCTAACTTCGACCATAACGCCCATCTTTTAGTACACGATCTGCATGAGTTTAGAACCGGACACGAAAATCAAGAGGACACAACCAAGGACAGACTTGACTAAACTCAGTGATGTCAGACATAGATACTTCTGTTAGAGATTTAACCGATTTTGACCAAGCCGATACCAGCTCATCACAATTTAAAGATCAATGGGATGAATGGTTTAGGCACTATGAGCATCCAAAGAAGCAGTCTACATTTTGATAAATGTCAACGGGCACTGACATTAGGAGGATATCCAGAGTGCCTGCGGCTTTACGAAATTGGAGAACTGCAGAAGTTGAGACGCTTCAATGGGGCAGGAAAGTAGTCGGAAACTGGGGTGGTAACCATCCCAGATATTTACTATTGCTAAAGAATAGAAAGACTTGGACATGGACTGAAAAACTGCCAGTGCCGACGAAGGAATAATGATTTAATCAACATCTCGAGTTTTTATTATGATATCACAGTAATAAAGGACGACAACCATGTAGGCATAATGCTAACTAAATAAAATTTAATTTAGTATGAATGATATAATTGTAACGGTAAACAAGTAATAATATAATTAAATAAATAATAAAAATAATCTTACAGGGAGCAGGTAGAGCTATGAATGCAGGTTTTAAACGTGTTAGGGCGGGTTTATTCTCCTACCCGTAAAGTTCTGTATTGCCATCTGTCAAATACGTCAAATTTTGTTGCCCAATTACAACTCGTACAAGCTACTCTTTCGTTCTGACCACTGCCACCCTAATCTATCAACTAAGTAGGGCTTTATCTGACAGAAAGCTATCTACAAGCCTCTAGGTTTTTATTATTTATATTATATTTTACACCATTATTATCGTCTCTCACTTGTTGCATGTTTTCTAGTTGTAAGATTGGTCGCGTTCACAAACGCTTAGCAACACTTCTGGTGAATGCTTTATATTTAGATAGCGCAATGGCGAAGTAGGTAAAACGGTATCGATGCCTGGTACACACTAGCAGGGACCATCCAGGTAACTCTTACACCCCAATTTCAGCATACGTTCGCTCAATGGTACATTGTAATGTGGTGGATCTTCGCTGTCGCAACAATCACGAACATAATCTACTTGATATGGGCGAAAGCTGAACGAAGACCATGGGACATGAACGAGGACGATAAAGCGAAATACGCGGCGGCGGCAGCAATAGCCAAAGCGGAGAAGAAGAGGAAGAAGGACCAGAAGAAAGAGGACAAGGAGCTCGAGAAGCTCGACGCCGAAGGCAGAGACGAGCGCAAAGCGGCGGAGAAGCAAAGAGCCGACGAACGGAAGAAGAAACTAGCTGAAGATCGCGCGGCTAGAGACAAAGCAGAGAAAGACGCCGAGGCGGCTAGGAAGGCCAAAGAGAAGGAGGAAGAGGCGGCTCGAAAGGCGGCGGCGAAGGCCGCAGCGGCTGACCGAGCCCAGAGGAAGAAAGACGCCGAAGCGAAGAGGAAGCAAGATGAAATTGATCGAAAGAATCGCGAGAAGCAGGAAGACACAGCTTTCAAGCAGAAGCAGAAGGACGAGTCTAAGCAGAGGGCTGATGCTAAGCAGGAAGCCGCGGAAAAGCGAAAGCAGGCCGATGAAGACCGGAAGGCCAAGGAGAAGGCCGACGATGAAAATCGTAGAAATCAAGAAGAACAAGCGGAGAAAGAGAGACAGCAGAAGAAGAGACAAGAAGAACAGGCGCGGAAGCAAGCTAATGAGGATAGAAAGAGAAAGGAAAAGGAGGTGGAAGAAGCTGAGAAGAGGGCCGCTAATGATAGGATTAATCCGAAAGCAGCTCAAGCAAGGAAGGAGAGGGAGGCCCAAAGGGCAGCGGAGAAGAGATAGTTAAGCCCTTCTTGGTTTCCCTTTGAGGCACATCTTCAAATTTGCTCATGTCTGTTGGTCTTGCTTATGTCTATGTATCTATGTCTACTGACGATTGATGTTGTTGTCAAGTGTAGGCCTTCAAATTTGCGAATGTCTTGTACTCTAGTGGTTGATTCTGTAGTCTCTAGTATTGCTATAAACTATGTCCCAGTTTTTCAAATAAACTGCGTTTTATTTCGTCTAAACGTTGTTTGCTTTTTCTATGTTATGTTGTTTTGCATAGTGTTGGGCAAAATTAAATCATTCACCATAAACGACGCGTGTTGCTTGGTATAAAATACGGTTTCACCAGCTAATCTTGCTTTATATTGTTCATTAGACTCATGGCAATAATTATTGTTAGCTTCATTAAGATTGCATAATTATTTTGAAAGTTATAAACTCTTGAAAAATGTTTGTCAATAGGTATATTTTTCTTCATAAATTGTTTTCTTGACTTTGTATTGTTTTCTCCGATATTTATTGTACTGTCGGCCACTAATCTTGATTTTGTATTCATAAATAGACTCTTGGTAATAATTCTGGTTAGTTCCAGTGAGATTCTTTGATTATTTTTGAAAACTTTTAAAAATGTCTGAATATCTTTGCCTTCATAAGTTGTCTCCTTGACTTTATATTGTTTTGCCTGAGATTTATGGTGGTGTCAACAACTACTCTTGTTTTATATTGTTTATTAGACTCTTATGAATAATTCTGATTAATTTCATTATTTAATTAGTTTAGAAGAACGTTTATCAATATATTTGCTTTCATAAATTATACCCTTGATCATATATTATTTTGTCTGACATTTATGGTCGTTTCAACCACTGTTCTTGACTTTATGTTGTTGATATAAATAACGAATAATAATGAATAGTGAAATAACGAATTGATAGTTTTTGCACATCTCTAGTGTGGATCGTAAAAGTGGGAAGTATAAAAATATAGAGCGCAATGGCGAAGTAGGTAAATGGCAAAAGAACGGTAAACACCAGCTGAGCTAGGTAACTCATATACGAAATTTCAGCACACGTTTTCGCAATGGTACATAGTCATGTGGTGGATCTTCGCTGTCGCAACAATCACGAACATAATCTACTTGATATGGGCGAAAGCTGAACGAAGACCATGGGATATGAACGAGGACGATAAAGCAAAATACGCGGCGGCGGCAGCAATAGCCAAAGAAGACAAAAAACGGAAGAAAGAACAGAAAAAAGAAGACAAGGAACTCGAGAAGTTAGACGAGGAGGGCAGAGACGATCGCAAGAAGGTCGAACGCGCGAAATACCTGGAAAGACGCCAGAAACAAAAGGAGGACCGGGCGGCGAAGGAAAAAGCTGACAAAGAAGCCGAGGCGGCCAGGAAGGCCAAAGAGAAGGAAGAAGAGGCTGCGCGTAAGGCAGCCGCGAAGGCAGCAGCAGCGGACAGAGCCCAGAGGAAGAAAGACGCTGAAGCGAAGCGAAAGCAAGATGAAAGCGACCGAAGGAATCGCGAGAAGCAGGAAGACGCCGCTTTCAAGCAGAAGCAGAAGGACGAAGCGCACCAGAGATCTGATGCTAAGAAAGACGCCGAGGACAAGCGAAGGCAGGCTGAAGAAGACCGCAAAGCCAAGGAGACGGCTGAAGATGAGAATCGTAAGAATCAGGAAGCGCAGGCGGAAAAAGAGAGACAGCAGAAGAAGAAGCAGGAAGAGCAAGCGCGGAAACAGGCTCTCGCAGATAGAAAACGTAGGGAGAAGGAAGCCGAAAAGGCTGAGGAGAGGGCAGCTAATGATAGGATTAATCCGCGTGCAGCGCAAATTAGAAAGGAAAGGGAGGCTCAACGGACAGCAGAGGCGAAGAAATGATTAATTCAATTCCAGATTTCCGGGTTGGCTTGGGATTTTGGATTGGTTTCGTTCCAGATTTGGAATCATCAAATTTGCCTAGTCGTGCCATTAGTGTATTGTATTAATTATCATTGTGGCAGTATAAATTACACATAAACCATGCATTGTTTCTCCTTAACCTTACAGTCCAGGGAGCAGTGAATTTTTGGGGGTTTCCCATAATAGCCAGATTGTATTTTAAGCTATTGTTATAATGCACTATAATGCAACTATTATTTGACAAATTTTCAGAACTGCCATAATAAGAGAAATTATTTTAAAATAAAATTTTCAGTTTTTCACCTGCCAGATACAGTTGCCATGTTTATAGATTAGACAGACTGTTTTTTTTTTTTTTTACTTAACTTTAGTATACCCCTTACTACTAAAACCATTTTCATCAGTGGAAAAATATTGGAACCTTCCCACCTATGCATATAGAACATATTGCTCAGAATTACTAACTGAACAATTCTATGAATGTTTGCTGACTGCGAAAATAAGGTCCAAAAAAATTCACTGCCTCCTCGACTATTAGTGTATTGTCTCGTTGGATGTTGAGGTATCACAATCAAACACCACAGGTAAGTAAACATGTTTATATAATTAATCAAACCAAACTATAAACATTCTGTCCAATACAAGATTTGCGTTAAAACTAATGAATTTAATCATTCAAATTTGACATTTTTTGTAAGTTGCTTAGGTTGTTGTCCTAACTTGCCAGAAACCCAACCAACAAAGCTGTCAGTGCTGTCATGTAGAAACTGTAGTTCTAATATGTCAAATTCATAAATTCGTTTACTCACTTTTGGGACTTTCTCCAAATGCCAGCCAGTGAGACTATCATCATTAAAAAATAACCACCAGAACTATGCCGAAAGACGACGCAGCTTTTCAGCAGAAACAGAGAGAAGAATTGCAGCAAAGGTCTGACGCGAAGAAAGACGCCGCCGATAAGCGAAAGCTAGCTGATGACGAACGAAAGGCGCGAGAGAGAGCAGAAGAAGAGGCCATCAAGAATCAGGAGAAGCAGAGCGCGAAAGAAAGGCAGGAGAAGAAAAAGCAGGAAGACCAGGCTCGGAAGCAGGCTAACGAAGATAGGCAACGTAGAGAGAAGGAAGAAGAAGCCGCTGAAAAGCAAGCAGCACAGGACAGGATTAACCCTCGAGCGGCGCAAGTTCGAAAGGAGAGAGAAGCAGAACAAGCAGCAGCACAAGCAAAGAAGTGACCAAGTTTTTGTTGTCAGCTATGTCAGCATTGCAAATAAATTACATTTTGCTTGTCCCTGAATATTCTGTAGTAAGGTACAACTAGATTCTTGTTACACATTCAGCAATTTATTTATTGACTAGACCTCAATATTATACGAAATGAAACAAAGCAAGAATACCACAGAACGTCGGTCACAACCTTGCCTGCAAAAAAATGGCCACATCTCTATTTTACGTATGTTATAAAATATATTATTTCAAAAGAATGCCATAATAGATCGTTTGCAAGACTGTAGTTATGGGACATATTGGTAAGTCGTTTTTATAAAAGAAAAACGTATTACGTATTAGACAAAGCCTGAACAAAAATGCATAATGATTTTATTCTGTTTTTGGTGCAAAACTCTTTAGGTTTGGCCGGACCTGGGATCTGTCTAGTGATCATTCCCTACTTAGGCTGCAGCTCGGCACCGTCAATAGCCATGGTTGCTATAGCTCTGTTCCTAATGGGGCCTTACTACAGTGGCGCTAGGGTAAACATCCTCGATATGGCTGTGAACTGGGCTGGAATGTTGATGGCCATCGCTAATGCCGTTGGATCACTTCCTGCATCAATAAATCCGTATTTGATCGGATGGGCTGCCCCAAATGTACGTACCAAAATATGCTGAACAATCTATTATGACCTGAGTTTTGGTAAATATTAAATTAGTGTCTTCGTGAATCGTCAATTTGCCGGCCCTACGTTTGTTTTCGCTGATCAAAAGAGTCTGGGGAGCATGAAAAGTAATTAGCAATATTCCCGGTCATGTCTAACATATTTGACACGGTTTTCGTTGTTGATTATTTTAGTCTCTGGTAAATTCGCAGTTTAATAATGTGAACCTAAATAGTCAATGGTGTTGATAAAAATTAATAAACATAAATAAAAACCGCTAAAAGTATTAATTAATAATGATAAACCCTAATCTAAAACCACGCGTTTAAAGATGAGTGACGTTTTTAACCCAATCGTGTTGGTGTATGTGTGGTGCCATAACTTGTTGGTATAAAAATAATTTAGTGTCAAGAATGAGGATTTTGTTTAAAGGCCTGGCTATAGTTTTGATCACCATCCTCAATCAGCATCGCCCTCAAATTCTTTTGATTAGCCGGAAACGATCAAAACGAATCCGTAGAACAAAGTTCCATTGATAAGTTCCATTTTCAGGACACGTTCTACGAGTGGAAGATCACCTTATGGTGGATACTATCCTTGGCCATAGCCGCTAATATAATCTACGTGGTATGGGCAAAATGCGACCGAAGACCATGGGATATGACAGACGGCGATGCAGCCACGTACGAGGCGAAACAGGCAGAGGAAAAGGAGAACGAGAAACGCCAAAGGGCAGAGAGAGCCGTCCAGCACCAACGAGACAAGGAACAAAAGGCAATAGATAAAAAACGCGCGAAAGAACAAAAGGCAATAGACAAAAAACGCGCGAAAGAACAGAAGGTAATTGATAAAAAACGCAAGAAGGAGGAAAAGAAACAGGAGAAGATACAAAAGAAAGAGAATAAGATACAAAACAAAGAACGAAAGAAGGGCGAAGCGATCAGGAGGAAAGAGGAACGCGAAAAAGCGGCGGTGAGACGTAAACAAAACGCAGAGCAGAGGAAGATTCGGAAGAAAGAAGATCGCGAAGCTGAGAGGGAACGCAGGAGGAGACAGAAGGAAGAAGATGCTGCTTATAAAGCTGCTAAGAAGGAATCGGCTGCTGAAAGACGAAAGAGGAGGAAGGACGCAAATGCCAGAAGGAAACAAATCGTGAGGGGTCTTAAGAAAAGAGACCGTGATGACGACTTGGCTTTTAGAAATGCCCAGCGTGAAGCTAGGAGGCAACGCAGGTTGCAAAAGCGCGAAGAGACCAAAAGGCGCAAGCTGGCTGAGGTAGAGCGACAATCCAGGCAGAAAGCCGAAAATGAGGTTGTCAAAAAGAGCATCGCTGAACAAGACCAACAACACAAGCAGAAGAAGCGTGGTCAAATTGAAGCGCATAAGCAAGCCGTCAGAGAGAGAAAGCAGAGAGAGCGGGAGAAGGATTTGGCTGAAAAACGAGCTGCTGAGGAGAGAATACGTAATGCTGGTGGCAGTAAGCCCAAACAACAGCAGCAGAATACACAGCAGGAACCAAAACATGAGTAAAAAAAGGAATATAGTTTGCTGTTATGATAGGGTGATTTTATTGACAAATTTCGTGTGATGTATGTATATCGTCATATTCCCTGTGACATGTGTCATTGTGTTTATGTTATAAGCCTTGCAGTACTATAAAACCGATCTATTCATAACATAACTTATAAAAGTATTAGTCGTATGTATGTAATTGTGACTGATAGTTATGTAATCTATCAAAGTGAAATTTAAACTACTAGCTGTACTTCTAGATCGTGTGATAATAGTGTCTGTCAAAGCTGTACAGAAATGCTGTGTTATGGTGTACCATGGGTATTATTGTATCATTGTGCCAATATAGTATTGTAAACCAGAATGTCTGTGTTTTATTTAAAACTACTTAAAATTAACGGGTTAACTGCCAAGCTAAATAAAACGCTGAAGAGGTCATTATGACCTCTACTGCAGTTAACCTGTTAAGGGCTAGTTTTTTCACCTACCCACTGCACAGTGCCACCACTACATCTGATCTATAAAATCGCGTATCTAATAGATAGCAATTCAGGACTTTATGGGTAGGTGAATAAACCTGTATTTTCCATCATTTAGAATTGGTCAAAAAATTCACATAATCAAAACTAATAGTCCAGGAGCCAGTGAATATTTTTGGACCTTATTTTCCCAGTCGGTGTACGTCTATTGGTGACACTAATCAATAATTTGAGTCTGGCAAAAATTTTCCGATGGGGTCCAAAGATAAAATAGATGAGTTAGACTAAAAAAAACTAAAGGCTGATGATAGATTTTCGGACCCCCCCCCTATCCATATAGAAAATATTGCTGAGAATTACTAACTGAACAATTCTATTGATGTTTGCTGACTGTGAAGCCCATGGTTGCAAGGTTGGCAACCATGGGTATATCGCAACCAGCCAACGGAAAAATAGCCGTGTGTTTCGACTAGTACCCAGTATCTAGTATGATGGTCTTTACTACCTTCATAAAAGAGGAACCTCAAACTCATTCAGGAAGATCTTTAGCAATCTCTTGGTTTTTCAATATTGCTGTTTTTTGACATTTTATTACATGTGCCTCGTGTTTAAAAAAAACTTCTTTACACTTCCAGAATACGTTCTTCGAGTGGCAAGTCATTTTATGGTGCATTTTTGTCCTGGCCTTGGCTTCCAACATAGCATATATAATCTTAGGAAGATGCGATCGAAGACCATGGGACATGACCGATGCAGACGCCAGCGCTTACGAACTCCAAAAGAAGCTCGACAAAGAAGACAGCAAACGACGCAAGGAACAAAATGCGATCGACCGGAAACGGCGCAAAGAAGAAAAGGCCAGCGAAAAGAAGCGTCGAAAGGAAGAAAAGGCCAACGAAAAGAAGCGTCGAAAGGAAGAAAAGGCCAACGAAAAGAAGCGTCGAATGGAAGAAAAGAAACGTCGAAAGGAAGAAAAGGTCATCGCAAAGGCGCGCCAAAAGGAAGAAAAGAAGCGTCGAAAGGAAGAAAAGGCCATCGAAAAGAAGCGTCGAAAGGAAGAAAAGGCCATCGAAAAGAAGCGTCGAAAGGAAGAAAAGGCCATCGAAAAGAAGCGTCGAATGGAAGAAAAGAAGCGTCGAAAGGAAGAAAAGGTCATCGAAAAGGCGCGCCAAAAGGAAGAAAAGAAGCGTCGAAAGGAAGAAAAAGTGGTCGAGAAAAAGCGTCGCAAAGAACAAAAGGCAGCCGATAAAATCAGGAAGAAACAAGAGAGAAAAGAGAGACTCATAAAGAAAAAAGAGGACAGGAAAGCGAACAAAGAAAGAAAGAAGAACGAGATGGCTAGAAGGAAAGTGGAGCGTAAAGCGGCAAAAGATAGAAGAAAGCAATATAGAGCGGAGAGGAAAATCAAGAATAAAGAAGACAGCGAGGCTTGGCGTGAGCTGAGAAGGAAGCTAAGGGCTGAGGATAAGGCTTATAGAGATGCCAAGCAGCTGGCAAAGGTTGATAGGAGACAGAAGAGGCGCGACGCGATGGCGAAGAGAAAGCAAGACGCGAAGGAACGTCGGAGGAGAGAACGTGATGATGATCTTGCTTTTAAAAGGGGACAGAAGGAAGCCAGACAACAGAGGAAACTGAGGAAGAATCAGGCTAACGAAGAACGTGATATGGGAGAAGTTGACCAGATTGTTAAAGAACTAAAGACCGATGAAGCCAGACAGAAAGCCGAGGAGAAACTAGACCGGGAACGCAAGCAGAAAAGACGTGATGAAGCCGTAGCCCGTAAACAGGCTATCAAAGAGAGGAAGCGCAAGGATAAAGAAAGGGAGATAGCCGAGAGAAAAGCTGCTGAAGAAAGAATACGAAATCCCGATGGAGCTTCAAGGCCGAAGCAACAACAGCAGTAAGACAGACCGATTTAGAAAGACATAGGAAGACATAACCCAAATTTTGTTAGTGTTAACACAAGCCATACATGGGATTTATTGCATCAAAATTTCTAGCTGTCATTTATTGTGAATTTGTCATTTAGATATGTATGCAAACAGTCCTATGACCACACGATCTATAATATTGTATAATCTCTTTTAACATGTAGTAGTATAACGTTAACCTTATCGTATGTAATTATAGAAAAGGATTGTTATTTTGTAATCTTGAAAGTGAAATCTATACTACTAGTTTTACTTCTAGATCGTATGATAAAATGGTCTTTGTCATGATATTGCTTCTCCTGTGAGGTGACTATGAACTTGTGCAATTGTATCAATATATTTCACAAAAACAGTTTTGGATTTTATTTCTTTTGATTGGCAGGAAACTGATTTGGAACCACTAGATTATTGGCGCGCTGCTTGGCGCGCTTATTGGCACGCAAGCGCGCTCTGTTTCGTATTATAACCAAAACCAAACCACCGGTTAGTTCACTCACTACCTAACCTAAACAAAATTCAGACAGAAACTTTAAATATTTCCAATTACAGCTATTTAAAAAAAATAGCACAAGGACCCAAATTCAAATTGTAAATACCTTCGCAATTGCACAAAGGTTAGTTTGCTTCCTAACTTAATAATCTCTAGAAATATTTACACGAAAACTCTATTATAGCTGGGATTATCTCCACTATACCTAGGACTAAGCTTCACGAGGAATTTTCGAACCAATAATTGCGACAGACCTTCCAAAACTTGTGAACACATGGTTTTCTAACAGCAATACATCAGTAAGTCTGGTAGGTAAAATTTCAATTCATTTGAATTACATATAATGTATGCTTAAAAAAAACTCTAGTGTGAGTTATTGTAGACCTGACAACTTAAAAAATGCACAGTTCAGCAAGTTTTAGAGGTTGGTTAGAGGTGACCAGTTTTGTTGTTGTTTTTATTGCTTTAAGAGCCAGTTGTACCAACTGAACAAGAAATTTATGAAAAACATCTTAGCACACTAGTTTATTAATTTTCTTCATTGAACATACTATATACATATACCAATTTTCAATATAAAATACCAATTTTTCAATACACCATTGTACCATAAGAAAACGAAAAATGTTTTGAAAGAAGTTGTGGAGATCATTGTTTTTCTATAGAATGGCACACCAAATTTTTATATTGTGACACATGTAGCATCTTAAAACCAGTAGTTTTTTAGTTATTACTTCTTTTTTTTAATATCACTTACATAATTTTTTTTCTGAGAAATTTTAAGTGGCGTTGATCTGATCACATAATGTTAACTTTGCATACAGGATATTCATAATCACTGTTTAGTACACAGTTTCTGACTTATAACTTGATTTTTTTAATGGAACATCCTGTATACAGTTTTGGAATCTACATATTTCACACAATAATAAATTCACAAGCTCTGATCTGCTATTTTTTTGGTTGATAATGATTTTGTCAAAAAGTTTGTCGTAATTTTGGAATATGGTGTTATGCTGGAACACGAGTTTTGGGCGGAAAAAAAACTTTTTTGAGGACCCAATAACAGAAAATGTTTTTTTTTAATTGACGTACATGCTTTAGTCTTACATACTGCAACATTTTGCTTGCACCAATTCTTTTCTAGAACGTATAAATTACCCAAAGAATCTTGATCAACTGTCTAAAACACATTTATTATTATTCAATTTCGTGAAGCCACAGCCACTGTGGACCCGCATAACAGAATGTATGTCATGTTTGTGGCACTGACGTTTATCATCAATTCGCGACACAGCAACGAAGGCTGTGGATTCTATCAAGCTGCTTCTATAAATGCTTATAAATGCTAAATGCTAAGCGCCTAAACTGCTTATCCCAATAATTTGTAAATCAGTATCCATATTTAAAATTACTGCAGGATGAGATGGTGTCAGTTGGGCCAAGATCGGATGACTCCCTAAGAAAACGCATGTAACTTTTGCCACTTCCGGTGGTAAGATTGTCACCAAAAACAATCTAGCTCGTCTCCTGGTAATTCTAAATGTTCGTACCAAATTTCAGTCGAATCCGTTGTGCCGTTTGGGCGCTATCGTGTTCACGGACATACATACATACACATACATTTTCCAGAAATCATTGCAATGGATCCAGGGGACCTCAAAACGCGTATTTCGTTCGAAGTTTTATTTCCGTCGATTACAATACGTTCCTTCTAGAGTACTAGTCAGAAAGTAAAAAAGTGATTTTTCACGATTTGTAACCATTTCTGCAAGAAAGCTGTAGATGAATCAAATAATGTATCACGTTCTATAAAAAATACATAAGTTTGGTATGTTACGATCTTATAGTACACGCAAAGGGTAAATAATTTTGGGTTATAAAAAAAACCTTTTCGTTTTTCTAAAAATAACATAAATATAGACGACGGCGACTCAAATAACTCACCCTGTATATATATATATATATATATATATATATATATATATATATATATATATATATATATATATATATATATATATATATATCTTTCAGCTTGCTCTGACAATGGTCTAAACGTATGGAGATATAGAGGAAACTTACGACATATTAAATTCACTTCAATAAGGAATTGCAATATGCATCAATCCAGACAAGAGGATCGTTCTTCTAAAGAAAATGGACGTTTTTTATCACGTTCTTACACATCAAAAGAAGAGTTTGTTGGAGAATATAAACGGCTCTACAGCACAAAAGAAAAATCTGAAGAACTGTATCTCCTGATGTTGGCGGATCTCGAAAAGGCTACTTCAGAGGGCAATATCGATCGCTTAAAAAAGTTAAGTAATTTAATTAACTATATAAGTGATGTAGAAGATGAAATAACTTTGCGAGATTATTATGATAATACTAACAACCCAATTAAAAGCAGCAACTTAGTTATCTTGGCTTGTAAACGCAATAAAACGGGGACTCTAAACTACCTACTTGGAAATGGTAGTAAAATTCTTAATCATTTGTCTGTTGGTATCGGAAGAGATCCTATACTACCAGATGATGAAGATGAAACATGCCATAATGCATTTTACTATGCTATACGTTCAGGCAGTGTTGAACTACTTGATACACTTATTAATAAATGGCCGGGTGATTATTTTGCTGGTCATTTAGAAGAGTTAGATGAAGTTCTTTCAAGAGCTTATGAAGAATTAATGCTAAGACGTGTGCCATTGTCGGATAAGATGAAAGTTTTTATTGAAAATGAATTAATTAATGTACGTTTCTACTCTGATACTACCGGACAAATTCAAAGTACCGAATATACTGTCAATAATGTCAAGGAGCGGATTAGATTAGTACTTGATAATATTAGCTTACTAAGGGCAGAGCACTTAAATGCAAAAGGAATAGACGAAAAATTCTTATACATAACAAAATTTGTAGCACAAAATATCCATGTATTAAAGCGACAGTTGAAAACAACCTATGATAGATTACCTTGGGAAGAAATCGAGTTTTGTTTGGTCTGTTTTGTGCTTTCTCACACAAAACGCCAAGAGCTTAATCTATTTTATAATGCTATAATGAATAAGAACAAAATACTAAAGCACTTGGACAATTTTGCAAAGCAACTCGAAGGTGTACCTATTGGTAAACTATCTGAACTCCCAAAATTAAAGCGTGAGAATGTTGTCGCAGCAATCATTAGCAAGCACCCCCAATTTGAAGAGCTATACACCGATTATCAAGAAATGAATGATATCTATTCATTAGATAAAATAAGTAATTATATAAAGTTGGCGTTATCCGCTGATCCCAAACAAAGGGAAGGGCAAATAATTATTACACGAGTTTTACAAGTCATCGGTGAATATTTAAAAAACACTCTAGAATCTCCCAAGCTATCTAACACTACTAGCGACCTTCTTTTGTTGTCATTACCAAAGAACACAAGGGAAGTCATTATAGATTTACGTAATTCACTATCGCATGCTTACTCGCTCTCTAAGAGAACAGAGATCGAGGAAAGTGCAGATGTTAATTTTTTCATTGGTGTTCAAAATGATACTAAAAGAATTGATAACGTAATCACTGACATTTTATACAATAACAAGATTAAAATGATCAAAATATTGCTAAAGAAATTTACTACCACTGAAAGTATAGACGAGATAAAAGAAATTGCCGGAATATTTAGTAACGTTGAATTAGATAAAATGACTGCGGAGAGTTTTAACGTGATGGAACATGAAAAGCTTGAAAAACTCATTAAAGGATTAAGCAATAATATAACTGATCAGACAAATTATGAAAAGGAGCTATTTAATAAAATCAATAGCATACTCGATCTTGGAAAAACTAAATCAAAAAATATCAAAGCTAATTATGATATGGCGTTCGCCACATTAAAGAGCTTAGTGTATGGTTTTAACGACACTATGAATGACCATAATTCTGTTAGAGTATTGAAATGCTTTGCCAATAGAACTCTAGAGAACATTCTTTCGCAAATAGAGTCTCAGAATCTAAAAGAGATTGCCAAACTTTCAATGGAAATTTCTCATAGCGCAAGGTCAAGAATACAAGATGCCAACATTGATGAAGTAAATAGATTAAGTTGTGAGATTTTTTACATTGCTGAATTTGGAACAGATGACCTTAAATGGATTGAGGAATTAAGAGACAAGTTGAATGAGAAAGGTCCACTTATTTCTATCGATAAACAAAGCAAGGTCTACAATATAACAGAAGACAGATATACCAACCAACTTGAACTGAAGTTATCTGAACTCAAAAGTATTTTGAGGAATAAGTTAACTGAAAATCTCCCTTCTTACAAGGGGAATAAAAAGTTGCAAGCAGCAATTGAAATGCTTGTTTTGGATATAATGTCAATCTTAGGTAGATCAGAGAAGTGTCTAGAAAACAATTTACTTTTCTTAGATGAGAACACTCCTTTACTAACTGGAAAATGCTTGCGTAATCACTTAGCACACGGTAATACCTTAGTCGATATATTGTTATCGGATCCCTCATTAGCAGTTATCTTGAACGCTAAAAAACTTATTTCAGAAAATGTAATAAAAAGTAAACAGAAAATTGGCAAATTGGTAATAGATGATCCTTGCAAGCTGAGGGATAAACACGATCAAAACCTTATCGCTATCATTAATCAGGAAAACATGTTTGCCGCGTTGAAGGAAGGAAATTTTGAAAAGTTAAAGCATAATCTCAGAAACGGAGCAGATATCAATGCTAGAAGTGTTGACTCGTCGACCGCATTACATTTTGCTGCCCATGGACCTAGTCTTGAAATTATAAAATTTATCCTTGATCAGAAATTAAGTGTCAATGTTAAAGATGTGAATGGCCAAAGTCCTCTGCACATTGCTGCTGCATGTGGAAGAGAAAAAATTGTTGAATTTTTAATAAAAGAAGCTGGTATATGTGTTGATGATCTAGATAAAACTCGTAAAACACCTCTACACATAGCTGCTGAAAACGGTCACAAGGATACTGTTGAAATTTTACTAAAGAATAATGCTAAAATCAATTCTAAAAATACGAGTGGTTGGTCGCCTTTACACTACGCAATACGAGGTAATCATATCGATGTTGTTAAGATTATGCTGGATAAAGAAGCAAATGTTGACTATAATGAGACTCTGGGTGGCTTTACTTCGCTACATTTAGCCGCAGACAATGGTTGTCTAGAGCTAGTTAATTTTTTACTAAGAAATGGGGCAAATGTTAATGCAAGAAGTGATCTGGAAGGAATACCTTTACATGCAGCGACACTAAATGGCCATTTAGAAACAGTAAATACTTTAATTCTCAGTGGGGCTAACGTTAACGCTACCACCCTAGATGGTAGTACACCATTACACTATGCGATAGAAAATGGTCATGAAAAGGTAGCTAATATTCTATTGAAGCATGGCGCTAATGTTAATGCTATTAGCAAAACCTTCAATAGCACGCCTTTGCACTGCGCAGCACAAGATGGTCACGAGGAACTTGTTAAGGTTTTACTGAAAAGTAAGGCAAACGTTAATATTGCTACTGTGGAAGGTATAACACCATTGCATTTTGCAGTGCGAAGTGGCCGTTTAAAAGTAGTTGCCACTCTCCTCGAGCATGGGGTTAACATTTGCCCTAAAGATAAAAACAATGCTACACCGTTACACTACGCCGCCGAAGGAGGTCACAAGGACGTTGCTGAGATTTTAATAAAAAATGGAGCAGAAATCAATGATAATGCCAATTATAATCGAACGCCATTACATAAAGGTGCTCTGAACGGCCACAAAGATATTATCCAAGTCCTATTAGAAAATAATGCTGAAGTCAGTGCTCAAGACCTTCGAGGTAGTACACCATTACATGAAGCTGCAGATAATGGTAGCAAAGATATTATTGACTTTCTTATCAAGAATAAAGCTGAGGTTGACGCTAGAAATAGGTATGGTATGACGCCATTGCATGTAGCTGTTCTAAAGGGACATAAAGACGCTGTCGCCTTTCTAATCAAAAGTAAAGCTGACGTAAATAATTCCGCTAGTGATGATATGACACCTCTACATGCGGCTAGTTTAGCGGGTCACAAGGATATCGTGAACCTTTTAATAAAAAATAAAGCCAACGTTCATGCGAAAGCTGTTGATGGCAATAGACCATTACATTTAGCAGTGGGAGCGGGTCATAGGGAAATTGTTGAGCTTTTAATAGCAAATGAAGCCAATATTAATGTTAACAGTAACAGTCTAACACCATTGCTTTCTGCTATTAAGAACAACCACAAGGAAATTGTTCAAGTACTTATAGACAACGGAGCTAGCGTTAATGGAAACATTGGTGAACCTTTGGAACTGGCAGTGATCGCTGGTTATAGAGATATTGTAGAAATTTTGCTAAAAAACAACGCCAATATTAATATGAAGGGTCCAGAAAGTGGTACTGTATTACATATGGCTGCTAAAAGAGGCCACAAGGAGATTGCAAATGCCCTGATAGCAAGGGGAGCCAATGTAAATGCTGTGACTATTGATGGCGTAACACCATTATTTATTGCGGCACAAGAAGGCCATGAAGAAGTTGCTGAAGTTTTGATAGCAAACAGGGCTAAAGTTAATGTTGCAACTGTTGAAGGTAGTACTCCACTACATATAGCTGCAGGAAAGGGCCATGTTAATATTGTTGAAGTCCTGTTAAGTAACGCAGCAAAAGTTAACCTCAAGGACTATAAGAGAAGAACACCTTTACATTTAGCAATTTTACAAGGTCACTTCGATGTGGTGAAAATGTTGCTGCAGTACAAGAAAGTAGACATGGACGCTAAAGTAGATATGCAAGACTGGACGATACTGCACGTTGCTTCACAGGCAAGTAACTTAGACGTGGTAAAATATCTAATAGATGAAGGATCTAATATTAATGCTAGAAATGCCTCTGGCTCAAAGCCCATACACATTGCAGCCAGAGAAGGTCACAAAGATACAGTGAAATTTTTCCTTAGTAAGGGGTTAAGTGTTAATGAATTTGGTACAGCAAACCAAACATTACTACACTATGCTGCAATAGAAGGTCATTTGGAAGTTGTAGAATACTTGATAGCACAAGGTGCTGACGTTAATGCTAAAGATGCTAATGGCATAAGCCCTATTCATATTTGTGCTACATTTGGTTCTAAAGACGTTACTAAAGTTTTATTAGAAAATGGCGCAATTTATAATGCTGTTGATAAACTTTATAGAACACCTTTAGAAATTTCTGACAACAAAGATGTTATCAATTTATTAGCATCAACTGAAAAATTATTTGATTCTGTAAAACGTAATAGCTCTTTAGAAGTTGAGAATGTCATTCGAGCAGGAGCCTCTGTTAATGCAAAGAATTCTGATGGTGGAACTTCGCTACATTATGCTGCATGGAAAGGGTATGACCAAGTGGTCAATATCTTATTACAGAATAACGCCAATCCTAATGCTGTTGGTAGCAAGAGATGTACTCCTATACATTATGCTGCCAAGTTCTCACATTTAAAAATTGTAAAAGCCTTACTATCTCATGGTGCAGTGTATAATGCTGTTTCAGACAGCGGGAAAACACCATCAGACTTTACTGCGGATAAGAATATAAATAGTTTACTTAAATTAATTTGTGAGTCATTTAAAAAAGTTAAAGAAGATAATGTTAAAGTTATCAATGACCTAAATAAGATAAAGGATATTGATACCATTAAGGCGGTGATGAATGCTCGTAATGAAGAGAATAAAACGTTAGTAACTGCTGCAATACATAGTAATTTTTCAAAACTCGACCAGATGAAACAGATTTTGCAAAGTGACGTATCCACTGAAACTGCTATAGCTTTATTGCTCTTGGAACAAGGCAATTACCAAGAAGCCTTAAACATTTACAGAAGTGTATATGAAAGAAGAAAAGATATACTAGGAGCAGATAATCCTGCTACTTTAGATATTCAGACACATATAGCCACGGCGCTGTATAAGCAAGGAAATTACCAAGAAGCTTTAAACATGCTTGAAGAGATTTTGCAGAAACGGAAAGAAATGCTGGGTTCAAACGATAAGGATACATTAAGTACAAGAAGTACAATCGCTTTAGTGCTCTATAGACTAGGGAAGGATGAAAAGGCTTTCAATATTTATCAAGATGTCTATCCGAAACAAAAGGAAATACTAGGGTCAAATCATTCGGACACCTTAAATACTGAGTTTCACATGGCAATGGTGTTACAGAGACAGGGAAAAAATGAAGAAGCTTTAAATATCTATAGGGCACATTTTGAAATGAAGAAACAAACACTAGGCTCTAAAAATATAGTCACTGTGAGTACCCAAAATAATATAGCAATGGTGCTAGCTAGTCAAAAGAAATATGAAGAGTCCTTAAAAATCTATAAAGACGTTTTCGAAAAGAAGAAAATGATTTTGGGTCTTAATCATGCTGATACCTTGAGAACATTAAACAACATTGCTGGGATACTCTTCGAACAACATAAATATCATGAAGCCTTGAAAACATTTCAAGAGGTCGTAAATATCCAGAAAAAAATTTTGCAACATAATCACCCGGATATCTTAAATACTCAATACAACATAGGAAATTTACTTTTTTCTCAGGGTAAATATATCGGCGCATTTAAATGTTACAGAGAAGTTCTTGATCAAAGAAAAGTTGTTTTTGGACCAAATGATCCAAGTGTTTTAGATATTGAGAAGAAGATAGAAATTGTTAATTTGCAATATAAGTTTTATGGCAGAGAACCATCAGAAGTTCTCCAGCATCTACAAAACGATATCAACATTGCGGCTAATAAAGGTGATATACAAGCTGTTCAGCGACTATTAAAAGATGGAGCTGATATCAATGAAAAAGACATCGATGGAAGAACGTCGTTGCATTATGCTGTTGGCAATGGACACATAAATATTGTGAACATGTTGCTTAAAAATGGGAGCGATGTCACTCAATTTACTAATAAAGGTAATACAGCATTGCACACTGCTACATCCAAAGGTTACAAAGAAATTGTCGAGATTTTGTTACAACATATCAACCGTGATCAATTAAATAGCTTTGTTAATGCTAAAACTAGCTCAAGTGGCACTGCATCACTTCACGTGGCAGCAAAAGGCGGTAATTTAGAAATCGTTAAATCTTTATTAAAACATGGTGCAATTTACAACATTGAGAATAAAGATGGCAAAACACCGATTAATCTTTGCAATGACCAAAGTGTTGCTAAATTCCTAAAAACCATTGAAGATTTGTTTAAAGATATAAAATATGGCAATGTTGAAGCTATCAGCAAGCTAAAGGCAATAAAGGCAGATGAGTTCTTAGCTATAACCAATGCCCGTAATAATCAAGAAAATACATTATTGCAAGTTGCTATAGCTAATAAGCACAAAAATATAGCGGGTAAATTGTTAACAATGCTGAAAGACACAGAAAAAAATGTACAAGACACCAATAAGGAAAGTGGAGGTAAAATTTGAAACTTTGAATAACTTTTCTTTCAATACGTCGTTTTTTAGGATTTTTTTTAGAAATTGCTACAAATTTTCTACATCTTTGAACATTCGCGGCAAAATATAATATTTTTTCTTTTGCATTTTTATGCATGTCCTCTAGTTGCTAAAATATGAAAATAATTTAATACTACTTTTTGAATTTGTCTCTCTCTTATGGGTTAGGTACTCTACATTGCATTTATTAATATTGCTGGTAACATACACAACAGTTTTTATCGAGACATGGAAATAGATAAATACACCCCAAGAATGTATTTGACGTTATCACTGAGTGGTTCTACTCGGGATCAATCATTATTTAAATTAAAAAATTAAGTTACCATTCGAAATCAATATCTCAAGTAAGACTGTTTAATGTGGCCTTAATATTAATGGTGCAAATGATTTTCAAAGTATTATATCTAGAATATGTGGTAAAGACCTTTTTTGGAACTTAAATGTTGAGTTAGTTGAGTTAGTATTTAATTTTGATTAGCATCTAAGTAAAATGAAGTATTTTTGTTTTGTTTTAATACTGTTTGTAATATACATATTATGTATCTACAATAATAATAAAATATGTTTCTCGTTTATTATCATCTAGTCACTAGTGTTTTAATATTGTGTCTTCTGTTATACCCACCCTCTCTATATCTCTGACTTTACGTGTTGGTGAATAAACCAGCCCTTAATGGGAATAAAATAGTCTATTTTGATTCGCAGGAACTGATTTAGAACCACTAGATTATTTGCGCGCAAGCGCTCTGCTAAGTCTGCTTAGTATTATGCCATTGCCTGATTATACCAAACCAAAGGTTAGTGCAGTATACTACATAACCTAAGAAAACCTAAACAAAGTCCATGCAAAAACATTAAATATTTCCAATTACAACTATTAAAAATATAGCACAAGGAGTCACAAAAGTCAAATTCATCTGGGAAAAGGCAAGCACAGCGGTTAGTTTGGTTCCTAACATAATAATCTCTAGAAATATTTACACGAAAACTCTATAGCTAGGACTAAGACCATCTCCACTATACCTAGGACAACGCATCTTCCAAGATCTTCCAAAACTTGTCAACACATGTTTTTATAACAGCAAACGTTCAAATACATCAGTAAGCCTGGTAGGTCAAAGTTCAATTCATTTCAACATTATTCGCACTTATACTGCGTGATACTTAATAGGCACATCGTTTTTCTAATTGGAACGCTCTATATAGTGACATATTTTTGGATTTCTTATTACATTCTATGGCAATAAGCACTAAGATAGTAGCATCCTAAAAGCAATAGTTCTCGAGTTATTACTTCTTTTGTTTGAAAACATCACTTTTACATATTTTTTTCTGAGAAATTTTAGGTGGCCTTGATTTGATAACATAATATCAACTTTGCATACAGGATGTTCACAATCACTGCTTAGTACACAGTTCCTGACTCAAAACTTGACCTTTTTTAAGAGAAAAATCTGTAGGTATACAGTTCAATTTTTGAAATCTACGTACTTCACACAATAACAGATACAAAAGCTCTGATCTGCCATTTTTGGTTGATAATAATTTTGTCAAAAAAGTTATGCCGTAAATCTTGAAAAAAAGTTGGTAAAATCTATGATGTGACCCAACTTTTCGACTAAATTGTGTCTAAACTTTTATTATTAGTCAACTTCGTGAAGCCACAGCCACTCTGGACCCATTAGGTTGTTAATGTCAGTCTTAATAACAATCTCATGTCATATCATTGTCAAAATCTGGGAATTGGCAACACAGCGACGAAGACTGTGGATTCTCTCAAACTGCTTCTGATGATATGTAAATTAGTATACATATTTAAAGTCACTAGAAGATAAGCTGGTATCAAGTTTACCAAAATCGGTTAAATCCCGAAGAAAACGCATGTAACATTCACCACTTTTGGTTGTCGGATTATGGCCGAAACAATCCAATTCGTTTACTGGTAATTTATAATGCTTGTACCAAATTTCAGCCCCATCCGTTGCACCGTTTAGGCGTTATCGTGTTCACAGACGTGTAAAACGCATATTTCCACTGGAAGCTCCATTTTTTACGTCGATTACTATAGTTTTCTTCTAGGGTACCAGCGGAAAGTAAAAAAAGAGATTTTCAACCATATGTAATCATTTCTGCAAGAAAACTGTAGATTAATCAAAAAATGTTCTATAAAAAAACATAAGTTTGGTGTGCCACGAAAACACTTTTCGTTTCTTAAACATAACGTAAATATTGACCACGGCGACTCAAATAACTCACCCTGTGTATGTATCTTTCAGCTTGCTCTGATAATGGTCTAAACTTCCGAAAAATAGAGGAAACTCTTGACATATTAAATTCACTTCAATAAGGAATTTCAATATGCATCAATCCAGACAACAGGATCGTTCTTCTAAAGAAAATGGACGCTTTTTATCACGTTCTTACTCATCAAGAGAAGAGTTTGTTGGAGAATATAAACGGCTCTACAGCACAAAAGAAAACTCTGAAGAACTTTATCTCCTGATGATGGCGGATCTAGAAAAGGCTACTTCAGAGGGCA
This sequence comes from Aphodius granarius, assembly GCA_963971325.1. Lineage (NCBI taxonomy): Eukaryota > Metazoa > Arthropoda > Insecta > Coleoptera > Scarabaeidae > Aphodius > Aphodius granarius. The sequence goes on along the minus strand of OZ020227.1, from coordinate 8,501,529 downwards.
ATATCGATCGCTTAAAAAAGTTAAGTAATTTAATTAACTATATAAGTGATGCAGAAGATGAAGTAACGTTGCGAGATTATTATGATAATATTAACAATCCAATTAAAAGCAGCAACTTAGTTATCTTGGCTTGTAAACGCAATAAAACGGGGACTCTAAACTACCTACTTGGAAATGGTAGTAAAATTCTTAATCATTTGTCTGTCGGCATCGGAAGAGATCCTATACTACCAGATGATAAAGATGAAGCATGCCATAATGCATTTTACTATGCTATACGTTCAGGCAATGTTGAACTACTTAATACACTTATTAATAAATGGCCGGGTGATTATTTTGCTGGTCATTTAGAAGAGTTAGATAAAGTTATTTCAAGAGCTTATGAAGAATTAATGTTAAGAAATGTGCCATTGTCGGATGAGATGAAAGTTTTTATTGAAAATGAATTAATTAACTTACGTTTTTTCTCTGATACTTCCGGACAAATTCAAAGTACCGAATATACTGTCAATAATATCAAGGAGCGAGTTAGATTAGTAGTTGATAATATTAGCTTACTAAGGGCAGAGTACTTAAATGCAAAGGGAATAGATGAAAAATTCTTATACGTAGCCAAATTTGTTGCACAGAATATCCATGTGTTAAAGCGGCAGTTGAAATCAACCTATGATAGATTACCTTGGGAAGAAATCGAGTTTTGTTTGGTCTGTTTCGTGCTTTCTCACACAAAACAACAAGAACTTAATCTAATTTATAATGCTATACTGAATAAGAGCAAGATACTAGACCACTTGGAAAAATTTGCAATCAAACTTGAAGATGTGGCCATTGGTAAACCTTCTGATCTTCCAAAACTAAACCGTGACAAAGTTGTTGCAGCGATAATTAGCAATTATCCTCCCTTTGGAGAACTGTATAGCGATTATCATCAAATTATGGATATCTATTCTTTAGAGAAAATAAACAATTATATAAAGCTGGCATTATCGACTGATCCTAAACAAAGGGAAGGGCAGTTAATTATTATAAGGGTTTTACAGGTTATCGGTGAATATTTAAAAAACACTCTAGAATCTCCCAAGTTATCTAGCATCACAAGCGACCTTCTTTTACTGTCATTACCAAAGAACACAAGGGGAGTCATTATAGATTTACGTAATTCATTATCGCATGCTTACTCGCTCTCTAAGAGAACAGAGATCGAGGAAAGTGCAAATGTTAATTTTTTCGTTGGTGTTCAAAATGATATTAAAAGAATTGATAACGTAATTACTGATATTTTATACAATAACAAGATTAAAATGATCAAAATATTGCTAAAAAAATTTACTACCACGGAAAGTATAGACGAGATAAAAGAAATTGCTGGAATATTTAGTAACGTTGAATTTGGTAGAATGATTGCAGAGAGTTTTAACTTGATGGAACATGATAAGCTTGAAAAACTCATTAAAGAATTAAGCAATAATATAACTGACAAGACAAATTATGAAAAGGACCTATTTAATAAAGTTAATAACATAATCGATCTTGGAAAAACTAAATCAAATAATATCAGAGCTAATTATGATATGGCGTTCGCCACATTAAAGAGTTTAGTGTATGGTTTTAACGACAGGATGAATGACCATGATTCTATTAGAGTATTGAAATTCTTTGCCAATAAAACTCTAGAGAACATTCAATCGCAAATAGAGTCTCAGAATCTAAAAGAGATTGCCAAACTATCAATGAAAATTTCTGGTAGCGCAAGGTCAAGAATACAAGATGCCAACATTGATGAAGTAAATAGATTAAGTTGTGAGATTTTTTACATTGCTGAATTTGGAACAGATGACCTTAAATGGATTGAGGAATTAAGACACAAGTTGAATGAGAAAGGTCCACTTATTTCTATCGATAAACAAAGCAAGGTCTACAATATAACAGAAGACAAATATACCAACCAACTTGAACTGAAGTTATCTGAACTCAAAAGTATTTTGAGGAATAAGTTAACTGAAAATCTCCCTTCCTACAAGGGGAATAAAAAGTTGCAAGCAGCGATAGAAATGCTTGTTTTGGATATAATGTCAATCTTAGGTAGATCAGAGAAGTGTCTAGAAAACAATTTACTTTTCTTAGATGAGAACACTCCTTTGCTAACTGGAAAATGCTTGCGTGATCACTTAGCACACGGTAATACCTTAGTTGATATATTGTTATCTGATCCCTCATTAGCAGTTATCTTGAACGCTAAAAAACTTATTTCAGAAAATGTAATAAAAAGTAAGCAGAAAATTGGCAAATTGGTAATAGATGATCCTTGCAAGCTGAGGAATAAACACGATCAAAACCTTATCACTATTATTAATCAGGAAAACATGTTTGCCGCGTTGAAGGAAGGAAATTTTGAAAAGTTAAAGCATAATCTCAGAAACGGAGCAGATATCAATGCTAGAAGTGTTGACTCGTCGACCGCATTACATTTTGCTGCCCATGGACCTAGTCTTGAAATTATAAAATTTATCCTTGATCAGAAATTAAATGTCAATGTTAAAGATGTGAATGGCCAAAGTGCTCTGCACATTGCAGCTCAATTAGGAAGAAAAAAAATTGTTGATTTTTTAATTAAACAAGCAGGTATATGCGTTGATGATCTAGATAAAACTCGTAAAACACCTCTACACATAGCGGCTGAAAACGGACACAAGGATACTGTTGAAATTCTACTGAACAATAATGCTAATATCAATTCTAAAACTATAGGTGGGTTTTCGCCTTTACACTACGCGATACGAGGTAATCATATTGATGTTGCTAAGATTATGCTGGATAAAGAAGTAAATGTTGACTACAATGAAACCTTGGGTGGTTTTACTTCACTACATATAGCTGCAGAACATGGTTATCTGGAGCTAGTTATTTTTTTACTAAAAAATGGAGCAAATGTTAATGCAAGACATGATCAGGACGGAATACCTTTACATCTAGCGGCACTAAATGGCCATTTAGAAGTAGTAAATGCTTTAATTCTCGATGGAGCTAACGTTAACGCTAGAGTCCTAGATGGTAGTACACCATTACACTATGCGATAGAAAATGGTCATGAAAAGGTAGCTAATATTCTTTTGAAGTATGGCGCTAATATTAATGCCGTTAACAAAACCTTAAATAGTACGCCTTTGCACTGCGCAGCACAAGATGGTCGTGAGGAACTTGTTAAAGCTTTACTGAAAAGTAAGGCAAACGCTAATATTGCTACTGTGGAAGGTATAACGTCTCTGCATTTTGCAGTGCGGAGTGGCCACTTGAAAATAGTTGCAACTCTCCTCGAGCATGGGGTTAACATCTGCCCTAAAGATAAAAATAATGCTACGCCGTTACACTATGTAGCGGAGAGTGGTCACAAGGAGGTTGCTGAGCTTTTAATAAAAAATGGAGCAGAAATCAATGATAAGGACGATAAGAATCGAACACCATTACATCTAGCTGCTCAGAATGGCCACAAAGCTATTATCCAAGTCCTATTAGAAAATAATGCTGAAGTCAGAGCTCAAGACCTTGAAGGTAGTACACCATTACATGAAGCTGCAAATAACGGTGCCAAAGATATTATTGACTTTCTTATAAAGAATAAAGCTGAGGTTGATGCTAGAAATAATTATGGTATGACGCCATTGCATGTAGCTGTTCTAAATGGACATAAAGACGCTGTCGCCTTTCTGATCAAACGTAAAGCTGAAGTAAATAATTCCGCTAGTTGTGGTATTACACCAATACATGTGGCTAGTTTAGCAGGTCACAAAGATATTGTGAACCTTTTAATAAAAAATAGAGCCAACGTTCATGCGGAAGGTGTTGATGGCAATAGACCATTACATCTAGCAGTGGGCGCGGGTAATAGGGAAATTGTTGAGGTTTTGGTAGCAAATGGAGCCAATGTTAATGTTAACAGTAACAGTCTAACACCATTGCTTTCTGCTATTAAGAATAACCACAAGGAAATTGTTCAAGTACTTATAGACAATGGAGCTAGCGTTAATGCAGAGAATGGTGAACCTTTGGAACTGGCAGTGATCGCTGGTTATAGAGATATTGTAGAAATTTTGATAAAAAACAAGGCCGATATTAATAAGAAAGGTCCTAAAAATGCTACTGTATTACATTTGGCTGCTGAAAGAGGCCACAAGGAGGTTGCAAATGCCCTGATAGCAAGGGGAGTCAATGTTGATGCTGTGACAATTGATAACGTAACACCATTATTAATTGCGGCACAAGAAGGTCATGAAGAAGTTGCTGAAATTTTGATAGCAAACAGGGCTAATGTAAACGTTGTAAATGTTGAAGGTAGTACACCACTACATATAGCTGCAGCAAAAGGCCATATTAATATCGTTGAAGTCCTGTTACGTAACGGAGCAAAAGTTAACCTCAAGGACAATAAGAGAAGAACATCTTTACAGTTAGCAGTTGCACATGGTCGATTGGATGTGGTAAAAATGTTGTTGCAGTACAAGAACGTAGACAAGGACGCTAAGGTAGACATGCAGAATTGGACGATACTGCACATTGCTTCACAGTCAAGTAACTTAGACGTGGTAAAATATCTAGTAGATGAAGGATCGAATATTAATGCTAAAAATGCTTCTGGCTCAAAGCCCATACACATTGCAGCCAGAGAAGGTCACAAAGACATAGTAAAGTTGTTCCTTAGTAAGGGGTTAAGTGTTAATGAACTTGGTGCAGTTAACCAAACATTACTGCACTACGCTGCAATAGAAGGTCAGTTAGAAGTTGTAGAATACTTGATAGCACAAGGTGCTGACGTTAACGCTAAAGATGCTAATGGCGTAACTCCTATTCATATTTGTGCTACATTTGGTTCTAAAGACGTTACTAAAGTTTTATTAGAAAATGGCGCAATTTATAATGCTGTTGATAAACATTATAGAAGACCTTTAGACATGGCTAACAACAAAGATGTTATCAATTTATTAGCATCAACGGAAAAATTATTTGATTCTGTAAAACGTAATAGCTCTTTAGAAGTTGAGAATGTCATTCGAGCAGGAGCATCTGTTAATGCAAAAAAATCTGATGGTGGAACTTCGCTACATTATGCTGCATGGAAAGGGTATGATCAAGTGGTCAATATTTTATTACAAAATAGCGCTAATCCTAATGCTGTTGGTAACAAGAGATATACTCCTATACATTATGCTGCCAAGTTTTCACATTTAAAAATTGTTAAAGCCTTACTATCCAATGGTGCAGTGTATAATGCTGTTTCAGACAGCGGTAAAACACCATCAGACTTTACTGCAGATAAGGATATAAAAAGTTTATTTAAATTAATTTGTGAGTCATTTAAAAAAGTTAAAGACGATGATGCTAAAGTTATAAATGACCTAAATAAGATAAAGGATATTGATACCGTTAAGGCGGTGATGAATGCTCATAATGAAGAAGATAAAACGTTAGTGACTGCTGCAATACATAGTAATTTTTCAAAACTCGAGCAGTTGAAACAGATTTTGCAAAGTGACGTGTCCACTGAAACTGCTATAGCTTTACTGCTCTTGGAGCAAGGCAATTACCAAGAAGCCTTAAGCATTTACAGAAGTGCATATGAAAGAAGAAAAGATATACTAGGACCAGATAATCCCGCTACTTTAGATATTCAGACACAAATAGCCACAGCGCTGTATAAGCAAGGAAATTACCAAGACGCTTTAAATATGCTTGAAGAGATTTTTCACAAACGGAAAGAAATACTGGGTTCAAACAATAAAGATACTTTAAGTACAAGAAGTACAATCGCTTTGGTGCTCCATAGACTAGGAAAAGATGAACAAGCTTTCAGTATTTATCAAGATATCTATCCGAAACAGAAAGAAATGCTAGGGTCGGAGCATTCGGACACCTTAAATACTCAGTTTCACATGGCATTAGTGTTACAAAGACAGGGAAAATATGAAGAAGCTTTAAATATCAATAGGGCACTTTTTGAAAAGAGGAAAGAAACACTAGGTTCTAAAAATCTACTTACTGTGAGTACCCAAAATAATATAGCAATGGTGCTAGCTAGTCAAAAGAAATATGAAGAGTCTTTAAAAATCTATAAAGACGTTTTCGAAAAGAAGAAAATGATTTTGGGTCTTAATCATGCTGATACCTTGAGAACATTACACAACATTGCTGGGGTACTCTTCGAACAAAAGAAATATCATGAAGCCTTGAAAACTTTTCAAGAGGTCTTAAATATCCAGAAAAAAACTTTGCAACATAATCACCCGGAAATCTTGAATACTCAATACAACATAGGAAATTTACTTTTTTCTCAGGGCAAATATATCGGCGCATTTAAAGTCTACAAAGAAATTCTTGATCAAAGAAAAATTGTTTTTGGACCAAATGATCCAAGTGTTTTAGATATTGAGAAGAAGATAGAAATTAGTAATATGGTATTTAAGTTCCAAGGTAGAGAACCATCAGAAGTTCTCCAGCATCTTCAAAAAGATATCAACATTGCTGCTAGTGAAGGTGATATACAAGCTGTTCAGCGTCTATTAAAAGATGGAGCTGATGTCAATGAAAAAGACATCGATGGAAGAACGTCGTTGCATTATGCTGTTGGCAATGGACACATAAATATTGTAAACATGTTACTAAAAAATGGGACCGATGTCACACAAGTTACTAATAAAGGTAATACAGCGTTACACACTGCTACATCCAAAGGTTACAAAGAAATTGTCGAGATTTTGCTACAACATATCAACCGTGATCAATTAAATAGCTTTATTAATGCTAAAACTAGCTCAAGTGGGACTGCGTCACTTCACGTGGCAGCAAAAGGCGGCAATTTGGGAATTGTTAAATCTTTATTAAAACATGGTGCAATTTACAACATTGAGAATAGAGATGGCAAAACACCGATTAATCTTTGCAATGACCAGAGTGTTGCTAAATTCCTAAAAACCATCGAAGATTTGTTTAAAGATATAAAAAATGGCAATGTTGAAGCTATCAGCAAGCTAAAGGCAGTAACGTCAGATGAGTTCTTAGCTATAACCAATGCCCGTAATAATCAAGAAAATACATTATTGCAAGTTGCTATAGCTAATAAGCATAAAAATATAGCGGGTAAATTGTTAACAATGCTGAAAGACAAAGACAAAAATGTACAAGACGACAATAAGGAAAGTGGAGGTAAAATTTGAAACTGTAGATAACTTTTCTTTCAATACGTCGTTTTTTATTTTTTTTAGAAATTGCTACAAATTTTCTACATCTTTGAACATTCACGGTGAAATATAATATCTTTTCTTTTGCATTTGTATACATGCCCCTTAGTTGCTAAAAAAATAAAATAATTTAATACTAATTTTTGAATTTGTCTCTCTGTTATGGGTTAGGTATCTCTACATTGCATTTATTAATACTGCTGGTAACATACACAACAGTTTTTATCGAGACATGGAAATAGATAAATACACTCTAAGAAGGTATTTGACATTACCACTGAGTGGTGCTATTCGGGATGAAACAATTTTTAAATTAAAAAGTCAGTTACCATACGAAATCAATATCTCAAGCAAAAACTGTTTAATGTGGCCTTAATATTAATGGTGGAAATGATTTTCAAAGTATTATGTTTAGAATATGTGGTAAAAACGGTTTTGGAACAAAAATGTTGTGTTAGTTGAGTTAGTATTTAATTTTTTTAGCATCTAAGTAAAATTAAGTATTTTTGTTTTGTTTTAATACTGGTTGTAATATACATATTATGTATCTACAATAATAATAAAATATTTTTCTCGTTTATTATCATCTAGTGTTTTAATATTGTATACATACTGTTATACCTAGCAACATTTATTGATGGTCACTACAACCGCAGCATGCTAGTCAACTACCATGTTTGTGTACTGATAATTATAACAAATAAGTCTCAAACCGAGCGTGTAACATAAGATTCTCGTAAATTTCTCAATAAAAGCTCCATATTTTTGACAATTTATGTGATATTTTACAAAACTATGAGATACGCGTACATAGCATTTTCGACGTGACGGTTTCGCCCATGTTTTGTCGTTTGTCACAGTGCTGTGTGACAGTATGTCAAAGTTGCGAAAAGAGCAATGGTATAAATGCGTCAAGCAAATTTTGAATTAGTGAAAGATACCTCCCGAATGTATCTATGAAATTTTTCGAGTAGGAGAAACACTAGCCCCATAAAATGGCCGGAAAAGGAGAAGACCTGAGGCCGTAAGTATGATTTCGAAAACAATGTTATGGTTATTTTACAAATGACTGTGTATTTATCATTGATTGGCTACTTTGTATAGCACTATAGAAGAACCTGACCTGAACACAGATTATGACCCCGCAAAGTTTAGGGATCCAGTAAAAACAACTACGTACGTATTTGTCCTGGATAGTTTTTATCTCTCTACAGTTTTCTGGATATTCTTTTTTCGGAAATTACGTCTCATTCCTTTCTAGGGATATTGAATCTATGGCTCATATGACAAAGGGAATTTTAGGTACTGGTATATTGGCTTTGCCATATGGTTTTAAATGCGCCGGCCTATTTATGGGCATCATTTATTCCACGGTTAACGGAGTTCTTTGTACAGTAGGGATGCATATATTGGTTAGTTAACGTCTCTTTTTGAAAAAAACAACACACAAACTTTTATCCCCAATAACGTTTGTTATCTAGCTAATACAATTTTTAAGATAATCGTCAACATTCACCAAAGATTACAGAAGTTGGAGATCAGACAATGTCGAGTTGTTAGGCGTGTAGTTTTCTTTTTTGAGGAGATATTCTTTAAATATTTAATAGGTCGCGAACATCCAACTGGTCTGCAAGGGTTGGCAGGTACCAATGATATCTTACACCAACGCAATGCGGTATGGAGTGAAAATGGGTCCGTTAAAGTTTAGGAAAACCAATGAAATATTCGCGTAAGTATTATAAACTAAAGCAGTCTTTCCCTTCCTGTGGTCCGCGGACCCCTGGGGCTCTGTGGGTCCATCCCAGGGGGTCCGCGGATAAAACGCAACAGATAATAGACCTATGGAGTAGCAATACTACTCCACCAGCTACTGCACCAACTACTTGGACAAATTGAGCACCTACGAATGTCCAAACTCATCTACGTCATTAAAAAATTCCTCAAGAGGCTGAAGAAAGATTTTGGACAAACACCAATCAAACATATCAAGCAAACTCAACTTTTTGAATGAAATATTGCACCAATGAATGTCCAAATGGTTATACACCGGAAGAAATTTCCTCAAGAGGCTGAAGCAATCTTTTGGACAAACACCAGTCAACTTCTTCGACAAATTTAACACCTATGAATGTCCAAACTCCTTTATATCATTAAATCAGCCTTTCCCAACTTTTTTCAAGGGCCGAAATAAAAGTTTGGGAAACGCTGAACTAAAGGAATGAAAAGGTTGAAGTGAAAGTAAAGTTCAAAGCTTACTAGTGTTTAATTTCAGGAAACTTGTGGATGTATTTATCATGATCTACCAAGTTGGTGTCCTTTGCGTTTACACGTTATTTGTCGGAAGCGCCATGAAATACGTGATGGACTCGTGGACGGAAAAGGACGTAGTTATCGAGATCCCTTTTCTCATCCTGGTCATACCGTCCATGTTGATTAACTCATTGAAGAACTTGAAGATGCTCGTGATACCATCGTACGTTTCGCTGGTCATCACGATTATCGTGATCATCGTGATATTCTACTACATGTTTCGGGATCCATTGGTGCCCATGAGCGAAAGAAAACTGGTCAACGACTTCACCCTGTTACCTCAATTCTTCGGCACGACGGCTTACGCATTTTCGTCCGTCGCCGTCGTCGCAAACGTCGAAGGCCACATGAGGAAGCCCAAACATTTTCACTACGTCTACGACATAAGTGTGGGCATTCTCCTAGTCATCTATCTTGCCATTGGATTCTTCGGCTATTGGAAGTGGGGCGATGATATAAAAGACGCCGTCAATTTGAATTTTCCAGCCGAAGAGCTGTAAGTCTTTCATATTCTACCATACACTTTCTCCTTTATGCCCAAATATATTTGTCATTGTCTATTTTAAAATGTATTTTGTTATTTTTAGGGTGGCCAAAATTGCCAACTTGGGGTTTGCCATCGCCATTTTTATATCGATTGGATTGAACGGCATCGTTCCTGTTAGATTGCTGTTTGATACCTATATGATCAACCATTTGAACGATTCCGACCATAAATTACTCTGGGAGTACGTTATGCGAATTGGCATGATCGCTTTCGCAAGTAAGTAAACAAAATTCATTAAAAAGCTTTTATGAGTAGTTAGTTACTGATTTTAACACCTGAATATTTTGTTTTTAGTTTTTATGGCAGCGACCATGCCATACTTGAGCGAGTTTATCTCTCTCTTGGGTGTGATCTCCCTGTCACATTTGGCTTTTATGTTCCCGTGCATACTTGACATCTGCGTTCGCTACGAGATTGGTTACGGAAAACTAAAATGGAGGATTATTCTCGACGTGATTATGATTCTCTACGGGTTTCTGGCGTTGACGACGGGTTTGTACGTGAACATATCGCAGCTTGTAATCAAAATGTCCGGCGACAAAGTACTGCGGTCTTTGTTTGGTGTTGATCAATGAGATAAATTGCCAGAGTCAAGAGTCAAGCAATGAGGCAACACTTTGGTAGGACGCAACACTTTGGTAGTTTTCTGAAGCCCATGTATTGAGATCGTTGACCAGGTTTAACTGAAGAGGTTTAATTCCAGTATTCGGGGCCGGAAATACATGTTGCCCGAGAAAAATTCTGATGTATATATGTATGTGTTAGTTGCATACTGATAAATATGTACGTGGAATTTAATAAAGAAGCAAATTTTTGTGGATGTCGTTATCAAATCAACTGTTTTATTTCTTGCTCTCCTGCTAGGAAGTCCGAGGTTCAAATTTAGACATGATTTGAAGATCAGACTTCCTGAAGATCCTCGTCCCAAAGCATTTCTATTACCAACAGCAGGTGTTCGAGAATGTTGTGGTTTTATTACTCCATAAAATTTGTATGGCCCTAATTCTTCTATTAAAAATAGCAGGGATTCAAGAATGTTGTCCATTTATTGTTTTATTACTCGATCAAATTTTTATGGCCTTAATTCTTCTATCAAAAGCAGGAGAGATTCAAGAATTGTGTCTTTTTACTTTCCGACTAGTACCCCAGAAGGAAAGTATTGTAATCGACGGGAAAAAAATCGGGATTTCAGTGGAAATATGCGTTTTGGGGTCCCCTGAATCGATTACAATGATTTCTGGAAAATGTATGTATGTATATGTGTATGTATGTATGTGTGTATGGCCGTGAACACGGTTACGCCCAAACGGAACAACGTATCGGGCTGATATTTGTCATACGTATTTAGAATTACCGGGGGACGAACGCGATTGTTTTTGGTGACAGTCTGACAACCGGAAGTGGCAAATGTTACAAACGTCTTCTGAGGGATTCATTCGATTGAGACCAAATTCATACCAACTCATCCACCAGTGACTTTAAATATGTATACAAATTTTCAGATCAGTGGGATGAACGGTTTAGGCGCTATTAGCTTTTATAGAAGCGGCTTGACAGAATCCGTCGTGTTGCAAATTGTTAGATTTTGGCAAATGTCAGTGCCACTGACATATCACATTAAATGTCAGTGTAACAAATGTTACTATGTCACAGAGACTGACGTTAAGTAGGGTACAGGATGGCTCTGGCTTCACAAAATTGAAGTTTTTTTTATTTTGATTGCAATCTTTAAAATAATTATTCCACAACTCATTTTGATATCAAGTACGTTAAAAGCCAACTAAATTGTCTTATGCATACGGGTTTTAGTTAGTAGGGCATAAAAATGGTGTTAGTCAATCCTCAAAGAAAAAAACCCAAAATATTCCACAATCATTTTATTAAATAGTAACTACAAATAATTAAAACTTAACAATCTTATTAGGTTTTCCATGAAAATTATTCGTAGCTTTTGAACCAAGTCCAAATCTTCAATATATCCGGGTTTTAGTTAGTAGGGTATAAAAATTGTGTTAAACAAGAACTCATCAAAGAAAAAAACCAAAATATTCCACAATCATTTTATTAAACAGTAACTACAAATAATTAAAACTTAACAATCTTATTGGGTTTTCCATTAAAACTATTCGTAGCTTTTGAACCCAAGTCCAAATCTTCAATATCATCAAACTTAATGGTATCTGCAGTCATGGTCAAGGCCTCTTGCTGGGCCTGATATTTCGGACAATCCTTTTTCAAATGAGTAACATCCCCGCAAACTTTACAACTCCCCCCTTTTGGATACAAACCCCTATTATTATCCGGGCACTGCCTTGAAATATGCCCCTGCTCCTTACATATAAAACAACTAGCAAATTTATAATTGTCACCCTTGACCACTTTACACTCGAAATGAGTATGTTCAGTCGAGCCGCATTTAAAACAAACCCCTGATCCTATCGTCTCCTGAGAAGAATCCCCATTCAAATTTGGACACTCTGATAAATTGTGTCCGGATTTCCGGCAATTGAAGCAAACCTTCTTCTTCTCCCTCGTCAAGGCCTTTTCCGCTTTACGCCGTTCCAATTTTAAAGCGGTCTGAATCTCACGCCTGCTGATCCCCTTACTTATCATCTGTTTCTTGAGTTGGTGAAGACGCGTGGCGTCCTCGGTTTTTATTGGGAACCCGTCGAAATAACTGATTCTCACCTCGTTACCGTTTATCATCATCGAGACCGATTCCACCGCCGGTTTACGCCGTTTGTGCTCGTTATCGTCGGTTTTGTTTAGCTTGCGTTTTTTGTTTTGGTTGAATTTGTTCGTATCCTGATCTTGGTGGTGGAATTTATTCGTGTCAGGATTTTGGTGGTGGAATTTATTTGCGTCCCGATCTTGTTGCGATATGTTTGTAGTCAATTGTTTTTTGTCGTCATGATCACCGCTGTTATCTTCTGATTGATTCTTCGCTTTTTCTTCGGCTTTCTTCAGCTTACGCTTCTCCAATTGTCGCAACTTCTTCTCCTTGGATTTCTTAATCTTCAATTTTTCTTCTTCTGTCAATTCGGACTCAGGTTTCTTCCCTTTTTGTAACTTCTCACCTTTTTTCTTCATTTTCTTCGGCTTTTCTGCATTTTCTTTCGGGTTTCTTCCCTTTTTATTTGACTTCCCATCATTTTCTTTCGGTTTTTCTGCATTTTCTTCTTTATTTTCCCCTTGCTCTCCTTCATTTTTCTTTACAACACTCGGAATGACAATTTTACTCTTTTTTGGCTTTTTCTTCTTAACGACAACACTTTCGGGTTCAATCTTTGCGCTTGCTTCCACGGGGGCATCATCGTCATCACTCTGATTTCCGTTTGCCTTTATTTTATTTTTAGTTTTCTTTGTAACTTTTTCGTTATTTTCAGCCTTATTTTCCTCGAATTCGGCCCAAGTATCCTGCTTTTCATTCTCGCACTCGTCCAGAAAATTCTTGTAGTTATTGCGACGTTGTTGCTCGAATTCTTTCTGCTTTTTCGAACTTTCAGCCTCTTGCTTTTTCTGTTCCATCTGCTCTTTCATCTCTTGCCATGACGTCGCTTCTTCTGGGAGTCGTTCGTTTGAAGATTTTGACCCTTTAGCCCTAGCAAATCGTGTCATTTTGAAATTTCAGCAACACACGTGCTGTGAAGTTATTATACGCTTTATAGGTTATGTTTTGACTGTTTTGAGGGAGTTGACGATGCACGCGAGCAAAAATAACTCACTTTCCCCCACTCCAAAAGATCTGGGCAACTATTTTCGTGCAAGTTTTGTTTGTACCAATCTTTAGTTGCGCATGCGTCTTGACCAATCTGTGGATTAATTCCGAATTCTAGATAAAACTCAATTACGTAATAAAATCACGGGGGAGGTATTAGCTTAATGTATCTAAAAAAAACTCTAATCTTATCAAAACCAAATGATAAGCGGATATTATCTTGTTACCTGTGTTCAAGTGAAAAGTAATAAAATTATGTTGCGTAAATAGGTTGAGCCAGATAAGAGAGGTGAAGTATTTTTTTACTGATTAAAAAGTTGTTTTGTCTCGGTTTTAAGTTGCATAACCTGAACGTGTACGTTACATATATAGGTAGTAGGTGTTGTTTTTCAGAATTATTATCAATTATCTGACATTTATTATCGTGCGATAGCGAGGTTTACGCCTGAGATAAAGATAAAACAATCAAATGTGAATGTTATAACAATGGTTATTAAGTAAATTGAATTTGAAATAATTATTTTATGCGTACTAATTATAACAACGAAACGACTGATCAGAGAATTTGACGAAAAGAAACTTGGATAATGACATAAAGCAAAAAGGGGGCTTAAGTTAATTGTCAAATTTCAGAGTAGCCAACCTACAATAAGTAAATGTTATGTTGTCATGTGTAAAACGTTGACAAAAGCAATTTTACAAATCTAAATGCTTTTCTTGTTTTAATGGTTGATTTTCTTGTGGTTCGTATATGTATAATGCCGCAAGCTTCCTGTAAAAACCCAGATAAGGATGTATGCGTACTGCGGTTAGAGTGTTAGCAAACTGATAAAGTAGTACTAACGTTGATAAAAACGCAGATTCACTGTGTCATTTCCACTTGTGAAGAGTGACAAATAAATAATACAGGGCGGTCGATCCTGACCAATTACCATAACCAAAATGTTTCCGCGGTTCTTCAATTTCGTGAAACCATAGTCACTCTGAAACCATAGTCATTAATTTGAGCAAGGACAGACTTAAGATCGGTGAAAATTGAAAAACAAAAACTTTAATTAAATTAACTGTGATGTCTGCCTCCTGACCCAACAGTGAACCCATAAAAAAGGCGAATAATGTTTAAAAACGGCACAAAAATGTTAAAAAAAGCATTTATCCGAAAAATAATAAGAAAACATCTGGCCCTCACCCTACTTTCCGACTATATCGTTGGTACAATGAAATATCTAAACACTTCAATTTTGTAAAACCACAGCCAATCTGGACCCTACCTAACTTCAGTTTCTATGACATAATGACATCTATCATCCTGACATTTAATGTCATGTCATGTGATGGCACTGACGTTTGTCAAAATCTAACAATTCGCAACACAGCGACGAAGGCTGTGGATTCTGTCAAACCGCTTCTATAATAGTATAATATTATACAAGTTTTATAAGATGTCAAATTGGCGCATGAGTTGTTTGGGGCACGAGGAGCGCTAGCGACGAGTGCCCCAAATGAACGAATGCGCCAATATGTCTTATAAAACGAGTGTAATATACTATTTTTTCTACTTTGCGTCATTAATTTTATAAAAATTTAGAAGTATATTAAGTAAAATTCCAATCTAGAGTATTTATGGGTGCAACCGTTGGTAACACTGTCATCTGTCACTTAATTTCAAATATCTGTGAAAAAGTAATTATTGATAATTATTATATACCATCATATACTAGTAGTACGAAACCTAGGATGCAACACGAATGTTTAAATATGTATAAAAATATACATACTTCGCAGTTTGTGCGATTCTAAAAAATCAGTTTGTGCTTACTTTTGTGGTTATGTGTATTTTCGTTTGACATGCATTTGATATCAATGTCACCAATCTTAGAAAAAAGTTACTAAAAACGGTGTTACAATTTGCTAATTGTAACACCGAAAACAGTGTTACAATGTGTGCATTGTGAATGCAAAGTAGAAAATAGTATATTATTATACAAGTTTTATAAGACGTCAAATTGGCGCATGAGTTGTTTGGGGCAGGAGGAGCGCCAGCGACGAGTGCCCCAAATGAACGAATGCGCCAATATGTCTTATAAAACGAGTGTAATATACTATTTTTTCTACTTTGCGTCATTAATTTTATAAAAATTTAGAAGTATATTAGGTGAAATTCCAATCTAGAGTATTTATGGGTGCAACCGTTGGCAACACTGTCACCTGTCACTTAAATTCAAATATCTGTGAAAAAGTAATTATTGATAATTATTATATACCATCATATACTAGTAGTACGAAACCTAGGATGTAACACGCATGTTTAAATATATAAAAATATACATACTTCGCAGTTTGTGCGATTCTAAAAAATCAGTGAATGCAAAGTAGAAAAAAGGATATAGCGTCTAAACCGTTCATCCCACTGATCTGCAAATTTGTATACGTATTTAAAGTCACTGGAGGATCAGTTGGTATGAGTTTGGTCTCAATCGGATAAATTCCTCAGAAGATCCATGTAACATTTGCCACTTCCGGTTGTCAGATTGTCATCAAAAACAATCCAGTTCGTCCGCCAGTAATTCGAAATACATTTACCAAATTTCAGCCCGATCCGTTGTTGCGTTTGGGCGCAATCGTGTTCATGGACATACATACACACATACACACATACACACATACATACACACATACATACATACATACATACATTTTCCAGAAATCATCGCAATCGATTCAGGGGACCTCAAAACGCGTATTTACTAGTCGGAAAGTAAAAAAGAAAATAAGCACATTAAAAATGTCTCCAAATGACTTCTTTAGCCTGGAGATTCTTATGACATTTAAGCTGTTTATAACAAAAAAAGACTGTCCAAGCAGAATGTTTAGAATCCGCACTGTCCTGATGACATATTAGATATACCTATAGCCGGTCCGACCAAGGACGAAAACAAGAAAAGAAATGAAACAGCAGCGTATGCATCAACCTCAGACATTGGAAAACACGTATTGCAATAGATTGATGAGACCTCGAAGAGTGGAGTCACCCTGTAGATAAGAT
The DNA here is from genome assembly GCA_963971325.1 of Aphodius granarius. Taxonomy (NCBI): domain Eukaryota; kingdom Metazoa; phylum Arthropoda; class Insecta; order Coleoptera; family Scarabaeidae; genus Aphodius; species Aphodius granarius. The sequence goes on along the minus strand of OZ020227.1, from coordinate 8,484,679 downwards.
AGTCCGATAGCGCAAGCAAGCAGCGTCGCGGCTTGGATCACGCAGAGATAAAATAATGCGATAACAGCAAAAGCAAGATATCCTCGGAATATCGAAAATTAAATATGTAGTATTAGCGACTGCTTGATGAGCGGCAGTACTGTTCATACCGCGATTCTCTGAGGCACGCGTAGAGCTAACCGCGCCGCGACACATTCCACAAAAATTGTTTTCGATAGTTTTATAAACACCGGCTTGGGGCGCCTTTAAAATTAGAATTACATCCATTGCGATCGATTTCGAACAACTGACGTGTACGATTCTCGAGGAACCCCGTCACATGTGTTCCGAAACGCCACTGGCTACCGCTATATCAACAAGGAATTTCCCGACAGCTAAACATCACACTTTTTCTGTAAATCATATGTAGGGAAGATTGTAGAGCACGCACCAAAATTCCTCAATAGTCCGCTAAAAGTAAGTCATCATTTGCCTTACTTATTAATTTTTACTAATAATAAGAGCTCTGATTGTATGTTTAGTTGTTTACCAACCCCCACTTAACGAAAAATAACTACCGTAATTGATAAAATAGACCGTACTCACCCAAATTGCTTCATAAATTCGTAACCGCAGAGCTCAAATTATAGTTTTCTCTTATTTTGGCACCTAGCGACATCTGTGTTTTGTGTGTACTTCACAACCTAACAATTTCAAGTTGAAGAAAGAAACATTCAGACACATTCACGTACAACGATGCACAAAAAGAAATTTAGTAATGAGAACTATCACGCTACGGTGGGTTAGCGATAAAATTCCCTAAATTTACAAGAAAATAATTCATTATGTTGTCTTTGAATGTGTTAAATACTAATTTTTCTCTGCGGCTACCAAGCAATGAAATATCGTAGACAAAACATGCATCAGCAATATAGCGATGTCTTGAAATGTAATATATACAAAGTTTTATTGTTATCTTGGTTTTGTTGCAAGAAACACATCAAGTACGCTTCATATTAAACATTTAGTATCATTGGTGCCTATAAATAGCCGCACTCAGCTGACTCCAAATGCCAAAAGAAAGAGATATCAGATAAGTGGTACATTTTGAATGTTGTACGAGATAGAATTAATTAACCAAACGCGAAACTTCAAGATCACGATCTCCACATTGCCAATAAATTAAAATAAAGGCAAAAAACATTGTTGCAACATTGTTTCGTAACAATAAAAAAAAAACTTTAGCAAATGCCACATTCGTCCATTTGTTGAGAACCGGTTTTCCGCGTTGCGGTATTCAGTCAGAAATAAATAGAATTATACAGTCTAAATCTGATATTCTTCGAATGAATTAATGTTATATTCTCACCTGGATAGGAGCAATCTTATCGAGTTTTATCTTTGGCGAGATAAAGCTATCGCCTGCTGTATTAGCTATCGCAAACAGTTCGTAATTTATGTTGAATTTGAAGTTGTAAATTGTTACTTTGTAACATTTTGCCAATACAGTGCATACACCACACAATAATAACATTTCAGGGTTACATGTAGTATCATAAAATGTTATATTATGTTATATTTTGCATATTTTGACAGGTAATACGAGATGTAGTTAGTAAGCCTAAAGAATTATAAACTTATACGTAAATGTTTTGGGATAGCATATCAACTAGCAATAATGTTTGGAATTGGCTTTACATTTTATCTGGGTACCCAGCAATAACAATAACAGCTTGCTGACTGTATGAAAAAATAATCAGCACCTCCTAATAGAATGTTTTCCAAGTTGTTAGAAAATTACCAGTGCATATAAATAAATAAATGATGTCGCCTATAGGTGACGAGTCTATTGAACATTGGTGTAGCTTCTCATCCATAATACATCATGATTTCCCATCTATAATATGAACATATCGATTAGAAAACTAAACGTAAACACTGTGATCATGATGACCGGCTTTAATATTTAAAAATGTAATGGCAATGTTAAAAAGGGACATGGGCTTGAGACTATAATGTGCATTGTATCTGTACACCATGTGTTATCATGTTGGTGTTTGTGGTAATTGTTTGCAGTTCTAAGAAAATCTACAACGGAAATAGTCAGTAGATGTTTTATCTTTTCGAGATTTTTCTGCACGTGTTATTTGTTTTCTTTTGTGCTGAGTATGTGCTTTTTAAAATGCAAAAGAATATGTTTTTTTTTTACTTTCCGACTAGTATCCTAGTCGACGGAAAAGAATATCTGGCGTGACCCTCACCCAACTTTCTATGGTACTAGTCGGAAAGTAAAAACGATTGTAAAAGTTATGGAAGATCAAAATTCTTTTATCGCTGAATGTATTTTTGTTTACGATCATGACTCACGATATGAAGAAATTTTAAACGGAAAACTAACATAATGACTGTACGTAAGACGATTAGCACGAATATTTTTATAAATATCAAGCAGTGACTACCTCTGAATTCTGCTCTTGTTTCAGGTTATCTACCACGTACAGTAATCTTGCTAAAATTGTTTGGAATTCCGCGATAGAGCAGTGTTTTGGCTTGGCTTTGGCGATAAGTTCGCTGGTAAGGTTTCAAATCTGCTGGCGCCACCTACACACCTTGCAGACTGGCAAATATGCAGAGGCCAACATTTAAAATGCATTATTATACGAACTACCATCCGTGCTGTCAGAGTGATCATTATGGAAGATGTGTTTTGTAGATCCTCAGACAAACTGATAGTTCGGATACCGAGGAGCAAATTGAACGGTTTGGACAACCTCTGGAACAAGAAGTCGAAGGTGAAAAGAGAGAGAAGACGCCAGAAGGAGAAGAAGACGAAGCGAGTGGTGGAAAGTCTTGAAGATGTGCTGTCTTCAAGACCTGAAGACAAAAGTGCGACGAAAAGTGGGGAAAGGACAATGAACGAGGAAGAACGACATGTCGAAGAGATAACGCACTTCAAGAAGAGGATCATAAGGAATCATTCGGTTACCTCTGAAGCTAATTCCACATCACCAAATACCATTGAAGATGATGCGAGCTATGGGGCATATAAGACCAGCTCAGGTTCAACTGGGCAGTTCAGTTGCGAACAGAACATCCAACAGCAAAGACCACACCAAGGTAAGTCTGGTGTTAACATTTTTCAACTTTGGACTTTGTGGTTTGCTTGATGATTTAAAACTATTTTTTTCTGTTCATGCGTTTACTAGAAGATGTTAGGTATGTAAGTAAGTTTGAGTTGACGATGGGTACTTAGAAAAGATATTTAGATTCCAACACAAGAGTATAATAAAACTGAATTTTTGATTTTCTTTTCTTTGCAGCTCGTAGCCAAGAGAAAATTCCGAATTCTAAGCAGAATATTTCTCTCAGATATACTGAACAGAACTCTAAAGAACCGGTGAGTAGTTTTGCTTAGTGCTTAAGTTCGAGCAATTTTATTCATTTTTTTTTTGGAGACATTGGACTTTGAAATCTTCTTTCTTCACCGAACAATCAAGTTTGATTCGAGATGTTTTAAGATGACTGAGAAACCAATTTCATTCTTTCTTTTCTTTGCAATGAGTGCTTTATATGTTTGTGTTGTCAAACGTATGGCACTTCTATCTATACAAACACCTCATTGTTTCCACCATTCTTCCTCCAAATGTCTACTATAAGCTTTCCCTAATGTGTTTGCAGATAAACTACTCATCAACGCGAAAGGAATCATCAATTGCAAGCATCATGAAGGAGAAAGACGGAAAAAACCAAGTTGGGAAACACCAACTGCCCACTGTTGTTATGCCAACTAATACCAGAACAACAGTAAGACCGACCATATCATCCAGAAGACTATCACTTGCTGAGCCACTTCTGAATCGAACGTCACCAACTGGGTCTGACCAATCGCAAGCTCCCAACACGCCTCTAAGTGCACCGATCATAGAGCATAGGGAACACGTTAGACATGCCGAAAGTGTCGCACATCTCGAGCAAAGACCAGAAACGTCGTTAGTTGTGGACATCCAACTACCGAAAATGACACCGATACAGAGAAACTCGATCAGAGGCCCTACTGTCCAGAATTTCCCCAACCAGTTTAGTGGTTATCCTTATCAGAGACCAAGGTATCCCTTACCAGTGGCCGCACAGCCGAATCTCATGGATTACTACAGGGGGAACATGAACAATATTGAGAGGAGGTCAATTTCGAGTAGTATGGAACAATTGCTGCACCAGCAGTTAACAGAAAGTAGGGGCAACTTGAGGCAGTATTCTAGCTTTACTCAGAGGGCCCCTCCCGCTTATACTGAGGTCTCCCATAGGCACGAACAATTACAACAACCCCAACAACTACAACAACAACAACAATATTCTCAGAATCATTTCATGACCAATCAGGTTAACTTTGATAGAAGGAGGATACCTCAGACCGTCGTTAGTCCTCAAGCCTCTATGTTGCCTCCTAATATAAGTCCCTCCATACCTCACAACCAAGATCGTCACGAGCATGAAGCGCCAGACGAGAAAACTGATGAGACCGAGCTTAATATCTACGAAGCGATGGAACGAGAATGCGCCAAAGTGTTGAATAACTATTACCAAGTGATGGACACCATAAGGGACAGTGAGAGATCTAGGAAGAATAATAGCAGTTCCAGGGCGTATTTCTTCTTGGCTATGAATAAGATTTCTTCCAAGATAGGCGAGATTGAGAGCTTCATGAGCAAGTGTAACGAATTCGCCGAAAAGAGCAAGTCAAACCATGATGAGCACCATATATTCTATTCCCTCCTGGATTGCATGAAGGATTTCACTGCTAGGATAAGGGCTATGGTCTCCAAAGCGAGGAGCAACCCTGATAGGAAGAAGAACTACCCTTTGATCACCGCTGTCGAGGAGAGCTTCTATAAGAATGTTTTCTACAGGATGTTCGACTATATTACATCGAATTCCTCACTGAAAAACGAAGATAAAGACAATAACAAGCCTCAAGAGGTGTCCCCGACCAGTGATGATAACTTCATCAATTGTATTATCGTCAAACAGCAGGAGTTATTGAAAGCCAATGGTAGGAATATGATTGTTATGCCTCTGGTTGGTCAGTGCCCCAACCGTTGCTGTTCAACATGTCCAAACCATGTTAGTCTCGAAAGTGAACAACCCAATGGAATCCAACCAGATGAAGAGAAAACAGAATCTCAAAGGCTCCAAGTTTCCAAAGCTAGGGAAGACCAACCTGAGAAGCCCAAACCTCCTAGCGAGAAACCAAAACCTCCTAGTGAGAAACCAAAACCACCTAGTGAGAAACCAAAACTCCCTGGAGAGAAACCAAACCACCTTAGCGAGAAACCAAAACTGTCTATCGAGAAACCTAAGGGTGTTGAGGATCCGGTTTTGGATAAAATTGAAAAGGAGTTGGAGATGATGGAACAGGGCAATAGTACAGCGGACTCAAAAGAAAACTCAGTGGATAACAAGGCAGAAACTTTGAAGCAAATCCAAGAGATCGAAGCCAAACAAAAACCGAAGTATAAAATATCGGAGATCTTGTGCATCGAGATAGATTCTGATTGCGATTCGTCCGATGATAAGTTGGAGGTGAAGCAAGAACCTGAGGAAGAAGGAAAGAAAGCTGATGAAGAAGGAAAGAAAGTTGAGGAAGAAGGAAAAGCTGAGAAAAAGGTGAAGGAAGTTGAGGAAAAGGAGAAGAAAGCTGAGGAAAAAGGTAGTATCCTTAAACGGAAACTGGAAGAGTGGGAAGATTTCGAATTGGCAAAAAAAGTGAAACTGGAAGTTGGCGGTGAGAAGGTTGCCAAGAAAATAGACGATGATATTATAGTGATCGATGACAACGAGAATTCCGATGATTCCGTTGTGATAACTGAGGAGACCATTGAGGAAAAACTTGAAGAAAAAAATGAGGAAAACATTCGAAAAACACCGCAGACCTTCAAGAAGCATTTTCCGAACACCGTCATCAGTAAGAACGATGAAATTCCAACGGACAAAGAGGAGATATTGATTGTGGATAAGGGAAATGGTAGGCACAACCATCAGCGGAGGAATTCCTTCTTTTATGAGAGAATGTCTTCGTTGAGTCCGTCTACGATCCATTCCAGTGACACATCTGGTAAGTTTTTTTTAGTTTCTTTACCGTTAATCGTTACTAAAAACCCAACATGTACTCACTCATACATTGTTTGTAGATGGATTCTTTTTAGATTAAGAAGAAGAATTAAGTATCACAGCATATTTTTTAATATTGTAAGTTATTGGGTAAAGCGGTAAGTTGTTTGTTGTTGACTAATATAGCAAACATATGCACTAACACTAGTCTATATGTTTCTCTATAATAAATAAATAAATAACATGCCTTAGCTTAGACTATAAGCGTAGAGCGTTTTTTTTTACTCCAACTTCGTAGCTCACATTCGCTTTAAAAAACTGATAGAAAATTTGACCTGTAATAAGTTTTGTAATCTCCTGAATATTGAGATTTGCTCACAAAATTACTAGTTCGATTACATAAACACAAAACTAGTTCGATTACATAAACACTATTAAATAAATATTATATTAAATAAGTTATAGAAATAAAGAAAATAATTGTTCTATAAATTGTATTGGTGCTAAAAATTGTTATGTGATTACAATCTCCTATCTTTTTATCGCAATTATCTATGTAGGTAATTATCTAGCAAATAAACAAGATAAACTATGTCAATCTTATCACTGTACATGTTGGGTTGGTTTAATCAACGCAATGTATTATTAACAACACTTCTCGCAAAATATAACAATACCTAAACATCTAAAATAAACCTTTTTACTTTCAGGAACCGCGCGAGAGTTAAAAAAATCTTTTAGTTCACCACCAGATGTAATTTACCCAAACGTATCGACAACAATAACAAATACCGCTAGCAATAATCACCTGCCGACTCCTGGCGTTTTAAATTTATCAAATCCCGAAAAACATCTCGCTAAAAAATTATTGAATGTCCCCGAAATTCGCATCCAAGAAAATGAAGAACGCGTTACGTCACCTAGAATACCAATATTTCCAAAACTGGGTAGCATCTATGATGAATCAGTGAAAACGGACGGTTTCGTCTCTCAAATTATCAAAGAACAAATCATCTGTTTGTCTCGGAAGGAAGCACTGGAACCACTAGAATACGTCAAAGAAGTTGAGACGCTGCAGAAAATTCGAACGCTACCGGACGAATTTAAGGAGTTTTATATTTATATCACGAAAGTGCAGATTCTGCACAAACATAACCCTATAGCTTTTAGGTTATTTCTGGAATTGTTGAACCAAGGTGGGTTGATAGATTACCACAAGAAATTTAGCGAGTACGTCACAAGAAAACGCATTATCAATAAGTCCCTTAGCAACTTGCTCAAAGAGAAATCTCGAAGAAGTTCAATCAAAAATAAATAGAAGAACTGATATTATGGCGCAGAACTAGAAAAAAAACCTGTATAAATTACAGTTATTATATTGATACTTTTATTTTATAGTTTCTTCATTAATGTACTTCAGTATTTATACTATTTATACCGTATGTTTATCTATATACGGTTCTACTATTTTTTTTATAGGTAGAGTTTTAATAGTCCACAAAACAAAACGTTTTAAAACTTTTTTATAGATAGGTATAACATTATCAAAATAAAAAATTGCAACTGGATATCTTCCATAATTGGATTGTTCCATTTTTGTTCTGCTCAAAATTATAATTTACAACTTGTAAATAAACGTTTGTATATAAAATTAACATTTTAGGTATGAGTATAATGCTAAAATAATAAACATTTTAAATTCTAACAGTGTAACGATTTGCAAAATGCAATCGTCACACATCTCGATCTAAACTGCACCTTTTATTAGTGACGAAATCTTCAGTTTAGTTTGTGTGCTCTCTAAACAAAGCATTTTAACTTATATCGTTAAATTATTGTTCATTCCTTCCCCATCTCATTACGTTTTATGGGCACAAAGTTACAGAAAAAGACTTAAGCTCGGTGAATAAAAAAAACCGAACTTTATTTTAGCTTGTTAACCGTTTTGTATTTTGATCTTATCGATAATAAAGGAAAATATAAAATTTGAGTGTTTTAATTTATAGGTCTTTCCTCCAGTATACATACAAATATATATAAGGCCAGACATAATCAAGTTATAAGAGAAATTTACTTGGACACCACGTTTAATTTCTACAGTTTCCCTACAACGCATGATTTTTCTTATAATTCTTTCAACCAGTCAACACTTCTCCCATTCTTGTTCCATATATCATCTGGCCGCCTTTGCAGCATGCCCATGCCATACGAGGGGCTGTCAAAGACACCGCAATATCTCCAGTTTTCGTCAACACTATTACACCTGATAATGACAAATTTTATTCATTAGAAAAACAAAACTTAACTAAGTTGAAACCAATATAAATGTCAAAAATAATTTATCCAAACCTAATGAAAATTTCATTCACAAGCAAAGTAAGTCATATGAACTCAATATTCAAAACTAATAAATTTTTGTAGAACAAATCATGCAAATATGCGTCTATTTGCCCAACTCTAGTCTGGACCAATCTGAAAAGTAAAAAAATGCATTTCAATACCTGCTGTTTCTTTAAAACGCCTGTGCATATCAATAAGGCAATCTGTAGCTGCGTCCATCGGATGAACATTGTAACTGATCTCATTCAGAATGTTGTAGGTCAGGCAAACTTTGACGCACGATTCTCCATGACCTAAGCAAACAAATAAGATTCTAAAGAAGTTTAAAACAGGACAGATTTTACGACTGTAATAACCTGTTGACGATACAGCTCCCGTTGTGTTATCAGCGTATGTTCCAGCGCCAGCGGCACCTGTGTCACCGCAACGGCCACGCAATTTGTTATTTAAGCCACCAGTTGACGTGCCAGCTGCTAGATTGCCCTCTAAATCCAAAGCGCAACATCCGACCGTTCCTGTTTCCAAAGCACCAAAACTTTTACTATTTTCCATCAGTTTTTTGGCTTCTGGGCTTACCAAAGCACCAGGTGGTAATATCTCCATGCCATTCTCTTTTGCAAATTGCAAAGCACCGTTCCCAGTTAATAGGCAATGCGTGGATTTTTCCATTATGAGACGTGCTAATCTTAAATTTTTTGAAAAAAGTTAAGGATCTTGGACAAAAGTGTACATGAACTTACGATATGGGGTGGGCGATATTCTTTATTACAAATACGCCTCCGTAGCTCATATCCTTACCATGGACTATCGATGCATCCATTTCCACGTCGCCGGTCTCGGTCAAAACGGATCCGAAACCTTAAATTGCAACCAAAAACAAGACTGTATCACGATTGTTATCTGGGCAAAGATAGGGGTCTCGAAAGACAGCTATATTCACCGCAGTTAAAATCTGGATCATCCTCAAAAAGGGCGATGGCAGTTTCCACAGCGTCTGCAACACATCCTGTTTTTAGCATCGCTTCATATGCTAATTTCGCAGCCAGTTTGCAACCGCGAATTTTCTTGTTTGCCTTTTCGTCAGTGTAATTGCCGCAACCACCATGGACAATGACCACAGCCTCTTTGGAGGAATACCGTTGCACACTACATGGAAAACATTTACTTTTTCCGGAATTTAGGTTAGAAGACCATCATACCTCTGCGATAAATTTTTCAGTGGAGACGCAAAGAAAATGCATGTTTTTTTGAGAATATTCATGTTGTGTTTATGAGTAATTTCATCCTGACTTCATCAACTGACAATCATCTGACAACCATTTGACAACAACCACACTTCACGACACTCGAAACATCCAAAATGTTAGTGAAATTAACAAGACATTTTAGACCGACAAATTCCAGGACAATAAGAAATTTGGGCATCATAAAAAAATCGCAAGGGTTTGCTTTTGATGCTGAAACGGTTTCAGCGTCAATTCTTAATCGCTTGTTGTCCCTTGTAGAGTTGACGATATACTTTTTGTTCACGGTGGGGCTTCAAATTTCGAGGATGATCTTAAAGACGCGAAAATTGCCGGTGTTAAAGAAGCCGCCAGGGAAGGATTTTTCATCTTGCAAAATAGCGGCAACGTCTTAGATGCTGTCGAGAAAGCTGTACGCCTCATGGAAGATAATGAAGCTTTTAACGCAGGTTTGTCTTTTGTTCTTGTCAATGGACAAGAAAAGAAACATTGGGGGGATTCAGTCAGGCTGTAGCGCTATGAGCGCTATCGTAGCACTACGGCTAGCTGTGGCCATTTTTCACAGCAAAGACTAGATTGATAGATATATTGAAGCTGTAGCATAAACCCGCTAGCACTACGTGTCATCGAGCATTTTCTTTCAGGTCGAGGTTCTGTATTGAACGAAGATGGGCACGTTGAAATGGAGGCCAGTATAATGCTTGGGTCTGATTTGGGTGCTGGTGGAGTGACAGCGCTAAGAGACGTGAAAAATCCAATAATGTACAATACTTCAGTGAGATAAATACGACATCAAATCATTAGGAGTACAGCCAGACGAGCAACTTTTTGTGACCTTACGACTGTCGAACCACAAAAGTCGTTCATCTGGCCGTACCTTCAATGATTCACAAGAACGTAACACAAGAGAACGCGTCCCAGTATTTTCTTCCCCATTAGGGTTGCGAGAAAAGTCATGGAGAAATCAAACTTCGTCATCTTAGCCGGTGAAGGGGCGTACATGTTCGCGAAAAACTTAGGCATGGAATTGGCGATGCCGGGTGGTCTCGTGACCCAACGTGCCAGAAGGCGTCACAAAAACAACACCATCTTCGACCAGAAAGAACTGGGCACCGTTGGTGCTATTGCATTGTGCAAACGAGGACATACCGCTGCTGCCACGTCATCGGGCGGCATCAACAGAAAGAAGGCGGGCAGGATTGGACATGCTTGCAGACCTGGCTGCGGCATAATGGCGGATGACTTGTTAGGAGCGATCGCAGCAACAGGTTAGCTGATTTTTTCTACAAACATTACTATTCGTTCTCATTTGTATAGCAATAATGTAATGTATTATAGGTCATGGTGAAAGTATTATAACTATGTGTTTGGCGACCACTATAGCCAAAGCAATGGAAGATGGGTTTTCGGCAAATGAAGCCATTCGAGATAGCTTGAAAAATATGAGGCACACTCTTCACAATAACGGCGGTGAGTATTGTGCTATCACCCCGTGTCGATGATAGAATCAAAGGTTCGGCCATGAAATCGGACGCATGGGCGTTTTCGCTCATAGCGTCAAGGTCGACGCTTGTAGCGTTTCGCCAGGAGCGAGCAGTCCGTGGCCGAGGCATAAGATGATTTATTAGACATATTGACAAGGGACAAAGATAAATTCTTATTTCCTTTTCTTAGGTGGAATTGCGATCACAAAGCAAGGAGACCTGGGCATCTTCTACACAACTAAACGAATGCCGTATGCTTATATCCGTTCTGGACGATTGTTCTATGGAGGAGTAGACAGAAACGACGAGGCTTACGAGACTTTATAGAAAGAACACGAGCGTGACATCACGTGACAAAAAAAAACGTCACTTCGTAGTTTATAAATTTATTTCTTTGGTGTATCGGTAAAAATAAATAATAAAGCCAGAGTTATAAAGCCGATATTGTATTATGTGATATATTGTATTTATTCGCAAAGCCTCTACATGGGTTATTCTTTTAATATGTCCTGTCCTATCAATCAATACTAGGTTTCCCTATCTTCTGTATTTCTTGAGATAGCTATTAAGTTTTTCAGAAATCTATTAAAATTAATAATAATAATAATAAACGCAGAAAATTTTCAAAACCCTAGACTAGGGTACTAAACGGAACGTAAAAATGCAAGTAGGAGAAAATTTTATTGTAGGTAATTGGTCAGTAGTGTCGAAATGTTGACGTTTCAACTTCAAAGTGTCAGAAAATTTTCTAAAACTGAATGGCTACTGAACGGCGATGACAACATAAAGACTAAAAATGTTAATGGGCATATTAGAATCACTGTCACGTATTCAGTTTGCGTGTATACGAAGAAATTATGGTATCATAAAAAAATCGCAAGGGTTTGTATCAGTATTAGAAGTTATGTTCGTTCTTTTTTACAACTGTTCTTCTTGTAGAGTTGACGATACTTTATTTGTGCATGGAGGCGCTTCAAATTTCGAGGATGACCTAAAAGATGCAAAGATCGCCGGTGTTAAGGACGCCGCCAGAGAAGGATTTTTTATCCTTCAAAAGACCGGAAGCGTTCTGGACGCCGTTGAAAAATCTATACGCGTCATGGAGGATAATGTTGTTTTTAATGCCGGTTTGTAAAATCTACGAAAAAAGGGCACAAAAACATTTTTTACTTTACTATTTCAATTCATTTGAAAAATACGTCATGTTTTAGCACGTTATTTTCGCTAATGCATTTCAGAGATATGTGGGAAGGGCGGAAAGTTGTTTTCAAGTAACGAATTTCGGGTTTTCGCTATTGGCTCAGCTATTGTCCTTTTTCTCTTAGGTCGTGGTTCTGTGTTGAACGAAGATGGACACGTTGAAATGGACGCCTGTCTAATGCTTGGCACTGACATGAGCGCAGGAGGAGTGGCCGCTCTAAAAGACGTGAGGCACCCAATAGAGTACGCACGAGATATTATTCTACACTTTTTTCCTTTTCAAAGTATCATAACATCACAATCACAATCAAAACGCATAGAACAATAATCATTGGGCGCGTTCAGCGAGGTAAACGGTTGTGTAATCAACAAAACGCGTTGTGGTTTTGATTACTATCCAGCAGGGTTGTTATGTTTTTTTAAAACATTTGTTTTAAAACATTGTTTTTTAAATGTTTTAAAACAAAGTCTTTAAAACATGTTTTTTTCTACTGTCACTGTTTATTTCCGAACTACATTCAATAGAGTCATTTAGAGACTACCAGGATTGTTTAAAAATAACAGTGTTAAAAACCTTTTAAAATAAATAACAGTAAATAATTGTTTTGTATTAAATCCAACTAACTACTCGTGAGGTATTCCCCTAACCGTCAGGGAATCCCATTACAACGCCAAATGGAACAGAGAACCTACTATCAACTCAAGAGAGCCAACATTTGCAATAGGATAGATTTTATATTATTCTTAAATCTCCATGAGCATCCCTTTATATTCGAAAACAATAATTTATTTTTTTTGACACTGCCTTGAAAAATTAAAAAAAAAACATGATTTAAAACATTGTTTCATGTTTTAAAACACATTTTAACAAAAAAAAAACTGTTATTTTTGTTTTAAATAAAAAACGTTTTTTTATAACAACCCTGCTACCCAGCAGTTGGGTGTTCACTGAACTACTCTGATAAGCAATGCTACCAACCAACGTATTAAAGCAATGAACCAACATATTTAAAGATAACTTGTTTTTGTTGGTGTTTTTTGACACTTCTTTGGACACTGCTTTGAACTTTGGACACTTCTTTTTATCTAATCGTAAACGCAACGGTTGAGTTCGCTGAACGAGCCCATTCTTGTACGGTTAGGGTTGCCAGAAAAGTGATGGAGAAATCGTCGTACGTGATCTTGGCCGGCGAAGGGGCATACATATTCGCGAAAAACCTAGGCTTGGAATTGGCTATGCCGGGTGGGCTTGTGACAAAACGTGCCAGAAAACGCCACAAGAACAACACCATCTTTGATCAGAAAGAGCTGGGCACCGTCGGGGCCATAGGATTATGTAAACAGGGGCATACCGCAGCTGCCACGTCATCAGGCGGGCTCAACAGAAAGAAGGCGGGGAGAATCGGCCTTTGTCGACCCGGTTGCGGCATTTTAGCTGATGACCTGCTTGGAGCGATTGCCGCTACAGGTTTGGACAACTTGCATTGCACATCAATGGCTGCGTTTAGCCAGGCTAACGCTATTAGTTAGCTGTTGTTATAAATAATGCAATTCATGCAATGTTTTGTTTTAAGGTCATGGAGAAAGTATTGTCACTATGTGCTTGGCGAGCACTATTGCCAAGAGTATAGAAGACGGGTCTTCGGTTACCGAGGCCGTCAGGGACAATTTGAAAATGATGAGAAATATTCTTCATAATAACGGAGGTGAGTGCTATTTTATTGCTATTTGAACTTGAGGTGGTAAAACAAGTAACAATAATTATTAAGTGGGCAAACTCTCAAAAACAGATATAAAAACTGGGCAAACTCTCAAAAACAGATATAAAAACTGGGCAAACTCTCAAAAGCAGATATAAAAACTGGGCAAACTCTCAAAAACAGATATAAAAACTGGGCAAACTCTCAAAAGCAGATATAAAAACTGGGCAAACTCTCAAAAACAGATATAAAAACTGGGCAAACTCGCAAAAGCAGATATAAAAACTGGGCAAACTCTCAAAAACAGATATAAAAACTGGGCAAACTCTCAAAAACAGATATAAAAACTGGGCAAACTCTCAAAAACAGATATAAAAACTGGGCAAACTCTCAAAAACAGATATAAAAACTGGTCAAACTCTCAAAAACAGATATAAAAACTGGGCCAACTCTCAAAAACAGATATAAAAACTGGGCAAACTCTCAAAAACAGATATAAAAACTGGGCAAACTCTCAAAAACAGATATAAAAACTGAGCAAACTCTCAAAAACAGATATAAAAACTGGGCAAACTCAAAAACAGATATAAAAACTGGGCAAACTCTCAAAAACCGATATAAAAACTAAGTAGAAAAAATTTCAATTAAATGTTTTACTAAATGCTGTTTACACTTAAATTTAGTTAAGTTAACCGATTTATATTTTAGGTGCAATAGCAATAACAAAACAGGGTGATCTTGGACTTTGGTTCACAACAAAACGAATGCCTTACGCTTATATTCGAGCCGGGAGATTGGTTTTCGGCGGGATAGACAAGAATGACGAGACTATCGAGGAATTATAACTCTTTCTACGATGCTATAATTGATCTACACAAAATTTCTTAATCACGAAAACGTGCTGTTGGATTATAAACGTTGCAACAACACTTCCATCAACGGCAAAAAACTAGAATATTGTATTTTTGCAATTGATGGAGGAACCAGTTGCAAAGTTAGTAATCCGCGAAAGAAGCGGTGTTAGTATATTTTATTAGTGGAGGTTAATAATACAATAAACGTCGATCACAACCTTATTTTCGTTTTATTATCTCTTGCAGAATAATCTATTGTACATTCATAATAGTAACAGTTGTCAACACTAATAAGAACACCTATTATGGATAGCAACACGTTTTTTTTTCTTAAAGTAGTTTTTTTTAAACAGAAGTGCTAAGCTATTGTAACACTCAGTATATTATATACTTATCTATCTCTATAGTAATTATATCACAAGAAGGAAATTTTTCAGAGCAAACCAATAGACAGAGTATTATTATTAATAACCTAAAAAATAATTTCCTATTACGTTTTGCTCGTTATATCACAATACCGTCTATAAATATATAATCGATAGTCCTAAAAGTTCAGATCAATGACCAACAATAGACCGTAGAATAAATAGATTCATCTTCATTTTTTAAAGTATAAATTTTTGGAAATGATTGGCTGTGGTGGTTGTAGAAGTATTTTCCAGGTATCTGGAAAACACTTCTATTTCTCAACCAACCATTAGAAAGAAAAAACGCGACTAATTCTGGGATGACGGGGGCCTCTCCGGCGGCCCCTCGGCGTCCCCAACCCCTTCCGATCCTTCGTCAGGATCCCTCAACAAAAAATCAATAATTCTATAATCCCTACCATTCTCCGTATTTGCGATCCACAGTGGCAACCATTTATTCGCCATCAACCACTGCACGGACACCTTACTGATCCTACCCGTCGAGTCGCCTGTCCCGTACAAACTCTCCAGCGCGTAATGATTACTGTCGATACTTCCGCACGACGACGACAGGTGGCGCTCAATACGACCGATTCCGTGTCCGATAATATCGATTCTCCCGTACGTATTTCCGATACGACCGTAGGTGCTACAATTTGGTAATTCGGATAGGTTTGAGGGACCCGGTTCTATTCTATCCGGTTCTATTCTATCCGGGTTGTTTCCGGACGGCTGGATGTCGTTTTGAGATTCGGTTGGATTGGAAGGGGGCTGTTGTCGCGGCCTGGAAATGTCGTCGATGCTCTCGTATATGTTCTCGGGATTGCTGGCCGCGGGGTCGATGGGCTCGTATACGTTCTCGTAGCCGACGGCGCCTTCGGCGTTGCTGTTGTCGTCGCAATTCGCATACCTGGAATGATTAGAGAGTACACATTTTTTACTTCTGCAACACTCACAGGTTTAAGTTAAAAAAATGTAGGAGGAAAACCTCTTTTACTACAAGAATTTGCCTCTTCTCTGCAGGAACTGGCAATCAATCTATTCTATAATAATAATAATAATAATAATAATAATAATAATAATAATAATAATAATAATAATAATAATAATAATAATAATAATAATAATAATAATAATAATAATAATAATAATAATAATAATAATAATAATAATAATAATAATAATAATAATAATAATAATAATAATAATAATAATAATAATAATAATAATAATAATAATAATAATAATAATAATAATAATAATAATAATAATAATAATAATAATAATAATAATAATAATAATAATAATAATAATAATAATAATAATAATAATAATAATAATAATAATAATAATAATAATAATAATAATAATAATAATAATAATAATAATAATAATAATAATAATAATAATAATAATAATAATAATAATAATAATAATAATAATAATAATAATAATAATAATAATAATAATAATAATAATAATAATAATAATAATAATAATAATAATAATAATAATAATAATAATAATAATAATAATAATAATAATAATAATAATAATAATAATAATAATAATAATAATAATAATAATAATAATAATAATAATAATAATAATAATAATAATAATAATAATAATAATAATAATAATAATAATAATAATAATAATAATAATAATAATAATAATAATAATAATAATAATAATAATAATAATAATAATAATAATAATAATAATAATAATAATAATAATAATAATAATAATAATAATAATAATAATAATAATAATAATAATAATAATAATAATAATAATAATAATAATAATAATAATAATAATAATAATAATAATAATAATAATAATAATAATAATAATAATAATAATAATAATAATAATAATAATAATAATAATAATAATAATAATAATAATAATAATAATAATAATAATAATAATAATAATAATAATAATAATAATAATAATAATAATAATAATAATAATAATAATAATAATAATAATAATAATAATAATAATAATAATAATAATAATAATAATAATAATAATAATAATAATAATAATAATAATAATAATAATAATAATAATAATAATAATAATAATAATAATAATAATAATAATAATAATAATAATAATAATAATAATAATAATAATAATAATAATAATAATAATAATAATAATAATAATAATAATAATAATAATAATAATAATAATAATAATAATAATAATAATAATAATAATAATAATAATAATAATAATAATAATAATAATAATAATAATAATAATAATAATAATAATAATAATAATAATAATAATAATAATAATAATAATAATAATAATAATAATAATAATAATAATAATAATAATAATAATAATAATAATAATAATAATAATAATAATAATAATAATAATAATAATAATAATAATAATAATAATAATAATAATAATAATAATAATAATAATAATAATAATAATAATAATAATAATAATAATAATAATAATAATAATAATAATAATAATAATAATAATAATAATAATAATAATAATAATAATAATAATAATAATAATAATAATAATAATAATAATAATAATAATAATAATAATAATAATAATAATAATAATAATAATAATAATAATAATAATAATAATAATAATAATAATAATAATAATAATAATAATAATAATAATAATAATAATAATAATAATAATAATAATAATAATAATAATAATAATAATAATAATAATAATAATAATAATAATAATAATAATAATAATAATAATAATAATAATAATAATAATAATAATAATAATAATAATAATAATAATAATAATAATAATAATAATAATAATAATAATAATAATAATAATAATAATAATAATAATAATAATAATAATAATAATAATAATAATAATAATAATAATAATAATAATAATAATAATAATAATAATAATAATAATAATAATAATAATAATAATAATAATAATAATAATAATAATAATAATAATAATAATAATAATAATAATAATAATAATAATAATAATAATAATAATAATAATAATAATAATAATAATAATAATAATAATAATAATAATAATAATAATAATAATAATAATAATAATAATAATAATAATAATAATAATAATAATAATAATAATAATAATAATAATAATAATAATAATAATAATAATAATAATAATAATAATAATAATAATAATAATAATAATAATAATAATAATAATAATAATAATAATAATAATAATAATAATAATAATAATAATAATAATAATAATAATAATAATAATAATAATAATAATAATAATAATAATAATAATAATAATAATAATAATAATAATAATAATAATAATAATAATAATAATAATAATAATAATAATAATAATAATAATAATAATAATAATAATAATAATAATAATAATAATAATAATAATAATAATAATAATAATAATAATAATAATAATAATAATAATAATAATAATAATAATAATAATAATAATAATAATAATAATAATAATAATAATAATAATAATAATAATAATAATAATAATAATAATAATAATAATAATAATAATAATAATAATAATAATAATAATAATAATAATAATAATAATAATAATAATAATAATAATAATAATAATAATAATAATAATAATAATAATAATAATAATAATAATAATAATAATAATAATAATAATAATAATAATAATAATAATAATAATAATAATAATAATAATAATAATAATAATAATAATAATAATAATAATAATAATAATAATAATAATAATAATAATAATAATAATAATAATAATAATAATAATAATAATAATAATAATAATAATAATAATAATAATAATAATAATAATAATAATAATAATAATAATAATAATAATAATAATAATAATAATAATAATAATAATAATAATAATAATAATAATAATAATAATAATAATAATAATAATAATAATAATAATAATAATAATAATAATAATAATAATAATAATAATAATAATAATAATAATAATAATAATAATAATAATAATAATAATAATAATAATAATAATAATAATAATAATAATAATAATAATAATAATAATAATAATAATAATAATAATAATAATAATAATAATAATAATAATAATAATAATAATAATAATAATAATAATAATAATAATAATAATAATAATAATAATAATAATAATAATAATAATAATAATAATAATAATAATAATAATAATAATAATAATAATAATAATAATAATAATAATAATAATAATAATAATAATAATAATAATAATAATAATAATAATAATAATAATAATAATAATAATAATAATAATAATAATAATAATAATAATAATAATAATAATAATAATAATAATAATAATAATAATAATAATAATAATAATAATAATAATAATAATAATAATAATAATAATAATAATAATAATAATAATAATAATAATAATAATAATAATAATAATAATAATAATAATAATAATAATAATAATAATAATAATAATAATAATAATAATAATAATAATAATAATAATAATAATAATAATAATAATAATAATAATAATAATAATAATAATAATAATAATAATAATAATAATAATAATAATAATAATAATAATAATAATAATAATAATAATAATAATAATAATAATAATAATAATAATAATAATAATAATAATAATAATAATAATAATAATAATAATAATAATAATAATAATAATAATAATAATAATAATAATAATAATAATAATAATAATAATAATAATAATAATAATAATGTTTATTTCACCAGAGTAACTCATGTACAGAGAAAAAGTCAAAATAAAATTGTCATTTATCGACAATCTGAATGTAATGAACATTCAGATTGTGACATCATAGAATGCTTCTTTTACAAGTAGATCCTTCAGGTCCTTTTTAAACATATTTGTTGGTTTTGACCACCATATTGCCGGAAGGTTGTTGTACAGGTCCAGGTGTACAATATATCTAATGACTAACTAGTTTTGCTCTAGGGCTATCAGGTTAGAATTCAGAGGTATTAGGATATATTTCAGTAGTTTTCTTACCTTCCGTTTACGACCCCATAGCCAGCAATAGCAAAACTTCATATGGGCTTATCGATAATTGCCACGCCAGCATAACTGCGGCCGATGCTCATACAACTAGGCAGCATCGTCCAAGTGTCGGCTTTCGGGTTGTAGACCTCAACCGAGGCGAGATTACTGGAGCCATCGTCTCCCCCCACCACGTATAATAGATTATTCATCGCCACAACCCCGGCGTTACGACGACATAACGCCATATCTGTTACGGGCGACCACTGATCCGTTTCCAAATTATATGCTTCGACGGATTTACGAACCAACGGCCCATCATGGCCACCGACCGCATACAAGATTCCATCAAGAACACCCACACCTATAATAACAATAATAATAATAATAATAATTTATTCAACTTTCTGTATAGAATTAGGTCACAATAATAATATAATAATAATGACAATGACAATGATAATGACAATAGACTTTATGTGTGAATAATATTACATGTATTGTACTAATAAAGAATTAAATAAAAAATATAATAATGTAAAATTAATTAATTACAATTAGGATAAATAAAAAACGTACCAGCACCGCTCCTTCGCGATCCCATGTCGCAAACAATCTTCCATGTGTCCGTTTCCGGATTGTAGCACTCGACGGAGCTCAAACATTGCCTGGAAGTACCGTCATAACCGCCAACCTAACAAATTTCATTTTTCAAAACAATTTTCTTATTGTAAGAGTAATTTTGTACACATTTTTTTTGTTTAAGTATATGTTGACTTTTTATTGCATTATGTTTAACATTACGTTTTTGATGTACAAAATGACAAAAAATCAGTATAACAGCTTTTCAAAAAATAAATACTTACAAATTAATAGTCTAGAATAAAAATAACTAAACTTACTGCATACAACAGGTTATTTAAGACACCCACGCCTACGCTGCTACGTCTCGTTGACATGGCGGCAATACTGGTCCATTCTTGAGTCCGCGGGTCAAACTTTTCCGCGGTATTAAGGCCCGTGGAGCCGTCGAAACCTCCAACGGCATATATGCAATTGTTTAGAACGGCAACGCCCAACGTCGACCTCCGTGCCTCCATGCTAACGCAGGGGTTCCACTGATCGGCTGATGCATCGTAAACGTCGACGGTGCGCACCCTTAACGACCCGTTGAAACCACCCACAGCGTAGACTTTTCCGTTGACTACCGCCAAACCAGCTCGACAACGCCTAGATAATGTTTTTATAATAGCTATTTATAATTGAGAGTTGCTAAAGTATAAAAACCAGGGTTATTATAAAAAACGTTTTCTTTTTTTGTTTAAAACAAAAACAACAGTTTTTTTTATTTGTTAAAATGTATTTTAAAACATGAAACAATGTTTTAAAACACCTCCAAAAAAAAAACACATTTTAACAAATAAAAAAAACTGTTGTTTTTGTTTAAAACAAAAACAACAGTTTTTTTATTTGTTAAAATGTGTTTTAAAACATGAAACAATGTTTTAAAACACCTCCAAAAAAAAAACACATTTTAACAAATAAAAAAAACTGTTGTTTTTGTTTAAAACAAAAACAACAGTTTTTTTTATTTGTTAAAATTTGTTTTAAAACATGAAACAATGTTTTAAAACACCTCCAAAAAAAAAAAAACATGTTTTAAATCATGTTTTTTTTTGTTTTTTTTTTTAAGATGAATATAAAATCTATCCTTTTACAACTGTTGGCTCTCTTGAGTTGATAGTAGATTCTCTGTTCCATGTGCTGTTGTAATGGGATTCCCTGACGGTTAGGGGAATACCTCACGGGTAGTTAGTTGGATTTAATACAACACAATTATTTACTATTATTTATTTTAAAAGGTTTTTACTGTTATTTTTAAACAACCCTGGTAGTCTCTAAATGATTCTATTGAATGTAGTTTGGAAATAAACTATAACAGTAGAAAAAAACATATTTTAAAAACTTTGTTTTAAAACAATGTTTTAAAACAAATGTTTTAAAACAACAACCCTGATAAAAACTAACCTAGAAGGCATCTCGGCAACTTGGTACCACCGTTCGTCCTTAAAATCGAAACATTCGACGCTCCTGATGGCTTTCGGGGCCTGTCCCCCAACGACCAATAGCACCTTTGGGAGTCCCACGGGTTGCCGTGGTTTTGTCCTCGGGGTTTTAATGCAAATTTTCGTGTCGCCTTTCAAAAGGTGATACTTCAACGCTTCTATTATGAAATCCTTGCATCGTAGATCGGCTTTTAAAAGCGGTTCTTCTTCTACTCTCTGTACCAGATAGTCCTGGGACATGAGCGGCAAGCGGACATGTTCCATTAGCGAGGACAAGTTTTCTTGGCGCGACTTGAGGTCGTGCTGGACCCAACCCACCACGCATTCAAAGACCTTCTCCTCAGAGGGAACAGTGAGACGATCGCTGCAGATCAGTTTTGATACTTGCTGGTGATTTAAGGTTAGGAATTCTTCACATTCGACAACCTCACTGGAAGAAAATTTGCTGTATTTTACCCAGGGTTGTTATAAAAAACGTTTTTTTTTTTATTTAAAACAAAAACAGTTTTTTTTTTGTTAAAATGTGTTTTAAAACATGAAACAATGTTTTAAAACAGCTCCAAAAAAACATGTTTTAAACCATGATTTTTTTGTTTTGTTTTTTTATTTTTCAAGACAGTGTCAGAAATAAATTATTGTTTTTGAATATAAAAGGATGCTTATGGAGATTTAAGAATAATATAAAATCTATCCTTTTACAAATGTTGGCTCTCTTGAGTTGATAATAGGTTCTCTGTTCCATTTGGCCTTGTAATGGGATTCCCTGACGGTTAGGGGAATACCTCACGGGTAGTCAGTTGGATTTAATACAAAACAGTTATTTACTATTATTTATTTTAAAAGGTTTTTACTGTTATTTTTAAACAACCCTGGTCAACATACAAAACACTTAAGGTAAGTAGTCTCTAAATGATTCTATTGAATGTAGTTCGGAAATAAACAGTAACAGTAGAAAAAAACATGTTTTAAAAACTTTGTTTTAAAACATACAATGTTTTAAAACATAACATCTCTGGTTTTACCTAACAAAAGGCTGTGACTCGTAGAGAAACAAATGTTGTAACAAATATGAATGCGTGATTCAAATGAAATAATCAAAAATATATAACATCAAAAATAATTAAACAATCTACATGAAAAGTAACCTGAATTATTGCCAAGAGTCTAACAAACAATATAAAATCAAGATTAGTGATTGAAACCAGTATAAATGTCTCTCAAAAAACTAACTTACGGAAAATGTTGTTCTATGTAACTCTCAGCGTTGTTTAAGAGATCTAGGCAGCCATGAAGATCAGCAAAAGCCCGAATCCCCAAACAATTTGTGGGGTGTAGCTGCGCCTGCAGAAAATCGCAACAGGCGTCACGAACGTCCGTCAGTTGTAGCAGATTTGCAGCTGGCAGTAACACCTAATCGAAAATGTTGACATAAATATGCATTTCTGATCAAAGCATTATATAAAAACCTGTTTTTAAACATTTGCAAACTTTGGTGGAATTTGATGAATCTTTCTGAAAGTTGTAGATAAATTCCACCAAAGTTTACAGAAAATAATAATATAATTTGAACTAACCTGTACATTCTCTTCTGTGACCTGTACCTCAGATGTATAAACATAATCGACGAGCAGCGATAAAGCTTGCGGGTCAACTTCATGTAAATTAACTTCATGTAAATTAATTCTATCCTGTCTGCTTTCCTCAAAGTTTGTGAACATGGCATGAAAATAAGGAGAGCACGCGCACAGCACCATTTTGTGAGCTGGTATTTCAACGTTATCAGCCACCAATGTTACGTCACACAATAATAATTCCCTATAAACAAAAACAATTAGTAAAAAAAATAACTTGGTATACCCCTAATTTATATACTTACTTTCGCATTTGATCCATAATATCAAAAGCACGATGTGTGTGGTTATTGTTCCGATAAGGGGGTTTGTCTTTTCCATTTGGCCTGGGTATATGTTTCTGTGAACTCTCGTCCAAAGAATTCTGACTTGCATACCGCAGTAACAAACAACTGCAAGTAATTTAATAATGTTAACATAGATTGGATTGTGGAAAACCAATGAAAATACCCATCATTCTCTATGTATTCTCTGTACAGGCTTTGCAAAAACATGTTGTTTGCATTATATGAGCGAATCATATACTACAAATACCAAAGGGCATTCATACCATAATCTATAAGTACGTTACATTGAATGACTAAATGTTTTAATGTTTAGCGATAAAATAATTTCGAAAGATTAAACTGTACCTTCCCTGTCGTTCCATTTGAGTTTCCCGTTCGTTCGTATCCATCTTTTTCTTAAAATTTACTTAACATTAACGATACTGTCTACACTACACTAGTCGATAATGCACCAAGATGTATTAATTATCAACTCTTTCCTACCAAGCAACAATTATGTACAAACTACGCAGAACAAGAACAAAAACACTTCCGTTGATGCGTTGTTGCTGTCCTTGTCTACGGAAGTAATGCAAAAACAGCTGTTCTTAGCATCACCGACAAATTAATGAAATTGGGCGTAAATTATTTTCAAATTAATTTTCCAGACTTTTTAATAGCTCAAAATTAACATAAATTATAATACTGTTCATGGGAAACACAAAAATTGCAGAAATAATTTTCGTGGTGGCGACATCTGTCGGGGATTTCTGTAACGACACCAACGATTTCTCGTTATACATTTTATTTCGTTTTGGATATGGTCTGATAATGTTATTGGATTTATTTATTAAATTGTATAATGACTACTATGTAGTACAAAGCGAAATTGATCCAAGTTAATAGTAGAGGTTTATCGATTGTGAAAAAATCAGCTGCAGACACATTGAAATCATTAGAGGCTATAAAATCAGATAAATTGTTCAATCCATTCACTATATCCGGGTTCTGATTATACTTATTTGACATTTTTAACACTTGAATGGCCCATCGACTCATTTGCAGTGATTTTCTTGCCTTTTGACCCATATCTTGACAAGCAATCGCAATTAAAAAAGCTACAATCTGAAATTAAATCATTCCAAATAGATATGATTATGTTGGAAGTTTTGTAACTTTCATACTTACCCATCCTAAACCATCACGAACAACGCAAAGAGTAACAATTTCGACTGTTAAAGTAGCTCGCATATAATTATAGATAAGTATGTTAGAAACTAATACATTCCAAGTTATTATTCTAACCATTAACAGCAACAAAATCCACTGAAAAGCCTTATTAAAGTTTTTAACAACATCCGATAATTTCAAGAAAGATTTACTCAATAGAACAATAGTTGAATATAAAGCTATCGTGTTTAAATTTCTTGGGAACACCTTTTGATTGTATAATATAATTTTTACTGTGCTTATTGACGCTACATGATTTAGTATAGCTTTCTCTAATATACGATTCAATTTCACAAATCTAAACGTTATACATTTTACGTAATTATAAACCAGTATAGCTGTTATTAAGAAGAAATAATTGTTGATATTCTTGTAGATTACCTGGACGAGCGTTAATAAAGAAGTAACTTCGACTACAATAGCAAAAATTACTAAAAACAACATAAATACGTTGGCTGATAGTAACTCCCAGAAAAATGTGAGCTCATTTTCCAAATTAATCGCAAAAATGGCCAATAACTGGTCAAATTCGTCCAGGTTTTTTGAAAATTCCACCACGAGATGTCTCTTCAACGCTCCCAGTTCTAGAATGGTAAATATACTTAAGGATCCCATGACAATTGTTGATATAATTTCAATATTCAATGTCACATCATGTTTGATCGTGGTTAGTTTTACCACTGCTGTAGTGCCCATGAAAAAGAACATGAAAATCATCGAAAGACATGCTTTAACTGTGGGAATGAAACTAAAACGGGTTTCTTTAAAATTCTCGACGTTTAGAACTCCAATTGTTGACGTTAATGCATGCAGAGGTTTAATAAATTGCATTGAGTTCTCTCGGTTGCATTTTAATGTCTTAAAACCCATCGTGTCTGTTATTATTTTCGTACATACATTGAAAATATTTGTACCCATGTATGTGTGAACAACATTTTAGTATTTATACCAATCCACTATATTGTTGATTGGATTGATTGTTGAATTATTGATGTTGTATGGCTGTGTTGATAGTGATCGTATAAAAATCACTGACAAAAAGAACTGAAAGGTGTTTCGTATTGTAATCGACGGAAAAAAATCGAGATTTTAGTAGACGTAAGTGGAACTCGCTTCATGCTGCAGACAATCTAAAGCCAAAATATTAAGTACCTACCTACTAAAACAAATTGTTTGAGTTATTGCTTCTTTTATTGAAAAGTAGCATTCTGAGTTATAAATATTTATTGTATTAGAAATTTCTTCTACTAATAAAAAACAACATTCTTTATCTAGGACAAGTTTATTGATCAGACTACCTGCTGTTTTATTGCATCTCCTTTTTGCTAATTAAATTATTTCTAGTCATAAAACACAACATTCCTGACTAAAGACAAGTTTATTGATTATTGGGACAACCTGCTGTTTTATTGCATCTGATGTTTGCTAATTAAATTCTTTCTAGTCATAAAACACAACATTCCTGACCTAACACAAGTTTATTTCTTATTGGGACAACCTGCTGTTTTATTGCATCTCCTTTTTGCTAATTAAATTATTTCTAGTCATAAAACACAACATTCCTGACTCAAGACAAGTTTATTGATTATTGGGACAACCTGCTGTTTTATTGCATCTGATGTTTGCTAATTAAATTCTTTCTAGTCATAAAACACAACATTCCTGACCTAACACAAGTTTATTTCTTATTGGGACAACCTACTGTTTTATTGCATCTGATATTTTCTAATTAAATTCTTTCTAGACATAAAACACAACATTCCTGACCTAAGACAAGTTTATTTCTTATTGGGACAACCTGCTGTTTTATTGCATCTGATATTTTCTAATTAAATTCTTTCTAGTCATAAAACACAACATTCCTGACCTAAGACAAGTTTATTTCTTATTGGGACAACCTGCTGTTTTATTGCATCTGATATTTTCTAATTAAATTCTTTCTAGACATAAAACACAACATTCCTGACCTAAGACAAGTTTATTTCTTATTGGGACAACCTGCTGTTTTATTGCATCTGATATTTTCTAATTAAATTCTTTCTAGACATAAAACACAACATTCCTGACCTAAGACAAGTTTATTTCTTATTGGGACAACCTGCTGTTTTATTGCATCTGATATTTTCTAATTAAATTCTTTCTAGACATAAAACACAACATTCCTGACCTAAGACAAGTTTATTTCTTATTGGGACAACCTGCTGTTTTATTGCATCTGATATTTTCTAATTAAATTCTTTCTAGACATAAAACACAACATTCCTGACCTAAGACAAGTTTATTTTTTATTGGGACAACCTGCTGTTTTATTGCATCTGATATTTTCTAATTAAATTCTTTCTAGACATAAAACACAACATTCCTGACCTAAGACAAGTTTATTTCTTATTGGGACAACCTGCTGTTTTATTGCATCTGATATTTTCTAATTAAATTCTTTCTAGACATAAAACACAACATTCCTGACCTAAGACAAGTTTATTTCTTATTGGAACAACCTGCTGTTTTATTGCATCTGGTTTTTGCTAATTAAGTTCTTGCTAGTAATAAAATACAACATGCCTGACTCTCAAATGCATTAGTAAAAACACTATGCTAAAACATGACCTACCTTTCTTGTGAATTGAAATAATAAAGTGCCATGATTTTGTGCCTTCTATCAGGAATAGGTTTCTACCTTAAGGGCTTTGATATTTAAAAACCAAAATAAAAAGCAATCGTTTTTATTATCCAACATTCATGATACAAATAACAACTTACCGGATACTAAAAGAAATCCTCATTTAAGATCTACACCATCATTAAAAAAAAAAAAAAAAAAAAAAAAAAACAATACAATATTCGATAATACAATATTATTATTTAATATATAAAATAACACAGCAATCCTCCGAGCAAAATGCACAAGATTTATTTTTATTTATTTGTTCTTTCATTCGATCGGATGAAAATCAACACAGATCCTACATACGGAGGGGGGGGGCATTAGAGAAATGACTAGTTCAGACGTTATCATTAAAACTGATACCTTCCACGTGTCTCAACACAATAAAATAAAGCAAGACAAGACGAGAGGTAAAAGTAAAAAATCAACTAAAAAAAAAAAAACACTAAGTTTTTTTTTAAGTTTTCGTGTTAAATTATCGTCATAAACCTTTTGCATTTTGGACACATCTTTTCTCCTATCCATCTACAGTTCAGAACTGCCAATACTGCCCGACCTTATCCGACCTAATAAAACCATAACTCGGCTTGTCGAAAGCCAGCGCTAACAACTTCCCGTTACGTTTGATCTCCTTGTCGAAAATCGTATCAGCCGAATTGTCCAATACCTCGCTAAGGTCCCATTCCGTCGACGGCAGAGGATTATTTATAAATCTAGCCGCCGTGGCGACGCAGGGCAACGCGTGATGCTGCAAAGTCAAGATTTCCCATAAAGAACTGCTGATCGCATTCGATTTTAAGGGATCTCGTTCTTCCATGATGTAAGGGTCCGTTACAGTGCTACCACCTCCAGGATGATTCAGGAGACACTTTAAACCAGGATGCCTAGAAAATATAGAGAAATATATCACTCTATTCTATCATTATATATATATATATATAAAAATTACAAACTTACCTCAAAATTAGATTTCCTATAAACATACAGATAACAATAATATCCTCGGATGGAGCGACAAGAGCCAACCTAGCCAGTCGTTTTGCGAAGGCTGCAACTAAATTTTCCAGGAGATGTGTTGAACTCAGAAATATATCGGAAAGATAAAACAATCGTGCCTTGAACTTTGTATGGAATATTTCGGGTTCAAACATGGAGTACAATTTTGCAAATATGTTCGGGTATTCCAAATTGTACTCTTGGATTAACGTGAAGACGCCTTGTAAGGCAAGTAAACTCACTGGACCGCCCATATCTAAAGAGTCCATCAAAAAATCTGTTAGGAGTAATGGTTTGTCCAGGTGGGGCAAAACTCTCTCTAGCAAGACAACAAGCAATTGTTTGTGGGTTGCCGGAGTGTGTTCCCACAGCATAACGCAGTTCCATATTTTGTTCAGGCACCGTTTCGTCACATGCTCGTCAAAAGTAAACGAACCTGTTCGAAATTGAAAGAACAAAATTTACCAAACATTCCACAAAATATAAATCAAAAACACACCATTTTCCGGAAAACATAAGACCTTTCCCTCTTGGTTACTTAGCACATTCAATTTTTCCAAGAGCAATAAATAATTCATTATATAGACATCGTTGGGGTTTGATTTTGCAGTTAAGCTTGGTAACGTTTTCCATACGTAAAACGTAACATCGTCGTAGACCAAATATTCCTCGAATTTCACCACTAGATGCGCGTTTGCTTGTTTATTCGAAAGAATTTTTATAAGTATCGACTTTAATAGATTTAAGGGTACATATGATTCTAAATTCCCTTTCTGTTCTAAAGGGTGCTTGCCCTCATTTGCAAGCAAGTTCATCAGTGAAGTTAAAGCTGCAATAAAATATATAACCCCAATAGAAATTACACTGAAGTAACCTAAAAAAATAACCCTACCTTGTAATTGCAACTTTTGAGAAGCATTTTCCATAGTGGATAACATCTTGATGCAAGTGTCATCATAGGCTTGCTTCAGCCATTTTCGATACTGATGTTCAGCCGAATGATCGGCAGGTTTTAAAGGTACTACTTCGATCACCATATCGTTCTGTTTGAGTAGATTCGTGAATATATACTCCAGCGTAAGCATACACGCATTTACGTCTTGGCCCGACTTGAAATGTTGCAAAATATCGACTAGATTGCCGGTATACGACCTGGATGATAAAAACTCTTGCGCTTTCTGCCGTAAAACCTTCGTTACTTTCTGTTTCTCGTGGCTGGACATCGTATTTTCGGCCAAAATACTCAAACGACTGCCAGACTTGCCAATGGCCCGTGCTAGCTACAAGAGCAACTGCGGCCGCCTCGACCTGGAGACTTTTGTTTCTTGTCTTGCGAATGCGCAAATCGCGAATTACGCCGATAATAAGGGGTTTTATAACGAGGAAAGGCGGTTTATGGAGCAATACAACCGTACGAGGGACTGACGCGCGGTTTGTTAAAGAAATAAATAGTTTATTAACGGCTAAATAATATAACGCAGGTGACGCCGGTTTAGGTTGGCGCTACTGGACGCTTCGAACTGACTGTCACGCATGCGCCGTTTGTGCAGTTTTCTGTAATATAGGATGCTGAACCATGGACTTATGCTACTGTAGATGGCGCAACTGTATTTAAACATTTATAGTATAACATGCAGAATATATCATTTGATACCGTATTGTATGCAATGGAAATTAAAAAAAATATAATGTTTTCAATCTTGTAGTCCAACAACACAATTCAGATAATTCTGTCTTTTTCTTGAGTGAACTACACAGCGCGCGGCGATAATAATACTTTGGCCTGCCGATGCCCCCTGTAATTGGCGAAAGCTGTTGGGGGATGTTAAGGCTTGGATTATTATCATTATTATACCTGACAAACCCTTAATTTTCTCACGCGGTTAAAAAATAAAACGTCGTTGATGACAATTTTTATGTTCTATTTTGTAAGACAGCCAATATATATTATTCTCTAAAATGTTTTACATATTGTTTTGCAACAAAGTTATCTGAAATCCAATCCTGTATTAATTGCCCATCCATTACTGTTGAAATCATCCATACCCTGTGATTACAACAGACACAGCTTGCAAAAATACAGTTAAATAGCCAGTTTGATACTATTCTTAATAAGTTTTAATCTTTTTTTTTTGTGGACTACATTGTAATGTAGAAAAAATAACAAAATAATTATTTACTTAATAGATTTTATTAATAAAACTACACTAACAATACAACAAATTACACATTATTCAACCTCTATCGTGGCCCCAACTTTCTCGAGTGCCTCCTTTAACTTATCAGCCTCATCTTTGGCGATGTCCGCTTTGACAACGGTCGGGGCGCTTTCGACAAACTTTTTAGCCTGCACCAAGTTCATTCCGTCCAGCAAATTTTTACATTCTTTGATAAGTGCTACTTTCTGCTTATCATCAAATTTCATCAATTTAACCGTAAAGGAAGACTTTGCCTTCTGTGGGGCTGCCTCTTCTTCGTCATCTTGAGCTGCCGGAGCGGCCATCGCTCCCATGGCCATGACAGGAGCGTCGGGAAGGTTTAACCGTCTCTTCAACAAAGCGCTCAGTTCCGATACCTCAACTAGGTTTAATTGGGAGATTTCGCTGCATAGTTTTTCGATTTTTGGCGATGCTGGTTGGTCTACACTGGCTGGAGGCGGTACTACTAGACTTTCAGGGCTTACAGCTACTTCAGGACTTTGACAGAGTATGGCGCTGAAAGGTATTAGCAAATTTATGATAGTAGAGAAAATTTGCGTTTTATATGAAGGAAACTTACCATCTGGAGAAGCTACGCCACTGGCTTGTTAATCTAAACATTACTCTGCTAGTTTGCATGTTAAATATTGTTAAAAATGTGATTGATTTTGAAGGAAATGCTGTATTTTAGGTTAAAGCAATTTAGTGGTTAACTTCAGGGTGGTAAAGCAGGCAAAAGCAGGCTCGCCAACAGATGAAATCAGGCAGGTTCCAATAGATGTCAAATCAAAAACTTGCGAGTGACTCACTATACTAAATACATATACCAATATAAAAAACAACAATAATTAAAAACATTATTTTATTCTTCTTCTAGTATTCTAAATTACACAATTAATCCTGCGGCTCTCTATGACCACGGATGCCCCGTTTCTTGTTAACCTTCTTGCTTAATCGTATCTTCTCTTTTTTCTTCTGCAAAGATTTCTTTTTCTGTTTCTGCCTTTCGATTTTGTTTTTTCTCTGGAACACAGCACTTTTCTTGACATTTTTCGTAGCCTGTTTCTTCAGTGTTTTCTTTATCTCTTTATGAGTCTTAAACTCTGGTTTTGGCTTTTCCTCTTTTTCTTTCTTTACCGGTTTTCTCTTCAAATCCATTCCCGGTAAACCTTCTTCTTCTTCTTCACCTGCAGATTGTTCGTCTGACGATTCATCTTTCTCGTATTTTGGAACATTTGACCCAATCCAATTGTTTTGTTTTGCGATAGCATCCGTGGAAAGTTCGGTTATTTTTACGGTTACGTCTTCATCTTCGTATTGGTCTTCTAATAAGTGCTCCAAGCCCGGTATGTCACGATTAGACACCACTAACTTCTTATATGATTCTTTAGCTTCTTGTTTAAGTCGTTTCCTCTCTTCTTTTAACTGTTGTTCTAACTTTTCTTGAGCTACTTTCTTCCGTTGCAGTTTACGTTTGTGAAAACCTGTTAGAAAATCCCTAAAAAATGATTAAAAACGTTACTGTTTTAAGTAAATTTGGGTATTTTATATGCTGCTTACTTTCGTTTTTCTTCGTCGAACACTAGATGTATTTTATTCTTGCGATTTTTCGCTTTCTTAAACTTTCTTTGCTGTGGTGCTGACATTTTAACCTCAATAAAGGTAAGAGGTTATGTTTACATGACATATGACACGTGGGTTTAGTGTATTCCTGGGGATTATTTAATTTCTCACGTTGGTCAACAGGTAATCAATTTCATTCAAAAGTAATAACTATAATTTTATTAATAGTAATATAAGTTATATAATTACATATGTACATTTTAGAGTATTATTTCACACTCAATAAAAATACACATTTTTTGTCTTTGAGTAGAATCTTATTATATTTGCCAATACAATACTGTTTTTTATATGAATTAGGTCATATCATTGGCTATTGAATCTTGGTTACTGCAATAATAGTGTTATTCTGGGAATAAATCATGGTATAATGCATGTATAATGTGTACTGTAATTGAAAACAACTTTCCACCTTTCCCACATCTCTCTGAAATGTATTGGCGAAAAGACCGAGCTAAAACATGACCTACCATGAAATAATAAACTGCCATGTTGTTGGACCTTATATCAGAGGGCTGACTTCTACCTTAAAGCTAAATCATATTTGTTATGAACTATGAAATCATAATGTAAAAAGTATAGATGCCATAAAGCAGGTAATAAATAATACATAAAAAATAACTTTATTAAAAAAATACATAAATATAAATCAAGTTTCTTTCCTGTCCATTCATTTCCCTCGTAGTTCTTTCTTCCCGAAGGGACATACCTTATTATTGAGGCATGTTGCGCACTGTGGCACTTTTGGCTGGCAAACCTGTTGCCCAAAACCAACCAGTAAATGATTGACTTCGCTCCACAAATCCTCTGGAAGCCAGTTCTCCAACTGTGTCCTGGTTCCTTCTGGCGTTTTTGACTTAACCCAACCCATTCTATTGGCAATCCTATGCACGTGGGTATCAACCCCAATGCCTGTTACTTGCCCCCATGCTGTCTTCATACAAAGATGAGCCATTTTTGGTCCAACACCCGGTAACTTACACAACTCTTCAACTGTTTTCGGTATATCACCATCATAGTTATCCTTGATCATTGCTGTAGCGTTTTTAATGAACTTTACCTTCCTCTGAGAGTCAAAGATATGGGTGTTAGAATAGTTTTAAATTAAGTAGAGCACAGTGACATATGCAACCAATTATACCCGTATATTTGGTTGCAT
This sequence comes from Aphodius granarius, assembly GCA_963971325.1. Lineage (NCBI taxonomy): Eukaryota > Metazoa > Arthropoda > Insecta > Coleoptera > Scarabaeidae > Aphodius > Aphodius granarius. The sequence goes on along the minus strand of OZ020227.1, from coordinate 8,450,441 downwards.
ACACAACTGTGCTCTCCTTAGTTTGAAACATCTATAATATAAATTAATAAAAAAAAACTGACTTAGGTATTTATCGAATAATAAATAATACCTTCCAAAATCCTACGGGATATATCAGATTCCCTAATTCTTCGTCGGAAGTCCCTAAGATATTGTCTGCAGTGCAACCGTGTTCACGTAGCTTCAGCATAGCCGCGTGTGTTGTTTGATCTTTTGTTTGGCTGCTTAACATCAAAGATAATAATGCCTGATACCTTCTGTCCTGAAAGACTTGTATTAAAGAAATCAAAATAAAAATTTGTCTTGTTACCTTTGGCTCTGCAGTATCATCCATACATTGGTCACAGCCCATAGAATCAACAGGAGCATCGTTATCCTTCCGCATCTCCCTTAAATTTTCCAACATTTCTTCCCAATTATCGGGAAATTTCCTGTTTCTAATATTCTCTTTGATTTTCTTCAGTGGAACGACATCATATTCAATTTTTACATGCTCCCTCTTCTCCGGTTTGTCTTGGGCCACCTGAGAGACTTGACCGATTGATTTTTTACTTGCTTTCTTAAATTTTGAAAGATCTATTTTCGGTTTAGTTTCTTGTGTTGTCTCAGGTTTGTCATCACTTACAATTTCTTTGCGTTTTGTGGTGTAACGTTTCGACATTATGAGCAAATTATAATGGAGTTTAATACTGCTTCTAACTAGGATGTGCATAAATAAGTTTGATCTTAGCTGGACCTAACCTAACCTCACAAAATAATAATACGTAGCGACATCTGTCCTTAAACGAACGGTGGTAGAAATTTGAATTAAACCATTCGAGGTAAAAAGCGCCATCTACAGTCGCCCGTTCAGGCGGATTGTACCAAAATAGTTATTTTACGATATTTTAAAGAAAACTTCATTTTAGTATCAAATTTTTTGATTTATTACACATTTCATCACACTTTCCTAAACAATTAAACAAGGAAATAACCAAATCATCAACCGCTAACTTTTTAAAACTATACACAAGTTAGAAATAAACGCAATATACAATAAAATTAAAATTAAACTTCACTAATATCTACATTATTACTACTAGGCGCTGTCTCGCCAAAGCAATGTTTTGCTTTAGGGTCCTTATACGAATTCTCGTGCTGAACACTTTGAGAATTTGTTCGACACTTTGCTAGACACAACTCAAAATGATCGGAAACCGAAGCAAATAGAACACTATTTTGTTCTGTAGCCTTTCCAAGTACATTTTCCAAAAGATCTTTCTTGTCCGGATGCAAACAACAACTGATACAATACTCGTAAATAGCACAGCAATCATTGGGACGACACGTTTCGCATGGATACTGAATAATAGTTGATAAATTGTCGTTACAACATCCGTTGTGCAGCACATCATGTCTGGGGCATACAAATCCTGAGAAAATTGAGAACCTAATTCTAACCTTTATTCTAAACCGTTTTCTTTTCAAACCAAAACAAGACAAAGGAAGTGCAATAATTACCTCTATCATCCACAATCAAGACTTTCCCTTGTATGGAGTTTCGGCAAGTAGTATTTCCGTCATTGTTAGCCGTGTGTTGTTGTAAAGTACGCCATATAAAAGGCTGCGTGCGACGTACGGGTACCGAGTCATCTCCGTCTAGGAAATCGCCCTAAAAACACCAAGGTACGATCCATATCCACCAAAAATTTCTATTTTAACAGCATACCTTTCCGACAAAGCTAACTATACAATATGTCAACGAGAAGCTGAATATTATGCCGAGTACAATTCGGCGTCTTAAGAACCTGAGAACGGCGGCGTACCACATTTTCCCGTCCGCATTCGACCATGTTTACGATTTTTCGAGAAATGTCATATTCGTCAGTTCTGTGACTTTCCCAGTGCAATTTTTTTGAGGTTAGGTCGGTTTTTATCGTGCTGCGGCAATACGATAATCCATGGTATGGTTTCCTGTGTTGTATTCGTGATTCAAAACTGTTCGTGATTGTTTCGATTATCGGTCGTTATTCGTTATTGCTCTAGATTTATTTTTGGAATGTTTCAAACATAAACCTGACTCTTGTTTATGCAAATGTCACGATTCTTGGTACAGGTGCCTGTATTACTTTTCAATCGCATAAGCTTTCTTTTTTGTATCCACTTTGTATAGTACGTTGTTTGTTTATCGTTTTGGTTTGGATATGTCAAAAATAATACAAATTAAATAATAATAAATAATATAATTAGAATTTTGCCGCTTTTATTTGAATCACAACAGTGCCATCTACATCCGTCGGCGTCTGCCATATTGATCTCAAAGTCCACCGGCAAAATATCTTCATTTCCGTTCAACTAACTGGCATGTGTGGTTGGTGTAGTGGCGTTTAGTCATTTCGCACTGAGAAAATCTTCCATTTAGTACCCATTCAACTATAAATATGTCCTACAATCGTAGAGGTAAGCAGCTATGGATCTTTGGTTCACTTAAATTGTATTTCGTGGATTGGATACCTTGTTAAAAGCGATTTTATTCGATTTAGGTGGCCCGCCATTAGCGTCCGTTGGTCAAAGGCGTCCCCAAACGACAAATTTCGTATCCGGCGGTCAGGTTAGAGCTTGTTAAAAAAATATTTTAATGTATCCATTAGAGTTATTCCACATCTTAATAACACTGTATATTAGTTTTATATATTACATTTTACCCATTTTTTATATTCAAAATCTCAATTCTAACGAGTATTATTTTCCGATGATTAGGGAATCTGGTTACGGGGCTACACAGTTCCAGTAGGGTTGTCGTACTGCTATAGGTCTCAGCACCCGGCGTAAGTTTCCACCACAAACGGTGAGCGATCGTAACCTTAAAATTGAACAAATACGACGCCGTTTGCTTTTTGTCGGTGGGAACTTAGACCGGGGACCGTGTGTATCTTGACTATTATTGTTCCCTTAATGTCATTGTTTAATTGGCCGGGGCTCCACCTGGTATTTCTCCAGTGGGGGCCCATCGAGTGACCCCGTAGTGGGGGTCACCGTGGAGCCTTGGTTAATTGTGCTACATAGCAATCACTGTCAAGATACTTTGACAACGCCTTTGCCGCGGAGTGACCTCCCCAATGAGGGGGGCCTCATCCGTGGCTAGGCCGCACCTATATCGGTGCGCATCACTAACGTGGTCAACTTGTGTGTTTAACTGCGATGTTCCTATCACCAGCTCAACCGACCTGGATTACCCCAACAGAAGCTGCCTCCATTCCAAGCAAATCGTCCACAACAGGTACTTTATGTAGATTCTTTATGTATTTTTTGTGTTGTGTCCACATGGGGTCAGCAATTTAGATTTTTTTTGATATTCTAGATAGCGTTACACCTGTGGTAGATTATATCTCTTGAGGCATAGACGGTGCAACTGTTCTAGTTGCGTCGTCTTTCATGTCCTTTCGAGATTGTGGTCTCTCGAGAGTTGGCGGTACCGTTTGTTTAAGTGCCGCCTTAGGTTTGAGGCGGACATTCAAATCTATAGTTGGCAAGCGTCTTTTAGTACATGGTAATGTTAAGTAAGAAGCATTACTATATACTAAGTAAGAAAATGTTTATCAATAAATATGGCCTCATAGATTGTTTATATAATAATAGTTTATTTAATAATAGTTTTCGACCACTACTTTTGACTTCATATTGTTCAATTAACCGTTGGCAATAATCATTGTTAGTTTTGTTAAGGTTACATAATTATTGTGAAAAAAATTGTTGACTATATTAAGTTTGGTCTAAACTTGTAGCAGGTTCAAGTAAACCAACAACAACAAAAAATACAACAACAGCAACCATTACAACAGCAACAACATCTGCCCCCACTACAACGGCTACAACAACAGCCTCAACAACAACAGCACCAGCTGCAACAACAGCTGCAGCAGCAGCAGCAACCGCAGAATGTTACACCTCCAACTCCAATACAGCCTCAAAAGACTATGCAAGAGGCTGCCCAACAGAAAATTGCTCAGTTGGCAACAACCCCCCAAGTGGCAAAAGTTGAACCCCAAACGATGGACGTCGATTCTGACCAAGCTACCAACGGTGAAGCAAAGCAGAAACCTTTTTGGATGAAAAAATCTGGTAATTTGATAAGTTTTGTTCTATAAATAAATTTTTAACTGTGTAACTGATGTTTTTGTGTTGTAATATAAAGGACCAGGTTTACAAGTGTCAGTATAACAAATTGATTGAATTGTCTGTATGATGACACATACTGCGCAAATATGAAACCTGTGGCTTGTAGATCTTTCCACGGTACATGTCTTGAACGATTGCTGAATGTTTGCTGTTTTCTTAATTTTTTATATCTCTTGTCTACTTGATTAATATTTTTTTTAAATTATTTTCCAAGCAGGCAAAGTATCAAAGGCAGAACGAGTAAGGAGAAGGAATTTTCGCCTAAAAAAAGTCTTGCAGCCGAAAAATGCATTGATGGTACTGAACGAATTGATTGGTAGTACGTCTTACACAGTTACCGAGTCGAAGGCTGGTTACAATCAAGACGTCTTTGACGCTGCGCTCTGCTATGACGGGGAACAATTTATCGGTACCGGTAAGTGTTGTTTTTTTTTTTTTATCATTAAAAATTTGACGTTTTATCGATGTAAATTGTACATTTTATCCATGAAATTTTATCATTTTCTCGATGAAATTAGCACAACCAAGTCAGCTGACGTGCTCTGATAGCACGCTAGTGTTAGGTGTGTGCAAGAGCAAATATACTGGGTGGATTCGCTAACACCACAAGGGACATGTGCCCTATGAGTGGAGTTTGATAGTAGCCCCCCAACATATGCAAAAAAAATGATATTTTCCAATTTTTTGTTCTTCTCTTTAACTTTTGTAACTTTGATTTTGTAATTTTAGTATTTTTTTTCTTGTTTATTTTCCTAGGTAAGAGTAAAGTTGCTGCTAAGACAGCTGCTGCCGAAAAAGCCATAAAATCTATCATAATCAAGAAGATCAACGCAAAAACGATTCCCAGCTCACAACCAAGCGCAACTCCCATGGATGAAGACATCAAGTCGGAACAGGAGAAGCAAGAAGAGGATCTATCTTGGTCGCACATTGCCAGCTTTGCCATCCACAAACTGTTCAGTTCGTGGGACGAAGACGGCAAATTGGTGGAGAATGTAACAAAATTTTTTTTCTTTCTTTTTTTATTTGTATATAATTTATTTTTGTGTAGTTTTCAGCTGAGAGCAACACCAGTTTGGAGGGTCCCCAATTGAGCAGGACGTCTTCCTTTGCAAGTTTGCAGTCCGTCGAGCAGAAACCCGCAAAAAAGCTACCGGAAAACGCCTCCCAATTAAATCCCGTTATGCTCCTGAACCAGATGTATCCCAGCGCTAAATACGAAGAGGTTGCGCGATCTGGACAGCCTCCCAGCGTTCAGTTTACCATTTCTTGCACCGTCAATGGTCAGGTATTCACAGGGACCGGTAAGTCTAATTTATTTCAATAACTTAACTCCTTTGTTGCGCTATTTCTTAAAAATATCTGCTTTTTTTCTAGTGGACGGCTACAGTACGTAATGCAAAATTGAGTCTGTCTTCAGGGGCGATTTTTCGCAGGAAGATCTGTTATTTTTTTATTTTTTATTTATTTTTTTTTGTTGAATGTAGTATTTATTTATTTTAAAGTTTTGTGCTTCTATTACATATTAATCTTAAAACATTTTTTCTAATTTTCCAATGGACCAGTTATACGAGTTTTATGTAACTTTCACACAATCTATTTCATTATTTATTATTATTGTTATTATCAGAAATTTGTCTCTCCACATGTGGGCTAGCTTTTTGGGAAATTCAATTTTCCAGATGGCGTTACACGTGTTGGTAAATCATATCTCAGTGGGGCGCTTCACGTCCCATCGAGATTGTTGTCTCTGGTCAACATGACGGTACCTGTGTCCGTCGTGTCGTGCAGATGAGACGGACATTCGCATTAGAAATTAAGAACTTTTGAAAACAACATTTTTAATATCTCTGCCTTCATAAATTGTTCTTTAACTGGTTTTAATCAGGGTTGTTATGTTTTAAAACATTTGTTTTAAAAATGTTTTTAAGCTAAGTTTTTAAAACATGTTTTTTTCTACTGTTACTGTTTATTTCCAAACTACATTCAATAGAATCATTTAGAGACTACCAGGGTTGTTTAAAAATAACAGTAAAAACCTTTTAAAATAAATAATAGTAAATAATGGTTTTGTATTAAATCCAACTAACTACCAGTGAGGTATTCCCCTAACCGTCAGGGAATCCCATTACAATGCCAAATGGAACAGAGAACCTACTATTAACTCAAGAGAGCCAACATTTGTCAAAGGATAGATTTTATATTATTCTTAAATCTCCATGAGCATCCCTTTATATTCGAAAACAATAATTTTTTTTCTGACACTTTGCCTTGAAAAATAAAAAAAACATGATTTAAAACATGTTTTTTTTTTTTTTTTGAGAGGTTTTAAAACATTGTTTCATGTTCTAAAACACATTTTAACAAAATATAAAAAAAAAACGTTTTTTATAACAACCCTGGTTTTAACTTTAACTTGTTTTGTGGTGATATTTATGTTAGTTTCAACACTACTCTTGTTTTTATATTGTTTATTTTTTGCTTTGTTTGCTTTTTACTTATAACGATTATTTTTATTTGTAGGTCAAAATAAGAAAGCAGCCCGTAAGAATGCAGCTCTCGAGGTATGTCGTACCATGTTGAGCATCCAGTATCCACCAGAAACGTCAAACGAAGCGGTGGAAACATCCTAATGGCAAGATCTCAGAATGTTACGCAGTATTTAATATAATGAATCAATATTTAAGTTCCGTTTGTAATGTAAGATTAGTTTATTTAACAATTATTGTGTTTGTTTTACTTGTAGCTGTATTATTTTATTTCATTTCTAGGTATGATTAATGTTTTTATTAACTATTTTATCAAATTGATGAAAATAGAATAAAGAACGTTATCTGTAAATATTGTTTATTTTGAAACTCGTACAAAAAAATTAAACGAGAGTTTTCAATCAAGCTTTCGATTGAAGCTTCTCTTTGGTTCTCTTGACGAGTATGTTCACCATTTTGTGCGCTTCGTCGTAATACGGGTTTGTACTTTCTCGGACCCTTTCCAGCCATGCTGCCATCTTAGGTCTACCTTCGGCTGGTTCAAAACCTGCAATTCCTGAAATTAAAATTCCGATGAAATAATCAATGTGACCACCACAATGCCGACCGCCTTTTATTTATAGAATGACATTTCAGTCCGATCGGTTGTACCGTTTGGACGCTATCGTATTCCCATACACACATAGAGTAGTTTTAAACTAAGTAGAGCACAGTGACATATGCAACCAATTATACCCAGTGTATGGTTTATAATTGACCCGCGTATATTTGGTTGCATACACAACAGTGCTCTCCTTGGTTTGAAACATCTATACGTACAAACATATAAAAAAATCATACATACTGGGTTGCTCAATTTCAGTTGCTGCCCAAATGTCCGCAGCGGTAATTTTATCTCCTACAATAAACGGCGACTTGTCCAACCACATTGTCTCAATTTGATCCAAACAGTTGATCATTCCTTTCTCCAAAGGTTTTAATTGTTCTGGTGGAGTTACTTTTTTGAACAAAGTAGGTAGTAACCACTGAAAAAAAAAGCAAAATTGATATTATTGTGTCTCCTTGGTTAAAAGTTTTCATCCAATATCCATAGAAATTAGAAGGTATGCAACTATGTCACAACAATGGTGACGCGTCAAAATGACATTACTGTACAGCTTGTGTCATATCGGACTGTAAGTTGGACGTTTATGTCATTTATGTACTTATGTCAATTCATATTTGACATTTATCAGTTACCGCATGACGTAAACAAAATGGCGTCGAATGTGCGCAATATCATACGGCCATACCTGTATATAATCATGGTCCTATGTTTTTGTGAAAAAATACCTAATACTTACTTTCTTTTGAAAATACATAGCACATTGTAATCTTGTGTTCAAGTGTTGCCATTCTAAATACTCATCAACTTTAGCTTGTAGCTTTAACTCGTCTGGGTACCACTGCTTATCAATGCTTTGAGTTTTCGCTAAATATCGTAAGATTGCTATACTTTCCGCCAGTTTAAAACCATTATCGTCGATAACCGGTAATTTTTTAAATCTCGAAACGTTCTTCTCGAATTCTTGGCTCATATGTTCGCCTGTAAAAGGGTTTTAAACCACAAATAGAATGAGAACATAACCTCACATCTATCTAAACTTACCTTTTCCTATTTGGACTACCACTGTCTCAAAAGGGACGTTATTCTTTTTTAAGAGAATATATAAGGACCTGCATGGTTGCGAAACTAGATCTGCGTAGAGTTTTAAAGACATTTCGAACAGTTTTGAGATTGAGTATAACCACTGTTTTCTTATTACAAACCTGTGTAATATTATCAAGATGCGATGGGAGCAAAGTTCATATTATAATAAGTTATGTCAATTGTAGTCAAAAGCGAAAATAATAATAGGTTTGTTCGAGCAGCAGTAAGAAAAAGTCATGTATTAAACTGCGCAATGTGCAGTATAAAATTGGTGAATTAATATAAGTTAAGCGCTACAAAAACTCGCTCGTGTGATCATACCCTAACTTTCGCAGAAATATGATTCTCACATAACTATGCACATAGCCAGCGCATTCAAAGCAAACGTAGCCGTTTTTTTGCGGTTATCCGCAATCAGTTTCAACACTTCATGCAGTACGTGAAGTACTGAACGCGAATCCAAGATGAATATATTTCGATTTATTGGGGATAACATACATTTAGTTACAATTTTCGGTTTGCTTTTACGTATTTTATACACAAAAAACTGCGCTGGTATTATAATTCTATACTAGAATGTTAAACCAACTAAACAATAAATCTATTTATAGGTATATCAGGAAAAACCCAGTGGCTCTACGGTGTGGTTTTTGTTACAAGATATCTGGACTTGTTTACTGTGTTTATATCATGGTATAATGTCATATATAAAGTGCTTTTCATCGGTATAACGTATATTACGATTTTATTAATACATTTCGTGTTTAGTAAATCGTACGAATTGAAAAGTGATAGGTTTTATGTTGAGCCGCTACTGTTTTTTGCAGCACCTATAGCCATTTATCTCAACCACAGCTCCGACTTTCAAGAGGTAAATTAAGTTTTATTATTTTATTCGTTTCACTAAAATATGTTTCTTTTTAGGTTTTATGGACATATAGTGAATATTTGGAAGCTGTTGCAATTCTTCCACAACTCTATATGATACGTTACTCTGGAACAAACAGTACCATAAAACTTTATATTTTAGGATTGGCGTTTTACCGCGGATTGTACATTATTAACTGGATCGATCGTGCCTACACTGAAGGATACGATGATTTTGTATCGATATGTTCTGGTTCTATACAGTTCTGTTTATACTTTACATATTTTATTTTCGTTCGCCACCAAATGTACGAGCCATTGGCACAAGATGAACACGAAAATAAGTCTTTGATCGGTTCTGCTATTGGAAAGTTAGTGGGGAAAAACGACAGAGTAATTACAATATCAGTGCTTGAAGTTCCCATGCAAAATGATTTCCACAAAAGTCGCGTACAGACAGTTTGATTTATTTCGTGTTTATTCTTGTGTCAGACATTCATAGTTTTTTTGTTCCACCATAGTTTTGTTATTGGTTGAATAATATATTTTTCTTAACTAATAGATTTTTATATTGATATTTGCGTTTTTTCTTTGGAGTCCCGGGATAAACAAACGTGCAGAAACACGCGTCGCGTCGCACAACCAAAAATTAAGCGAGATCAGAGCTGTAACGGTATAACGTAGGCATATAAACTGTTGTCATTTTAAAGTATTGCTCACAAACATTCTTGTTATAACATCACTCATCCGAACCATACAAAGAAATGCCGTAAAACAAGTCTGCAGTTACGTCAGCGACATCTACATCCTTGAATCTATAAACTATAAACCTTGGCCCTTGGGTAGAGTCGATATCTAGAAATCTGTATTATCCGCACCTGTCATTCCTGACGGGACAGTCGCGAATTTTAATAATTTCTTTGATGGTCAATAAATTATTAGACAAGTTATAAAGATAAACCGATGCACTGTAATATCTGAATCGATATTATTAATATATATGAATGAATGGGTTGTTATGATTTGATATGTTGGTACCGGCGTTGCGATCTGCTGGCATGCCGACAGTGCCATCTTGAGGATGCTTCTGAAGGAGCCACGTCATATCTTGTTGTATTTGGGTGTTGTGTGAATGATTTTTTCGTTGTAAAACGCTTGCAGAATGAACATTTTTCGGTTAACCGGTGACTTGTCGCATCTACTAGCTATTATAATACTTTTAAGGAAAATATGGAAGACGCGCTCGTGTGCTGGTACGTACAAAAACTCATTGATTTTGCTATCAGAATTCCCCGGTATTGACTTTTCTTTATTATCCTGTCTCAGTCGCTGACTTTTCAACATATTCTCAAAATAAAAACCTTTTAGATTTACCCTATACCTCATCATACCCAAACCTTTGTTAATTTTCATTTAACCTTCTTTTATCTGATCCTTTTTTCAAGAACATTTGACATGTCAATTGCCCTAACCTTCAACGTACTTAAACGCGATAAAATCGACGATTTTTTTTCATTAGACCTGTTAATCTTACAGGTATTTCTGGCAAATCCCAATTACTCTTTGCAATCGTCTATACGACAAGATATCTTGATTTATTGACAACGTATGTTTCGCTCTACAACACCCTTATGAAACTGGTGTTCATAGCGACTTCTTATGCTACTTGTTACTTCATCTACATGAAATTCAAAGCTACGTACGATCACAATCACGACACATTCAGAATCGAGTTTCTGTTGATTCCAGCGCTGCTATTGGCTTTAGCCATCAATCACGATTTCACGTTTTTAGAGGTATGTATAGAATTGTAACATAACATAAGAGTAACGTATCTTTTTTTTAGGTACTATGGACGTTCAGTATTTATTTAGAATCGGTGGCAATTTTGCCACAGTTGTTTATGGTGAGTAAAACTGGCGAAGCGGAAAGTATTACGTCGCATTATCTGTTTGCGTTGGGTTCGTATCGTGGCTTGTATATTTTCAACTGGATTTACCGTTACGCCACGGATGATCACTACGATTTAATTGCTATTGTAGCTGGTGTCGTTCAAACAGTCTTGTACTGCGATTTCTTCTATTTATATATAACAAAAGGTGAGTTTGTTTGGTTCTGCTAACCGTAAAATAAGTAGATATCAAATATTTTAACGTGTGATTTTATTTTTAGTGCTCCGAGGAAAGAAATTACAATTACCTGCTTAAATAAAATAGTTTACGTTTATGTTAATTAATTCTCAGAAACTTAAATGTTTGTGTACAAAAAAGAAAACTGAAAGGTGTTATATTTTTTGTTCTTTTTTTTTTCCTTTTTTTTTGTTTACGGACCTTAGTTTTTGTGTTTAGTTTTTGCCCCTCAGAATTTTTTAATTAATAAATATCTTGAACATTTTGTTTGATTTCTGTTTTTTTTTTTTTTCATAAAATTTGATTGATAGTGCATCCAGTATTTCATTGAGTTCTTTTATATCATACTTTTAACTAATACTATACTTATGTATAATATTGAATGTATATTGCTGTTTTGTGTATATGACTATAATTTATATTGAGAGACGCCAAAAAATAAAGTTCTTTAACAGTTCGATATATATTATATAGCTATTGGATAATGTGAAGTTAACAAAACACAGTATATCCCTTATATAGTTTTGTGTTTTGTTTAATTTAAAATTTGACTATTTTTCTTTATGTAAATTTTGCAATAAAATTTTAGACATTTTCTACGTTTTTTCTTATTTCTATTTTGGATTTTGTTACCATTGTGCATACGCAAACGATTTGAAGAATTGAATTATTGGTATTCGAGTGATTTCCATGATTCAGTCTTGAGCTGTTTGTATTCTCGAATGATTGTTTATTTATTTTTAAAGTTAAATAATGTTTTTCTATAATATAATAATTTATTTTTGTCTTCATAAATTGTTTCCTAAATTTTATATTGTTTTACGTGACATGTATGGTTCTTTTTACCACCATTCTTGACCTTAAATTGTTCATTGGAAGCTGGCTAATAATTATTAGTTTCATTAGGATTAGATAATTATTTATGAAGTTAGAAACGTTTGAAAATGTTTATCAATAAATTTGCCTTCATAAATTACCCCCTTGACTTTATATTATTTTCTGTGACATTTATGGTGGTTTTAACCACTCTGTATTATTCATTTAACCCTTGGCAATAATTATTATTAGTTTAATTAGGATTGGCGTATTTATTTTGAAAGTTATAAACTTTCGAAAACGTTTGTCAATATCTTTGTATTCATAAATTGCCTGCTTGACTTTATATTGTTTTGACTGACGTTTAGGGTGGTTTCAACCACTACTCTTGACTTCATATTGTTTACTAGACTCTTGGCAATAATTCTGGTTAGTTTTGTTAAGATTCTTTAATTATTTTTGAAGTTAGAAACCAGAAACCTTTAAAAATGTATATCAATATCTTTGCCTTCATAAATTGCCTCTTTGACTTTTTATTGTTAGGACTGACATTTAGGGTCGTTTCAACCACTATTCTTGACTTCATATTATTTATTCGACTTTTGGCAATAACTCTGGTTATTTTTGTCAAGATTCTTTAATTATTTTTGAAGAAACCTTTGAAAATGTTTATCAATATCTTTGTCTTCATAAACGGCCTCGTTGACTTTATATTGTTTTGACTGACATTTAGAGTCGTTTCAACCACAATTCTTGACTTCATATTGTTTATTCGACTTTTGGCAATAACTCTGGTTGGTTTTGTTAAGATTCTTTAATTATTTTTGAAATTAGCATACTTTGAAAACGTTTATCAATATCTTTGTCTTCATAAACTGCCTCGTTGACTTTATATTGTTTTGACTGACATTTAGGGTCGTTTCAACCACTATTCTTGACTTCATATTGTTTATTCGACTTTTGGCAATAACTCTGGTTATTTTTATTAAGATTCTTTAATTATTTTTGAAGTTAGAAACCTTTGAAAATGTTTATCAATATCTTTGTCTTCATAAACTGCCTCGTTGACTTTATATTGTTTTGACTGACATTTAGAGTCGTTTCAACCACTATTCTTGACTTCATAATGTTTATTCGACTTTTAGCAATAACTTTGGTTAGTTTTGTTAAGATTCTTTAATTATTTTTGAAATTAGCAAACTTTGAAAACGTTTATCAATATCTTTGCATTCGTAAATTGTCTCCTTGACTTTATGTTGTTTTGACTGACATTTAGGGTGGTTTCAACCTCTACCCTTGACTTTATATTGTTCATTTGACCCTTGGCATAATTGCTAGTTTCGGTAGATTGCATAATTATATAAATAAAACATCTACATAAATAATAGATACTTTATTGATAAGCATACGTAGTTACAAAAATAAAACAGAACATTAAGGCAGTGTTAAAAGTACAATAGTTCCGTTTTTTTTTTTTTTTTGAGAAGTTCAGTAAAATACATACACAGATGACTTGGTAACAGACACCGACAGGGGTCGTTGTAATCGATTCTTCCTAACGTAGACATTCACTCAAATAATAATTATAACTCGCATACGTTTACTCCCTAAATTAATATTTACATTTTATACATATTTAGCAAAAAAAATACTCCCCTCCTTTTACAATTTCATACAATTATAGAGATCCCAAATTACACATACATTGACACCAGTTTCAAGATTTCAAAGTTTCAGAGATTAGGCAACAACATCGCTTTTATACGTGTTTGTGAGGCAATTGTGTCAATTATGTCATTCTTTTCCAAACGAAAAGAACCTTAAACGATGTACTGTGTCAGATCGGGAAATTTGAAACCCTGGAACGGATTCGAATTAAACCTCGGTATGATCGGTCTCGATCTTACCGACCTAGTAGGCGGAGGCGGTCGCAACGCTTGGTTTATACTACGCGCCAAGCTTGAATCTTTAAACGTGAAAGACGTATCTCGTAAATAGTAACCGCATTGTGCTGTGCAGACGTCGTCTTGCAAAATGACATCTCTCGGCCATTCTTTGATGAGCTGTGCGCAATCTGTCACTCTCAATGAAGCACATTGCATCTGTAAAAAAAAACCATTAGATCAGCTTAAAGAATACGGTTGTAAACGTCATATGTTGCCATTTAAAAACAATGATGTCATAGTGGCTACTCTTTCATTTTACTTTGTTTTTGTTTTGTACTTACTCCGTCTTCAGCGCAAATGCAACTTGTGCATGGCGATGGAAAGGCTGTCTCTCCAACTTGCAGTTGTCTGTCTCTCACATTACAGCCACCTCGTCCTTGTTCTCTCCACGCGTTAAAGTCGATTGTCGGCAGTGAATTGCACGCGACACGTGGGTTCAAGAAATTGGACGGAAGGTCAAAAGCTGCCCTCTGGATGTCCGAGTGGATGTCCAGATTATCGCAGAATATCTTCGATAGCGTTGTTTTTCGTATCTCAGCAAGTTGTTGCTCAGTAAATCTCACTACCGGATCTGCATTCTCATACCTACAAAAGAATATGTCTATAATTTCAAAATCCATTGAAAGAGTTATCAAAATGTACCAAAGATTACAAAAGTTATGGATTTTTAGTTGCACTTACCAAAATCTATCGCACTTCCTTAACTGCCGGAACTGTATCGCAATAATACACGCAAAAGTTGGTCCAACCAGTCCACCTTTCAATGGCCGTTCACTCATCCCACCTGGGAATAGATCTATATCGTCTACGGTGGCGTAAATCTTCTTCAATCTTGCGATAACTTCAAGGGGTATCTCCCTGGCTAAGTCTTCAAAACTAGTCGCCCTTTTCAGGTTACACAGGGCTCTATAATTATTATAAGACGGTATACCGTGGTCTCTAGCCCGTTGTACGTTCAACGCTATCAAATCAATACCAGAGAATGGTATCTTCCTATCTTCGAAGAGGTGATTTGAAACCTCCCCCGTTATGAACTGATCCAAACTCTCCATTGGGGTTGACACCAAACCACGAGAGATTTCGTCAACCATAAGCGGCTATGAAACAGATTTATTAATATAATTCAAGACACAAAATACAAAGTTTAACCCTACCTTCATTATCATATCAACTTTGAAGAAACCGTCCCTCAACAAAATCGGCGGGTTTAAGATTTGGTAGTCCTCACTCAACCTTGGTATGTGAGGCCTCAGCATCGAATGCCCGATTCTAAAGGCAGCAGCTGCAAATTCGGTCAGAATCGATGGGTTACAGCTTGGATTATACTCTGTATAGTAACCCTGAGGTAATAACTTCAACCCATAGAGATTCATAGCGTTCCAACTTAAGATTCTTGGCAGGAATTCGTTGTAAGTTACGTGTTGCGTTTCCGCAATTACAATTTTTCTCGAGTGTTCGAATAACAACTCTTCACTCCAATGGGGATTGACCTTTCTCAATCCATCGACTATTCGATTATGTTCACGCATGAAAATAGTGTGGATCACTGTTAGAGCAGGTTGTTCAGAAGCCCTACCATCACCAGCGATGAAGCACAAGCCAGAAGCTGCTTTGCACTCTGGATGGTGATCGCTTTGTGGCAGTAAGTCTTTTCCTTGGACTGGATGGACTGTGCAATTCATTCTTCCACCGTTGCCTTTGAGGTCTCTGGCCACGCAATGGTTTTCTCCATAGATCTAATATAAGAGAAATTTAGATTAGAAATATTCCAAAGAAAAATTGCAAGGATCATACCTGGGAAGCGTCCAGAAAGGCTGTATTCTGGTTGACTTGTTGCCTTGGTCCGAGGGTCTGTTGTCCAGGGAGGGATCTCATGAATGGGAAGCACATATTAGCTCCTGTGGTGACGTTCTGGTCGGGATAGTAGTGATCACCCTTTGGTATAGGAATGGGGTTGCATTCAGGATGTACGGTCCTTGCGCTGTCGCAGGACCTGCAGTTTGGAATGGACTCGTGGAAGCCCTTGTGGATAGGCGTCATAGTCAAGTCGTGGTCGAGAAATTGGGCAAACTGCATCACCATCAGGGTGTATCTGCTATGGAGATTACTGATGTCTGGATGGATGTATGTCGAGACGACTCTTGGAGATGGTAGAGGTACACCGGTAACGCCAGTTTCTCGTGGTTTTGAAATACCTGAGAAGATAGTGACGATTACTTTGATTACTGTTGTGTTGGAACCTTTTGAACTAAAAGGAGAAGAGATTTTTTCCTACCGTCTTCATATGCACTTGGGAGGAGCCTAGCAAATGTGGTCAAACTTTTTCCGAAGCTTGGACTGCGCAAGTTATTGCAGTGGCCACTAAAGCTCCTGAAAGGTGATGTCTCATCGCATGGACCCAAGTCCTCACAGGCAGGATCACCGAAACTGGACGAGTCCAGGAATGAGGACAAATCGACACTTTGGAGGGTGTCAGCGAAGTCATTGGGCTGCAAGATGTTATCAAAAGTCTGACGCTTCCTACGTCTATTACTAAAACAAACATAAGAGTGTTATAATTAAATAATAAGATCGCCCAACCCAAGTATGTTCCAAGTATTTTCGAAAGACTTACGCTAAAGAATTGATGATTTCCTGTGAAGCAAACTCGAACAATAACGATGAATTGGCCAATTTTAGTGCCTGCCTATTCGCTTTGCTGAAGGAAGCAGCGGTACCAGTTGGCGATTTTGGGTCAACACCTCCCACTGCAAAAGAAGTGTATTTCAGAACAGTTTCAGTACGATCCGTCGTTCCGTTTGGGCGCTAGGCGTGTTCAAAACCTATAAGAATATGTCGAAACCATTCTTACCTCTACTCCACACTTCGTATTCCATTTTACGACGTTCTAGAACCTCATGTTCTGCTTTTGCTAAGGCGTCCATAAGCATTTCCTCTGACAGATCTGTCATGTGGTCCATTTCTAACCAAGGGCTCAACTGAGGTAATGGGTGTTGGTCGCATGATATTCTAGCATTTCTGTGGAGACACGAGGAAATAAGTTGTTAAATGGTCGATTCGAGGAACAAGAATCTTGTGAGTGACATGACAAACATTCTACTTACAGATAAATGTCTTCTTGTACGAAAGCCTTTGGTTGAATCTTGTCCAAGTCGTCTGTATTAGCGCAGAGCAGGGCCGCCAAAGTGATCTTTCTAATCTCTGTGAGTTGTTCAACAGAGAGGGAACTTGGTGGTAAATCATTCTCATACCAAAACCTATCCGATTGTCTCAATAATGTAAATTGTTCCTCTAATAAGCAAGAGAATGTTTTTCCAACCACGGCACCTGGTAAAGCCTTCTCAAGCAAACCACCGGCCAATAGGTCAATATCTTCAGTAGAACTAGAAATGAAATTTTAGATTTTGATGATTTTCTCACGAAATTATAAACAAATTATTCTAAATAATTATTCTAAAGCCTCCTGGAAATTACCTGTATAATTCTTGAAGTCTATCAACTGCATCTCTTCCGATTCCAAACTTGTACAGATCTTCAAATGTCAACTCTGTGTCCTCGCTGATTTTCCTGCAATATTTCGCGTATTGCACGTATCCTGGTAGACCATGATCTCTACCCATATGTATCATCAAAGCGGCTGTGTCCCATCCTGTTCTTAGTGGTACTTCAATATGCATGCTGGTACGTTGCGCTGGTGTTCGTATCAATATATCGACCATTTCAGCGAAATTTTCAGCAGTTTCGTTCATCTAAATTTATCAGAGTGTTATCAAATAAATTTACCAAAAGTGTGAAAGCGTTTCTATTCAAATTATTTCATGGGAAAAGCTTACCAAAGTTGATGGAATCATCGAGATCAATGCTGGCAAAGCTGACATTGCAACTTCATTGAAAACACCTGCTCTGTTCGCGCTGGAATATTCCGAATAATAACCGATTGGTTTGAGTTTGAGTCCCTCCTTTTGCACTGTTGCCTATAAATAGAAAAGTCCAGAGTTTATATCAGATAGAAGATCACTGAAGTCATCTTTCTTATGGTAAAATGAATGAAGAGTGAGTTAAATTGATTGTAGCGAAAGGCCAAGAATTGTGCGCCACTGAAAGACAAAACTTTACGGTTTTGTCTGTTAAATTATTTAATGAATTGTGAAGTCTGGAATTATGGATATAAAAACATATTATGGAATTGTTTTAATAGGCTAATTAATCCTTAACTTTTAACCTTTTCGAACATAATTAATTAAAAGTAGGTTTTTATTTCCATAGTTATCTATGCTTAGATAATAATCACTTTTTGTCATAGAACCTTCACTTTTAGTTTTTCTTTATTTATTGAAGGTATTTCATATAACCGGTTGCTATAAAACGGCAGGTGTCTAGAAATGTTACTCTTTACTTATATATTGCATGTAATTCAGTCATAAACTACGTGTAGTCGATAACAATTAACTCCTGTTTTCACACATTTTGATTCTTGTTTGGGATGCTCATCTACATATTTGATTACTTATGTATTGTATTTCGCAGGAAAGAATGGAAGATGTTGTCACTGATTCATTGATAAAATTATACAGTGGGAACAGATCCATGGTGTAGTGGGAAAATTGGCTTTCGACACAATAATTTTACATTCTAAGCTACAAAACTATTCTTACCTCGTCCAAAATAGTCGGTAAGAATTCATTATAGGTGATGTGTTGAATTTCTGCCGCTACGATCCTTCTACTTTCCAAGAAGACGGTCTCATCGTTCCAGTGTTGGTTCATTTGAGCTAAATTAATAGCAACTCTATTGTGCTCCCTCAATATCGCACTATACAGGGCGTTCGCGTTACATACAGTACACGCAGAAACATTAACTAAGCCCGCATCGTAAGTCCTCAATTTCTGCATGGCGTCATCATTACTACCATAGACAGCAGATGCGTCCAAAAACGAAGAAGCCAAATTCATTTGATTCCTAAAACCTAAAAACTTACAATTAGCATTTGTATGGCGACCGCAACACTTTGTATATTGCATATCATAACTTTATCAAAAGGAGAAAAATGCTTACTAAATGAACAGTCGTCCATGTCAACGGCTGGTAAAGAACGCATGTATTCGCGACATGTGCTGCCACCCATGTATCCATAACACTCTCCCGCGTTTCTTAACGAAGAGCAGCAATCGAGACTCCGCATGTTTCCGGTGCTTGCTAGATCGTGCAAGAGAAATTCGCCCCATGCTCCTAGTAGGGCCGTTACTGATTCGTGGGTTTTGCTGGGTTTTTCTTGCAGTGTCTCCGAGACATCGACTGGACTCGGTAACACGTGGTTGATGACGGAAGTCCTTGGCTTTGAAATACCTGAAAGATTTCATAACATTGATTTTTTGAATCCACTGCAAGAAAATTTGGAAAATATCTGTGTTGGATTGTGCTGACTTTGTACTGTTCATTAGACTTTTAACAATAATTGTTGTTAGTTTTATTAGAATTGGGTAGTTATTTTTTAAATTATAAACTTTTGAAAATGTTTATCAATATCTTTTATCTTCATAAATTACCTCCTTGAGTTTATATTGTTTTGACTGACATTTAGGATTTTTTCAACCACTACTCTTGACTTCATATTGTTTACTAGACTCTTGGCAATGATTCTGGTTAGTTTTGTTAATATTCTTTAATTATTTTTGAAGTTAAAAACCTTTCAAAATGTTTATCAGTATCTTTGCCTTCATAGATTAACTTAACCCTTGACTTTATATTCTTTTGTCTGACATGTATAGTGGTTTTAACCACTATTCTTGACTTCATATTGTTTACTAGACCCTTGGCAATAACTCTGGTTAGTTTTGTTAGGATTTTTAAAATTATTTTTGAAGTTAGAAACCTTTGAAAATGTTTATCAATATCTTTACCTTCATAAATTGCCTCCTTGTCTTTATATTGTTTTGACTGACTTTTAGGGTGGTGTCAACAACTACTCTTGACTTTATATCGTTTGCTAGACTCTTGGTAATAACTCTGGTTAGTTTTGTTAGGATTTTTTTAAATTATTTTTTAAGTTAGAAACCTTTGAAAATGTTTATCAATATCTTTATCTTCATAAATTACCTCCTTGAGTTTATATTGTTTTGACTGACATTTAGGATTTTTTCAACCACTACTCTTGACTTCATATTGTTTACTAGACTCTTGGCAATGATTCTGGTTAGTTTTGTTAAGATTCTTTAATTATTTTTGAAGTTAAAAACCTTCAAAATGTTTATCGGTATCTTTGCCTTCATAGATTAACTTAACCCTTGACTTTATATTCTTTTGTCTGACATGTATAGTGGTTTTAACCACTATTCTTGACTTCATATTGTTTACTAGACCCTTGGCAATAACTCTGGTTAGTTTTGTTAGGATTTTTTTTTATTATTTTTGAAGTTAGAAACCTTTGAAAATGTTTATCAATATCTTTACCTTCATAAATTGCCTCCTTGTCTTTATATTGTTTTGACTGACTTTTAGGGTGGTGTCAACCACTACTCTTGACTTCATATTGTTTGCTATACTCTTGGTAATAACTGTGGTTAGTTTTGTTAGGATTTTTTAAATTATTTTTGAAGTTAGAAACCTTTGAAAATGTTTATCAATATCTTTACCTTCATAGATTGCCTCCTTGTCTTTATATTGTTTTGACTGACTTTTAGGGTGATGTCAACAACTACTCTTGACTTTATATCGTTTGCTAGACTCTTGGTAATAACTCTGGTTAGTTTTGTTAGGATTTTTTTTATTATTTTTGAAGTTAGAAACCTTTGAAAATGTTTATCAATATCTTTACCTTCATAAATTGCCTCCTTGTCTTTATATTGTTTTGACTGACTTTTAGGGTGGTGTCAACCACTACTCTTGACTTCATATTGTTTGCTATACTCTTGGTAATAACTGTGGTTAGTTTTGTTAGGATTTTTTAAATTATTTTTGAAGTTAGAAACCTTTGAAAATGTTTATCAATATCTTTGTCTTCATAAATTGTTCCCTTGACTTTATATTGTTTTGACTAACATGTATGGTGGGTTCAACCACTACTCTTGACTTTATATTGTTCATTTGACCCCTGGCAATAACTCTGGTTAGCTTTGTTAAGATTCTTTAATTATGTTTGAAGTTAGAAATCTTTGAAAATGTTTATCAATATCTTTGCGTTCATAAATTGCCTCCTTGTCTTTATATTGTTTTGACTGACACTTAGGGTGGTTTCAACCATTACTCTTGACTTCATATTGTTCACTAGGCTCTTGGCAATAACTCTGGTTAGTTTTGTTAAGATTCTTTAATTATTTTTGAAGTTAGAAAACTTTGAAAATGTTTATTGATACCTTTGCCTTGTCAGGGGACAAACAAATATACATGCCTTGTCTAACATGTATTTGACTCTTCACAATAATTATTATATATTGTCAGTTTTATTAAGATTGCTTAATTATTTTGAATGTTTAGACAACTGTTTGAAAACTCATCACTTGGTAATTGTTCATCTGGTTCTAGTAATTAATCTGGTTCTAGTAATTAATAACGTTCTTATTGTTTTCAAAGCAAGCTGTCACTCTTGACCCAAAGAACAAAACAAAACCGCGAATAGAATGAATGGAACTGTCCCGCAACAATGGAAATTGTTCTTATTTGAGCAATTTATGCTAATTTGAGTTCCGGAGATGTTTAATTGTTGTTACGTAATCAACTACCGTACTTTACACCTTAGACGATTGTGTTATTTTAATTATCTGCCTACGAAATGAACACTGCGCATGGACAATACACAGGCTTGCTATTCTTGGTAATGTGCTCAGTAGGAAACGTTCAAGACAAATAAACACAAGTTTAATACATACATTCTTCTTTACGCTGATATAATGAAGCTTATATATGTAAATACTTAAAATAGCAGTTGTTTGTAATACTCTAAATTATATAATACTACTAAAAAGTACAAAAGATGTTTGACTTACCATCAGCGTAAGCTGGTGCTAAAATCCTTAAGAACGGAGTCCCTCTGTTGCCCCAATGACCATGCCTGATATTGTTGCATTCCCCAGTAGGTTTCCTGAATTTACTTGGTGGGCAAGTAATAGTGTCTTGTTTGACACACGGTTCACTCCACGCGCTGTTTTCAGCGTTCAGAGCTTTTTCTACTACAGGTCTAAGGTCGTAAGGTAGATGACTTACGTAAGAGGTTACATTGAAGCCGAACTTTTGTGCTGAGACCGCGAACAATAGGCAGATGCAGCTGCAAACTATCGACCTGTAAACAAAGGAAATAAAACCAATTACTCCAATAATACCTTTTTATGTTAATCGATGCAGAATTAAAGAACAAACATTTTTTTTCTAATTACAACTCTATCCCACTTCCTAACATTTAAAAATTAATGAATATAATATATATGTATATATGTGTGTGGTTACCACATCAGAATTTATATTGGGTGAATCAAAGTTTCGAAAATTAATAAATATTTAAATTTTTTTTTCGAAGGCAACCTAATTGTCTACCTAGCGCAAAATGGAAGAATTGGGCCGGAAACTAGTTACGAAATATTGTTGTGTAAAAAAATTTATTAGAATAACGTTATAGTCTACGGTCTATACTCAATAGCGTTAGCCAATAATATTAATAAAATACTATATTTGCGAAGAATAAGGAGGCTATTCTAATAATTTTCTATAGTGAACGGAAAGGGAAAGGAATAGAGCAAAATAGAAAGCAATTCATCAGTTTTAAAACTGGCCTAAACTCGTCCGTTCATTCTTCTAACTTGCTTAGTTATGCCTCGGTCACACTACGCTGTTTTATCAGCTAACAATTTAATAAAATACCTATAAATGGTTTTGTCCGTGGTGTGTGTAGTTGAGCACACAGAGAGAGAGAATTTGCGTTTCAAATAGAGACGTAAGTCTCAAATTCCTTACTAGTAACCACTAACGGCAGCTGGTAACCAGCGCCAGCGTTGAACTAGCGTCTAGTTCTCAACAGACTAGTGTGACCGCGTCTTTAGTTAGATGGTCTGTATTAGCTTACACTTTCGTTTGGTGCCGTTGTTCGTTGAGATCAGCCGTGAAAGGACTTTCGCTAATAATGACGTTCTAGACAATCTAGACCAGTCGTATTAATTTATCAAAAGTTTTTATCTAATAGCAGTTCTTCGAAATAAGCCACTATGCATTGAAGGCAGGGATAAAGCATGAAAGTTCAAACCGTTGGAATGCGCCAAAATGAAGAAACTATTCTAGTTTTTCTTCACCATCTGTTCATGACCTTAGCCTAGATTGTGGCTCGAAAAACTAGGTCAATTTTGAATCGGTTGAAAACGCTATTGGTAGAAAAAGTCCGTTAACACTCCTGCTAATATGGAGTCAAATTTGACATTCTTATTGCAACTCTAATCCCAAAAAGGCACTTTGACACTCTTTGGTAATCTGCACTGCGCAAAAAAAGTTGCGAATCATGCCGTTCGGTGGCGCTGGCTGTCGGGTAGTTGGGCCAGCTTTACTGGCTTTACAGTCATAAGACTCATAAGTTTCGAGTTGTGAAAGTGGAGTAATGCCTCTTCGCGTTTAAGTTGAACGGCTTACTACACGATAGCTAGTGACCTTGCCTCACAACCGGAATTGCTGGCCGATCTTTTACCTCCAGGATATGACCATTACGACAGATGCAGCTCATCAATTCAACCGTATTATTATTATGGATCGACGACGTTCGGTATTTATTATACAGGTCGTAAGAAAAGTGAGAAATTAGTTTTGCAAGTAGATGGCGCCACCAAAGACTTCTTAAAAGTTTTATATTTTGACATTTTTTGCTGATATGTTGTTTAACGTATTATTTGATAAATTAAATGAGTTTATTGCGGCATTTTTGTTCAACCCTGTATCTCACCTAATGTTCTTCTTAGTTTTTACGCGTGCCTTCTCAGTTTTTTTTTGTATTTTATATGTTGGCCACGCGATTCACGGGTAGGTTGAGCTGTGACGTTATCTAAAGTAGCATTTATTATCAACTTTGTGCAGCCGAATTGCACAGATTGGCTTCCCCTCATGTCCCCACTCTACAGTCTCATTTCGGACAGGTAACCAATCCGAGTGCGTGTTTTGGAGTAACGATAATTTGACGGATACACGGTCAGCTGTTTTCTGTCTTGATTTCTTTAAAAAATGACATAGTAATATGTATGTCTATTGATTTCGCTATAACTGTATTAGTTTTGATTTATTTGGTGAATGATTTAATGCGTTAGCACCATATTTTCATTGGTACCATTGGTATAGCAACAAGTAAGCTACATTGCGCATGCATTTTAATGACGAAGTATTTGAGGTTATGTCATATGTGTACTATCATTTATAGTAAGTTTTTGGGACCCAACAGACATACCGATATGAAGCATAGGTGAGCCATAATTATAAAACGTACATAAATTCTTTAATTCCTGTACCCAAACCATTTTAGGCATTCAAATTACATCAGGATATTGATTAGCAACGTTATTATCGCAAACGTTATTGCGACACTTCTTCAGAGGAACGGCTAGAGATCGATATTTTAGTAACTGTTCTAACCTTGATTAGTTAATTTTGATTGTGAGGCACTAGCTAATCTGTTTTTCATGGGAGAAAGTCTGTACTAAAACCATTTGTAATAGAAGAAGGTAAGATATTGAACGGAAGTAGTGCTGCGTTCATATGGGCTCTGCTCCTTATTCCATAATACAAAGCAAACCAGGCTTAGAAATGGTGAGCTAGTTATATTTATATTAACATTTTGGAAAGATGAAAAACAGATTCTACCTTGTATTCTGTATGGAAGGATATGAACTACGAGGAAAAAAACAGCATATGAAGAACAAATTTGTATCGTGGTATTAAACCTAGTCAATAGTTTATTGTCTGTAGTTAACAGTTGTTTCTGCAACTTTACCTAAAATGTTATCATAGTACAACAGGTGGAATTTAACAAAATTTATATTTTATAAATATACCATTGTTTGTGAATTACATACATACATGTGTTTTATTTCAAGTATTAAATTACTGAATATAACTCGTTATTGTTTTTAAGTGATTTATGGAGAAATATGTAGTCATGTAGTCATATCATAAGCTAAAATGGTCAGTTCAATATTTATATTAAAAGATTTTTAATTTAATTATTATATTTATTGGATAAAATGTATTAACAATACAAAATATAAAGCAAGTAGCCAGGGTATACTTTTGAATCAGAAATAAATCTTATTGAAGAAATTCACAGGTAAGTAATGTTTTGAATTCTTCTATGCGGTCTACGGAGTTGTATCGAGTACATGGTCGTTACCGAAGACACTTCGGACTAGTGCATAGTTGTTCGAAGTAACAGCACTGTAGTAACAAAACATTTTGTATACTAAATAACCAAGTAAAAATTTTCTGGTACATAAAAAACAATTATCTACATTGATACGTAAATCAACAATTGCAATAAATCCACACCGATTGGAATTCTATGGGACGTGCGGTATTTGAATCCCGCTGAGGTTCTGGCAAAAATTGTTGAAGTATGTATATTGACTGAGTATTCGTTATGCTCATTTTATCTGTACTCTGCATTGTTGTTAATTTTCCCTGTTATTGTACCTACAAATAAAACATACGCATTTAGGATGACCGATGGAGTTATTATAATAAGAAAATATTGTTTATTACCACATATTATGTTATTTGTGACCTGTATGCATAAAGTAACATTCCTGTTTAGACCTCTACTTTTGAAGCAGCGATATCAAGAAAATCAAAGAAAATACACCACTACAAACCCATAATAAAACATTAACATAACCTCTTTACGACAGATGATATTACCAACCTAACATATACAAATTAAATTGAAATATAGTGCCAACACACTACAATTAATACAAAATTGGAAATATAAATAATTTCGAAAGAATTAATAGCGAAATGTACAAACGTCTCAGTTTTGTAGTTATTCAAATAAACTATTGGTTCAACGCATTATAATATCAAGAACCTTGACAACCTTTCGGTCAAATCAGCTGATCGAGAATCGGCCATCTTGTTTGCGTACGTTTACAATTACATCAGCACGCACGCCGGCACAAAATCTGCCAAACCGTGGGCGATTGCTTGACACACCACCGTGATTCTAGAGTGGGGGAATCGTGCAGCGCGATGCTGCACAGCACGCCAGCGTAGAGTGGATAATAAATGCACCTTTAATCATAGACATGTCACATATGTATTTCTCGTGCGGCAAATAATGAATGAATTATTGAATTTGCATAGTAAAGCGTGCTTGAAAATATTAATTATCATTCGCTTCGTATAAATACATAAGATGCTCTTCCAATGAATATTTTCGCTGAAAATTCCCAGTACCAAAGATGATAATTATTTATTAATCTGATGTCTAACCTTGGCATATCTGAATTTCAGATTCCGGATCTACTTGCCATAGGTATGAGAATGCCAAAATAAACACCATTATAATATATGAACCGTGTACAGTAATTGGTTAAAGTATGCTTTTTTAATGAAGGAAAAAATCACAGGAATTAATTTGTGTTTTTTGTAATGTATAAATATATTTTATATCGGTGATTTGATTTAATACATTCCCTTGAAATAATTATGTGTCGTACTAAGTATTTATATATTCCAAAGTCACCAGATTTTTTATTATTCAGATTTCTTATTGAAAATGTGTTATAGATTTGTTAATGAAATCATACAGGTTCAAGCAACGAAATGGAATATTCTCTACAGGCCGTAAATTATTAGTTCTTACCTTGACAACCTTATAACACATTTTAAAAACCGCAGAATTATCAATAAAAAGCTTTTTGATTATTGTTAGTACTTGACTTTGAAGGTAC
This sequence comes from Aphodius granarius, assembly GCA_963971325.1. Taxonomy (NCBI): domain Eukaryota; kingdom Metazoa; phylum Arthropoda; class Insecta; order Coleoptera; family Scarabaeidae; genus Aphodius; species Aphodius granarius. The sequence continues at coordinate 8,423,441 of OZ020227.1, read as the reverse complement.
ATATCTAAAAGTGTTGGAATGCCTTAAATTAGTTAATTAACTGCCACAAGAGCCACAAGAGTACAGTATAGGTTTTACTTACGATTCACCATTACATTACTTTAGTTATTCACCGTGATGTATGTTGTTTTGATTTCTGTATATCTGTATTTGCAATGCGAATAATGCCTATTAGGTATGCTAATGAGATCTAAGAAGTTCTTCAGTATGACTACATCAACATTCATATAACATGAGTGCTAATTTGATAAGAAAACATTTACTTAAATAGGCTGTTCCTGAATATTCACTGAACATTTACTGAGTATTCTAATGTTTAAATGAACATGGTCACTTAGTAATTAGGTGATGCTATAATAACTACGCATTCATTCTATAATAAGCTAGTTAAACTAATTAATTATGCAAAGCAGAAACACTTTCATACCACATTAAGTACTGCCACCTACAACATGCGTATATGTTAAGCAAGAACCTCATTTTTATTCATCGCCGCAAAATTCGCAATATGCACTCTTGCTTTTAACTTGTTATGTAGTCAATCGCAGTTTTTGACAATGTCGACCAGTTATTATAGCGGGTTTATGGTCACAAAATACATCTTTTGACCACAAAATGTTGACAGAAATTACGAATATCTTCGAAGCAAATACGTAGAAACTAAAAGTGTGATTAGCGATGCCTTTCTATAATAAGTTAGGTCTGCCAACATGGTACCTCACAGAAATGTCTGCACGAGTTATATTTCGGACTAGAATTGACTAAATGGCCACAGTGTAGCACCTAGATAATTAAATCCAATAAATTGGACTCGATATGGAAAAAAGTGGACAAAAAAGAACAAACAATGGGATACTTTCTACTATTGCGCAAGGATTAATTTCTTTAAGTGGTCTTTTTTGTAAGCATACTGCCATACTGCGAACAAAAGAATGACTTAAAAGGTGTCTATTGACTACATTTTTACGCACGTGACACCACTTTAACCAGTGAATGAAAGTTTTACTTTTATTGTTTTCGTGTTTTTTTTTGTAATAGTAACAGATTCTAAATTGTTTGTTAATTATCGAATCGAAATACGAACGATAGAAGAAACCACATACCATAGCAAGCAGTCAGACGTCTTTGACAACGTTGCTAGAGACAAAATACAAAATCGTGACCTTTCACTCGTTTCTCGTAATCGCGAACTTTGAAAAATTCCCCTGTCTAAATCAAATCTGATGGAAGGCTGTACTTTTCAGGATTAATTAACCAATCTTTCAGTTAACTAAAACAGTATAGTATAGTTTTTTATTCCATCAAGTTTGGTTGCTAGAGACAAAATTCAAAATCGTGACATTTCACTCGCTTGTCGTAATCGGGAACTTTGAAAAATTCCCCTGTCTAAACCAAATCTGATGGAAGGCTGTACTTTTCAGGATTAATTAACCAATCTTTCCGTTAACTAAAACAGTATAGTATAGTTTTTTATTCCATCAAGTTTGATTGCTAGAGACAAAATTCAAAATCGTGACATTTCACTCGCTTGTCGTAATCCGGAACTTTGAAAAATTCCCCTGTCTAAACCAAATCTGATGGAAGGCTGTACTTTTGAGGATTAATTAACCAATCTTTCAGTTAACTAAAACAGTATAGTATAGTTTTTTATTCCATCAAGTTTGATTGCTAGAGACAAAATTCAAAATCGTGACATTTCACTCGCTTGTCGTAATCCGGAACTTTGAAAAATTCCCCTGTCTAAACCAAATCTGATGGAAGCCTGTACTTTTCAGGATTAATTAACCAATCTTTCAGTTAACTAAAACAGTATAGTATAGTTTTTTATTCCATCAAGTTTGATTGCTAGAGACAAAATTCAAAATCGTGACATTTCGCTCGCTTGTCGTAATCCGGAACTTTGAAAAATTCCCCTGTCTAAACCAAATCTGACGGAAGGCTGTACTTTTCAGGATTAATTAACCAATCTTTCCGTTAACTAAAACAGTATAGTATAGTTTTTTATTCCATCAAGTTTGATTGCTAGAGACAAAATTCAAAATCATGACATTTCACTCGCTTGTCGTAATCCGGAACTTTGAAAAATTCCCCTGTCTAAACCAAATCTGATGGAAGGCTGTACTATTCAGGATTAATTAACCAATCTTTCAGTTAACTAAAACAGTATAGTATAGTTTTTTATTCCATCAAGTTTGATTGCTAGAGACAAAATTCAAAATCGTGACATTTCACTCGCTTGTCGTAATCCGGAACTTTGAAAAATTCCCCTGTCTAAACCAAATCTGACGGAAGGCTATACTTTTCAGGATTAATTAACCAATCTTTCCGTTAACTAAAACAGTATAGTATAGTTTTTTATTCCATCAAGATGATTGCTAGAGACAAAATTCAAAATCGTGACATTTCACTCGCTTGTCGTAATCCGGAACTTTGAAAAATTCCCCTGTCTAAACCAAATCTGATGGAAGGCTGTACTTTTCAGGATTAATTAACCAATCTTTCCGTTAACTAAAACAGTATAGTATAGTTTTTTATTCCATCAAGTTTGATTGCTAGAGACAAAATTCAAAATCGTGACATTTCACTCGCTTGTCGTAATCCGGAACTTTGAAAAATTCCCCTGTCTAAACCAAATCTGATGGAAGGCTGTACTTTTCAGGATTAATTAACTAATCTTTCCGTTAACTAAAACAGTATAGTATAGTTTTTTATTCCATCAACTCTGGTTGCTAGAGACAAAATACAAAATCGTGACAAAATTACATAAGTTATACTCAAGATGCATTCTGTGACAAGCGAATTAATACGACCTATGGTCCGAAAGTAAATAAACGTTAACCAATTAAAAGGTTCAAATGAAACGAACCATGAGAAAGTTATTATCGCTAGCAGGAGTGAAGTTACGCAGCACAGATAATAAAATTCATTTCCTACTTTCATACCGTCTCCCTCCAATAATATTTATTATTTTTGTATCGAGTACATTTTGAGCGACACATTGAGCCGACTGAAGCTCGAGCCTCGCAAGGTTTTGAGGTCGTGAAATTTCATGTGACACACTGGGCTCAAAACTACACCAGAGTGAAAATCGTTTATTATATCACGTCTATTTTTAAACCCAATATCGTAATAATTGAACATGAACTAATCGTTTTATAATTAACATTAAGTGCGTTTCGCGAGTGCATGAATGATGACATAAAAAAATATAACAACAAGGAAAACGCATTGTCCTGTACAGCCTTGAAATACTTTACATTAGGTTCATTGCCTCGTCTATTGGTTTATACAGTGTATTTATAAGATATTATAGAGAAATTATTCAAAATCAAGAATTCCTTTCAAGACCTATTCAAATATTAACAATTCCTTAAGAAACAATTAATAATCCCCTATTAAATCATGCGTTGAGTCATTAGTATCGACTACAAGTGCACAGAGTGAAATAACACGTCAATTATATAAATAAAAAAATAGAAATTCTCCATAATATAACAGTAACTAGAGCATGAATTACGTAAATATACATGTTTACCTACATATAGGATATAGGCAAATAACATTCTTCTTTATTAAGTTCTCTGTTCGATCTACAAAATGCATACAAAAAAAATCGATCGTAAATAATATTTATTACCGTTTACTTTTAACGGTTACGCGCTGATTGCACATTATTACGTAACGCGATAATAATAACTGTCAACAGTGTGAAAAATGGGAAAATCCTGCACATCGCGTAAGATTTCGTTACTTTCCTTGTATGTCCAGATTAATTTGCGATGACATTTTTTTGCATAGTCAATAGAGCTAAATAAAGAAACTAATTTTTGATCCTTAATTCACGTTTTACTTTCCGACTAGTACCTAAATTTCGAGATTTCAGCGGAAATACGCGTTTTGAGGTCCCCTGAATCAATTGCAATGATTTCTGGAAAATGTCTGTATGTCTGTGAACACGATTGCGCCCAAATGGAACAACGGATCGGGCTGAAATTTGGTATACGTCTTTAGAATTACCGGGGGACGAACTAGATTGTTTTTGGTAACAACCTTACAACCGGAAGTGGCAAATGTTACATGCATCTTCTGAGGAATTTATCTGATTGAGACCAAACTCATACTAACTCATCCTCCAGTGACTTTAAATACGTATACAAATTTGCAGATCAGTGGCATGAACGGTTTAAACGCTATATGCTTTTATAGTAGCGGTTGACAATTTGTGTATAATTTGCTGAAATAATCATCAAAATCTATTAAAGCTTAAAGAAATTATTTCAGATAAAATTTGTGTACTTTTTCTTGAGTTGAGTATATTTCGATTTTCAGACCGTAGATTTTTTTACGGTACTACTTCCACAACAAATAACTGCACTTTATCACAAAATATACAATAAGGTTATCAAAACGACAACCAGGATTATAAGCATGTGACAAACATTCATTAAATTGGTATTTTGTCTCCTCAAATAATAAACAGTTCGTATGACAAAGGTGTAAAGTGTACTTCCCAGTTAGCAAAATGAAGACGTTGGACCAGGTTTGGTGCAGGATGGACCTGACACAAGGTAGATAACAACAAAATTTATCAGCACCTTTATAAAATTATTTTTTATATTAAAACTTTCCCTCAATGTCGTTGGCATTGCCATTTATTTTATTGTAAAAATTTCACTGGCACCTTTCACTTCTCGGAGCACGTGGTTCGAACCGGCCAACGCTGAACCAATCTTGAATCTCTTCTCAATATTCTGTTCTCAATATTCTCGAGCGACAGTGTTACCAGACTACACGATTTATCACAATTTTTCTGTGAATTCCACGTCTGCAAACGCGATAGCGCCCAAACGGTACAACGTATCGGGCTGAAATTTGGTATACGAATTGCCAGGACACTAATTTTCTTAGGGATTTAACCGATTTTGACCAAACAAATACCACTGGTCATCAACAAGTGATTTTAAAATGTATACCATTTCACAGATCGATGGAATGGGCATTTTGGGTGTTAAAAGCGTTTGTAGAAGGAGCTGGCAACACTGTGCGTGGCAAATGGTGCCAACCTTGAAACGACAAATTTTGGAACGTGCTCTCGAACGCGAACCAAACCAGGAAAGGAATTTAAATGTTTTGGGGCAAGGTGATTTAGGTTTATTTTGTTGGGAAACGAGTTCTTGTAATCGACAGAAAATCCTTCCTGATTACTTGTTGTATTATGATAGATGTATACGTAATAGACTCCTAAGTTTCTAGTTAATTCGGTTATTAGTTTATCTGTTTGTTTGACGAAAAAAGGAAAGAGAACCGTGTTAATTTTTGTTCGAGAAATCTAGGAATTTTCGGTGTAAGTAATTGCTCTTTGGATGATGGAATTGTGACTACAATACGCCTCGAGGAAGACTTTCTAAACATTGTAGTGCCATCATCAAGCATGCTAGATGTCTATAATATGATTTAATTGAGGAAAAGATATATTGCTAGTCTGTGAACACGATGGAGTCCAAACGGTACCACGGTTCGGGCTGAAATTTGGTATATACACATTTAGAATTACCGGGGGACGAACTGGATTGTTTTTGGCCACAATCTGACAACCGGAAGTGGCAAATATTACGCGTTTCCTAAGAGATACATCCAAATTTGACCAAACTGACACCAGCTCATCCTCCAGAGACTTTAAATATGTACACTAATTCACAGATCATTGGGATGAGTAGTTTAGGCGCCACAAGCGTTTATAGAAGCAGTTTGCCAGAATCATCTTCCAATAAGTTAATAAGGTAATAAATTAGGTCTAGAAACTGATTAGTCAGTAACACTAGAATATTTTTATGCCTTTTTTTCTTGCTTGGGTAAATATAGTAATAAGTACATATAATATATAATTAAATAAAATATAAAATGCAAATAATAAAATGCAACATAATGAAAGTGATTGCATGCAAATGAAACTTCGAAAGTTGCGTTCTGGGCCATATCGGTTGGACCGTCGACTATAAAATAAAACCTCCGCAAAAATTACAACTTTGTAATAAAAAGATTTCGGTTATGCAAATATTTCGAAACTAAAAGTTATCGCAATCGACGAAAAATCGGGGTTTCAATAGAATTACGATAGCGCCCAAACGGTACAACACGTTGTACATGAATTTTCATAGGTAAATCAATGGTAGAAATGATTTAGGCTCTTATAGGCGTTAGGTTGGGGTCCAGAGTGGCTGTGGCTTCACAAAATTGAAAAATTATACCTGCTGAATATAGCAGGTTGTTATCTGTGTCACCAAACTCTCTCAATACATACTGCTAGAGGCCGCAGAATCTGTTGAGAACATCACAATGGGTTGGCACATAAACCGTCGTCTTTATTCGTTCGTTGCTTAACTCTCGGCTTTTTGCAATAGCAGTTACCATTCCAGAACCAAATTTCCTTTGTTGGGAGTTTTGATTCTTTCGTAAGGTGGAATTTATCGCAGATTTCGCACGTTCAGTACTCCAGTTTCTAACGCAACGCGCTATTTAACAATAACGTAATGAATTTGGTAAATTACGTGATACCAATAGCTATGAAATCTGCATACGTTTTCATTCCGTCAAAGTCACCAGTGCAAAACCTTTTGCAGATGGTATAGCAGAGTCATCCAGCATGCCTAAGCAAAGAATGTCTTCCGCATTGTATCTTTGCCTTATTAGGTAAGTCTGCAATCTTCCATCCAAACAAGGTTAAAAACAAATACAGACCGACACTTTTTTCCTTATCGGTTCGTCTCAACAAAGAAGTACAGACAACGTGGTGATCATCATTACCTTCAACAGTATCCCCATTAGATCCACAACACCAAACTAATTTAGTCAATTTCGCAAATGACCCGAAAGGCTTTTGTCTCTCATGTCGACGACAAAGATAGATGTGTAGAGAAGCCTGTCTTCATTATTCAAGAGCACGGTTCACTTAACATTTATGCAAATACTAGTTTTCTCTCTTTGTTGCCAACACACCGATGAGACAATGACTTTAATAGGTCATCATCGTTCGAGAATCTAGATCAGCTGAATCGTGTATATTATTATTGGTTATAAACTTATAAAGACGAAGTAGTTGAACGAAAATATATAACGTAACATTACCAATTAAAAACGACCTTCTACAAGTCTTCAATTTTGTGAAGCCACAGCCACAGCCACCACAACTAGTGGTATGTATAATAAAACTAGGTATGCATAATCTATTGATTATGGGTTATGTAAACCACTTCCCCAGCCACTTCCGGTTGTCAGATTGTCCCCAAAAAGAATCCATTTCATCCCTTGGTAATTCTGTGTAAGTATACCGAATTTCCGCCCGATCAGTTGTACCGTTTGGGCGCTATAGTGTTCGTGTTTACTGACATACATATTGATCACACTGTGGACCAGTTTCTATAGGTGAACGTTCTTTAAAAAAATCAAGGTCTTGTGGTTGATTCAAAGATCAACCAGGAAGTAGTTTTGGTATATTACGTGATGAGGTGTTCCTCAATCTAACAATTTAGGCCAACATATTTGAAATTTTGCTGGCCAATGTCATTACATCGGCAATGTAATGACTTTAGGGATTGCATAATGGCCATAAGCTGCTGTATTGGTTTGACATCTTAACCATGACCGTAGTGGTAGGCTGGTAGGTAGACAGTAGGTTGTTATTGGGTATGGGAGAGAGAACCAAGTAAGCAATCGACAAACCAACAGATCAGCACAGGAGTAATTCATTAGAGAAAAGGTCAATGTACAATAACTCAACTGTAATAATAAGGTAACACAATAACTTGCTGATGAGCGGTTGGAATAAAAAGTATAGGCACGAGATGCAATTCTGCGCTGAATGCATACGGCCCACACATACGGATACTGTGTCGCAACGTCAAACGCATCTGCATACCGCCGTTTGCGAGGGTTCATTATTATCATTATTAATAGGCAATTGCCGACGCAGAACAGTGATGCAGAAACAACGAACCGTAGGGCAATTGAGCATGCAGTAATTGATCTATCCCATAAGACCATAACCGGAAAAATTGATGACAGTCTTTAACCTGGATTCCTTTCAACCGTGACGATTATCAAAGACAGTCAACTACCTCACAGACAGATTAATTAATAACAAATCATAATTAGAAGGACTCAGTACTAATCAATTGAATAAATCTCATATTATATCTCCTGATATACAGGTCTTCTGAAATAGTGCTCATTTTATCTGTGCACTCGACATGAGGCCTGAATTTAGAACATCCTATGAAATAACTAAGAACGTTGGTCAAGTTTTTGTATAGGCTTTTTTTAAAGCCAAATTCATTAGCAATGTAATGTCCTTTGAATCATATCGATAAGTGTGAAAGATTTCAGTTAAAATATCTGTGGTGGCCCTCACCCAACTTTCTTTTAAACTGTCCATCCCACGGGTCTGTAATTTGGTGCACATATTTAAAGTCATTGGAGGATGAACAGGTATCAGTTAGGTTAAAATCGGACAAATCCCTAAGAAAATGTATGTAACATTTGCCACATCTAAATGAATAAAAGACATTACTATTACATATTCGCAGAATTTGTCTGTAATTTTATTTTAATAATTCTGTATGCCACTTTCGATGTATTGTTAATTAGCCACATTTACTTGTTCACTAAGTGTAAGTAAAAAGGTTAATTAGGTGATATTGTCTTTAGTTAATAGGTTTTCCAATGTAATTTACGAGCTGAATCACTGAATCATTGCGGAATGTTATAAATACTCGGTAATTTGGAAAAGTTCGATTTCAAAAAGTGATTAGTTAGTATTAGTAATCCGTACTCGTAGTATTACAAAACGAATTTTTATCGAGAGAGAAAATATTCATTGTCTTATTTATAGAAAAGGTGACTAGAATAACACTAGAGGCAACAACAATTATATTGCACTTCATTGTTAAAACACAAGTCTTACAGGCAGCCTTGGTAATAATTTATTTATAAGCATGGGGTATTATGAAATAGGTATTTAATAGGAGCCCCAAAGAAAAAGAAAAACAAACACGCGAATATTACGGAAGAAAAAATACGGTCCTGATTAAAATGGGCGACCTCGAAAATTCGTAACCCGGATATATTGGATATTGGAACAAAATGTTAAATTCAGTTTGAAATTTCTGCTTGACTTAATTTAGGTTAGAATTTACTATTGCTGCACTGTATTTTTTTACGAATTGTGTATAAATAATGCTGTTGTGAAAGTGTTGCTTTTTTTTTAGAAGGTGTTAATTTTTCGTTGGTATACATTGCTTGGAGAGAAACTTGTTTTTATAAATAATCAAACATCAAACAGTAGAAAGTGATACCAACATTCGTATCTTCATTAATTCGAACTTACCAGATTAACTTCATCCTGATTTTCTATGGCACAACAAATTTCAACACTTTAGTAGTATATCACTAGCATGTCGCACATAATACCGAAATGAGGAGTTATTTTTTTTTCAAAGACGCGAATGTTTTGCAAGCTTATTAAGGAATAGGTGTAACACCTAGTGGGTGCCGTGTTGGACTGTTGCTTTCGAGCGAAACCGCTTCTATTAAAACTGAAGAGTGGAACTGGTAGATGGTCAGGAGAAAGTAAAATACTTGGGCTTATGCTGCTGCTTATGTTTACCAAGAAACTCCTCACGACGTGTGAAAATAGTACAGCAAACAGCACGTGATTCCTTGGCTAATCACTGAAAAAGTGTGACCATCGGAAAACGTCATTAGATTCCGTAATCAGGCGACTTTTGTCCTTTGGTAGCATTCCAACCAAGGTAGAAGAACATAGTCTCCAACCAAGGCAGAGAACATAGTCTGGTCCATTATGAGGATGTTTCAAGACCTTGACATTGCAGCTTGGACCAGAGAACAGTCTCCAAGCGGATCTTCGCAAAATTAATTATAGCATTCGTGTTTGTTTTTTAAGATGCCAAACTTAACGACTTTTCTGTCATTAAACACACTAATTTATGGATAAAACATGGACATGTTATCATATACAACTTTGGGACGTCATACTTAATAGCAGACGAAATACCATACCCAGAAGGGCGATTATAATGACAAGACAAAACCTTGTCTATTTTGAAATCAACTGTTTTGTATGAAGAAATGCTTTTTTGCTACCATTTTTGTCTTTTTCTGTCACACACATACTTTCCTTCTAGGGTACTTGTCGGAAATTAAAAATGTATGCAGACAAACATAATTAATTACGTCTAAGTAAGCTTTGAATTATTTATATTGTTAATACTTATTATAATATTTTAGTACTTAATAAGAATAATGGTTGTTTTTGTTGTTAGGATGACGAAGTTAGGGGAAATACATGATTGCATTATTGTGATAAATTGCAAAAAGTATAAACATTAATCACGGATTAAAAAGTAATGTTTATAAATAAATAAAATAAAAGAATGTCTTGAATTGTATCTTCGCGTTCAGAACTGCCTTCTTTCCTTTCAACGAGGAATGTTTCCATATCACGTCCATCGTATATTCATTCTTGCTGGAATCTAGTGAAGCTAGTTACTCTGGTTACTATTAGTTACTATTAAACATGTTCGAGATCATTGTTATGCTATATATATTCGTTTTTATCATTTTATGACGATGGACAGACCCCAATGGACATCAGGTAAGTTTATCTTATTCATAAGGATATTCTTTGTTCGTTGAAATAAATGTAAGTCACACAACTCTACTTATACATTGACAAATCACAACTTTCGTTCTTTGAAGATATTTAAAAACATTACTATAATACTCAATTTTCTTTCAGGGAGAACCTCGTAGTTTGTTTTGGAAGCCCCCTTATAGACCTAACAGTACACATTGACAATACTTTTCTACAGAAATATCACCTCTCCAGCAATGGAGTTCAGTCCAGTGAAAATCCTTCGTTATTTCAAGAAGTTATTCTAAAAAATCCAAATTACGATGTAGGTAGTTCAATTACAAATACGTGTTTATTACTTCAGAGTTTGCTGGAATTTTCAAAATCGGTTTGTTATGTCGGAGCGATAGGGAATGACCATCATGGAGTATTGATTAAAGACCTATTATTGCGAAAAGAAGTAAACTTCTTGTACGAGATAATACCCAATGTTTCTACTGGTAGATGTGCTGTTTTATTGAATAATTCGGATAGGTCTTTGGTGACTGATTTAGGGGCCTCCCGTGACATGTCACATGAATATGTATCTTCGCGTTCAGAACTGCCTTCTTTCCTTTCAACGAGGAATGTTTCCATATCACGTCCATCGTATACGTCTGACCGACCGCTTGCAGTTTTTAGAGAAAGTGATGACAGTCTTTTACACAGCTGTATCAATGACAGGCTTCGAACTGACCTGAAAGGCGTGGTTCGTAGTTGCACCTCAAATAGAAAGAAAGACTTTTTCCTAGTTCCCTTTCGTCCAGTTAGAAATGCGAATCCATAAATTACAATCACAGCCGTACAAGATATCTTTCTTTATCGCAATCCACGGCAACTTGTGATGGATTGATAGCTATACATTTCATCTAATTATACCTCTCGTAAAAGTAATATTTTCTTCGTGTGCAGCCTTAGTTATTTATTAGTTTTCGTAATTTTCTTGCTTAGGAGTATTAGTCATGCTTTTGTTCCAGGAAATGATACTGATTAAATCAGTAAGTAATATGTTTATGAGTGACGAGAAGACCTTGTGGCGTTGAGCATAATATCGTTTGGTTTGTTCAACGACAAATTTAAAAGTCAACTTTCGGTGTCCACGTGTACAAGTAAGCCAAACCCTAACCTTAATGTGCAGTATCACTTCCTAATGCCTTTGAATGAACATGAATGGAATATATATCAAAATTCAATTTAAAACTTATGATTTACTTAATTGGAAATTGGATATAAAAATACCAAAAAATAAAATGTGCTTGACCTCATGCAGGTGTAGAATACACAGACAGAAAAAGACAAAAATTTAGCAAAAAAGCATTTCTTCGTGCAAAACAGTTGATTTCAAAATAGACAAGTTTTTGTTAAATGTCTATCCCTTGTCATTATAATCACCGTTTTGGGTATCATTTGGTATGCTATTATCTGCAGGTTTTCTTGAATTATGACGGAATAATAATTATAATTCATTATTCATTACAACCAGTTTTTAGAGATGCAAAAATTGCTATGCGGGGGATGGCATGGGTCATTGACAATTTTTTATCGGAGTGTGAATTATTGTGGTTTTTCTTATTTAACGTCTGAGTTATCTTTTGTTAATTTTAAAGCCAAATTAATTAGCAATGTTTTAGCCTTTGTTTTGACTACATCGTGTCTGAACACTTTTGCCATTATACAATTTTGTGAAGCCAGAACCACTCTGGACCCTATTTAGTCATGTCAGTGGCCGGTTTATCAAAATCTGTCAATTTGAAACACAGTGACGAAGGCTGTGGTTTCTGTCAGACTGATGAATGAATGAATCAAATGACATTTTGTTGTATAATTAATTTGGATTTAAAACTAAGTAAAAAAGTGAAAAATTGGACAAGGTCCTTAACTGTTGCACATGGTGTTCCAAACTTAGACAACAAAAACATCACGTCGTTTGCACATAACAGTAAATTGGCAATCAATATGTAATATAAGTACTAATGTAAACAAAGAACGCATGATTTATTGATACCGTTTTCAGTTGATTTAAATTTAAAATTCAATTAAAGGGTACGTGCTATTGTATGACCTTTTATGATATACATTTTTTTGCATTCCATTAGTAACTGTTATTGACTATTGTACAGTTTTTATGACTGTAATTTATACTGCATAATATCAGTTTAAAACGAGTGGCAAACTAAAATTTACCATCAAACGTATTCTATAAAAATATTCTATTCCTCGGCATACAAAATATTATAATAGTTTTAATTTAGTATTATAGTAGTGTAGTAGTATTACAGTAATAATTTTATACAATCTTTCAAATCATTAAAAGCACAAAAAAGAGAAATCAAATTCAAATCTAAAGTCTGAATTACATTTACACTATTGCTAATCTCATTTTCAATTATTCATGGACAATGAATTTCTCGGAATACATTTGCCAAAATTATTCCTCCTTTATGGACACATTTTATGTTATGCCTTGTTAATTAAATTGTCTAATAGGGTATTAAGAAGCCACGTGCTCTTGATTTTCGTTCTTACTTTCCTAATCGTCGTTTTTGTGTTCCATTCATGACCTAGTGTTGACATAACGTTTCACTTTATCACTTTCTTCTCTTTTGTGGACGTACGTCTCTAGGCTATTGAGACTATTGAGAGAAAATTGGTAAGTTGGTTGGTTTACTTTAGAAATACTCATCAAAAAAGCTACCATGATATACTTATAAGTTTCATTCTTTTACAGCATTAACCAAAAATGTTTTGAGGTCCATTGCAATTTGACTTCTTTGTATTCTAAGTATTTCAGGCATTCTACGTCTTTGAAATTCAAACACCTATTTTGATTAGCCTATCACGCAGAGAATTTAATTTTCGACAAATATCTAAGGTACGTTTATGTACCTATCAATTGATATTTTTTGAGATATTAGAGTATTTACCAAATTCATGCAGGGAATGGTAGAAATCGTTTATTTTTTTATTAGTAGTTAATTAAAGAGCGATTCACAACGATTTATCGATACTGAGATAGTGAGCTTTCAAATTTTATGAGTAACTATAAAAAACGCCTGATCTAAAGAAATATTTTGCCAAGCTGTCTGTTTTTGGCAATAAAAATAATCTAAATGTAATCTAAAAAGTGGTGTAATAAAAATGAAAACTCTCTTTTTTAGCTTGGGATCTTCAGTCCCTGTAAAAATATATAATTTTTAATTTTAACCTCACATTTGGGAATATCTAATTGAAACTGGATGAAACCAATTCTTGCTGCAGGCGACCTGAGCCATCTCTGTTGCAATATTTCGATTTTTATTAGAAATCTGCTAGGCGTGCTAAGCTCATTGTCTAACCAAGACTTCGACCTACTCTTTTGTTCTAACTATTCCTTCTAGGCTAATAAATTTAACGCAGACAGTGACGTAAACGTCACGAGATCTGTTGGGTGGGAAAGTTTGCGTGCCACTGGTGTAATACCTCGTGATCGACCAGTGGCACAAGCCATATCCGCATTTTCAACACCACTGCCAGCTTTCTACGTGTGGTAGATGATGTGGACACTGCAGACATTCGGAAGCACAAGATAACAGTTGAAGGATACACATTAGCAATTACAAACTGAATTATTTATGGTTGTTATTGTTGTTTTATTTTTTTTGTTCAGGACATACACCATATACAATCGATTTAATTTCTTCCAGCATGTTGACAGTAAATCCACACCAAAGAAGTGCTTCATTTCAAAAAGTAACGTATTCTCGTTGCGACAGTGTTTAACGTAAATTTATAGAACTAATATAGCACCTTCATATACAATATATCGCTAATCATCGTTTATAAATAAAAATAAACCAATTGTTATATAAGTATGGCCTACATTTAAAAACAAAAAGTTTGACCGTTGCAAAATACAGACAGACACGAAATTTTACACTCTTGAATTGTTAATTTCACTTCTTTATCTGTCGATAATTGGAAAATAAACGCTAAATTATCTGTGCTTTGAATTTGTTCTCGATATCAAATAAGGAATATTTTGTTCTGTTTTATCTGGGCAAATAGCAATAGTAGGGCAAATACTAAGTAAGTAATAACAATGATTGCATTCGGATGTCAAGAGTTCGAACTATCATCGCTCATGACCTCACAACACATGGAATTATTCTAACTGGACTGTTATTCTGGACCGGTCGATTTGAGACGTATACGTTTTTATTGCTAACAACCCTTCGTTACAGTCAAGCATGTATTAATTTCATATCTATTTCACTATTCTACAGAGCATAAACATACATAAAAATCGATGTTTTTTTTTGATTTCAAGATAGTATCGACAGATGCAGATAATATAATTTATATTGTTTGGTAATGTTTCGTCAATGCATGCAATGTTGCAAGAATAGCAGCCCAGATACAACTAAAGGAATTCAAACAGTATTTATTAACGTCAATACATGACGAATAAAGTACCATCATAATCGACAAATCATTGTTTAATAAGCACATTTATGCGCACTGGTTTATCGGTTAGTAATATATTTTATATTTGTATAAAGAGATAAATTTGAACTGAGCAAACGTAACGGTTTATTTATATAACGGTTCGTCTGGATTGTTAGGCAGTGCTATCAGATTCATTCTTGCTGGAATCTAGTGAAGCTAGTTACTCTGGTTACTATTAGTTACTATTAAACATGTTCGAGATCATTGTTATGCTATATATATTCGTTTTTATCATTTTATGACGATGGACAGACCCCAATGGACATCAGGTAAGTTTATCTTATTCATAAGGATATTCTTTGTTCGTTGAAATAAATGTAAGTCACATAACTCTACTTATACATTGACAAATCACAACTTTCGTTCTTTGAAGATATTTAAAAACATTACTATAATACTCAATTTTCTTTCAGGGAGAACCTCGTAGTTTGTTTTGGAAGCCCCCTTATAGACCTAACAGTACACATTGACAATACTTTTCTACAGAAATATCACCTCTCCAGCAATGGAGTTCAGTCCAGTGAAAATCCTTCGTTATTTCAAGAAGTTATTCTAAAAAATCCAAATTACGATGTAGGTGGTTCAATTACAAATACGTGTTTATTACTTCAGAGTTTGCTGGAATTTTCAAAATCGGTTTGTTATGTTGGAGCTATAGGGAATGACCATCATGGAGCATTGATTAAAGACCTATTATTGCGAAAAGAAGTAAACTTCTTGTACGAGATAATACCCAATGTTTCTACTGGTAGATGTGCTGTTTTATTGAATAATTCGGATAGGTCTTTGGTGACTGATTTAGGGGCCTCCCGTCACATGTCACATGAATATGTCGACTCCATACTCGACGTGTTAAAGGTTGGAAAGTTTTTTTACGTTTCGGTGAGTAACCTATCCCATACATGGGTTTGAAAATTAACATAATTAAACATGATAAATTTTAAAGGTTAGCGTCGTATTTACTAGCTTGTTTGCGAGCCACTGTTTTTGAAATCAGTGGCTCTCACATCCTACTCAATCACATGATTCGATCCAAGGTCCTCGGATTATCCTTGTATCACGTGCTGTATGTCCTGTTTCAGAAGAACGTGACTCTTTTATAGTCACATTACACTTTTTTTACCAGAAATAGTACCACTGGTTCTATTATGTTCTAAAATCTTGTACACAATTAAATTATTTTGTAAATTGAGTTACTACTAAATAAACTTTTAAATAACATTGTTACCATTCGAAAGCCACGAGGCGTATTACACAATTCTGAAATTTACAATAAAAGAATTAAAAAACCACAAATTTAAATAAAGAAAACGTTTTGTGTTTGGTTTTCTATTGTATTTTTGTTCAGGACAGACCGTTCTAAGGTCCAGCAGTAATCTGCCATTGGATGGCAATACCATTGGCCTTCATATCTTTCCTCCGTTATCTTGATATACTTCTGAAACCGTTGCTCTTGTTCTTCATTGTAATCACTCAGATTGTAAGAAAATTGATCTAAATTTTGAAGTATTTTGTCAACGACTTGTACATATTGTTAATATTGTTCAGCTTGGTGATTTCCCAAACATTTTTCGATAACTGGTACAATGCTTGTCCATGCTAAAGGTTCAACCTAAGTCATGTGGTCTGTGGTCCATCAAAGATACCGGCTTCAAATTTTCCTGTATTGAAGCCAGGATATGATTAACAAATATATTTCTAATAAATATCATTCTTATATAAAGCTTTCACAAACTGTTTAATAAGCTCAAATTTAATATGTAGTGGTAGAAGAATTATTTGTTCTCGACTTATCAATGGTTCATGAACAATGTTAGCTTTTCCTACGGTCATATTTATTCTCGATGGCCAGTTTTTTTCCTATTCCAATGTTCATTTTTTGTACGACTGTCTCACAGACAAAGACTACAGGGATATTTAGTGTATCCATTTAGCTGACCCAATATGAAAGCAGCAGCACGTTGTAGAGTAACATGTTATATTTCAAAAAGTTAATTCAAAGATTGGTTTTGATAAATAGAGACTTGCTAGCCGCACGAAAAGCAAAAATATTTTTTATTGAGGTTTAAGTTAAAATAATTTAACTTTAACTATTGTTGATTGCATCGTTTATCACGAGAACTGAAGTCAATTCAAACAAACTAATTATACAACGAGTACCTCATAATCTATCAAAATTAACTATAAAAACTGATGCCGCAGAAAAAAAAATTGTTGCTGTGTGTTATTACTAACACAATTTATTTTTAGGGCTATTTTTTCGGTGTATCCACGAAAATTTGCGAGACGATCTGCGATTTTGTCCACAACCAGAAAAAAGTATTTATTTTTAACATTGGTTCTGCGTCTTTGTGTCAGAAGTATCCAGAAATTTACAAACGAATTGTTCCTTTTGTTAACATTTTAATAGGAAATGAACAGGTATGTTCAGACGCTTTATAAACAAGCTAAAGAATCATCTTCGATTTGCTTTTAGGAAATCCACAGTTTGGTGCAAGAGTTGCAATGTGCGAGTTACAATGGACCATCCGATTTGAAACGAAATGTACAAAGTTTAAATTCGCATAGAAACGCATCTATCAAAGGGGACGTTATAACTATAGCAACAAGAGGTAGTGAGCCTGTTTTGGTAGCATACAAAAGCAGCATTTTGGAGTTGGATGTGCCTTCTTTGGAAAATATCGGAAGACTGAACACAAACGGTGCAGGAGATGCATTTTTGGCCGGTTTTCTTGCTGGGTATATCAAAGGAGAATCTTTAGACCAATGCGTCAAGACTGGAATCAAAATAAGTCGTGATTATATTATATCAAAGTCTTTTTAGTAACTGTATTTTTTTTGTACTGTATTTATTTTAAATAAATGTGTTTCTTTCTGTATTCCTGAACATTTTAGAAACGTAGAAATGGATTACATCTTGCATATCAAGTATTGCTTAAAAAAAGGCTATCATACATGCGGAAATTATTAGTAATACGCATGAAGGTTGTCGTTGTTTTATGTTGGCACTCTGTATTTAATAATTTATCATCTACAAATTGGTATATCTTTACCAAATTGGTATATCCTTACGCATACCTTGCATAAAATAAATAAATTATTGACGCTGATATCAACTTATGTCAATTACTTTGCGAAAATATCGGAGAAAGTATCCGGTATCTGAACCATTCCTGTTTATAGTCAACCCATCGTCGTTCATACTAATTATTTACTATTGCAATCACTTCCTAAATAGAAAACCTGATTATCTTGGAAAATTATTAAATATCTGGGGTGGCCCTCACCATGCTTTCCGACTACATTATTGGCACAATGAAGTGTCTAAACAATTTTGCAATTATTCAGTTTTGTAAAACCACAGCCACACTGGAATCTCAAGAACATTTCTCAGAAGACTCATTTAACATTTACCACTTCCGGTTGTCAAATTGTCACCAAAAACAATCCAGTTCGTCCCCAGGCAATTCTAAACATGTATACCAAATTTCAGGCTGATCCGTTGTACCGTTTGGGCGCTATCGTCTTCGCAGACATACATACATACCCACACACATACATACATACATTTTTCAGAAATCATTGCAATGGATTCAGGGGTTTCAAAACGCATATTACAATACTTTCCTTCTAGTTCCTTCTAGAGTACTAGTAAAGAAAGTAAAAATTATATTAATATAGTTTATTATGTGCAGTTTATTTAACATGTTCAGCAATTTAATAATGAACTATTGTTTAAAAATAATGAAGTGTAATAAACCGTCTTATGTTATACAAGATTCGCGTTGTAAATGAAATAATAACTTAAAATGCACAATATAGTATTTTTAAGACTAACTACTGCTTTTAAAACGCTGTTAGGCAACTCAGTATGCTTTAGTTGTTATTCGAGTTTATTTAGATTGATTATATATATTGTTAAAAGATTGATTAATAAATGGGTAATTCAGATTGGGTAAAAAGATGGGTAATTCACCAGGGTTTCAAAGTTATAAACTTTTGAAAAATATTTGTCAATATCTACGTCTTCATACATTGTTCCCTCACTTTAAATTGTTTTGTATGACATTTATAGTGGTTTCAACCACTACTCTTGACTCTATATTGTTTGTTAGACTCTTGGCAATAACTCTGGTTAGTTTAAGTTTGCTTAATTATTTTGGAAGTTATAAACTTTGAAAAAATATTTGTCGATATCAACAGTTTGGACGCTAAATAATCCGATAGATCGTCTTTTCATTTATTTACTTTAAGCGCAGTTATATAGTTCACTTAATTTGCATCATTACTAGTCATCTCCTGTTCCAAATATCCAGTTATCTTTTGGAATTACCTATAATAATAAAACACCAGTTAAGTTTAGTTGTAATTCCCAGCCAGTCACCAAATAGTTGCTGTCTACTTGGGCCTCATTACAATCAACAAGCGATTCAGTTTAGTGAATTTATTCCAAAAAAATAAACGGTATTTCCGTGTAAAACAAATTTCCAAATGTATAGTAGTCAAAAGGTTGTAGTGTATAAGTTGATCAAAACAAAATATCGGCCAAAAGTAGAAGAAAAAATCAATAAGATCATCAGCGTTGGCTTCATTCAGCTGGTTTAGGCGACCTGCTAACAACGGCGAGGTAGCAAAAAGCGCCGCATCTGGGTATGGGTTGAGCAGCCAAGAAAGCACCGCCATCTGGTGAGTGCTGGTACAACAAAGGTTTCGGCCCACTTTGCTCCTGTCCTTCCCATTTGGCAGCACCTCCACCACAACTTTCCAAGCCAGCCATGGCTTCAGCTCCTCCGGGCAGTAAATGCGCAATTGCCGGCAAAGGGCCTGGCGGTGGATTGTCCAAAAATGGCGGCCGCAACTCGCCATTTTGTATGTTCATCACTAGATAGTACATGAAGTCGTTTCTCAGCTTCATCTCGTCGATTGTTCGGTTGCATATTGCCAATTTTCTCATCCATCTCACCGCTCTGGATCTGTCTAAAATTTAATTTAAGTTACGACATAATCGGTCAGAAAATATCAGATTTATGAATTATAATATGAAGTAGGAAGTATAATAAAAACAGCACTTACCATTGACACTCTGGAGGAGAGTCAGCATGGTCTTTGCCAGGAAAAGGTTGTAGTTGAAATCATAGTTGAGATCTTCAAGTACCTCCGTCATGCTTGATGAAATTTAGATACAGGTGCTAACTAAAAAACTAAACTAGTCGAAAAATTTACCTAACGATCTTGACAGATGTTACGAACGGATTTGACATCTCGATTTTTTCATAGCTAGCTAACAAGATAAAAGCTTGGTGTTTGTTGGATTTCTTGCAATTTGTGGAGAGTATCCTAAGCAACTTAGAACAACCTAACCATAAACCTAACCAGTCTAAACCATGTCTAACATGATAAGTAGTAGTGCACTGTACAGATAACCCACAAATGTCAGATTTTCAACAAATGTCAAGATTACAGTATTTGCTATCAATTTCTTCGTTTGTTGATAATAAAACAGAACATTCCACTTCTATATTATACCTTTGTCCATTATACTTTATTTCTGCTATATACATAAAATGGCCACATTAAAATTTTAAACATTACGCGGTTATTACACTTACAGCAATTAAATTCACACAAATAGTTACCCGTATTTTTCGAGAATAATTCTAAGACAATACAACGTACATTGTGCCTACAATTCCTGTACACAACACTAAAGTTGATAGCAACCTCGCCATTAGTAGTATCCACCCCATGTATCGCGTGGAGCTTGCCCTCTCCTTGGAGGTGGCAATTGTCTAGTGGCCGTGGGAGGTGCTTGATCCCTTGCAGTGGCTGTCGCTTGAACCCTTGTCGTCTCCATCTGAGGTATTCTTGCCATTGCTTCATCCATCAATGATTCGTCTCTATACCCACGTGGTGGTGACTTAGGTGGAGAATAATGGAATGGTGACGGCTAGAAAGAACAAAAAATATGATCCATCGCATAATCTAGAACCCAACATCAACAAATATAACATAATATGATGTCATACCGGTCTTCCCGTTGCTGAGGCAGCTCTTGGAGGTGTCTTAATCGGCGAGTAATGGAAAGGATCTTGATCCTGTTGCATTTTAGGCCTTGAAAACTTGAATTTCTTTTTGGTCTGAGCGGCCTTTCTTGTCTTTGGTATGGCCCCAGTCGAGGCCTTCGTTAGTATGCCTTTCGTGGCGCTGACTGTTGACGCCATGGACACCTTGCTGACTTCTGCCACCAAAGCTTCTGTCGTCGCAGACTCTTCGATCTCAGCTGCAGCTTTCACGTTCCAGTTCTCCACCGGCTTGCCTGGAGACCTACGCTTCGGCATCTTCTTCTTCTCCTTCTTAATACGCGGTGGCAACACGTCCTCTTGCTCCCTGATCATCTTCTCTTGTTCCACGATCGATTTCTCGATGGATGTGTTCATAACGTCCAACCTGAAATGTTTCATTGCTTACTCAGTGAACAAGAATGGAACTGACATGTCTAGAATTATAAAATGGCCAACTGAATTGGAAGATAGACTTACTGTTCTTCTAGTGCCTCTTGCGTCTTTTCCAGTTGCTTTCTCTTCTCCTCATTGGTCTTCTCAATCTCGCTAGCCCTCTTCATCTGGTCCTTCTGCCTCCTCTTCAGTTCCTTCAGCCTCTCAGATAACCTCCTATTTTCTTCTCCAAGTCTGTCACCTTCAGACCTCAGCCACATCAGTCTATGATAGGCCTCTTGCCTCATTTGGATGGCTTCGCTCTCCTCATCAATAGCTTCCTCCTTGACCAACGGGAAGAGCTTATCGAGATAGTCGGGATCCGTGTAATACTTTTCAAAGTTAAAATCAGGAACGTACTCGTAGATTTCATCGATGGCCCTCATCATTTTATCCGTGTACTGAGCGTGTCGCTCTTTACTGGCTTCCTTCAGTTGGACGTGTTCGTTTATCAGGACATCACTTACGTCCTGGGTCATGGTGTCATACACGTTCCTCGCCATAGTCCTGAAACTGGACAGTTCGCAAGCTAGGACGTTACGTAGGACCGTACCGTTATCTGCCGTGTATGGCGACAGGACTCCTATGAACTCGTGTACGGTGATCTCTTGGTCACGCATGTTGCGCAGGATCTCACGAATCGCCTTGGAGTCTTCGCCTTCAGGCGCGTTACGACGTTTCGTCTTGTTTCGTAGTTTGTCCAGCTCGGTTTCCTCTGAAAGAAATAATATCCACAAATTGTTAGACCACCTACAATACCAGATGAAAGACGCTGCGTCCACTTACCTGTTTTTGGTGCTTTGTAGGTACTGAGCGGAGGCAACTCATATTCCTTCGGTCCTGTCTTCTTCTCTTTAGGCTTCGCTCCCTTGCCTCCTTTTCCCTTACCAGGCGGGGGAGGGGGTGGTCCCATGGCTCCAGCTTGCTCTTGAGGCATATCTCCTCTAGCCTGTCCTGTTGGTGACCCACCACCACCACCACAACTTACCCCGCAGCTTCCACCACCTCCTGGAGGTTGCATTCCGCTCCTAGGCGGTTGTATGCCGCTTCTAGGTTGCTGCATCCCTGGTCTTCCCACCCCAGGTTGTGGTATACCAGCCCTGGGTGGTTGTAGTCCGCTTCTTGGTGGTTGCAGGCCACTTCTTGGTGGTGGGAGTCCACTTGGTTGTGGTTGTCTGCTAGATCCTGGTGGTTGGATGCCACTTCTTGGTGGTTGAAGCCCACTGGCTGGTCTCCCACCAGCCTGCTGTGGTCTTCCATATCCTGAGGATCTAGGAACTCCGCTAGCTCTTGGAATACCTCGGGGAAGGCCTGTTTGAGACCCTGTTGGTCTGGCCGGTCCTGCGCAACCCCCGCCACATCCCCCACCACCTCTTGGTAACCTTGACATGTTGAAACCTTATGTTTCGTTTCGTAGTCTTTTTGAGGTTTGCTTTCGTTAACGGATTTTGTGGTTATACTATATGTTTAGTTTAGTATCTCCTCGTACATTTCGCTTGGAATAGAACGCACAGGATTAGTACCAGCAAGCAACTTCCAAGTCCTATGTAGAGCATCATTTTGGTGGCGGTTTGAGTGTTTCTACGAAAGATTAATTATAATAAACCATGCAAAGCATGCAGACGCAGTTGAGCACAATCATACACAAAAACGCGGGCACTGGGACCAAGAAGTATAACATATTCTTGGAAATCTAACGGAGGAACGAAAAAATATCCGTATGTCAATTTTGAATTTTGCCGTTCCCGATATTATGTGACTTTTGACTTTGACCCGAGCTCACTCCGTTTCCATGTGATGTATTGTTGAAAGAACGAAAAAAATGGGATTTTAGCAGAAATACGAGTTTTGGAATTCCCTTAATCCATGCAATGATATCTGGAGAATGTATTCACACGTTATGTATGTGTGTTTAATGTCTGTGAACACGATACTACCCAAAACGGTACAACGGATCGGGCTGAAATTTAATCCACCTGTTTAGAATTACCAGGTGACGAATTGGATTGTTTTTGGTGGCAATCTGACTACCGGAACGTTTTATGTGTCTTCTGAACATATTTTCTGTTGCACCAGTGTAAAATATTGGCGAGTTAATTTCTAAAAGTAGGAGAGAATACTAACATTTTTATTTTGGTTCTTTCGAGCAGTGAAAAAACTAATTTGGATATTTATCAGAATAATTCTAATTTCAACAGAATATGTAATATAATATAACTATAATAATAGATTACTGTAGAGTGATGTGTATAATGTGAAAAAGTAGTAATTCTGTCACTCTTCAATAGATGGCAACACCCAACTTTTCGACTGCCTCGTCGAAAAAATCGAACCATCTAAACCTTAATGTTAATGGTTGTTGATAAAAATTGGCCAGAGCTTCTATGAACGTTCATAGCTCCTAAACCGTTCATCCCACTGATCTGTAAATTGGTATACATATTTAAAGTTACTTGAGGATGAGATGGTATCAGTTTGGTCAAAATTGGATGAATCCCTAAGGAAATGCATGTAACATTTGCCACTTCTGGTTGGTAGATTCTGACCAAAAACAATCCAGATCGTCCAACGATAATTCTGTATAAATATGTAGGTATACCATATTTTAGACCAATCCATTGTACCATTGTTTGGAAGCTATAACGTTTTATAGAAATACATACGCACAGACATTTTCAAATCATTACAATGGATTCAGGGACCTCAAAACGCGTATTTCCGCTGAAATTCCTTCGATTACAAAATTTCCTTCTAGGGTACTAGTCGGAAATTAAAAATGTATAAAAATGTGCAAAAACTTTATAGAAACTTTCTATATGGCCAATTAACATGTCTAGAAACCAGAATAATTATCGTCTGTAGTTAGATTCGATAATCCAAAATTCTTTTGTGTAATTATTGATGCAATCAGTTGTAATTATGCAAAATAGTAACATTCTGGACTCAAGAAAACTTTCCGACTAGTACCATAAAAGGAAAGTACATTGTAATCCACAGATCATTTTATATATCCGGGATATCAGCGGAAATACGGGTCATCTCAATCCATAGAGATGATTTCTGGAAAATATATGTGGATATGTACGTATGTATGTCTGTAAACACGATTAGAACAGTAACAACAATTTATTTGCTTTATTCTTTACGTATCATTATTTAACACCACTTTCAATAGGAAAACAAAACCAGGATCACCATGAATTTCAGTTATCTTCACGGAAAACATTCTCCACATTTTCTCGATTCCGATTCGCCCATAACTCTCGAGTAATGGAGAAACCACTTATTTTACATTTCATTTCCATAGAGTATGCTCTGATAATCCAATCCACTCATTGTGAACGCATCCGTATAGGCCCATATAGTCTACTCTAGTTCAAGAGCGCTTTTAGGAGAGTTTAGTTTAGTTTTTACTATATCAGATCGTATTATCGATAGCGGACACATTCGACGTACGTACGTGCATGCGAGAGTGTTAATTGTTCGTTTGATTCACAATCAGGTGACAGATGAGAGACGATATAAACCTAAGCAATGGACAGTGTGTGGATTTACTTTGTGTTGTGCGGTTAGCAGAAAACATAACAACTTCGGTACAATGTCAGCTGAGCAACTCACCGGTAAGTTGTTCGAGTAGTGGTCTACGATCATCAAAATAGACTTTAGTTTGTGAATCGCGCGCACAGAGGTCGTGTTATCGTGTTTTACCCAATATAATTTTGAGTTTATATTTTTTTCTATTGCATATCAGTAGTTGGTTGTTATTTGTGTATGAATTGTTTTGTGGTGGATTTTAATCTCTTGGTCTAAACTATCAGTTTACATTTATCATTAACATCCATATTATATAAGATATTAGCAATATTAGCAAAAAATCTTCCGCACGACCTTAAGCACAGAATTCTGCATAATTAATTTATTATTCTGCTTTCTCCTTTCTTTTATGGGCGACGCTCATAGTAAAAAAAAAACATAATCTATAAGGTTACTGACTTTTTATTTTAAGATAATATACAGTGAACAAATAAATTTACAAAGACACTGATGTTCTCTATAATAAAGTGTCCGTCTTTAATATAAAGTAATAGACAACTTTACAGAAGCTCTTCTGTCTTCAAAACTATAGACAATCCAATGTTACTTTAGTGGCATGTGTCAGTGTTGCAAATGTCTGTTTCAAAAGAAATGTATTGTCGTCACATAGCATATTTTTATTGTTAATCATCATCATAATATTTGGACAGCTGCACTGGACTGTTTGGAAAAAGGTCTGAAACTTAAAATATGGGTAAAAAGACAAATTTTGTGTCTATTCATGAGCCCAAAGTTTTTTTACAGTGTCGTACGCTCATAAGGTCAAAGCGAACATATCTTTTTGAATATTTTACAACAAATTTTGTATTTTTTTCGCTGTAAGACGAAAATATGGTAAAAAGTCCGAAATATTGCCAGTGTTTGACGTACTTATTTATAGTAAAACGAATTTGGTGGAACTTGAAAACAATTTTCCGCCCTTTCCACACATCACTGAAATGATTTAGCGAAAACAACGTGCTAAAACATGCCCTACTTTTCTCATGAATTGGAATAATAAATCATAAATAATTGCCTTTTTCTTGTACAACCTAATATCAAATTTATTCTAAAATACTGGAAAAATGTATTCTTGCATATTATCGGATAAAAATGTGTGCTTTTTTGACTTATCGTTCGGATGGTCCTGATTTTTTTCCACATATAACAGTACAGATCGTACCTGTTATAAATGTTATTGTGTATCGATAAATAATTATGTATTTGGTAATAGTTTTCGATTGCTCCATTCACGTTCGATAAAAAAATACGATAAAACGGTAAATCAACAACACGCCAATAAAAGATAAGTACATGTTACTAACTAGTATAAGTAGATATAAATTCAAGTACCTAGACAAGTAAAACGTAATCTATTAATCAAATGAGCGATAATTAAGACATTTTTTGAACCTGTCATTCATTCAACTCAATTTTCAAGAGTGGAAAAATTCTCAATGATGGTCACATGACAACACTTTTTTTTGCTTTCTCCTAATAGACAACGATCTACCTGTTGTCATTCTTGCACGTCAATTCTCGATTGTTTTTACTAACCACGCCGCAGATTTCGCATTGACGACGATAGGCGTCACCCAACGTTCCGATTGCCTCGTTGACATTTAATTTGACGATTTAAAAAATAGTTGTCAACCAAATAAAATATTTTTTACGTTTACTATTTAAATAAGCCATTTTACAAGGTAACATTGTCTGTAAAATCACGTGAAGTACACAAGTTTTATAACTGTGTGATAGTTTTAGTTTGTGTGATAATTTTTTGCAGCAAAAGACGTGTTAGGAGTGATTATCATTATTGGTCACGTTCAAGTTTTACGTACTAATTAAAATTGATAACACGTCAGAGGTCATGTTACTAATTAGGTAGTGCACACTAGAAACAATTCATTCTAAAGTAATAATTATTTGTTTGTATGTTTAACTTGTTTTGAATCACGTATTTGATAAGTGAGTTATATGACTTATTAAACAATTTTTTACTTTTACAACCGTTTACTATATTTTCTGAAAATTTGGGAGAAAAGTGCAATAACTTTTCTGTTTAACATTTTTTTATAGGACTTATAATTTGCCCTGTATACACATCTATAATAATTTGCACGCAATGGAAATAAAGTAAATAAGTTTTGTGACTTTAAAAATAGATTATTTACTAAGATTAATATCTTAGGTAATTCCTGGAATAGACAGTCTAAAATCTTAAATTGTTGTAAGCATAAACATATTGACCTCAGAAATGCAGAATCCTAGCAATCATTTTTAACAACTTTTCTATAAAAACAGATTACAAACAAAAAATAATAATTTTGGGGACAAAATCATGTACTCTAAGTGACTAGACAGTAATTCAAGCATGGTGCATTCTGTATAATAAATCTTCTTATCAAAATTGCACCTTGTTAAAAGTTGTTATCCGTTTGTTGCATAATTAGAAATTATATTCCACAACTTTATTGTTGTAGTAAAACTGAAATTGCAATAATATGTTTGTTTGTTTACTGAATAGTTATCATCATTGCAAAGACTTATACCACAATATTCTCATAGTTAATTAGCGATAATTATAAAATGCAACAGATTTGTAGTATACCTTGTGAAATATACCTCTTTCTAAACATTCATTGAATTTGAATGTTTTTTAGATTCGAGCAAAAACTGTACAAACTTCATTAAAATACAAGAGAGTAAAGACAACACTATACCAGAAATGTTTTATGATTATTTGTTTATAACAACTTACCAATAAGATTTCATCAACAGATAGGTACCTGTTTTTACCAGAAAATGACCACTCATTATGTAGTCGTCGGTCAGATAATGGATATCCTTCTTGGAATTTATTATTTGATTAATGTTATATAGCATATGGTCCCTGTACCAATATTATTCTTAAATTTGGTGAACAAACAAGTTTCTCTCTTCGGCTAGATAGACACAAAAAATGCACAAAAAAAACTCATACGAAGATATTAAATTAAAAATAACCTTCTGCAATTCTCTAACGCTGGAAGATAATTTGGTTTCAGTTTGGTCAAAAACGATCCAGTTCATCCCCTGGTAATTCTAAATACGTATACCAAATTTCAGCTCGATCCGTTGTACCGTTTGTGGGTTATAGTATTTACAGTCGGAGAGGAAAATTATGTTTGAAATATAAAAAATTATGGATTGATGTGCATCTTGATTCTTGTACTGATTTCAACGAAACATTGCTTGTAACAGTTACATAAATTGTTTTTATACGTTCGACCTTCTTCTGTGAATTGTGGTTTCTATATTATTCTGTCATGGGGATTCCAAGACATGAAAACACGATATTATATACTTAAAATCTGACCTTGGCTTTATAGTGTTCAACTTTGTGAAGTCACCTATGCATGAAAAGAATTTTAATTAATATGAAATCGTCATCAGTGACGTCGTAGACTTCCAGACAAATACAGTAAATACGCAAATAAAAGTAAATGGTTTGTACTTAGTATTTAGTTTAGTAATAAAGCTAGGGCCAGACATCTTGTCAAAACATGACAATACACTCACTCAGTGGAAAGTACACATCAAATATTATGTTGTAATTGCATCAACAATGAACACAATAAAAGGAATATTCCTTTTATTGTGAAATGTATGTGGATTTAATTTTATTGCTAGGTTTGTTTAGCTGACAATGACTTTAACCAGTTTTTACTTAACTAATACTAATAATTAATCAAACCAATAGTCATTCAGATAAAACATTCAGGCAAAACACCAAAATATTCAAGAATATTAGAATATCTTTTTTTTTGCAGAACCATCTAGTCGAAATAATAGGAGTGTTAAATTGAAGAGACTAGCAAAGAAGAGGTTACCAATTACAGCATGGCTGCCACAGTATACAATAGCCAAGTTGCTTCAGGATATTCTTGCAGGATTAAGTGTTGGACTCACTGAAGTTCCTCAAGGAATAGCTTACGCAGTTGTAGCCGGTAAGAAAAAAATAACAAATATTGATCCCCAATACCTCTTGTAAACTTTGGTAAATTGTGATGATAATTTTTAATTAATTTGGCTGTAGAACTGGGTAGACAAAGTCTAGCGCAAGGTGCTTAATTGTTCCACAGGGTGTTCCAAACTTAGACCATAGAATCAAGACGTTGTTAATGTTCAACCTTGACATAACAAAGATATTGAGGACATGGTCTAAAAGCTAAATTTGCATTTAAATTATCACATTATTGTTATAATCGCTACCGATAAAATGTCCAACTACAAGTGCACTATCGACAACTCTATTAGCATGTAATATAACCAGTTATCATATCAAATTAATTATTAATGATAATATAAGATCAAACCAGAACGATAATCTCAAATCATATTTCCGTAAAGGAAAGAACGCATCAATCAATACAAATAAACAAATGATTGTATCATATTATAAAGATTTTTTTAAGATAACTTTTTCGGTGAGTGCACAGTGTGCGTAATAGACATATGATTTCCATCAGCAACGTACGTAACTAAAACGAAATCTGAATTACATGGTCTATAACAACAGATCATATCTTACTGATGACAATACGTATTGCTTACGTTATTATTTTAATAAGTGTATACATCGACATGATAATGAATTGCTGTTGACGAACTGTTGTAGGTCAAATGTATGTGTTTTTCTTTTAATATTTTCAAGTTTTTTGTATGTTAATATATAATTTTATTTTGTTTAGGTCTAGAACCACAGTATGGACTATACTCAGGTTTTGTGGGCTGCTTTGTCTACGCAATACTAGGCAGTTGTAAAGATGTCAATATAGGCCCAACAGCCATAATGGCTGTTATGATCCAACCTCATGTTGAAATATTTGGCCCAAGTGGTGCTATCTTATTAACTTTCATAACAGGCTGTATAGTTTTTATATTAGGTCTTTTAAACTTAGGTAAGGACTCAATAGCAACAACCAGAAACATTGTACATGATGAATCGTACTTGCTCTTCTAGGTTTATTAGTTCAATTTTTCTCGTACCCAGTTATAGCGGGTTTTACGTCAGCTGCTTCTTTGCAAATAGCTTCTACGCAACTAACACCTTTGTTGGGAATCAAGAAGAAATCTAACAGTTTCATAGAAGCATGGGAGGCTGTTTTTGAAAACATAAAGGATACGAAATTATGGGATACTGTACTGGGAGTGACATGCCTCCTCATTTTACTCGGTATGCGAGTAAGTGTGTCTTTATGTAGACCTTCCAGGGTTTTAAGTATAAACAAATATTTTTTAGGAATTGAAAAGATACGGCGAATTAAAATATAACCCAGAATGGTCACCGCGAAGAAATTACATTGGCCGTACTGCCTGGTTGTTATCTTTAGCTAGAAATGCTTTAATAGTGATTGTAACAACCGTAATGGCTTATATTTTCCTCCTCTACGATATGGAACCTTTCAATTTGACAGGAAAACTAACAGAAGGACTGCCAGAATTCAAGATACCAGACTTTACAATAACGTACAACGGCACCACGTCATCATTTGGGAGCGTCCTTTCCGAATTTGGTAGCAGTTTGGCATTTCTTCCATTAGTTTGCATTCTGGAAAGTGTTGCAATCTCAAAGGCATTCTGTAAGTTGCTTATTTTACTATACAATCCTATACTGTCCACTTTTTATTTCGTGTAGATCACTATGTCCATTTCATTACTGATTTTGCTTTTCAGCCAAAGGAAAAACTGTGGATGCAACCCAAGAGATGCTAGCAGTTGGCATGAGCAACTTTTTGGGTTCATTCATTGGCTCGATGCCGGTTACTGGGTCTTTCACGAGAAGTGCAGTTAACAATGCTTCAGGAGTCCAAACAACCTTCGGAGGTGTCATCACCGGCGTTTTGGTTTTATTGGCTTGCGCCTTTTTGACGTCATACTTTTATTACATACCAAAAGCTACTTTAGCCGCTGTTATAATCTGCGCTATGATCTACCTATTTGATTATGAAGCAATCATAGTATTATGGAAGACAAAAAGTATGTTATTCCAGATTCTATCACACTTAATACTGATGTTTGTCCCGTAGAAATTGATCTAGTACCTTTCGGTGTTACTTTGATCGCTTCTTTGGTACTTGGGTTGGAATATGGTATTCTTATTGGTATAGCAACGAATCTGATGTTCGTTTTATACGCGAGCATGAAGCCAAAGATCGATATCCAGACAGAGAAGATGCCGGAAGGTGATGTCTATATCGTAACACCCAGTGTAAGCTTACAATTTCCGTCGGCTGAATATGTCAGAGAAACCGTTATGAAAAGATGTAACACAAGTAAAACAACGGTTATAATCAATGGGAAATATATTTCTAATATAGACGCTACGGTTGCTAAGGTAAGAAATAATCAGAAACAATTATTTCTGACTATAGTTCTGATCTTAACCTGTTTGTTTTTTTTTTTTTTTACTTTAAATATCTTTACAGAACTTCATAACATTGGCTGATGATTTGAAGCTACGAAATCAGACAATAATCTTCTGGAATTTTAAGGATAATGTTAAACTAATTTGTTCGGGCGTTGATCCGAATATAAACCAGTATTTTAGGGAAGGTAACATTGAAGAAATCATTGACAGTAAGTTAGATCTTATTTATGAATGAGGTAGTATATCCATAGTGTAAAATTTGTTAAATTATTGTCTTTTTGTTGCAGATCCTGCATTGAATAGGTTAAACTCAGTTGTATATAACATAGCTATTGAATAAATAATTAAATTTTATTAATTTAGTTTAATTAAGGGGTAAGTTTGATGATATAAACTCTATATCATCAAACTTACCCCGACTAACAGTAATTCACTTTTTTACCGCCAGATCGGGACTGACGTGACATCTGTAGGACTTCCTTCGAAGTTATGGTTTCCCTACAAACATTAGATGTCACTATAAAACTAATAAATTCAAACAGAACAAATTGGAAATTATATCTATTCATAATCAATAACACTTCTTAGATTAGCTAGTGGCGGGTTAGTTTTAAATTGGAGGCATTTTGAGAAGTGCACGTCGTCTGGTTTTGAGTCTAGAACAGCTTCGATGTAAGGGCAGGTCTCAAACCGTAACCTACCGACTAATTTGTTCCATTTCCTGATCTGTCTTCGAATATCTAAATGAATTAAAGGATTAATAATCGATTGGTCAGATTAGAAATTAATTAATTATACCTTGTTTTCTGTCAGATTCGTCTTTGTCGCTAATAATTACCTTAGAGGCTTTTCTGTATTCTTCAATAAACTTGCAAATGTAATTTGTTATTAAATTTAAGTATGATATCGTTACTTTTAAATCGTGGTCTGTTGTAATACCGAATTTAATCAGGAATTTTTCCATTGCAATGTCTAATAACTAAATATCATTTTAAACGTATTAGATCTTATAAATAATTTCAACTTTTATACTTACCCTAAAATCGCACTGGGATATATTCATTACAACATGACTTAGGGATAATAAATTTAAAATATTCTGCGCCTCACGAATATTACTATCAAACATTTTCAGTAATAATCTATGAAATTTGATATAACTTATGATGTGAGCTAAAATTCTATCATCCGAATTCTTAAAGTTAAAATCATTATCCAAAATCTCGTTGTAATCTTCGAATTTCGACTTGAATTGCTTTCCTAAATGCGACGTGGTATAAAATATCCTCTGGACATTTAAAACCAAATCGTCTTCAATGTCATTTAAGACCATTTCAACCGTTTTGACCATTGGTAAAGTTAAATTCAAGTCATAATCTGACTTTGAGCATCCCAAATAGATGCTTTGAATCGTTGACCAGTTAAATTCCGATTTGAAATTTGTCGGTATTTGAATCAACGAATACGATAGGCTATCCACTTCATTCATAGTTTCACCCTCGAGTTTCAAAAGTACTTTTTCACGTGTTTTCGGTTTATTACCAAAACAGCAAGTAATACCCATTTTTTTTGGCGTATTTGACAAGGAAATAATAAAATTGACAGTTTATACTATATCATTTAATATGAAAACAATTCTACATAATAATAAACCTTACAATATTTATTCTTTGAAAATATCTGTTATTTTAATATTAGATTCTCTTTTTTCTTTGGCTTCTTTATACAGGGTGCTCAATTTCACAAAATCTTCACTATCCTTTCGGCTCTCTCGTTCCTTTTTAAACATTTCCATAGCCTCTTCATATATTTTCTCATGATTGGCAGCCCCTGCGTATTGCTTCTCCAATTTCTTGTAAACCTCAATAAACTGTTGCGTAATGGTTTTAGTTTTTGATGTGGTCAAATTTACAGTACCTACATACTTGTTATTGCTATGAAAAGTCCTAAAATGATCAATTATAAGCATAGAAATGCCAAAAAGTGAGCAAACATAACCTCACTGTCGTATTTTGTCCTCTTCGTAAAAAATACTCTTTAACGCCATCTTCGGAGCTGGTCTATCGAATTTCGGTTCATCCTTAGGTGGAAAGGCTTCGTATAAATCATACCAGAGCGGTCTGTCCACCCATTTCAGGGCCCCAGCCTCAATGAGCCCCCTTGTCCTATAATCTTGTTTTTTAGAGTTGTATACAGGAACACTAGATATAAATACCTTGTATATATCGTTCCGATCTTCTCCAAACGGCTATTTGCCATTATTTATCAATATTTAATATAATAAACGTGTTTTTCGGTATATAACCTAAAAATATGACGCTTGACAATCAATTGTCTCTTTAATCCGTTAGATGGCGCTAGTTTGATTAGTTTTGATTATTTGATGTTGAATTTGATGAATAATATGTTTAAATAAATCAAAGAGACAATGATCGGGTATAATATATTCGAGTAAACTAAAATACTACATAAAATCATACAAAAATGGACAATTTTAGTGAGTTTAATATGCGCAAGAGCCCTTGATAATAGCAGGGGAAATCCTTCATTAGGTTCTCAACGACGTCGACGAGACTGGTGTTGACTTGTTTTTGTTTACCGTATTCCTCGCTGATTCTTGTGTCCGTTTTGAATAGTAAAAATGGATTTCGGCCTTTGGATAGTTCCACGTAAACTTTTAGCTTCCTTTGCTGGAGCAGCAACAACTCCAACTTCTTCATGAAACAAAACGAAAGCATGATATAAGAGTATAGATGTTTCAAACTAAGAAGAGCACAGTTGTATATGCAACCAAATATACACAGGCAATTTATAAACCATACACTGGGTATGATTGGTTGCATATACAACTGTGCTCTTCTTAGTTTGAAACTACTCTAGCTTATATCTAAATTAAGAACTACTTACAACTTGTTTGGTTGTCTTTTCCTCGTCGATTTGATTCTGGATGTCAAGACATCCGGATTTCGCTTGTTGTATATCGTTTATAGCAGCGGTTTTCTGATCACCGATAAATTTGATTTCCCTTTCGATTTCGTTCACGTTTTCTTGAATGTTTTTGATATCCTGAAAACACAATTCTCGTATTTAAATAAGGTTTTGGAGGGGTAAAATCAAAATTTCGTACGTCTTGCAATTGTTGAAGTTTGTTTTTTTGATCGTCCATCTTCCTGTGGAAGATTATGTTACTCTGAGTTCCTTTTATCCTTTTTTCTCTGGCTTCAGCATTTGTGACGATCGCATCACGTCTACTCACGCAATGCTCGAGATCTTGCATGAGTTTATCTTGTGCTCTTTTTAACTGCCCATAACGAACCTAAGATAAAAAAATATGGTCGAAAAATGTGATTTTGATGATTCCTGGAAAAGTTGTAGGTAGTTTTCTTGGAACTTACCTGCATTCTATGTATCTCTGTCTTCATATGTCCGACTTCACCACCCTCACCCTTTTCTATCATGATATTCTTTTTGGTCTCCATAATCATTTTCCAACGCTTCTCCCACTCTAAGGCCTCCCTGTTTTTGTCAATCACGTCTCTACTCAGGGTATTCATGTCTTCTTCCATGTCCTGAAGATCGGAACCTAATTTGATGACCTCGAATTCCAAATCCTACAAAAACCTATGTTAAAAAGGAAATATCGTGAACAGTGAACTCAAAAAACCTTTAATTTAAAAGAAAACTCCGTCTGTACGACATTCGTAGTCTCGTCCAAGAACTGCTTACTGCAGCGTTTCGTTCCCAATCTCTCGGTATAAGCCAACAACTGATTCTGCAATTTATTGATATTCCGGTTCATAGTGTCTTCCTGCTTCCTGAATATGTTCAGTTCGTCGGTAATCTTCAAGTTTCTCTGCTCCAGAATCATGGTTTCTTTCGGGGGAGATAAGATACGATTATTACGAGAGAAAATCGGGAAATTGTGACAAGAAACAACGAACAAACTTACGTTTTCTCAGTAGATTACTATCGTGGATTTGCTCCTGCCTTTGCTCTGAAAGGCACACCACATGACCTTGCTCCCTAAGCCAGAATTTCTGCAGCTCTTTTGTCTTGTCTTCGGTGGCGGCGATGTGTTGCTCTAAAGCGCTGATCTTCAGCTCGTGTGGAGATCTCTCCGTTCCCTAAAAATTTCATTTAAGAAATGATCAAAAAAATCATTAAAACTCTTACTCCAAGAGATTCGGTTAATTTGTCCAACTTCCTGTTTAAGATATGCACTTCCCGTTCTCGTTTATTCGACAACGAGTACAAATGTTGCAGTTCTTCACTGTATTCGGTCAGTTGTTTCTCTATGACCAACTGCTCCCTCTGTAGCTCAGCCAGTTGCCTCTCGTATTCAGCATTGACGCGTTTTTGACTCTCCATGTCCATGATACCTCTGGCGTTGCGATTCTCGGTGTTACTCAATGTTATTTCCTACAAAAATTGTAACCTTACACTAAACACTAAAACGATAATATTGCTGAAGATAGAAGTACGTCTAGTAGAAACGTTAACTACATACATGCATGCAACATATTTGTAGAAGTTTAAACTCACCAATTCTCGATTCTTGGATTTGGCATCTCGCAAAGTTTTCGCCAGATATTTAGAAGCCTTGTCATTGGTGATCTGCTCTTGCAAAATATTCATTATTGTCTCTTCCAAATACATCTTCCTCGCGTTCAGCTTGTCCACTTCCAGTTCAAAGACTTTAAGCTCGCGCGCCTGAATGTGATTCTCCATGGACACCCGATTTAGATCCTTGACCGTTTCCTCGATGGCATATTGCAATTGCATTATCGTCCTTTCCAAGTTGGCTCGTTTCCCCTCCTCAACTTCCGTCTGATGCTTACAACTGTTTATATCCGACTCAACACGACTTCTGAACAATACCAATGTTTCGTTCTTATTCATTTCACGCTTACACAGCTTCTTCACTTGTTCAATTTCGGAGACTATAGTTCGCAGCTTTTCCTGTTGTGCGCTAAAAAAGAAGTTGAACAATATGGGGCGTGGTTTAGGCCAAATATGGCGAGGGTTTAGACAAAATAGGGCGGGGTTTAGGCAAATTAGGGCGATGTTTAGGCAAAATAGGGTGGGGTTTAGGCAAAATAGGGTGGGGTTTAGGCAAAATAGGGTGGGGTTTAGGCAAAATAGGACGGGGTTTTGGCCAAATTGGGTTTAAGCTTGGGTAAAATATGTTTCTTTCTAAAACCAGACTCACATTAGCTCCTTATTGATGGTATTGAAGTGTTTATCTCTGGCCGAAATGGCAACAACAACTGAATTCCAGCCTCTGATCAAGCAGCGGTGTTCGGCTTGGGTTGCTTCAATCTCGGTGTTGTGGATCGCCAAATTCTCGGCTAATTTTTCGCGTTCTTCTTCTTTGACGCGGAGCTGCATGAGCATAGTCTCGAGCTCTCCTTCGAGTCTCCATACTTCGGACATTAGCTTGTAGAGTAGCATGTCTTGGTCTCGTTTTTCCTGGGCTAGCTTCATCTTCTCCTTTTTGGTTTTGTCGAACATCGTATGCTTGGTTTTTAGCTCGCTCTCTATGTCTGTTTCCCATTGGAGCATTTGTTGGAGGAGAAGATTGACGGATTCGAGTTCTTTTCGTAGTTCGACCTCTGAAAATCAAGTCTTTAGATTGATGTTTGTTATGCCTTATGAGAAAGGAAGTGAAACCTTTTTTTTCTGCTTCGAATAAATCGTTTTTTTCTTCTCTGTATTTAATCATGGCGTCCTCGAGTTGGTTCTCGAGTTCTTCTTTTGCCGATGTAACATTTTCCAGCTCAGCTACAAAGCTGTCGATGACTCCTTGTTGTTTAGAAACGGATTGCTGAAGTTCATAGGCCTGACAACCTACAACTTCCCTGTCAGAGTTTTTCTTTTTGGCAGCGGTCTCCTAAGGAAAAAGTCTTATAAAAAAGGGAAGATTTTGATTGGGGAAATATACATATTCAAAGATCTCCACGTTCACATGAGCTATCTGAGCTTCTAGATGCTTCTTTAACGCTAATTGGAACTTTGCCAATAAGGGGTGGTCAGGTGCAAGAACATTACTAGGTTCAAAGTCTTTATGGGTCTCTTCCCTAAAAGAATAAAGCGCCAGTGATTATACAGAACATTTTTACCACAAGTTTTTACTTCTCTTTCGGGGTTTCCGATGTTTCTGCATCTTTGGGTTCCTCCTTCCCAAAATATTGTTTGATCTTCGTGGGCTTATTCTCCCCAAGAAAATCAAACACTTCCTCAAAGGCTTTCGGAATTAAATCCGAGGGTATAGAGGTAACACCCTCAGCCATTCTTTTACGAAATTCGAACTGACAAAGTATAGTTTTGTCAATATTCTTCACAACGCGTTTCCATAGTTGCACAAACACAACAAATTTAAATCTTGCCGCGTTACCGAGCTTCATTTTACCTCCGTGCACGAGAGGGCGGGGTGGCTCGATAATACAGTTTCCTGTCGGTTAATTTGATGGATCCCCTACAAAGTGTGATTGTTGTGCGCACCCTCGAAATCATCCCCCGCGATTTAGAGGTCAATTCGCGCCCTCCGTACTCTTATGAAAAGTGTCAAAATAGAATTATAAGAACGTCGCTCGATAACTCTCAGTAGTCATATCGGGAAGACAAATTACCCGCGCCTTTGGTCGTTCAGTGTTTGTTGAATTTGAGCTGCGATGGAAGGTATGGGTGCTTACGGTGGCGGCAAGGCCGGGGGCAGTTTCGACCCGCTAAATTTCGTTAGGCGTCCCCAGGTTATCCTCAGAGGCGTTTGCTGGGTGAGTTTTAGACGATAATAACAGAGAAAATCGCGAATTTCCACGTTTAAATGGAAAATCGATCGCACTTTTGACAGTTCTCCGTGGGGGGAGGGGGCGATTTTCATTTGTTATTGATTGTTTGAATTTTGTTATTAGAAATCTGCCAATCAAGAACAATGTAGTAGTCGTTTGTTTATTGATGGAAAATTCACGATCACGTTGTTTATTTAATTATTGGCTATTAATTGGTGATTAATTTATTTGTTTTTGTAGCTATTTTCGATTATAGTCTTTGGATGTATATCGTCTCAGGGATGGATAACAAACCAGACTACCCACAAAGAGGAATGCCTGTATAATAACGATAGTAACGCTTGCAACTATGGCGTCGGAATAAGCGTCATCGCTTTCTTAGCCAGCATGGGCTTCCTAGCCGGCGAATACCTCTTCGAACAGATGTCTTCAGTGAAGACAAGAAAGCACTATGTCTTGGGAGATCTTGCTTTCTCAGGTAATAACAAATATACAAAAAATAGCCCAAATATCCATATTGTTTCTGTGTTTCTTTATTAAAGGTTTCTGGGCATTCTTGTTTTTCATCGGCTTCTGGTACCTCACCAGGCAATGGGGCAAATCAGAGGCACCACCCAATGGCTACGGAGTCAACAATGTCCAGGCTGCAATTGCTTTTTCATTTTTCTCAATTTTCACTTGGGTATTGTTTAATATTTATTAAATTAACAAAACATAATTCTGAATTATTTTATTGACAAGTATCAATGTAAACATAACCTAGATTGTTAGTTTGACAGCTGTCAAATCATAAATATAACCTAGATTGTGATATTGACGGGTGTTGTTTTTAGGCTGGATGCGCGTGGTTTGCCTATCAGCGTTTCCGGCAAGGGGCTGATGCCGCTTTTGCGACTAACTTTGAGGCGGATTCTACTTTGCCGACTTCTTATCCGAGTTATCCAGGAGGTCCCGATGGGGATCCGCAATACCAAGAGCCCCCTTTCTCTGCCGGGATCAACCAGAGAGGTAAAGTTGTTTCTGTTTGGTCATTGAAATTGATTAGTATTATTTTTTAATTTTGATTTTTTGTTTTTTTATTTGACAGATCAAGTTTTCGTTTTGTAAGAGGTTAGGATTTGTTCCATGACGTTTTGTGTTTGTTGTTTTTATTGTTGGGCTTTTGTTTTTGTTTGTTTTTGTAGAATTTAGAACTAAATATTCCATTTCTTGTAGGTGCAGGTGAATTTCAGGCGCCGGCTTATTAGAAACAAAATAAATTTTAAGTATTTGGGGTAGTATTATTAATTAATTATTTCCTGATGAGTACTTATGTCCCTTAAGAGAAATTATAATGAAATACAGAGAAACCGAACTTGACGAGATATACGTTTGTTTAAAAAAGACATAATTCAGTTTGCTTGTGATATTCCTTTGTTGTTGTTTAGTTTGTATGTGTTTTGTTCCGTCGCATATTATTTTATTATTAATTATTATTCGATCTGCCATATGTTATTGTAAGGTTAAGGTCTGTAGATGTTTGGTGTAATAAAGTGAATTGTCCAGTGCTTTTAAAAGCAAAAAGAAGTTAGAGGTTTTGTCACTATCGCTTCATTACGTAAAATATCATTGGTTGACATATCTTTTTTGAGAAATTTATTAGATCGCAAATTCATCAAATTGAGATATTCAATTTTTTAAGGCACAAGAATCACCTTTTTGTTGTTTTTTTCGTTTCCGATACCATTTTCTGTACACAAAGTGTATTATAGCGTTACGAGATATATATATGATGTAACTGTACAAGAAAAATATATATATTATACATATAAAAGTCATTATAGATAAATGTTGCGTAGTCTAGTAATTTTTGGGCAATAATTAAACCAATGTAGATATTATATCGATGATTATGTATATTACATATTATAACATCCGCAGCAATGTTCTCGATTATGTTACCCGTTTGTTCAACTACCGCCATGTTTGAGTGTACGTCTTGTGATTTTTTTGTGTTTTATTACGTAGCTTTACGATCCATGGTGTATATTTGTAAGGCAAATTGTAAGAAATGTGTATTATAAGTTACAATAAATGTTATCAAAAAATTAATTCAATTATTAATTAAGTCAATATAACAGAAATAAAATCCAGGTAAGTAGTTTGAAAGTACCTTTATTGAAACATCCTTCTCATTATAAAAACCAAACAATTTCATATAAATTTGTGATGCATTTTGTTTTACATATTAGGAAGTACGTACAATCACAATCAAAGGCACTGTATCACAGCAGCATTTTCGTGTGCAACTCTATAAAAATTACATCTCTAAATACAATACACATTAAATAAGTTATCGTAAAAATAACAGTTAGTAGCTGCACACGCATCTTTAGACAGCTAACAACTACAAAATAAAAGTTGTCTTGAACACACCTGTGAGATCTCAGATTAGCTAAAAACGATAGAGAAATTTGGTTTACGCAATCTAGGTACGATGTAAGAGACGCTACACAAAATAAATAACTTAATTCTATCAATAATCACTTAATTAATTAATAATTACAGTATAATAAAGCATGCATGAGACAGATCACAACTTTTTAATATCAACAATACTAAAAAATAAAAGCTAAAATTGCAAATTTTCTATCAATATAGAAAATTACACTGGGAGCATTGCTTATTGTGTCATAATAGCCGTCTATATTATCACGTTATTGTAGATCAAAATTGTGTAATATCAAATTAATTATTATAATAAATGCAGTTCAATCACACAATTGTCACAAAAGTGATGTTAAAGTAACGTTACCCGGCCTAAATTTTCCGATATAACCATATCCATGATCGACTGAAACACGACCCTGACGTTAGCAGTGTCCGTTGCTGTGGTAAAATGCGGATACAAAACTTTTCTAGAATCGCTATTCTGCAGCACAAATTTATGCTGTATGAACAGGGCCCCCCGGTCCACGTCTCTATCTGGCCCGTTATAATCGTTGAAATACACCCGAAGATGCCTGTTGGAATACAAAATTTTTTCTCGGAAAAGATCAAATTTATTTAAGAGCAACACAAAAGATGCATCCCTAAAAAATGGATTGTTTACAATCTGTTTGAAGAGATTTAAACTTTCGACCAATCGATTAACATTTGGATCTTCCTGTAATAAAAAAATATATACATATAAAGTACTAAAACGCTTGCTAATAACTTTAATAACTTACCAGTAACGTCATGTCATATCCGCTCAACGAAACGACAAATAGCACAGCTCTGACGTCGTCAAAACAATAAATCCACTTCTTCCTCTGTGACCGTTGGCCACCCACATCATACATGCTAACTATTATATCGTTTATACGGAAATTAGTCTCAATAATTCCTTGCGTCCGTACTCTAGCTCGTAAAACATCCGTAGGTGTCGGTATGTACTTTGGGTCGCAGATTCTATCCATGTTTTCAAACAAACTACACACGAAGAAAATATGGAAATTGTTATAGGTTCTATGAGACTTTGACAGATGTCAAAATTATAGGTTATACGAGACTTTGACAGATATCAAAATTATAGGTTATATGAGACTTTGACAGATATCAAAATTATAGGTTATACGAGACTTTGACAGATGTCAAAATTATAGGTTATGCCAGATTTTGACAGGTGTCAAACTAATAGGTTATGTGGTGTGTACGTACTAGAAAGCGGAGTCATTGAGTTCGTATTCGTAGCCTCTGGTGACGGCAAGGCGGACGCCTCGGTCAGCCCAAAGGGCTTGAAGGGAAGCGGCTACTTCTGGGAGAACAATAAAATTCATGTCAAAGCAGGATTTGCTAGTTAAAACTACTTGCGCGTGATACTAAAAAGTAAAATAAACAAAATCATAAAGTAAACGTCTAAGAAACCGCAAATTCCTACCTTATTTCTAGAGAATTCCAAGTTTATCCGGAGCAAACCCATTCCGGACAAAACGTATTTCATCGAGGCTAAAAGATTGTCTAAAACTGTTGGTCTATAGCTGCTTAGTTCTTCGGGGCTGTAGCCATCGGTATGGATGATCTTCATCTGTTTAACCAGCGTGCTTTTGCCGCTTTCTCCAGCTCCTAAAGTAACATGATTTATATATTGCTTCGGTCTATGCTAAGGATCTTACCTAGCAATAAAATTTTGATGATATTATTCTGTTGCTTTGCTAATTCACCGAGTTGCCTGTCGATCTCCTCGCTGCGTTTCCGAGCTCTTCCCTCGTCTTGTTCTACGGCTAGGCAACCTCCCATTTCTATCATCCTACGCCTCCTCTAGCAGAATTATTAACAGTAGCTCTCCTATTTAATTCGGGCTTTTAATTGCTTTTTATTGGACCTTTAATAACTTCAAGGACATACCCAATAAATTACAGTTGCATTGTGAAGTAATATTATCGCCCCATTCCCATATATTTACCGATAACGATACTCGAAAAACACATTATTCACCGCTTATTCTACAAAGCAACAATATGTAAACAATTTATTGTTGTTATAGTTATATTATAGACAGCAACCGACGCGAGAGACATCTGTTTGTGGCGTGCTTACAACACAGAAGTGAAAGTTTTCGTCACGGTTGAACTCGGTTTCTCAAAAATTAACCCCAATTTGTTAATTTCAACCGCAAATTTGAATTCTAGCACATGCTTTTGCCAGAAATTGACTTATAGATGACTTATAGCGACCGCACTTGTATTATTTTTGCTAGATTCCCGGATAAATTCAAATAAATTGTAGTTCCGACTTGCTGGAACACAACCTAGAGAGCGCGTCGAGCGCCAAGCTGTAGGTTCAAATTTTCCCGCGGAAATTAATTATTTTGTTTCTGTGTATTAATTAATAGGGTTTTGGAGATGTTTCGGTACAGTGTTATTTTCTCGTTTATTTTTTAGGTTTTTAAGATTATATGTATTATGTGAAGTCATGTCAACGTACACCTATAAACATATAGGTTAAAGTTAGGTTATGTTTCAAACCGGTACAACGGAAAAACAAGCAGTCTTGTATTTTAAAAAGAGAGTTTAATTAAAAGCAATCGAAATTTACCTAAAATGGGTACAGAAGTTAAAACTTTCGTAAGTAAATCAACAGCAAAACCCGTCTGAAATAATTCTGAGACACATTTTTTAGGTTATACCGAACGATACATGCAAGAGATCTGGTATAGCAGCCCAGTGCCTTCCAATAAACCAATTCAGTATATTCCCCTGGCAAAATAAACGT
The DNA here is from genome assembly GCA_963971325.1 of Aphodius granarius. NCBI lineage: Eukaryota > Metazoa > Arthropoda > Insecta > Coleoptera > Scarabaeidae > Aphodius > Aphodius granarius. The sequence goes on along the minus strand of OZ020227.1, from coordinate 8,379,767 downwards.
TCATATTTGGGTGATAAAAAGTCGGCGTACGCTCCAGTTGAAGCTTCCATTTTCCATCTGCAACAGGATGTGATTCTATTCAAACCAATCTTCAGGAAGCTAGTGAACGAATCAAACGGCATTTTCCTGAATTTACAACCCCTAATGCTCGCAAAGGAAACCGATAGAACAGAATTAGTACAATACAGTCTGCAATACCGCTCCGTAATACGTGCTTGTCTAGAAAACTTACAGGATGACATTCAACGCACCGAAGGCACAGAACAAGATGAACTACGTGACTTTGTCACCATTTATTACTCCGTCGAGTGTATCTGGCATTTATGCGAAATATTATTCATAGATTCCACCCCTGGAAATGTAATTTTATCACGATTACTGGATTGGACACGTTTTCACTTCCCAAAATATGAACAAAAAGCTGCAGAATTACTTTCTGGCGAGTTATTAGGAATTGAATCACATCCAGATTACTGGGAAACAATCACAGGTTTGATTTTGCAAGGCCGTATAGAAATAGCTCGTGCTTTATTAAGACTACACTCAAATTCTGGGAATCCCGAGTTTAAACTCGCGGATGAAGCGTTAAAAATTTTACCGTCGTATTCTGTCTTTGGGAGTTTGAGCTCGAATGAGTTTAACATGCAGTGGAAGCATTGGTCAGTTGAGACACAGTCGAAAATTGACTCGAAATTGTTTATCGCTGAGAAAAAATTGGATTTTGTAATGCGGCTTGTTGTCGGGGATCCTCTGGCTTGGGGGGACGTGCAGCAGCAGTGCGAGGCTTGGTATGAGTTGCTAGCCGCATGGTTGCTGTATACGGAGCCTACGGTTAAATCTTATGAGCTGGGGCAACACGCTAAGAAGTGCATTACGATGATGGGTGTACGTGATCATCTGAAGCACTTGGATCGAGTTTTATTGGCTGCCATGGAAGGGGACATCTTACAGGTGAGATTGTAAAAAAAAAACAAACCAAAGTTCTCAAAATTAAGCGAGATAATAACTTTCTAGTTTTTTTTTACATTATTTATCATATAAAAAGATATTTTCTACTATTTATTTAGCAATAAGAACAAATTTGCTTCATATCTGTAGAAAAATATTGAATCTAAGTACAGTTCTTATCAAGCTAAAGCACTTTTGGATTAAATCTCTCATCACATTATGCACACCATCATTGCCTATATAATGGACCTATTTGATGTTTTTCTGCTACCTAATAAGGCATGAAATGAGGAAAAAATACTATTGATTTTCCATGATTATCTCTTGCAGGAGACGTAATTCTGATCATGTTTTTGTTTTATTTTAGATAACACTAACTGGTTAATTAATCCTGTAAATTATAGCTTTGTATCTGCTCTAGTTTATTCAGGGATTTTTGTTTATAAAATCAACAATGTCATCTTATATTTAATTGTGAGTAAACAGGTTGTGTTAGAAATTGTTATTATGGGCCATTATATATCAGATAAATTGGGTAATTAATCCTGAAAATAATTGCTTTCTATCTGCTATAGTGTATTCAGGGGATTTGTTTGTAGAATTGACTTGTGTTAACTTTATATGGTAGAATATCATGACTTTATTTTATATTTAATAGTGAGCAAACAGGTTGGGGTGGAAATGATTATTATACATCATTACATAGCAGAATAATTGGATAATCAATCCTGATAATTATGGCTCTCTATCAGTTCAAGTTTATTCGGTGGAATTTTTCTAAAATTGATGACTTTGTGGTGTCATAAGATCGTGAAAGATCACGACTTTACTTTATATTTAATTATGAACAAACCGATTGTGGTAAAAATTATTATTTTACACCCTAATGTAGCAGATAAATTGGGTAATTAATTCTGAAAATTACAGCCTTCTACTGATCTAATTTATTCAGGGATTTTTTTTATATGTATAAAATCAACTTTGTTTTATCATGGTAGAATATCATGACTATCTTATACTTAATTATGAACAAACAGCTTGGGTAGAAATTATTATTATGCACCCTTATATAGCAGATAAATTGGGCAATTAATTCTTAAAATTACAGCTTTCTATCTGCTCTAGTATATTCAGGGGATTTGTTTTGAAAAATTGACTTTGTGTTGTTTTCGATGGTAGAATATCATGGTCTTTACTTTATATTTTATTATGAGCAAACAGGTTGAGATAGAAATTATTATTATACACCATTAGATAACAGAAGAATAGGGTCAAATCAAAATCGAAAATTACAGCCTTCTATCTGCATTAGTTTATTCCAGAAAATTTCTGTAAAATTGACTTTGTCTTGTTAATATATGGTAAAATATCCTTTACTATATGTTTAATTATGAGCAAACCAGTTGGGATAGAAACTATTATTAAGCACCTTCAGACGCAGATAAATTGGATATTTTTTTTTTAATCCGCAGGTAATTAAAGAGATTCAACACATGACAGAAAGCGGATGGTTTGTCACTCATCTTTCGGACATTTTATACCATGCCGGTTGTTTGGAAGCACTGGATAAGGAACAGCCTGGAAATATGCTATCCGAAAAACTACGAGAGTCCTTCTTGTTAGATTACGGGACCTTGCTTATGGGGCATAGCTCATTATGGCAGGTAGGGCTTAGCTATCTAGATTATTGCCCCAACGATGGATTAAGCACGATAGAGCTTCTGTTACCCAGATTAACACTAAATACAGAAGCCAGGGTGCAAAAAATCATAAAGGAGGCTACAAAACGTGACCTACTAGGAGTCGGTAATTAAAATAAATCATTTCATGCTTTGTACAAACTACAAGATTGGATATTTTTAGTGCAATCTATTTGTAAAGTGGAAGGTGTTATTTCTTTACGACGTGGTAGGCTGGGAAATGCGCTAATGTGGGCATTAAAGTCGCAGGATGCGAATTTCTCCTCTTTTCTGGCGGATAAATTCTTGCAAGAATACGCTAAGAAAGGAACGCTATCAAACATTGATTTGCTGAATAATTTGGGGTCTGGAATTTTAGCTAGTGACCGTTTGATTTTCCTGGGAAAGTACAGTGAGTTCCATAAGTTATACAAAGTTAAAGGGTACAGAGAAGCGGCAAGTTTACTAATTTCTTTGATTTCTTCGAGAATTACACCAAAATAGTGAGTTTCTATATTATATCTCCATATATATTTCTTGATTTTTAATATATTTCTTTTTAGTTTCTGGATGACTTTATTGTCTGATGCCCTACCGTTATTAGAATCGAACGAGTTGGTGTTTTCTTCAAATGATACATTCACATTATTACACTTCCTGGAGGAGAAAACCAAAACGATGGAAAGCAACGAGAGAATTGACATAATTCGATTGGCTCTTGCTCGAAATCTTGGCAGGGCATTAACATACGAAGCTCAAACTGTTTAATTTTACTGTTAATGTATTATTTTTATAAATAAAGTTTTCTTAAATAATTTTCTTTTAATAGGTTTCTTAAACACGTCCCTCATGGTATAGGATGTTACTAGACTTCATAACATGTTACTTACCTTCATTACATGTAAGGAATGTAAGAAAACACACAAGTTGTTTTTTTAAATAACTTTACATTTATTCTTATTATCAATGTAAGTGAAAATATCTATAATAATACAATATTCCAATTTCCCTTATGTTTATAACAAGCCTATCCTCCTTATTACTAAAAAAGTCGACAACCTGCCGCTTGTGCAGGTTGTTTTTATACCACGCTTATAATCATTTATATTGTATATTACACATAAAATTTAATCTCAGTTAATACTATATACATAGTCCTTGTGGTAGATAAAACGAACAAAATTCGGTATGTACAAAGAACTAAAAATAAATCAAATGACAGTAGTAAACATATTATAATTAATAATAATAATAAAATAAATATATAATAGGCTCAGCACATTTCTCATTTAAAATTAACAGTAAAGTTAACTTAGCAGTATTTACAACAACGGTAAGTTCTTTTTCTTTTGCTTTAGCTATAATTGCGTTTTTGTTCATTGTATATTCCAGTAATCAATAAATATTTCGATGTTTCTCTTTTGATCGGCCGACTACAACAACCACAAATTACGTATTGCTCTTACGATAATACAAATTAATTAAAGAAAAAGTTCTTGTTTATATTTTCACATTGTCACATCGTACAAACACTTTACTACAGTACAAAATAAATGCAAACATTTTTACCATAAACTATTTCAACCGATTACAATTGAATTATAAAAATATATATATGTATATTTTATATATATATATTATAAAGTGTGACAGATATGCCAAAGAAACACCACTCCTATTTTTAATTTTTTTTGTATAATTTCAAACATTAGAATTACTCAAAAAAGGTATTACAAAATATTTATTACCTTCTATCTGTGTTTTTTTAATCGAATTCTTTCGTAAACCCTATCAGTCTATGTTGCGATGGACACAATAGAAAAAAAGGCATCTTATTTTATAGCAAATTCAGTGCTTTACGGAGCAAACATATTTGTGAGCAAATAAACGTGAATAATTATTTCTCAGGATTGCTGTATTGGTGTTTTTTTTTTTTTCGTATTAAAAATCCCCCTCCCCATTTATTATTACCATTTTCTTTTATTCTACCCTCAGTAAAAGGTATATCCTGCAACAAAAACAAAACCACAATTAATCAACTACCACTCGATTTCACAAAAACAAAAAAAAACTTACGTAAAGAAAATCGAAAAAACCAACAAAAAATCTAAGACAGGAAGGGATTTGCGGTTTCACCTGGTTTCATCCAGGGGGCGCCGGCGTTGCCGTTATTGCTGGTGGCCGTGACGGGCTTCCAGGGATCCTGCTGGGCGATGGGGGCGGCGCTGGCCCCAAACGGGGGCGAAGGCGCTCCGAATTGTCCGTTTGAGCCGAACGATGACGAGAGCCCGCCGAAGCCCAAGCCGTTCGGGTTGTACGCGGGTACGGGGCTCGCCGAGGCCCCAAACTGGGGACTGCCCATGAACGGCGTCTGCTTTATCTCGTTCATCGACGGCTTTGGAACCGGTGTGCTGAACACCTGCCTCGGGGGCGGCTGCGCCTCCGAGAACGGGTTCGCCGCAAGCGCCGAATTTGTTGGTTTGCCTGAAAGTTAAGTAACATGTTTTAAATATTCATAGGTACTTATATAAGTTAGGGAATGTCATGAAATTAACAATAGTCATTCTTCAAAGTCCAATGAACAACTTAAACTCAATAGTAGCTGTTCAAATCACCACATATTCCAGAGAAAAAATCGCAAAGTTGAAAGAAGAGCTCAAAAAAAAACGAAAATTTCGACAAACATTTTTTGGACATTCATAGCTAGTAAAATAAGTGATTGATTGTCATGAAATGAACAACAGTTATTCTTAAGAGTCTAATGAACAATATAAACTCAATACTAGCCGTTGAAATCAACACACATTTCAGAGAAAAATTTACAAAGTCGGGAAAACAGTTCAAAAACCAAAAGCATCGACAAACATTTTTTGGGCATCCATAGCTACTACAATAAGTGATCGATTGTCGTAAAATTAACAATACTTAGTCATTATAATCCACTGAACAATATAAACTCAATATTACCTACATAAAAGAATCAAAACCACAAAATCTAAAAAAAAAAAAAATCTACTTACTCGTAACTAAATTATCCAAATTGACCAACGAGGAATTCTCGCCCAAGAATGAATGCGGTGTCTTCTTGGTGGCCCCCGTCGAGATATTGGGCCCCGAGGGCAAGGCATCTCCGAGCAGGTTCAGCTCGAAGGGGTCCGACGATTGGTTGCCATTTGTCTTCGGCGACGACCTGTTTCTGTTGGTGATCGCGTCAAAGTCGTCCAGGTCCGACGAGGAGCCCTGGCTGGCCGGCGACCAAGGATCGTGCCTCGGAAGTGGCTCCGGCGGCCCACCGCTGCCCCCCGTCGTCTTCGGGCTCCACGGGTCCACAACCGGCGCCGGACTCGCATTCGCTACTCGCCACGGATCTGCCAGCGGCTGCTGAGATGGTGGCGGAGACATCGAGTTCGCGTGCCATGGACTCGTATTCTAAATTAAACAATAGAAAATTTTTAATATTTAAATTTTTAATATTAATTTTTTTTTAAACTATACCTGTGGTCTACTAGGTGGTTGTGGGATTCCCCATGGGTCAGCTTGGGGAGCAGGCTCTGACAGATTGACATCGAGTAGGTCAACCATGTGACTTGGTTTGTCGTGTTGTTGTCTGCAATAAAAAAAGGATTAATCTTTAGCAGTTACTTAGCAACAAAACGATCAAAACAAATCAAAAATACCAGCTTACTTGAAATCCTGTTGACTCTGACTCAAGGCCAACTGCAATCTAACATCGTCGGATCTTCGTTTTTGCTCTTCCTGTTCGGCCTCTTCCCTGGACATTGCGAGTGCAAGCTGCAGTTGCAATTCCTCTTCGCCCGCTGTTTGGGGCCTGGCCACTTCCAATTCCCTAGGCAATTCACCTAAAAATAAAAATATTGTATATTTATAAAAAGTAATGTAATTCCTGATAATTAAAAAAAAAATAAATGAATAATACCTGCTCCGTCTCTGTTAGTTTCCCATTCGCTTCCGGTGCCTCGAAAAGCGGGATACCTAGGGCTGGAAGGCGTATCAAGGCCCCCGTCGCTGCCAAACGCGTTGGTGCTTTGCGCGAAGCGTTCCTTCGCTTTTAAAGCTCGGGCACGTTCGTTGCGTAATCTTTCGTCGTCCTGCAGAAGGTTCGCTAGTTGTTTGGCTTTTTCTCGTACGTTCTGGCCTTGATCTTTACCTGAATCAGTAAAAAAAATGGAAAAAAAGTAATAAGCATTTAACTTTCTTAATTGGTATTATGTACATTTATGTTTTGAAATATTAAATTCCTGTTATCTATAGATTTCATAACTGGTAATATTTGATAATTGTGAAAGTTGTTCGTGGTTACTAAAATAATTTATTGCCATGAAATTAACAATATTTATTCTTTAGAGTCTAATGAACAATAAAACGTCAATACTAGCTGCAGAACTCAATAAATATTCCAGAGAAAAAGTCATAAAGTTAAATGAGGAGTTTAAAAAACGTGTTTTGAACTTGACTTGAATTTGTAGTCACCAAAATAAGTAATCGAATGTAAAATTAACTACAAAAGCTGTTGAAATCCCCATATATTTCAAAAAATATTTATAAATAGGAAAGAAGCATTCAAACAACAAAAATATGGACAAATATTTTTTGGACATTCATAGCCACTAAAATAAGTAATCAAATGTCATAAAATTAACAGTAGTTGTTCTTCAGAGTCTTGTGAACAACAGAGAGCCAATAATAGCTTTGGAAATCATCACATAATTCAGAGAAAAAGTAACAAAGTCAACAAAAAAGTCACAAAACAAAAATACTGACAAACTTTTTTGGACATTCCAAAGCCACCAAAATAAGTAATAAAATGTCATGAAATTAACAATAGTTATTCTTCAGAGTCTAATGAACAATATAAAGTCAATAGTAGCTATTAAAATCAGCACATATTCCAGATACAAATTCACTATGTTGAGAGAAGACTTCAAAAATTGAAAATATCGACAAACATTTTTTGGACATTCGTAGCTTGTAAAATAAGTGATCGATTGTCATGAAATTAACAACAGTTATTTTTTAGAGTCTAATGAACAATATAAAGTCAATAGTAGCTATTGAAATCAACACATATTTCAGAGAAAAAATTCGAAGTCGAAAGAACAGTTCAAAAACCAAAAGTATCGACAAACATTTTTTGGACATCCATAGCTACTATAATAAGTTATCGATTGTCATGAAATTAACAATAGTTATTCTTCAGAGTCTAATGAACAATATAAAAACAACAATAGATGTGGAAACTACCAGATATTTCAGAGAAAAATTCGAACAGCTGAAAATTTAGCAAAATCATAAAACTGACAACAGTTATTCTTCAGAGTATAATAAACAATGTAATATCAACAATACCTTCCTCCAGATGCTGAAAATCCTTTAAAGTCTTGATTGCAAAGATGTTCTCCTTACATTGCTGTGCCACCTTCTCAGTACCCGTCTTAATGAGGTACTCAAGTAGTACTAGCGCCTTGTAGACGTGCCTCCAGTTCTTGCCGTGATCGTTTAGCCGTTTCCAGATCATCTGCATGATCTCAGTGTAGGCAACGACGTTGTAAGTGAGGTCGGCGATTTCCGCCATGATTGTGCTGCTGGGGCCCCATGGATCGTTCGACGTCGCCTCGCGCACTTTCCTCTGGGCGTCCGAGTAGTTGTGCGCGAGATTCTTGAGGTTCCTTCGTAGCCCCGCCACGTTTACTTGCATATCGTGATTACGTCGCACTACGGAGAGAAATCGATTAAAAGATGGGTTTTTTTAGGGGTCATTCTGGTTATTCACACCTTTGGACGTCATTTTTGGAAGTTCACAAAGAGACAAACGTTTAGAAGCAAAAACAAGCTAAATATATACCTGAATAATACAATAAATCTTATCTTGGCTGACAGTGAGTCATTATTGGAGGTGCGGGTAAATATTTGTTGTTTTAGATAAGAAATAATGGTAGGGAAAAACTTACTTTTTCTAGTAGGTCAAAATCCACGCGACGGCTAGTGATCTGCGGATAAAATTTAGTAAATTTTAATGAAAACGGCATGCCGCGTTCCTTGTTAGTTTTTCTGGTTATTGATGCGGTTAGTAAGTAATGTTAAAGTGTTTAGGTTTTCTGCACTTTAAGGGTTTCTAATGCCGAGGGTAATATGCGAGACCCAAATCAATACGATGAAAGTTGATTGATATTCCGTTTGTGTGTACTTTCTAATGTTCAAATTGGTTGTTTTCTTTGCAGAATTGACCTTGCAATGAAGAGAAACGAATAAAAATAGGATCCCTTTATTTAATAAATCACTTTGTGTAACATCTCGAACAGTAGCTATGAAAAAAACATGGGTGTTATATTATTTTGGTATTTAGATAAAGAGAGAAATGCGACAGATAACACAACACTAAAGTTTTGGGCGTCAAGCAACAAATGAAAGCGACAAATAACAACAACACGTTACGAATTAACGATGAGTTCTATTCGGTAAATTGATGTATAATAGTGCTAAGTAATCAAAGAAGATAGCAACCTAATTTACTTACGTTTATTTACAACACGTCCTTTTGTGAACGGTCGTTCTATTTTATGGGGCGAAACTCGATTTTTACGATTTTGGGACGACACTACGCCTAGAAAATACGCCAAGGCACCACTACGGATTTTCAGAATCGCCACTACCGACCAATTTCCATATCAGTGATCAGGAATTATCACAAACTGATGACACTACTCATCCTCTTGACATTTCGCTAGCAGGTCGGTTTTTAACATGGCTGACTCGACAGTTCTCGTTAGTCCATTTGCACCGTTAGACCACTTGCTTTCTACTCACAGAATGAATAATTAATCGATGGTTATTATTTATTATCCATTGGCAATTCAGCAAGAAGTAATTTATGGCAAATTGGGTAAATAATTAAAATTTTAGATTGATTGGTGGGATATTTGTATTTTTTCTAGCGTACTTTTAAATTTTTATACGGTAACTGGCGCCATCTATGAAGTTTTTAGCTCACTATAACATATTCATATTTTTATTAATTACTAATTAACAGTAAAATATAGAGGAAAATTTCATAAGCAAATAATGATCGTGACATCGAGACGTACATCCTGCTTTTTATTTTATCAATATCAAAATAAAACAGAATAAAATATGATATACTTTATTTCCTCAACTAGAATATGTAACAAACTATGAAATACAGACTGAACAAGATCTACCTGAGCGGCGAAACTACATACCCTATAAAACACTACATTTTTGGTGGTGCTAATAATAAAATGACCCGTTTTTGTCACGAAAGGAATGTTCAAGCGATCACAAACCTCCCACAACGTAAGACACGAAGGCAACAACACGGTAAAATGACACGATAAAAATATCCACCGAATATCGAATATGCAGTAGAAAAATAAGTACATTTTGGTACAGTTCGGTAACGATATAATCTTTGTAATAGTCTATATAATTGTACTTTAATAATCCCTGGACTTAATGCTTATTAAATAAAAGGTTAAAATCATTGACGAGCGCTCCTTTCAGTTTCTATCAGACATTCTCTGACCAACGTTCTTGCTTGTACTATCCCACGTTTTAGACGTTCTGCGGAACTTCTACTTCCCGAATACGTAGGACGCACTTCTCTTCCCATCTCTTCGATGACACCCAATAATTGGGCATACTTGGACAGCCCTGACTGCGGGGATTGTACTTGTTTTGGCTGCATGGGAACTGCAGTAACAGTAACATCGCTTAGTTTTGATTCTACAGCTTGTATATCAACAGCTTCCATGATCTAGAAAAAAATAAACCCAATAATTCCTAATTCACCAACTAATATAATATACTTACGATTAATTTGCTTTAAATAACCAAAATAAACGAAAAATTGACGTTTAAATACAGCACCTAACCAACAAATAACGTTTTGACAGTTCGCGCGCTACCTTGGAGATGGCGCTTGGATTGTAACCACGGCAACCGCAATCAAACAATTTCGAAATTTCACCGCGCTGGCGCGTTACCTAAGCAACCGAGAGATACAAATAAGTTATAATCGAATTATAGCGAGAGAAAAATGTCGGACGGTTCGTTTTTGTTGTCGATAAGCGGTCAGATCGAATGGGTGGATATTCTAGCGTCTGCTGGAAGTGCCTGGCACATAAAATACGAATTTGTGACAGGGCCGGATTGGAAAATAGTTGGTGGGCTTGAGATGGCGCTTTCGCAAACTGCTAACGTGGTGCAAAACGGAACTAAGATCGTGCTAAACGTTCCGATCGATATTGTTTATAAATCGTCCAATCCCTACGGATGTAAGCGATTTTGTAGCGGGATATTTGAAATTCTTAATATAGATTTTGGTGTTTTAGGGCCCCAAATTGTTTTGAGTGTTTACAATGGGTTTCAACTGAAGGGATACGGCAGGTGTCATGTTCCCATACAAGCTGGGATGCACAATGTTCGGGTAAGTCTGGCAAAACCGCAACCCACCTCTTTGTTGGGTTACGTTGGGAGTTTTTTCGGGTACCAGCCAGAATTATTACAACCCAAAATGTTAGCTACCGACTCGGGAACCGGATGTAAGTTGTTCGTGAATTTCTATTCGTTTTTAATTATTATATTGTGATTTTAGTGATTCGTATGGTGTCCCATGGAGAAGTAAATTGTTCTTTAAATGTTATAACACAAAATTTATTATCTTTGGGTTACGACGTAGGTAGGTAATAAAAAATTTGTGAATTTGTAATAATATTTTGTTTGTCTTACCTGCTGTGTTTTCCTGATAACTCAAACTAGAAATTACAGACAATGACATGAAAGTGAAAATACTTTATTACTTTTTACAATAAATAGAAAATATTTTTTTTTTTTCATAAAAATGGTACACACACTTCTAATAAAAGACAAATGAACTTACGAACAATAGTCTGTCCTGAAAGTAAAAGAAGAAAATAAACTTTGTTAGGTTGTTTTCGTTAAATAGTAGGTGCAAGTTATTTTTGATCACCATGTATAGTAAAAAAATTGTTACCTAAACAACAAGTTTTCGGACGAAATCACAAGAAACGCAACAGCTGAGAAGAACGTAATTTTCCTGCTACTGCTGTTCCAGCTAAAACACTGAAAATAATTTCACATCACCTATTTTTCTTTCCACTTTTGACCCCTGTCAACTTTTAACAAAAATACTTCACTTTTAGCTTTTGTAATTTATAATAAAATATCTCATATTTCAAAATAAAGCAAAATACATGTTGATCAAAAATACAAATTGCAGTATTCATATTTTGAAGATGTAAGCTTTAAGCAAGTTTTGCAAGACATGTATCAAGAATTCTTAAATCTGTGCATAAAAACCCTCCAAAGTAAATCTTTTAACTATCATAAAAAGTTATATAGGCATAACCAATTAAATTAGTTCAATTGGTTAATTCTTATAGAAGTTATGAACAATGATTGTAAATGAAAGTACACAAATTTGACCATCCTGTATATTAAAAACAGACGAAGGTGGAGTTGTGCAATTTTTAGGGATGAAAGAGGTATATTTGGAGGTATAAAAAACTCTGGAGTTGGAGTTTCAAGAATATTGCCTTGAGTATGTCTTCAAAGAAAAAAAAATCTTTAAACTTACAAAAACAAAAAGTGAAATATTTCTTTTTCTTGCTAACGAAAAACAAACATACGGTGTAATGGGATGTAGAGAATAGGAGGTAGGATTGTGGGAAATGTTTGTGAGGGGGTGCAATAAAAAAAAAAACAACCCTCTACGTTTTTCATTTATCCTTAAAAATACTTCTATTACGACAAAATCTCTAGATAGGCTGTACAATCAAAATCAATTATTACAGAGTATACAATATATAAACATATTCACAGAAAAAATAATATTACATAACCGGCATGATTCTTTTCTCTAACATTTTGTACGATTGATTTTTTTTCCTGAATTGCTCCTACTCTCTCAACTTATTATCATTACTTAAAAAAACCAAAACAAAATTCAAAACTCACTTAGCCAATTCCTTCATTCTATTCAAGGCGCTACCGGCTCTAAACCACGTAATCTGCTGTTCGTTCATCGAATGGTTCAACGTAATCTTATCGACGCTTCCGTCGCAATGCTTAACCTCGGCTTGGATGGGCTTTCCTGGGGCCAAATCGGCCAATCCCAACAAACTAATCTTATCGGTCGGTTCAATCTTGTCGTAATCCGAAGGGTTGGCAAAGGTCAAAGGAAGCATACCCTGCTTCTTAAGGTTGGTCTCGTGAATGCGAGCAAACGACTTGACGATGATGGCTCGGCCCCCGAGATGACGGGGCTCCAACGCCGCGTGCTCCCTGGAGCTTCCCTCGCCGTAGTTCTCATCTCCGACAGTGACCCACGCGATGCCGTTTGCCTTGTAATGGCGGGCGACGTCGGGTACTGCGCCCCAGTCTCCCGTCAGCTGATTCTTGATCTTGTTCATCTCGCCGTTCTCAGCGTTTACAGCGCTGAAATTTTACAAGAAATGTCAAAAGAAATTGCCTCAAATTTGATAGACAAAGTCACAAGCCAAGAGAAATATTGCAACTGCAAAAATCGCGATAAACATTTTTTAAATGCTCAAAGCTACCAAAGCTAGTTAATCAAATACCATGAAATTAACAATAGTTGTTCTTAAGAGTCTAATGAACATTATAAAGATAATAGTAATGGATAGAACTACCACAAATTTGATAGAAAAAAATCACAAAGTCGAGGGAAATATTGCAATTACAAAAATCACGAAGAACATTTTCTAAATGCTAATAACTACTAACCTAACTAATCAATTATCACGAAACTCACAACAGTTATTCTTTAGAGTCTAGTGAACAACATAAAGACAATAGTAATTGATGAAACTACCACAAATTTGATAGACAAAATCACAAAGCCAAGACAATGTTGTCACATGCAAAAAAACGATAAACATTTTTAAATGCTAATAACTCCCATACTAGCTAATCAAATATTATAAAACTGACAAGACTTATTCTTTAGAGTCTACTGAACAATATACAGGTGATAGTAATTAATAAAACTCCCTCAAATTTTACAGAAAAAATCACAAAGCCAAGAGAAATATTGCAATTGCAAAAATCACTATAAACATTTTTTCTAACTACCAAAATAACTAATCAATATTCTTGAAACTGACCATAGTTATTTTTTAGAATCTAATGAACAAAATAAACCCAACAGTAGTGCAAGAAACGACTCTATACTTCCATAAAAACAAAAAAATCCAAAACATACCCGATAAACATGTTATTAGAGATGTTGTCTAAATGTCCACGGTATTTCAACCAAGGACCGGCCGCAGAGATGTGATCGGTGGTGCATTTTCCCTTAACCTTGATCAAAACGGTCATGTCGCACAGGTCGCTTCCGTCCCACTTATCGAAAGGCTCCAGCAGCTGCAAACGCTGAGATTTCGGGCTGACATCAATCTGGACAGCACTGCCGTCTGGTGGTGGGGCCTTGTAGGTGTCCTGGCCGGGATCAAAGCCCCTCACAGGCAATTCATCCCCGTGCGGAGCCGACAATTTGAATTTCTTTCCGTCGGTACCTGAGAAAATTACAATTTGTTTGTATGCAAATTTTTTTTATAAATTTAGTAAAATAGTGGATAAATTTTGTAAAATTAGTGGATAATAAATTACCGGTGAGTTCATCCTTTGTGGGGTCAAAGTCCAATGTGCCGGCAATGCTGAGGGCAGTCACAAGTTCGGGTGAAGTAACAAAGCAGTGAGTTGCGGGGTTGGCGTCGTTACGCCCCGTGAAATTTCTGTTGTAAGACGTGACGATGGTGTTCTTCTCGCCCTTCTTGACGTCCTTACGGTCCCATTGGCCGATGCAAGGGCCGCAGGCGTTAGCCAAAACCTATATACATTGCAGAAAAAAATTATGAGTACAAGAGAATAATGTCAAACATTTTTTAAAACGTCATAACTTCCAAAATAACTAATGGATAATCATGAAACTAACAATAGTTATTCTTTGAAATCTAATGAACAATATAAAAGCAATGATAGCTATCAAAACAACCTCAAGTTTTAGGGAAAAATTCTATAAAACCGAAAGAAAAATGTACTATGATAAAAATCTCAACTATTTGTTATCATAACTCCTAAAATAACTTATCAATACACATGAAACTAACCATAGTTATTCTTTGAAGTCTGTTGAACAATATGAAAGAAATATTAGCAATCAAAATATAACCAAAAGTTTCAGGAAAAAAAAAATATACAAAGCCGAAAGAACTAACTATGCTAAATGAGTCAACAAAACAGTCTTTTTTTCATAATTCCTAAAATATCTATCCAACAATCATGAAACTAAAAATGCTTATTCCTTACACTCTAATGAACATTATAACGACAACAATTGCTCTTGAAACCATCACAAATTTCAAAGAAAAATCGTAAATACAAAATTCAATATTAAATTTCCATAAAATTCCAAACCGCTTACCGTGCCTCCAAAATCTCTCAACGTTTTCGCAATACCGTCCCTCTCGATAGTAGCTCTGATCTGTTCGGAACCAGGCGTGACGTTGAATGGAACCTTCGACTTCAAACCATGCGACATCGCCTCCTTGGCAATTGCAGCACACCTACCCATATCTTCGTATGATGAATTCGTGCAGGAACCAATGAGACCCACTTTGACATCCATCGGCCAACCGTTTTTCTTAGCTGCAGCACCCAACCTAAAAATTTCATTTTAAATTTTAAAAAAAAATAATAATAAAGATAATAGTTTACCTGTTAATTGGGTGTGCCAAATCTGGAGTAAACGGTCCGTTAATATGGGGCTCCAAGGTGTCTAGGTTAAGTTCGATGACCTGATCGTAGGGTGCATCCGCGTCACCCGAAAGTAGCGTTTTCTGGAATTTGTTGGCTTCGTCGGCGATTCCATCCCTTCCAGTGGACTTCAGGTAGCTGGCCATGCGGAAATTGTACGGGAAGACAGAAGTGGTGGCCCCGATTTCGGCACCCATATTGCAAATGGTTCCCATGCCGGTACACGAGATCGAGTCCACTCCGGGGCCGAAATATTCGACGATAGCTCCGGTGCCCCCTTTTACCGTTAGGATGCCCGCCACCTTCAAGATGATGTCTTTAGGTGAGGTCCAGCCAGAGAGTTTACCTGAGATTTTTATTATGTTTAAAAAGGGTTTTTTAAAAAGTTTGGAAGCAAAATTAACCTGTTAGTTTTACGCCGATGACTTTGGGGCACTTTAATTCCCACGGGATTCCTGCCATTACGTCCACGGCGTCGGCGCCCCCGACACCGATGCATAGCCCTCCAAGACCGCCTCCGTTTGGTGTGTGCGAGTCAGTACCGATCATCAAAAGGCCGGGGAATGCGTAATTCTCGAGAATGATTTGATGGATAATGCCTTAAAACATTTTGTGAACATTCATAACTATTAAAATAACTAATCGATTGTCATGAATTTAACAACAGATATTTTTTAGAGTCTAATGAACAATATAAAGCTAATAGTAGCTGTTAAAATCAGCACATATTCCAGATAAAAATTCACTATGTTGAGAGAAGATTTCAAAGAATGAAAATATCGACAAACATTTTTTGGACATTCGTAGCTAGTAAAATAAGTGATCGATTGTCATAAAATTAACAACAGTTATTCTTTAGAGTCTAATGAACAATATAAAGCCAACAGTAGCTGTTATAATCAGCACATATTCCAGATAAAAATTCACTATGTTGAGAAAAGACTTCAAAAAATGAAAATATCGACCAACATTTTTTGGACATTCGTAGCTAGTAAAATAAGTGATTGATTGTCATGAAATTAACAACAGTTATTCTTTAGAGTCTAATGAACAATATAAAGCCAATAGTGGCTGTTATAATCAGCACATATTCCAGATAAAAATTCACTATGTTGAGAGAAGACTTCAAAAAATGAAAATATCGACAAACATTTTTTGGACATTCGTAGCTAGTAAAATAAGTGATTGATTGTCATGAAATTAACAACAGTTATTCTTTAGAGTCTAATGAACAATATAAAGCCAATAGTAGCTGTTAAAATCAGCACATGTTCCAGATAAAAATTCACTATGTTGAGAGAAGACTTCAAAAAATGAAAATATCGACAAACATTTTTTGGACATTCGTAGCTAGTAAAATAAGTGATTGATTGTCATGAAATTAACAACAGTTATTCTTTAGAGTCTAATGAACAATATAAAGCCAATAGTAGCTGTTAAAATCAGCACATGTTCCAGATAAAAATTCGCTATGTTGAGAGAAGATTTCAAAAAATTAAAATATCGACAAACATTTTTTGGACATTCATAGCTAGTAAAATAAGTAATCGATTGTCATGAAATTAACAAGAGTTATTCTTTAGAGTCTAATGAACAATATAAAGCCAATAGTAGCTGTTATAATCAGCACATATTCCAGATAAAAATTCACTATGTTGAGAGAAGACTTCAAAAAATGAAAATATCGACAAACATTTTTTGGACATTCGTAGCTAGTAAAATAAGTGATTGATTGTCATGAAATTAACAACAGTTATTCTTTAGAGTCTAATGAACAATATAAAGCCAATAGTAGCTGTTAAAATCAGCACATGTTCCAGATAAAAATTCACTATGTTGAGAGAAGATTTCAAAAAATGAAAATATCGACAAACATTTTTTGGACATTCATAGCTAGTAAAATAAGTAATCGGTTGTCATGAAATTAACAACAGTTATTCTTTAAAGTCTAGTGAACAATATAAAGTCAATAGTAGCTGTTTACATCACCACACGTTTCAGAAAAAAAATCGCAAAATTGAGAGAAAAGGTGAGTTAAAAAAAAAGTATTGACATTTTTTTTTACCTGAGCCTGGTTTCCAGAAACCAACACCGTACTTGCTGCCGGCGGTACTCAAGAAGTTGTACACCTCCTTGTTGAGGTCTATGGCACGCGCCAAATCCTTCTCACCACCAACTTGGGCCTCGATCAAGTGATCGCAATGGATCGTGCTGGGAACAGCGACGCGTTTCAAACCGCTCGAAATGAATTGAAGCATAGCCATTTGTGCGGTCGCATCTTGCATGGCAACTCTATCCGGACGTAACCTCAAATAAGAAACCCCACGTTGGATATCCTAAAGGAAAATATAAATAATGGAAATAGAAAATTGAATAAAAAGAAAAATTGTGATGAATTATTGTATGTAATAAATTGTTGCATATTATTCTTGTATTTTTCTGTTTGGATGGTAATGATAAAAATGTATTGTTTAGTGAGATAAAAACCTATTATAAAATTAATTTATGTAACCGGAGAATAAAGTAGATAACAGTCTTTTGTATTACAATACAACAGATTGTAATAATCCTAGTTTTTATCTGATAGGTAACAATAATTTAGTCCGTACAATTATCAAACAAAATCAAGTAGAAAATCTTCAATTATCAGATTATGACATTATATTTGTGATTTTGTTAATAATCTTTATCTTAAATTTGATGAAAGAATCAAATAATGGGTATAAAAAATGCTTTACAGCATTATAAAATCTCTAAAAAATTCCATGATATTTATAATTTAACACAAAAAAATTAACATAATAGCTAAACTTTGACACAACATAACCTCAATGTCATATTACATAACCAAATCACACAGCAAAAAAAATCAATCTCAAACTCCAATGATCGCTCGAAAACAACAAGAAACTATGCACCGGGCATGTCAAAGGTTATCAGAATGTTTGCAACGAGTTTACCAGCCGATACAAAGAAAAAAAGCAAAATTCTGCCGCACCTGATTTTGAGCATCGTCCAAATGCGAATATAGAATTTTCTCGGAGAGAGTCATAGGTCTGTTTAAGCGTTTCTTGACTACGTCAAGGTTCTTCTGAAGCCTCTCGTAAGGGAGCATAGCGTCGGGGTCGAATTTGCTCATGGCAACCCTTGCAGCAGCTGCGGATAACGGGGAGATATGGAAACATCTTGCTTGAATATCGGCCGAGATGATTTTGCCACCCTAAAAAATAATGGTTGTAATGTTTATTTAAAAATTATGTAATGATTGCTTTAGAAAATTTGCGGATTTACGTCATTTTTTTGGTATTTTTGGATTGGTTGTGGGTTACATAGTTCAATAGACAAAAAAGCCGCATATTTTTTAGATTTTTTATGTATCTACTGCAATTTTTCGGTTGAAAATTGCTGAGTGTGTTTGGGATACTTACCTGGCGATGCAAAACTCTCATACAGTGCGCCATGATTGCAAAAAACTAAATAAATTACACAGTATTAAATCCCTTTCGTGGTATTGCGCGTTCTCGTGTCTGCTCTGCTTCGAAATCACAAGATTACTGCGCTGGCGCGTGCTTCAAAATACATAATAAACCTCCGTTGCGATAAATCAAAGAATAATTTAGCGTGTTTCGCTGATTTTAGCTCTACAAGCGAAAAATGGGGAGTTGATAACGATTTGTTTTCGTGCTATTCGGATTAAAAAGAGGTATTTAGCGGCGCGTGCGAGATTTTTTAGCAAACCGTTTGACAGCGTGTAAAATTTATTTGACGTCGCGGACCCGGAAATGTCGATTATTTCGATTATTTTATTAATCATCCCTTTGGTTCCTTATTTTTTCAAAATAAATCTATAGACCACCGGCAATTTTTTATACGCTCCCGTGCATTGGGTTGCATAACCGCGCCGTTTATTGACCCTCATCCGCACGTGGCACGTCGCATTAGTTGCCTATACCCCAAATCCCATTCATTTTTCGCTCATACATGACGACAATACACGGCTGGCTTAAATTTAGATTTGTTGCGCTAAATATTGCAGGCGCCAAGCAACAATTTTAATAAGGTAGCCAAATTTTCAAGGCTCTAATTCTAAATACTCGCCGCACAAACTTGCAAATATCAACTTTACAAGCTGATAATTTCAAAACTACTGATTGTAAATAGTAACTAGCATTTTTTGGGGATAGGATATTATGTTCCGGTTCTGTAAAGATATTACACATAGTTATTGGTATTAACAATAACGTTAAACAGCAAATTAAAATAAATGATTATTTAATCAGATACCGTTGGCGCCATCTGTGAGCCACTTGTGCAAATGGTGCACAAATTCGCCTGACTAGGTTAAAATTAATATTTTATTAAGTATGTAATTAATTAGTAGTATTATTTGGAGCTAAATTTTATCAGGAAATAATGATCGCAAGATCTAGAGGCTCATTTCACTTTTTGTTTCATCGAAATCGGTGCAAAAAAGTAAACTCAAAATGTTCTAAATTTAAATGCTCATAATTCAAAAAGTATTTGTCTTAGACAGGAACTGAATAGTGCAAGGGATAGGGAATTAAAAGCTCATTACAAAAATGTATCACATGCTATGGTGTTGTCTGTGCCAAGTGGTTTGCTCTGCAAATTTGGTATGAAGTAAAGCCATGACTTATGACATTCTGCCATCTAAAATTCTAAAGACAACAGGGGAATAGCAATGGCGAAGATTGGATGCTTTTGGACTTGAATTGCTGTCTTAATTCGTGACTCACTTGGTGCTCTTTGAACCACCCACGCACGTACAGACCTCTAAAACGAAAGTAGAGTGCAGACAACCTTGGTTTTACATAATTTCCAAAGTTATAGTTGGATCTTTTAAAAACACGGCCATATTTTTCAATTTACATGACCTATAAATTCCGTATACTTGGTTTGGAACTCTTGATATAAAATAACTTTAAAAAAATCGATAACAAACGATTTTAATTTAATAGATTACTATTATTTTTGTACAAGCTAGGGTGACAAATAAAAACCTTGACCAAGCTAGGCTAGCACAATTCTATTTGCTTATAATAAGAAATTTGTGTTGAAATTCTGAACCACTGGTCTACTTTTTGTATCCTGCTTGATCAACTGTATCTGGTGTCCGACAAGGCCGACTATTGATGACATTAAACGCCGCAAAAAAAAAACGATAATCAATGCATGAAGTGATAGGTCAGTTATATGATATGCAAAGTACACCATGGCAAAACCACAGAAAAAATACGTTTAAGTAAACAAAGATTTAAATATAACGATGTATTTTTGTTATTGAACACTTGAACTTTGAACCTGACTTGACACAGAGCCAAAATCTGTGTTGATAACACACACAGCGACATCTATTCAATTTTGAAATTGGTTTAGTATGTAGAACACTGTATATAATTTAAACTCACATGACATTCTTCTTTAAATTGTAAGCTGTAATAATTATTACTTTATAACAAATTTACTATAGGTACATTCTCTTTTCGTTTATGTTTAACCAGTTTAACCAACCTTCCTATTAAAATGTCAAGAACGGATAATTTTTAGACGAATTTTCATTACGAATAAATCGAATAAAGCGGACTAGTGAAAACTGAAATTGTGCAACAAGTTTAAAACCGAAAACCATGCGTAATACAAAATACAATAACAATCGCGCATTATGGTAATTTATACAGCACATTAAGATTATTTATTATCCAATTTGAGGCGAGGGATCGCAAATTGAATGAATGCAAATCCCGTCGGCGAATTTAGCGTCAAATTTGAATAAGTGTCGACCATTTTTGGCTCTCTGCACAGATCTCTGTACGGAATTAACATCTTTAATTGAACGGCGCCATCTGTTGTGAATATTCGCTGCAAAGATTATGTAATATGTCACAATTGAAATCCGGGATAAAAAACGAAAATAATATATTTTCTAATGAGTCGTATGTACAAAAAATTACATTGTAATTATACAAATTATCATAACTATTTACAATTGGCTATCTAAAACAAAAAAATAAATACAATTGTCTATGAAACACAAAAAAACAATCTAATAATCTAAACACAGAGATTATAACCTGCTAATTTCGGTTTTAGTGACAATTATCTCTTGTATCTTCTCGCAAGAGGTCGCTCTATCAACTTCTGTATTCTTTTGTATTTCTTCTTCAGGGTTGTATTCATCCATGAAAAAGTAAGTAACGACAAAACCGAATAACGCGACAGCTACGAAAAAGGTGTAAGCAATCGTCATGTCGAATCTGTCGAATAACACTTGAAAGATTTTGGTTGATATAACAGCAGACATCGAGAAATGGATGACTTGAAATTTCGAGGCTACGTTCCTCCCGCGTTTTGGAATTTTCTCGTAGATCATGTAAAATGGCAACGTGCCTAATCCGAACGTGTGGAAAGTGTTGAAAAGACACAGGATGAATAGTGGCGCCCACGTGAAATATTCACTCATTTCGAGTAATTCATGTTTCAAATGGAAGTACAAAGCCATTATTCCGATGATAAAGACCGACATTCCGCAGCTTACTAATAAATTGGCTTTCCTCGGGAACTTTCGCACGAACTTCAAAGCGATCGCTGACATTATAAAGAAGTATATCGAGTAGATTATACTGCAGATTTTTGGGTAGGGATTATGGGTTGCCGTGAAGATAATTTGGGAATAGACTATATTAGCTGGGCCACCTGTATATTGCTGTACGAAAATAATCAGTAGCATCAGTAGTAAACCATTCCTATTTCTCGTATCTTTCACGCATTGCCAAGCGCTGACTTGTTTGACAGGTGCTTCATCTGCTTTTGCATCATCGAAACTCTTCTGTACTTTCGACAAGTCCAAAGTTACAACATTCTGAAGCACATTCTTAGTTATCACAGCCTTTTTCTCGCTATAGTAATACTTCTTCTTGGGAATTAAACCAAACGTGAATATCGCCAATCCTGGTATTATCAAGGAGAAGATAGCCATCATCCTAAACGGCACAAAAGCACCAAAACTATAGATGATGATTATTCCAATATTGATACCCAACGGCATGTAGTGAATCAATTCTTCCGCCAATTTCGGCTCGCATGTTTCTTTTATGTACCTCTTCAGTTGACCTGTCCCATAACCATTGCCGAAACCTACGCTGGATCTCGCTACCAATAATCCAAAGATATCGTTTGCTCCAAACATCACGCACCAACCGAAAAACTGCAGACAAATACTTAGGAAAACACCGGTTTTACTGCTGAGGAGTTTCCACGTTGAAAATAAGGTTCCTATAGAGTTTCCCTCCAATAGAAAACCCGCTATTAGCGATGTCTGGTCTAATGTTATCGGTATTGGAGATATATCCCATTGGAGAAGGTATGGATACGCTAGAGATGGCCAACCAAGCATCATTCCAAAAGATACCGGGATTAGATAACCTGAAAATCAAACTTGTGTAAGTTTTGTGTTTTTCAGGCGATTTATACGGGGTTTTCGGCGTTTTATCGAAAGGATTTTCAAGAATACAGAACGGTTTTGCTTTTCGAAACATGAAAATCGTAATGGTTAATATATTACAAGAACTAGAGTGGTGTTTTTGTGATGATTATAAAAACATCGTCTTAGTTTTTCTGGAATTATTGACACTTAGATTTTTTTCTCTCAAATATTCTTGTGGTGTATGAAAATCTAGACTAATTTCTTTATAATTCGGTGGAAAAATCATGAAAATCGATGTAAGATTACAAAATTATTGCTGATTTAAAACTGTTGATTAAAAATGTGACTTACCACATAATACAGGAAAAATCTGCCGGAATTTGTGCCTGACTTCGACCTTTTTCTCTTCTTGTGTTAGATACGATTTCAAAACCTCCCACGTCACGAGCATCTTGTCAGAATTTCCCGAAATTTTCTATTCACTATCACTTATTTTACACTAATCTAACCTATTTGGTTATTACGATGCTACAATGATCCATTTTCTTGATAATCCTGGAATATATAAGGAGATATTCAGTAAACAAAAACCACCACCACTTTTCGGATTTATTTATTTTTTTAAAGAGAATCGTCAAACAAATTCGCTATTTCTTGTGTATTTTTGCAATTGTCACAGTACCTTTACCCGATATACTAGCAAACAATTTACCGCTAATTATTCTTGCAAATCATCTGTTCTTAGGTGTCGTTTACTCATTTTTATTGATTCTTAGCTGTACTGAAACAATACGATCATAAATTTCCATGTGACATAATTATTACTTATAAAATCTCAACATGTTACTCATGCTTTTTGTGTGTTTTAATGATCTTAGGGATTTCCTTAATCCCTGAAATTGTCGAAAAATATATCATAAATTGATTCTAATCGATCAGTTTTTTGAAGTCTGTTTTCAAAACATCGATCCTCATAGATTGTTTGCCATCACTAATAGCGCTAAACCGTCTATTGTTTCCTGAAAGAAACGCTGTTACCAACCCAACGAATTCTGGAATGATGTCAAACATTAACGTTAGCTTGTCCATTTGGTTAACAGTGCTTTATTTCGGCGAAAATTGCATAACCTGGCTTATAATCGTTATAGATAATTATGTCTGGGTGTTTTTTTTGTACTGTTTCCGATCAGGAAGTTGCTTTGCCCACAAGATCGTTGTGTAACATCAAATGAGTTGACACGCCCATCGGTGGAATGTCTTGTTAAATCGACTGCGGCCCGAGGTGCAGAATTTCGGCAAGTGAAAAAGAAAGTTGCCTTACAACAACCCACGGAAGGCAGACGGCGAAATTTGAGACACATGAATTATGATTGAGATTATCAGGTGGGTCATAATTTATAAGCATTGTTTTTATGTATAGTGATTTCGATTTTTTTAAATTTTTAATTTGGACACCCTGTATGTGGCCAATCAAAAATCCGTGACAGCTTAGCGCACAACAACAAAGAAAATCACGCTGTATTCAATTAATGGTTGATCTATCCGTTTGATAAAAATATTATAAGCGATCTGTACATGCATAGGTACTATTGTCTGTCACACCTTAAAAATATACCGATCTTGACTTTACCTTGATCCGAATTTGAATTCGCTCTAAATCATTTTTTAAATTGGAAATATTGGCCAACAATCGTAGACCAAGGGGTGTAGGAGTGTTGAAATATCGCTTTTCGAGATAGACGCAATCGAAATATTGTGTTTGCTTACTATAACAATGATCTTTAATTATTTTAACATGGGCAGGTTGGGCCTGCAGAGTCATTTGTTTTAATAGTAATCAAATATCAATTTGTCTGTCTAATACAATAGATTTGTCTAATATTAGACAGGTCAGTTATTTATTGAAAAAACTGTGGTGGTCCACACGCAATTTTGCAACAAAAACGATAATGTTCCTAGAGTACCAACCAGAAGGTAAAAATGCGGTACAAATCTCTATCTTAAGGATCATATTTAATTACGTAATACGACGCAATTAAAACTACGATATAAAAAATAAAAATAGTATATTTTCTAAGGAGTCGAGTAGTGTGTAAAAAAATACATAGTAATTATACCAATTATCATAACTATGTACAATTGGCTCTCCAAATCAAACGACAATTACAGTTGTCTATAAAACATAAAAAAAAACAATCTAAACACAGACTTAAACCTGCTAATTTTGGTTAAAGTGATAATTATCTCGTCTGTCTTCGCGCATGAGGTCGCTTAGTCGACTTCTTTATTTATTTGTATTTCGTCTTCAGGGCTATATTAATCCATGAAAAGGTAAGTAACGACAAAACCGAATGACGTCACAGCTACGAAAAAGGTGTAAGCAATCGTTATGTCAAACCTGTCGAATAAAACTCGAAAGATTTTTGTTGATATAACAGCACACATCGAGAAATGGATGACTTGAAAATTTCGCGGCTACATTTCTCCGGCGTTTTGGAATTTTCTCGTGGATCATGTAAAATGGCAACGTGACTAATCCGAAGTGTGGACATTGTTGAAAAGGCACTGGATGAACGGTGGTGCCCATGTGAAATATTCACTCATTTGGAGTAATTCGTGTATCAAATTGAAGTATGAAGCCATTATTCTGATGATAAAGATTGACATTCCGCAGCTTAATAATAAGTTGGCCTTCCTCGGGAATTCTTGCATGAACTTCAGAGCGATCGTTAACATTAAAAAGAAGTATATCGAGTAGATTATACTGCAGATTTTTGGGTAGGGATTATGGGTTGCCGTGAAGATAATTTGGGAATAGACTATATTAGCTGGACCACCTGTATATTGCTGCACGAAAACAATCAGTAGAATCAGTAGTAAATCATTCCTATTTCTTGTATCTTTCACACATTGCCAAGCGCTGACTTGTTTGACAGGTGCTTCATCTGCTTTTGCATCATCCAAACTCTTCTGCACTTTCGACATCTCCAAAGTTACAACATTCTGTAGCATATATTTAGTTATCACATTCTTTTTCTCGCTATAGTAATACTCCTTATTGGGAATTAAACCATTGATATACTTCTTCAGTTAACCAGTTCAGTTCAAAGAGAAAATGGCCCTTTCCCTGAATGATATAAAACTGAACTGTCCCACTATTTTTCAGTGATAAAATTTGTGGTATATAATATCGTAATACATCAAAATTAATTAATCATGATAGGTATTAATTCAGTCATGTGATATGTTTATTTTTGTGTACCATTTTCATATAAAATCTTGATTGGTAACATTGTATGGCCGTCGGTGGTATTGAAATTATAAAATCTAGGTTAACAGCGTTTACGTACGCATAATTTGAGGTGAATAAATCACAAATGGTCTTTTAACTGACAATAATTATACGGCGTTTAATTCTGAGAAGATACCAACTCAATTTATATAATTATAGACGATTTCAAGGTGTGAATGTTATACCAATCACCCTGTATATAGTATTTAGCGTGTATGTAACATATTATGAATAGTACACATAGTAACACAAACGTAAAATAATCTTTAGTTAAAGTTGATAAAACAATTTTTTGAGGTGTAAATTTGCTATTTGCTCGGGAAGTTAGAGGTTGTACACCAGCAAAATATTAAGTAATTAATTGGTAAAAGGCAAATAGTGTCTAATGTTTTGGTGACGCACATAATTATGAACGCCTTTTGTTTTTCTTGTCGCACACGATAATATTTACGTACCTACGAACTGTTGTTGCAATCTAATTTAGTTTCTATTATTCTTGGTTATTACATATTAAAAGCGACCTGTTTACTTATCTTAAAAGATATTGTGTCGTGTCTCCGATTGCAAAATCACGATCGAAATTTGCATATAAAATTAATTGAGTTTGCTCAAAATTGGATCACTTCTTACCCAATAAATTCGAACATACATACCTCCATCTATATAAATGCATATTTATACGACTAATACCCGGATTTGCTCCACAAATCTAATGTCCTTAATGAGCTTTTTGCGTAATCTTGTTGTCAACTAATTTTTATTACTCACATTAATTTATTTGTACGTATCTACCTATACTAATTACGAACTTTCAAGTGTAGGGCGCGTTCAGCGGAATCGCCCATTTTCGCCGACATTTGCGATCGAGTAGCTGCAAAATTGGGCTTTTCGATATTACTTTTGACGCTCGAATTGAAAAAAGGACACAATTTTGTAAATTAAATGCGTCAATTTTGAAAAAAAAAATCACGTTTTTGCACCTCTTCGGGTGAAGGCAAACCTCGAGAAAATGTCACGTGACGTCTAGAAATTCCGACAAGCGGATCGATGAACGTCAAAAATTTACATTTTTTATCCGTTCCTGCCGACCTTATAAAAGCCGCTCGCTCTCATGTCTTACGATAAGATCCCTCTAAATACCCTTCGCAAAGAGTTTTGAGCAAAAAAACGGCCTTAAAAACAATTTTCGATCCAAAAAATCGATTTTTGTCGACCCGTGTTTTGCTGCTATTACCACAGTAACGTCAAACCCGAAACGCCCCCTGCCGGACATTCGTAACAACAGTAACAGATAGCAGATAACCTAAAATGTATCCTAAAATGTCCATATTGCGAATGTGGACAGGTGGGAAGCCTTAACCACATATTTCTAGAATGCCCAATAACTAAAATCGAAAATTTTGACATATACACAGAGCTAGTAATTTATTCTAACGTGTAAAAAAGTTACAGATTATAAAAGCTCTATATTTTAGGCAATTTTTCTGCTCTTTTACAACAAGATGTTAACAAAAAATAGAGTGGTAACGCTGTTACACAGGTTCTTGTGCATTAGGGTGGTGTGTTGGTTTGATATCGCCGTCTTTTGAAGAATAATAAATAGTATTAAATGAGTGGTCAGCTTTTACAGAGACACGATGAACGTATATACATAAGATTGTGTAACATTGGTCGGTAATATTTGAAATCTGGGGCGTGTAATTTGACCACTTTCATGGCATGCCGAAGTAGCAGGCGTCCATTATATGTGATAAAAAAATATGGTTGGGATAAACCCACGTGTCATATGCAAATTATCTAATCCTTTTGAAGAAATTGTTTATTGCTGTTCGCTAATAAATAGGCCAGATATCTATATGTAAAATGACCGGCCGATGATATATGCTGGGAAATTTATATTGACAAGACGTATTTATTTAATCCTGCGATTTTTTTCGGGGCGTATCCTGTCTAATTTCTAGTCGTAATCGATAAATTTATTAGTTGTGGAAATGTTTATTATTACTATTACTGGATTTGCCGTAATATTTAGAAAGTACAAACAGAAACGTGCATTATACTCAAATCGATAAGGGATATTAAATATGCAAATATTTAATATCTTAATAACTAGACAGAAATATAATCTCTGCTTCAAAAAATTATAAATTGGTGTCGAGAATGGATGAACAGAAGTTTATAGTGTCCAAAGTTGTGGATGATCAAAAGAGTTGCATGAATCATACCAACAAAAACAATTAATTTTTGAAATCTATACATAATCCAATACAAAATGATGGTGATTAATAATGAAAGTAAATAATATGTTTAACGTATTTTGGTTTCTAAACTTGTAAATTTGAATTCTAAATAAACAAACATTCTAGATAAACAAACACTATACGATATACCTCTAACGATAAACAAAGAAAAAAAACACTTCATAATACAAATTCAAAATAAAACTACATACACATAAATGGGATAGAAATAAAAATTATCACTTACATGGGACTTCAATTACAAAAAAATATGAAATGGAACGAGCAAGTGAACAAAATAGTAGAAAAAGAACGCCAAAATGATTACAACAATATTGAAAATCCGACACTACATAAATATTAAAACAAAACCCACACTATACAATCTACTGTTCTAACATTGACTACCTTAATCAATATTTGGGGAAACACAACGGAATACAACCAAGCCAAATTACAACGACAACAAACAAAACTATTAAAAATTATCTTCTACTATGACCAACGAACACCATTGAACTTACTCCAAAAGAAAGACGAACACTTAGCAACATTATCCTATTTTACAAAATAGAATATCAGCCACTGACGTTTGTCAAAATCTGCCAATTTTACATAACGTAGTGTAAACGAAGTTTATTGATAAATCCTGTTCCATTTTTGTCAAAAAACTCTTCTCTAATCTGACAGTTACCACGGTTACTGAGGCGTTCAGTAAAACTTAGAAATAAACCAATATTGAAAAACTAGCCTTAAGAGTATAATCCTTAAACTTTTGTGCATACAAACCCTTGGCATCCTATATGTAGACAGTGGCTATTGAACATAGTTCAATAGAATTGCATATTAAATTAGTTCTGTTCCCGGTACCGACTCTGACGTTGGAATAATTCGTAATACGTGATCTCATACATACATATTGATGTCGTAATAAGGCTGGTCAAGTTTCGCTGTCAGTGGCAGTCGATGGAGAGGTGTAAAAATTCCCTTTCAAAAAAACGAGATCTACCCTACCTGTGCTCTGATCTGGCCGAAAATTACTCAGTTAATCGACAAACATCAGCGAAATCGGTCCACAAGAAAAAGAACAACCGCGAAATTCAAAGTGAACGACAAGTGTTGAGGGGAAATCTGTGCACACGAAGAAAACGCAAATCTAAATGACTTTTTACACCATTTTCTATTAGATTGATAATAGAAATGTGGTTGAGGCGATCTTTTTTGATAATTTTAGCCGTTTTGGCTTTTTCAGCACAAGCTGAAAAATGCCCAAGTAATAAATCGAATGCGAAATTGTTCTGTTATTATGGAAAATTGCAAGATATCGATAGCTGTAGATGTAGTCATGTCATCTTACCGCCGAATTCCGATGTTAAATCTATCGAGAATTTGAGACAGAGTCTACAGGGTGTTAAGATTTTGATCACGGTGCACGAATTCAACGAGGTAAGTAATCCACAAACGTCTTCTCCACTAATTTATACCGTTTATTAATAAAATAATTACTAAGAAACATTTTTTTATAAACCGGAAAACGTAGTAACACACTAAAATAACAATTCGCACTGACTAAGTATTATTTTGGCTTACGGGTAATCAAAATGATTCACCCTAGTTAAATGTTTTTAAACATTTTTTCGTCGATCAACTTTTTGTTATCCGAAATTTGATAAAATTTATTTGATTTGATTTTTTTTGTAATCCGCCTTGTTTTGTCTAAGATCCAACCAGGTGTTAGACATGAATTTTAATCAATGAAAGAACAATTACCATTGTAAAGTCACGAGGCATACAAAGAAATCTAATTAAGCAAAGTGTATAGTAAGACACACGTGGGTTTAAGTACTCGTAAAAATTGTTTCATGATCTAAAAAAAATCTTGTGTATGATGATTGATGACATTTAGCATCCATGTATCGAAGGTATATTATTAATAGCATTACAAATTACATATTTAACAGCTATATTAAAGGCCACGCATAAGTGAGAGTGTACTTTTGAGTGGGTTACAGGATTTGTAACTGTGCATAAGCCAAATGAATTCGATCAAGGACATACAAGACTAGGATGTTTACTTCTTTTACTGGCACAAATATAGCAACATTTTTCACTTTTGAGTTGAAATCCAACTCAAACTACGTTTCTCTAATGTCTACAGATATCGTAGAAAGTAAAACCTAATTTGTATAACACTCATTGGTTCTATTATTTAAATTCATAATAGTTTTGCTTTAAAATTTACTGTGAAAGTCAGTGTTAAGGCCAGATTTTATTGCCTAAAATCCATTCATGTTTTATTCATTTAAGAAATACTTAATGAAATAACATAATTTGTTCGAAAAATTTGCATATTCTTGTGAAAAAGTCACATGACTGAGATCCTCAACAAATATTTTTCTTTTTTTTAACAGGGTTTGGTGCAACTACTGAAAAACACGAAAGTGGATGGTTTGGAGATCAATTTAAACAAAATCAACTCAAAAGAAGATATTGGCGACTTTATAACAACTGCAAAATCAAAACTGGGCGATGATTTAGTCACTGTTGTTTCTGTACCACCAAGGGCTGACCTCCTGGCTAAATTCTACGACTTTAAGGGTTTGAGCAAACATGCAGATGCTTTCATCTTGCAAACTGCCTTCTTGGGGGCAAATAAAAACTACACTTTCCATCCCAGTCGATTGTCAGGATTGTGGGACATGCAAAATGCCGTAAGTAAAATATCGTTTAATAAACATGGTGTGACGTAATATGCCATAATCAGATCAATGGACCTATCGAAAATAAAAACCGATCTCATTTTATTATTTAACATGTAAGTGAAAGTGGTAGAGGAAGTGGTTCTTTCCTATGATGGATATCACAAAAAAATGCCACATCATACATTTTCGTGATGATTGATTATTTGTCAATTTGTGATGACGTCCTTGCACTGATTTTTGTCCCTAGCATTAACCCGTTCAAAGACTTTCGTTTTCGGTTTGAGTCGTTAAGTTAACCTTTCAAAAATGCAGACCTCTTCTTTGGTCTTGGACAAGTGTCGGGTTTATTTTTAAAATAAACAAAATACCGGTGTTGCAGGGCATGCACCGCATATGTAGGTCATATGACACGCATCGTTGAGTAGGTACACACTTTTTCGTCTGGAGAACAGAAAAACCAGACTTGAGACCCAATGTACCGTAAAGTTTAAGTTCATTGTTAAGTGTTTATGTAACATTAAACGCAATGTCAGTTTAAAACAAAATTCCCGAGCCATGTGGTACAGATAGAAAGCTGCAATTTTCAGGATTACCCAATGTTCCTGATAAATAAGGGTATATAATAGTCATTTCTATCCCGACTCGTTTGGAATTAATTGGGCATAGTATGAAGTTGTAATATTCTTCCATCTATAGACTAAACCACATCAATTTTTCGAAAAATTCTTCTCGACGAAGTACAGTAGGTAGTAAACTAACATTTTCAGGATTTATTGCTCAATTTATCTGCTATCTATTGGTGTATAAGAATAGCTTCTACCCCAACTGCTTAGCTCATAATTAAACATCCAGTAAAGTCGTGATATTCTCTATCAAAAGAGCACAAGAAGTAAATTTTACAAAAATTCCCCTGAATAAACTAGATCAGATACAAAGCTATGATTTTCAGGATTAATAATATGATTTATTTTCTGTCTAATGGTATATAATAATAATTTCTACTCCCAACTGTTTAGCTCATAATTAAACATAAAGAAAAGCCATGACATCTAATCTAACAACATAGAGCAATTTTAAATAAATTCTCCTGGGGAAAGTAATGCAGCTAGAAAGCTGCAATTTTCAGGATTAATTACCCAATGTTCCTGATAAATAAGGGTATATAATAGTTATTTCTATCCCGACTCGTTTGGAATTAATTGGGCATAGTATGAAGTTGTAATATTCTTCCATCTATAGACTAAACCACATCAATTTTTCGGAAAATTCTTCTCGACGAAGTACAGTAGCTAGTAAACTAACATTTTCAAGATTTATTGCTCAATTTATCTGCTATCTATTGATGTATAATAGTAGCTTCAACCCCAACTGCTTAGCTCATAATTAAACATAGAGTAAAGCCGTGATATTCTCTATCAAAAGAGCACACGAAGTAAATTTTACAAAAATTCCCCTGAATAAACTAGATCAGATACAAAGCTATGGTTTTCAGGATTAATAATATGATTTATTTACTGTCTAATGGTATATAATAATAGTTTCTACTCCCAACTGTTTATCTCATAATTAAACATAGAGAAAAGTCATGACAATTAATCTAACAACACAGAGCAATTTTAAATAAATTCTCCTGGGGAAAGTAATGCAGCTAGAAAGCTGCAATTTTCAGGATTAATTACCCAATGTTCCTGATAAATAAGGGTATATAATAGTAATTTCTATCCCGACTCGTTTGGAATTAATTGGGCATAGTATGAAGTTGTAATATTCTTCCATCTATAGACTAAACCATATCAATTTTCGGAAAATTCTTCTCGACGAAGTACAGTAGGTAGTAAACTAACATTTTCAGGATTTATTGCTCAATTTATCTGCTATCTATTGGTGTATAATAATAGCTTCTACCCCAACTGCTTAGCTCATAATTAAACATAGAGTAAAGGCGTGATATTCTCTATCAAAAGAGCACACGAAGTAAATTTTACAAAAATTCCCCTGAATAAACTAGATCAGATACAAAGCTATGATTTTCAGGATTAATAATATGCTTTATTTGCTATCTAATGGTATATAATAATAATTTCTACCCCCAACTGTTTAGCTCATAATTACACATAGAGAAAAGTCATGACATCTAATCTAACAACACAGAGCAATTTGAAATAAATTCTCCTGGGGAAAGTAATGCAGATAGAAAGCTGTAATTTTCAAGATTAATTATCTAATTTATGTATGACCTAAGGGTGTATAATAATAATTTCTATCTCAACTAGTTTGGTTTTAATTCAACATAATGTTAAGTTGCAATACTTTATCATCTAAACACAAAACAAAGTCAATTTTCGAAAAATTGTCCTTGAAGGTGTAGAGCAGATTGAAAGCTGTAATTTTCAGAAATAATTACTGAATTCATCTACTATCTTATGGCGTATTATAATACTTTCTATCTCAACTGGTTTACTCATAATTCTCTATAAAGTAGTGGTATGACATTCGAACAATTATACATAAATTCAATTTTCTAAAAATACTCCTGCATTAACTAAAGCACATGAGAAGCTGTAATTTTCAGGATTAATTAACCAATGTATTTTCTATCGAACAGTGTAGAGTAATCGTTTTTATTCCAACGACATTGCTCATTATTGCATATACAATCATTCTAAAAAGTCTCATGTACATGGCACAGCTTATATAATAGATATTTACGTATTTTTTTCTTGTATTCTACCATTTCCAGCTATAACCTAAATCAATCACATGCGACAAACGTATTGTACAATCGCCAAGTACGCCTCTGTGCTCGGTGGAGTGCCCAACCCAGTTTTCTTCAATAGTTTCTTAGTCTTTTAGAGCAGCGGGTTCCAATAATTATTATGACACATATACTCCGTATATAGCCGAAAGATTGCAACATTAGAACCTTAATTTTCATATTCTTACGACGTACGATGACGATTACTATTAGATATTATATGAAAACCGTATCAGTGATCTTAATTCTTTACCAGGATAATAGAAACCTTCACCTTAGAGAATGTATATTTCCATTATGTATCGACACTCCAAAAATAGTTTTCGTGTTCATTCATCTAACATAAAAAATCGAAAGGTGTTTATTATCAAGATCACAGGTGATTTGAAAGGAGAGAAACTAGTCTTCAGCTCAAATAGTCACTAATTACTCTTAAATTTCAAACAAGATTAATGGGTTCTATAATTGCTCTATGAGGTCATTCAAATCAACGAAAAATTGGTCTCATCGTACAAAAATGTGTTTTTTTTATTTTAGGATACCGTCGTCGATTTGGTTACTGGATTGGGGGCTCCATTATCAAAATTGGTGATTGCAGCGCCAGTTCAAGCATTCCAGTTCAAATTGCAAAATAAAGAACATACAGCTGTTGGTAGTCCTGCTTTGGAGGTCCAATCCATCACCAGGGATGAACTTTGCGAGAAAATGGAAAATTCCGAATGGACTTTGGAGAGAGATCAAGACCAGGCCGGTCCTTATATTTTCAGGTAATTATTTTTTCTCTAAGTGGAGCATTGTCAGGCTTTTGCTTGGTAATAAGCACATAATTTTACCAGTTGCGATGGTGGTGTAATGGTCAGCATAGTTGCCTTCCAAGCAGTTGATCCGGGTTCGATTCCCGGCCATCGCACATTTTTTTTATTTTTTAAACTCGAAAAATTAATTACAACCGCCACTAGAGACGATTCTAGATAGTTACTGGCCTAAAAACATATCTCATTGTCATTCCTTATCAACGTTCGACCTTTTTTATGAGAATGTTCGTTCTTTTTTTCAGAAAGGACGAATGGATTGCCTTCGATGATCCTACAAGCATGGACATTAAAGCAAAATACGCCAGAGTCAGAGGTTTGGCCGGTTTAGCACTTAAGGATTTGTCCCAAGACGGTGGTAAGAAGTGTGGTGGTACATTACTGGAAGCAGCCTACACAGGGCTATCAAAACAAGCTCGAGCACCGAGAGGCGCAGTCCTGCATTCCCTAGAACGAGAAATTTTAGAAAGCCCGGCAAAACCATTCGCCAATATCCAACTATCACCTTACAGGATCACCAGGATCGTTGACGTTGAAGGAAAAGTGCACACAGTGAGACAGGTAATAATTCTCCAAGTACTCAAGTACACCTCCTGAAAATTAGGGATATAAGCGATTTCGTTTTTTTTTTCGACTGCGCCATTAATTCACAAATATTCTTTTTTCAGGATACCCGTACGGAATTCGAGTGCTCAAGGCAAGGATACTTCGTCCATCCACGCTCCTGTAACAGATTCTACCGTTGCGTCAAATTCAACCAACTTTCCGACGAGTACAACGTCTTCGAGTTTGATTGCCCAGCTGGCTTAGCCTTTGATAGTAAGGTTGAAGTTTGTGTTTGGCCAGGAAGTCTCTCCGATGGCTCAGCTTGTTCTGGAAGCAGTGAAATTGCTCCAGTTCCTAAAGAAAGATACCAATGTCCACATGAACCAGGTAAAATAACTTATTTCAATGATTTCTGAAGACCTTTTGTGTTTTTGGAGTACCTTAAACCTTCTGTTGACTGACCAAAGATATTTTGCAGGTTACTATGCTGATCCAGAAAACTGTAGATGGTTCTTCGCTTGTTTGGACCATGGCGAATCAGGAGAGATGACTCCATACGAGTTTAGGTGTCCATTCGGTCTCGTGTTCGACCAAGCGCGCCTCGTTTGTGAATGGCCTTGGCTAGTGCCTAAGTGCGGCTCTGGTCATATTTCTGGTGGTTACCAGACCGTTCAATTCTTTGGAGGACATGGCCAAGCCTCTAACGGCCAATATTACTCTTTGGACAGCTATAATGGAATTGGTGCCTTGCAACCAGTTGCTTTGACAGGAGTTTCTGGAAAGATCGAGCAATCCATCAACAAGGTGTACAGCAGCTTTGCAAACCATGGTCCTCAAGGAGGAGCTGGGTATTACGGAAATCAAGTCCATAGTGCTGGTAATGCCCAAAGACAAGGATCTTTAGGATACGGTGTTCAACTCGGTGCCAAAGAGCAAGGAGTTATAACTGGCGGTGCTTCATCTCAAGGATTTGGTGCTTCATCTCAAGGAGTTGTTGCTTCATCTCAAGGATTTGGTGCTTCGTCTCAAGGATTTGGTGCTTCATCTCAAGGAGTTGTTGCTTCATCTCAAGGATTTGGTGCTTCGTCT
This sequence comes from Aphodius granarius, assembly GCA_963971325.1. NCBI lineage: Eukaryota > Metazoa > Arthropoda > Insecta > Coleoptera > Scarabaeidae > Aphodius > Aphodius granarius. The sequence goes on along the minus strand of OZ020227.1, from coordinate 8,343,426 downwards.
CAAGGATTTGGTGCTTCATCTCAAGGATTTGGACATGGTTCTGGTGAAGCTACTTCTTCTCAATACCAAACGCATCAGGGTAATCAGGGTACAACCCATCAAGGTTCGGGAATTTTAGTTGAAGCTCAAGCTCTTGGAGCTGGTCAATCTCAAAGCTTTAGTCAGAATGGAGGAACTTTGGTACATGGAGGATCTTCTGTTGGAGGTTACCAACAGGGAGGTCAAGAATACGTATCAGGTTTCGATGGTTCCAACAGGGGATCAACAAAATACGAATACCATGGTTCAGGGTCGAATGGAGCAGGTGCTCAAGGAAGTCAATTTGCAGCTGGTCAATCTCAAAGCTTTGGTCAGAATGGAGGAACTTTGGTACATGGAGGATCTCTGGTACATGCAGGATCTTCTGTTGGAGGTTACCAACAGGGAGGTCAAGAATACGTATCAGGTTTCGATGGTTCCAACAGGGGATCAACAAAATACGAATACCATGGTTCAGGGTCGAATGGAGCAGTTGCTCAAGGAAGTCAATTTGCAGCTGGTCAATCTCAAAGCTTTGGTCAGAATGGAGGAACTTTGGTACATGGAGGATCTCTGGTACATGCAGGATCTTCTGCTGGAGGTTACCAAGAGGGAGGGCAAGAATACGCTTCAGGTTTTGATGGCTCCATCAGGGGCTCCACAAAATACGAATACCATGGTTCAGGGTCGAATGGAGCAGGTGCTCAAGGAAGTCAATTTGCAGCTGGTCAATCTCAAAGCATTGGTCAGAATGAAGGAACTTTGGTACATGGAGGAGCTCTGGTACATGGAGGATCTTCTGCTGGGGGTTACCAAGAGGGAGGTCAAGAATACGCTTCAGGATCAAATGGTGCAGCTGGCCAAGGAAGTCAATTTGACAGAGGATTTACTAGGTATCAATTGAAGCAAAATCCCAATCATGGTTCACAAAACCAAGAAGGTGTACTTATTGGACAACAAAATATTGTAGTTGGTCATGGTATAAATGCCCAAGAACAGTCTGGCGAAGGTTACCAAGCAAACTACAACAGCAATCATGGTTTCCAAAACCAGGCAGGTGTAGGACAAAATACCGAAATTAATCATGGTGTCAATGTTCAAGAAAATACTGCTGGGGTTTACCAAGGAAACTATAACTCTAATCATGGTTCGCAAAGCCATGGTGTGCTAATTGGCACACAAGACTTAAATGTCAATCAGGGAATCGAAACTCAAGGACATTCTGCAGGGTCCTATCAATTCGGAAACCATGAAAATCAAGCAAACATAGCTGTGAACGCTCAAGAAATAAACAACGGCTTTTCATCCAACGAAGGCTCTTCCTCTCAAACTTTCGGCCAAAGAGGAATCAAATATACCAATACAGACGCAGCTGATCACCAAGTTAGTTTTGGATTTGCTTCTGGTGGATTTGGCCATGGAATTGACCTTTCCGGGCATCAAGGAAGTGTCTATGTAAACAACGCTGGCTCAAATGCTTATTCCTCTCAAAGCAATAACTTACTGACCGACCAGAAAGTTAATATCGTAGGTGGAGGTTTCTCTGCTGTGAAAGAGTATGGACATCATCAAGTCGTACAATCAGTAACTCCAGCAACTATTGCTGTGAGCACTGGAATACCAACAGTAACATCAGTTCCTTTGCCAGGTAGTGTGGACCTGCACCAGACGGGTGTTGTTGCCAACGTTCCGGAATTGCAAGTGAAGATAAACTCGCCATCTGAAGTCAATATCCATCATGGAAGTCAGTTCATCACTACCACCACAACTTCAGCACCTGAAGTCAGTACTGGATATTATTACGAGAAACCAAAGGTACCATTTGTCGATGGCCAAGTTGAACACCAACAAACTGGATACCACTACGACAAACCTAGCATTGTCTTTGCGGAAAAGCCACAGAAAACTCACCTGAAGGAAGTTGTCCAAACGGTATTTGGTGTTAAGAACACTGGGTATAATTACCCGAAACCCAGCATACCATTCGAGGAGGGCAAAGTTCAAAAACCATCCAGAGGTTACAGTTACCAACACTTCAATAAGGCTCACGTTGTGCAGAAGCAAAAACATATCCAGGTACCGATTGTCTCAACTGAGCGATACATTGAACAACCTGTTCATCAAATAGTCCAACAACCTGTTGTGGAGCAACATGTTGTTCCAGTTCAAAACACCGGAGAGGGACATTCATATAGCTACCAGAACTTTGGACATGCACAACAGAACGAATATGTAAAGGTGCAGCAACCAGTTCATATTCAAGAAGTTGTTCAACCTCTTGTGGAAGTGCAGAAGACAGTAGTACAACCTCATGTTGAAGTCCAAAAGACTGTTGTACAACCAGCACAAAGTTTCTCTTATCAATCATTTGGAAAGGGTCATGGTAATCAATATGTTAACACTGAACAACAAGGACAACAGCATTTTGTTGAAGAAGTGGTACAACCTCATGTTGAAGTACAAAAAACTGTTGTACAACCAGCACAAAGCTTCTCTTATCAAACTTTTGGAAAGGGCCATGGTAATCAATTTGTTAACACTGAACAACAAGGGCAACAGCATATTGTTGAAGAAGTGGTACAACCTAATGTTGAAGTACAGAAAACTGTTGTACAGCCATCTGTTGTACAACCAGCTCACAGCTTCTCTTATCAATCATTTGGAAAGGCTCATGGTAATCAATATGTTAACACTGAACAACAAGGGCAAAAGCATATTGTTGAAGAAGTGGTACAACCTCATGTTGAACTACAAAAGACAGTTGTACAACCAGCACAAAGCTTCTCTTATCAATCATTTGGAAAGGCTCAAAGCAATCAATATATTAACACTGAACAACAAGGACTCAATTATGTTAACACTGAACAACAAGGACAACAGCATATTGTTGAAGAAGTGACACAACCCCATGTTGAACTACAAAAGACTATTGTACAGCCAGCACAAAGCTTCTCTTATCAATCATTTGGAAAGGCTCATGGTAATCAATATGTTAACACTGAACAACAAGGGCAACAGCATATTGTTGAAGAAGTGCTACAACCTCAAGTTGAATTACAAAAGACTGTTGTACAACCAGCACAAAGTTTCTCTTATCAATCATTTGGAAAGGCTCAAAGCAATCAATATGTTAACACTGAACAACAAGGACTCAATTATGTTAACACTGAACACCAAGGACAACAGAATATTGTTGAAGAAGTGCTACAACCTCAAGTTGAAGTACAAAAGACTGTTGTACAACCAGCACAAAGTTTCTCTTATCAATCATTTGGAAAGGCTCATAGTAATCATTATGTAAACACTGAACAACAAGGACAGCAACATATTGTCGAAGAAGTGGTGCAACCACACGTTGAGTTACAGAAGACTGTCGTACAGCCAGCTGTTGTACAATCAGCTCACAGCTTCTCTCATCAATCCTTTGGAAAGGGCCAAAATAACCAATATGTTAACACTGAGCAACAAGGACAACAGCATATTGTCGAAGAACTGGTGCAACCACACGTTGAGTTACAGAAGACTGTCGTACAGCCAGCTGTTGTACAATCAGCTCACAGCTTCTCTCATCAATCCTTTGGAAAGGGCCAAAATAACCAATATGTTAACACTGAGCAACAAGGACAACAGCACATTGTCGAAGAACTGGTGCAACCACACGTTGAGTTACAGAAGACTGTCGTACAGCCAGCTGTTGTACAATCAGCTCACAGCTTCTCTCATCAATCCTTTGGAAAGGGCCAAAATAACCAATATGTTAACACTGAGCAACAAGGACAACAGCATATTGTCGAAGAACTGGTGCAACCACACGTTGAATTACAGAAGACTGTCGTACAGCCAGCTATTGTACAACCTGCTCATAGCTTCTCTTATCAATCTTTTGGAAAGACACAAAATAACCAATATATTAACACTGAGCAACAAGGACAACAGCACATTGTCGAAGAAGTGGTGCAACCACACGTTGAATTACAGAAGACTGTCGTACAGCCAGCTGTTGTACAACCAGCTCACAGCTTCTCTTACCAATCCTTTGGAAAGACTCAAAATAACCAATACGTTAACACTGAACAACAAGGGTTAGATGTTAACACTCAACAACATATTGTTGAAGAAACAGTCCAGCCTCAAGTTGAACTCCAAAAAACTGTTACACAACCAGCTCATAGTTACTCCTATCAATCCTATGGAAAAAAGCAGAACACCAAAGTGGTCCAGCCAATCATCCAACAAGAAGTTGTCCAAACTCCGATACACGAAATCAAACAGGCCAAAACAAACGTTCAATTCCAAAGTCACGTCTTCCAGCCTGTGGAGCAAGTCGTCCAGAAGCAACCAGCTCAAACATACAGTTATGTGTCCTTTGGAAAACAGCACGAGGTTGAGCAACCTTTAGTGCAACAAGAGATCACTGATGTTAAGATTGACCAACCTGTTGTCACAGAGAAAACTAATTCTTATACCTATTTTGGAACACACAAACAAAACCATAAGTATGGTAATGTTGAGCAAGCAATCCAACAAGAAGTTGTCGTGGACCAACAACCTGAAGTGCAAACTTATGGATCGTTTGGAGTTAAGGAACAAAATCAGGTTGTAATTTCGTCAACGGTTGCTCCTGCTGAGCAATATGAACAAGAAGGATATCACTACCCTAAACCTCAAGAATCGGTGAAGGAAGAACCCTTCATTGCTAAACACGCTTACGTTACTGGGCAGAGTTATTATCATCAGAAATCTAACCTCCTTGGAACATACAGTTTATCCGAGAACGGTGGGTATATTTCATCCACACCAGCGTTTGAAGAGGCTTACGTATCATCTACACCAAAATATCAAGAACCAACGCAAGAGATCTTTTATCAAACAACATCAGCACCAGAGGTATCGATAGACAGGACTAGAAGGCCTGTTTATGTACAAACAACTCCTAGGAAGTTGTATGTAAAGACTGCTAAACAAACTGTTTACGTACCAACAACTGAAGCTAGCTATTACTTGAGTAGCACACCAGCACCAACATTCCAGAGCACTTTGAGTACCTTAGTAGACAAAGAACCATTGAAGTTTTACTTGTACGACAGTAGGTTGTCTTCAAAATCGACCACGGCGCCTGAAGAGGTTATTGCAAGTACATATAAGCCATTGAAGAACCTTAAGAGTGGTCGACCAATCGCTAGGTACGAATTTAGTTCTTTGGATAGTGGTTACTCTTCAACGCCGCCCATAGAAGTCACCTCGCAAAGGAGAAGACCTACCAAGCCAAGTAATGCTTACTTACCTGTTAAAGTATCCTCAACAACACCTTATATCGAGGTAACCAGCACTATTAAACCAGAAAGGAATTATCTACCATCCATTGGCACTGCAGGAATGATATTGGAGAATTACCAAGCGAATTACGAAGAGGGAGTGTCTAGAAGGCCTGTTAAAGTTGTAAAGGTGGTAAGACCAGGTAAATCAAAGGCTATAGTGAAGATTAACGACTTCCATCCAATGTTATCTGCAAAACTGGGTGGCCAGTGTACTTGTGTTTCCAATACTGTTAGTCTGAGGAAAAATCCAATCCAAGTGGACGATGGTGATGATGGATACATTGTGGACGGTCCTGAATACGACACGCAGAAGATAGTTGAGATAACTCCGGCTTCTGAGGTTGTGGTATCGTCAACACCAAAGAGCATTGTGGTTAGAAAACGTGTAAAGTCAAGGCCGACGACTACAGCATCTTACGAAGAAGCACCTGTGAGTAAATCAGTTGAATACTTCATAAAATCGACGAGGAAACCAGATGATGATGATGAACCATCAGACCATGAAGTTAAGCAAGCTGTTAAGACTGTTAAGAAATTGGTGAAAGCTGCTGCTAAGCAAGGAGCCAAGGAAGGCACTAAGGAAGCATTGAAGGACTTTGATAGGTACGGTCCTGGAGGTGTCAGATCAAGGATTGAAACGTTACAGGGTATCGACTGTCAAAGAGCTGGTTTGTTCAGACATCCAACGCAATGCAACAAGTTCTACTCTTGCAGATGGGACTGCGACAAGAACAAATTCACATTACACGTTTTTAACTGCCCTGTCCATTTGACATTCGATAGTAACTTGGGCGCTTGCAATTGGCCAAGCCAAGGTCCTGCTTGTTCTGGTAACACCCTCTTGCCTTCTGATTAAGTTTCTTGTTTTGTCTTTTTATTATTTATTATCGCATGTTCCATCGTTTTGTACTATTTATTGCATTTCACCTCCCAAGCAGATTTACCGAAATTGTTTTTTGTTTGTTTGTACTCGCTTATTTTGTACTCGTATTTCTGTACTTATGTTAAGTAGGTTTAAGTTTAAGTTTTGTACATTGTGTATAAATAAACTACATTAAAAATACTTTGGTTTCAATGACTTTATTCATAATATACATTTAAATATTCAAAACTACTGCACCACCGAACGTTTTGAGTTCCTCGTTATATCTGTCTAAAACAGGTTGAACCTCTTCAGTTAGAAACTCGAGGACTTGCTCGGGAGCTCTCCCAATAAACGTAGAAGGATCCAATAAAGCATCCAATTCGCCCAGAATAGGGTTGAAATAAGCATCATTCTTCACCCTTTCAATTAGATCATTATCCTTGCCATGCTGCTTGACCATAGCAGCTGCTTCTTGCGACAAAACTCGTATCTTCTCGTGGCAAATCTGCCTATCACCACCTTTCTTCACCATGGCCATGATAATATTCTCAGCGGACATAAAGGGTAGTTCTTGTTTGATATGACGCTCGATGACCTTAGGGTAAACCACTAAACCTTGGGTAATGTTCAGCAGCGTTAAAAGAGCAGCATCAGCGCTTAAGAACGATTCGGATAAAGTGATTCTTCGATTAGCTGAGTCATCTAAAGTACGTTCAAACCATTGGGTGGAATGGGTTTGTACAGTGTTCATGTACAGACTCATCATATGTCTTGCCAAGGCGCAACAACGTTCAGATCTCATTGGATTTCTCTTGTAAGGCATTGCAGAGCTACCAATTTGGCTGCTCTCAAATGGTTCCTCGATTTCTTTCATATTGGCCAGCAATCTGATGTCGGAACACATCTTGTGTATCGTCGATCCTAAGCTGGATAAAACGCCTACTACTTGGATGTCAACCTTTCTGGAATAAGTCTGACCCGTGACTGGAAAAGCTTTGTCAAAACCACAAAGCTTAGAGACGAGTTTATCAAGTTTGGACACCTTCGTACTATCACCATCGAAGAGCTGGAGGAAGGATGCTTGGGTACCAGTTGTTCCTTTGGCTCCACGGAATTTCAGGTCATCTCTAGCCCGTAGAAGATCGCGCTCATCCATGAGTAAGTCTTGAATCCAAAGGCACGCTCTCTTGCCAACAGTGGTTAATTGGGCAGGTTGTAGATGGGTGAAACCCAAAGTCGGTAGCGATTTGTATTCCTCGGCAAATCGACCCAAATTCTGTATGACCGCTGCTAGTCTTGGCAAGAGAATGTTTAGACCATCTTTTAGTATTATAAGATCGGTGTTGTCGCCAACGAAGCAACTGGTAGCTCCCAAGTGGATTATGGGTGCTGCTAGTGGACATTGCTGGGCGAAGACGTGAACATGGGACATCACGTCATGCCTGGTGAGTTTCTCCTCTTTCGCAGCGGCGTCGAAATCGATGTTGTGGATGTTCGACTCCATTTCGGCGATTTGGGCATCGGTTATTTGCAAACCAAGCTCCTGAAAGCAGAATTAGGCATTGTGTCATCATCGTCATTGTGTAAACAAGAGTTCGTCATGAAGATTACAAATAGGGCTTTTTCTGCGAATGGATTTAAATCATATTGAGTCATGTGTGTGAAATAGACACCATGGCCAATACAAAAGATAGAGAATGTAGGTGATATCTCAGAGCAAATATTGATAAGGTGATAAGGTGATAAGCGATGGTTTACGCGACATAGTTTTGCAGGTGCCAGTCCAATTTAAGGTGTTTAGGTAATTACTGGTTTTTGTTTAATTTTGTGAAAAAGGAAAAGGGTTAACCCAACAAAATGACGAATATAGCAACCGTTGGGTCTATAGTCATCAAAGTGCTAAAATTGGTGAGTACCTGTTTAATAATTATAATGTGTTTTTAATCATCTACGCCAATACAATGGTTTTTGTTACTAGTCTAGTAAGAAATTGTTTATGAAATAGTATTTTTCGGATTGTGGATATAGAATTTTATTGTGAATGCTATAAATTGTATATAACAATAAGTTTTTGAGTTTATAATTAACGATGACTCATTATCGATATGCGCAAGTTCTGATAATGAATAGATGGTACATTATGATCCATATAAAAAGGCGTGGCTCTTTAAAAAAAAACACAACACCTGCATACAAATGTTTTTAATCATGTTTATGGTGTTTACTATATTTGCATGTTAAATATTTGCATGATAATTACAACTGATTCACAGCACGGATGAATGACTAATACAAAAACTATGCCATTCTATTATTAAATGATTTGTTCTTTGTATAAAAAAAAACATCTTGATTTTTACTTTATCTTGATTATTAAATTTAACCTTGTAGTACTGTTTAATATTTCATCTTCTACCAAAACAACATCCGCTAATTATTCAAAATTTCTAATTTATCTAGTTAGATATAATTAAGTTAATTCACTTCATTACTACGGTAGGCTCACTCCATTACTACGATATGATTTGTTCTTGCTCAATTGTCCAGTTCTAGAATATTTCCATATAAACAACGTACAATAAAAATATGTATGGTAGAAATTATGATGACTAAATTCCATTTCTCGGTATACATTTTTGTTCTCTATATGTGCCAGATAGCGTACTGTTTGTCAATTTCATCATATCTATATACCAAATACGATAAGATAATATTATTGTTCAATTCTTGCTTCAAAGGTTTTTTTGTAATATACGTTTAGATACAGGTTGAATGTTTTATCTTATTTACTTTGGATTGTAGAAACGTTATTTATAACGTTATTTATAACAACTTTATTTAATAAGTATCCATTAAAATGATCTAGATTATCATATTTTGTTGGATTTTCTTCACATTCTTCACTTCTTATATCTGAAATAACTTTTCAGGTACTGAACTTGATCATTCTGATCCTTTACCGTACTGGTTACGGCGGATATTTCCTTGGAGTTGGTGGAACATGGAATTTAAACGAAGAGAAAAACCCGGATACGGAAATTGTAGCATCTGGTGTCTTTGTCGGTTACTTCATCTATACAGCCGTCTCTCTGTTCAGTTACTGTTTCGCAACAGCTGACCATAAACAGTACGTTTAAAACGCAAAACAACAGGAAACTGTTGTTGAATGAAATGAACACAAAAATCTATTTTCTTTTTCAGCACTTTTGTTGATATCGTCATGAATGTCGTTGGTGTCTTCATGTGGCTTGCAGTTGGCGCCACTGCTTTGCACTATTGGCATGGTTATTTGTCAGAACACAGATTTGTGTACGTCTCTTCCGAAAGACAGGTCAGTGTTTTGATTCTTTTTTTCAATGAGAGTATGTACAAGTCAATAAGTCAATGAGAGTTTTTTTTTGTAATTCCAGGTCGGTCTTGCTTTGGGATCCCTCTGTATAATAACAGGAGCGTTATACATCTTGGACAGCGTGTTGTCTTCAGTCCACTACTTCAAGACAAAGATGGCTAGCGAATAAGTATAGATAAGCCATAAGGAAAAAAACACAAAGAAGTCCTTACGATTTCGTATAATAGTAATAAGACAATACATATAAACTTCTTTTTTAATCTTTCTTATATTATAAAAAACAATGAATTGCGGTATTTCGTGTCGATGTCCTGTTTTTAAGTTCGTTTTGTAATAAAAACATACATAACAGAAAAAAACGTATTTTTACTCCGGTTCAACCTTCTTGGCGGCTGGCGGTGGTGCTTTCTTACCACCCTTACCACCGTCATCCTTTTCTTTGGCGGAATTCACCAACAACAACACAGTATCAATCATCATAATAATACCAGCACCCAGACAAAATGTGGCGATTACAATGTTATTTTCAAAGGTGTCATCAGGTGCAAGTGGTAGATCACCAGGCTCCAAATCTATGACTCCCTTGCTATAAGAAATGCACACCAAGACAGCAGCGATGAAGTTAAAAACGGTGCCAACTGGTAAAAGTGCTGATTCCACCTCAATACAGCGTTTAGATCCCAAACGATCTATGAACAGCAATAATGTTATCAAGGCATAACCAGCAGTTGCTATTACGACTGTATCTCGCTGAGTGAATTCCATACATACTCTTGAACCGCTTATGTAAATCACGAAAGTATTCGTTAGACATTGAAGCTAAAATGTGCGAAATAGTTAGGTGCGTGATTTGGTTAATCGATGCTTACAAAAGCCAGTAGTTTGAAGATGAAATGAACATCTTTGTAGAGTTCTTTGAATTCCCTCATAATCGAAACTGTCAGAGTTGATTCTGACACAACAACATAACACTGACCAGGTTGTCATAGAAATTCGGACTTAATCTCTATTTTTTTTTCTAATTTTGAGTTTTTTTATTTAACATGTTATATTTCGTGTTGATGCAGCATGAGTTCTCGTTTCCTCATCGTTGGGCTTATTACAGGTACCGCAGATTGTTCTTTCTTCGGCGGTTTCTTGATGCATTGGTACACAACATCCACTATCATGTTGAACGCGTTCAGTACGCAGAAAGTCGCAATGGCGATGTTGTTCTCGAATTTATCGTTTGCGTCAGGGGGCACATCACCAGTTTCTAAGTTCATAACACCTCTTTTGTAGCAGATACAGGCGAGGATGGCGGCTGCTATATTAAAGGCAGCACCAACGGACAAAAGTGGGATTTCTATCGATCTCCACTCTTCGCCTCGATACCGCGATATAAAGAAAAGGAATGTAAGAAGGGCATATCCAGCACTGGCTATCACTGCTGGGTCTCTATTTGAGTAATGAACGCAAACCCTGGTCTGCGTGACATAGATTATCATCATTATCATCAAGCAGAGCATCTGGAATTTTGACGATGCGAATGTTTTGTTACTTTTAGGTTTTGTTACTTACGAATTCCACTACTTTTAATATGAAGTTTAGATCCTTGGCGAAGCCGAGGAATTCCTTCATTGTCAGCTGATGTCAAAGTTGACAGACGCGGCTAACCAAAAACTTTTTTGTTTAGTATGAAACATGGAAAAATATATTCTCTTTTTTAGCACGTTTGTTGATATCGTCATTAATGTCGTTGGTGTCTTCATGTGGCTTGCAGTTGGCGCCACTGCTTTGCACTATTGGCATGGTTATTTGTCAGAACACAGATTCGTGTACGTCTCTTCCGAAAGACAGGTCAGTGTTTTGATTCTTTTTATCAGTGAGTATATTTATAAGCCAATGAAAGTATGTATAAGTCAATGAGAGTATACATAAGAGTTTTTTTGTAATTCCAGGTTGGTCTTGCTTTGGGATCCCTCTGTATAATAACAGGGGCGTTATACATCTTGGAGAGCGTGTTGTCGTCAGTCCACAACTTCAAGACAAAGATGGCTGGCGAATAAGTATAAATAAGTCATAAGAAAAAAACCACAAAGAAGTCCTTATGATTTCGTATAATAGTAATAAGAAAATACATATAAACTTCTTTTTTAATCTTTCTTATATTATAAAAAAAACAATGAATTGCTAGGTATTTCGTGTCGATGTCCTGTTTTTAAGTTCGTTTTGTAATAAAAACATACATAACAAAAAAAACTTCGTATTTTTACTCCGGCTCAACCTTCTTGGGGGCTGGCGGTGGTGCTTTCTTACCACCGTTATCCTTTTCTTTGGCGGAATTCACCAACAACAACACAGTATCAATCATCATAATAATACCAGCACCCAGACAAAATGTGGCGATTACAATGTTGTTTTCAAAGGTGTCATCAGGTGCAAGTGGTAGATCACCAGGCTCTAAATCTATGACTCCCCTGCTATAAGAAAGGCACACCACGATAGCAGCGGCGATGTTAAAAACGGTGCCAACTGGAAGAAGTGCTGATTCCACCTCAATACAGCGTTTAGATCCCAAACGATCTATGAACAGCAATAATGTTATCAAGGCATAACCAGCAGTTGCTATTACGACTGTATCTCGTTGAACGAATTCCATACATACTCTTGAACCGCTTATGTAAATCACGAAAGTATTCGTTAGACATTGAAGCTAAAATATGCGAAATAGTTAGGTGCGTGATTTGGTTAATCGATGCTTACAAAAGCCAGTAGTTTGAAGATGAAATGAACATCTTTGTAGAGTTCTTTGAATTCCCTCATAATCGAAACTGTCAGAGTTGATTCTGACACAACAACATAACACTGACCAGGTTGTCATAGATATTCGGACTTAATCTCTATTATTTTTCTGATTTTGAGTTTTTTTATTTAACATGTTATATTTCGTGTTGATGCAGCATGAGTTCTCGTTTCCTCATCGTTGAGCTTATTACAGGTACCGCAGATTGTTCTTTCTTCGGCGGTTTCTTGATGCATTGGTACACAACATCCACTATCATGTTGAACGCGTTCAGTACGCAGAAAGTCGCAATGGCGATGTTGTTTTCGAATTTATCGTTTGCGTCAGGAGGCACATCACCAGTTTCTAAGTTCATAACGCCTCTTTTGTAGCAGATACAGGCGAGGATGGCGGCTGCTATGTTAAAGGCAGCACCAACGGACAAAAGTGGGATTTCTATCGATCTCCACTCTTCGCCTCGATACCGCGATATGAAGAAAAGGAATGTAAGAAGGGCATATCCAGCACTGGCTATCACTGCTGGGTCTCTATTTGAGTAATGAACGCAGACCCTGGTCTGCGTGACATAGATTATCATCATTATCATCAAGCAGAGCATCTGGAATTTTGACGATGCGAATGTTTTGTTACTTTTAGGATTCGTTACTTACGAATTCCACTATTTTTAATATGAAGTTTAGATCCTTGGCGAAGCCGAGGAATTCCTTCATTGTCAGCTGATGTCAAAGCTGACAGACGCGGCTAACCAAAAACTTTTCATACTAAACAAATTTGATTCGTATGAAACATGCAACATTGACGGAACAAAACAACAAGTTTTACCACCAGTTTTACCAAAATGCTATAATAGTAATCATTTATTATAATTTCGGTATAATTTGATCATTTATAAATCATTTACAAGACACCATGGACTTGTTTTCGTCTAAGGTAGGTCAACACGTCGCACATCATGACTCCTGCGCATGTCGTGAGAAAAAGTGCAACGTACAGCGCCTTTTCTTTGCATTGTCCGTTCCTAATATAGTATATAAATGCAAAAATCAGGCCGCAGATGTTGTGAACGGCCCCAACTATGATTATAAAGACTTCGAAGACTTTATGGGTGTCATCGATGATATAACACACGATCAAAGCAAAGATAATGTAGAGCATTACTGATTGTGCCACGACGATGGGGTCTCTGTACTTCGCTGGTAACAGCAACGTTTCGTCAGTGTAGAGTGTAAGAATCCCGGCTATGCATAGAATCTAAAAGATTTGTGATCAGTTCATGTTGTTGCCCAAAGTCTAAAGTCTCCAAAACAACAATAAAACGCAAGATTATGTCTATGCATCATTTAATAACTAAACTTCTTGTTTTTTCTTCTTAATGAAGTGTATGATAAAGTCAACTAGCATAACTACTCCGGCACCAAGAGCAAAGATTCCAACGCATATAAAGGAGTTTCTTTGGTCCTCCATAAATTCGCTGGTATCGTCAAAGTCTTCCAAGGCTAAACCACCCCCGGCTATGCCATAAACACCCCCGATGAACAATAAAATTAATTCTAAAAGTCTATGGGTTTCATCCACGATATAAACAATAAGAAACGCAAATGTGACGTAAACAAAGCCGTAAAGTGCAACTACTAGTACGTCCCTCCTTATCGGTTGGGTTATTAAAGGCGTTCCAGGACCAAAATGCATCGACAACAATCCAGCCAAACACAAAAGCTACACAGAAATAGAAAATTCTTTTATCCTTGGTTTGGAAGCTTTAGATTTTGCTCGAAATATAAAAGAAAGATCTCGAAACATAAAAAAAGATCTCGAAATATAAAAAAAGATCTCGAAATATGAAAAAAAAGGCAGTACTCACAAATTCAACCAGTTTCAGGACGAAATGTATATTGCCGAATAATTTCTTGGCGTCGTTCATTGTTGTTTTGCTAGAAATAACTTAGTCAAAATACTGAGTTGTCATAATACTTTTCATTATGGTGACTTATGTCAACAAACTATACAGGGATGTAACAGGTTTTCAGTATTTTGTCTCTGGACGTGTTAAATACCATCTTTGGTAGTGCCATCTAGCATAAGTAGATGCTTAAAAAAATTATAGTGTATTTTTACTTTCCGACTAGTAGGCTAGAAGGAAAGTATTGTAATCGACGGAAAAAAATCGAGATTTTAGTGGAAATATGCGTGGATATCAGCAATATGAGTGGATATTAGCTCACCATCCAGTGACTTTAAATATGTATACAAATTTGCAGATCAGTGGGATGAACGGTTTAGGCGCTATAAGGGTCTCTAGAAGCAGTTTGACAGAATCCACAACCTTCGTGGTTGTATTGCAAATTGTCAGATTTTGACAAACGTCAGTGCCACTGACATTACATGACATTAAATGTCAGTATGACAAATGTAATTCTGTCACTGAAACTGACGTTAGGTAGCGTCCAGAGATGGCTTTAGTCGGAAAGTAGGGTGAGGGCCACCCCAGATGTTTTGATGATGGTTTACGAAATCAAAGTAGGCATTTACTGTCAACGAGACCGACTGTCAAATGCGTGACGCGAAAAAATCACAACCGCATTTCATGATATGCCATAAGAACGTAAAATGGCACACGCAGAAGTAAATATATCTACAGTTTTAGAACGACTACGACAGCCTGGTTGTATATTGAAGATTTTAGAATGGGTAAGTGAAAGAAAAATATTTCTACGATCATACGTTCTACAATTATCCTTTTGCAGAACACATGTTTGGCAGCGATAACTATAGAATACTTGCTGGGCTCAAGATACAAATACGACGTCTCTGATAGTCTGATACGTACTGACACAATCGGTCTGGGTTATATCTATTATTTCGTGATATGTCTCGTCTTTTCCATTATGCACGTAACAGACCATAAGAATAAACTTCTAGAGGTGATTCTGCTGACAGTTGGAGCCGCATTTAACACAGCCAGTGGCCTGAAGATGTTAGAATGGAATGACAATTGGCATAAGGACTACTTTGACATGTATGACGTCACACCAAAAGGCATAACTTACGGATACTTCTTCGGAGTGCTCAGCCTAATTGTGGGTCTGCTGATGTTCGTAGATGCATTAAGAGAAATGATGAAAGACGCCGAAATTTTGAATGATATAAGAAAATAAAAATGTACGTTTTTTTATGGTGATGTATGTACCTATGTATTGATTAAAATAAATTGTTCCAAAATGATTGTTTTTTGATCTCTAATAAGTTCTGTAATCAGTTCAAGAAGATATAGTGCTTATTAGAAACAATAGGTTTCTAGTAGAAAGTTGTAACCTATATATTTCTGTAAGGAAAACAGTAAACACACGTTGAAAAAATGGTATAGCGCTAATTACCAACTGGTAAATGTAAACAAGGCGTTGTAACCATTACACACAGGTACTAAGTGAGACTAGTATATGCGATATACTGTTACAGCCAAGGTCTTGCATTTTCCGCGCAAATACGCGAGGAAACCAACACGCTCGGCACGAAAATAATTCATGCATACAAATGCAACAGATGAGTCGCTAGTTCAGAGTGACATCAATCAAATCAATTAAGTGCACCACTCCGAAACGTAATGACCAAAAGCGAGTGATTCATCGTAGTAATCAACGTTAAGACAGAAGAAGAACGTGCGTGGGTGTCGTTAGGTGGTTAATTAATTTATTTAACTGAAGGGTTAATGAAAGTCAACTGGTGGATTGGTTGGAACGAATTTTGACCAGTCTTGCGGTAGATGTGAGTGCAGAAGTTGTTAAAAAGTTATCCACGGTGGCTAATATAACTACGACGACGTATTACGACGTCCCGAAGAAGTTACACTTCGAGATGGATGAAGAACAGGAGAAAAATGACGGAGAGGTGACTAGCTTGCCGAAGAAACCTATGCGGAAGAGACTGAAGGATAATTGGCATGTTTTCCTGAAGATTCTGGAAACGGTATGTTTTTTAGATAGTTGTTATTGCTAGGATTAATTAAAGAATCTATTTTTGTGGTAGAGATACTTATCACCCTGTATATTTAACTTTAACTTAATGAGCACGTTATAAAATTTGATTAGCGAGACCTTATTTGTGACTTTCTTTTTGTTTTACTTTCAGGCATTGTGTATAGTCTGTATAGGCCTAATCTATGAACCAATAGCATCTCCAAAGATAACATCAGGCCATATATACCATCTAGGACTATTATATACAGGATTTTCCGGGTACATCCTAATAAATTGTGTTTTATTCACGACGTATCTTTTCAAAGAGAAAATTGGATTCAGAACGTCAGCGCTCTTTTCGATTTGCGGCGCTGGTTTGAATTTGGTGTCCAGCGTTTTGATTTTTACCGATAGAGAACACTTTAGAAATAGTATTTTTCATCCTCATATGTATCTTTTGCCCTTGCTTATGACGTGTAGCGCTTGTGCTCTTGTGAACGGTATAATCTTTGCAGTGGACGCTGTCGCCACGTTCAGAACAAAAAAGGATTTCGGTTGTAAGGAATAATGTTTAATTACTTTGAGTTGTCTAATTTGTAAATATAGAATTATATGTTATCTGAGTTGTGTACAAATTTATTGTATATTTTTTATATTATAATATTAAAACCGCTTTATGTTTCTTTTGTAGTTTTGTCGTTTCTTGTATATTGATTGTTTTTTTTTTATTATTAAAATTGCTTCTGCAATAAGACCAAATATCGTACTCCGTCCATGTATTGTAGATTTATTATAATCATTTGTATATTTGTATTAATTTAAATTTTATAATAATAAATATTGCTCCAAATTTAGTGTTATTTGTCCCTAAGTATAGATTTCTTCGAGCAGTACCTAAACTAAATATCTGGGGTGGCCCTCACCCTACTTTCCGACTATATCGTTGGTACAATGAAATATCTAAACACTTTTGAAATTATTCAATTTTGTAAAACCACAGCTAATCACATACATACATACACACATACATACATACATACATTTTCCAGAAATCATTGCAATGGACGCGTATTTCCGCGGAAATCTCGAATTTTTTTCGGTCGATTACAATACTTTCCTTCTAGGGTACTAGTCGGAAAGTAAAAACCAATAAATAGAATCCCTAACCAATAGACTTCTATAAGTACGTCAACAAGTGACGTTTAAAATGTCAAGATACAAAACGTCATTACTAAACACCTTTTCATGGCTGAACCTATGGACTTAACAAGAGCAGATGCTTGCGAACTAAGCGCAGAAACATGACCAAATTCAAAACATTGATCCAGGACCTGCATTTTATCTTTAAAGTCCTCGAATGCGTGAGTTAACCTAATTCTTTTTACGTATTCACCTGGTCCATAGCTCTTGTCCCTAACTTGCGTTTTAGCAATACAGATATCGCCGTTTTATTCCACCCAGTACCACTTGCAAGACTGTTTGGCAATAGCAGTGTACGGAAATTTCTATTCGACCATTGGTTTTATAATAATCAGATGTGTGAACAAGACAGACCCACTTTTAGAAGTTATATTGCTACTCATCGGTTCCGGCTTTAACTTTGCAAATGGGGTGTACTCCTTTATTTTTTTCGAGGAAAGGAAACAAGCACACGAGAGATTTGAAACAGCTTTACTGGTTGGAACGTGCACTATAACCTGTGGTTTACTGATGTTTTCTGATGTCGTACTGAGAATTGTGTCGTATTTCATAAAACGATATAAAAAGGCTTAGTTCAATAAAAAAAAATTCAACGTTTTCTGTGAGTTTTTGTAAGTGTAGTGTAGAGATTTCATTCACAGATGTCGCTGAGTTTTCAATCAAATTTGACGGTTAGAAAAAACTTGTCGACAAGAATTTTTAAATAGAATGGGTAATATATGTTGTTGGAAGCAAGATAGACGAAGAGGCCCTTGTAACGAAGTTAGATGGTTAGAATTTGTAAGCAAATTCACTAAAAAATTTTAAATTTCCCAATCAGCCCAAACTTTTTTAGGTTATGTGCGTTATATGCGTTATTTTTACGATTGTAGCTAGTCAATTAGGCTATTTCAAACCTTCAGGATTCTACATAGTGTTCTACTTTGTTCCAATCATGTATTTACTCGTGACATTCTACGATATTTTGGTGATTTGTACATACTACCCTATTGGTTGGCGAGCGTGGATATTATTTGCTATAAGCGCAACATTAATGTTCGTTTTATGTGCCGGGGCATCCCCTATAATTCTAGCGAACTGGTGGTTCGTCTATACGATTTTATACATAATCACAGCCATAATTTTTATGATAGACGCACTGTGCGTAGTCAGGTTAGTCTTTTGGATCTGTTTGTACGTTTTTAGTTGAGTTTTATCTAGATTGGTGGCGCTGTTCGCCCCGAAAACCCAAAGGGAAATGGATGACTGTTGCAACCCTTACTGCAATACGAAGTTCAGCCAAGTTGTACCTGCTCAAGAACCTGTTGAGCATGATTATGCTCAAACTAGAGAACCATACGAATTTGAAGGTACTTTTGGATTATTTTGTTTAAAAACTAAGAAGAAAAATAATACAGAAAAATACTTTTGCTAGTGTATGTACGAGTACGTACTTTTCTTTTTAGATGAAGAACAACCTAGGCATCACAATAGACGCAATCCAAGACACAGACATTCAGAAACTGACTATAATCAACAAGACCAACAAGACACTGTCTATCAAAAACTAGAACTGCCTCATATAATATCTGTTCCAACTACTAGTTACGAAATAGAGTTTGAAAGACAGTTGCAGAGTTACTCAACCAGTTTCTTTATTCATATGGATAAAGTAAACACAAACAAACATTTTGCAAGAAATAATAAAGAGAGAGGCCAACAAGAGTGCGTATTCATTCAAACCCCTTGCAGTTTTGCGGCTGTAACAGTTCTTTTCAGGATCTCGCTGAACCACTGCGCTGGAGATATGTTTGTACCTCCTGGTAGAACAAAAAACGTGATACCCATCTCAAGAATACCAACAATGAGGCAGGTAAAGCCCCAAGATATCGACATGACACCGCTGAAGTCGCCCTTTACTAAGAACGAAAGAGCTCTGATCCAATTCAAGCAAAAAGATGTAGATTTTAGTAGTAAGGAATAAATATAAAATCAGCAGGCTTTGTTTTATTTTGAAAATTCGTTACTAAGTAATCCATCTGCCAAAAAAATCGCTCAAAAGTCGCAACCAAAATTTTCGTGCGTTTTTCCTCGATGAAAACTAAAATCACAAGTGAAACGATGATGATATACAAGGAGCACACAAAGAATAGACACAACACAAAGAACAAACGCAATACTGGCACGAAAGGTTGAAAAATGCAAGCTTCTTTGAAAAACCAGAAGATGGCGTCCCCGCCTCAGAAAGGGAAGTTCCAAGACACGCTGAAACAAGCCCAAGCGCTGAAATGTAAGCCTGGCATGCAGTGTACCTGCTGTAATACATGTTCTAAGACGTCATCACCGACCAAAACAGCCCTAAACAACAACACCACGATTGCAAAAACTGAAAGTCCGGTGAAGACATGCCGATGCAGGCCATTTCCAAAGCCTGTGTTGCTGACAACGTTGAAAACCCAAGATGTGAACGAGATACCAACTAAAGACAACTATGACCCGAAGTACACGACACCAACAAGTGGCAACGTGTACAAAATCAATCCCTTGACGCCTCAGATGATCTCGATACAACACGATGTTCGTTGGTTGTTCATCATGAAGTTTTGGTTAACTAAAGAGTTTTTGTAGGGTCCTGACGATATAGATCTCTTGTGTAAGTATGGTGGCGTTAGCGATACGACAGACACTGTTTGGACTGTCAAAATAATGAAGGATGCTTGCGTGAGTACAGATGCCACGCTGTACAACTATTCAGCGCAAGTACAAACAAGTATCACCACGATGCTGAATGCTGCTAAGTTAGAACTGCTATTACCGAAGTGGTAAGTTGTTTCTTTGAGTCTATTGGCTTAAACTTACGGTTTCACGGTTTAAAATTCTAGCGAGAGATACCCAGAGCAAGATTGTAACGGAGATGCTGATTGTATACCAAAATGTAGACACGTTCAAGATGATACCACTAATTACCAATCGTCTACAAACAATTATCAGTCATTAAACAACAATTATCAACCACCAAATATTGGACCAGAAGCAGACAGTAAACAACCAGGGTTCCCTGAGAGAAAATACCAAGAATACATCAAATATCAACCAGCATTTCTTGGGCCTCAACCAGAAAGCAGAAATCTAGTGTTTCCTGGGGGAAAATATCAAGAATATACATCACAAGAACCTGTGCCTTACTACCAACAACAACCTATGACACCACAGATATACAAAGATCGAAAACCAACTGAACCAACTGTGGAATTCATCCAACCATACCAAGTCTGGGCCCAGGACAAGCCTATACAGACGTTCCATGGGGTATTGCAAGATAGGGCTGTACAAACTTTTCTAAATCAGCACGAAGCAAGTCCAAAGCAATCTTGCAGTGCTGCCACTAAACCCTGTCAACCTTTTAAGAAGCCCAGTAGGCAAAGACTTCACCAAGGCACTGCCAGTCGTGAAGATGTCTCGAGGAAGACTTCAAAGTCTTGTTGCTCGTCAAAACCTCGTAACCGCCCTGAGAAACGCTACCCTAGCATACCTTCTGATCACAATATTAACACCAATTCGCAAAAATACTATGGGCATTGCCAACCGTGCTTGGAAGCATCGCGAAGATTGCACCAGGATGCTTCTCAGGGATCTTTAACGCGAGAGTGGTGTCCTCCGACTTGTGTAGAAAGTGAGAGGAGGAAAAAAGATGAAGAAATTGGTAGAGTTCAGCGTCCAAATCGACAAAATAATCCTCATAGGGGTTGTAGGGATGGACAAAACGCATCTAAGCCTTCCTCTGCGGAATCTGAGTCCACGCTTGTAGATGAGAAGGATAGAAAGAGGTGTGGTGGGAAGAAGAGAAGACGGCAAAGTCCTGACGATCATGAAGACAGGAGGAAGAATAGGCAGAAGAACGATAAATGTTCGATAATGTAATTTGATATTTTTTCGTTCTGTTTGAAAATAAAGACAAAATTGTAAAGTATCTTAGAAGCCATCAATATCATTTTAGATATAAAATACATTACATACTTATCTACGCCTTACGGATAAGGTGTGATATCAAAATACCCATGACAGCGTTATCAGTAAACTTTTAAATAACTTTCGTTTGAGTTGACACAATCGCAAATTTCTTTACGTTTGTGTGAAACATCCACTGGGTTGTGATTGTGAAATATGCGGTTAGTTTTCCTGTGTAGATTTCCCATGATATTAATAATAATTTAGTCGTTGAAATGGAACACGACGTTCCTGACGTTAGGAGATGTTGTAAATGCATTGCTGCATCCTCTGGTGGGCGACAAACCCTTCTTAAGCGAATGTTCAGTACAGAATCAAAGGCAACCAGTCGATTTTCTTATACTTTATACCCAAGCCCAAACTTTACGTACAGCCTTTGCGGGAAAGAGTTTCTTTTGAAAATAGCACAAGTGGTAAGTAAACTATTACAAATCAAATAAAAACCGAAATAACCAAGAAATAACAACTTGATTTCTTTCAGCTAGTCTCTATTGTATGCGCTGGACTTTACTCAACAGCTGTAACAGTCATAACTCACAAAAATGATTACTCTATTTCATCACAGATGTTTCCGAATGTCGCTTATAGTTCCTACATAATAATCTCGAGCATTATAGCACTTGGTTATGCACTGGGACAAGTAATGCCAGAGTTGCTACAAAGGGCGTTCAACGCCATAGGGGCTATTCTGTTTTTCGTCGCAACTGGTGTCATAGGTCACGCCTGGTACAAATACGGACGTTTTGAACATCAGGAAGAAGAGTTTAGACAACCAGCAGACATGTTATTAGCGCTCATCATAACTACTGCTATTAATTTTGTGTTGTACGTCGTTGATGTTGGTATTAGTATAAGAAAGTCGTTGACTGGACACGCATAATCGAATAAATTCGAGTTTAGTATAAAATATAAACATTGTTGTTTCTTCTCTCTCCTTCAGTACGATGCGAAAATACCAAATACTCTAAACAAATGCTAAGAATAGATGTATCTGTATGGGCAGTACTCAGTGAGAAGTTATACATATATAAGTTAAACATACAACTAATTCATTCTGTATAATTTGCAAAGAGGCAAAAAATGTCTATGAATCATGATTGTACACCACAACGTGATGTCCCTAGACGAAATGCGAAATTAACGAGATTTTTCAGTACGGAATCAACAGCGAGTAATTTCAGGTATCAAAGTTATTTAGATCCAGGAGAAACTATTAAAAATTACGAGTTCAAACTGTACAATCGAGATCTAATTTTTAAATTAGTAGAATTGGTATGTACGATATTCATTATACTATATTATACAAAAAACATTTTAATATTTCAGCTCATGGCTATTATTAGTTCTGGTTTGTACTCCAGAGGGCTCTTCGTAATGCCATACGATAACACAAAGGAATCAACCATAACAAACCTGATGTTTCCAAACGTCGTTTTTAGTTCGTTCATAATAATCACAAGCGTCATAGCTATGAGTTATGTTTTGGGACAGAGAATACCAGAAGTGATAATACGAATTTTTAATACGATCGGAGCAATTTTGCATTTCATTTCTGCTACGATTACTTTCATAGTTTGGAATAATTTAAAATTGTTCAAAGAAGATGAAATATCGGCTGCTGGAATGCTATTCGCTCAAGTGTTTACGTCATTTTTTAATTCTGTGATTTATAGTTTAGATTTTTATTTGAGTCTAAGAGCAGCATTACAGCATGACGAATCTCTCGACCAATAATCACCTGTAGATTTAGGTTCTAATAATTTTGATTGGTACTGTATATCCAGTCCAAAAATAAAGTTGCATTACATGGTATTTCTCTCACTAGATGGCAGGTGTTACGTTCAGTGCAAAATACATATGTATTTTTTTGCGCACGTACTTATTATAAAAAAATAATAAATAAAAAAGCTATACCATAAAAAACTTACTTTTTCTGCTTTGGCTAAATTGATCCATAACTTCCTCCAAGTGGAAAACTTCTTCTGGTCGCTAAAGTTATACTTCATTTCCTTTGTGGCGTACCTCGTGCTCAAAGGAGACCGGTAATTACAAAATTCGCTATCACTAATCATTTCTTGATCCATTTTCGCGAATATTCAAAATAATTAAAACAAAAATCAAGAAACTCGGTTGTCTTATAAATATATAACCTACAAATCGAACAGCTGAGCCAGTACTGTCTAATTTGCATATCTTGACGAGCTGGTTGCCTAGTTATCAGTAACTACAGTACCCTTCACTTATATTGTCTATTTATTGATTTTTATTTGATGTTTTGTTATATAACATTAAATGTATATAGAAATAAATAAACAAATACACATGATTATTTATTTATTTATTTTCTTGTGGATATGTTCTAACAATACCCAAGTACACAAGAAAATATAGTCAGAAATAATAACACATTTTCATGTTTAGCACTGTATAGTGTTTTTCTTTATTTGAGGGGTTATGAACCTTGCATAATTCTTACAAAAGTGATTAGGTTTGTTGTTTGCGGCAATTGTGAAATTATAGTAATGCATAAACATGGAAAATAACACCGAAAAATATCGTGTACACATTTTAATTTAATAATTTTGTAAATTTCTTGCTTCTTCAATGTCCAGAATCGTTATTTCCGGTTTAACCCTTTGGGAATCCCTGGGATTCTTCCATTCGAAAATAACAGCAGGCTAAAATAATTACAAAATAGTATTTTCTTTCGTTTAATTTTATTTTAAGCTTATTTATATAACATCATTGTATTTTTGCGAGGTCAGTCTTATAAATCAATGACTTCTCATGTCCTTACTTTACTATTATGTATGTATTCTCCCATGTAGTCTTTTTTTATGTAATAAACAATGTTAATAATCTACAGGTTGTTTCTGAATATACCTACCTGAGTTCTAAACGTAATCTCATATTTTATGTCTACCAGAAACTCTGGATTGCTCTGGAATAAATAATCATTAGTTAATAATTTCAAACTTAACTCTGTATCGCTGTTTTCAAAAAATTGTATAACTACGATGTATCTCTTATACTTGTCAATAGCATAAAAAGTTATCTTCTTGATACCCATCAGTAGGTTTAATAATCTTGACTGTATTGTATAAAAGCCAACGTTTAGCACTTTTATATTAGCTGAAATGTTTGTTTCTGTATTAAATTGTATAAATTGTATAAATTTTACAACTTACCTATATAAATCTTATAGATTTCTCTGCATATTGTTGTGGAAAACTTATAACCTTGTAATGTTTCGTAATTCTTCAAGATCTTGTCTATTTTTGTGGCATCAATTTCGCCAAGAAGTGTTGCCAAAATGTACAAAGTTTTGTTAACTTTTATGCACCTTATCCTTTGGAATTTTGTTATTTTGAATAGGAATGGTAGTATATTTTCTTCTCTTAAATTAGGTGAAATGTTATCTACAAATTAATAATATTAATAATCCAGAGATAAACAGAATATTCCTTACATATCAAAATATGGCGATTTTTGTATACTTTTTCTGGCACATCATCGTCAAATAAATCAAATTTATTCTCGTTCTGGACTTTTGTAAGTTTATATCCAAACAAATTCTCTAAAATAATATCACGCTTAGTAATAATTGTAGTTAGCAAAAGGGTTTATAACAAATAACATGTCAAATACCTGATATTTCCTCATTAATTTTTCTTTTCATTGCACAAAGTCAACACAAAACATCACGCCTTTTATTAAATTAAACCTTATTGAGAACAAACAGTCAACTGATAAATACAAACACTTATAGGCTTGTTTGAATTCTTGTAAACCCGTTAGAAATAATTCTAACCGTTAGTTTATTTATAAGTGAAAGTGCTACTCGTGTATTTGCACCAAGATCTAACTGTACATTATGCAATTCTTTAATAGCTGGTTATAAAAACGAACATAACGGATTTCTATGTATAAAGCAAGGTCTAGGTTATCCCATTTTTGTGGCCATCGTGCTATTTTATACCCAATTGCAATTTATATCTAATGGGAAATAAATTAGTTGAAAAACATAAGGTTTACAAAAAAAACTACAAAAGAAAACTGATAAAAAACGAAGAAAAACTGGATGGTTATCGCCTCTGTTTTTGTCGAAAGGATACGAGAGAAAAACTTTTAAATGTATATAAGAGGTAATTCTTGGAATAGTGTTCTACCTGTTTAAGACCAGTTTTGTAAGCCTGAAAGGGAAAGCAAAAAAGAGGGTGTTTTTACTGCAAAAATATAAGAAATATTCTAAACAAATCCCTCAGTAAAGTAGCATTTCTTGGAACTGGTGCTTAAAGAGAGATATCATTAAATTTGTATAGAGAATTGCTTTGATTTTGTGGTGATGTAAAAAGTTTTAAAAATCTAATTATTACAATTCACCCTTTGGTAATAGATAGATTAGTTTAACAGATTAGTTTAACAGATTAGTTTAACAGATTAGTTTAACAGATTAGTTTAACAGATTAGTTTAACAGATTAGTTTAACAGATTAGTTTAACAGAAATATATACATTCAAAGTTTGGGTAGAATATAAGTAGAATTGTGTAGTGGAATGTAGAATATAAGTATAATTTCTTCACAATTGCATAATTTTGTTAATCTAAAAACACAACATGTGCAAAAGAAAACCTTGCTTTTTAATATTTATTAGTGTCGTTTCGAATTCCTGAGGTTTAATATTTTTTTGTCAAACCTCTTAGCACACGTAAAATAATTGCCCGTAAGTGCGTAATGGACCCTTGTCGTCATTGTACTTTGTCATTGATCATTTACATAATACCTAACTTAACCTTCTGCCTGAAAATACAGAAAAGTAGGGGGAAATAGGCACTTAAGTTCTACGTACACCTAGTCCGTGGATTTACCTGACACAAATAGATATTTTTCTGATACCGGTAACGCAGTACGCTTAAAATTGTTGGAATACCTTTAGCTTTTTCACGACTTTATTCTTTTAGTTCACAATCACTTATTTGCGAACACAATAGGCGATTGTCTGCCTCAAGTTGGTTGTTTATGTAAGTCGAACCATCGATGTTGATGAATAGGTGTTAAAAATTTGTTATGGTGGCTACAGAAGAATATTTTCAGTCTTGAATCTCCACAGGAACAAAAACATGCTCTTGCCAGTTTCGTTCTAGATTTTAAAGTGTTTAAAAATGAACGTCAACTTTGATAGGTGGACATTTTTGAAGTTAGTCGAAGTGGTAAGTTTGTTTCTTATTATTTTTACAATTTTTTCATTACGTTTTACAAAAATATCCGTTCTGGCCTCCACCCAAGTTTCTGGAAACCTTCTTCAACTTCATAAAGCCACAGACATTCTGTATTCTAACCTAATGTCAGTCAAAATTAGGCTCTCATTGATCTAAAAATTGGTTTAAAGTCACTGGAGGATGAGTTGGTATCAGTTTGGTCAAAATCGGTTTAACCACTAAGAAAATACATGTAACATTAACCACTTTTGGTTGTCAGATTTTTACCAAGAACAAATCCAGTTCGTCCCCTGGTAATTATAAATATTTCGACGAAAAACAGACAGAAAATTAAGCAAAAACAAAGAACATTTGACAGAGACGGAGTAATGTAAAAAACAACAGATCGTTTAAGATATGCACCTAAATAGATACATACATACAGTGGTAAGATACATACGTATACAGTGTTTGAGATCGGAGGTCAAAGCAATTTTCGAATACAAATTGCATGACTAACACATAATTGTATTGAAAAGAATAACTGGGCTGCTTTTTTCTCCTGCTGTAAAAAAACTGTACATGTATACATATATAAAACACGATATTGTTGATCTTTATGTTCTAAGATATTCAAGTGAATGACTATGTAAATTTTATTAGTACCATAAACAATTGTTTTGTTAACTGAACTACTCCTTGCTTTGTTTTTGTCGGGAGTTATATAATTATGAACGTCCGTGAGAAAAAATAATATAAGTAGAAGACGTATAGGTGTGGTCAAATTCTAAAATATCTGTTGACTAAACAAGGGCAGACAAACGTTTCAATTTTCAAGCAATTTACCATAAATTCCAACAACAAAAACACAAACCATGACACCAGACGGTTCCTGACTACTTCTTCTTGGTTTCAGTGCTTCACCATCGCTTGCTTAACATGCAAGCGCATCACAGACGATGAGGCATCTCGACTATTCTTGTATCTCCAAAAAATATCAAGAGAATGGAGCTTGCTGACCAATGTAACATGGGATCAACTTGGGTCAGCAGTTGCTGACGCTACTTACGGTGGATATGTCATAATAACAAGTGCGCTGTTCATAGGAAGATTATTCGGGGAATTACCGACACCCAGAAGGATAACAGAGATCGTCCTGTTGCTTCTAGGCGCCTTCTTGTTCATTGTTTTAGGTTGGTTGATTGTTTAAAATCGATCTTCTTAGATTTCTCTATGTCTTTTTGTGTTTAGGTGGATTGGAACTAGCTGCTTTGGATTCAGTTCCTCAGGATTTAGTGGACAATGCTGCTGTTATTGGTGCGTTATCCTTGGCGACTGCAGCGTTGTTCATCCTGGATTTGGCAGGACCTCGAGGGAAAAGAGATGTAAAGGTTTTAAAAGTGGAAGGGAAGCCGCGTAAATCTGATGTTTACGTTGTCGAAAAACCTCAGATCAGCCAGATTCCGAGATTGGACGCTGAGAAAATCAAGATCCCGAACGGCAAGGATACGAGTGGGACGAGGAATGGTCAAAATGGGATACCGAAAAACGGGCAGAACGGTTACCAGAAGATGAAAGACACGCCCCAAAAATTTGATATATACGGGAAGGATTACGATACAGGAAGTGACGAGGACTTGAAGGATATCGTTGAACATTCCCCCGTTTGGAGTAAAATTAGAAAAGGCCAATACGTCATGCCTTCGTTTTGGTATCCCAAGCAAGGAGAAGATACGGTGGATAGACCTCCTAGTAGTCCTGGAGATCCTGGATACGTACAATACACTGCTAAAAGATGGGGGCAACAGCAGACCAAGACACCAAGACACAGTCCAACAGAAGTATAGAAAAATAGCATAAGAAATATATATGCTTGTTAGTAGTTATATGCATTATTTAAGAATAAAGTTTTTAATCCTTCGAAATTCATCATTTTCGTGAAAATTTGTCAGCCTTTTTCTATAGGCGTTTATAGTGCATAAGCCGTTCATACCATTGATCTGCAAATTGGAAATACATATTTAAAAGCACTGAAGGATGAGCTGGTATCAGTTTTCTCAAAATCTGTTGAATTCCTAAGAATACATGCAACATATGCCACTTCCGGTTATCAGATTGTCACAAAAAACAATTCAGTTCGTCCTCTGGTAATTCTAAATATCTGTACCAAATTTCAGCCCAATCTGTTGTAGCGTTTGGGTGATATTGTGTTCACAGATATACATAAACACAGTCATTTTTCAAAAATCATTGCTATTCGACAAAAACAAACCCAGGTATAAAATCATTTTATTTCTAATATCTCTGAAAATAAAACATACACCATAAAAATATATAACTATGACAATAACAAAAAGATACATTGATCATTAGATAAAATAATGTATGTACTTAGATATAAAACGCATAAACTAAATGACAAGATAATATACATACATCTAATCAGAATAAATACGCCAAGAAGAAACAAGATATTCAGAGATTCGAGAACAATTAAGAAAAAAAAAACAAAGATAAAATAGAGACAAATAAAACATTACGAAATAAATAACGTATTATACAAAACTACTTCGGACTTCTAGACTTCTGCATCTGCTCTAGATTGATATATTGCCTAACCAGCCTCGATATTTCATGAGCCTGCTCAGTCTGCAGTCTAGTGACCCTCTGTTGCAACAGATTTCCACACTTCATATCCAAGAATAGCGCCCCATCTTCAGATTTGACTTTCCTGGTCGAGATGACCTCAGCAAACGGCCAATGCTGGATAGTTTCGTGTGTCATCATATCCAAGAAATGCACGCCTTTGCGATTCAACGCCAAAATATGATCCTGCCAATCACCCAGTTCACCAGTCACCCTTTTAACAGCAAAGAAAGAGCTCCCAAACAATTGCCAATTGGACAAAACTTGCAAAACCTTATGTTTTGCTCTTGAGACTGGTAAAGTCGACGCTTGACCCCAGGAGGTTTGCACAAGAGCTAACCACTGAGGAGGTCTTGGTTCCCTAAGGCCTAACACCGGCTTCGGCAGGAGGAATTTCACCTCCTTCAAACTCGGTGAGTGGTTCAAGTCAGCAGCTCGATGGAGAAGTGCTGCAATCAAAGCCATGTCCCTAATGATACTTGGTGGTAGATTAGGGTTCGATAATCGTAGTAAAAGACCCTCCAGATAGTCAGGAGCGACTTGGTTGAATAAAACTTCGGTGTACAAAGGACTAGCATCGTGTTTGAGCTGATGGTACCACACGGACCTGCAGAAGATCAAATAGAACGGGTGTGAAGCCTTGTGGAGCTCTGTGGTAACATCCAAGATGTATTCATCAGCTGCTAAAGGCATTGTGAAGGCATCTCCTTGCACTATGCAATACAAACTAAATTCTTGCTGTTCAGCTTCAGTATTCACGCCGATCAGGCTGCACAGCTCAGCTATGACATCAGCAACGACTGTACTGCATCTCGTGTTGACCACACGTTCAGCCCCTCCTGGTAATCTGTAGATCTGTCTTCTGGCACTGCGTCCTGCACTGACAGCTGTGACTTCTTCCACTGAGGGTACATTTTTGCGTCCACCGCATCGTTGTGTTTTTCTTAGGTTGCTCAAGCATACTGCGGCTGTTCCATGGCAGATTCTTCGTCTGTCCGAAGCCGCACTTGACAGGTGTTCGGTTAGATATGGAAGGAGTGTTTCTGAACATGCGAAATAAGCAGCCACTATTGACAGGAGTCGCCAGGCTCTCTGGCACGATTCTGGCGAGTCGGACTTGTTACTGGTCGTTTGTTTCATCAGCTGGCAGTAGACTTCGTCTCGTAAGGACATGTGTTTGTGGCAATGCTGAAAAGAATAAAGAAATAAGACAAACTCAATAAGACAAGAAGATGGAAGGTACTAGTTATAGCTGACAGTGTGTTAGACAGACTAAGTAATAAACTTGTCTTAGTTAAGAAAATGTTAAGAAATGTTGTACTTTATAACTAGAAAGAACTGAATTACATTGAATTAGGTCAGTTCTTTCCACGAAATTTTCCGCGTATTTTCGCGATTTACGTGTGGTGTGTGCATTTGTATTGTGTAACGAAGTGTACTGCGTGATTTGGTTCATATTTTGGATGTAGAACCCGAACGGTGAGTGTATATTTTGTGAATTTCTATTGCATGTTTTTTTCGTATGAGTTTTCATATCATGTGGTCGGTGTTTTGACAGGTCGGGTCTTGATATAAGTATGTAGTTTTTGGTGGATATGTATTCGGTTTTATGCAATAATTTAATTAATTAAGTGTATCAGTTTTCTGGAATTGTAACTATACGCAAGCGTGGAACTTTACTAATCATATGAAATGAGCATTGCTTTTTTAGAAGACCTGTTGGTCTACCATTGTTTCACAGATCTGTTATACTATAAATTTATACAGAGATTGACATACGCTGTATACACACAATGCCCTGGTCATACTAGGTTGTTTTACTAGCGCGATAGTTGCTACTGGCTGCTAACAGCATAGTGTAACCACTCAGCAGCGCTGTTTTACCAGTTGGCGAGTGAGTTTAGCAGCAGCCAGCCCACCAGCGCTTGTTTAACTTTTATAGCAACCAGCATGAGTGTTAACTCAGGAAATTATGTATTTTTGAAATGTCTTTTATAAATATTATGGCGTAGTAATATTCTATCAATATACAAAGAGGGCTTTAAGCGATACAGCTGTTAAAATACTGATCACATAATGAATAGTCGCCAGCTGATTGGAATCAAAATGTGGGGTGGTTACACTACGCTGTTTTAGTATTTTTATTAATAAATTGGATGGAAAACTGATTGAATTATGTTTGTGTTTGAAGTTAATATAAATAAAACATTAAATATAAAGTAGAAACTAAATTATGGATAAAAGGAGTAACTTTTGAATTGACTAGACCTGAAAGAGATTTTTTATGAAAATATATAATTTAATTCATAATAATTGAAATAATGATTTAATTAATAATTAAAATAATTTTGTAAATAACTAATTGTGGTAGAGCCATTAACTTTTTAACTAACTATGTACTTCTAAAATATAGAATTTCTAATTTTATTGTTATCGTGGCCTTGCTTATGTTATTTACACTCGTGTACAGTGCCTTCAAAATTATTGTAGTCATGCTCAACGCAGGTAGTCAATAAAACCCCACAAATTGGTATCAAATTAATGAAATATTTTATGGTTGCGACGCCTTTACCTGGGTAAAAGATAATACATTGTTTCACTGTTGTATGTACCTACCTGGTAACATATAAAATGCACCAGAAATAGTTGATCTTGTAGATTGAACTGAGGCTTGCTGGTAGTAGCCACCAGCGGCAGCAAAACTTTTGCTGGTAAACAGCGTAATGTGACCACAAAATAGCCGCTGGCTGCTGTTGCCCAACCCTGTATATAAATCTGTACTTACCATTAGTACTGTGTAGACACATTTGACTTCTGACATGTCAGGGGTTAAAGGTAAGTCACCGCAGTATCTCAATATGCATTCAAAGCATTCAATTGCCAAAGGATTTAGTTCGTGCTCGTCCAGTCTTAGCAAGGAGCTGTCTAGAGGTACCGGTTGCCATTTTACCAAGTCGGTATGATGTTTCCAAGTCCATTCCTTGCGTTTTTCTTTGTTCTTCATCGTCGAATCTATCTTTAACATTTCTTGCCTGAAAAAAAAATAACACAATAAATTATCTATATAACATGTATAACACCAATAAATACAACCTATTGTAATTATTATAATTGTAAGTGCTCATCTTTATGGAGAAGTAAATAAAGACAGCGCAAGGTTTTTGTTGTTACTGAGTCAAACTAAATAAGGTATAACTTTCATTTCTGCATCAACGAGTCACTGAAGCATGGCAGGTTTGGCCAATTTAAAAATTGCGCGCGAAAAATTAGTTATTTAATAATTAGTAACGTAATAATATTAGACAATGGTGTACCTCTTGCGTATGTGTTTCCATAGGACACGCATTTTGAAACATACCGCAGACATGTAGGACGAAATGCACTCACTGCTAACCAATACAGGTTCTTAAGTTGGACTGCTTACTACGATATTAAGATTTCTAAAGCGGGTGGGAAACAAAAATTGCCGCGATTGTTTCACACCATGCGAGATTATTATTGTATAGTTTACTTTTCTTTTTCGCCTGGGAATCGAGTTTATGGATTATACGTACTTATAAAGTGTCATATTTTTTATATGGACGACTGAGATGAACTAGATTTTTGTTTTAAGACGTAGATTGATGTCCAACATTTGTAAAACGGTATAACTCAAATTTAACACTTTCTACCTAAGACATTTCCCACGATTTTTTACGCTAAATCAATTTAGGAATAACAGTACTTACAGTTTGTGCTGGAAAAAGTGTTTTAGATCTTCTAACATCTTACAGGTCCGTCGCAATCAAAGGATTATGTCTTTATGATGATAGAAAATGCACTCTATATATATTATATTGCAGAATTACTGTTATCTCATGAAAAATTTACACGATTTTTATGATGCGATTCCATTGCATGTTGTGTGTACTTGTCCATTGTATTAATTGCATGAATAACTTCCGTGAATAAATATAAGACCGTTTCTTAAATATTTCTAGAAAATTAAATTCTCTATCTGATAGACTAATTATATCACATTTAAAATGTTCGAGTTTTTGCAAATTAATATCATATTCCGTTTTTTTTTTTAAGATTCCATAAGATAACCGATAACCTACGAAAGTTTCATTTCTTCATAGCTCAGATGTAACCGTACCAATATAACTTTCGAACTAGAAGAATGGCTGAGAAATGCGGTTTTAAGAAACATAGAGATAATTCTTAGAAAACTAAAAATTAAAATAACTTTATTACATGAATATCTCTGAAAATGCATATGAATAATTAAATATCTGGGGTGGCCCTCACCCAACTTTCCGACTACATTATTGGCACAATGAAGTGTCTGAACACTTTTGCAATTATTTAATTTAGTAAAGCCAGAGCCATCTCTGAACACTACCTAACGTCAGTTTCAGTGACAGAATTATAATTGTCATACTGACATTTAATGTCATGTAATGTCAGTGGCATTGACGTTTGTCAAAATCTGACAATTTGCAATACAACCACGAAGGCTGTGGATTCTGTCAAACTGCTTCTAGAAACCCTTATAGCGCCTAAACCGTTCATCCCACTGATCTGCATCTTTGTATACATATTTAAAGTCACTGAATGGCAGGCTGATATCAGTTTGGACAAAATCGGATAAATCCCTAGGAAGACGCTTGTAACATTTGCCACTTCCGGTTGTCAGATTGTCACCAAAAACAATCCAGTTCATCCCCCAGGAATTATAAATACGTATATCAAATTCCAGCCCGATCCATTGTTCCGTTTGGGCGCAATCGTGTTCACAGACATACATACATTTTCCAGAAATCATCGCAATCGATTCAGGGGACCTCCGATTACAATACTTTCCTTGTAGGGTGAAACTAGTCGGAAAATAAACTATGTAATAAAAGATATACCATAGCAAAATAACAAAGTCTACTTCGGATGGACCGGAAGTGGCGATCATCATGAAGATATTTTAAATAAAAAGATCGTTATAAACAAACTCTACTGTCTGAATTTCAAAGACGTACAAAGACTAAAACTCAAAAAAGTTTTAACAAGCCACTTGCATGGAATATCCTGTATACAGATTTAGATAAACAATCTCTCCTCCTTTTTTAGTACAAACAAAAGAAAGTTCTTGGAATGTCCTTATCGGTATTTGTAGCATACTATTTTTAACACTAGCAGACATGACGAGAAATTCAAACCGAACCATACAGAAGTTACTCTTGTTTTTATCGATTTGTTCCTTTGGGATTGTCAAAAATATATCATATTGACCATCTAATTGAATTAATCAGTTCATACTTAGAAAGCTAGTATAAAATTTCATTACATAAAAGCGGCATTCTTTTCGGAAATCATCGAACGAAAAAAAATTCTGCTCAAAGAATTCAGTGCTCTATTGTGTTTTGTGTTCCTTTATATTAGTTACGGAATTACATCTTAGTGGCGTTGCCCTACATTCTTCACTCCATTTATTCGGTAATTATTTCTAATAAATGCTCCACAACACCAACCAGAAGAAAACACACTTAATTTGAATTGTACGAATCGCAGATAATTAAATTCTTGTATATCCTGTAGACCGCTAAATTTTCATGCGCTACATACCACTAAAGGCATTCAAGTTCAACAAACTTCTTTCGTGTTGTTATTCCATCAATTTACGAAGCAATAAAACACGTTTTACACCAAAATTCGACAATCAAAATTTATCGATTTTTGAAGAAAAAATACTTACTCTGACCCATTCCTGAAGTGATTCATTGCGAATTGCAACAAGGAATACTTCCCTGTATTCGGGACTGGACTACTGGGTGATTCTACCATTTCTCGTTTCGAGGATCTGGTTATTTCTTGTACAGGGGAAACGCTCTCCACAGGTTCTAGACGCTCCATATGCTGTATCTTTGGAGGTGGAGATGATTTCGCCTGCAACTGTAATAAAGAATTCTTGTTAAGTAAATATTTACCGTGTGTATTGTTGATAAAAACATGTATTTATTGTTTCGAGGTCTTTAAACTCTAAAGAAGCGGATGTTAAGAATTAGTTTAAACAGATATATCCTATATTGTGTAATTTTTTGATACAGTGGAAGTGATTAATTACGAGTTCTGCAGAATAAGCAGAACTTTCTCATATTATACAGGTTTCATCTCATATTATCCAACGTGACATTTACAGGTAAAAAGATTGATGAGCTAAACATGGATTAATAGATTTCTGAGCTGGTATAAATTATTTATACTTTCTATTATTCTCGTATTATGTTTGGGGGCAAAATTTTTGTTTAATACGACACAAGTTGCTTCGCATTTCAGTCCTTTATCAGAAATCAACAGCTCTACTGTGGAACTTTCTCCTATCTTGCTTTTTCTGTTAAGTTTAGAAACTCACTTCTTTTAGTTTGTATCGCATGTTGTATCTTAGAATCTTAGTAACATATGTTGTATTATCTAATTAGATGCTATATTTAAATGATGATCTTAGTTTGTTTTTCAACGCTTTACATACTAAACAAAACACGTTTTCAAGTGGTTATATGACAAGGGTCACCTTCATATTGTATGTTTCTTGAAAATAAACTTATAAATAATTATAATTAATCGTATAATTAAGTATAGATAAAACTGGATTCTACGTAACGCTTTACTTGAATGGTATCAGATGGTGTTTCTTAAGAATAACCGTTGGTTCATACAGCATATGCCGCATTTAACTTTTATACCGTGAATTTAATAGGCAACATGTTGCGAACCTGAACAAACTTTATACGGGATAAATTAGAACAACTAAAAATCTCAATTGCAAGGAGTTTTATGCTTGCATACCTCTTTGGTTGTTACTATTTGTGATTGTTTATCTTTAGCATCATCCATATTATCCTTCACACCATCTAATTTTTCTTTTTTAAACACTACAATCTCCTTTTTCAGTTGTTTATCAACCACCGGAACACTAGTATTGTTATTCACATCCTTCTGCTCTTTAAGATTCTCGAATCTAGCCAGAATTTCTTTCACGGACACTTTAGGCTCTGAACCTTCCTCGGGGATGGTCTCCATACGCGGTGCTCCATTCTCAGGTTTCCTATCGACGTTTTTCTCGCGCTTATCGCAGTATTCGTTGGTGACATATTCGTAACAACTCTCGGAGTTGCTCGACTCCGACTTGGTCCAGGAATGCAAACTACCGCAGGTGGTCTGGTGGCTGTAAACTTCACATTTCGACGCAAAACTCTTCGATTCGTTGTCGGAATCGTCGCTAAGGCTTTCACTGGGATTCGAGGAATTTACCAATGAATCCAACGAGTTCGTTTTGAACCGTATTTCGGTCGGTGTACGAATCTCTTTGAAGCTTTGGTACGTTTCGGATAATATCTTGTTGTTCCTGTTCATTATTTATCGCACTGTGGTGAACGCGCGTGATTTTAAACACGGTTTGAGTATTGTTAAAAGCATTGTCGAGTGTCCGGGCGCAACTGTTTGAGGTACGAACGGATGTACACGATGACCGTGTTTCTACCATCTCTTCGATACGTTGCGGTAGGCCGGTTTTTCGACCGGGAGAGTCCGCTGTCGAGTGCAGTTATCGGACGCAAGCGATTTCTTAAAATCTTCACGCTTTATCCGCGATATCTCGAAAACCAAGCAATTTCGTATAGAGATATATGCAGTTCAATCATCTTAAAATGGTCGAATTAATCGGAAATGACATCGAGAACTTCAATTTTCGGTTATTTTTTGCGGAGATTTCGACGATACGTTAGACAACAAACCTTTGGATTTTGGTCGATATCTCAAAAATTACGCGATTTCATATAGAGATATATGCGGCTCAATCGTCTTAAAATCATCGGATTAACCGGAATTGATATCGAGATCTTTAATTTTCTGTTATTTTTGCGGAGACTTCGATGATGCGTTAGACAACGAACCTTCAGGTTTTAGTCGATATCTCAAAAACTACGCGATTTCATATAGAGATATATGC
Organism: Aphodius granarius; assembly: GCA_963971325.1. Lineage (NCBI taxonomy): Eukaryota > Metazoa > Arthropoda > Insecta > Coleoptera > Scarabaeidae > Aphodius > Aphodius granarius. The sequence continues at coordinate 8,306,125 of OZ020227.1, read as the reverse complement.
AGCTCAATCGTCTTAAAATCGTTGAATTAACCAAATTTGACATCGAGATCTTCGATTTTCGGTTATTTTTTTAGGAGACCAATGATGGGTTAGACAACGAACCCTCGGGTTTGGGTCAATATCTCAAAAATTACGGGCTTTCTGATGGAAATTGAAAAAGATAACCTTGAAATAAGTAGTTTTTGTTTGGAGATTCCAATTGGCAGGCAACGAACCTGCAAAAAATGTGAAACTATCGTTCTAATGATATTATGCATTTCTTTCGCACTTCTGTTGGTTCTCGTTTATGTCGGGTGAAAGTACAATACGTGCTAGAATGCCATGGATGAGCAGTGCGCGAATACATAAGTCGTTTGTCTCACGGTAAACGCAAACATAAAGAAATTGGTATTGATTAGAAACTTAATTACGGAAATCGTATAATATGATGTCTGTAGAGTCGATCAATTTTATATCAGGTTTACAGAAAGCGTGTAATTTTAACGTTCGGCGTTTGTTGTTCAGCGGCAGATGCTGAAGATAATTAAACAGATTAAGAATGGTATCAAATCGACAATAATTGACTTCTTGAAACCATAATGTATAAGGGATCTATATAAAAGATCTTTCAGGTCAAAGTAACTCGAAAGGCCAGTGGCCTGCGACGAATATAGTAATTACAAGAATATTCAAATGATCACCTGCTTTTAATAACAATTTATGGTGCTGTGAATATCCAGATCACTTATTCTCTCTAAAATATGCGCGTTATTTCCTCGTTAATTCCAGTTTTCCTATTTTAAATAATTCCGATTCATACAATCTTAGAATTAAAACATCTAATTGTCTGTTACCTATGTATAAAGTTTTTACAGTTTTATTCATTTATAGTTACAGTTATCTTGATCAATATCTCGCGACAAACACCGACTAAATTAATTAAATAATCGAATAAACTATTCGTGTTATTTTTCCCGGCGCTCAATTAAGCCATGTTGAAGCCATCACTATTTAGCTAGCCGTTAATTCGTAAGCATTAGCTAGCCACTGTCCTAGATAACCTAACAGTGTACCTAACAGTCGCGCCTCTAGGTCATTAAAACTATTAGACCTCGTCTACGAGTCTTAAGCATGACTATAAACACAATACGCACGCGGCGTTGTATATCAAACCTGTATTGTTAAGGCGCACACACACTAAAAGCGTTAAAAACATATCTAACTTGGAGGTGGCTTACCTTTCGGTTTTCCATGCAGAACTTTGACACCATCTCACTTAGCTGTTGCGCCCTGGCTACGTGGAGATTGAACCGACCTTGAGGTGCCTCAACGCTGACCGTGGTAGGTCTGGGCGCTGTACACGAGCCAATTTCACCGAGAGAATAACTCTTGATGACCTGTAAGCTGTTGGCTTCTTTTTTCACTAGATGGACACCCCAGTGTGACAGGGCGAGGATTTGCACGTCAGATAACTATTGAAGAATGATTATTAAGTATTCAGCTAGTGTTTTAATCAAGGAAAGACATACCTGAGCTGCTCCGGACACATGAAAAAGTCTTGCAAAGTACAAAGGCCAAGTTCTAGCCAACTCAACGACGTTCCTCTTGATGTTGGCTCTATGGGGACTGTTGACATTCTCTGCCGTGATGCCGTAACCCGCGAGCATTGCAATTCCAGCTCGTTTCTCATTTTGGCTTAGCCGAATGCAGGCTGTCACCCCGTAGACATCGGAAACTATCTGGCAGAATATCAGGTGTAAAGCTGGTGGTGTTCCTAAAGGTTCTAACGGTGTAAACACTTCCTTTCGCACTCTTAACAACCAAGAGACGCGATTGTATGTTATACAAGCCGAATTGCCAAGGGGCAACAACTTTGGGGTCGTAGTTGGTGATTCTTGCCTCTTTACAGGGGTGTTTATCGGAGAATTTGCAAGCGGCGGTGTCTGGATTGGACGCATGAACTCAGGCCACTCTTGAACTGGAAGAAGAATGTAACGCCGTTGTGCAGGTTATGTCACCATATGATATTATTACTATGCTAGTAAAAGTGATCGTATGAAAGAGAAAGTTATCTAGAGTGGGACTGATCTATTCTGAGATGAACCTCAGGGTAAATTACAGACAGTATTTTGAAGCGAGTTACATAAAAATAACCACCACCAATCGATTTACTAGACAACGAGTACAAACACCACCAACCTTCGTTTCGTTCTGTCTTTTCTGTATTCTGCGTGGACACGGAATGTTTCTTATCCCTCTCGCGGCTCCTCTCCGCGTTTTTGCTGAACTGATGCGATCTAAAGGTGATCCTCTCGTTCCTCTCCGCAGCATCGATCTTTCTCTCAAACATTTTCTCGTTATTATTATCCCATCTTTCCTTCCTACCATCAATACTGGAGTCAGCCTGGTCCCAACCGTCCTTCTTCTCCTTATCCTCGAAATCCTTGAAATCCTTGCTCCAGGAGATCCCATCGTCCTGTGTCTCCTGCGTCACGGAACTCTGGATATCCCAGTTTGCGCTGAACGAGTTCCTCTTGGAGTTATTCTGCTGGTTCACTCTATTCTGATGGACACCAAAGGTATCCCTATCTTGTCTCTGCGCCATGAAGGAGTTTTGCTGATTGTTGAACTCTTGTTGGGGTTGTGGCCGCACTGGTGGAGGCGGTGCTGGTACTGATGGAGCTGGTGGTAAGGAAGAAGGTCCTATAGGTGGGGGTGGAGGACCAGGCTTCCAATTTGAGCTAGCCCAGCTCTGTTGTGTGGGCGATTTAGCTCGTTTTTGAGTTACGGGACTCGGTGGTGGTGAGTTATCGATATTATCATCAGTCTCACTTCCCCAACGCCCGGCCAATTGCTGCTCAAGCATCATCTTCCTCGTGTCTTCTAGTTTATTCACTACCCTAGCTGGTTTCTCAACTTTGGAGCTTGTTGAACGCACTGAATGCGTAGCAGTGACTTGCTCTAGCCTTTGCCTCATCTCCGAGGACAACTTCAACTTACCAATCGATCCAGGGCTTGGTCGTGAAGCTCCTACCTCAAAACTTCTCCTCGTGGTCTTTGGTGCCTTTTCTGGTTCTTTCACCACCTCAAAATCAATCTCCTCCCAATCAGCAGAGTTCTGGGTAATATGGAAACTGGACATGTGACCATTAGCCACGATGACACCTTCCTTGTTCGGTGTTATCTTCCTTTGGTTCTGCCTAAGTTTGAACTGCATGAAGTCTTCACCTGTTTGAGGCACATTATCGTCTTTTGGTGGAGGCCACCTCCATTTCCCAATGCGGACGGTCTTAGCACGACCATAAGGATCCATAAAAGGTCTAGCTTCCGAGGGATCACCTTCGTGGAGAGGTGGGGGCATTGGTGGTGGGATTGGTACACCATTTCTACTAACGATGCTAACTGATGATTCAGCGCTGGCTTTCCTGGAGTTGTAATCCGGTGAAATTGATTTCCTTATGCTTTTCTTTCTGGTTGGTGGCGAGGAGGGTTGGTGTACTTGAGCCTTGACAGTTTGGACGTTTTGTTCTTTCTCAGCAGCTTGTTGCGTGAGCAGTTGTTGTAATGCTTGATTCTGTGCTAGCAACTGCTGCTGGATTTGGATGTTCTGGGCCATAGCTGATTGCAGAAAGGCCCTCTGGAGGTTCTGCTGATACGCTGTCATATCTGAAGCATTCCCTGGTAGACCTAAACCTTGGTACATGCTTAAGATGTCCTGTCCTGGCATCAGAGGCACCATCATTGGAGGTGGGCTAACTAGAGGAGTCGGAATCAAGTTAAAATTCGAACTCCCTGGACCAGAGTTTTGATGCGTAGTTCCACCCCCTTTGATACTTTCAACCAAGTTCATATCAGTCAAATTCTTCAAGCTATCATTGATGAAGATTGGTCTGAATAGATCGCTGATGTAATCATCGACATTCCCACCAGTTTCTTGCGAGGAACCAGCTTGATTTGTCAAGTTCTCAACTTCCTGATCGAGTACTGAGCTTGATTGGCTAGCTGATCTATTCCTGTGACCTCCCCCTTTGATGATCTTCGACAAGACATCAGAATCATCGAATTGGAAGTCGTTGTGGATTGGATTGAGAATATCGTGTAAGAAATCATCAAAATCTTCTATCTTGTCATCTTCGATCTGATCACCACCTTTGATGCTAGCTGCTAAAGACCTAGCATCACTTAGCTCATCAAGGTTACCATCTAGCACAGGGCTGAAGAGCTCATCCAAGAACTGGTCCACGTCAGAGGCCTGACTGGGAACTCGTACTCTTCTAACATGACTCGCCAAGCTCGGGGCTTCGCTCGTGTCAGACATAGCAGAGCTCCTAACAGCAAACTCACTCCTTTCAATCTGAGCTCTGCTAGAATGCGACCCAGGAGGTGCTTTCTTACCAGAATACTGCGATTTGATATATCTGGGACCTCCTCTGTGAGATGTGGATACACTGGAAACATCTTGGTACTCAAAATCCATCTCTTGCTTGATATAACTCTGGTTTGCTATGACCGGTTTGATCGGTGCGTTTAGTTGCTCAACAGAGTGATATCTATCGTTTAATCTCGACTGGCTCAAGCCTAGATCAGCTAATGGTGTTGGTTCTGGCTCGCTCAGCAAGTTGTCTAAACTCCTAGATCTTGCTCGCTCTATATCGAAGTATCTTTCGTTCAATGCCGAATTTCTCGAGAGGGCTTCATGAGATGGCTTCCTTGACGGGGTGTTTGAGTTCCTGGGTGAGTCGTGTTGTGGTGAGTACTCTCTTTGATCCCTTGAGCTCTTCCTCGAAGGTGGTAGCATCTGACTTGGTGAAGATTGTCTTGATATCTCCCTTGACATCTCCCTGGAAATTTTCCTTGACATTGCTGACGGTGGTTCTGGAGGGGGGACTTGTGGTCTTGCCAGAGCGGTCGGTGAAGAAGCATGGTGATCGATTTCTATGGAGTTATGGTTCCTAACACCGCCTTTGAACAAAGTCGAGCGTTGTAGAGGAAATGCTGGACATAATTCTAATTCTGATACTAGATCGAAGACGTAGTCTAGACCACTACCATCAGTGACTATTCCTGAGTCATCCAGAACCACAGTCCACCCTTCTGGTGATATCCCTTGAGATGTAACCGCTAAAGACGCTGCTTCTTCGCATGTGGTCCAAGAATCCACACTAACAGTTGACACGTTGCCATCGGCCATCGTCAAGGGAAGAGCCATATTCGATCTTTGTCTTGTGGCCCTCCACTCCAACAAGCTAGGAGGTAACGTCCTAGAATGAGGAGCCTTTTGAATACTCCTGACCAACTTCCTCTGCAATATCTCTTTGTAGTTGCTTGGAGCATGGTCGGTTATGTATTTAAGTAAATACTTGTTCAACGCAGGACTAGGTTGGAAGCAACTCAAGCAGTGCGACATCAACTGCCAAATCTTCTCGGAATTCTCATTCCTCCAACTTTGGTTGACCAACTGGACGAGTAACTCGTCTCTTAGACTCCTGGAGTTCATGCCTTTGTGGACTATGTAGTCAGCTAAAGCACGCTCCCGAGGACCCGATAGTTGACCATCATTCGACCATCGCAGTATCAGTTTAAAAACAGCAACTGCGTCTTGGAAGTCTTGATCTCTAGCAGCAGCTTTCGATAAGAAAGGCATCGGAATAGGTTCCTTCTTGACTCCTAGATCAGCACCTTTGAAATATACCGAAGTAAACTTTGCGAATTCGTACTGGTTCAAGTCATTTGGCAGGTTTATATTCGGCTGACTTCCGTTGATCCCTCCTAAAACTTTAACCAGATTCCTCTCGGTATGAGGTGGTGTATAACCTTCCAATTTACTAAAGATGAAGGCCAATTCCGCTGGAATCTCGAGATGGTGGACCGTTGATCTTTGTATCCTCTGGTTTTCCATGGCTTGTCTTTGTTTTGCCCGTTCTTTTGCCAGTTTCTCTGCTTCGACTCTTCGTTTGAATTCGGCTTTTCGTTTGGCAAACCTCTTGCGTTCTCTGCGTCCTCTGACTAAAGCTTGAGTCTTGACGACACCTCTTCGTAAGGTCTTGTAATTTTTCCTTTGTTTGTAACCCTTCCAGTGCTTTTGAAGAGTTACAGCTGCCTTCCTCTTCTGTCTGAAATTCTTCCTGGCTAGGTAACCGCGTAGATGCTTCTGGATGATTATAGCTGAACCTTTGAGGCAGTCAGCCCTTGCAATCTCCAATTGGCGCTCCAAACCTTCTTTTAGAAAGACTCTGGTAGCTCCAAGTTGATAAGTAACTAGAATGTGAAAGATACTTATTATGGCCTTTGTTTCTATTGGTTAATAGAGGTTACTTACCATTGCCTTTTGGGAATTTCTGTTCCAGTATTGTCCGACATAGGTCTCTGAAGGGAACACCTCTCGGAAGCTTTCCTGGATATAAATACCTGTAATAAAAACAAAGTTTTATGGAAAAATTCTTGGTAAGAAAAAAGGAACCATACCTGTATCTCTCTACGAAATGTTGGAATTTCATCCTAACTGGGTATCCTGTCTGTCGTATTTTGATCGTATCCAACATTCCTGAGTACCTAAGCTGTTCCAGGACAACGGGCATGTCAAACCTCATCGGTGTCTTGTCGCTATTGGGCTTTATACATCTAATAAACCAAGGATGGCACTTTGTCATAGATTCCAAGAGGTGCTGTAGGCTATCGCTGAATCTGGCTGCCACAGTGGGAGTCCTAGGCTTCATCGTAACGAATCTACCATTGGCACCTCTCGGTAAGGTTCTGGTTTGTGCTTGCGTGAGCAAAGGCTTGGCAATCGAGCACACCAAACCTTCTTTGCTAGAAGCTAACAACTCGACGATTTCCGGGCGCAAGGCATCACGGTTCTTATCCAAGAATCCATCAACTGAATACCAAACCTGCCCGGCAAAGTGCCTGATGCCGAATTCTCGTCCACCAACCCTTGGTCTGCAGTAGTTTTCGTTGAGAGCGTGGTTGTAATGGCACTTCTCGAGGAATGAACTATCAGAAGCCTTTGGGAAGTTGCTTTCATCGTCAAGGAGATGCAGGATGCCTACTGGTTTCTTGCCTAAAAGGTGAATGACTGGTGTATTGTCCATCCAGGTAAGATTGGTCCATTCCAGTCGTTCCCTCGCGTATTCCTGCTGTTCTAATTTGAATACATGCTTGTTGAAGTATATCTGCAAAGATTCTGAGGCGTAGTTGATGCATAGTTGCTCGAAAGAGTTCTCCGCCAGGTTTTCGAAGCCGAAGATGTCCAAGAGTGATATCCTTGCTGCGTCGTGAAGACCACCGCGTTGTACAATAGAGTTAACTCTTGTGACTAACCTGAAAAATAGGAAACCAATAATATTTTGATTGATTAGAGTATAGTAAAGCTTACCAGCTGAAGAGAGCTGAATACAAAGCTTTAGCGAAAGCATCCCTGGCATCCAAAGCTTGGTCTATACTCAAAGGCGAGTGCATCCTTTCTGATCTAGCCTCTGTTATCCTCGTAGTCAACGCGCGTTGCAGACCAGTTGCGGAAATCTGAAGTAGATGAGCTGCCCACTTAATTTCAACATCTGAGCCAATCTCCACGCCTTCCTGGCCATGCCTAAGCTGCCTCCTATGGAAGTAGACGTTCCCCAAGTGAAGAACAGACGCCAAGACTTTAATTATGCCCTCCTGTTCTGATTCTCCAACACCTAGGACCTGCATGGCTCTGGTCAGAGCACCCCAATCAGCTCCAGAGCCTGCGTGGTTAGCTCCGCAGTCACCACCACCTTGGTTCAAGTAGAAATACTTCTCAGGCTCGACTAGACCGTACTTTTGCTTCTCGCTATTGCTTAAACCACCGAGGAGTTCGTAGAACACATGGTAGTTGCGCTCACCAGGTGCCTGGGTCACTATTCGTGACTTTTCCAAGAGGTATTGTGTCACTTTGGCTCCTATTATAGCTCCATTCTTGAAGTAGACCTCGAGGTACTTCCCAAATCGTGAACTGTTATCGTTTCTTGCCGTTCCAGCATTACCAAATGCTTCTAAGAGAGGTGTGGCCTCCAGAATTTGTTCTGTGACCAAAGCTTGACCTCTAGGCGCAGATGGAGCCACCGCTGCTAAGTACTGCATCACCAACTTGGTGGATTCTGTTTTTCCGGAACCACTTTCGCCGCTGATGACTACGACTTGAGGCGCTGGTAATGAATTGTAAGCAGCAGCGCCCAAAGCAAATAAATGTGGTGGTAAGTCGCCTATTAGTTTGCCTTTGTATTTCTGGGCTGATTCTATGCCATAGCTTTGGTCGAACATCCTATAAGGGTTGACGGCTACTAAAATGCTACCCGCGTACGTATAGATAAAGTTCTTGTCGTATCTCAGCTTCAAATTCCAGAGTAGGGCCGCTTCGTGAAGATCTGTGAGTTGGGTCATGTCTTCAAGCCCTGATGTGCCTAGATCTTCACGACGTCTGACAGAACCTTCGCCATCTGTCAAAGCGAAGGTTTGAGGCTGAAAGACAGTGGTGATTATTTATTTAGCAACTTTAAAGATTCGTAACTTAGATTAAAATAAAGAAAACGTTTTCCTTTTCTATAGAAAGGAGAACAAATTATTATCAACTTTGTAACTTCGGTTAAAATAAAGATAAATCCTTGAAATAAGTTTTATTCTATAGATTAGTATATCACCTATAATTAGAATCCTAAAAGATTTAGAAACATTTTTCGTTTTTTATTGAAACCAAGGTCTTGGTTTTAGATGCTCTTCGGTATAAAATTAATTATCAACTTTGAAAGTTCGTAACTTCGGTTAAAATCAAGAAAAATCCTTGAAATCCATATCCATATCTTTAACCGGAACATAACTACCCAAAAAAGTAAGATGAAGATTACCTTGCCGTTGATAACAGCTTGCACTGTGAGAACATTGGCTCCTTTGTGACATTCCAGGACTTCCCCTGGGAGCCAGTTCCCGACTCCTGGGTCAAACCATATCAGGTCACCTGTATTCCAATCCATCTCTCTTCCGGTGTTGGTTTTGTCGAGTTATTTCAGTTCATCTCCTGAAAGAAATATTCACCTAGAACAATTTGCGGTATTTATGTGGCACTAAGAAAACTTCCACTGCATTTCTAACGTCGCGCGTTTACAGGCGAAATAGCGACAGTACAATACAGTCGCGAGTGTTGTGTATACTTTCTACTACCTTTGAGGCATTTGTAAATTCAAATGTTTCTATGTACTCAAGGTTACCTATATGCGTTCTTCCTACATATTAGCACCAGGCATTCCTAACATTTTTAAGATTGCCATTAGTGAGTATTTTCTCATTTGGGAAATGATTGACAAGTATAATTTGCATTTCGATGTGGTGAAGTATGATTTCTTTATGGACACATGAAGTAGAAAGTGCCTGGAAATTGGGATAAAAATAGTTAAGAATAATTAATTTTTGGGAAAAAAAGAAAGATGTCGGTACGCATTTTGTACGGCGTGACAGATTCTAAATTCTTTAGACGTGACGAATTGTTACAAAACACTGCAATAACAAGCCATGCTGACCTTGATTCTGTTATACAACGATAATATGCGGACGATATAGTGCCATAGATTTTATTTACAGTTATATTTGTATATGAACGGTTTTTACCAACATACCTGACCAAATGATATAGAGGAAACAATTTCTTGAAGAGAGTTAAATAATTTGTTGATAAAATTTGCAGTTAATAGGTACAGCAGGTAGATACTTTTTAAATAGTTTATAGCAGGTAAAATTGTACTGAAATACACTTGAATGGTCAAATTTCAATTGGCATTATGCAAATGAGACTCAAGTCTTTGTCACTGTAGAGAAAGAAGAATAATATGAGTGAAAATCGTCATTCTGAACAGGTAGAATTCACACAGAAGAAGAGAAAACCAGTTCCCATCTGCGTCTTTTGCCCACTGACTGTCTATGATTCGATTTAGCGTATATAATGCCAGAGAAGAGTTGGTATCTTCATGTTTACATTCTAGAGAGTCAATGCCTTATGTCTCCCTTAGGCTATGCGTACAAACTGGGTCAACAGATACAATGAGAAGAGTCTACAAGAGACTACAATATCCTCAATGGCCCATTCAGTAACCACCATTGACTATAATATGGTGTAGTGATGATATAAAGATATCATTCTGTATATGCTATGTCAAGGAAGATTTGGACAATTCATATGCAATTTGAACTTCGTAAATGTAACCTAAAAATCCACTTAAACCTTCGATTTGCTGAAAATGCTTTTCAATCAGTTCAGATACAGTTAACCAGAGAACCAATGGTGAATTTTAAACGCGACAATCTTTATTTATAACGTTGGCTAGTCAGCAACATATACGGTCACGGATATACAAGCGCAGAATACGTAATTATACGTTGCTATTTTGTCCGCTGGGTATTTTTGTGGATTTCTACTTCCCGAACGTATTTGGCCTTATGAAATGGTAACCTGGCATACAAACCATACCGAATACAGTCAAAGGTACACCCTGTATTATAATATAATTATATAATAATTATAATAATTATTATTAAACTGACTTTATCAGAGCAAATCTAATCTTTACAATTCCACAAATTCAACAAATCGAATCGAAATCAATTTCGTTATCCTTTCGCCGGATAACCGATCATTACTTCGTTCTACTATCACCGGCGCTGTAAATAAATAAATAAATTGTTTAATTTGCGTTCCGCAGACTTTTTGCACCTGTCACAGTACATTTCTTACGTAATATTGCCACTGTGACTTTCTTCGTCGTTTATGTAATACCTTAATTGATGAGAATGCTTCTTAAACGGCGTAACGTTACACTAATAATAATAATTATGATTAGTTTACTTGTTCTTGTTTGTATAATTTCACTTTCTTTCGGTGAGTTGAATAAAAGGTATCTCATCTACTAGGTTTACATGTTAGCTGTCATTTTATCTGCTTTAGATTATTTCAAATGTGTCTACAAGCTGTATTAACTGCAGACATAAGCTGTTAGTATTATAATATAATTTATTGATGCTTATTAAATAGTTATTGGAAATTTCATCAACATCCCTCTATTACTTTTTGAGTTGTGATTTTTTCAATACGCTAAGTACAATTTTACCTGCTTTAGGTGATATGTAGAATAAACTATTCATTGGCTATAGGATAAGTGTTACTATAATAATTCTGGAATTTATAGTCTCTTATCCTGGGTACCTATAAACTTTAGGATAAAGTATTCTGTAAGCCTGGGTCTTAAGACTATTTAAAAAGGATTTACCTGTCAATAGAACAATAGATATATATGTTGGAATATTATTGGGAAGTATCAAACCTACACATACACACAATAGGTAGTAAATATATTTTGAAATGACACCTACAGAAACAGCTGCATAACAGCGGAATAATATTGACACAAATATGCAATAACACAATGACACTGCAATCGACAATATTCCAAAATAGAAAACCCACTGAGTTCTCCTCAGTTATGTTTCTCAACTGATTAAACATTTGATCCTTAATTGAAAAATCATTTTGAAAATCAAATTATTTATTTAATCAAGATCAATTATAGACTACAGCTTTCTTAGAGGAAATGAGTGGAAATGTTTTAGTATTAGAAATATGTCAATATTACAAAAAAAACCTGCAAATTTGTCAATGTTATGTTAATTTAATTAGATATCAGTATCTAATACATTCGTTCTGGAACTGTTTTAAAATTTTGGCCAATTATAATGTAAAGTTTCGATGACCTCACGTGTGTTAAAGAATTGCGTCCGTCTAAAAAAATCTATAGGCGAGGCAGTAAACCTAGTGACCTTAAAAAACCCATAATACAACTCTTTAACAGACAGACTACTTGGTAAACCGCCATATAACTTTCATTTATATACGACAGAACTTTACTATATTATCCAATATACGATCCTCATCATCCAACACTCATTAACAAACAACAATATTCATAGAAAACCCAGAATTGCGATATTTTCTATAAAGAACGGGTTCGTTGCTTACTCCATGCTCGATATCTCCGAAATTTTCTTATTGCGATCTAAGGATTGTTAGGTTGGGGTATTTCGCAACTTACCTCCGTGCAGATTGCATAAAAATCCGTGCATAAGACACAACGTCACTCAACGCACAGATTTACACACAGTACACATAGTTTAAACGAAGATTTTTGATGATTTTGATGTTTTGTGGATATACCAGTGGCACAACTGAACACCTGTTGCACAAACAAACCTGAGGGTGTCTTCCGGTGTCGCGTATTCGCCGTATTTTCGCCTATCGCTAACGCCAATGGCCGTGGATGACTCTGAAGTTGGTTGCTGTTGGGGCCAGCCAGGTATCTTGACACGTTGGAAAGGTAGGAGAAGCGATATTATCCACCTCTTTTGCTTCGTTGCGGCTCTGGCTGGCGTTGTCTGGTATGTGTTAGTCACCCAGGAGTGAAGAATTCGCTCCGTTGTTATGAAGGAAGGATATGCAAATATGATGTCGAGGATAGCAACTTTGCAACAATGACAGTGGGGATAACAAATAAAATACATCAACCACAAACAAAAATACCACAGTTCTGTCTATGTTTCTCAATTGAGGAACAGAAATCTTGATTTGCGTTTGATAAACCAAAGTTGACACATAGAATTTGATAAACTCACGAAAAAACACTTCGTTTGGTACTAAAAGAGCCTCTTTTGCTCGAAGATAGGGATTTCTTCTAAAACTAATGATTGTCTGATCTGTGTGATGACTGATATACTTCTGGTAATGGTATGGGTAACATTAAGAACCCTGGAAGAATTTTTCAGTAACTTTAAGAATATGTTTGAAGGTGTTAAACACAAATACGCACTTTATCACCGTGATTTTTGGCCCTCATACAACTTTCCGACTACGCCATTGGCACAATGAAGTAAGTGTCTGAACACTTTTGCAAATATTCACTTTTGTAAAGCCAGAGCCACTCTGTACCCTACCTAACGTCAGTCCCTCTGACATAATAACATTTGTCACACTGACATTAAAATGTCATGTTATGTCAGTGGCACTGACATTTGTCAAAATCTGACCATTTGCAAGACAGCGACGAATGCTGGATTCCGTCAAGCCGCTTCTATAAAAGCTAATAGCGCCTAAATTGTTCATCCCATTGATCTGTAAATTAGTATACTTATTTAAAATCACTGGAGGAAAACGCATGTAACATTTGCCACTTCCGGTTGTCATATTGTGGCCAAAAACAATCCAGGTCATCCCCCCGGCAATTCTAAATAAGTATACAAAATTTCAGCCCGATCCGTTGTACCGCTTGGACGCTATGGTGTTCACAGACATACATATATGTTCCAGAAACCATTGCAATCGATTCAGGGGACCCCAAAACGCGTATTTCCACTGAAATCCCGATTTTTTTCCGTCGATTACAATACTTCCCTTCTAGGGTACTAGTCGGAAAGTAAAAATCGGTTACAAAGGTTATTATTTTTTATATTCTTTTACTTGTAGACGGTTCTTAATGCAGTAGTCCACGCTGATTCCAATGGTGCTATTGGATTTTCTATATCTTCAACGGTTCGGAAGTTATGACGTTCCAAAGTGTGAAAATAGCAATTTTTTCTTTTCGGAGCAAACTGTGTCCGATCTAATCCCGCGATTTGGCTGATTCTAACAGTATCGGATGGAAAATTATCCCAAAAAACTATTTTTGAAGACCTCATAGCTCTATGATGTACCGTTCGTGAGCAAAACCGCGACAATCTATTTTTTGCATTTTCTCACCAACTTTGTAAACTAGAATATCTATTCTTGGAAATGACATGAGTCATGAGCAAATAATTATAATTCTGGCTTTAAGACACACATTCTGCTTTCCAGTTCATCAAAATCAGTGATCAAAGAAAAAGTATTTATCGCATTTTTGCATATTCAAAAAGTATTTATTGCATATAGGAAAAAATAAAACACAAAAAATCTACAATTTCCATACATTTTATTGTAAAATATCCCATAAACGAGACACAGCAGAACTCCAAGTAATACAATTCAATCAACGAACTATAAAATCCTCTGTTGTTCCGTCTCTACTTCTTCGCGCTGTTATACGGATACAGAGCCTGGAACGCGTTAGAGTCCGGGATCGCGTCCTCGTCCGACTCTGACTCGCCATCACTCTCAAACGTATTGTCCGGGATGTCGTAAAGACGAATCATCGGCTTATTTGGATCCTTCATGATCAAATACTTCCCGTCCTTCTGCTTCATCACGATATCCACGATGCAACGCAGGATTCCCCACGCATTATCCATGTTCAGGTTGATCTGCGTCGCAAACTCATTCGGCTTGTACTGCTGAGTCCCCAAAATCACGTGCCTACTGTTATCACGGACGTGACTACGAGACACGTAACCAAATTTAATTTGATCGCTTCCTAAAAAATAATTTCATAATTTTAGTCCATTTTAATAATAATAATAATAATAAAATAAAAATAATAATAATAATAAATATAAATAATATAAATAATAAATAAATGCATTAAGACCCAATTAAGTATAAAATTCTTACCGGCTAGCAAAGCCTGCACGGTCCACTTGGCCAACTTGCAGGCGTTATTGCGGAGTTCATTGGCGAGGACGGCCCCGCGTTGTGTGTCCAACTTCTGGCGCCACTCGACGCCGTTGGCCAACTTCGAGTCCCATTCGTTGAGAGCCTTGATCGTCAGGAACTGTAGCTCCCCATTAGGGGACTGCACGACGGCGTCGTGCTCGCAACGAGCTACGAGGATAATGCCGTTGCCCAGGTCCCACTTCCTGTAACGGTACGCGACGCTTGCTATCTCTCCCTCCTCCTCTTCGGAGATAAACGGATTCGGGTTGTCAAATTTGTATTTCGGTTCGCTGGTGCCCGTCCTCAATACCTAAAGACGTTAAGTTTGGTTAGTTTTTGTCTTTGTGGGGTTTGTTAAAGTGCTTTTTAATAATAATAATAATTATTATTATTATTATTATTAAATTGCTTTTTAGTGTTCTATTTTGTTCTTTTTGCCTTGACATTACCTGTTGGCTAAAATTGTGGTTGATGAATGTAGCCTCAAGGGCCAGATTCCTCGGGGAGTTCAGGGAGTTGCCGTCATCTTGAGGGGGCTCCACGGAGGTCTCGTTGACCGTCAATAGGTCAAACTCGGTGTTGTCTCGTTTATCAAAGAACAACTTGTTACCTAGATAAAGAAACAAACAACAATTAGTATTATCTTGTAAACCATACTGAATTTTTGCAATTTACATCGACATTTCTCCATAATTTTTTGAAGTAGATATATAATATTAATAATATATATATATATATATACTATTATATATATATATATATATATATATATATATATATATATATATATATATATGCATCCCTATATCATTCGGACGTCCGCATATTGACTAGTTTACATCATTCCGACGTCCGACTGCATTACGACGTCCGTATACGGACGCCATAATGCACTTCCATAGAAATTCATTTTTCTGGTCATTCTCAACGCCCTCTATCACATATCAAAAATTTTGGTGGACGTCAAAATGATAGTGTCATGAAAATTTTCGTATATTCTTAGTTCCGCGAAATTCCGGCAGAGGCGCTAGTGCTTGCCTGCCGTATATCGGGAGTGGATATACATCTTTCACAGTGGTGGTATCCGACGTCCGACGAGGGTTTGGCAACAACGTAAATGCTCACTGCGAGGTGGGGTAAGAGGATTGCCGCTGCAAGGGTTTTATCGCAAAGGCTCTCTAGATGCGTACCGCAACATAGTGCGCTAGGAAAAGTTTCTCACTAATTTACTCATGTACCTTAATGGGTGCGCTACATTCTTATTATGTCTGTATGATATAATTGTATCCGTACATACTATAGTAGGATGCTATGAGCGGTAAAAGTAGTACCCACTCTTATTAAAAAAAAAGCTATTCAATAAAATGTTTGTGGTTTGTACTGCCTATGAAAACTAATCGGTTAAAAAATTATTTCTTTGAAAATAATTAATTGATCAGATAATTGATTAATTCAGATTGTAATATTTAAGTTGTTGATGATATTGCATCACTTTGACGATAAACAGAAGACGTTAAAAATTATTAATAGCTGATATTTGTGGCGTTTTTTTTTTTTTGGCTAAAAGAGAAATTGTAGAAGTAAACTTCGTAAATAGCGTGTGAAGTCACCATATGAAGCTCGATAAATGAATGACGTAAAAAATGTATTTACTTTGAAGGGCAATTCTGAGTAGAGATTTGGACCGATTTCGCCCCAAAAGCAGGGGCGCCATCAGCAAAATCTGTAAATTTATGTTAGTTCTTAGAAAATTAAGTAAATAGTAGCAGATCATAATGAGGTATAGTAAATCTTGCAAGTGTTGTTTTAACTGTATTTATTTTGCATTTCCTTTATATTCAGTGCACATATGTATGAGTCTAGTGCCTCCGTTTATGTTTTCTTCATGTAACCGCTTCATCCGGATTTTTTCATTATGACATGCATTGGTTCCATGCGGTCGATCTCTTGTACTCTGTGAATTTTGACTGTGAGTTTCATGATCTGCCACTATTTACTTAATTTTCTAAGAACTAACATAAAGTTACAGATTTTGTTGATGATGTACCTGCTTTTGGGGCGAAACCGGTCCAAAGTACACTAATAATAAAAAATACTGCAAAAAGAGGTTTTTGTTTTCTCTACACCTTCATTCAATCATATCTGCAGTATGGACTTACGATTAATAAAATTACTATCTTTAACTATGATCCTATTTGAGATTGCTATAAGTATTGCAATTGCAATATAAATATGAAAAGTCACTTTGATTGTTTAACGAAGCCGGACATTAATAAAACATTTTAAAAGTTAAATTTTCTCTTACTTTATCAAAAATCAAGTTAATGGATGACCGAGTTTCTGGCAAAAACGCTAGTTTACTGTTTTTCAGAAAATACTTGGTCAATATCCTTATTACAGCCGTTTAATTTCTTTTTAAACCTACCAAAGCAAATCTATAATACCTGCGATTTTTTGCGTCTAGGCATAGTTTTTACAAACAAAATTCAGTAATGAAGTACTGAACTTCACTGATCGAATGAGCTAATAATAACGGTATATATGCAATATGCATCTCTATATCAATCGGACGTCCGTATATTGACTAGTTTACATCATTCCGGCGTCCGACGGCAATCGGACGTCAGTATACGGACGCCGAATTTAAAAGTTAAATTTTGTCTTTCTTTATCGAAAATCAACTTAATGGATGACTGAGTTTCTGGCAAAAACGCTAGTTTACTGTTTTTCAGAAAATGTTTGGTCGAAATCCTTATTACAACCGTTAAATTTCTTTTTAAACCTACCAAAGCAAATCTAAAATACCTGCAATTTTTTTTGCGTGATATTTGGCGTCGAAACATAATTTTACAACCAAAATTTAGTTAATGAAGTACTGAATTTCACTGATCGAATGCGCTAATAATCACGGTATATATGCAATATGCATCTCTATATCAATCGGACGTCCGCATATTGACTAGATTACATCATTCCGGCGTCCGACGACAATCGGACGTCAGTATACGGACGCCGAATTTAAAAGTTAAATTTTGTCTTACTTTATCGAAAATCAACTTAATGTATGACCGAGCTTCATGAAAGTGCAATTCTGCGTCCGTATACAGACGTCCGATTACACTCGGACGTTGGAATGTTGTAAACTAGTCAATATGCTGACGTCCGATGTATATGAAACATTAAATATTGAATCTGAGTTCTTGAACTAAAGCATGACCAAACACAGTCGACAATTTACGAACCCTTCAAATTCGCGCGATATGTCGCCATATTTATCGCCAAATATGATTATTTAAATTAAAGCCCGCCTCCGCAAAAATTGCCTAATCACTCGATTGATGCGAATTCACTAACCGCAATTACTTTATTGTTTTATGGAAACTAGTAGAACATATCTTTTTTAAACTTACGACAGGTTCCATTAATTATTTAGAGTTTGAGTATATAAAATTACTGTTTTTAATTATGATCGTATTCGAGTATGCTAAAAGTATTGCAATGTAAACAATAAATCAAAATCCTTATTACAGCCGTTGAATTTCTTTTTAAGCTTACCCAAGCAAATTTAAAATACCTGCAATTTTTTGCATGATATTTTGCGTCTAAACATAATTTTACAAATAAGATTCAGTATTTTCAGTATCGAAGTACCGAACTTTACTGATCAAATGTGATAATAATAAACGTGTTACTAATGCAATTCTCAGCGATCATTATAATGTGCATATACGAATCAAATGACAAGACACGTTCTCCCTATAACATAAATCACATATATGTATAACCCTCCGCTACATCGATACAGCACATCGCCGCATCCGATTTCATTCAACTCCACTCAAACCTCCGTGATCTGACACCAAAAAGTTTGGCAACATTGTTGGACGCCGTAAGCGCTTGTTGTGAAAGTAAATATACATTTCGGACGCATCAATGATACAGCCATGAAAGAAAATGTATATTACTGGACGACGTAATGATAGCACTATGAACGGAGTTCCGACTGATACTAAGGTGAAAGTTGAAAAATGAAAACTAGAGTGCGAGTGATACTCGGCATGCTGTATACTGTAATATACACGAATCAGAAGTCAAGTATACGCGCTCTTTCTAGTGGACGCCGTAATGACGCAATATGAAAGGACGTCCGAATGATATAGGGATGGATATATATATATATATATATATTAATAATATATATATATATATATATTATTAATATATATATATATATATATATCCATCCCTATATCATTCGGACGTCCTTTCATATTGCGTCATTACGGCGTCCACTAGAAAGAGCGCGTATACTTGACTTCTGATTCGTGTATATTACAGTATACAGCATGCCGAGTATCACTCGCTATCTAGTTTTCATTTTTCAACTTTCACCTTAGTATCAGTCGGAACTCCGTTCATAGTTCTATCATTACGTCGTCCAGTAATATACATTTTCTTTCATGGCTGTATCATTGATGCGTCCGAAATGTATATTTACTTTCACAACAAGCGCTTACGGCG
Source organism: Aphodius granarius (assembly GCA_963971325.1). Classification (NCBI taxonomy): domain Eukaryota; kingdom Metazoa; phylum Arthropoda; class Insecta; order Coleoptera; family Scarabaeidae; genus Aphodius; species Aphodius granarius. The sequence goes on along the minus strand of OZ020227.1, from coordinate 8,287,008 downwards.
TCCAACAATGTTGCCAAACTTTTTGGTGTCAGATCACGGAGGTATGAGTGGAGTTGAATGAAATCGGATGCGGCGATGTGCTGTATCGATGTAGCGGAGGGTTATACATATATGTGATTTATGTTATAGGGAGAACGTGTCTTGTCATTTGATTCGTATATGCACATTATAATGATCGCTGAGAATTGCATTAGTAACACGTTTATTATTATCACATTTGATCAGTAAAGTTCGGTACTTCGATACTGAAAATACTGAATCTTATTTGTAAAATTATGTTTAGACGCAAAATATCATGCAAAAAATTGCAGGTATTTTAAATTTGCTTGGGTAAGCTTAAAAAGAAATTCAACGGCTGTAATAAGGATTTTGATTTATTGTTTACATTGCAATACTTTTAGCATACTCGAATACGATCATAATTAAAAACAGTAATTTTATATACTCAAACTCTAAATAATTAATGGAACCTGTCGTAAGTTTAAAAAAGATATGTTCTACTAGTTTCCATAAAACAATAAAGTAATTGCGGTTAGTGAATTCGCATCAATCGAGTGATTAGGCAATTTTTGCGGAGGCGGGCTTTAATTTAAATAATCATATGTGGCGATAAATATGGCGACATATCGCGCGAATTTGAAGGGTTCGTAAATTGTCGACTGTGTTTGGTCATGCTTTAGTTCAAGAACTCAGATTCAATATTTAATGTTTCATATACATCGGACGTCAGCATATTGACTAGTTTACAACATTCCAACGTCCGAGTGTAATCGGACGTCTGTATACGGACGCAGAATTGCACTTTCATGAAGCTCGGTCATACATTAAGTTGATTTTCGATAAAGTAAGACAAAATTTAACTTTTAAATTCGGCGTCCGTATACTGACGTCCGATTGTCGTCGGACGCCGGAATGATGTAATCTAGTCAATATGCGGACGTCCGATTGATATAGAGATGCATATTGCATATATACCGTGATTATTAGCGCATTCGATCAGTGAAATTCAGTACTTCATTAACTAAATTTTGGTTGTAAAATTATGTTTCGACGCCAAATATCACGCAAAAAAATTGCAGGTATTTTAGATTTGCTTTGGTAGGTTTAAAAAGAAATTTAACGGTTGTAATAAGGATTTCGACCAAACATTTTCTGAAAAACAGTAAACTAGCGTTTTTGCCAGAAACTCAGTCATTAAGTTGATTTTCGATAAAGAAAGACAAAATTTAACTTTTAAATTCGGCGTCCGTATACTGACGTCCGATTGTCGTCGGACGCCGGAATGATGTAATCTAGTCAATATGCGGACGTCCGATTGATATAGAGATGCATATTGCATATATACCGTGATTATTAGCGCATTCGATCAGTGAAATTCAGTACTTCATTAACTAAATTTTGGTTGTAAAATTATGTTTCGACGCCAAATATCACGCAAAAAAATTGCAGGTATTTTAGATTTGCTTTGGTAGGTTTAAAAAGAAATTTAACGGTTGTAATAAGGATTTCGACCAAACATTTTCTGAAAAACAGTAAACTAGCGTTTTTGCCAGAAACTCAGTCATCCATTAAGTTGATTTTCGATAAAGAAAGACAAAATTTAACTTTTAAATTCGGCGTCCGTATACTGACGTCCGATTGCCGTCGGACGCCGGAATGATGTAAACTAGTCAATATACGGACGTCCGATTGATATAGAGATGCATATTGCATATATACCGTTATTATTAGCTCATTCGATCAGTGAAGTTCAGTACTTCATTACTGAATTTTGTTTGTAAAAACTATGCCTAGACGCAAAAAATCGCAGGTATTATAGATTTGCTTTGGTAGGTTTAAAAAGAAATTAAACGGCTGTAATAAGGATATTGACCAAGTATTTTTTGAAAAACAGTAAACTAGCGTTTTTGCCAGAAACTCGGTCATCCATTAACTTGATTTTTGATAAAGTAAGAGAAAATTTAACTTTTAAAATGTTTTATTAATGTCCGGCTTCGTTAAACAGTCAAAGTGACTTTTAATATTTATATTGCAATTGCAATACTTATAGCAATCTCAAATAGGATCATAGTTAAAGATAGTAATTTTATTAATCGTAAGTCCATACTGCAGATATGATTGAATGAAGGTGTAGAGAAAACAAAAACCTCTTTTTGCAGTATTTTTTATTATTAGTGTACTTTGGGCCGGTTTCGCCCCAAAAGCAGGTACATCATCAACAAAATCTGTAACTTTATGTTAGTTCTTAGAAAATTAAGTAAATAGTGGCAGATCATGAAACTCACAGTCAAAATTCACAGAGTACAAGAGATCGACCGCATGGAACCAATGCATGTCATAATGAAAAAATCCGGATGAAGCGGTTACATGAAGAAAACATAAACGGAGGCACTAGACTCATACATATGTGCACTGAATATAAAGGAAATGCAAAATAAATACAGTTAAAACAACACTTGCAAGATTTACTATACCTCATTATGATCTGCTACTATTTACTTAATTTTCTAAGAACTAACATAAATTTACAGATTTTGCTGATGACGCCCCTGCTTTTGGGGCGAAATCGGTCCAAAGTACATTAATAATAAAAAATGCTGCAAAAAGAGGTTTTTGTTTTCTCTAAACCTTCATTCAATAGTAATTTTATATACTCAGAATTGCCCTTCAAAGTAAATACATTTTTTACGTCATTCATTTATCGAGCTTCATATGGTGACTTCACACGCTATTTACGAAGTTTACTTCTACAATTTCTCTTTTAGCCAAAAAAAAAAAAAACGCCACAAATATCAGCTATTAATAATTTTTAACGTCTTCTCTTTATCGTCAAAGTGATGCAATATCATCAACAACTTAAATATTACAATCTGAATTAATCAATTATCTGATCAATTAATTATTTTCAAAGAAATAATTTTTTAACCGATTAGTTTTCATAGGCAGTACAAACCACAAACATTTTATTGAATAGCTTTTTTTTTAATAAGAGTGGGTACTACTTTTACCGCTCATAGCATCCTACTATAGTATGTACGGATACAATTATATCATACAGACATAATAAGAATGTAGCGCACCCATTAAGGTACATGAGTAAATTAGTGAGAACCTTTTCCTAGCGCACTATGTTGCGGTACGCATCTAGAGAGCCTTTGCGATAAAACGCTTGCAGCGGCAATCCTCTTACCCCACCTCGCAGTGAGCATTTACGTTGTTGCCAAACCCTCGTCGGACGTCGGATACCACCACTGTGAAAGATGTATATCCACTCCCGATATACGGCAGGCAAGCACTAGCGCCTCTGCCGGAATTTCGCGGAACTAAGAATATACGAAAATTTTCATGACACTATCATTTTGACGTCCACCAAAATTTTTGATATGTGATAGAGGGCGTTGAGAATGACCAGAAAAATGAATTTCTATGGAAGTGCATTATGGCGTCCGTATACGGACGTCGTAATGCAGTCGGACGTCGGAATGATGTAAACTAGTCAATATGCGGACGTCCGAATGATATAGGGATGCATATATATATATATATATATATATATATATAATTTTTAAAGTAAGTTTTTAATGCACCAAGAACAATTTTACTGAATTAAACATAATTAAATTATTAAGGTTTGAATTTTATTAATGTTAATTGAGCAATATTAGAAAGAAATCTTACCCAACTTCTCGATGACAATATCCCAGGAATAATTCGAGCGCGTGCAGCACATAATAGTGGCCAAAATGGCGTCCGTAGCGTACACGTTACCCTCCGTCTTGCTCAACTGACGGATAATAGGATCGTCGGTCGTCGTGACGGTATGGAAGATACGGTTGACGCTCTGCAAAGGCTTCTCGCTCTTAACGTTGACGCGATCGTACGACTTGTCGTAGTATTCGAGCTCACCGTAGCAACCAATATCATCACCCTCCTTAATATTCGGCAATGACAGTTTCCCAAGCCTAGGGAAGTCCATCTCTTCGATGGTACTCCAGTCGGGCCTGACGGTAACCGACGCATCCCTAATCTTGATTTGGGGCTAGAATTTCAAAAGGAATGATAAAATTTGTTGTTTTGTTGACAGTTTTGCGGAGGCTTACCCGTCCTTGGCCCCATTTCTTAATTTGGCCTTTACGGTCCCTATCGCGACTCTTGAGACCCTTGCCGAGGGCTTGCATGCCGGATTGTTGTCCTCCGCGGCCTCCACGGCCACGCATGTTCCTCTGGTTGGGACGGAACCTGCCTCGTTGGTACGGGGGCTTCTGGACCCTCGTGGTGTCCACCAGATGGAATGTACTCTCGTCTTCATCGTGGTAGTACGCGTATTGGCTCCCGGAACCAAATTGTGAAGCGTACTTGCCTTAAAGTAACAAATTTGAGCGTGTGGAGTGCATAACCTAAGACCACTTAACCTCGAAAATTAATACTTACTTGCGTATTTCTTGTCTTGGAATGCAGCACCGGTCCAATCGCTTATTTTGCCAAGGCGGTCGCCTTTGCTGAAAGGTTGATACGGCATATCCTTGAATTGATCGGGCATTTCGCAGGGGCCCCAGCCCGTAGGGTTGTCCTGGATGATAGGAGCAACAAAGTGCCCCCCTGTCGAGCCTTCCATGCTATTTGGAGTGCTTATTATCGTAATTTCAATAGAATTATTACCCCACGTTTAACAATATGCTAGCTGCTTTGCAAAGTAGCAGGGAAAAGAGCGTGTGTCATTTCCTTACGTTGGTACTTGGTACCGCATCTTTCGCAAAAATCTTGATCTAGTTATATCTAAACTATTATTAGTTAACGTTGATTTTATACGAAATGCATTAGGGGATTATTAGAACGAAGATACATTATATTCAATAATTAATAATTTGGTAGTACTTGAAAGAACAGTGACATTTGTTGCGTCAAGTTTACCGACGACTACATAGGCAATATGTCGTAGCGCCCTCTGTTGGTGATGGGCCGCGTCAAAAGTGGGGTTAGGCGTTTGATTTTTTCGGGGATTCATAAATTACGTTTAATTAAAAATAAAGTTTACTCCGTGCAGCGATTTTAACTCAAAATGTTGGCTAACAGCGCCGAAATTTCTAATAATCTCCCAGCCAGAATGCTGGGTTGGTTTTTGAGTCGCAAAGAACAGTGCCATCTCGGGATTTTTGCGCAAACCAGCTCAGCTACAACATGGACTCAATTTTGACGTTCCGTAGGTACGAACTTTTCAACGCGAATTAAACGATTAATTAAGAGTTTCCAAGCGCGTGTGTGTTTAAAAATCAGTTCTTTGGGGTTTTTTATATACTGTTGTACTCATATCGCAAGGTATCTCACGCTGGTAAGCCAAAAATCTTCAGTTTGAAACTTTGCCACCTTTCTCAAGTTTTTTTTTTATTATATCTATACGATTTTAACATAGTATTTTGTTGCTATTTTGAGTTGAACATGGGGAAATATCTTGATATACCGTATCTTCGCCTAGTGAACAATCGTGATGAAGAATCCTTATCCATAGAGGTAATAGACATTTCTTTGTTATAGAGTACCTATCTAAATTTGCTACGTGTTGTTTTATTTTATTGCAGATGGACAGAGACTGAGTGATATGAAGTGTGATTGTTGTTAAGTGTTGTTGTGAAGTGTAGTGTAGTGAACACTTTTAGTAGTGCGCGAATAAATCTTACGAGTGTTGTGTTTCATGTACTTTAAGTAGTACGCGACTTAAAGTTGCAAGTGTGGTGTTGGACCAAGGATTACGTGTATGATGATGGACAGTTTCCAGATATCAAGACATCATGTGCAAGGTAGGTTCAATAGATGACATCCAGCGATGGAGGCAAAGAAAACAAAATAAGGTAAGATATTATGGGCTTTTTTATAGTATTTACAGATAGGCAAAGAAGAAAAACACCATTGTTTTATATGTATATTTTTATTTGTTAGATAATAGTTTCTTATAAAACAATGTAATATAAAGGACATCTGTTAAACAAGTAAAAGGCGTACAGGCGCTTGTCTTTTGTCAAGCGGTTTACGAAATTGCTGCCCCAAAAACCTCATTTTATACCGTATAATCGTATCACAAAACTGTCGGTTAAAAACAGCAGCCAAAAATATTTTCTTTGTGTAAAAAAAGCAAACAACCCTTCTGCGAAATTTTAAAATACATAAACATCTGTAATAATATATAAAAAAACTTAACGACTATCTAAACAGTTAATATAAATAAGCGAGTATATAATAACCACATTTTAAGATAGGTATATAATGGTTCTTATAATTAAATAGCAACATGTAGCGTAATATAGGAGCAAAGAGACAGTTGAACAGACGGAAATTGCGATTATGCGCGCACAAAAGAAAAACTGAGAAGTGCGTAACATCACAGTTGCTTATAAATAATTACAGAATAACAAAATTAATAATAGTACAAAAAAGGTAACTCGTAAATTATAAATAAATGCGCTCGAATTTAAATAAAATATAGGTTATTTTATGCCGTGTCTCAATCCGCGTCTTTGAATTTCCTGTAGATGGACTGAACATAGGTGAAGACACATTTCCAATCTGGCTTGCTTAAAGCAACCATATCGTCGACGTCCAACAAAGGGAAAATTCCAGCTTTCTCTCTACAGAAATAAACAAAAAAAAACAATACAGAATCCTCTGCTAAAAAAAAACCTATAAACCAAACTTACTCAGCAACTTTGAAGGCAAGGGTAAAGTTGTGTCTCCTATTCTTCGGATTGAGGGCATTATAATCAAAAGCGTCTGGTACGAAGCGATGAATGAGTGCGCAAAAAGCCATTCCGTCTGCCCAACTGCTTGAGAAGTTGTCTAATTGGATGTGCTGAAACAAAAACAATCAAAATACCCAATAAATCATCAATACGCAGTGAATCAAAAATCAAGCATTCCCACAACATAGACGAAGAACAACGAAGGAAAAGGTATTATAGTGGGGGGAAAGCACACAAAAACCAAGAAAACCATAGCTGTTATTAGAGAATGGTGACCAAAAAAAAAAAAAAAACGCAGAAGCATTAACAAACTACCTCATATCCGTGCGTCCGCATTTGACACCACTGCAGGAGTCGTTGTTTGATTGTATTTGCACTTTGATTTAGGCCCGGGTCAGTGAATTTAAAGAAACTCCCAGTGCCCGTTGGTGTTTTAGGCGTGCTAAGAATCAGTATGATAAGCATTAGGTTTACTCAGAAGTCTTCACGTATATTAATTTTTTCTTTGTAGAATAATGTGTTAATTTGTTAAACACGATTAGAATTGTATTTTGTGAACTTTAAAGATTGCTTTGAAGAGCAAAGTGTGTAGGAAATAGTTGTATAGAAGTCTGTGATGAATAATTTACATGTTAAGAAGACATACCTGGGTGGTGAGTTCAAGCTATTCTGCTTGTCGAGTTGTTTAAATTTAGCAAAGGGTGACATTGGTTTAGCTTGGACTTTCTGTTGAGTGGTCACCCTGGTTGATACTGGAAAACATCATAAAAATTAGAATCAAAATCAGTACTAGGGTTTTTTGAATATTTTCTAAATGAAGTATTTACAAAAAGGGTCTTATTATAAGTAAGAAGACATACCATGAGACGTTGTTGTAAACGGGCCTTCAGTGGTCTCTGCAAAGATTAGAGAGAAACAAAGTTAGTACAGTTGTAGAAGTTAAAAAAACTGTTTCTATAGCTATACATATTTCATAAACTAAGGTTAATATCAAACGTTAAAGAAAACAAACAAAAATAAAATAAAAAAAAAGAATAATGAAAGACATGCCTATAAAATAAACAAAAATATTAGATGAGTGTTGACATGTTACATGGACATTGCTAAAATATGAAAACAAAATAAATAAATATAACGAAGTAAATAAAAAGATGTGAGTATGTTATACAAAAAGAGAACTGGGATATTTGCAGGTTTTCGTGTAGATTTGTTTTAAAGAATTTTGAAGAAAAAGAAAACAACACGTCGCTTAGTGTATTATAAAAAAAATAATCGGATATTTTACAGAATATAATGTACACAAGGCACAATATAATTGTATTGTAAGACATGCGATAATATACTACAAAGAAAACTAAAGAAAATGGTTAGTTCTAAAGTTTAAGAAAAAAATGTGCGACGAAAAAACTAATTGTAGTGATGGGTATCTCGAGAATCGTCCGGGGTACAAGCGGATTAGTGATGTGTGGTGCGCACACCAATGCCTTTTAACATGTGATTATTATCTTTGGTTTCGTTTTTTGGATTAAAGTAACAAGGGTGGATCGGGGAACACACTGATTCGCTCACCCTTGCGTCCAAATTGAGTAGAAGTCCATTACGATTGGTGTGCACACCAACACACCAATCAATCCTCTATCTCTATCAATTCTCTCTCTCTCACAATATCTCGACTAGACCACAAAAAACGAGAATAATATATATAATGTATATGAAAAAAGGACGGACACAACTTCTTTCGATTTCGTTCGCCGTTGGCATACAAAACAATTAACTAGTAACGCTGAAGAATTGGAATGGATTTTGTGTGTGCGAGACAAGGACAGCGAGCAAAACGGCACTCGTTCGTTACGTGCTTTGTTTGAATATTTCCTCGAAGACTTCGTCGATATTCGAGTCATCAAGCCTATCCAAACACACGATATCCGGGAGGGTTTTACTCCTGGACAACCCTGAAGACGACGTTTGTCTCTGCGTCGAAATCTTTTGCGAAGTCTTCACCCTATTAATACTAGTCTTCTTCACCTCTGGTGTAGGTTTCTTCCCACCGAAATACGCCTCCAGAGACTTCTGTTTCTCTAGCATCTCCTGTTTTGACATTCCAGCCTCGTACTGCTTGGGTATCGCTAGCGTATGGCTGGACTTCGACCTGGTGACCGTCCTACTATTCGGCGAAGCCCTCGGTGATGGTTTATTAGCCAAATTCTCCTTCGCCTGGCAGATCTGATGCCAGGACTCTGATTTACTCAAACCTTTACTCACTGGTATACTGAACTTCCCAGTTAAGACTGATTCCCCACGTTCGTTGATTTCCAAAGACTCCAGAGGTTTATCGTTGACGCAAAACACTGGTTTTGGACCTACGTTGTTATAGACGACCATCTTCTGGACGTCTGATTGCTCAGGCATCGACTTTTGCTGTGGCAGCTTGTTGCTGGTCGATTTGACCTTAAAACTTTGCGTGGACAAAGGTCTTGGTCCCGTTTGTTCCAACTGGTTGAATTTCTGCAAGGTGGCCTTTAGATTGAAGGCTCTTTCGAAATCGTGCTGGTCTCTGGATTTTGGGGCGTTTTGGACAGTGACAGCTTGCTGATATACAGGACCTCTCATCACCTTACTAGAGACTGCTGTATACTCATGAAGGCTATCCTGCGAGTCTCTTCTTTTATTAGATGTGGAATAACTAATATATTCATCTTCTTGTTTCGGTTTTGGTTGGAACTGGTAGTTTGAGGTGAATTGTTCATCACTTTTCACGCTTGGAGGTTCCTGATAGACCTTAGGTTGCTCCTGCTGGTACCCCCCTATAGATTTCTGGCGTTCCAGAGGTGTTTTTTGCAGTTGGAGTTGTTGTTTCTGGTTATGCTGCTTTATATACTCATCTTTATTATCTTCGACCACGGGTGGAAGGTTTATCCTTTGCGTTATTGTGTACTCGGCATTATAAACTTTCGGTTTACTACCATACTGAATCGAATAGTTCTCCCCAGGAACGAAAACCCGAGAGGGTTGCTCATAATCACCCTCGGTCTTCAGGTTTTCGAATTGCCCACTCAACTTCCGAACTGACGTTTTCTGATTCAAACTCTTAATTATACCAGGAGACACTAACTGGCTCTCTTGGAGACCTGGATGTATCTGACGACCTGAATGTGTCTGATGACCTGGAGGTATCTGATGAATTGGATGTATCTGATGACCTGGTTGTATCTGAAGACCTGGTTGTATCTGAAGACCTGGTTGTATCTGAAGACCTGCATGTACCCTATCCTTACTAAGTCTCCTCTGTCCATAACTTGGTTGAGGCTCCTTTACCTGATTCTCAAATTTAGACGCTGCGATGCTTAGAACTCTGCTTTCACTCGTTCTACCCAACCACGGCGCGTGATTTGTCGGACTTGGAGTCTCACTGAATGGCTTTGGGCTGTACAAATACATGGGCGAGCTTGGGTCATTAGTTTTCAACGGCACCTTTGAAATATTCGGTGCGTTTGAGATGGGTTGCGGCTGAATAGGTTCAAACTTCCTCACTGGCTTAAAGGCAGACATAGGAGCATGGGAAAACTGGTTTATCTGATTGGGTTGTGTCACTATGACTTTACTTCCTTCTAGGGACTTAGTATCCACTTTCAGAGAGCCTGTAACGACGTTATCATTATTATATTGATTGCCATTATATTGCTTCTGGTTATTGCTACTGGTAATATACTGGTTGTTGATGTATTGGTTGTTATTGTACTGTTTGATTTGGTTATTGTTATTAAGCTGGTTATTGTTGTTATTATACTGGTTCTGTCTTTGTTTCTCTTCAAACATTTGCTGTAGATTCCTTGCAGACTGTTTGCTGATCTTTGGACCTGTCTGAGAAGGTCTTTTAGCAGTTACTGCATCGTCAGCGCTCTTCCAGAAATTCCTAGCTGAGTTATTGTTCTGGGCCGGGCTCTGGAACTTCTCAAATGTACTCTTGATGTTCCCAAAAGTTCTCTTATTAGTTTGGGAAGCCCATGGTGCCACCTTGGACGTCTTATCGTCGTTGTGCTTATTCAAAAATGCAACAAACTTGCGATCGCTTTCAGTTTTCGGTTGAAACTCTGGCACCTTTTTCTCGGCATTGAGTTTTCCCACGCGTATTGGTCCACGCAAGGCTAAATAACTATTCCTCCTCTGCGCTAGTTCTTCATTTTCAGATTCATCATCATCAAATTCGTAATACTTGAGAGGTTTCGGTATATCTATGGTGTTAGCTCGCTTCATCTTCAGCTTTTTGGTGTTGAACCTATTGGCTTTCTCGTTATAATGATTTGGCACAAAGTCATCCTCTTCACTTTCATTAGGCTGCGAATATACCGGGTTGGTTTGCATGATCAAATCAGGTTTTGGCTGCGGAATAGTCTCGGGTTCTTTCACTTGCTTGATGGTACTAGGGTCATCATCCGATTCGGAGATATCCGACTTCACCAGGGAAAGTTGCTTGACTGTCGCAGCTTGCGTCACAGCTTTTTGCACCTTGATCAGATCGACCCCTTGTGAGTAGTCTAAAGAAACAGCTTCAGATAAGGGACGTTGCTTGTTCTGATGAGCTTGGTAAGCATCTACGGATACAGAATGGTTGAAATTGGGTGGTTCGACCAGTTTGGACTTGTTTAGATCAACGTCTGGACTTCTAGAGTTCGGGAAATCGATCGATTCCGAAGTTTCCGTGGGTGTTTCCACTGTGGATGACGTTCCTGACACGCTCTGGCTAGTACTGCTCGAGTTTACGAATGGTTTAGCCGTGGTATTCCTAACCTGCTTCGTCTGGCTCTTATACGAACCAGTCGAACTCAAAATTGAGCCTGTAGAGTCCTCTTTCTGCAATTCAGGTCCTTCTATGGTAATAGGTTCGGTTAAATCTATATCTTCGTTAAAAGCTATCTCCTGCATGAGTTTCCTAGCGTCCTCAAGCTCTTCCGTTGACACGCCAACTGTATGCCTATTCTGCCTTTGTTTCCTTTTGGAAAACCTCCCTTGGAGGCTGGATCTCCGTTCAGAAGACGACGAGGGTGTTATTTGAGTAGACAAACCAGCCTGTAGCCTGGAAACTAATGTGAGGAGGGAGTCTCTCCTCTCGTCGGAGATATTAGTAGTGGAGGATCTTAAACTAGCCGAGAGTTTGTCGAGTGCTGATTGGACCTCGATGATTAGACCGCTTCTCAGGTCTTCGCCGGACTCTGTGCCGGAATCTGCCGGTTGGTCATCGTGAGGCTGGTCGAGGAGACCTTGAAGTAGTGGAAGAAGTGACTCACCATTTATCGAAGACTTAGATTCCTGTCTGGTCACTTCCTCGCTGGCTTTCTCCACCATGGCCGCGCATGCTGGAATTGGCGAAGGACTTTAAAAAGGCGATTTGGGGCGATTTCGGACTTACCTTCTTGTTCTGCCATCACTTCTCGAAGTCTCGTCCTTATGATACGTTTATCGTCCGCGGTTGTACTCTGGTCAAGCTAGAATGAGTGGACGAAAGAGTTTAAGAATCTAATTTGTACAAACGAGGGAACAAAGTTCATTTTGAGAAGCTGTAATTTTCAAAAAGATCAACGTTCTCTCTCCCAATCGATTGATACCCCAATTTATAAACAAGTGTTTTCACATCGTATTTTGCCTTTCAAAAAATGTTTAATCTACTTTGACAAGATATAATTTCAAACATGTCTTGATGTATGTTAGATCTTGATGTGTGTTAGGTCATTGGAAAGATCAACGTTTTTCCAATAGATTTATGCCCCACATCAATTTATAAATTAATTTCTTCTCATAGTATTTTGCCTTTGAAGAAATGTTACCCTTTTTCGATCAGATGTAGCAAACAAGGTGTACTTGAACACGCTGTAATTTCAAACATAGTGAGTGGATCTTGATGTAAGTTAGCTCTTTGCAAACATCAACGTTTTTCCAATAGATTTATGCCCACATCAATTTATAAATTAATTTCTTCTCATAGTATTTTGCCTTTGAAGAACTTTGATGAGGTGGAATTTCAAATATAGTGAATTGATCTTGATGTAAGTTAGCTCATTGGAAAGATCAACATTCTCCCAATCTATCTATACCCCATATCGATTTAGAAATCATTTTCCTTCTTCTAGAATTTTGCCTTTGAAGAAGTGTTACTTCTGTGGATCAAGTACTAGCTTTGTCCATCAGATATAGCAAACAAGATGCACTTTGACAAAACGTAATTTCAAATACTGTTAATGAATTTTGACGAACGATAGCTTATTTGAAAGATCAAGATTTTCTGAATCGATTTAGTTAAAAAAACTTACCAGGAGATTTAAAGTTTGCTCGTCCCAGACAGTCTGCAACAGTTCTGGAGTTATTGGGTGCGTGAATGTCCTGGTCACTGTTTTAGTCGGTTTGCCACTTTCCTGCGAACACATAGACTTTACGAAACACTCTGTACATGGTTACTACACGCCGCAAATGACCAAATTACAAATATACCTCCTCTATGCGAGAAAACGATGTCCAGCGTTGCACAATAACGCTTTGATCGGCCACAGAGGGATTTAAATCGTCGTGCTTTGATTTAAGTACCTGTTCTGTCAGTTAGACACGCGGAAGCACGGGTTTAGCGCGCGAGTTTTATCATTAAGTCATAGGGACCAAATTTAAACACCTATCCCTCTCTGTGCCCACGGGAAAAAATCGGCGAAAACGGGAGCAAAAGCGAGATCGTACCATCAGGTTGTCTTTGTTCGAGAGCGTCGTTTTTGCGTGCGCACAAAACTACTCTAGGAGTCTCCTATTTTGGACACAGTGCTGAAGGGACCTTGAATTTTCGTGTATATACTTTCGATATAGAATGTGGTGTAAATTGGGCAGAAATGAAACGAACAGTAACGGAAAATATGGTTTTAAATAGAACGATTTGGAGTATTTTCAATTATTAATATATAAAAAAATGTTGGAAATGTTGACTTTGACGTAAACCTATTTTTTGGCCGGTGCACCAGTGGCACAAAAAATCTATTTTTTTTCTGGGAGAGTACATCAAATTACCTACTACTGCCAAGAAAATATACTATCCCAAATATTTTTAGAATCGTCCAGGTGTATAAAGTGTCTTCTAAACATTACAGTACAATAATCCACAAAAACCCAATAATAATCTAATGAATCCTTTGTATCTATCAAAACACACAGCTATTGTCTAACAATCACCTTTGTCTAGGGAAAATTTAAAATTCAGCTCGTGTATTTGTGCTCATTGAAGAAAAATAATAGCATGTATGATGGCATGCGTCTGCCAAAACTAACAACACTTTCAAGATTTATTTTAATTCCAAAACTTGAGTGGTGTAAAAATAGCACCTCCCAGAATATGGTCAAGGTAAAGTAGTGTTTTATTTTGCGTCTTTCTACAATTTGCGCCTGAAAAGGGACACAGAAAATAGAGTTCTCTGACTTCACTTTTATTTATATGTATGTATAGGCCATGTTGTTTTGATTAAAACAAAGCGTAAACACGAAAATTGACAATTTTTAGCCTTACTTGCAATAAAATACTACCTGTAGCCCTCACAGTTATAGAACGTATTTTTAGCCAGGATAGATTTCTATGCTTATAGTGGTTAAGACAAGATTAAAATAGACTCGTACCTTTCTCTGCGGCTTATCGAATCTCCAAGACAACGTTATCCAAGATATCCAATCCCACGAATCCAATATAACCGAAGATAATAAATTCCGAAGAAAAATCCAGACTATTAAAAATTGATATCGAACTCAAACACTAAACTAACTATTTCGTGTATAAATCTTTGTGTAGTGAAAGGCGTACTGGCTGAAACTATTCCTGAAGTCCTACTGCTGAAACGACGGACGGTAAAGCCGTTCAAAGCGTCGCTGACGTCACGACGTCTTATTTTTGGAAGTATACCGCAAAAGCCGAGTTTTCTGGTGTACGTATTTCTTCGTAGTAGCCATTGTGTCGCCTATATACCGTTTTTAGACTAAATTCCACTATACTTTGCGGCCTAATTCTTTGTGAGTCTTATGCGATGTTTTTTCTATGCCAAAGACAATGATATATATGCGACTTATATTTTGCTGAAGTTACTAACAAAGGATACACAGAACAAGCCGATTAAAAGTAGCAAACAAGATGTACTTTGATAAGATATAATTTCAAACATAGTGAATGGATTTTTGTGTAAGTTGGCTCATTGGAAAAATCAAAGTTTTCTGAATCGATTTATAGCCCATATCGATTTAGAAATAATTGTCCTTTTCATGGTATTTTGCCTTTGAAGCAGTGTTGGCGTTGTCGATCAAATGTAGCAAACAAGGTGTACTTTGACAAGATGTAATTTCAAACATAGTGAATGGATTTTGATGTAAGTTAGCCCATTGGAAAGATCAAAGTTTTCTGAATCGATTTATACCCCCATATCGATTTAGAAATAGCTTTCCTTTTCATGGTATTTTGCCTTTTAAGAAGTGTTACCTCTGTCGATGAAATACAGCAAACAAGGTATACTTTGACAAGACGTAACTTCAAAAATAGTGAATAGCTTTTGATGCCAATTTGCTAATTGGATCTACATCCTCTAAAAATATCTACATCCTCTATCAATATAGAAATATTTTCCATCTCATCGTATTTTACCTTTGAAGAAATGTTACCTTTTTCGATAAAATGTAGCAAACAAGATGTACTTTGACAAGATATAATTTCAAACATAGTGAATGGATTTTGATGTAAATTAGCTCATTGGAAAGATCAATGTTTTCTGAATCGATTTATACCCCATATCGATTTAGAAATAATTTTCCTTTTCATGGTATTTTGCCTTTGAAGAAGTGTTCCCTCTGTCGATCAAATGTAGCAAACAAGATGTACTTTGACAAGATATAATTTCAAACATAGTGAATGGATTTTGATGTAAATTAGCTCATTGGAAAGATTAATGTTTTCTGAATCGATTTATACCCCATATCGATTTAGAAATAATTTTCCTTTTCATGGTATTTTGCCTTTGAAGAAGTGTTCCCTCTGTCGATCAAATGTAGCAAACAAGATGTACTTTAACAAGATATAATTTCAAACATAGTGAATGGATTTTGATGTAAATTAGCTCATTGGAAAGATAAATTTTTCTGAATCGATTTATACCCCATATCGATTTAGAAATAATTTTCCTTTTCATGGTATTTTGCCTTTGAAGAAGTGTTCCCTCTGTCGATCAAATGTAGCAAACAAGATGTACTTTGACAAGATATAATTTCAAACATAGTGAATGGATTTTGATGTAAATTAGCTCATTGGAAAGATCAATGTTTTCTGAATCGATTTATACCCCATATCGATTTAGAAATAATTTTCCTTTTCATGGTATTTTGCCTTTGAAGAAGTGTTCCCTCTGTCGATCAAATGTAGCAAACAAGATGTACTTTGACAAGATATAATTTCAAACATAGTGAATGGATTTTGATGTAAATTAGCTCATTGGAAAGATCAATGTTTTCTGAATCGATTTATACCCCATATCGATTTAGAAATAATTTTCCTTTTCATGGTATTTTGCCTTTGAAGAAGTGTTACCTTTGTCGATAAAATACAGCAATCAAGGTATACCTTGAGAAGACGTAACTTCAAAAATAATGAATAGATTTTGATGTCAATTTGCTAATTGTAAAGATCAACGTTTTCTCAATCGATCTACATCCAATATCAATATAGAAATATTTTCCGTCTCATCGTATTTTACCTTTGAAGAAATGTTACCTTTTTCGATCAAATATAGCGAACAAGGTGGTACTTACTAGCAAACAAGATACTTTGACGCGATGGTTTTCTATGCTAAAGACAATGATATATGCGACGTTATGTTTTACTAAAAATACTAACAAAGGATGCATGAAACAAGAGAAGACGAAAAGAAAACCCACTTTAAATAAGTTAATTGTAGAGAAAGATGATATTTTCTCACTCTGTATGGTGGATGACCTTTCTTTTAGCATTAAATAAACACATGATCGACTATTGGTTGTTATTCAAAACAATAAACAAATAATTTGACACCCAAACAAAGCCCAGTGTTTTTTGTTTGCGGGTAACCCAAAAAAATAAAAATTTAGGACAGTGGAACGATGATTCATTGTGACACATTCTAGTCCATGTCTTCTTATTTTTGTACGTTCTATTTTATGAGAAAAAATAAAACGAAAACGGGTAGTAATCAACAGGGCCTTATATGGTCGTACCAGGATATTCTTAATCCCAAACCACATCGCAGAATAATGTAAATTTCGTATGGATTTCGAGTTCGAAGGTTATTTGGCACAATGACTTTTTGGCAAGCGGTACAGCCGAATTGTAAGTGGATATATATTCGTGTAGCCAGATGCCTCAGTGTCAGTACATATGCAGTACATTTCCAGATTATTTTTACTTGATTCCGTTAAGAAATTACGAAAAAAAATTAGGTATATATATTTCGAGTAAATGTATCCTGTTGTGGATTATCGTTGATGTTCTAAAATTATCCTTATACCAAGGAGTCGTGTGCTACTATAATAATAATAAACAATCGCCTGCTTGTGTTCAGAATCAATCATTTTGTACCTCTCGCAGAAGAAATAAAATCACTCACCGACGTTGTAGTTGTTGTTGTTATCTTAGTAACACTTTTTCTACCACTGCCAGTTGCCTTATTAGCAGATTCCATACCAGAGAGCAAAACCTGGGATCCAATGAACTTATTCAGCAAGTTTTTAGCCTCAATATCATCAACGGAGTCCCCATCAACTTCTACAACATTACCAAACCAATTCTTGTATGTCTTATGCACCTCTAATATGATTCTAGTATTATACCTTCATTTCTCATTCTGCTGATGACATCTTGGACACCAGTAACTCTCGATTTGTTGCTGAGGAAGGTATCAGTTTTACTTGTATCAGTTTTACCACCCGTCCTAGATGAAGTTTTCACAGTTGTAACAGTTCTACGTGTCTCTTGATAACCAGGAGAACCTTCTCTGGAATTCTGTACGTTGTCAGTGTCCTTAAAGCTGGATGTCCGCAAAATCAGTCCTGCCTTTGGGTAGGATGATTGCCTTTCACTTTTCAAGGAATCCACTGAAAAAAAAGACAACACCTAGAATCTGTTGGAACGCCGAATCTTGTGAAGCACAAACCCGCGTTTTCTATGAATTTCTGCGAGATCTCTTTCACAGAACCCCTCCTTGTGACTTTGGTTGTTTTGCTTGTGGATGAAGACGTCCCTGTTTCGATACCTTTTGTTTTATTGGTGATTGTCTTCAGTGAAGGAGTTCCTTTATAACCAAACTTCTGAGTTGTGGTAACTGACGTCACACCTCGTTCTTTCTTAATATCAGCCACTGGTAGATCTTTTGGGTCAGTTGAGTATTTTGTCACCCTGATCTCACCAACTGGTTCCTGGCCATTTTCTGAATAGTATCGGCTTTGAATGACTGTACCTTGAACTGAATTTCAACAAGTAATAAGTACGCCAGAATACGACAAAATCAACAATAATTACCTTTGGTTTTTTCAGATTTGTTCTGTGCTTTCAAAGCCCTTAACCCAAACAGGGGTGCTCCGTTTTCGTCCATGGGTCCCACACCATAACTCGAGGTTATGACATCAGTTGGAGCCCTTTCTTTCGATGGACTCTTGTGGCTTCTGCTCGTCGTTGTTTTCGTGGACGTTGTAACCACAGTCTTTTTCACTGGGGAATCAGAGACCTTCTTCAAGGTCTTTTGGGTCACCCAAACAGGTTTCTCATCGACCACCTTCTTGGTAACAGGCTTGGTCTTCTTTAGTTCGGTTTGGAACAGTTTTGTGCATTCAGTTCTACGATCAGAACTTTTCTGACTCCTTTCTGGGCTTGCTTGTTTCCTCTCTGGACTTGGTTGCTTCCTTTGTGGACTCTTCCTGTCAGGACTTTTCTCTTTGACGCTGCTATCCCGTCTAGTGGTAGTAGTCGATTTCGTTTCTGAAGATCTCCTCTCAGTATACGAGGAAAATGTATTTTTGTATTCAGAACTTCCTCGCCTTATCTGCTCAGTTTCCTTGACTTCGCGAACTGGAGATCTTGCTTTAGTGGTAACAACTTCCAGCCTGTTTTCTTCGATCATCTTCTTGACGACACGAATCTGAGCTCTTATCCTGCGACGTATGTCGTAACCAACAACAGTCTCTAACTAAAATATCAATTATTCAAATGCTACAGAAAGCAATCAACAGAACAAACTCACCAAAGTTTCCAAATAAACCAAATCGAAGATCTCTTCAATGTTTAACTCATCCGAGGTCTCCACCTTGGTCGTTTGCTTCTGGGTTACACTTGTAGCCCTTCCAGAATCAGTCCTCCTCAACTGAACACCGAACTTCGTCGTTCTGACATCGACCTCTTCATTATGGGTGGAGCTAGTGCTCCTATTCATGATATCTTCCAACTGCTTGACACTTTCCTTGTGGGGACTCTTCTCCCTCAAAGTACGATCCAGAGGAAGCATATAATGAGGAACATCGCCATCGTAAGAATGCTCATATTCCTCATCTTCGGACTCAGTACCATCATCAGTTTTAGGCTTTCTTGGCTTTTGCTCTTTGATGCACCGATCCAAAGGAGTCATGTAATGTGGGATTTCGCCATCTGTATATTTCTCCGGTGACTTAGAACGGTGTCTTTGCTCTTTTGGTTCTGTCTGCAACTTTCTACCTTCGAAAACTGATGGGCGACTCAAGATATCCCGTTGTTTCAGCACTTCTTGTTC
The DNA here is from genome assembly GCA_963971325.1 of Aphodius granarius. Classification (NCBI taxonomy): domain Eukaryota; kingdom Metazoa; phylum Arthropoda; class Insecta; order Coleoptera; family Scarabaeidae; genus Aphodius; species Aphodius granarius. The sequence continues at coordinate 8,267,489 of OZ020227.1, read as the reverse complement.
CTTGGTGATGTTCTCGAATAAAGCCTTAGCCTTTTTGATGGTCTCCGTGCTTCTCAGTCGTTCAGTAGGACTCAGAGGCACCCTGGCATCATCTTTCGATGCCCTCCTGCTTGATTTTGGTGTTGTTTCAAAGCTATCGCGCCTTGTTTCGCTTAATCTCGAGCAGACTTCTTTCTTAACTGTTTCTCGCGATGGACTTGGTGATTTCTTAGGTGTTTCAACTTCTTTCCTTGGCGATGGCGATCTAGAAGCTTCTTTACTTCTTGGCTTGGCCTTTGGTGTGTCCTTTTCTGACTTAGAGGTCTCTTTGACCCTTTCAGCTGTGGCTATAAAGTGTGATACCTTCTGCGAAACGCTCAACAAACTCTCATCATTCTCCTCAACTTTAGACTCGACCTCTTCGATTTCGACAGGTTTTCGAACGGACTTCTTGGTCTTGGTTAGTTCATCAGCTGTGCTTATGAATTTGGTGACCTTATCGCTAACGCTTAGCAAGCATTCGTCTTCTGTAAGTTCATCATCAACCTCTAAAATCGGTCTCGCGACCTTTGGTGCAGGTTTCAACTCTTTGGGTCTCTTTGTGATCTCTTCGGCTGTGGTCAAGAACTTGCTTACCTTCTCGTTAACGCTCAGAAGACTGTCGTCTTTAACTTCTGTGATGGTACTGGAAATTCCTTCGATATCTTCGTGGATTATGTCATTGCTAATCGTTTTTGTTCGCTGTTTTGGTTCTTCCGGCTCTACGATCTTGTCTGGGTATCTCGGCGTGCCGGAATCATCATCAGGTCGTACTGGGTAAGGACATATACGATCTGGTGTACCTTCCCTTGAAGATTTCGAGCGTTTTAGATCAACTATGATTTCTCTTTCGTCGGCTACGGCGTTCTCGATCAAAATCGATTTGGTTGCGATGCATTTCTTCTCTAGTTTGACGTTCTTCTTGGTCTTCTGGAGGATTTCTTCCTGATCTGTTTCTTCTTCGTCGCTAGGGATGTGTCCGTTTAGTTTTGGGGTGATTTTTGTTGGTACTTGAGTTGTTGGTTTCTTGGTACTTGAGATTAATTTAGTCGCTGTTGTTTTATGTATTGTTTTTGTTGTTGGTTGTGTGGGTTTTTGTTTTGGTTTTATGTCGATTATGGCTGAGACAACGTGACGATTGTTGTCAGATTTCTGAGCGACATTCTTTGTTGTAGTCTTTTTGATGGTGGTTTCCTCTTTAGTCAGGGGAGTCACCGTTATCTTCGTTGTCACCTTTGGTTTTTGAGTGGTTACTCTAGTGACCTTACTGTACTGGTCTGTATATTCTGTGGTCCCGGAAATCTTACCACTGCTTGGTTTTAAACACTTATCAGACGGTTTCCTCAATAAAGTTTTTTCTGGGTTGTCCTTTTTGACTATCTTATGTAGAGTGACTTCTTTCGGTGTTAAATTTAGAAGTTTTTCTGTCCTCTTGGTTTCTTTCGTACATAAGGTTGGTATGAACTTCTTAACGACAGGTGCTTCTTGTACATGCTTCTTAGAGGTGGTAACGAAAGTCTTCTTGACAGTTACCACTTCAGTTTTCGTAGCATCCTTAGGTTTCGGTATAATTCTTGTAGCTGTTGTTCTGTAAGTTTCTTCGACCTTTTTAGACTTTGCGACCTTCGACGGTGATGTTTCTGTTATGTTAATAACTATAGTTTCTTGTGCTTTCTTACCAGGTGATTTTCTGGTGACTCCTGGTTTAGATCCCACGACATCTTTAGTCACAGTGGTCTTGGTTGTAGTTTTACCTTTCTCTGTCTTTTTCTCAACAGTTTTCTTCTCGATTTCGCCAGTGGTGACATCTACCACCTCTGTGGTTGTGACTTCCTCCTCGTCCTCTGAGCTAGAGCTGGATTCTACACCATTTCCTACCCTTTTGACGTTACTGGTCTTAGTTTTCTTAGTTTTCCTTAAAGTAATGTCGGTATCGAATTTTTCTCTGCGTACAAACTCAGTATCCAAGTCGCTTAAAGACACCCTGTCCACAGATCTCCTAGTATCTCTTTCCATAGACGTTCTGCTGTCCCTGTCGAGGGATCTCCTACTCTCTCTGTCTACTGATCTTCTAGTTTCTGTTACCATTGTTGGGAGGTCGTCCAGGGAAACTCTTTCTGGCATTCTGCGTAATTCCCTCGATGGAGATGGAGATTTTTCTCTTGTGGTTGGTTCGAATGGTTTGAATTCTGAGATTTGTGGTCTTTCTGATCTTCGGGTTTGTGAAGGAAACTCGTCGATCTTAGAGGTGTATTTTGGTGTCCTCTCCTTTTCTGGGTAAGGCTCCAGAGGTTCTTTTTCTGGAGACTTCCTGATCTGAGATGGAAACTCGTTTGTCATAGGTGCTGCAGATTTTGGTTTGGTCTTTTCTGGGTATGGTTCCAGAGGTTCTTTTCCAGCAGATCTGCGAGTTTGTGAAGGGAACTCGTCGATCTTCGAGGTGTATTTTGGTGTCCTCTCCTTTTCTGGGAATGGTTCCAAATGTTCTTTTCCAGGAGATCTGCGAGATTGTGAAGGGAACTCATCAATTTTTGAAGTGTATTTTGGTGTCCTCTCCTTTTCTGGGTAAGGCTCTAGAGGTTCTTTTTCTGGAGACTTCCTGATCTGAGATGGGAACTCGTTTATCTTAGGTCCTGCAGATTTGGGTTTGGTCTTTTCTGGGTATGGTTCAAGAGGTTCTTTTCCAGGAGATCTGCGAGTTTGTGAAGGGAACTCGTCGATCTTAGAGGTGTATTTTGGTGTCCTGTCCTTTTCTGGATAAGGTTCGAAAGGTTCTTTTCCAGGAGATCTGCGAGTTTGTGAAGGAAACTCGTCAATCTTCGAAGTATACTTTGGAGTCCTCTCCTTTTCTGGGTATGGCTCCAGATGTTCCTTTTCTGGTGATTTCCTGGTCTGAGATGGAAACTCGTTTATCTTAGGTGCTGCAGATTTAGGTTTGGTCTTTTCTGGGTATGGTTCCAGAGGTTCTTTTCCAGGAGATCTGCGAGTTTGTGAAGGAAACTCGTCGATCTTGGAGGTATATTTTGGTGTCCTGTCCTTTTCTGGGTAAGGCTCCAGAGGTTCCTTTTCAGGCGATTTCCTGATCTGAGACGGAAACTCGTTTATCTTAGGTGCTGCAGATTTTGGTTTAGACTTTTCTGGATACGGTTCCAAAGGTTCCTTTCCTGGAGATCTGCGAGTTTGTGAAGGAAACTCATCAATTCTCGAAGTGTATTTTGGTGTTCTTTCTTTCTCAGGGTAAGGTTTCAATGGTTCTTTTTCTGGCGATTTCCTGATCTGGGAGGGAAACTCGTTTATACTGGGGGAATCACTAGGCCTCCTCTTCTTTTGTGGATAAGGTTCCAATGGTTCCTTCTGTGGTGACCTCCTAATCTGCGACGGGAACTCCTGCACTTTCGGACCCAACTTCTCAGGGGTCTTCTTCTCAGGGTACGGCCCCAATGGATCTTTCGTTGGAGATTTCCTCACCTGAGATGGAAACTCCTGAACTTTCGTTGGACTCTTCACACCTCTGGCTACATCAGGCAAAGAAGCCTTTCTCTGAGCATTGGATATACCCAGAATCTCCTTGCAGCGTTCCTCATAGGTATCAGTCCTTCTCAAAACCTTCTTGTTCTTCACTTCTTCCTTTATGGAATCCCTCCTCTTCGTATCTTTAGTTGGCGAAGGCCTTCTAGGCGAGAAATCTGTAAGCGGTGAAGTCGGTGACCTCTCGGTAACCTTCTTCCTCCTAGTTGTGGTTATATCCAAAGAACTTGGACGTTTCTCAGTAACATTCTCTTCAGTATGCCTCCTGGTGATCTTCTGATTCTTAAACACCGAAGATTTATCCTCGGCATTTCTAACGAACTCAATCTCGCTAGCTGTAGTGGTCGGTGAAGGACTCCTTGAAGGTTTCCTTCTTCTAGTTAAAGTGCTTGAATCAATCTCGGTCTTCTTGTTAATGGTCGCTCTGTCTGGGCTAGGTTTCTTCGGGAATTTCTCCGGTGAAGCACGAATGAACTTTTCAGGACTGCTTCTTAAGGAAGACTGGCTTGGCGTACGCAAACTTCTAATACTACCAGCTCTGCTGGAGACCGGGCTCACAGATCTTAAAGACCTAGCGAAAGCATCATGAGTTGGACTAACTTCAACACTAATACGCCTAGGGATGTAATCAGTGCGATAGGTGGTGTCGTACTGGCCATCTAGAGGCGATCTTGAATCGTCCATTTCGGATTTTCCTGGTTTGATGGGCTGACGACGCTCAGGTTGCTCGTATGGCTGTTCTTCCTTAGCTGGCTGTGGTTTTCGCGGTTTATCTTCCTCTGGTTGTTGCCTTCTTGGTTCTTCTGGTGGTTGTCTTCTTGGTTCTTCTGGTTGTTGTCTTGATTGTTGCTTAGGTTGTTCATTGTCCAATGAAGAACGCTCGATGTTGATAAAGTTGTCTGCTGAGGTTTTCTCAATAGTGTACTTAGTCTCCACTGGATGTTCGATGTATTTAGTCGTTTTAGTGATGGTCGGTATTTCGTCGATTATGGTCTTGGTAACAGTAGTCTTCTTGACTTCAGTGATTGGTTGATCCTCATAGGTGTGGATTGTTTTGGTCACAGTTCTTGTTGTGGTGGATTCATCCACAGCTGGCTTGAACTCCCTGGTTATGGTCACACCAACATTGGAGTTTCTAGACTGGGTATCATCGATTTTGTGTTGGTTGACCTCATGGTGTCTTGTAACAGTCTCATGGTGTCTTGCAACATCAGAGCTCCTATCAAATGTCTTGCTATCTTGCAGCCTGCGGGCTTCAACATTATCAAACTTCGAGACATCTTGCGTCTTAATTATCTTTACATCAGAAGATCTGCGTGAGTCATGATGTACATCAGAAGAACGTTGCTCTGTTTGTCTTCTATCTTGGTTCTCGACGTATGTTTGTTTAGTATCTCTGTTGTATGTTTGCTCAATTCTCGGAGTAATCTTCACCTCATCATGGATAGATGATCTGCGAGAATCATGATGTACATCAGAAGAACGTTGCTCTGTTTGTCTGTTATCTTGGTTCTTGATGTATGTTTGTTTAGAATCTCGGTTGTATGATTGCTCAATTCTTGGAGCAATCTTGACCTCATCATGAATAGAAGATCTGCGAGAATCTTGAGTGCACGCTTCGGAAGATCTTTGTTCAGTATGCTTGCTACTGGAAGAAGTGCTATAGCTCTTAGAACCGATTGTTTCATACCTGGTTGTTGTCACAGTGCTACCATCTGCTAAGGTCTTGGTCTCGGTGGTTACTTTAGTCTTACCATCGACAAAGTTAGCGTTATTCTTCAATTCGTTCGGAATATTCTCAGTGTAAGTACGGACTACAGTTCCCACCTGCTTCGGGACTGCTTGTAGGTCAACATCGCCACTCGAGGACTTCTGCTCAGAGCTGTATTTCGACGACGAAGACGTCGTCGTGGATGAAGAATAGAATTTCGAGTTTTCATCACCACCATGCGCCTCCTGCTTAACAACGTTGCGACTTGACGCACCTACAGACTTCACAAAGTTCTTGTCATCGCCATCTTGGTAAACGGAAGTCTTTTGCTCGGCTTTAGCAGCAAATTGGGCCTCTCCTCCTTGGATCTGCTCTTTACCAGAGGTTGTCGCAACTCTCGTGGTGGACTGCGCCTTGCCATCATTGCTGGCTTCATTGCTTTCGATGATGTCCCATCCATGGTCGTGTCTTCTGGTCACACCTTGCAAAAGAAACACCTAATTATTGTCAATCTTTTTAAGAGATTTCAAGAAAGACTTACCGGTGATTTTATATGCATCTCGAGTTGGTGATTCTGAGTCCCTAATCTCTTTGCTCTTCAGACTTAGGAAACTGTGGTCCCCTAGACTATCGGCGTGAGTCATCTCACCGCCCTTCGAAGTGCTTTTCGTTGTTTTTACGGTCGTCGTCGATGTTACCTCGCCGGTATTGTAGAAATCTTTCAATCGGTTCTCGCGGATCTTGTACATGTGCGCTCTAATCTCTTTCTTGCGACCAAAGTCGTCAGTGTCTTGCCACTAGAGTTTTAGGCTGATAAAATACTTTAAATTATAGATTCTCGTACGACTTACCATCCGTTTGAGGGTGTCTTCGTCTTGTATGAGAGTGTAGTCAGTAGTATCGGCAGACATTGCATTAGTTTAAGCTGAAATGTTGAAAAATAAAGTTCATATATACTAGATAATGGAAAGATTGTAGGAGAATAAAAATATCGCGACGAAAACTAATGGTGACCAGTAACAATATATAATTGTCTAATTTAGATTCTGATGTCACGCAAGTGGGTGTCACTAAGGTGTTCTCTATTTCAATTATAAATTAGCACCGATTTTGTTCCGCGGTGCACATAACTGTCTATTAGCGAATTTATGTGACCGTAGGTGACAATAAAAAACCTACAGAAATGCTATTTTTGATTGTCCAGACCCAGGCATCTGTTTCTAATTCATCAATTCGTGTCAAATTTGCATTTTAGGTGTTGTACGTGTCATGTAATCTTTATCGCAAATCGGTGTGCTTTCTTTTGTGTACATTTTCGGTTAATATGCCCAAAACAATGCAAGATTAAGTCCTTATTTATCCGTATATTAATATGGTTAAGGATTTGCACGCGTGATTTGGTGAAAAGATAGTACCCGACCATCTGTTGTCCGCCGAAAAAACAGACGCATAACTTTTACTTTCTGCTTGAGTCAGTCTGTTTCTATATATGGCCAGGACACCAAATCGGTAAGTAAGAGCGTATTCCTCTCAATATATAATACCTTCTGTAATTTGAAATTATTTAAAATGGCGACACGAAGACAGAGGATTGAACGGAAAATTCTTGGCAGAAAAATTTGTGATGAAATTTGAGGTCCCATGCATTCCTAAGATGAATAAAAATAACTTTGGTTTGTTGTTTCTTACAAAGTTGAGATGTTATGTGCGACCGTAAGTAAGCAAGTTTGATTGAATAGAAATTACTTGTACACATTATAGATTGATTGATTAATCCTTGTTAATTAATCCTGAACATTACAGCCTGATACCTATTGCAGTTTAGTCAAGAGCTATTTTAAATTAAAGAAATTAGTGCTATTTTCCATTTTCTGTCACTGCAAGCGAAGTTGACGGAATAAAAATTATTTCTATAAAGCCCTAATTCACACATGAATTAGTGAATCAATCCCGAAAATTACAGCCTTAAAACTATTGTACTTTAGTCAGGAGAAATCTTCAAAGTTCGGAATTTAAAGAAATGAGTAGGATTGTAATGTCGCAGTTTTCCATTTTGTATCACGGCAAGCAAAGTTGATGGAATAAAAATTATTTCTATACAACCCTGATTAACAGATCGATTGATTAATTAATCCTGAAAATAACAGCATTCTACCTGCAGTGGTATAGTCAGGAGAATATTTTAATATTTGGATTTAGAAATGAGCACATTTGAAATGTCACGATTTTGTATTATGTGCCATTGCAAGCAAAACTGATGATATAAAGATTATGTCTGTACAGTTGTGGTTCACAGATAGATTGGTTAATTTATCCTGAGAACAACAGCATTCTACCTGCAGTGGTCTACTCAGGACAATATTTGAAAATTTGGATTTAGAAATGGGCAGAGTTAAAATGTCACCATGTTGTATTTTGTGCTATTGCCAGCAAAGGTGATGGCATACAACTTATTTATACATCTTCGGTTCACAGATAGATTGGTTAATTAATCCTGAAAATTACAGCCTTCTACCTATTCTGGTTTAGTCATAAGAATTTTTCAAAGTTTGAATTTACGAGAAACGAGCAGATATAAAATGTGACGGTTTTGCATTATGTGCCACTGCAAGCAAAGTTGATGGAATTAAAATTATGTCTGTACAGTTGTGGTTCACAGATAGATTGGTTAATTTGTCCTGAGAATAACAGCATTCTACCTGCAGTGGTCTAGTCAGGACAATATTTGAAAATTTGGATTTAGAAATGGGCAGAGTTAAAATGTCACCATGTTGTATTTTGTGCTATTGCCAGCAAACGTGATGGAATACAACTTATTTCTATACATCTTCGGTTCACAGATAGATTGGTTAATTAATCCTGAAAATTACAGCCTTCTACCTGTTCTGGTTTAGTCATAAGAATTTTTCAAAATTTGAATTTACGAGAAAGAGCAGAGATAAAATGTGACGGTTTTGCATTATGTGCCACTGCAAGCAAAGTTGATGGAATTAAAATTATGTCTGTACAGTTGTGGTTCACAGATAGATTGGTTAATTTATCCTGAGAATAACAGCATTCTACCTGCAGTGGTCTAGTCAGGACAATATTTGAAAATTTTGATTTAGAAATGGGCAGAGTTAAAATGTCACCATGTTGTATTTTGTGCTATTGCGAGCAAAGGTGATGGAATACAACTTATTTCTATACATCTTCGGTTCACAGATAGATTGGTTAATTAATTCTGAAAATTACAGCCTTCTACCTATTCTGGTTTAGTCATAAGAATTTTTCAAAGTTTGAATTTACGAGAAACGAGCAGAGATAAAATGTGACGGTTTTGCATTATGTGCCACTGCAAGCAAAGTTGATGGAATTAAAATTATGTCTGTATAGTTGTGGTTCACAGATAGATTGGTTAATTTATCCTGAGAATAACAGCATTCTACCTGCAGTGGTCTAGTCAGGACAATATTTGAAAATTTGGATTTAGAAATGGGCAGAGTTAAAATGTCACCATGTTGTATTTTGTGCTATTGCCAGCAAAGGTGATGGAATACAACTTATTTCTATACATCTTCGGTTCACAGATAGATTGGTTAATTAATTCTGAAAATTACAGCCTTCTACCTATTCTGGTTTAGTCATAAGAATTTTTCAAAGTTTGAATTTACGAGAAACGAGCAGAGATAAAATGTGACGGTTTTGCATTATGTGCCACTGCAAACAAAGTTGATGGAATACAATTTATTTCTATACAGCTCTAGTTCACAGATGGATTGGTTAATTAATTGAGAAAATTACATCCTTATAACTATTGTAGTTTAGTCAGGAGAAAATGTCAAAGTTCGGAATTTAGAGAAATATGCAGATCTGTAAAGTCGTGATTTTCGTGTCACTGCAAGCGAAGTTGATCGAATAGAAGTTATTTCGATACAGTTCTAGTTCACAGATGGATTGGATAATCAATCCCGAAAATTACAGCCGTATAACTATTGTACTTTAGTCAGGAAAAAAGTTTCGGAATTTAGAGAAATGAGCTGAATTATAATGTAGTTATTTTCCATTTTGTGTCACTACAAGCGAAGTTGATGGAATAAAAACTTTTTCTATACATCTCTTGTTCACAGATGGATTGGTTAATTAATCGAGAAAATTACATCCTTATAACCATTGTAGTTTAGTTAGGAGAAAATGTCAAAGTTCGGAATTTAGAGAAATATGCAGATCTGTAAAGTTGTGATTTTCAATTTTGTATCACTGCAAGCGAAGTTGGTTGAATAGAAGTTATTTCGATACAGTTCTAGTTTACAGATGGATTGGATAATCAATCCCGAAAATTACAGCCGTATAACTATTGTACTTTAGTCAGGAGAAAATGACAAAGTTCGGAATTTAGAGAAATGAGCTGAATTATAATATAGTCATTTTCCATTTTGTGTCACTGCAAGCGACGAAGTTGATGGAATAAAAACTTGTTCAATACAGCACTAATTCACAGATGTATTGGTTAATCAATTCCGAAAATTACAACCTTATACCTATTTCAGGAGAAATTTGCGAATTTCACGTTCATTTATAAACTGTTGTAATAGTTATTTTTATCGGCGTTTTTATGTAACAGTCTCGTAAAGATAAGATAACAGCTTCCATTAATAAATAATATCCGATGACTCATTACCATTCATAGATTTATCGATTGCAAGCATGTTCTGTCACTTATCTGTATAAATAATGACTTATTTACTATCTCTGGTGTCGCAAGTGTCGCAACACATTAAATGCAATTATGTCGCGTCCTTCAATTTCCTTCAATGTTAAAGAAGAATTCGCAAACATTTCGGATGTTTAAAAAATACCAAACATAGCTAACAACACCGACAAGCAATATCCAATAATTTTTTTACGTTTTTTTCAGACGTACGCCAGAAAATCGCAAAACTTTGAACAGGTGATATACATTACGACAAAACAAGGGACATATACGCGCGTATTTTGAATTTATACATGTTGTGCAATATCAAGTCGGGCCAGGGTCACCTAAAAGTGCAAATCTTGCCATTTATGGAAGAGACTATATATGGAAAAATAGGCTGTGCCGATTTCTTCAATGTGTTTTTCTTTCTCTCTGTGTGTGTGTGTGATATTTTTTTCACACGTCGAGTATTCGAGATTGTCGAGGTATAATGGCCTTAACACTAAAATTATATTATAAAATAAAATTAATAATTAATAAACCAAACTTATTGGTAATGGAGCATATACTAACATGTTACGTAACGTATTTACACCAAACGAACGTATGGTCGTAAAAATTTTAATTTTGTACGTATTTCAAATGGGAATGATAATTTGGATTCTTAATATTTAACGTTTATGTGCAACTATCAAATTTGAAAAGCCGATTTTCGAAATTCGAACGAAATATGTCTGTTTTGGCACAAAAAAAATAATCCTGTTTTGAACAGTAATAATTACATATGTATGTATGTATTATTAAAAACATTGCCAGAAGCATGACCATAAAAATTATTTCTTTATGCGCAAAGCCGAGTAACGTCTTTAGTTCACTTGTTATGTGATTCTCACCCACCAACTAAATCTAAATAATGAATTCAGCATTCAAAACTAAAATTTACAGTTTGTTGAATAGTTTATTAGAGGTGTTACAGATCAATTGACATCCAACACTCTTGTGTTCTGGTAAACAAGTTTTACGAATTCACCTACATAATCTGCATATATTGCTTGAACATTTCGATGTATGGGCGATTATATTACTCATCGAAACAAAAATAAAGCAAACCACTGCGGGGCTGCCCACAACATACTACCTACTGTCATTACTGTAAACCTTCCATACAGTTGACAAGACACTTGTTGCCTAGCGTTTTTATCGTTGAGATAGAGAAATCTCTAAAAGAATTTTGTTGGGTTTTTTTTGGAAGATGATTTGATTTGTTTAATAATGACTTAATAGTTTGTTTTGTTATGCTTTGTTTGTTTTTTAACCACGCAGGGCATTTTTACCATACAGGGTGATTGGAAAGCCACAAAATGGCAAATCGAATACATACAATATTATTTCAGTAATTTAGTTGACTTATGAATAACATGAATGTAATCGACAGGTGTTGATTATAACTGTTGTTTTTGGTCAAACCCACACATAAGCAAAATAATGTTACACGTATCCATAAAATTAAAATATAAACATAAAAAAACAATACTCACCCAGTCACTTATACAGGCGAAGCACTAAATAAATAGTGATGTTAATAAATTAGTAGTAATAATAATTTCTCCAACAAAAATAAAGATAATTTCAAACTGCAGCAACAAAAACCTTTTTCCAATCCAAAAAAAAGTTCGTACAGAAAAAACTTATCCTCAACTTGTAAAAAAATAATAGTAATATTCGTATTTCTTTGACTCTGATGTCAAATTCGCTCGTTCCTAACAGGGGAAAAATTCGATTTGTTTGCACTTCGGTCGTTTGTCGACTGAAGTGGTAAGAAGGCATCACAAACCTCCGAAACTCTTCGATTTCGAGTCCCCGCTACCCATTTGTCTCCGTGAGGTAGATGCAAGGCTACCTCTTGACGCGAAGGTGAGTGACGTCATGCCTGAGAACGCGACCGTATGTAGAAAATGGGATTACTGGACAAGTCATACGCCCACTACGGTAATTTCGACGTGTATTGTTGCGATTTTATGCTTGCTGATGCAGTTTTTCTGAAGTTATGACGTCCCAAAGTTTGAGAATTGTGTCAAAATAGCTATTTTACGACATTTTCTCCTTTCGGAGCAAACTGGGTACGCTCTGATCGCGCGATTTTGGTGATTCCAACGATACTGGATGGGACATTATCCCAGAAATCCATTTTTGAAGACCTCGTTGCTCTAGGATGTACCGTTCGCGAGTAAAAATATTTTTTGCATTTTTTTTGCCTATCCATAGCGACTATGAAAAAGTCAATACCATTTTTACTTTCCGACTAGTATCTTAGAAGGAAAGTACCTATTGTAATCGACAGAAAAAAAATCGAGATTTCAGTGGAAATACGCGTTTTGGGGTCCCCTGAATCGATTGTAATGATTTCAGCAAAATGTATGTGTGTGGGTATGTGTGTATGTTCATGAATGCGATTGTGCCCAAACGGAACAACGGATGGGGCTGAAATTTCGCATAGGTATTTAGAATTACCGGGGGACGAACTGGATGGTTTTTGGTGACAATATAACAACCGGAAGTGGCAAATGTTAAATGCGTCTTCTTAGGGATTTATCCGATTTAGACCAAACTGATATCAGTTCACCCTCCAGTGACTTTAAATATGTATACAAATTTGTAGACCAGTGGGATGAACGGTTTATGCGCTATAACCGTTTACAGAAGCAGCTTGACAGAATCCACAGCCTTCGTTGCTGCGTTGCAAATTGTCAGATTTTGACACACGTCAATGTCACTGACATGACATTAAATGTCAGTATGATAAATGTCATTGTATCCTAGAAACTGACGTTAGATAGGGTCCAGAGTGTCTCTGGCTGCACAAAATTGAATAATTGCGAAAGATGTAGTCGGAAAGTTGGGTGAGGGCCACCCCTGATATTTAATATCAGCACAGCACAATAAGTAACAAACTAGTTTAATTTACAAAAATATAATAATGCATAAATCACAAAAAAAAATAATATAACTCGTACAATAATATGTTACATGATCTAAACATCAAGAAAAGAAGATGTGACTTTCATAACGCTCTTGGAGGAATAGTACGTATCCATCAATAGCCCGTATTCATCAGACATCATCTTCAGCATTTCTCTGCTAGCTGGAAAGTGATTAAGTAAATATTCCCAAGCCTTTTTCCTCAACGCTAGTACTTCGACAGTCGACAGGGCCTTATAAGACAGTTGGTACGGCACTCTGTGCAATCCCTGCGCTTCTCCAAATGACATATTAGTGCTTAACATAAACAATTGCTGTTCAAAGTTCGAAGACATCGTGTACGCCCCCACTTCCCCCTTGTGTATGAAGTACATGGTTGCATCAACGTCACCTTGCTCCACTATGTAATTCCCCGGAAGATAAATACAACGTTCCAAATGGACAACCACTTGCCGAAGAAAATCCTTGTGGGTGTTAGCGAAGAGAAAATGCGTCTCCACATGAGAACTGTACAGAGCGTTCATGATATCTTCTTTCAGGGGCCAGGGAGCATCACGAATGAGCGATGGTATTCTGTCACCACGGTCTAGACTCCATAGATGGAGCAAGTAATCCCAAACTGATCTCAGGATTGTCGGTGAAAGATCACGACTCTGAAATAACTTTACTACTAAGGCTAGAGCTACACTCGAAGAAAGCTAAGAACACTGGCGCTATGTATCTATAAATGATGAAATGTGAAGTAAGCTTCAAAATTACCTTTAGGTAATATCGCAGATTGTCAATGCTAAGCTGGAACGTCATTAATGTACTCTTTCCCACTATGATCAGCGAGGTGAAGCCGCTTGTCAAGGTGGATATAATATACTGGGCGCCGAAAGCCACGAGAATTGTGACGATAATTTCCTTGTCGCTGATGGGGCTGACTGCTCTCGAACCGGTTGAGGAAAATATATTGACGATAAACGTATAAGCAATTAAAATAGAGTGAAATTGGTCCTCGGCATCTTTGATATCCGATGGTCTTCCACGAATGTTCACCACATATTTGCAAGGTTTATCCGTGCAGACCAGGATAAGCCTAAAACAATAATTTCCCGTCGATTACAAGGTACTAGTCGGAAAGTAAAAAAAGAAGGCATACTTACCAAATACTAGTTCCGAGCTGAACGTAGAATATGGTCTTGTAAAGAAGATACATGTATCTCTTGGCTTTTCCGATTACCAGTCGATCGGTTGCATGGCAAATATACCAAACATGGAGATACCTAAGGACGCGTGTAATATTGCCTAGCTTCATGTATTTTTCTACGATTAAGCAGAGTATAGGTTCCAGCGGGAAGCTAACGAGCAGGTCAAAGGCAAACCAAGACCTGAGATACCGCTTTGCAATTTTCTTCGGATTACGAACAGCATTTCCGGTGGTCGGATCAATATATTGAAACGCAAATCCTTTAAAAATGTTTACCATGAAGAGAAAATCCGTTACCAGGAGCGTGATCTTGATATAGAAGTTAGGTGGCGCATAAATCTCACTGCATAAGCTGAGCAGAGCGAGCATGCTCGAAGCAAAAGCTATGTGTATATTCAGTATGAAATTTAGTGTTTGGTACCAGTAGCTTTCGATCGATATGGCGTCGTTGAGTTTGCAGATAAATCGATAGTAGCGCTTCCAAAAACCTTTTAGCTTCCTCAGAAGGAATCGTTCGTACATATCGCCGGATATTTCGCACTCTGTTGCCGTCGCAAACTCTTGCCTTGTGGATAATATAAAGCTCAAAGCGTCTTCAGCTTGCACCTCTCCCCAGTGTTCTAAGAGCTTATGAAATTCCCTACTACTTATAACCAAAACCGTGGTGTGTTCATCTGCTTCTACAGTGATTGTTTGCCGTTCGTTGCCATGCTTCAGAAAGCATCCAAACATACCACCGTTTTCCATCTTGGCCACAGTGCATCCAGCTACAGTTACTGTCACACAACCGGTATGGACGATGTACAAATAACTCTGCACGTCATTACAATTAATTATAATTGCCCCTTTTTGGAAATAAACTTCTTGCAACGATTGGGACACCTGTCTTGCGAACGGTTCCGATATTGTGCAAAGGACGGCCGTATGGTGCAATGTGTTTCTATACAAGAAACATGTAAACTGCGCCCTGAGGACTATGTTGAATTTTGCACAAACCGCAGCTATGTTTGTCCCTTGAGTTTCCTTCCATAGGAACTCGTTGTAATCTATCGTTGCTTTCACCAACCGTTTATCCAGGTGGACTTCTTTTGAGAATTTCAAAAACTGCTTCATCTGCGACTGGTAAGTTGATAAGTTTACGTTACCTCCTGTCTGCAATAAAGATTGTCAACAGATTAATTTTATATATTGGGTTTTGAACTTACTGTGCAACTGGCAAATCCCGCAAGCACAAGACATCTGAGTATAACTGAGAAAAACTGTAGAGGGATATACCACCAGAGTTCCGTGTGTTTGGCTAAGCAGATCGTACCACTTAACGCATTTGCATACAGCACCACAACCATATAGAAACACTCAATGAAAACTGAGAATACACTCTGGTCTACGCCAACATTATTTGCGGTTAGCCAGCTCTTCCTCGAGCAATCCATGGTGTGGCCACCTCCGTCCGATGCCGGAAAGCGACATGTCAAAATCAACAGGATATCAGCTAAGCTCACGAGCAACAAGATCAGAAAAGTTGTATATTTAATTTTGATCAGTCGCGAGCCTTTCGACCAGTGTACCTTCTGTTCAATATAGGTCATCGCTTTGTAAAACCTATACATCATTAAAGGCCTCAACAGAATCATCATCACCGTTTTCGTTTGAATTTCATAGTTTCTGCCAAGCATGTATTCAGATTTTAAGGTCGTATGCGGAATAACCACCAATAAATCTATCGGAAAAGATGAAAAGATATAATGCTTCGCAGTGAACAGCGGATGTGTAACCAGTACTCCATAGTTGTTGTAGTACTGGCAATGCATACGTATGTACATGTCGACGGCTGCCATACAGCAAAATATCACCTCAACTGCCTGACTCACGCCAGGATACGGCAGCAGAATAGTCGGCAAACTGAGTGCTGCTCCCACATCAGTAAATATGGTTAACATTCGGAAAATCTCCCAGGCAATGAAAAACTTTCCAGTCGGGCTAATTGTTGACCTAAACAGTATATAGCGCAGCCAAGCCCAGTGACGCGTTTTAAGAAATGGTCTCTTGTACTCATCAATCAAATTGACATTACTCTTATATATACGATAATTAAATGAATCGACTTTGCCTCTCGCCCGCTTAACAGACACCATCTTCCATAGACGACAACCTTTCTTATATAGAGTATTTTCATTCTTAGCCATGTGCTCTTTCAGGGTATTCTGCAATGGCTCATGTTCCGAAGGATGACCCTTGTATATAACCATGAATGTACTGTAAGACATTTGCATCACCTCGACAGACGTAAGCGCCCGAACGGTCACAAACGACTTGACTCTGTGCATTAGCTCCAGAGGAGCAATAACATCTCCACGCTTTCGAATCATCACTGTACCTCGTTCCTGATCACCCGGCAACGAAGATACACTCGTACAGTATCCTCTGATTATCACATAAACAGTCATAGCGATATATTCCCGATTTATAAACTGAGTACCAGGCGGCAGTACTGATATCCGCATATGATTGACGAAATAACTAAAACAAAAACTATTTTAAGCGCAAACTAAAGAAAATTTGTTCGGAAAAATACCTTATTATTCTGTCGTCCATTTCCTGAAATAACGGCGAAAGTTTCAAACAGTCTACGATGCGTTTGTGCAATATATCTTTCTTTAACGCCTCGGACATGTTTTGGAAGATACTATCGGGTCCGTAAAACTTGAAACCCACATTGAAATTTAGAATTCTCAAAGTTCGTTGGCGTAGATCAGGGTCAACTCTGCGTCTCTTAACCATGCTGTCCAAGACGAGAATATCATCTTGGTAAGAGTAAGCATTTCTCACGTTAAGTACGGCTACTGCTGTAAGTTCGGTGTATGTGAAGGAGTAGGCCAGATAGCCCACAAGAATGATCACACATATGAGAATGACCTCCACAATCATAGTTGGAACGGCATCGCTAAAACCTAAAAGTATAATGGTTATAATCTGAACTTTACTGGTATTTGAGTAGTATTGGTTATGTATCAGTTTGGTGAGCGTGGCCATAACCACCTTAATAGTTAGTAAAGCAAAGCTAACCAACATCCAAATAAATCGATGATGCGTAGTAAAATGATGTTATTAAACTATGGCCGGTCAAATATTTTCCTTGGGCAAACCATCCCCATGTATTGCAAGCGTTTCGTAAGCAGGTTATGGCGTAGAGTGTAGAAGCTATTAGGTATATCATCACCAGTTGCAAGCTAAAGTATTTTATCATCTTGAGGAACAGTGTGGACTGCCAGGGATTTTTTTCTGCGTCCACCACCAAGACGAATATCTTGTAAATCTTGAACACTTTCGGCACCCTTCCAAATATTTCATATTCGGTCATGTGCAGCATTTTCAGGATATCCGAATAAGGTATAGAAGTGATGACGTCAAATATAAACGATAACTGCTTGGAGCGGTATATAAAAATGTCGAAGAAACTCGATAAAATTGTTGCTTGAAGGTAAACAGCTGTGGTTAGCTGCAAATAAATATCTAGATAGTATCCTAAATCCAGTACGAAAAGGAGTTGATGTCTTTGGTCATTTATATCATAGTCAAAGAACACAAACGTCGGAACGACGAAAAATTCAGCCAACACACAAACTGAGACAATGTACTGGCAAAAGACTCGAAACGACGATGTTGGTTCCATGATTAATGGACAATATGATGTTAAGCATATAGCTTGTATCTGAAATTAAAACAACAAATTTGTTCCAGAAGCAGTCAAGTCAGTTTTCAGTTAGGCAAAATTGGCCAACATAAAAAACGCCATTTTGAGATAATTACTTTCTTGTTAATGTAATGGGTCGGAAACCCATTATTTATTTATTAAGATATGATCAAATTAAGCGCGATGTACACAGGGTAGAATGTTCGAGAATATCGAAGATTTTGGTGTTGAGTTGAACATCTGGTTTAGGATTTGACCGCGTGTTTATAAGTTTAAATTTGAAGTGTTGCCATTGGCTAAGAAGAAATGCTTCCGGCTTCCTTTGGGGTCAAGGGATGCAAACGAACAGATCTTTGTCTCTTCTCATTTCAACCACCGCACCGTCATGTAAAGTACACGTTTTTCTGGAGCGTTCTTAGGCGCTTAAGTTTATCCCTGGTAAGTCTTTTCAACTCGTCTCGCATTTCATTGTAAATTATATTATTCATATTTCTGCTAAAAGTGTGTCTGTCTAAATCAACTCCAAGGTTTAACTTAAACGTCAATATGTTCAAAGCTTCATTCATTTTTTTATGTAACCTATCAAACAGGATTGTTGATTATTATTGTTAATAGATGTCATTGTTTTGATAAGTGTTTCGTTTCATTTGAGTAGTCTTGCTTTATCAGCCCTTATTAAATGTTAAATACTTAAACGCGTCAGTTAGTAGTCAGAAAATGTGTTCACAAGGTTCAAGAAAAAGAACCCAGTTAGTTTTGCCTTCGAATAAATTGGAAGAGATTTGATGAATTAGAATTTTGACCAGTAATTAAAGCCCTTAAACAGCGCTTGGCCAAATGCTACCATGTTAGGGAGTCGCGGTTGTTCCCGCCATTTTGACCTCCTACATTAAAATACATCCAATTCTGCGTAACTAAAAACCAATCAGTCTAAAGTACTGCTCGAACAGCCGACTGACTGTACAATTCTGAACTTATTTTGCCCGAACGCTAATTTTATGCGCAGTAGAATTATTTTCAAAAACTTACCTTCAGTTCAACTTCTTCGCTTAGAACAATTAGATCCAAGAACATTGAAGAATACAAATTGTCGAGCGTTTCGAAGAACGTGTCGTCAACTTCTTTCTTCTTGTTGCTGTGAGTTTCATATATAGTGCGCCACTGTTGCTTCAGCCTGATTACAGAATCGTCGCTATGTATATCTGGTCGTTTAACAATTAGTCTCTCTTGTAACATCTTAGCTCTTTCGATCCGTTTCAAGATTTGTTCACCAAGTTGTCGTGACGCTCCATCATGATTCGCGACCGCAGTGACAAATCGTCTAAGCGACAACGTGTGTAACTCACAGTGGGTCGCACATTTCACATTCGCAATGGATTCAACGGGAAAGAGGATGGTACATTCCCCCATGAGTGTCCCAGATGAGAAAGACAAAATAGCTGATTCATTATCTTCGTCGGTCAAAATCTGAACGACTCCCGAAACAACGTAGACCATTTTATACTTCATTTGCCCTTTCCTGTAAATATACTCGCCAGGTAGCAGGAACTCGCTTCTCATCGCCATACTTATTGTTCTTTTAAACGCAATATCTGTATCCGATAATAGATGAGAGTGTCTCAGAGCATCCCAGAAGATGTCCATGTTGACTGTTTTCTGCATGGACAATGGTAGCCAGGTCATAGCAATGGGAATATCTATCATACCTCGTCTTTTCTCCCAAAACGAATTGAAATAGTCCACAGTGTGTTTTCTTACTTCTTTTGGCTGCTCCCATTCATCCATCAGATGAAGCACTTTCTTCAGGTGAACGGTGAATTGAAACTGAGTGCTACATTGGTGTATAAACGCAGCGGTAAGTTCCCCAAAGTAGATCATAATATGGAACATTACTCCAATCACCATTCCCACTATTACAAAAATCCACTCCCATTTGTTTCTACTAACAATAACGCCTATCCAGTTGTGACATATTATGCCAACAGAGGTGTAGTAGCTCATAACAAACCAATGAAAGCTGCTATTTCCATCAAAATCCTTAATTCGAATGGTATGGGTCCAGTTTGGTTCACTGCATCCGTAACACGCAAATTGGTACCATATACAGCAAGCAGCGAGAAACAGAAGGGCCAACCGGATAACGTGATTCATTACCAAGATTTTTAAGTGGGACAAACCAACAGAGTTTACCCTTTTCTGCATGGTATACAGCACAAATCCGAGTCGAGCAGTAACCTTAATCCTATAGTTGTCCTTTGGCAACTTATTCGCCAGATCCCAAGTATTTAAGTGCAATAAATATTGTACTTCATAATACGGCATCAGCGATGCTACATTTAGGAAAAGGATTAGAGAGGATATCGGTTCTTCTGGTCTTATTTTCCTCAAGGTCGGCAAAAGCCTAAAAAATAATTATTACAAACCGCTGTCGTTGTGGTGTCTTCGTGTTTTGCGTTTACTTGTGGGCTGTGAGCCCGATCGTGTCCACCAAGAATAATATTTCCAATATGTAGTAGATATAGCTCTGATTTGCCGTTTCAAATCTGAACACAAACTGCACCCAATTCATTGTACAGCTGATTAGCGTGGATACTATTACGAGATGTGACCACCATTGATTGAATGGTAGAAATATTAAGTTACTCTTGTCACTTGGGTCCGTGTATTGTACAGCCGCTGACGGCCTGGATATCATCTTTTCCAGATATTATAAACACATTGATAGTGTCAAGTCCATAGTCATGTCAGAGCTATGTCATTTTAACAGTTGAAATACATACGCGTTCCAAGCTAACTTCAAAAATTCATAAAATTGTTTCAGACTTTTTTTCAACACTGTATATGTGACCTTAGCACCCGTGCTTAGTGTAGCGATGGGTGGTGTCGGTCTTATGCGAATCGCCATGCTACACGAAAACTTCCATCTCTACTTAGCACTCGTGTAAAAATGTACACGGTGTGAATAGGGCTGCTGGAACTACCTGTGATTTTTTTATTAGGTAGGTAACTTTAAATGATAATGATTTTAATTGTGTGTATAAACAGTGTATTCTTCTATTCAAGGAAAAGGTGTTGTTTATTATTAAACATGTCTTCAGTGGCAAGAAAGTGTTACTTGCAATCAGTGGCGAATCCTAACCTAAGAATTGAACTTCCGCATGAAAAATTAACGGCCGTAGGTAGAAACGAGACATGTCAGATCACCGATGCAAAAGTTTCACGAAAACAGATGATGTTGAAACCAGACTACAACAAACGTGAAGTGAAATGCATTTGCAGTGGCGGGAACTATTCTGGATTTAATGGGTTTGCTCTGCTTAAAGATAGGATGTATACATTTAATGAAAATGCGCGATTGGAAGTCTTATTAGGCACCCATTTCTATGATTTAATTTTCGAACCTGTAGAGGAAAAGAGAGATGATAAACCAGCAGAACTAGTAGATGATGGACCTGCTGCCAAAAGGATTAAATTGACTAATAAGGATCCAGGAACCTGGGAATTAATTGATGATTCTCTACTGGTTTTCACGCCTCCTTGTTTAGACAAGAAAAAAATGACCAAAATGGCAGGATTTGATATGGATGGCACCCTAATAAAAACGAAATCTGGTGCCCGTTTTGCAGTCAATTCAGATGACTGGGTACTCTGGCATGGAGAAGTTAAATCAAAATTGAAAGAGTTGTATGAAGATGGGTATCTTCTAGCAATTTTTTCAAATCAACTCCCACTAGGAAAAGAAGAAAGGTCCATACCAGGTTTCAAACAAAAAATCGAAAATATAGTCAAACAATTAGAATTACAAATATTCGTTCAGCTGGCAATGAAAAAGGACATCTATCGCAAGCCTGCTCCAGGGATGTGGCACAATTTGATGCTCAAATTCCCAAAGATAAACGCAAGTAATTCTTTGTATGTTGGTGATGCTGCCGGTCGAGAGAAAAATTGGGCCCCCGGTAAAAAAAGGGACCACTCGAAAGCTGATCGACTCTTTGCTTTAAACTTGAATGTTAAATTTTACACCCCGGAGGAGTTTTTCTTACAGGCTCGTCAAGTACCCTACAAAATGCCTGATTTTGATCCCAGAGCAATAAAATCTTTTAAGGAAAGCATCCCTCTGAACTTAGACCAACAAGAAGTTATAATAATGGCAGGTTGTCAAGGTTCAGGAAAATCCCATTTTTGTCGAACGAATCTTCAAGATTACGTCTACATTAATCGTGATCAATTACGATCCAAAGAGAAATGTCTTAAACTCTTGGAGGAATCCTTGCAGAAAAAGAAGAGTGTGGTTGTTGATAATACAAATCCTACGGTTGAAGCAAGAAAAGAAGTTTTGAATGTTTGTAAGAAGTACAATGTCCCTTGTAAGTGCTTCTATTCAAACATATCTGCAGCTCAAGCACGACATAACAGTCTCTTTAGAACATACGTCGATAATACACATGAAGCTGTAACTGACACTATGATATATACCTGCAGAAAGAAATTTGAAGTACCCACCTTGAAGGAAGGATTTTCTCAAGTCTTCGAGTTCCAATTTAACCCAAAGTTTAATAATGCAGATGAAGAAAAATTGTATCGACTGTATTTGTTAGAATCTTAGTTTGTTAATTAGATAATTTGATGTTCTTAAAAAATTGTCATATTAAGTCATAAAATATATTTACAAGCCAAATTTCGATATACATCTGTGTAGAATACAACTCAATAAATATAAACATAAATTAGATAATTAGATCCCTCAAAAGCGGGAGTAAATACAACAAAATAAAAAGTACAATTGCGCTAAAAATTATAAGTTATCAATGTCGATATTCGACAAAAAACATGCTATTTGCGCACTTCTTACCGACCAAGCTCATAATTTTCTGATAGACCTGGTGGTATTCGATTTTATACCGGTAATACTTGAAAAATGTATAGTCAAATCCATTCATCAAGATCTTCATTCCTTCCAAATCCGTGGCTGATCCAGCATCTTCATCGATCGCATCTAGATCCTCATTTAGCCTGTTGTATGCGGCGGTGGCAAATTTATAAACAACCTTTTCCAAGAGCACCCATTTATACGTTTCTGGACATAGTAATTCCGAAATGCCAAAACGAGCTTTGTAGAGCATCTTTGGACAGGTGGGGACATAAAAACCCATGCAGTAATATTTCAGTTGTGGACATCTTCTTCGTACTGATTGCGTATATTCAATCTCCCTGAAAAACATTTTTTTTTTGATCAATTTTATGAATTTTATCGCCTCTACTGTGTTCAACTGGTAACGAAGAGGTAATCATTACCTTAGGGCACCATATACTCCAAGGGTTAAGCTTTTATACTCCGGATTGTAGAAGAAATAAACCGAACTGACACACTTTGGTAGTATGTCTATTACCCCTACTGCAACTAATTCATCAGAAATCCAATACTGTTGATGATACGTCCCATAAGTGATATCTTCACTATCCGAACTCTTTGTGTACTAAAACAGGCAATTGATGATGTCAATTAAGGGGTCACTAGCAGTCAAATGGGTGGGGATGTTGGTAATTGCAAAACAACTTGAATAGGAATACCAATTTGCCCTCTAGTGGCAGTCGGACAAACCATCCAAATATTACGATTATTTTGTTTAATAAAGTATCTTATCTATTTTACATGTTATTTTGATGAATAGAGAAATACCCAGTCCACTTTTTAACCCTGATTTATGCTTAACTGTAATAGGTTAAGTGAATGCTTCTTACCTTGAGTGGTGACTTCACTAAGAACTGTACAAAACCATCTAAGTTGCATTTAGAAGGTGGGTCATTGTGGATTGCAATTTGATATTTCTTGTACAATTCGTATTCCAGCTCGAGTTCAGACCCCCTACCACGTCCGAGGTCACTGGCCTTTACTGTAACAACCTCAAACAGACATAGTAAATTATTAAGCTAGAAGTCTATCCCCAACACAGCGAGCAAAAACATGGCGCTTTATTATTTCAATTCATGAGAAAAGTTTCAGAGATGGGTGGAAAGTGATTTTCAAGGACACTTTTTAGCCCCAGACATATTCATGTCAATATATTCATGTAAATGTAAATGAACACATATAATTGAATGTAGTTCAACTTCCACTAATTTGCTTTGCATATTATAATTCATACCATAAAAAGTATGGGAAAAAATACAAATTAGATACTTACATTCAGTGTAAGCTTAGCACCATTAGGTGATTCTAGAAATTCTGCTATGGTCTTGTGGTCTTGAGTCTTCACACTGAAGTTGTCCGATGAGTTTGGAGATTCCAGCACTCCCTTTTCCATAAGTTTTCTTTTACGCTTCTCCATCCGTAAAATTTTTGCCTTTTGACTAGGTGGTTTATTGGGGTCTGCCCCAACGCCCTCTTTGAATGGCCGTTTTTTACTTTCGCATGGAGTTGCGCCATCCCTGTTGCTTGCAGTGATTTCATGCATATCTTCAGATAATTTCATCTGTGGACATTTCTCTTGGGACGTCGATTCTTGAGTACAATCTGATATTGTAATATCTTCTCTATTCACCATGTGTACTTGATTTAACAGGCCATCAGGATTCAGGGAATCCTGGCTTTTATAGGCGGTTGGTTCATTTTCGTAAGCAACTGCTGGACCAACTGAGCCACTGTCTTCGAAATAAACCTTTGCATTTTTATCTAGAATGCCATCAAGCAGGTACTTATTGAACTTCTTGACCACTCTTTTTTGAGATTTCGATAGTTTTACATCATTGCAATCACACCTGAAGATAAACCAATCATTTTGTCTGAGAAAATTGAATGCTCTTAAGATAGGAAGGGTGGAGAAACATAGGCAATATTTTGGACTTTTTGCACGTCTATATTTTTGTCTGACATCAGGGTGAAAGGACAAAAATAACTTTTAGCCCCCCACATTTACGCAAAATAAACTCCTTCAAAACACAAGATAAAATTTAGTAATGCCATGTTTTGCGAGAAAAAAATTTAGAATTATTGTGTTATCATGTGCTGGTATCTTGTGGTGGTTAGGAGAACTATCACGCTACTGCGGATTACCGACTCTGTACTCGATGTCAAAAATGACAAAACAACATATAAGTATAAAATCCCCTAAATGCGCAAGAAAATGGTTCATTATTTGTCGATAAATGTGTTAAATACTAATTAACTCTGGTTAACATTACAATGGCCATTATTTTGTTGTAAGTAAACTAGGAGCAATAAATGTATTTCGTGGCGCCATCTAGCATAAGTAGATGCTCGACAAAATTACTCTTGTAAAACAGTTTTGGTTCTAATCTTTACTAGTGACATCAGCGCCTAATTAGTGGCACCAAAAGGTATAAGAAGGTATTAATGGTCTTAATCAACTTCAACATTAAACATGCCCATGAAAGCTGCAAGTAGTTTGGTATACCTGATCGCATATTGCGGACAACAAGTTATATCCATGATAGGTTTGTATAGGTATTTTCCAGAGCGTCGCCATCCTCTTTCTATTAGATCTAGATAGTCCTGCGGAGTTATTGTTTCACCCCATAACCCTGAAACGTAAACACGGTAAACACAACATAGTCGCTGAAAGACCATCTTATGTAACAGCTGAATTTCATACGGATTCATGGGTATACCCTTTCGTGACTTATTGTATATTCATATCGATAACATAAAGGCTAGTCAATAAATGTGTATGAGTTACCGTCTGAAACGCTGCAATTTTCGTTCTTGCAGTATCCACATGATGAGGGTTTCTCTCTAGGCATCCAGTGAACAATGCTGATATCATGCACGCTTATTGCCATAACGGAATGTTTTAGATCTCAGACAAACCTGAAGATTCACCGCAATCCAAGATTCTAAAATACCTAACCTATAAAACCAAACAACGTCATACGTCAAATAATCGGACCGCAATGGCAGCATTCAGCCCAAGCTAGCGCTATTACATAGCGGCATTGGTTGCGTTCAGAAGAACAAAGGCGGCGCTTATGACTATTCAGAACGCGATTTTGTAGCTTATAATAGTATATTATTATACAAGTTTTATAAGACGTCAAATTGGCGCATGAGTTGTTTGAACGAATGCGCCAATATGTCTTATAAAACGAGTGTAATATACTATTTTTTCTACTTTGCGTCATTAATTTTATAAAAATTTAGAAGTATATTAGGTAAAATTCCAATCTAGAGTATTTATGGGCGCAACCGTTGGTAACACTGCCATCTGTCACTTAAATTCAAATATCTGTGAAAAAGTAATTATTGATAATTATTATATACCATCATATACTAGTAGTACGAAACCTAGGATGCAACACGCATGTTTAAATATGTATAAAAATATACATACTTCGCAGTTTGTGCGATTCTAAAAAATCAGTTTGTGCTTACTTTTGTGGTTATGTGTATTTTCGTTTGACATGCATTTGATATCAATGTCACCAATCTTAGAAAAAAAAAATTACTAAAAACGGTGTTACAATTTGCTAATTGTAACACCGAAAACAGTGTTACAATGTGTGCATTGTGAATGCAAAGTAGAAAAAGGTTTTTAAACAATTTTAGTGGTAACGCTCATTAGTTGATGTGTTCACTACCACAGCAGAAAGATATTTCACAACAGTGAGAATAAAAATAATTTGTTAGCCCCTAGTCAGTACTTGTTTTTCTGAACACAATTGACTTTAGAATATTTATGTTTATTGACTTTATAATATTTATAACGTCAATATGATAAAAAAAAGTTGCAGAATATGATCAGATAGCCCGCATAGATCGATATGACCAATAAAAACACGCTACACTTTTTGACTTTACGCAGTGCACTGTCAAGTGTCAATGTAACGTAAGGTAACCAGAGGGCATTCATTCAACGAATTTAAAACTTAGTTTTATTCATTCAGTTAAAAAGAAAAACTTACCATTATTAAAAAGAGCGAAATTATTAGCTTCAGTTGGGTTGGAGTAAAAGGTTTCAAATTGACATTCAATCAGCAGTTGTCTCAATAATGAAAATTGTAATACATACTTACACTTTTTACCTACACTATTCCAATATAGTATAGATATCATTTTAAGATAGACGTTTATCTCCTGATATAAGGCACAAAAACATGGCACTTTACTATTTCAATTCATGAGAAAAGTAGGTCATGTCTTCGCACGGTGTTTTTGATGAGATGTTGCACTATTGTGGTGTAAGAAAAAAATAAGAAAAAAATGTTGACCAATTTAATTGAAAACTACTTATCGTTCATATTTCTCACTCTATTGGAAAGAAGGCATAATTCAACCTGCACGTTTTACTACATATATTTTATTTAATTGTAGACCAGAAACATAACATGTAAAACCGAAATAGCAAAGTTGACTAGAAACACTGATGTACCTAATAAGTGTGGATATGTGCAATCTGAAAAGGTCAGTATTGGAACGGGGTAGACTTCTAGATAAGAAAAATCAGGAGTGTCGATAAAAAAACTCAAGTTTATTAATTCTAAACCGCCCGAAAGGTGCTCGTCATCGCGTCCATCAAAAAAGTATAATACAGTCAAGACATCATAGGATTAAACTACACAGAAAAAAAAACGTCATTTTGTTATATAAATCGTTTCACTAAAAACTAACGGAAAGTATTACACATGATCAATACAATTTGTTATGTCATCCATAACAAGTTCCAAAGATATGGCCTGTTACAGCTGCTAGTACGGAGCGTACCTCCTAGATGGCGACGGGCCGCGCATTCCAGGTCTGAAATAAGAACATTTATTAAAACACATTGCTATTTCTCATTATGCAAACATTAAATCATTATGCAAACATCAAATCACCTTCTATCGTCAAATGAATCTCGGCTGAAGTCCTCGTACATCCTCCTGGAGCCGGGCATAGCTCCTGATGGAGGCGGGGACCTTCTGCTGAACATTCCATAATCGCTACTGCGACCGGCAAAGCTGGATTCTCTCATACCACTCGACATACCGCTGGATGGCGGTCCTCGCAAGCCAATTGAAGGCATGGGCGGTAAGGGTTCGCGACGTGGAGGCATTGGTGGTGGTAAGAAGTCTCCGCGACCACCTCGCATGCCCATTTCGCCCCTGGGTGGCATTCCTGTGTAACGTCTCTCATAGAGGTCCCTCGAGTCTTCAAAACGCCTGTCGTAATAATCGTAGCCATCCTAAAGTAAATTAAAAAGTTATTGAAACGACTTTCCTAAATAACGAAGTTCTTTTTTTGTTGGAATGGAAATAATAAGGTTGGTAAGGCATGATTTCAGGTGTTCAATATATCTCAAGCTTAAATCTTCCACAATGCAACACTGAATGCAGTGTGCTTGTTCGCAGAGCTTATTCTGAACGAATTTGTGTTGCACCAGATGTAGAGTAGTTTCAAACTAAGAAGAGCACAGTTGTATATGCAACCAATCATACCCAGTGTATGGTTTATAAATTGCCTATGTATATTTGGTTGCATATACAACTGTGCTCTTCTTAGTTTGAAACATCTATATCATAGTAATGGCGGTATGGGAGAATCATTACCGAACACATTCGGAATGTGCTCCGCGAACAGGCCTTATGTTTACCATTTATATTCCTCGAATGGCATTAGATAGAATGAGATGGTTAGATCTCTTGTCTGATTTATGATGATTTTGATTATGGTGTAACGAATGAAAAGCAATGCACAACGATAATTCTATCGCTGAAATGAAATCACGCATTAGTGTTGAAACTATCACGTGATTTTGAGCTCTGCCGTGGTATCAACGCCGAATGAAGACGATGCCCACGGATAGAGCGGGTTTATGGGATAGTGGGAAATGGCTGGGTATGTTGAGGAAATTTGTCGAAAAACTATGTAGTATGTGAAGTGATATATCGCGTACCCCAAATCGTCCCATCATCCGGTCGCGTAGGAATGGCGGCGGCGGGGGCGGTGGATAAGGGTCGCGCCCGAACATGCGGTCGCGGAATCGGTCTGGGCCCATGCCCTTGGGGCATTCCTTGGACCAGTGGCCGCCCCTGCCGCAGCGGTAACACTGCTCCGGGTCGCCCATGCCGGGCCTCTGCCGTACGCGACTCGTAGATATTTGCACCTTCATCGGTTGCCCGTCGACCACCGTGCCGTTCAGCTCTTTGATCGCCTCGTTCACGTCACCGGACGATTCAAGGTGCACGAAACCGTAGTTCCTCACGATGTCGCACTCGACGACGGCGCCGAACTTTTTGAAGAGCTCGCGAATCTGCGGCGCTTTCGTGTTATCGGTGAGATTGCCGACAAAGATTTTGGTGGTCGGCGTCGTCGGCGCTTTCCTGCTCTTCGCCGCCTCGCATTTCATCGGCTGCCCGTTCATAACGTGCCCGTTCAGATTCTGAATCGCCTCGCGGCCCTCCGACTCGCTCTCCATATGCACGAAACCGTAGTTTTTCACAACGTCGCACTCGACCACCTTGCCGTACTTCTCGAATAGCGGCCGGATGTCTGTGATCGAGGTCTTCTCGGCTAGGTTTCCGATAAAGATTTTGAACGTACCCGCGCTGCTAAAACCCGGCATTTTTTCGACCCTCGACTCTATTTCGACTAGGTTTAAGGTTAGCTCTCGTTTGCAATTGCCGACTGCTCTCCGTCCGACTCGTTCTCGCTAGCGGTCGCGGCCTGAAAATCGCACAATTATACGTGGACTGGTGCGCGACACAACTTCACATAGAAAAAAAATTACCGGTCATGAACAAAATATACGTTGAATACCGCACGGATTTTGACGGAATCTGATCAAATGTCAACGCCACCGACAGGTTAACAGCTGCTTTCGCCTATCAAAAATCACCGACCAAACCAGACCCTTGCCCTCATCGAATGCTGGCATATAAACAACACAGCCCGCGCCCTCCAACACCGTTGAAACATTATATTATTTTCAAAAATTCACATTAAAACATCACACGATATGCGTCTTGAATCAATGAAACTTCTTGCCTGATGAAAATTTAATAAATACGTACAAGTAAGTACATATCCAAGGTTTGTTCCAGCTATTAAAAAATTAGTTTGAAATTAATTTGACACAATAAGCCAGATATGTTTCAATGGCAACTGCATTATAAACAACAAGAACACACAAGAATTGGTGTTCGAGCAAAAAAGTAGTTCGGGATTGCAGTCAGTCGGCTGTCCGCACAGTACTGCTTGGTTTTTACTTTCCGACAAGTACCCTAGAAGGAAAGTACTGTAATCGACGAAATTTTTTTTTTGAGATTTACCCGGAAATACGTGTTTTGAGTACCCCTGAATCGATTGCAATGATTTCTAGAAAATGTCGTATGTACGTGTGTATATCCGTGAACACGATAGCGTCCAAACGGAACAACGGATCGGGCTAAAATTTGGTATACTTATTTAGAATTACCGGGGGACGAACTGGATTGTTTTTGGTGATAATCTGACAACCGGAAGTGGAAAGGTGGTGGAAAGTAAACGATTTGTTGTTTAAAATATAAAACATATTTGCTTTCTAATCTCAATCTCTCAATTTTGAGTACTGACGACATTGAATGACGCAGAATTTTACTTTGATAGTGATTAATAGATGACAATTATACGAAAAAAATTTAAGTTTCCGAGCTGAGGCTAGTAATGTTGAATGTATTCATTCCACTGTGTACGAGGTTGTATTTGTTTTGTTTACCTTTTACGCCAGCTGTTATTCTATGAAATGCATCTACAATAGGTGTTATAAAGTTGCAATAAGTCTATAACAATCGTGAAATCGTGTAAAGTTTTCTACAACAGACATGAAGAAGACAACTTATGTCATACTGATAACGTTATGACAACGATGACAACTTTCATTATCTAATACCAACATAGGTCTCGCAGAAAATTTTGGAATCCGTTGTGGTTGTTTATGTTGTTTGTTCTTCAAAATTCTTAGTGGTGAAATTCTAACCTCAAACTTCATACCAAAACTCACTTCAACTGCAATTCTGTTGTTAGTTGAAACATTCTGGCATAAAATTTAGCACATTTCAATAGTTTAAGCTTTCGAATTTCTATATAAAATAAACTACATTTATGTTGTTTACATCCGTTTTTCAACCCCTCTGGAACGAGACGCCTATGGAGCGCCCCATATAGAACTTTTCGAGGTTATATTTTGTTTTCTACGGGCATAATGTAGTGGGACGAACGTTATTTTTTAATTAAAAACGCTTGCATTCCTTACTATTATTATAAAATCGTCTGCATTGATCCAAAATGGCGTATTTTGATTGGCTAAAGCACCATTGTCGGTTAGTTTTGTCGCCAAAATCCATCGGTATTCGAATTGAAACTAGCAAGCGGTAGCCTCTTGAGGTTCAGCTTTGATACTATCGGTTCGTCAACAACGATATAAATATTTTAAAAAATACGTTTGTCACGAGAGACCCCGCAAATATTTGCCGTGCCGAACACTGCGCGGTTACGCTTAAGTAAATGTGTTTCATACTGTCAGGTATGTAACCCTAGAAGAGGAACGATAAAAAATCCACTTACCTTGGAATATCGCACTAATTACGTTGGAACAAATACAAGAAAACGAAAGAACTAGACAAATGGCGGATGAAAAAGATGAGTCCTTCACAGACCACAAGCAACGAAGCAACTGCGGGATTTTTCAACACATGCGCAGAAATGTCAAAGCTTCGTTGGTTGATACAGGTTTAATCATCTGACGTGAGCGCTTTTAAATGGCACTTTGCAGTGATTATTAATCGTTCGAACTGAAGTTGTAGAGTCATTTTTGACATTCCCATTTCCGTTTTAGAGGGAAATTTAAATTTTAAATATCTGCTTAGACCAGTTCTTGTAGGTTTAGGTTAAAAATAGTTAAATGTTGATGAATTTTATGTGCTAATGGCAAAAATGCAATAAAATTTATAATATAAGCATTAGTTTCAATGTTGGAAATTGAATGTATTTTTGGTTGCATACTATTCAGATAGTCTGTATGCAGCGTTCCTGTTTATGTTTACAGATATTTACAAATGGTGGCAAAGTGAAAGATTTAGTAATTAAATTATTAAAAAGTCGAGGATTTCGAACGGAATTCTATTATTATCAACTGATACATAAATAGGAATAGACAATTAAACGATTTATATAATATGATATGCGGCTCATATATGCCTCAATATAGCGAAATGAGCGAATACCAAGTAAAGACCATGCCAGACTGCACAAATGCTGGCACCTTCAAGATCTTCATTGGAAACCTCGACGAACGTACCCCAGTTTCACTAATAAGGCCCCTCTTCGAACGCTATGGCAAGGTTGTCGAGTGCGATGTAGTAAAAAACTTCGGCTTCGTTCACATGGAAAGCGAAACTGAAGCACGAAGAGCCATACAAAATCTTAACGGCTATCTCGTCAACGGGCAAAAGATAAAATGCGAACCATCAAAACCAAAGAACCCCGGTAACGCCACAAGTAAAATTTTTGTCGGTAACCTAACCTCAAACATCAAAGCGTCCCAGATCAGGGAGCTCTTTGAAAAATACGGACGGGTTGTAGAGTGCGACAGAATTCGGAATTACGGTTTCGTTCACATGGATACAGCCACCGATATTTCTTTGATCATTAAGGAGCTA
The DNA here is from genome assembly GCA_963971325.1 of Aphodius granarius. Classification (NCBI taxonomy): domain Eukaryota; kingdom Metazoa; phylum Arthropoda; class Insecta; order Coleoptera; family Scarabaeidae; genus Aphodius; species Aphodius granarius. Next base: position 8,235,061 of record OZ020227.1, on the reverse strand, counting down.
AACGGATACGTCCTAGACGGGCAGCCCTTAAACATCCAGGTTTCGTCAAGTCGTATGAGACCACGTCCCAGTAAATCGGAAAAATGCTATCGTTGTGGAAGAATCGGACACTGGTCGAAAGAATGTAATAAGGGCAGCGATAGGTATCGCGATCACATGTACGGCTCTGAGCCATACCCTCAAGTCCAATCCAATCTTACGTATCCACAGCAACAACACCAGACACAGCAGCAGCAACAACAACAACAACAACCAAGATACGAGGTAAAATAACACAGATTTAGTTCTCCTTTAACAAAAATATGTATTTCTAATATTCCTTTCTGAGATTTTTGAACATTGCATTTGAAAAACAACTTAACAACTTGAAAATAAATAGTTCATTCAACCACAAAATAACATACTATAAGCAAAATAGAAACCATTTCCTATAAAAACTACTAATTTTTAATATTCTGTTCACACTTTATGAATACAAACTGTAATATGTTCAGAACATTCTGTTTGTAAAAACATATTAGAATTATGCTCTAAATTGTGTAATGTAAAATTTTTAAAAAAACTGATTCAATTTTTATTTTGACAATTGGCTTGTTGAAAACAACTTTCCCCCCTTCCCACATACCTCTAAAATGCATTAGCAAAAACACCATGCTAAAACGTGACATACTTTTCTCATGAATTGAAAAAATAAATTGCCATGTTTTTATTCTAGCCGGATAATTATGGTTATTTTGATATGCGATTTGAGGATTATTATGACTATAACAACTCGACAACGTATCCTGTTAGTCAGATGAACTACCCCCCAGTGCAATCACAGAGATCGGAGCAGCCAACTCTGACGCATATTCCTACGCAAGACACGACTAACTATACACAACCGCAGAGTAATGAGATGAGTCATCAGGTGTCATACGACAGAACTAACAACTATACAGACTATAACACGACGGTACAGCCTATGCAGTACTACAACCAAATGTACGATGACAGTGTATATACGAGCACCCAATACGATCAGCGGTGGTAGAGGCCCGCCTAAAATGCATCAAGTTTTTCTTCTATTGTAAAGTATTTATTCAGAGTTTTTTTCTTTTTGTTTTTGTTAGTTTTTGCTTTCTATTGGTGCCCACTTTGAAGATGATTGTATGGCTAGGATGAATTTATAATTTAAGCTATTAAAGTTTCTATATTTTTCTTGTCTTTCCTTTAGTTTTGTTTTCATTTAGTTAGAAGAGTTAGTTTTGTTTTATAGTAAAAATGCTTTGTTGGAATTTCATTTAGTTTATTAATTTGTAAGATGTGAATTTTCTTCAATAAATTGATATTTGTAAACTTGATTTAACTTAATTTATTGCCTGGCATCCTTTCTCTGGAGTTTGTTTGGTTTGTTTACAGGCGCTGATAAGATCACTATATAAGATTAGAACCAAAACTGTTCCGCCGGTAGAATTTTTACTTACGCTAGATGGCGCCACCAAAGACAGCACAATCCGAATTACACAATTTAAAACCATTTATTGCTCCTAGTTTACTTACAACAAAATAATGACCAAAGTATTGTTAACCTGAATTTCAGATTAGTATTTAACACATTCAAAGACAAAATAATGAATCAATTTCTTGTGCATTTAGGGAATTTTATCGTTCTAGGTTGTCTTGTCATTTCTGACGTCGGCTCTACAGAGTCGGTAACCCGCAGTAGCGTGATAGTTCCCATAACGACCACGAGATACCAGCACATCATAGCGCAGTTATGCTACACATTTCTTCGCAAAACTTGACGTTACTAAATTTCATTTTGTGCTTCGACGAAATTTATTTCGCGTAGATGTTGGGTACCACGCGATTGTACATGAATGTGTCTGGAACTGAAAGTCATTTTTGTCCTCTTACCTCGATTGCAGACGAAAATATAGACGTGCAAAGAGTCCAAAATATTGCCAATGTTTAACGTATTTATTTTTAGCGAAAAATCCAAATTGGTCCCTTGAAAACAACTTTCAGCCCTGCCCACACATCTATAAGATGATTTAACGAAAACAACCACTTTTGTCATGATTTGAAATAATAAAGTTTTTGTGCCTTATGTCAGGGTGTAGATTATCATCATTTTACCGTTTCGAATGATTCAGCCAATTTATTTATTTTTTATCTCGTGTGCTGTCGCTTCCAATCATGATTAAATAAATCGAATAAACTATAGAACATTGAGATAAAAAAAAATAACAAAAACAATTGCAAATGAGTGTATTTGGTATATCTGTGGTATATTCCACAGTATATGCCATGTATATGCGGTTCTGCGAAAAGAGTTGCATTGCGCATGTCAAAATATCGGACGGTTTACACAACAAAGTAAAAAAGAAATAATTAGCAACATGTCGTCTGATCAATTTTCACATTATCCCCGCGCGTTCGGAGGTAACCGACGGAAGTACGTATCGCGGCCTGTGGACATGAGCGGGGCGTGCGGGAGATGGGGACGGAGATGCGTGCGCACCGTACAGGCCATTTTGTCACAATATTAACCTTTTGTTGTGATGTGTCTATTTGGATGAATTATGTGCGCCAAATATTAATTAACCGCTTTTATTTCGCGTGCGAAACCCCCACAAGGAGAACCCCTATGGCTGCAAGTGCCCCCGATTGACTAATAGAGTGCTGGACAGGGCGGCAAAGCGTTGGAAGACGAGCTAGAATGTGCGTAGTTGTTGCCTTGTACCGCCGCTAAAGTGAAGGAGAGCGCGCCGTGGTTATTTTAACGTCATTTTGCGATTGTCATGTAAGTAACGCTTATATTATGGTTATTTTATTAGTCTAATGTCTTGGCTTATTGTTTTTGATGGTTCGTTTTGGGAGCAATCCGTCGGCAAAACCGTTAATTTCACGTCGAAAGTTTGGCTGGTTCGTGTCGCCCAAGATGGCTACCGACGGGTTGAACTAGACCCCGTTTATGCTCGGAATTTAAGTGTTTTGCCGGCGTTTCGGTTCACAAACCACCCAGCGCGTCGCTATTGATATTTTCCTACCGTGCTTCCAATATTTACATAACCTAAAACGCTACCTCTGGACGATGATGTTATTTGGCGCGCTCCAACAAACTTTGTTTACCTTTGCAGCATTAAGAAGATGTATGACACCCAGGAAGTTTCGCAGACGTTATGGTCCCGTTGGATTCTGGACGCCATCCGAAAGATACGTTCCCAGAAGCAACGTCCCAGCGTTGAGAGAATTTGCCATGCGATCCGACAACATCACAATTACCACGAAGATGTTGTGGCAGAACACTTAGAGGCTGCAGTTAAGGAAGGAACAGTGCTGAAGGTATTTAACAAGGGGCAGAGCTCTTACAAGGACCCCGGTGGTCTGCAAAATCGGACATTAAGTATAGAGAAAGGTTGTGATCTGACAAAGTTGGTGGCAAAAGCAGTGCGCGAGTTGGGTGAACGTGACGGATCGACAATAAAATCTATCGAAAAATATGTGCGGCAGTCGCATACCGTTGTGGAGAATACAGAACTCGATCTAAGGACTGCATTGAGACTTGCCGTCAAGCGGGCCGTTTCTAAAGTGCTTATTTTGCAAGAGGGAAAGAATTACAAGTATAATTATAATGCAGCCAGCCCGGGGGCCAAACGGAAACATGATTCTCAGAATAAGCGACTTTCCGGGCAGTCCGACGAGTATGAACTACCTCAGCCTAAGGTAAGCTTTTATTTGCTATATTTCTTTATCCGTTTCACCATAAAGAATAAAATTATTGTAACATAGTGTTTGCGGGTGTTTTGAATAAATTTGTATTTTGTTTACACTTATATACATGAAAGCTAATTTATTATTCCATAATTAGAATAAATAATAGACATTTAAGGAATAAAAACATGATTATTGGAAAATATATATTATAGATGTACAGGGTTGAACAACTAAATTGAATATTCTCTACAGACAGTAAATTATTAGTCATGAATAGCTATATTTCTTACCTTTACATTCATATAAAACATTTCCCCATACTCACAATAAATCAAGTACATACCTATAAATTAATAAAAACCACAGAATTATCCATAAATTAGAAAAGAGCAAAGAAAAGTAACTTAAATTAAGCAAAGTAAACTTAATGAAACTGACAATTCGAATTGAGCACCATTCACTTCTTGTAAATAATAATAATAATAAGGTTTATTGTCTAGCAGTGCACCATTATAGGACAATTAATAAAATTACATAGAAATATATACAGTAGGAAAAACAAAAATACAGTGAGCAAACTGAAAATAATATAAATAAATAATATAGTCTGTCAATGAAACTCTGTAGTGAATTAGATAATGGTTTTGCTGGAATGCATATTAACTTACGTCAGATTTACTCAAATTTTCTGTACTCTCCGGTCTAACTTTATAAACCCTGTTTTTTAAATGACACCCATAAATAAAAATCCAAAGGGCTTAAGTCTGGTGAACGTGGGGCCACTCGAGTGTCCCTCTTCTATTTCTGTCGGAATGGACATCATTGAATAAATCACAAACCTCTTGTTGCTTCCGTTTTCAGTCTCCATTGTCTGCCATTATTAAAATTTCTATTTTTTTGTGTTTGCTAGCTTTGTTCAAAGTATGACTGAATTATTTAGAATTTATTAAGTTTAGTTTACTTAATTTAAGTTAGCAGTATGTAGTGCCCTGTTTTATAGTACTGTTCTAATAATAAATGAAACGCGCTTTATTGATCATTTTGCGTTTTTTTTATTAATTTACTTTTGATTTATTATGACTATGGGAGAATGTGTTATACGGTTATAAAGGTAAGCAATGGAGCTAACTATATTTTGTGAAAATTTGAGTAAAAAATAGTACAACAACTTTTATGTTTTTTGCAGTTATCTAACATCACAGATGCTTTTGTAATATTTTTTTTTATTTTTAAACTTAGTGCAACATCAAACAATTTATTTTTAACATTAACATTACCTAAATGACTGTAGGAAGTATTATTTTAAAAGAAGTGTTTTTACTTTTGTTTTCGATGCTGAGAAGAAACTTTTTCTAGATGTAGAAAAAGGCATAAGTTTGAATTTTTATTCCCAGTCATAATATAGTGATTATTTTTGTTTAAAAAAAATTAATAAATTTTATTATATTATGTACAATTATTATTTATAACATAGTAATTTAAAAGATATGTTGATTAAAATTTAAAATTATTTTCACGTCGCCATACTTTCAAACTTTGTCGCACGGAGAAACGTGTGCGAAAGTGTCATTAGTTCTCAAAACCTGTCATTAAGACGAAAAACATTGGTAGAAGAGTAGGTGGTAGCGTCAGTGGGCAGATTATAAACAAAAGCTAAAAAACAGGTAGTAAAAAAAGTTCTGGAAAATAGAGCCCAACGTCAAAATAGGCTAAATAATTAGTACTCTGTCGCCTCTCTGTCAATGGGCGCGTTCAGCGAACTCGGCGGTTGTGTAGTCAGCAAAACGACAGATTACTGTCCAGCAATTGAGTGTTCACTGAACGACACTGACAAGCAACGCTACCAACCAACTGAACCAACGTATTAAACCAGTGAACCAACCAAAAATACTTGGTTTGTTGGCATTATTTTTGGAAATGTTTGTTGATCATCCACTACTTTGAAAACTATGAACTTCTGTTCATTCATTTATATTCCAGTTTAAAATCCTTTTGAGCACAGATTATATTTCTGACTTTGTATATTTGACTTTAGGTGCTTTCGATTTGGGTGCGTTACACTCTGGAGCGCTCCCCACCACTGCCTACGGAGTGCACTTCGTACGCTGTCCAACGTTATGCTCTTGGGGGGGGCATTATGCACTTGAGACGCCCATTTGGTCAAATCGAAAGCACCTCTTATATTTCTTAATTTATATTACTGAATTTCACTTCCTGACAAAATTGTTGAATTCTAATTGAGATATTTATGAGTAGGCATAACTTTGTCAGTAAATACACTGAGGCATTCAACCTACAAAAATCCGCTGACAAACGTTGAGTAATCAGCAGGTAGTGATCACAAACGTTCAACAAAAACTGCTCCTCTCAACGATTGACAAGTGTTGGCAACCGTTGAGTTCGCTGAACGCGCCCAATGTAAACGGCTCTTAAATTATATTTAAATTTAAAAGGCAGAGAGATAAGAAGTTGTAAACGTTGGATTATAGGATCCTTTAGATATTACTGGCACTGTAGGACTTGTTATAAAAAAAAATTCAACGAAACATGGACCAAGAAGTGTCATTATAATTTAGACATGAATGAGAGAATTTAAAAAATGTGTTTCTTCCAAAATTACAGGAGGTTTTAATGTAAAGGCCAAAAGACACTATACAGGGTGTCACAGGTTTCAGTACACAAACATTGAGGGATAATAGACTTTGAGTTACTGACTATAAAATATTCTTTAAAAAAAAATGATTTCATACAAATTTTTATAAAAGTCTTTATAACCAACGTTGCCAATCATACATAAAATATGTTGCAATATACAAGAGTATTCACTGATCTAAAATTATTATAAATATGTTCTCATTTCACATTACTGTTGTTGTATTCTAATAGTTATAATTGCATCTATAATTGTATCGTATATAATAGTTACAATTGCATCTTATTTTAGACACCTGTACCGCTACCGATTTGTTCTGAATGTCTTGGAACGGAGACCAACAACAGCCAAGGTACATCGGAGAAGCTTAGCTCATGCTCAGGCTGTGGTACCTTCACCCATTTGAGCTGCACAAACTCAGGCCCCGAATTAGGACTTCTCGTCGCAAAGGGTTGCAAATGGTACTGTGAGGAGTGCAAAACCTGCGATGGCTGTGGTGAGTAGTGTCTTAAATCTTGTACTTTCAACTATCTGCTGACTGACTGTATCTCTGACTAGACAATAATGTTGTGACAGGTAACAGCAATGTGTCGTGGTGCTTATTGTGCTGTTGCAACTGCGAGAGGCAGTTTCACATGACCTGCCTCGATCCTCCCGCAGAAAAGAAGCCAAAGTGCCCGTGGCGATGTAAGCATTGCCTGGGCCACCATGACCTGGTAAAATCGAAGAAGCCGCAGCCGGGAAATACGGTGAAGAAAAAAATCGAGAAGATCAGGGAAAAGATCAAGGACAAGAATCAAAAGTGAGTTTTTTTTTTGCTTTTTTCTCGACACTAATTATTGCAATCTATAATTAATTATCACAATTTGTAATTATCGGTAATTTTCTGACGATCTTTTGATAATAAATTAACCGTTTGCGATATTTTGACTTTGATTTCAGATTAGGAAGAGATGGCCCGGCAACGCCCACATCCGGATCGTCGGCGTCTCCGACGGTGGTGGCGAAGGGCGGCTCGAGGAAAGCCCGTGTGCCGGCGGCGGCGGCGAGCGGAACCGATGACAGCGATCTCGAGGGTACGCCACTCCCTGACATCAACATGACCACCACAACCAAAACAGCCCAGAAAATCCACACTCGCGACCAACCGTTGCCCACACCCAAACAATCCACCCCTCCGCCCCTAGTCGTCCGTTCCCCGACCCCCTCCTCCTCGTCATCCTCCTCCCATGCCGACGATCTCGCCGAGAATCGCCTCTCCACAGAGAAGCAGAAATTTTTTATGACATCCGCTTTCAATCTCGATAAACGACGCGTTTTACAGAAATTAAAAAACCTCAACTCCAAGAAGAAAGGTAATACAAAAGTTGAAGTTATAAAATCGGTAATCGAGTCTGAGGTTAATAGCAGCACTTCCTCATCCGAGGACTCTGATAGTTCTTCAGGAACTGAGAAGGAGAAGACTTTTGGGAGCGTGGCCGGGATCCGAAATGACAAAGTTTGGGGTTTTGCCGCGGCCGTGGCGCAAGCTCAAGACGCCCCGTGCACCCCGGAAAAGAAAAGGTCAAATTCTAAACCTCCCGGTTCCGGCCAACTGAAGAACCTTTTCGACGGTCTCTCCCACTTCTTTGCTCCAAATGTTAAGAGACTACGATGCGCGAACTCCCCGAATTACAACGTCAAACGTCAGAAGAAGAAAAACGAGAACGACAAAAAACTACCGGAACTTTCGACGGGAAATGATAATAAAATCGTTAATAAAGTTAAAAAGCAAACTGCTGCTGTGGTGGAGAGCGCGCCCTCGGCGGGTGTGGATTCCCGACGGATCCTCACGCCGTCCGATCTGGTGCGGACGGCTGTGAACTCGAAAAGGCACGAGCTAGAGCGGAGGAGGTTCCTTAGAGGGGAAACTGTCGAGCGCTCGAGAAAACACGAGCTGATCGCGGAGGCGACTAGGGTCTTGCCGGCGGAAGCCACCATTCAGACGGGTAAGACCGGAACACTCTCCGAATCACCCGTGAGACACTTTCGAGTCCCGTCCCCCCCGCTACGACACCCCAATCCCCCCTCCCACAGTTCGTCGGGGACATCGCTTCAACCTTGTCCTCGATTGCGCTCGAATATTGAACTAATTTTGGTGGTTTGTGTGTCTTAACATGCTTGTGTTTTTTTTTTTTTTTTTTTTTTTTTTATTAAGCTGTACTTTTTAAACATTCTTTGAGGGATGTAGAGTAGTTTTAAACTAAGTAGAGCACAGACACATATGCAATCAATTATACTCAGTGTATGGTTTATAATTGACCCGCGTATATTTGGTTGCATACACAACTGTGCTCTACTTGGTTTGAAACATCTATACTTGGTAGGTCTGGCAAAGAAACATTTATTTAAGGGGCAGTTTTTAGTACTGTTAAGTGGTGGGTTTTAACTTTTCAAGTGGTTTGGAAACTAAATATGTATGCACATTAAAAATACAGAATAGAGAAGAATATTAGCATGAAGAATACTGCTACGTAAAGTATGCAAGTTTAGTTTCTCTGTCAGCCACCAGAGGGGAAATTGGTGTTTGTATTCAAGCTGTGGCAGTTGAGGAAACGGTTGATTGTGAAACTTTTTCAGATTTAGTGGATTTTGAATCGGGACTGCAATTTGTATTATCACAATTTGTTTCTGATTAAAAGTTCACTACCAATTTGTCCTTTGGCGACATTTGGACAAACTAAAGTTGAAAAATGATATTCTTATTTTGATCATTTGTTTGTTGGCCAAATTTTGGATACCTGTTAAATTATAATTAATTATGGAGTTTACTATAGATTATTTTCTTAGATTTTTTGTGGTGGTAGCTAATTGTGTTTGAAAAGGTGTTGAAAGTAAAAATGAAATTTCTTTCAATGATGTTATAAAATACCAAGATTAGCGTGCATGGAAATTCTCTTTTTGCTTTTAAACTACAAGAAAAACGAAACTCACTTAAGATATTTTGCACACATTACACAATGCTTGAATCCTGACTAACAATCATTGCACTTACCATCCCGTTGCTTGCCATATCATTCTGGTTTTACCTGTCTGACTGGACTCGAGGAACCTAGAAATAGTCATATATATTTTTTATAGGTACCAAAATTGTTAATTACAAGGGGATACATCAGTTTATGTATATCGTTCTCTTTGATTGACAATTGACAGTTCTCGATACTCACTTTTCCTTAATTTAAACATTTTGTTTGACACAACCTACTATTACGATTATGAGTTTTATGCTTTACTAACACCCTTACGGCCTTGGATTTTATTTTGTTACCGTTTAGGTTATGTTTCAACCTAAAATTCTGCGGAATAAGGACTAGTGACGGTTTTCTTGATCATTGCAATTATTTTGCGTTGAAGTGAACTTAACACATTTGCCATTTTATACCCTTTTTAAACATGGAAAGTGCATGTAACATTTGCCACTTCCGGTTATCAGATTGTCACTAAAAATGAACCAGTTTGTCTTACAAACATTTTTCAATGAATTCTTTGGATTTCAAAACGCGTATATGTGCTGAAATCTCGATTTTTTTTTTCGTCGTCACAGTCATTAATAAATATACCATTTATATTTCACACAACATCAAAATGTGTAACTTGGGACTTCGTATAAATTACAGATTTTCGACCGCAACTTCCACCGGGCGTCAACAATAAAGACGTTGAGCTGTTTAAAGAGACGAGAGAGAAAGCGATATCTGCTACGCCGATTATCGCGCCGCACCAGGACTGTTCGAAAACCAACGGCGTTCTAACTTCTCCGTCGCAGATCATGGCGGCGCAGGCGAGAAATCCGGCCGCCATCGAATTTGGGAAGTACGAGATCCAGACGTGGTACTCGAGTCCGTTCCCGCAGGAGTACGCTCGCCTCCCGAAGTTGTTTCTCTGCGAGTTCTGTCTCAAGTACACGAAGAGCAAGGCCGTGCTGGAGCGGCACCAGGACAAGTGCACTTGGAGGCATCCGCCCGCCACCGAAATCTACCGCTGCGGCGAGCTATCGGTATTCGAGGTGGACGGCAACGTGAACAAGATCTATTGCCAGAATCTGTGCCTTCTGGCGAAGTTGTTTCTGGATCATAAGACGTTGTATTACGACGTCGAGCCGTTCTTGTTCTACGTCCTGACGAAGAACGACAAGAAGGGCTGCCATCTGGTGGGTTATTTCTCCAAGGAGAAGCACTGCCAGCAGAAGTATAACGTCTCGTGCATTATGACAATGCCCCAGTATCAACGGCAAGGGTTTGGAAGATTCCTCATCGAATTTAGTAAGTAACATTGATTTTTTTGCAGGGGAGGGATCTTTCAAATGCAATTTTAAGGTGTTAAAGGTTGTTAATGTATGATTAATAATTATGATCAGTAATAAAAATGTCATTATATCAAAGAAACTGATATTAGGTAGTGTCATGAGAGCCATTCAGGGCTTCACATAATTGCAAAAGTGTTGAGACACTTCATTGTGGGAACCAGGGTTGTTATAAAAAACGTTTTTTTTTTAAACAAAAACAACAGTTTTTTTTGTTAAAATGTGTTTTAAAACATGAAACAATGTTTCAAAACACCTCAAAAAAAAACATATTTTAAATCATGTTTTTTTTTTTATTTTTCAAGGCAAAGTGTCAGAAAAAAATAAATTATTGTTTTCGAATATAAAGGGATGCTTCATGGAGATTTAAGAATAATATAAAATCTATCCTTTTTCAAATGTTGGCTCTCTTGAGTTGATAGTAGGTTCTCTGTTCCATTTGGCGTTGTAATGGGATTCCCTGACGGTTAGGGGAATACCTCACGGGTAGTTAGTTGGATTTAATACAAAACAATTATTTACTATTATTTATTTTAAAAGGTTTTTACTGTTATTTAAAAAAAAAAAAACCCTGGTCAACATAAAACACTTAAGGTAAGTAGTCTCTAAATGATTCTATTGAATGTAGTTGGGAAATAAACAGTAACAGTAGAAAAAAAAACATGTTTTGTTGAGAAAAAAAAAACATGTTTTGAAGAAACATGAGTGTTTTAAAACAATGTTTTAAAACAAATGTTTTAAAACATAACAACCCTGGTGCTAACCATTTAGTCGGAAAGTTGGGTGAGGACCACACCAGATATTTTAAATTTTTTGTATTAGTTTCTCTTTTTATAGTCAAACATACTATCATATACTTTCTTTATAGGTTATCTGCTATCCAAAGAAGAAGGACAACCGGGGACGCCCGAGAAACCCCTCTCCGACTTAGGTCGGGTTTCCTATCACGCATACTGGAAGTCCGTAGTGCTCGAATACCTGCACAAACACCGTACCAACAAAATAAAACTGACGGATATCAGCCACCAGACGGGGATGTACTGCCATGACATCGCGACCGCTCTGCAACTCCTAGGCTTCGTCCGGATCGTTCCCACCGAGCGCAGTTCGAAAAGCGTTCTGGTTATCGATTGGAAAAAAGTGGACGCGCACGCGGACAAAGTTTCAAAGTCGAAAACTCGAATTTACATCGACCCCGAGTGCCTCCGATGGACGCCTCTTCTCACCCCAACCGTCAATCCCTTCCGCGAGGAAAAATCCGACACCGAAAAGGACTCGAGTATTACAGAAACTGCGGATATTGTCGTACCGCAACCCGAGAAAATAATCATCGAAACACAACAAGGCGTCAAGTTGAAGCGAGGGAAGAAAAGACGTGTGACTGTTGGGAATAAAACGCCGAAAACACCGAAAACGCCTATCGCGGCTGTCGTGGAAGAGAAGGATGAGGAATCGAAGGAGGAATTGAAGACTTCTTCTGGAAGGAAGAGGATACGACCCAGCAAATTCAAGGATTCCACGTTCGTCGATTTGAAGCCTCACGTCGAAAAACGGAAGCGGAACGAGTCGTTGATGAGCGAGGAAAATGACAGGAAGAAGCCGAAGGTAGAAGATAAACCTAAAAAAGAAGCACAACCTGTTGTTGAAACACCCACTAATTCTCGTCCAAAACGAGCTGGTGCTAAACTTCCCACCACTCCTAGGTCATCCCAACGTAAGATTAAACAATCAGAAGAAAGTTCTTTACTTCAGAATAAAGCAAAGGTTACAGAAGAGAAACCAAAAGTTACAGAAGAGAAACCAAAAGTTACAGAAGAGAAGTTGAAAAACGGTGTGGAAGAAGTTTTGACGGTTTCGCCGGTTGTGAAAAGTACCAAACCCACGAGGAAGAAGAAGCGGGGTTGGGTGAAAGGCAGAAGGCGTAACAATGCTAGTCCGCCGAAGAAGCAGATCACGCTGCCGGAGATGATGAAGAAGAAGCTCGGAAAGGCGGAAAGCGAATCGGAATCTGTGATATCCGAGAAGTCTGACAAAGAGAAACGGGAAGATGGTAAAAAGTTGAATTGCGAGGAGGATTCCTCGGCGGAGGCGGACGACGAAATGGAGGATGAAGTTTCCGAACAAGTGCAAGTACCAAAGAACAAGTTTAAGTATTCGGAAGAGGCAGAGGGCTCCAAGAAGGAGCTGGATCTCAGTACCTCGGAATCGGAAACTGAAATCGACGGGCAAAAGATAAAGACGATAAAACCAGAGGAAATAATACAAGAGGGTTTAGTGGTAGGGGTGACTGTTGAAGGAAAACCGGAGGAGAATGTTGATAAAGATATAGAGATCAAAGAGAAGGAGATGAAGATCATTGAGAAAGAAATCAGTACCATCGAGGAGAAGATTAAGAAGAATTATGTGGAATGTTTGGATCCAAACGTGGAACAGCCCACCAAATGTGAAACTCAGGTAGAGCCAAAGCATGTTCCACCAAAGAAATTGAAAGTTCACCAAGTTGAGGAGGCGGATGTTGCAGTTAACGTTTTGGAGAAAGTTAAAGTGCAAGATTCAGATAAAATAAAATTAGAGGATAAAACTGAGAATGAAGTAGTAATAAATATTGAAGAAATAACTATTAATAAACCCAATGAGTCGCCTAAAATAATTTCGGTAACGTCGAATGAAGTAGAACAGAAAGATCCTGTAATTCATGAGGATGAGTGCCTGGCACAAGCTCTTCCTAAAGCTCAACCCCTTCATGAAACTCAACCCCTTCCTGAGACTCAACCCCTTCCTGTAACTCAGCCCGTTCTTGAAACTCAGCCCCTTCCTGTAACTCAGCCCTTTCCTGAAACTCAATCCCTTCCTAAAACTCAATCCCTTCCTGAAACTCAATCCCTTCCTGAAACTCAATCCTTTCCTGAAACTCAACCCCTTCAAAAAGAGAATCTCCCAGAGGATAGCATACAAAGTTCCATGCAACCAATTAAGGAAGTCAAAGATAGGACAGACGACACAAAACCAGAAGTTCTGTCAACAGTACCTGTTGTTGTCGCACCGGCAGAAATGAACGGATCTATTCAAGAAACCACCAATAACTCGGAAATAAAAGAAACACATAAAGTGGAAGAGCCCAAATCTGAAGCTATGGAAGCAATTTCGATTAACCAGAACACACCGGAAATACTTCTAAACTTTGAACCAAATGTTCCAGTATCAATGGTTCAAAGTACACCTGTTGTGCCGACACAGGCTGTGTTGACACCTGCTGTAATACACAATGTGGAAAACCATCACCAATGGTCTAATCATCACAATGTGCCAGAAAAGGTGTCTGAACCTAAAAACGAGGTATTGCAACAAAATTACACTAGCAAAGCCACACCTGAAAAACCGAAAATTGATCCTCCAAAGCCTGTTCAACTGCAAATCCCGGAACAACCAACTATGAAGCCGCAGGAAAGAAACGAACATGTTGTAACAAAGAACATTGAATCTGCTCTTAAGATAGAAAGCCAGAAGCCGGAGCCTTTGGATAGGTTAGAAGTTAGAGAAGATAAATCACGCGTTGAGGAGAAGAAGGTTAGAATCGATAAACGTAAGGAGGTTAAGATTGAGGCGAAGTCTAAAGAGATCAAGTTGAAGCATGAAAGTCCGGAGAAACGTTACGTTCGGAATGACAATTTACTACCAAGGCCAGAGTTTCAATCGATGCCTCCTAATTATGGACAATATGCCAACTGGCAATGGCACCAGAACTTTTATACCGGATATATGCCTTTGATCCCACCATTGGAAGTGTTACCAAAACCTCCAGAGAAGGAGAAAAAAGTCGATCACAAGAAGTCTCAGCCAAAAAGTAAGGAAAAAGAGAAAAGTTCACCCAGGAAAGACGATAAGAAAACCTACCATCAAATCGACGAAAAGAAAAAAGAAACGGATATGGTGGATAAATTAGATGAGATGTACCAGAACAATTCCATTAAGCAGACTCCTCCGAGTGATATCCAATCAATGGGCGTTTACACACCGGATTCCACCACAAACTCAGTCCATAGCCTGCAGTATAACTCCGGAGAGCTGGACGTTAATCAATTAGGTTTAGAGTCGCCCACGTCGATCTCCAGCGATATGGCGTCTCAGAATTCCGTGGAGGCTGTGCAAAACCCGCAGACTAATTACGACTGCACTGTACAACAAAACTTGGCAATGCATCAAGTGCAAAACGCCCCACCCTCAAGTCCCAACATACACATGCAAACTTCAAGCGGTAAAAGACAAATGCAGCAGCGACGTAGCACGACACCCTCAAACAAAAACTTACGGAACACACCTCCAATTCCGGTCCAACAACAACAGAGGCAACGGGCGACGCCACCTCACCAACACATGCAAACCACAAGCCAACAGCATCAAAACATGCAACAACAATTACTCCAACATCCGCAAGTAATCCATCAAGGTTACGGACACCATCACCAATTAGGGGCGGGGAATATGCACCAGCATCACCCTCACCACCATAATTACATTCCCGTGCCGCAGATGGCGGTGTCGACGCCGGGATTCTCGCAAACGGGGAGTACGTACGTCAGCGTACCTATGACGACGGTAATTCAACATCGGATGACGCAACCCGCCTTGCAAAGTCACCAGAAGATCGCGCAATCCGCCTGCGCCGTCACCACGTATAATTACATTCAGAATCCGCACGGAACGCAGAATATAACGCAAAACGCATCGGGGAATTCCAGCTGTAGTCTGGCAAAGTTGCAACAGCTAACGAACGGTTTGGAGATGATCCCGCCTGCTTGTAATACGATGACTCCGCCCCCTACAGCGATGACCCCGCCGAATCATCACCCTCACGCGATGACCCCGCCTCCGCATCAGATGCTCCAGAATCAACCGGTTCGAACGCCGCCGCAGCAAGTTTTGGGGTATTCGAAGTATTATCAGCCGAATATGAATATGAATCAGGCGTCTAGGAATCCGAATATACAACATATGCAGACGCCTAGTAGAATTAGTCCGAATGTGCCGAATATTGTGCCGTCTCAGTATAATCTGAGCGAGTATCGGATGGCGGCGTCGCAGCAGCCAGCGCCGATAACTGGGTATATATCGCAGGCTTCGGGGTTTATAAATAATCCGTCGCAGATTCCGATGCAGATGATGAATATGCCCCAACCGAATTATCAGAATAGTACGGCGATACAACGTGGTCAACAGAACGCGATGTATTCGCACGGGTATATATATAATATGCAACCGTTGAATGGTAGGAGGTGAAGTGACGGTGAAAGTTGAATGGCGGCTGTGCTTGTTTATAATGATCTGATACGGTAAAAGTGTGTTTTTTATCGATGAAAATGATGGACACCGTACACTACTTTCAAGCATCACTTTCGACTTGGTACCTAAAGTTTATTTATTTACGAACTGTAAAAAGATGTATATTTTGTATAAACAGGTTCTGGTTCTGTAGCTTTTTATTGATTTAATATATAAGGTCTTCTAATCTATAAGCTATTTATGTTCTTTTGTCTAGATTAGTGTACAAATTGTTGATCAGAATGGTCTTTTTTTTATTGTATATAGCGTTGGATCTACTTAAGCAGTCATTTGTGAAGTTGACACTCTGTATAGCACTGTGATTAGATGTTAAATTTGCTGTTTTTGGTACTGCTTTGTTTACGTATGTATTAAAAACTTTACATTTATTATTATTATTACTGAAAGATTTGTATTATCACGAAACAACACACAATGATATTAAAGAGATGTTAGTTTTTAATATGCATGTTTTATTTCAAACCTTGATAAAAATTTCAGGTAAACTTCATGGTTGAATAAGCTAAACAAATACTTGCTATTCGCAAAATTCATTACCTACCACCCAGCAAAATTTCAAAGCGAGTAACACGAAGTGTTGTTACTTGGTTTCATAAGGTGTTACTTACCTTCATTACGTGCCGCTCTGCCAAATTTCAAAGCAGAACACGAAGTTGAGTCAAGTAACACAAAGTGGAGTCGAGTAACACGAAGTGGAAGCAAGTGACAGAGAGGTGTGGTATGATTTCACGCGTTGCTCATGGTATAGGATGTCACTTGGTTTCATAAGATGTTACTTATCTTCATTACGTGCCACTCAGAAAATTTTCAAAGCAGGTAACACGAAGTTGGGTAGAGTAACACCAAGTGGAAGCAAGTGACACAGAGAGGTATGGTATGATTTCACGCGATACTCATGGCATAGGATGTCACTTGGTTTCATAAGATGTTACTTATCTTCATTACGTGCCACTCAGAAAATTTTCAGAGCAGGTAACACGAAGTTGGGTAGAGTAACACCAAGTGGAAGCAAGTGACACAGAGAGGTATGGTATGATTTCACGCGATACTCATGGCATAGGATGTCACTTGGTTTCATAAGATGTTACTTATCTTCATTACGTGCCACTCAGAAAATTTTCAAAGCCGGTAACACGAAGTTGGGTAGAGTAACACCAAGTGGAAGCAAGTGACACAGAGAGGTATGGTATGATTTCACGCGATACTCATGGCATAGGATGTCACTTGGTTTCATAAGATGTTACTTATCTTCATTACGTGCCACTCAGAAAATTTTCAAAGCAGGTAACACGAAGTTGGGTAGAGTAACACCAAGTGGAAGCAAGTGACACAGAGAGGTATGGTATGATTTCACGCGATACTCATGGCATAGGATGTCACTTGGTTTCATAAGATGTTACTTATCTTCATTACGTGCCACTCAGAAAATTTTCAGAGCAGGTAACACGAAGTTGGGTAGAGTAACACCAAGTGGAAGCAAGTGACACAGAGAGGTATGGTATGATTTCACGCGATACTCATGGCATAGGATGTCACTTGGTTTCATAAGATGTTACTTATCTTCATTACGTGCCACTCAGAAAATTTTCAAAGCCGGTAACACGAAGTTGGGTAGAGTAACACCAAGTGGAAGCAAGTGACACAGAGAGGTATGGTATGATTTCACGCGATACTCATGGCATAGGATGTCACTTGGTTTCATAAGATGTTACTTATCTTCATTACGTGCCACTCAGAAAATTTTCAAAGCAGGTAACACGAAGTTGGGTAGAGTAACACCAAGTGGAAGCAAGTGACACAGAGAGGTATGGTATGATTTCACGCGATACTCATGGCATAGGATGTCACTTGGTTTCATAAGATGTTACTTATCTTCATTACGTGCCACTCAGAAAATTTTCAGAGCAGGTAACACGAAGTTGGGTAGAGTAACACCAAGTGGAAGCAAGTGACACAGAGAGGTATGGTATGATTTCACGCGATACTCATGGCATAGGATGTCACTTGGTTTCATAAGATGTTACTTATCTTCATTACGTGCCACTCAGAAAATTTTCAAAGCCGGTAACACGAAGTTGGGTAGAGTAACACCAAGTGGAAGCAAGTGACACAGAGAGGTATGGTATGATTTCACGCGATACTCATGGCATAGGATGTCACTTGGTTTCATAAGATGTTACTTATCTTCATTACGTGCCACTCAGAAAATTTTCAAAGCAGGTAACACGAAGTTGGGTAGAGTAACACCAAGTGGAAGCAAGTGACACAGAGAGGTATGGTATGATTTCACGCGATACTCATGGCATAGGATGTCACTTGGTTTCATAAGATGTTACTTATCTTCATTACGTGCCACTCAGAAAATTTTCAGAGCAGGTAACACGAAGTTGGGTAGAGTAACACCAAGTGGAAGCAAGTGACACAGAGAGGTATGGTATGATTTCACGCGATACTCATGGCATAGGATGTCACTTGGTTTCATAAGATGTTACTTATCTTCATTACGTGCCACTCAGAAAATTTTCAAAGCCGGTAACACGAAGTTGGGTAGAGTAACACCAAGTGGAAGCAAGTGACACAGAGAGGTATGGTATGATTTCAAGCGATACTCATGGCATAGGATGTCACTTGGTTTCATAAGATGTTACCTATCTTCATTACGTGCCACTCAGAAAGTTTTCAAAGCCGGTAACACGAAGTTGGGTAGAGTAACACCAAGTGGAAGCAAGTGACACAGAGAGGTATGGTATGATTTCACGCGATACTCATGGCATAGGATGTCACTTGGTTTCATAAGATGTTACTTATCTTCATTACGTGCCACTCAGAAAATTTTCAAAGCAGGTAACACGAAGTTGGGTAGAGTAACACCAAGTGGAAGCAAGTGACACAGAGAGGTATGGTATGATTTCACGCGATACTCATGGCATAGGATGTCACTTGGTTTCATAAGATGTTACTTATCTTCATTACGTGCCACTCAGAAAATTTTCAAAGCAGGTAACACGAAGTTGGGTAGAGTAACACCAAGTGGAAGCAAGTGACACAGAGAGGTATGGTATGATTTCACGCGATACTCATGGCATAGGATGTCACTTGGTTTCATAAGATGTTACTTATCTTCATTACGTGCCACTCAGAAAATTTTCAGAGCAGGTAACACGAAGTTGGGTAGAGTAACACCAAGTGGAAGCAAGTGACACAGAGAGGTATGGTATGATTTCACGCGATACTCATGGCATAGGATGTCACTTGGTTTCATAAGATGTTACTTATCTTCATTACGTGCCACTCAGAAAATTTTCAAAGCCGGTAACACGAAGTTGGGTAGAGTAACACCAAGTGGAAGCAAGTGACACAGAGAGGTATGGTATGATTTCAAGCGATACTCATGGCATAGGATGTCACTTGGTTTCATAAGATGTTACCTATCTTCATTACGTGCCACTCAGAAAGTTTTCAAAGCCGGTAACACGAAGTTGGGTAGAGTAACACCAAGTGGAAGCAAGTGACACAGAGAGGTATGGTATGATTTCACGCGATACTCATGGCATAGGATGTCACTTGGTTTCATAAGATGTTACTTATCTTCATTACGTGCCACTCAGAAAATTTTCAAAGCAGGTAACACGAAGTTGGGTAGAGTAACACCAAGTGGAAGCAAGTGACACAGAGAGGTATGGTATGATTTCACGCGATACTCATGGCATAGGATGTCACTTGGTTTCATAAGATGTTACTTATCTTCATTACGTGCCACTCAGAAAATTTTCAGAGCAGGTAACACGAAGTTGGGTAGAGTAACACCAAGTGGAAGCAAGTGACACAGAGAGGTATGGTATGATTTCACGCGATACTCATGGCATAGGATGTCACTTGGTTTCATAAGATGTTACTTATCTTCATTACGTGCCACTCAGAAAATTTTCAAAGCCGGTAACACGAAGTTGGGTAGAGTAACACCAAGTGGAAGCAAGTGACACAGAGAGGTATGGTATGATTTCACGCGATACTCATGGCATAGGATGTCACTTGGTTTCATAAGATGTTACTTATCTTCATTACGTGCCACTCAGAAAATTTTCAAAGCAGGTAACACGAAGTTGGGTAGAGTAACACCAAGTGGAAGCAAGTGACACAGAGAGGTATGGTATGATTTCACGCGATACTCATGGCATAGGATGTCACTTGGTTTCATAAGATGTTACTTATCTTCATTACGTGCCACTCAGAAAATTTTCAGAGCAGGTAACACGAAGTTGGGTAGAGTAACACCAAGTGGAAGCAAGTGACACAGAGAGGTATGGTATGATTTCACGCGATACTCATGGCATAGGATGTCACTTGGTTTCATAAGATGTTACTTATCTTCATTACGTGCCACTCAGAAAATTTTCAAAGCCGGTAACACGAAGTTGGGTAGAGTAACACCAAGTGGAAGCAAGTGACACAGAGAGGTATGGTATGATTTCACGCGATACTCATGGCATAGGATGTCACTTGGTTTCATAAGATGTTACTTATCTTCATTACGTGCCACTCAGAAAATTTTCAAAGCAGGTAACACGAAGTTGGGTAGAGTAACACCAAGTGGAAGCAAGTGACACAGAGAGGTATGGTATGATTTCACGCGATACTCATGGCATAGGATGTCACTTGGTTTCATAAGATGTTACTTATCTTCATTACGTGCCACTCAGAAAATTTTCAGAGCAGGTAACACGAAGTTGGGTAGAGTAACACCAAGTGGAAGCAAGTGACACAGAGAGGTATGGTATGATTTCACGCGATACTCATGGCATAGGATGTCACTTGGTTTCATAAGATGTTACTTATCTTCATTACGTGCCACTCAGAAAATTTTCAAAGCCGGTAACACGAAGTTGGGTAGAGTAACACCAAGTGGAAGCAAGTGACACAGAGAGGTATGGTATGATTTCACGCGATACTCATGGCATAGGATGTCACTTGGTTTCATAAGATGTTACTTATCTTCATTACGTGCCACTCAGAAAATTTTCAAAGCAGGTAACACGAAGTTGGGTAGAGTAACACCAAGTGGAAGCAAGTGACACAGAGAGGTATGGTATGATTTCACGCGATACTCATGGCATAGGATGTCACTTGGTTTCATAAGATGTTACTTATCTTCATTACGTGCCACTCAGAAAATTTTCAGAGCAGGTAACACGAAGTTGGGTAGAGTAACACCAAGTGGAAGCAAGTGACACAGAGAGGTATGGTATGATTTCACGCGATACTCATGGCATAGGATGTCACTTGGTTTCATAAGATGTTACTTATCTTCATTACGTGCCACTCAGAAAATTTTCAAAGCCGGTAACACGAAGTTGGGTAGAGTAACACCAAGTGGAAGCAAGTGACACAGAGAGGTATGGTATGATTTCACGCGATACTCATGGCATAGGATGTCACTTGGTTTCATAAGATGTTACTTATCTTCATTACGTGCCACTCAGAAAATTTTCAAAGCAGGTAACACGAAGTTGGGTAGAGTAACACCAAGTGGAAGCAAGTGACACAGAGAGGTATGGTATGATTTCACGCGATACTCATGGCATAGGATGTCACTTGGTTTCATAAGATGTTACTTATCTTCATTACGTGCCACTCAGAAAATTTTCAGAGCAGGTAACACGAAGTTGGGTAGAGTAACACCAAGTGGAAGCAAGTGACACAGAGAGGTATGGTATGATTTCACGCGATACTCATGGCATAGGATGTCACTTGGTTTCATAAGATGTTACTTATCTTCATTACGTGCCACTCAGAAAATTTTCAAAGCCGGTAACACGAAGTTGGGTAGAGTAACACCAAGTGGAAGCAAGTGACACAGAGAGGTATGGTATGATTTCAAGCGATACTCATGGCATAGGATGTCACTTGGTTTCATAAGATGTTACCTATCTTCATTACGTGCCACTCAGAAAGTTTTCAAAGCCGGTAACACGAAGTTGGGTAGAGTAACACCAAGTGGAAGCAAGTGACACAGAGAGGTATGGTATGATTTCACGCGATACTCATGGCATAGGATGTCACTTGGTTTCATAAGATGTTACTTATCTTCATTACGTGCCACTCAGAAAATTTTCAGAGCAGGTAACACGAAGTTGGGTAGAGTAACACCAAGTGGAAGCAAGTGACACAGAGAGGTATGGTATGATTTCACGCGATACTCATGGCATAGGATGTCACTTGGTTTCATAAGATGTTACTTATCTTCATTACGTGCCACTCAGAAAATTTTCAAAGCAGGTAACACGAAGTTGGGTAGAGTAACACCAAGTGGAAGCAAGTGACACAGAGAGGTATGGTATGATTTCACGCGATGCTCATGGCATAGGATGTCACTTGGTTTCATAAGATGTTTCCTATCTTCATTACGTGCCACTCAGAAAATTTTCAAAGCCGGTAACACGAAGTTGGGTAGAGTAACACCAAGTGGAAGCAAGTGACACAGAGAGGTATGGTATGATTTCACGCGATACTCATGGCATAGGATGTCACTTGGTTTCATAAGATGTTACTTATCTTCATTACGTGCCACTCAGAAAATTTTCAAAGCAGGTAACACGAAGTTGGGTAGAGTAACACCAAGTGGAAGCAAGTGACACAGAGAGGTATGGTATGATTTCACGCGATACTCATGGCATAGGATGTCACTTGGTTTCATAAGATGTTACTTATCTTCATTACGTGCCACTCAGAAAATTTTCAAAGCAGGTAACACGAAGTTGGGTAGAGTAACACCAAGTGGAAGCAAGTGACACAGAGAGGTATGGTATGATTTCACGCGATACTCATGGCATAGGATGTCACTTGGTTTCATAAGATGTTACTTATCTTCATTACGTGCCACTCAGAAAATTTTCAAAGCAGGTAACACGAAGTTGGGTAGAGTAACACCAAGTGGAAGCAAGTGACACAGAGAGGTATGGTATGATTTCACGCGATACTCATGGCATAGGATGTCACTTGGTTTCATAAGATGTTACTTATCTTCATTACGTGCCACTCAGAAAATTTTCAAAGCAGGTAACACGAAGTTGGGTAGAGTAACACCAAGTGGAAGCAAGTGACACAGAGAGGTATGGTATGATTTCACGCGATGCTCATGGCATAGGATGTCACTTGGTTTCATAAGATGTTACCTATCTTCATTACGTGCCACTCAGAAAATGTTCAAAGCCGGTAACACGAAGTTGGGTAGAGTAACACCAAGTGGAAGCAAGTGGCACAGAGAGGTATGGTATGATTTCACGCAATGCTCATGGCATAGGATGTCACTTGGTTTCATAAGATGTTACTTATCTTCATTACGTGCCACTCAGAAAAGTTTCAAAGCAGGTAACACGAAGTGGAGTCGAGTAACACCACGTGGAAGCAAGTGATACAGAGAGATATGGTATGATTTCACACGTCACTCATGGAACAGCATGTTACTTGGTTTCATAAGATGTTACTTATCTTCATTACGTGCCACTCAGAAAATTTTCAAAGCAGGTAACACGAAGTTGAGTAGAGTAACACCAAGTGGAAGCAAGTGACACAGAGAGGTATGGTATGATTTCACGCGATGCTCATGTTATAGGATGTTACTTGGTTTCATAAGATATGTTACTTATCTTCATTACGTGCCACTCAGAAAAATTTCAAAGCAGGTAACACGACGTTGAGTAGAGTAACACCAAGGGGAAGCAAGTGACACAGAAAGGTATGGTATGATTTCACGCGTTGCTCATGGCATAGGATGTTACTTGGTTTCATAAGATGTTTATTACGTGCCACTCAGAAAATTTTCAAAGCAGGTAACACGAAGTTGGGTAGAGTAACACCAAGTGGAAGCAAGTGACACAGAAAGGTATGGTATGATTTCACGCGTTGCTCATGGCGTAGGATGTTACTTGGTTTCATAAGATGTTTATTACGTGCCACTCAGAAAAATTTCAAAGCAGGTAACACGACGTTGAGTAGAGTAACACCAAGTGGAAGCAAGTGACACAGAGAGGTATGGTATGATTTCACGCGATGCTCATGACATAGGATGTCACTTTGTTTCATAAGATGTTATTTATCTTCATTACGTGCCACTCAGAAAATTTTCAAAGCAGGTAACACGAAGTTGAGTAGAGTAACACCAAGTGGAAGCAAGTGACACAGAGAGGTATGGTATGATTTCACGCGATGCTCATGTTATAGGATGTTACTTGGTTTCATAAGATATGTTACTTATCTTCATTACGTGCCACTCAGAAAAATTTCAAAGCAGGTAACACGACGTTGAGTAGAGTAACACCAAGTGGAAGCAAGTGACACAGAAAGGTATGGTATGATTTCACGCGTTGCTCATGGCATAGGATGTTACTTGGTTTCATAAGATGTTATTTATCTTCATTACGTGCCACTCAGAAAATTTTCAAAGCAGGTAACACGAAGTTGGGTAGAGTAACACCAAGTGGAAGCAAGTGACACAGAGAGGTATGGTATGATTTCACGCGTTGCTCATGGTATAGGATGTTACTTGGTTTCATAAGATGTTACTTATCTTCATTACGTGCCACTCAGAAAATTTTCAAAGCAGGTAACACGAAGTTGAGTAGAGTAACACCAAGTGGAAGCAAGTGACACAGAGAGGTATGGTATGATTTCACGCGATGCTCATGTTATAGGATGTTACTTGGTTTCATAAGATATGTTACTTATCTTCATTACGTGCCACTCAGAAAAATTTCAAAGCAGGTAACACGACGTTGAGTAGAGTAACACCAAGTGGAAGCAAGTGACACAGAAAGGTATGGTATGATTTCACGCGTTGCTCATGGCATAGGATGTTACTTGGTTTCATAAGATGTTATTTATCTTCATTACGTGCCACTCAGAAAATTTTCAAAGCAGGTAACACGAAGTTGGGTAGAGTAACACCAAGTGGAAGCAAGTGACACAGAGAGGTATGGTATGATTTCACGCGTTGCTCATGGTATAGGATGTTACTTGGTTTCATAAGATGTTACTTATCTTCATTACGTGCCACTCAGAAAATTTTCAAAGCAGGTAACACGAAGTTGAGTAGAGTAACACCAAGTGGAAGCAAGTGACACAGAGAGGTATGGTATGATTTCACGCGATGCTCATGTTATAGGATGTTACTTGGTTTCATAAGATATGTTACTTATCTTCATTACGTGCCACTCAGAAAAATTTCAAAGCAGGTAACACGACGTTGAGTAGAGTAACACCAAGTGGAAGCAAGTGACACAGAAAGGTATGGTATGATTTCACGCGTTGCTCATGGCATAGGATGTTACTTGGTTTCATAAGATGTTATTTATCTTCATTACGTGCCACTCAGAAAATTTTCAAAGCAGGTAACACGAAGTTGGGTAGAGTAACACCAAGTGGAAGCAAGTGACACAGAGAGGTATGGTATGATTTCACGCGTTGCTCATGGTATAGGATGTTACTTGGTTTCATAAGATGTTACTTATCTTCATTACGTGCCACTCAGAAAATTTTCAAAGCAGGTAACACGAAGTTGAGTAGAGTAACACCAAGTGGAAGCAAGTGACACAGAGAGGTATGGTATGATTTCACGCGATGCTCATGTTATAGGATGTTACTTGGTTTCATAAGATATGTTACTTATCTTCATTACGTGCCACTCAGAAAAATTTCAAAGCAGGTAACACGACGTTGAGTAGAGTAACACCAAGTGGAAGCAAGTGACACAGAAAGGTATGGTATGATTTCACGCGTTGCTCATGGCATAGGATGTTACTTGGTTTCATAAGATATGTTACTTATCTTCATTACGTGCCACTCAGAAAATTTTCAAAGCAGGTAACACGAAGTTGGGTAGAGTAACACCAAGTGGAAGCAAGTGACACAGAGAGGTATGGTATGATTTCACGCGTTGCTCATGGTATAGGATGTTACTTGGTTTCATAAGATGTTACTTATCTTCATTACGTGCCACTCAGAAAATTTTTAAAGCAGGTAACACGAAGTTGGGTAGAGTAACACCAAGTGGAAGCACGTGACACAGAGAGGTATGGTATGATTTCACGCGTTGCTCATGGTATAGGATGTTACTTGGTTTCATAAGATATGTTACTTATCTTCATTATGTGCCACTCAGAAAATTTTCAAAGCGGGTAACACGAAGTTGAGTAGAGTAACACCAAGTGGAAGCAAGTGACACAGAGAGGTATGGTATGATTTCACGCGATGTTCATGGCATAGGATGTCACTTGGTTTCATAAGATGTTACTTATCTTCATTACGTGCCACTCAGAAAATTTTCAAAGCAGGTAACACGAAGTTGGGTAGAGTAACACCAAGTGGAAGCACGTGACACAGAGAGGTATGGTATGATTTCACGCGTTGCTCATGGTATAGGATGTTACTTGGTTTCATAAGATATGTTACTTATCTTCATTACGTGCCACTCAGAAAATTTTTAAAGCAGGTAACACGAAGTTGGGTAGAGTAACACCAAGTGGAAGCACGTGACACAGAGAGGTATGGTATGAATTCTAATTTCACCCGTCGCGCATGGGATAGGATGCTACTAGGTGTTACCTTCATGATGTGCCACTCCTTAAAATTTCGATGCAAGTAGTGGATGCAAGTGCAACAAAAAGGTTTGTTTTTAATAAAAAGCAATTTGAATTTTTATTTAGATGTTTTTATTAAAAAAGAAAATTACAACAATGTTTGTGTACGTGCAAACAGGCTTACAAAAATACATATGGTAGACCATATACAAATGCATAGCTTTTAGTAGAAACAGTAAGTCACTTATTCAATAAATAAATGTAAGAAAATATATTATCTTAAAAACGATGCGGTTACATGCCACACTTATATTTAAATAGAGAGATTTTGGGAACGAATAAACGTAGACGTTTGTACATTAATAGCGTAGAGCTTGAAACTCGTTTAGTAGTCTCCTCTCCAAGTAATCAAAGAGTCCAAAAGGAATAAGACGCCATTAATGATAGCCAGAGAACCCTTTGCCAAACCGTAGTCTCTCGTATCGCCCTTACCAAATCTTTCGTAATGTTTGATGTTCAACGCACCAGCGGCAACAAATACAGCGCAACCAGCTAGGCAGAAGTACACATCAATTCTTCTGGTAATGGGACTTGCCATAGTATGCCCTGAAAATAGAAAAAGCAACACATAATTCAATACATTAAATCCAGAAGAAAATTTGGCATGTTACACAAACACAGTATCTATATATAGATTTTATTACTTCGTCAACAATTCAAAATCTGATGACCATTACGTCATGGCTTGAAATGGCGCTTACTAAATGGAAGATAACGATTTTGGAATCATTATCTTCTTGAGCAAATTCCGTATGAGATCATCGCCGTGTGTCATTCGTCAAATATGCGTTTCTTTGGAATAAGTATGTCATTCTCTTATATAGTTCCTAATTTGTTTACAAAGAAAAAACCTTACGCGCTATACAAAGGAATGTACTGAAAACGTGGATATAATTACAATTTGCAACCTTGATTTTGCAACACTATTTTGATGTGTGAGGTAACACGCCCGTGAACATTAGCATACTATGTAGGTTCGACAGACTTGCGTCATTACCGTGATCTCATGCCGTTTAGTATTACTCAAATATCGCATCAGAAAGTGTGAATGACATCAGCTCAAGTATGTATCTCCCAACAAGCCAATAAAAGACGCGTTATAAATTGAAAATATAGATTAAAAAGTAGCCAGTATAATATATACGTTATCCCATAAATCTATCTATTTCTTTTGAGAGTTCAGATATGTCTAGATAAAATGTTACATACCAGCACCACCACCTATCAAAATGATGAAGAATCCACCAAAAGCTGCTCCTGTGACAAAGTCAGTCCAGAAGTCGCCAGATTGTCGTTCATAGTGCAACCATATGCAAACAACGCATATAGCCTGAAAAAAAAAAGAAAAAGGTTCTGTAATTTGCAAAAAGGAAAAAAGAAATCATTGCGACGAGGATATTTAGACTTTTTTGTTCCACCTATGCCACATCTGCCTGTTTTTTGCTCTCCCTTTAGCACAATTGTAGCCAGTAGTTAATTAAAACCATCGAAATTACTAAGACTAGATGAAAAATGTACAATAGCATACAGTTTTGACCAAATTGATACCAGTTCAACCTCTAGTGACTTTGTACACTAATTTACAAATCATTGGGATGAGTAGTTAGGTCTACAGAAGCAGTTTGAGAGAATCTACAGCCTTCGTCACTGTGTTGCAAATTGACAGATTTTGATAAATGTCAGTGCCACTGACTTGACAATGTGTTGCTCCATGAGTGACGTTAGGTTGGGGTCGAGAGTGGCTGTAGCTTCACGAAATTGAATCATAGTAGAAGTGTTTAGAGTTTAGACACTTGTGTCAACAGTACAATTGGAAAGAACCCCGGATTTTTCGGATCTATGTTTCTAAAACACTAAAAACCGATATAAATAAACATTATCTAAAGTGAAGAAAATGTCACTGTGTCTTCTGCACTGCAATAATAATGATATATTTTCTGCACTGGAATAATCTTCTGATAATTTTGCAAACCATGTTTATTCTGCTTGAAATTGAACTCGAAAATAAACAAAAGTTTTTACTATCTGTCAAGATATGTGTCGCGGGAATTTTAAATGTAATTTTAAATGATGTATTTTTGTCGCAATGTTTTATCGAACTGATTTAGATTACACCAAATTTTATTCTTATTATTCATATCAAATGTATGTTCAATAACAAAATAGGTCTAATGTGTCATGATTTAAGACAGAAAAGTCAGAAGACAGAAACGTCACAAAAACAACAAACAATATAATGAAAACAACCAACAAAACTCAACTCTAACCTCTAAATCTTGGATAATGACATGAAGAAAGGAGTTTGTCAAATTGCAGAGTAGCCAACCTACAATTTAGACCTTTTTTATTGAACATATGATATTATTCATCTGATGACTGAAAAGGAAAATAAAGATGCATGAACAAATCGCGAGCAAGAGGTTGAATAACAACCAGTTTTTGTCCCCTTAGGGAGATGATGTCCTACTTTTTATAATCGATTCAAGGTTTGGTTGTGACGACACGATGTAATAATAACCCTATAAGGATATAACTTCAGAACTAAATAAAAATTATGGTTGTGGCTTCACGAAATTGTACAATAATAAAAGTGTTTAGAGTTTAGACACTGAGTCTAACAATTTAGTCAGAAACGGGTCAATATTATGTGCTTTTTGATAAGGAACGATTTGTCAACCGCTTGTATTTCCGGGAAAAGATCTTTAACATAATTCTCATCGCGACTGTAAACTTGTTATCTACAAATTCCCAAAATCCTATATACAAACACACCGGGAATATTTAATTTATTTGTTTCATATGGACAATAGCTTATTTTTACTTATGTTGGAAATATTCCAGAAATTGTTAAATGAAAACAAATATATATATCTAAAGATTACTGTTGGTAATTTGATAAGTCGTGAATAATATGCAATTATGTTATCACCCTTTAACAAAAAAACACGTGTATTTATACACAGTTGTTTACACAGTTGTGAACGTTTTTCAGCAAAACTAGGTCTTAAATGAACCTTGAAATATTTCGAGTATGGAGTTGGCATCATCGTCAGGAATAGAAGCAATTTTTTAATTGCGATTATATACCTTCATATTCTCCGGACGTGCCGCGATTATTTAATTTAAGCACATCATACGAGTACACGCGATTTCACTTAGTTATTTATGCAGATGAAGTAACCGAATTTATTATTATCAGACCGGACGTGATAAACAATACAACCAAAAGAATAGCTACCAAAAACTACCAAGAAAAATAAAACAATCCCAAAAAAAAATCGATGAAACAAGCCACATAAATAACGTTACAAAAGAAACCCTTCAGCAACACCCTTAAGAATTCCTGCGTAAAAGGACGAAAACATGAATGGGCGTTGTCCTTAATTACAAGAAATAATCTAAAGATGTTTACTTACCAGCTCAAGAAACTTGATGAGCGAATATCGACTTATGCTGGCCATGTTTTTATTTGTATTGGGTTTTTATGTATGTATCGACCCCGCTTTGTTTTCGATGTCAGCGTCGCTGTTTGGTGAGCACTGAAGTGAATTCTCAACCGTCTCGAGCAAGATTTACAATAAAACTGAACCCGCTATAGTCTACTACGCTCGCACCTTGTACGCTGCTATAAACCGATGATATCACCGTTATAAAAAAAAACGCGACCTTTTCATCACTTCCACCTTATGTACGGTGTAATTAGGGATTGCATTACCGATTGCCAATTTACCGGTTAACCGGTAAATTTACCGGTCATTATGGCTATGAAATTTACCGGTAAATTGTGACGTAAATTATTATTATCGGCAATGCTGTTTGTTTAGTTTTATTACTGATATTATCCACATCATAATCTTAGACAATTATTTTAATTTTGTAGAGTAGTGAAATGTTTTATGCCCGAAAAACATTAAAAACCATTTAAAATGCTTGCTTTTTATTAAAACTAAACTCCAAACAAAGGTATCTAATCGTTTTTTATAATTATCTAAAAAATTATCTAAAATGATTAAAAGACAGTGATTTGAATTTTATCCGCCACGATTCATAACACTTTTTGCAGCATTCACGATTGCGTTGTATTCGTAATTATCTTCTCATATACATCTGCCTCAAAATTGCAACGTATGAGTAAGTAGCCCTCAAAATCTAAAAAGTTAATAAAATATAATAACGAGTCATCTTTTCTACATTTTGTATGCGCACAGATAATGCTGTTTGTGTGGACATTTCGTAAAATGGCCCTACTGACAGAGTTAAAGGCTTCTGTGATCTCAACATAATGAACATCAAGCTCTTCTTGATTTCCTGACCATATTCCATCCAATCACTCTCCCAAATAGCGGTAGCTACGCCTGAACTCTACAGCAAACATAACT
The DNA here is from genome assembly GCA_963971325.1 of Aphodius granarius. NCBI lineage: Eukaryota > Metazoa > Arthropoda > Insecta > Coleoptera > Scarabaeidae > Aphodius > Aphodius granarius. Next base: position 8,204,011 of record OZ020227.1, on the reverse strand, counting down.
TGTAAGATAAGTTTAAAGAAATGATGAACAACTTTTTATTTACTTCGAGCATCAGTTCATTCGCGTTCCAATAGAAGAGAAACAGTTGAACGAACATGGAGAAAAGGTATACCAGGACACACATTTGTCTCCAACCAAATCCAGACTACGAATAAATAGACATAATTTTGCTTCTAGTTTATTTACGACAAAATAATGACCATAGTATTGTTAACGTTTCAGATTAGTATTTAACACATTCAAAGACAAAATAATGAATCATTTTCTTGTGCAATTAGAGAGTTTTATCGTCATATGTTGTCTTGTCAAAATCGATTATTTTATAAAATTTATAATAAATTTCGGCAGAATATGTCGAAAGAGACATTTATATCGTTATTTGTTACTAAATATACGTACCACCACAATCTGAATACCAAGCATATATATAGCCATCTGCAACGAAGCAATAGCAAAATCGAAGAGCATAAGTAAGCTCATGGCACTGTCCAATGTCCATACATACCTAAAAAGTGTTAATATAGTTCAGCAAAACAACCACCAATGTATAAACATTTTTCTCATGTATTGAAATAATAAAGGGCCATGTTTTTATGCCTTATATCAGGTGGTAGACTTCTACCTTAAAATCATTCGATTTTCTAAAATGAAAATATATTTAATTCTAAATTACTTACTCTATCATAACCTTATGCATAGTTATAAAGTGCTGTACACAAATTCTAACTGCTTCGTCTTTCGTCATACCCGGATGCCTTTTGGCCAAATTTTCAGCTAAAAATTTTGTATTCCTGAAGGAATATTGAAGTATCTTGATCTGACCAATGGCGAAGTTCATAAGACTCACGAAAAATATATCGGTTACTGTTAAACTGCATCCAATCGTTCCAGCCAAAATATGGCAGAGGTATGACACATAATAAAACCTGTATCTGTTGAATGGGAACCAAGAATTAAAAGGTAAAGGTCTTGGAATATGGTCAGTTACATTTAATAACTTGTGCTTCTCAATTTGGCAATCTTCAGCATTTTGCAATATCATCAGGCTGACAAAAAAAGGCAGAACTGCGAAAGCACCAGCCCATGCCAAAAGTTTATTAGCTAAATAATTCCATTTTATGTATTGGTAGTACATTTCCTTGATGTGCTTGTTGTTATAGTTTAACACCTTGATCTCTGTGTTTCTTATCTGTTTCACTAATTTATAGACCTTTGTGCCACTGCAAACAAAAGTCTTGCAGATTGTGTCCGTATACAGTAAGGATACACCAAGAATTGACACTGCGTTGGATAATCCTTGATCTAGCGTGTTATACATCTCAACATATTGTGTGACAACGAAACAAATCAGGTAACCAATCACGAATTTTGAGTAAACATAGTTGTACAAGAAATTTGCCAAAGGATTTTTGAAATTCAGTTTGAACGCTCCCAGGATGAACATGCTATTCATGTTTATCTTTAGATGGATGTGGTCGGACTCCATCTTTGAAAAAATCTGACTATTGTTTGGCCTTGTTTCTTTTATATAGCATTTTTCTATTGTAAAATTCATCCAAATCGATATGCAAAGCTTACTGCTATAGGTAGTAATTATAAAACTGGAATATGTGCTTATTATACATCATTTTACTTAATTACGTGTTCTTGCTAGCATATAATATTGTTACATGCAGCATTCAGTTGCCGTTGTCAAATTAGAGAGTGAATTATTGACCTGGTAAAGGGAAAGGCCACTTGGTAAATGTCGAATGTCCGTAGGTACATGACATCCGTTTTTTTGCTGTTTTATTACGTCTGTTTTTTTGCCAATTAAATTCTTTCTTGTCATAAAATACAACATTCCTAACCTAAGACAAGTTTATTTATTGTTGGGACAACCTGCTGTTTAATTGCATCTGGTTTTTGCGAATTAAATTCTTGAGACTCCCTGCTGTTTTATTAGGACTGATTTTAGGAAGTTTAATTCTTTACAGTTATAAAGAACAACACTACCACAATTTTATTTAGTTAAAAACGTGTGATAATCGCTCTTTTTAACAATGGTAACAAGTTTAGCTTTAACTAAATGAACAGCTGTTCATAATATTTTTTGCAGCATTCGAGATTATCTTCTCATATACATCTGCCTCAAAATTGCAACGTATGAGTAAGCAGCCCTCAAAATCTAAAAAGTTAATAAAATATGATAACGAGCCATCTTCTCTTCATTTTGTATGCTCACAGATAATGCTGTTTGTGTTGACATTCGGTAAAATGGTCCTACTGACAGAGTCAAGGGTTTCTGTGATCTTAACATAATAAACATCAAACTCTTCTTGATTTCCTGACTATATTCCATCCAGTCACTCTCCCAAATAGCGGTAGCTATGCCCAAACTCTACAACACACATAACTTGCAAGATAAGTTTAAAGAAATGATGAACTATTTTTTATTTACTTCGAGCATCAGTTCATTGGCGTTCCAATAGAAGAGAAACAGTTGAATGAACATGGCGAAAAGGTATTCCAGGACAAACATTTGTCTCCAACCAAATCCAGACTACGAATGAAGAAAGAGAAATAATAACTTTGAAATTTTTTATTTAAACTAAATAACGTTGAAGTCTACCTTCAATTAATACCTTCTGGTGCCGCTAGTTAGGCGCTGATGTCACTAGATAAGATTATAACCAACATTTTTATGCAAGTGAGATTTTTTCAAGTATCTACTTAAGCTAAATGCCGCCACCAACGACAGTACAATCCAATTTTCAGATTTTACAACCACTTATTGCTTCTAGTTTACTTACGACAAAATAACCATAGTATTGTTAATCTCAGTTTCATATTAGTGTTTAACACATTCAGAGACAAAATAATGAATCATTTTCTTGTGCATTTAGAGAATTTTATCTTTATATTATGTTGTCTTGTCAAAATCGATTATTTTACAAAATTTATAATAAATTTCTGCAGAATATGTTGAAAGAGACTTTTATATCGTTATTTGTGACAAAATATACGTACCACCACAATTTGAATACCAAGCATTGCCATCTGCAACGAAGCAATAGCAAAATCGAAGAGCATAAGTAAGCTCATAGCACTGTCCAATGTCCATACATACCTAAAAAGTGTTAATATAGTTTAGTATAACGGCACACCCACTGTATGAAAATTTTTCTCATGTATTGAAATAGTAAAGAGCCATGATTTTGCGCCATATATCAAGGGGTAGACTTCTAGCTTAAAATCATTCGATTTTCTAAATTTGAAAATATATTTTATTCTAAATTACTTACTCTATTATAACCTTATGCATAGTTATAAAGTGCTGTACACAAATTCTAACGGCTTCGTCTTTCGTCATGCCTGGATGTTTTTTGGCCAAATTTTCTGCTAAAAGCTTTATATTCCTGAAGGAATATTGAAGAATCTTGATCTGACCGATGGCGAAGGTCATAAGACCCACGAAAAATATGTCGGTAGACACTGTTAAACTGCCTCCAATCATCCCAGCCAGTATATGGTAGGAGTATGAAAGATAATAAAACCTGTATCTGTTGAATGGGAACCAAGAACTAAAAGGCAAAGGTCTCGGAATATGATCAGTAACATTCAATAACTTCTCCTTTTCAATTTGGTAGTCTTCAGCCATTTGTAATATAATCGGGCTGACGTAAAATGGCAGAACTGTGAAAACACCAACCCAAATCAGGAGTTTATCAGCTGAATAATTCCATTTTACGTGCTTGTAGTACATTTCCTCGATGTACTTGTTGTTATAGTTTAAAACCCTAATCTCTGTGTTTCTTATCTGTTTCACTAATTTGTAGATCTTTGTGCCATTACAAACAAAAACCTTGCATATTGTATCCGTATACAGTAAGGAAACTCCAAGAATTGACACTGCGTTAAATAATCCTTGGTCTAGGGTGTTAAACATCTCAACATATTGAGCAACGACGAAACAAATCAGGTAACCAATCACGAATTTTGAGTAAACATAGTTATACAAGAAATTCGCCAAAGGATTTTTGAAACTCAACTTGAACACTCCCAAGATGTACATGCAGTGCATGTTTATCTTTAGATGAATGTGGTCGGGATCCATCTTTGAAAAAATCTAACTTCCACCTGGATATCCTTCTTTTATACAGCTTTTTTCTATTGTAAAATTCATCCAAATCGATATGCAAAGCTTACCGCTATAGATAGTAATTATAAAACCGGATATGTGCTTATTATACATCATTTTACTTAATTACATGTTCTTGCTGGTGGCATATAATGTCATTGTATGCAGCATTCAGTTGCCGTTGTCAAATTAGAGAGTGAATTATTGACTTGATAAAGGAAAAGGCCACATCAGCACAATGACACCCGGTTTTTGCGAATTAATTTTTTTGTAGTCATAAAATACAACAATCGGGACCTAAATCAATTTTCTTGCTTATTGGGACTACCTGCTGTTTTATTGCATCTGGTTTCTGCAAATTAAATTCTTTCTAGTCATAAAATAACATTCCTTACCAAGACAAATTTACTTATTATTGAGACTACGTGCTGTTTTATTGCTCAATGCAAACCACTAAGTAATTTGCCAGTTATGTTGCTGTTAAAATGTAAACGTGCACCAATAAATTATTTTTTGAATTTGCGTTCAATCCATATAAATGTGACAGATGTGAATATTGGTATTTAGAATCTCCATGAGCTGTAGAGGAATATGTATTTCATAATTTTCCAAAAACCCATTAGACGAGTAGTTTAAAACTACTCTGGTTTTAGAATGTTGGTGTACGCAATGTAGGTTTTCCAGCGTACAAATCTTATTGCTTTTAATTGATTTGGTTATCTAAGACTAAATTAGTGCTAAGTCGTAAAATACTTTTGATTGCCAAGATTGGCAATATTTTCCACCTTAACAAAAACAAGAATCATTGCATTTTTATAAAAATAATGAACTTTATTAGTACATATCTCAACAATATCCAACACGACGGTATAAAATTCACTAACTTAAGTTCTCAATTGCTATAAATTTTCTCTAACAGTTCACTGATAAAACTATGCTTCAAATTGCGCCTTGCCCTCGTAAGTACAGCCGGACCTTTGGATAATTTCAGTGGCCGTCCATATTCCACAATTTATGCAGACGTCCAGCGGCCTACCCTGTATAAATTGAGCCAAAAAACCACCCACAAAAGCGTCCCCAGCGCCATTGGTGTCAATCAACTGCGATTTCTTCAAATCTGTCACCGGAAACTCTCGAATTTTCCCATCCTTTGCCAAAATGACAGGCTGGTCACCAGTCGTGATGATACATATCCGTGACCGTCCCTCATTTTGCTTTGGAAGTTGGCAAATTTTTAATGCTATCTCTTTTAAGTCACTCGTGCCAAACGATTGTTCTGTCGCAAATGTAGCTGCTTCCTATAGTAATCAAAAATAGGGTAATAAAAAAAAATGGTCACTGGAATTTTGAGTGAGTTTTTACCGTTTCATTCCCGAACAACACGTCTATATATGGCATCACCTTCATGAGGGGCTCCTTGAAGAATTGCGAGATGAATGGTGCTGAAAGATTCATGATGAAGTGACGGTTTTGTGAGTGTGCATATTGTGCCACTTCTAAAATTGATTCTGGGCTAACAGTAAGGAAGAAACCCTAAAAATGTGGTTATTTAGTCTCCATGAATAAAATAAATACCTTTTATTTGAAATAATATTTTATTTAATGAATTCTTACGCATAATTTGTTTCTTTTTTTTTCAAATAAATTATTACAGACAAAATAAAAGTTTCCCAAACTTAAGAAAGAACAAAATATACACATTAATTGATAATAAAGTTAATATCTTGACTAAGATCTAGAAAAAATCTGCGCAAACAAAAGATAATAACATTACTTAACTATGAGTAAAACCTTCTGACCCTTGCCATCACAGATAACATTGATCTAAATTTAAATACACCAATTTCCATAATATTTCTGACACTGACACTTTAACCTTTTAACACAGGAATGGTTACGTCAGCAAAATGTAATATTATCTTTATGTTACGATATAAAAATTTCCTACAAATTACAACATAAGACTCACCGAAACGTAATAAAACAATGCCATTTCCAGATATGCTCGATTTTCAGGTTTCCGTATATGATCTATCGTAAAGAGATTTGCCGCAGCCAGATTTGCACATAAAGATCTATTTTCATCAGTAATCAAGACAGCGCATGTTCCAGTTGATTCCTTCTCCTTGTATTGGTAGCGAACGTTAACACCATTACTGGTAGCTTTATCTTCTAAAATCTTAGAATACTTATCTTTACCGACACTTCCGAAGAATGTGGTGATTTTTGGTTTCTCAAGGACCCATTGGCACACGCGTAAAGCATTTTGAACGCTTCCACCAGCAATATACTCCGCGTGGTACTTCTCAATCAATTCCCCGTACAAACTTTGGTGTTTCTCTGTTGCTAGGATAGCATCGTTTGGTTTCATTTCGTATTTGTTTAAAAATTGTTCGTCAACGACGGCTGAAATATCCAGTAGGGGATTTCCCATGCCCAAAAGCATTCCTTCCCTGAGATAAAACAGTGTTTATATAAATTGTAACCTATACATTTCGCTCACCTTAAAGTTATTGGTTCCATTGTAATTTTATTTATTTATATTTTTTTTTGTCTAGATCCGTGGTAGTCACAGGCTATTGTCAGCAAGTTTCTAGCATATTTTGGTTCTGAATGCTATCTATATAAACTTAGCATGCGTCTACACAGTTAAATCATGTAGCGATAGTAGCGCCCCACGTGGACCGCAATCGCGGTGGTAGATCCGAGAACTTGTTGTTTCCGCTACTGATTTGTAGAGGGTGTTCTACGATTACTTACAATAAAAAATTAAATTTGATTTTATAAAGAATTGTTCTATGCAAAAAAGCGAAATTACAACTATTTAACTAGTAAGTATTTATATAATTTGTGTAATAGTTTCCATCTACATACATGTAGCGATATATGATTAAAATAATATTATATAACTAAGATCTAAAGTAGGTTTATGATGTTAAAATGCACATGGCTATACTAAACCACAATTTTGGGGAATTGTTAGCTATTACGTAACATGGAAATTATAGGTATAGTTAGCTATTCTTTAGAAAATTGGTTTCTGCGAATAAAAAGTGAACAGGGGGTGTAACTCAGTGGTAGAGTGTCTGCTTCGCATGCTGAAAGTCCTGGGTTCAAATCCCAGCTCCTCCAACTATTTTTTTGTGATTTTATAAGCATTTGAAAATGTTATAGACCGCTTATGGTGTACTTAACCGCCCGATATCCAATTATATGTAAATAAAATCTAAATTTTAATACAACTCAGAAGCTATCAGAGATAGAGACATGTTCTAGGCGAATCTGTAATCAGCGCAACCATTTTAGTAAAATAGCGAAGGTTTCATGACGCTCCGACACCTAGTTTTTGAGAAAACTTGAAAATTATAATTTCAAAACTACGATTTTTAACGAAATTTTGATTTTTTGATTTATACCATCACCTCATAACTTCTAAATAAACACTGATATATAAAATAGGTGAGCTTTCTTGTATATGTTATTTGAATGACCAGATGTTTGTGGTAATGTCGAGAACGCACTTCGAACACCTACTAGAATTACCGCGCGTGAAATTGATCTGAAAATGAGTAATCATTTTCTGAATTTCTATTTCAAAAGCCTTTAAATTTGTGTGTGTTTATTTCACAGTGATTTCAGTTGAAAACTACACAAGGGCGACCTCTGGCGATCTAGAATGGTCATTACACGGTACGTGAACACGCTAGGTTCGGGTTAACAGCAATTCAACCTGTTCTTCAAAAAAGTCTTAGGTAGTAGGTACTCAGTGGCCTGGTAGTCAACACACCCTATCAATAGAACTATATTATATTACCTCAAACAATAGTTGGTCGGGAAAAATCTATCCTCCATGAAATGTTTACGAAAAAACTTAGACTCTTCTTTACTCTTTACAGTATGATTTCACTGTTTGAAAATGCGATTTTGCATTCTGGATCTAAGAAATAAAAGCATAATTCACATTAAGGTTGAAGTCTACCGTCGATTAGTACCTTCTGATGCCGCTAGTTAGGCGCTGATGTCACTAGATAAGATTAGTAAATCACCAAATTACAAATGACAGATATAAAACGGTAATAATTACAAAACGCCTGTCAATATTCATTAAAATAAGAACGATAACATTAAAAGTATCAGTTAATATAATATATTGATAGGTTGAAAGGTATGTGACGGCACTTTTTGGCTAAGGTACCAACACAAAGGCCCCTTTGTTTGATTTAGCCCGCTTTGTGTTCGGATGGGGCACAAATTGGTCGTATTAACTCGGAAATAATCGCATTGTGCTCTGATTGGCCCGTAACATCGCCACGGTAAACAAGAACTATCGACACCTATTGAGAGAAAAAAAAAAGGTTGAATGGACACGGCTACTGTTGTCCGCGGTATAGACAAAATGATCCTAATTTGACATGCAACTGAACGTGACCGGGTATTAAACATGAATAGTAGAAGAATGACTTGCCCTTAACGCTATACTGATTTAATGTGTTTACACCCTTCTGTCAAAGATAGAAAGTTATATAAAAACGATCGGTAGATAAATGGTATGCGTTGTGCAATATTAGCTTTATAATATTATTTATAATAATTATAATAATTACACAAGGGAACAAGGGTCCTACAACCAGAACAGGTTGTAGGACCCTTGTTCCCACATATTTTTGTTGACCTAACATCACTTTTCATAGACCAAGTCATCAAAGTGTTGTGACAGGTCTAAGAGCCATTTTATTTGAAGCCATTTATTTCGCTTGAATTAGACATCTGTGCATACGTTCTCATGACAGATTGTACAAAATATTACGAATCAACATGTGTCAATTTTCGATTTTAGTTATTGGGCATTCTAGAAATATGTGGTTAAGGCTTCCCACCTGTCCACATTCGCAATATGGACATTTTAGGATACATTTTAGGTTATCTGCTATCTGTTACTGTTGTTATGAATGTCCGGCAGGGGGCGTTTCGGGTTTGACGTTACTGTGTTAATAGCAGCAAAACACGGGTCGACAAAAATCGATTTTTTGGATCGAAAATTGTTTTTAAGGCCGTTTTTTTGCTCAAAACTCTTTGCGAAGGGTATTTAGAGGGATCTTATCGTAAGACATGAGAGCGAGCGGCTTTTATAAGGTCGGCAGGAACAGATAAAAAATGTAAATTTTTGACGTTCATCGATCCGCTTGTCGGAATTTCTAGACGTCACGTGACATTTTCTCGAGGTTCGCCTTCACCCGAAGAGGTGCAAAAACGTGTTTTTTTTTTCAAAATTGACGCATTTAATTTACAAAATATCGAGCAGTCCACGCGGAATTGTGTCCTTTTTTCAATTCAAGCGTCAAAAGTAATGTATATCGAAAAGCCCAATTTTGCAGCTCCTCGATCGCAAATGTCGGCCAAAATGAGCGATTCCGCTGAACGCGCCCTACACTTGAAAGTTCGCAATTAGTATAGGTAGATTGGAGACTTCCGCGGTCCGAATCACTAAGTTCTAGATTTCCGGGAGAAAACCGCGTCAACGACGATAAAGTAGTCAACGTTTCGCACTCTGTTGCAAGAGGCATCTTCAGGACGTAACAGTAAGACGGGTACGAACAGAATTCTCTTCGTAGCCGTCTTCGGGGCCACCCCAGAAGTTTTTCTTTGCTTACAAGTCATAAGTATGTACAAAGAAAGCACGATAAGTATGCATGGTGTGATGATGTTGGAATTCTTTGGTACGGTCTATCGAAAAAGCGGTTTTCCAGTGCTTGACGATGCAGACGGTTCGGTGCTCCGTTCCGGTTTCCGGTGGGCACATCCGGTGGCGCCGTCTACAGCCCCGCGAAGCGCGGCACACTCCCCAAAACCCTGATTGAATGCACGTTCGTGTTCGCGTACAGTTTGTTTCTCTGTCATCGTCGCTTCGACTTTTTTGCGCGTTTTTGTTTGTTCTACCGGCGACCAACTGCGTTGCACCGGCCGCCCGGCCCCGATACACCACCAGCCCTGGGATTTTATTTATTTGCGCAACGTTCTCCGACTTTTCGCGACCTACGAACATTTTCACCTCAAAGGTTAAAGGTGAAATACAAGGGAAGGACTATTTGGAGACATTATATACATTATGTGTAGGTTTGGGATATTAAAGACAACATACATGATCAAATGTTAAATATTTAATTACCAATGAAAGTAGCAAAACGGATGTTAGATTAGGATTAGAATTTGAACGTAAACAATATGAATCTTGGCTAAAAAAAAAGATAAGGACGATAAAGTCTAAAGTAATGTTGCTGAGTAGCCAAGGGTGAAATAGAGCAAGAAAAACGTACCACCGACCGTCTCGTTCCAATAAAAAAGTAATTAGCTTTCTCGGAGTGAGGAGAGGCAATAACACCGTCGGAAGGTAGGTACAACTTTTGCTTTACGTGTACGCGACCGTCTGCTCTCGGTGGGCAATCGTCATAGCAGTCGATTCCCGGTGAAAAGCAAATAACTGCTAATTAATAGGAGATCTAATAACTTCCAATTATGCTGAAATGCCCGACTCCGGGTATCGAATGAATGCGTTTACAGGTGCTTGAGTCGGTAAGATCCCCGGCGAAAGGGCGAGATTTTCAGTTTGCGAGAGCGCCGGAATTTAAGAAACTGCGCGGAATACTGTTCTTCTTTTCTTGCAATCGAACATTTTCCTTTAATTACCATCACAACTTATAGGTATACAACATGAAAGCAGCCAATGATTCGACAAAACAGATAGCTAGCTAGCTCTCTAGCAGAAATCCTCACAATTGTACATATTTACTTCTTCAACAGATTTAATAGTTTTGTTTGAGCAGATGTCAAGAACTAGTTTGAAATTAGTTTTTTTTAGATGACACAAATAATCTGTCATTGCTATAACCATATCTAACTACACAGAGAGAACTCTATTCTTGGATATCAAGAAAAATTATTTTTTAAATTTCTTAAAATTTTCAGTATATGTTATAGTTACTTCAACGGCTAGTTATTCTTCCGGTTTAAAAGTTTAGTATGTTTATGATATATTTTGCTCTGACGAAGAAAATGATATTCTTCTACATATAAAAAGAGTACGACGTGCGTTGTACAACAACAGCAACATTTTGTTGGGTAAAAAATATACATTCTTCAATGAATAAACAGTTTCTTGACCCAAAAGTATGCGTACATATCGCTCAAAACAGACGTAATTCCTTTCAAGCAGTTCCTTCATACTTAAAACACGAAAACGTAATACTTGGAACATCAAGAAAATCATATTCTTACTCTGAAAATTTTATATTTTACTTAAACCAACCAAATGATGGATATAGAAACAAGTGATATTCAACCCTTTGGTAAATTTTTTATTCCGCTGTAGGTTGAATAAAGCGTTCGACTTGAGATGTGGGTGGGTTAGGGTCCTGAAAGGGGGGTAAGAGAAATTCACAATTAACATCCCTAGAGGAACGGGAACGGCAAAGCGAGAGCAATCTATATGAAGTAAGACGCACGGGCGAAAAGAATTACTCTTATTGTCTCCGAGCTCATGGCGTCGTAAAGGGGTTACCAAGAGAGCCCCTCCCGGCCGTCCACCCCCGCCAAGACGGGAGATTTTTGCATGACAGCCCAAAGAAAACTTCTCTCTCACAAATGTAGATAGAATTTCTTCATTTCTCCCATCTCGCTTGGGCACCACTTAATGAGTCCCGTTCTCCGTCGCCCCGCGAGGGTGCGCGCGGACGAAACGATGACTTAGTCCTGCGTACATTCTTATATTACGGCGTAACTAATCAGCGAGTGACGCGCCCCCTTTCTTTCTCTTTTTAATGAGTGCCGGCGAGGCCTTAATTCCGTGGATTGTTTAATATTGCAGGCACGCAGTAGGCCCGCCAAAACCACCCTACCAGCGCGCCCCCACCACTTGAGAAACAGCCAAGATTTGTGTTTTTATCAGGGGGTGTGGGGTGTGGGAGCTGGGGGTGTTACTTGTACAAAAAGCCCGATCAGAAACTTTAAAGGTACTTTACTTTTTACAGCAACAATTATTATGTAAGATACGAAAAACAAAATGTTCTACCAAACGAATATTATAAAGCCAATCACACAAAATCCTACGCCAAAACGACTTATTAGATTGTCAAAAAGAATTCTTCGGTTAAAATTGTTATGACTCGTTTCCATAAAAAAGTTAACAAGTTATTCATTATTTTTGAAACCACACTAGAACTTTTCCCGGCTCCTCCGCCAATTTTTTACTTTGCGACTAGTACCCTAGAAGGAAAGTATTGTAATCGACGGATTTTTTTTTTGAGATTTCAGCGGAAATACGCGTTTTTGGGTCCCCTGAACCGATTGCAATGATTTCTGGAAAATGTATGTATGTATGTGTTATGTATGTATGTGTATATGTATATGGCCGTGAACACGATTGCGCCCAAATGGATCAACGGATCGGATTGAAATTTGATATGGATATTTAGAATTACCAGGGAACGAACTGGATTGGTTTTGGTGACAATCTGATAACCGAAAGTGGCAAATGTTACATGCATCTTCTTTGGGATTTATCCGATTTTAACCAAATTGATACCAGTTTACCATCCAGTGTCCCTAAATATGTATACAAATTTTTGGTAATACAAAATAGTCATAGTACCCCAGCACTGCTACTAAAAGAAGTATGTGAAGACCTTCTACATATTATTATTTATAATTGAGAAATTTTTCATGGTGATGTTCTTTGAAGGTATAAATTTATAGCTTGCTTAAATTTATTATGGACTATCGACCAATAATGACAATAATGCTCTGTATAGCTACTGTACCTATACGTCGAGTATGGGGTAGGTTCGTAATTAACAAACTTGTGCTAACAAGTAATACAATTATAAGTAACCCGTGTGTGGGTCGGTACTGTGCCGCCTCCAGCATGCAAATAAATAGTTTCCTTGTGACTCTCCTAACTATATACATACAATAAAATTTCCAAATATATGTCGGTTGATAAAACGTGATGTACCTTTACTATTCAGTACGATTGTCCGTAACAATAGATCCTTGAATCAGTACGTGTGTACGTTGTGGAGAAAACGTTAAACCCGTTGAAAATCCGTATAAAGTAGCCCTCGTTTTGATTACAGAAAGATGTCCAAAGACTAACGAAAAGCAGGATTATGACTGTAAGTTTTCAAGTGGTCGCTCGGTCCTGGACAAACAAAGCGCTACTCTTCGCGTCATACGAAAGGGGAAAATGCAAAATCCTCAATTACTGGTTAAATGCACGACGGGTCAAATTAAAATCTTTCGCTGCTGATCCCACATTATATCGTGGGTAATTATTTTTCCTATTATTTGCTTTAGATTTTGCTAATGGAATACAATCTCTCTCCGACTGTTTGAAGAGTTTAGAGAGGCGTTTTAACGTTCTTGCTCACTAAAACAAGAATCGACCGAAAATAAGAATAAAACGACACGCGGTTACCAAGATATGATGTTGTTATTAACTTCCCTATTGTGTTTAAGTTTACTGTTTATAGTGATCGTAAAAATAACACCAGAGTAGTAAAAGTTTCAGACCGTTTATGGGCCCCTTACCTGCATTGTTTTCAGTTAGTTTCACGAATATTTCACGATGTTTTGTGCAGCAGTTTTCATACGACTTATTTGATCTACAACATAAACTTAAATATAAATTGTAGTCAATAATGTTCAAGAACTTATGTGCAAGTTCTGATTGTTAATACAATACCAAAAATATTTTGACTTGAAAGATGAATCGTTTGCAATAATCATGCTGACAAAATGACTGATAAGACTCTTATCAAAGTTTGACATTCGTTGGATTCACGTAAACCTAGAGAAAGCAATAAAAACTAGTAATAAACAATATTCCTCGCGAGAACAGAAGTGAATTTCTGGCACGGTGTCTTAAATCTACGGTCGTTCGGTCGCCTTGCTGCCTTCATCTACCGCTCCCCCGCCACCGTCTCTTGCCATTAATACTTCTTCTTCAAAGCACAAACTCGCATTTTAATCGATTTCATTTGCGCATGTGGGTCTGCGGCAAAAACTGTACCCCTTATGGACGGGGGGCGGCGGAGCGGGGGCGGGCGAGAGGGGAGTGGAGGGGCAGCGAAAGAAACGGAAGAGTGCCCGTCCTACCCGCTCTGTTCTTCGCGGCTTAAGTCGGAGGGAGACGGATCGAGTCGGCAGGCTCGTATGTGGCGGTGAATTTATAATTACTAGCCGCCCCCCTCTCCCGCAGGATCTCTCCTTGTCGCTCTCGCTTCCGCGAAACGTTCCAAACGTCTTCAGTCGATATGTATTAGAGAAATGCAGTTTTCTATTTTTCAGCCGGCGGTGATGTAGTCGGGAATTTGTCCATATCGATTGGTGTTAGGGGCGGCATCCTTTATAATTGCATTAATTACGACGGGTGGGACGAAAGCTCGAGGATTCCTAAGACGTCCATAGCCGTTTGTATCTTCCGCAACGATAACCACTTCTGAAAAATATTGCAAAAAACAAGGTATAAAAATCTAAAATAATTACCAGGTAAAACGATGTTATGTATATTTAGATTGGAGACTTCCGTGGTACGAATCACTAAGTTCTAGATTTTCGGGAGAAAACCGCGTCAACGACGATAAAGTATGCAACGTTTCGCACTCTGTTGCAAGAGGCATCTTCGGGACGTAACAGTAAGACAGCTACGAAGAGAAATACTGTTACGTCCTGAAGATGCCTCTTGCAACAGAGTGCGAACCGTTGACCACTTTATCGTCGTTGACGCGGTTTTCTCTCGAAAATCTAGAACTTAACGATGTTACGTATTTAAAAAGAGAGTTCTTGTAAAGATAGCCAGAAAACGGGTTGAAATTTGATATACATATTTAGAATTGCCAGGGGACGAACTGGATTGTTTTTGGTAACAATCTGATAACTGGAAATGGCAAATGTTACAGGCATCCTTTTAGGGATTGAACCAATTTTGACCAAACTGATACCAGCTCATCCTCCAGTGACTTTAAATATGTAGGTATGGCAATTTTCAGATAAATGGGACGAACGTTAGTTAGACTGGTATGCAGAGTAGCTGGAGCTTCACGAAATTGAAATATTATAGAAGGTTTCGAAGATTCGATGTATGAACGAGATAGTCGGAAAGTGTGGTTAGGGCCAGCCTAGATTTTTGTTAATATTCCATTGGAATTTGCATAAAAAGTATAGGACTCAAAAACAAGATTGATTTTACTGGTTAGAATAGATGTCATTAAACTCTTTTGACTACGGCCCTGATCGAAAAGACAGAGGGGTGGTTTGGAGACTTAGGAGGGGATTGTCGGAGCGGGGGAGGCGTAAGAAAGTTGACTACGGTCGTACGTGTACAGCGGTCCTTGTGTGTTAAGGTTTTTTTCGGCCTCCATTCGGATTTTAATTACGCTGGGCCGCTCTCTCGCGCGCGTCTCCGCCGCCCGGTCACCCACCGCCACCCCGGCGAACGCAGGAGATAAGATGCAGAATTAGCCGCCGGTCGGTCGTCTTATCTTTTCTTTTAGCAGGCTCCATCCTTCTCGCGCGCATACCGGTATTTACGATTTTGTTACAAAGCTCCGCAGCCCAACCGGGGGCGGTTACGCTTTATTGCGCTATGATTTTTATGGGGTGTTTATTGGGACGTACTACACCCCATAGACAACGATCACAGAGATAGTTTTCACCCATAGGTTGTCTTAAAGTTTAGTATGACTGAATGCAGAAAATATGTAATATGGTTTTAAAGTAATGAATTGACGAGGAATGAGGAATAGTAAAAAAATTAACATGATCATCTTAAAACAGTTAACTGGTCCGTAAAGAAGTATTTGCAAGCGAATAGAAGGGCCACTCCAGAACTCCGCGTAGGAAAATATTAAACATCGTCCACGGTGGGAACGGGGAGAAAGGATACGACTGTTGGTGGATTTATTGCGACCACGGTGCTGTTTTATCTCTCCCCCTTTCCCTTCGTGTAAATCTAAAAGAATGAAGCGCGGCATCGGGCAAAAGGAGCAGAGCAAGCATCCCGAAACCGAAGTGCAGCGGCGTTCGGTCCTTTGGGGGAAGAAATTCTTTGCGGAAGCGCGGTTGACCGGATGAGGAAGCCCTGGCCTCTAGTGTCCTCAGATATATTTAAAACCACCGTTCCCGGTAAAATATTACCATATTAATTCTAGCGGAACACAATACCAGCGAAATATATACACAAGTCAAGTGTTTCTTTGTTTATTTCGGTGCCTCGCGGGGAAATAAGTTTTAATGTTCGAGGAATGGAAAAGAATGGACCCGACGTCGAGGACCCTATACTGTATACAGATATACGCCTGACAGCTCCTATTTCGTCCTGTGCCAGGACCACCATTGTTCGATACTCCACCTCTGCACTCGCTAGGGTAAATTAAAATACTCACAGAGACCCTGCTACATTTTTATGTTGACTTCCTTGAATGGAGTAAGCTGTACCCAAATCTAGTACTAGATCTACCAGTACTGTTCTTTGTATAGTTCAAGAAGTATACCACACTTGCTTAATACTTAAAATAGCGTAAATTAGTTTAGAGTTGTAGTGTATGATGTAGCAATTAAGTAAACAATCGGTGGCACTCACAGGGGACGGAATGAATTTTCATTTGTTTTCAGAAGAGAGTAATGGTCGCCGTCCTTCGTTTACCGCCCAACCGGCAAGCTCGAACAGTGTGAGAGTTTTAATTTACAACTCGAAAATATATAAATGTAATATTTCAAGGCGGCCGTTACGGCCCACGAGTACTCCAAGAAGTTATATTGTGCGGTGTGGGGGGGAGCGGGTATGCCTGGGAGACGGAAGGGGCCCGCGCGGATTCGAAAATCTCGAATCCTTTCTCATTTCGTACTTAATTCGGCCCTAAACCCCAACGGAAATCAGAATTAAAACCGTACTTTTCTTGGGCGAGGAGCGGCTGCGTAAATTAGTGCTTCATTCCACCACGGTATACAGGACGCAAAATGTTTCAAAATTCATTTGGCTGATGCGTAACAATTAGACCAACGACAGTAATGGGTTATATATTTCTGATTACTTAAATAACGAAAAAGTGACTAGTAAAAATTTCATGACCAAATGTAACCATATCGTTACGAGTTTGCTTTTTTTAAGGTTGGTAGTCGGAGATTTGTCCGCTCTCGTGATCACCGGGTGTATCGAGAGCGGATAGAAAAACGTCTGAGAGGCCGATGCACATCGCGGGTTTTGAAGTATTCTTCGTCTAGTACCGCAGGTGACAATAATTCAGGCGATCCGTATTCCCACGCATGAGTAACGTGTAACTAATGTAAAATCACCGCGTCGACTGGCAAGATACTGGGCGCGAGTGACAGGTGTACCGATCGCACAAAAGGTGTCATGCTCGGTGGTCAGCAACAGTGGACGTTCAATTTACATCTTCACATGATATCCTGGCCTGCGTTCACTACGACCGATACCCTGTCGATACTCGAGCACCTCGAGGTCGACGCTCCATAGAATCGGAGAATTTCAGAGCGGTGATTGTTGGACGCTCAAGTTTTCGTATAAAAAACTACTTTCATTCGAGAATTTTAAGTTAAGAACCGAGAAAAGTGGTTGTTATTCCATAACGTATTTAGTTCATCATTCCTTCACAAAACTATTCAGTCTTACAGCACCCCTGGCTAAGAGAACCTTATTGTTTTCAGTTTCGTTTTCGAAGATTTTGTAGAAATACCACTTCATGGCACAAAGAGTATATCGTTGATACAATGAAATATCTAAACACTTTTGCATTATTCAATTTTGTAAAACCACAGCTAATCTGGATACTACCTAACGTCAGTTTATATGACATAATGCCATTTGTCATCCTGGCATTTAATGTCATGTCATGTCAGTGGCACTGACGTTTGTCAAAATCTGACAATTTACAACACGGCGACGAAGGCTCTGGATTTTGTCAAACGGCGCCTGAAAAGCTTATAGCGCCTAAACCGTTCATCCCATTGATCTGCAAATTGGTATACATATTTAAAGTCACTGGATAGTGAGCTGATATCAGTTTGGCCAAAATCGGATAAATTCCTAAGAAGACGCTGGTAACATCTGCCACTTCCGGTTGTCAGATTGTCACCAAAACCAATCCAGTTCGCCCCTCGGTAATTCTAAACACGTATACCAAATTTCAGCCCGATCCGTTGTTGCGTTTGGGCGCAATCGTGTTCACGGACTTACATACACCCATCCCATACGTGCATTTTCCAGAAATCATCGCAATCGATTCAGGGGACTTCAAAATGCGTATTTCCGCGAAAATCTCGAAACGTCATTTTCCGTAAATTACAATACTTTCCTTCTAAGGTACTCGTCGGAAAGTAAAAATGACCAGCATATAGTCCCTGGTCAAATTATTAGACGTACAATAGATTTTTACTTTTCGACTAGTAGTTCTGAAATACGCGTTTTGAGGTCTCCTGAATGTGTGAATGTCTGTGGGTGGGAAATTACTTTGACATACAAGTTTCTTCGCTAAAATTGATGGTTTGATTTATTACACCGTCTCAATTGAAATGCCTCACCCGGTATATCTATCTCGAAAGTCCGTGGACAGTGGATCCTTGGAGATGCTGGCAATACAATCAGGTGGATTACTGGTCTGTAGGATCGGAAGTTCTGAGGCAATCCTGTTGCAAATCCTTTCGAACAATTAGACGTGGACATTAATCGTGGCCGAGGCGGTCAAGAGGTCGAATTTGTCGGGGAATTATGAGAATTCCTGTCTTGCAAGGTATGTATCGTCGCCGGTGTCGCCTCACTTTGTATCTTGCCGTAATAAATTAAGGAGGAGACTTCTGAAACTAATCAAGCTGGATTTGGGTATCGAGGAGGGTGGACAGCCCTAATAACAGCCCCGATCGGTCCAACTTGTCCGCTGCCCTCACGGAATGCGGCGATCGGCCAAGTTCGCTGAGTGGAGGAATTAACCTGGCCGCCTGGATGCCATTTGTCTTGGTTTGACTTGACCTGACCGCTGGGCCCATGTAACGCCTTGCCGCCATTATTCTTGGCCCGGCTGCGGTCGCATCGCCAAAACAATGCAGCCAACTTTAAACACGTATCAAGCACTATTAGTTACCTGTAATTGTTGTTCGCTACACAACACCGCCAACCGAATACTCACAGTCCGACGTATTGGCCGCTATTTCATTACTACCAGGTCCTCCGCCATTTCGGATAACTTCGATTACTCTGTGGTCTACGGTCTCAATTTAATCCGCAAATGTTTCCTTCATCTCCAAAGTCATCTATCAGTATTTCTATATCTTGCCTCCGCCTGCAACCTGCTATACTTGTTGAGAAACCTTTTGTATGTATGCATGGGTCGCAGGTCACAGGCATAGACAGTTTTGGACTTAGAGTTGATTAAAATAAGAAGCGACGCCATTTGACCTTGAATAATTCCGAAATAAGGCGGCTCGTTTCAGAGGGGTTTTAAAACGGAAAAATCACAAAAATCATTTTCTTTCACACATTTTGAAGTTTGAACTACTGGAAATTGCGAAATATAATGTCCCAATGTTCCCAATGACAATAAAATTGTAATTGAAGTGACTTTTGTAATTATGTTGGAGGTTGGAATTAAAGGAGTAAAATGTTCGAAGAACTGCCGTTTCGTTAGGTATTACTATTAAATGTCATACACTGAAAGATTTTTAAATAGAAATTCCTTGGGTTCGTTTTAGCGTTAACTGATATTCATGACAAAAGAATTGGCTGTTTTTATGACTTTACACACCTGTTGAAAGTATAAGACCTGTTCTTCATACAAAAATTCGAATTCCGGCTGTCACAATATGTAAACAAGGTCAAACATAACCTAACACGCTCGGATACGTTCGAGATTTCAGGAATTTTATTATTATTTAGCAGCATGAGCTCCCTAACTTCGATGGAGTTTTCAATAATAATTATCTTTTCAGCGATGAATTACTACAGACGTACAAATCTGCTTTATTCAATACCTATATCAAAATACATTTTATAAATGCGTTTCAATCTCACAAACACTCTCCGCCCATGATTGGTAAAATGCTCTACTGCGCATCCTAATGCGGTGCAACTTCACCGTACACATTTAAGTTTAAATCAACTCTAAGTCCTTGTTTGCATCGCTTTCAGTACTGTTTCAATTTACAATCGGTTGTAAGAAAAAAAATACCAAGCTACATTGATTAAAAATATACCTACCTATTTAAAATTATTCCTCCTAACACTTCTCTTTGATATTCGGCCACAATGTGAAATTTCTTGTGCGTTGAACTTAGAAACTGTTGAAATCCGGTTTAGAAAACCGCAACTGAGTTCCATTTGCTCCTCCAGATGCTGGCGGTGTGTCTTTGTGTCCCTGTATTCCATCGGCACTCCGCCACGAAGGAAAAAACCCGAACTTTCCGCGTGTCCCGTCAAAGCTCTTTTAACTCTCCCGAAACTTTCTGCCAAATCTACTTAATAATCGTTGATGGTTTTGCTGCCATTTTCACATGCGGACACTGACACGCCAGGATGGGGACTTAAATCTACTTGCTGATGCTGATGTATTGTTTTAAAACAGACCTTTAGTTGAGTAATATCCTCGGAAAATATCATTTGCTTGCCTTTCGTTTGTTACTATACTTAAATGATGATTACTACCCTAGGCTGCTAGTGACAGCAGAATGTAACAAAATCTGTGTAAGTAATGCAAGTAATATTATATACCCTGTTAAAATCAGTAAGTTAAATAGTTGCTCTTAAATATGAATGCTGTTAAACTAACATCGGAAGACAAAAGAAAGATTCTTGTTGTATCGATGCTAGTGACCACACATTAAGACGTCTGATATTGATGAGGTACGACGTGGAGCTTGCTGCCCCGTGCCCATTGTTTCAAACACACGCCGCGGCAATCGACAAGATCTTCGTACTGGTCGAAACGATTGTCTATTGAGATGACATACGGTTCAGAACGCCAGAACATGATGATTCTATAGAATGCCAGCATTATAAGCGTTTTTAACTTATCGAACGATGCGTAATTAGATCTTTTTTGTGCCATTCCTTAAGCACACAATGTCATGGTCATGTGATAACAAAAAAGATACAAACAATAATGCAGTCCAACATTTTTTAAAGAATGTTTTGGAATTTTGAAGCCTCCTGAATCCCATTGTAATGATGTCTGGAAAATGTCTGTATGTATGTATGTAGGTGTGTATGTGTATTTAACCCTTGCAAAAAGACATAAGGGATATATTTTAAAACACTCAGTTCGGAGTCCAGGAAAAAAGTAATCGCCTAGATCCAAGTTCACCCTACTAACAGGGGGGGACAAAGGATTGGGGACGGCCAATTGGCTTAGTGTCTCAAAGTGTCTTC
The DNA here is from genome assembly GCA_963971325.1 of Aphodius granarius. Classification (NCBI taxonomy): domain Eukaryota; kingdom Metazoa; phylum Arthropoda; class Insecta; order Coleoptera; family Scarabaeidae; genus Aphodius; species Aphodius granarius. Next base: position 8,182,463 of record OZ020227.1, on the reverse strand, counting down.
CGCTTTTTCCGCCATTCCTTTTAACGGCGGCATAGCGCCCTCCGGGCTATAAAATTTATTGGAGCCAGTTACAAACAATTAACATAAAATCGTAATTGCTATTGGGCTCTCGCGTAAAAGCGAAAGGGTTAAAAATCTCGAAAATTCAATGAAGGCATGAAAAGAAGGGTTGCACCTCTCGTAAACCGCTCGCGCCCCCCCGTATTGTCGCCCCCACGAACTCTAAGTGTTTATACACCCCAACGACTTTTATTTTATTTTAAAACATCCCCTGGATACGGACGATTGTCTCGGAGAGTGGTTAAGCTACATGGACTTTTTTATCTTTAGTTGACCTCTTCCCAAGAGAAGCATATTTAAATTTCTAATATTTGACATGTCAATTTTCAAATTCTCAATTCTATAACGCTAAAGATTTTGCTTGAGGAGCAAAGATACTTCCAGTTTTGGTCTGTATATCTTTGCCAGAGAGCAAGGCTGTATAGGCTGAGTGTTCGAAATCAGTACGAAGCGATCTGTAGAAGGATTAATGGGAATTAAATTACAGGTCATTGTTTCTTCAAGATAAATATTTAATACCTATTAGGGCGAGCTCTTTATCGCAAACGCCGGAATGACACAGGTTAGCGAGCTCGGACACGGTCCAGCGGACAGCGCCCTCTTCGGCTAGTTAACGTAATCTATCGGAGCATCTATGACCCGTTAATTACGGCAGATAGATCATGACTATTGCGGACCATTGTTGCCCACGATGTACGGGATGAAACGGATCTTTTATGCGTGGTAATTGTGTTTGTATTCTCGCGTAAGGATGGGAAAACACCCGTTTATTGTTCGGCAATTTCTTTATGGTCGGATCCCGCGCGCCGGTCGGACTTCTTTGTATCGATAACGTTCGGTAATTGGCGCGTTTAATTAAGGTATTAATTGATATGACCAATCGTTAATTTGCCAATTATAAGTGAGTATCTTAGCAATAAATTTTCAGGTACGAGATATGTTTTGTGTAGTAATGATGATACTACAGATGAATATTATTTCGTCTGGATCCCTTTAATATGCCATTGCGAGTAAACTTACTGGTTAAGGTAGAAGTCTACCTAATGATATAAGGCACAAAACATGATGGCACTGAATTCCATATTATTCCTTCTTTTTGAGAAAATGTTATAGACTACGTAAACAATCATATGAAAGATTACACAAGGATACAAGGGTCCTAAAACCAGAACAGTGATCACATATTTTTGTTGACCTAACATCACTTTTCAAAGTGCTGTGACAGGTCTAAGATACATTTTATTTGAAGTCATATATTTTGCTTGAATTAGCCTTCTGTGCAGTTTTTTGTGCTATTTTATCAAGTTAAGTTATACAGACATTATGTGCTTTAAAATGTGGAAAGTGATTAACGAAGATGTTGTAAAATTCACCAAATAAGTTTTGTTACATGTGCGGATGTTATATAGTGACACATTTGAAAAAAATTACCGAAGAGGTAAAAGCCGCTCACTGCTGCTATTTTGGATTTAGAATTGGAGATCTGGAAAAGCCATGGACACCTAATATATGCCGTATTTTCTGTTAGATCGGATTTTTAAAGTGAATGAAAGGGAAGCAAAACAAAACGCCGTTTGCAGGGCCCATGTTGTGGCGAGAGCCTTCCAATCATGTAGATGATTGCTATTTTTGCACGATAAGCGTCTCCGGATATTCGAAGAAGGATAAGCATAAAATAAAATATCCAAATTTGCCATCACCATGGCGACTTATCCCCCATGGAGCGAACCATCCTCTCTCAACTGCACCAGCCACTTCACCATATTCGATTTTTGACACAGAAGAAATTTTGCCTCTCTGATGAAACTTGCCTGATTTGACAAAGTGTCTGAAATCATTCTGTCAAATCAGGCAAGTCTTGAAGATTCACCATTTGAAGTTTTAGGAATACCTCACCTTATAAACCAGTGCATAATTTGGCTAAAGACTTAGGTTTATCAAAAGAAAAAGCCGAGTATTGGGTTCTAGGCTATAGGAATGGAATCTTTTCGCACGAGGTGTGACAATGTCTCCATTTACAAAGCGTAACGAACCATTTAACGCATAATTAAAAATGGAAGGATCTTTACGTGTATGTCACGATGTTGGGGGTCTTATGAACGAGTCTGATATTCCCCACGATCCTTCTGAATGGTGGCTTTTATCAATTTAGCAAAATACCGCTTGAAAGCTGAACTTTTGCATATTCTTTGAATTTATATAATTTGTTATTAGTAGTGTTTCTATTACCAAGGTTTTACTTGGATATGGCTTTAAAGTATTATTAGATAATGCAAATACCTCATCATGGCATGGATGTACCAGATATATCACTTTCCAACTCCCATGTTGAATGTTCATTTGGTTTGCAGTTGTTCCAAGTACATATTTCCTAAATTCATTATCATCACCATCATCCATATGCTCCAACATCGATGGTACTATGCAATAACAGTTAAAAAGATGATGTACTGAGTCAGCTAGATTAGTAATGCTGATACGTTTTCCATCGACTGGCATGATGCAATTGGGGAAAATTAATAATTTGGTACATTTTTTCGCTAGTTCTTAACATCATCTTCTCGTAGTTTTCTGGCTTTTCTGTAGCATGAAGCACGTTCCATATACTACTTTCATATGAATATCTGATTATGCAGGTTACAGTAGATTTCACAAAAAATCCACTAATATTTTATCACAAATTTAAAGGAAAAGAAGTCAAGAAACGGTGGAAGTTGCTGCAGGACTTCTTCAGGTCTTTACTGAAAAAAAAGACACCTTTTCAGTTTTGACGATTAAAGAACGTACATTTTCTTTGACAAACCACAATTTTTGATGGGTACTATATAAAATGCTATAAAAATTCCCGAAAATCAGAAGTCAAAATTTTTTATGGTTAAGTATAAATTTGCAGCGGCTACCTCGGGCTGTTACGATTCCAACAATCTCGCATTAATGAGAGGCAGCGTGGGGGCGCGCGGTAAAACGGGGGCGTCGTTGTAGTCGTGGGGTTGAGGATGGCGGCCGATCTGAGACGCGCATATTAAAATTCCCTCACACGCGGCAACGTCAGAGGCGTCCTAAAGAAGTGCGGAAGAAGAACAGGAGAAGAATAATAAGAAGAGTGAGGACCGGGCAGGCACACCACCGCCGGCTCACGATCGATACACGACTTAATGAGCGAGCAGAAAGAAGCGAAGGGAAAATGAGTTGCCCGGGCGGGGCGCGGGGCGAGCGGGTCGTATTTAAAAGAAGGGTGAGAGGACGTACATATATACGCTATACGTGGAGCACTGGAGACCCGCGGGTGCCTCGCACCCACCCCCACGCACCCTCAGAGGGGAGAATCTTTTTACTTTAATTAGCTTCCAAAGGAGATGGTTTTTAGAGAGCCTCTCCCCGGGAGTGTAGAGCACCAGCAGCTAATGTGTGCGTGTCATATACGCCACCAACTTTACTTACTGATCAATGCTCAAACATTTATTTGATCTGTGAGAAGAAATAAACCATCCAAAGGTTCAGCTTATTATTATTATTATTATTATTCTTTAGGCCAGGGTTGAGAGAACTAATCTGAAATTAACTTTACAGGACTGAGGATAAGACAGACATGTTCCAATAGCAGCTGCATTATAAACAGTAACGACAGATTGTTTGTGTCATCCAAAAAACTAATCCCAAACTAGTTCTTGCTCAGGTCTTAAAGAGAGAAAAGCTGAGGTACCGCAAGGTAGTGTCTTAGGGCAAGTCCTTTACCTACCCTACACAAGCGATCTTCTTAAACTAGAGGACAACTTCGTGGCAACCGTTGCTGATGATACAGCCTTTCTTGCTATCGACAAAAATGAAGAATCGACAAGAAAACTCCTCCCTCGATCATTTTCAGGGCTGGACAAAAGAGGATTAAACTTACCAACTTAAATCAGTACATATTGATTTTATCTTAAATATAAGTTAACATCATAATAAATGACGACGTAGTACAGTACGCAAACACAGCTAAGCTCCACTTGAAAGCCCATGTCAAAAAGAAAGTAGTTGGGAATTCGCTATAGAAAGATGTATTGACTCCTTGGACAAAACTCTATCCTGTCAATACATAACAAAATTTTGTTGTGTCAGCAAATACTGGAACAAGTATGGATGTATGGTGCTCAAACTTCCAGGACAGATTGCCACAACTCACGCGTCAGTTGTTATGAAATTCCTCTAAATTAATCATTCCATACATTAGTGGGATGATGTGGTTTGATTTTAGGATGTGCACGTTTATAAGGTAGATTGTTGGAAAAGTGGTAGCGCACAAATTTTTGCGGTATAAATTGAGATAGCTGCGTCTTGAAAAATGTGGCGCCATTAATATTTTTAATGATAATCGCCAGAGATGAGAAATGACAATAATATATGTGGACGAAAGTTTTCCAGCTATCCATCTCTTCCCCTTGTCCTGAGGCTTTCGCTGTAAGTCCTTCAGTCCAGAGGGGTACTCAGGAGTAAAGTAATATCATCACATAAATGAAAGTTAGCAATCGTCACTTAAAACTTGTATGCGTAATCAGGCAATGTGTACCTCTGACCTAGATCAGCAATGGACCATTATTAATTATCGATTACGATGCTTAGGAGAAAGAGGGTTGCGGGCCAAAGATCCAGGGGGTGTATAAATATTGCACGGGACGGGAATCAATTTTCTTTTGATGGGGAAATTACGCCGGTCTCGTTTTTTATTAAAGAAATAATTAGTGACGGAACTGCGTCGCGGCCCTTTCATTCCCGGACGCCGCCGCGCTGCCCCCCCCAAAAACGAAAATCTTTACATTCAAAGGTTTTAACCCCTTTAAAGAAATTAGTGCGTGCACGGCCGCCCGTCTTACGTCACGTCGTCGACGACGCCGACGGTTTCTTGAAACAAAACGAAAGAGATGGTGGCTGCGATGGGGGTGAGTCCAACCCCTTTTTCTCCAGTCGCGAGCGCTTTCTCAGCTAACGGCCTCAGGGGTTGCTGGCCCACCCGCCCGCCGCCGCACCAAGGAAATTATAAAAGGGTGAGAATTCGCCTGTTTTTGTCCCCATTGGACGTTCGTTCGCTATTCTTATAGCTACGTACTGTATACCCTCTCCTTCAGCCCATCGAAGTGTATTTACAATACGCACAATAATAAAACATTACTCTACAAAAAAATAAAAAATTGTACATTCGACGTCAGTATATTTATGTACTTTCCGACTAGTACCCTAGAAGGAAATGCACATTTTGGGGTTCCCTGAATCCATTGCAATCATTTCATGGAATGGTATGTGGATTATTCTATACAAGTATGTATGTGTGTCTGTGAACACGATAGCGCCCAAACGGTACAACTGATCCGGCTGAAATTTGATATATTAATTTAGAATTGCCATGGGACGAACTAGATTGTTTTTGGTGATAATCGGACAACCGAAACTGACAAATGTTACAGGCATTTTCTTATGAATTGAATCGATTTTGTCCAAACTGATGCCACACAGAGAGAACTTGGATACCAAAATTATTCTTGCGTATATAGTGTAGCATAAAGAGGATTTTTTTCTATACAAATAATATTTTATTCTAATAAGAATTTCAATATATGTAGTTGTTTCAACGGTTAGTTATTCTTACGATTTAAGAATTTAGTATGTTTATGTTAAGTATATTTTTCTCTGACGAAAAAAAAGTTATTCTTCTATAAAAAAGTAGACGTTCGTCTTATCTACAACAAAAAGATATTTCTTTGGACGAAAAATATATATGCTTCAACAAAAAAACAGTTTCTTGACCTAAAATTCATACTCTGAGAGATATCTAGAAAGTTGTAAAATTACTTTACAGATGGCGCTGTCAGTTTCTCGCGTCTTTTGACACATATCACCGATATATAAGTTCGACGATATTGAGTGTTCGTATATTGTTTGTTTACATCTATGCATAAGTGTTTCATTTCAGGGGTGACTTACAAGGATTATGAGGAAAACAACCAGGATGGTAGTAGAACACAGAGAGAACTCTATTCTTGGATATCAAGAAAAATTGTTCTTGCGTATATTAGCGTAGCAGGAAAAGGATATTTTTGCTATCCAAATAATATTTTATTGTAATAAGAATGTCAGTATAAGTTAAAGCTATTTCAACGGCTAGTTATTCTTCCGGTTTAAGAGTTTAGTATGTTTATGTTGAGCATATTTTGCTCTGAGGAAGAAAATGTTATTCTTCTACATATAAAAAGAGTAAGACGTGCGTTGTACAACAACAGCAACATTTTGTTGGGTGAAAAATATACATGCTTCAACGAACAAACAGTTTCGTGACCCAAAAGAATATGTACGTATCGCTTAAAACACACGTAATTTCTTTCAAGCAGTTCCTTCATACTTAAAACAAGAAAACGTAATACTGGGAACATCAAGAAAATCATGTTCTTACTCTAAGAATTTCATATTTTACTTGAACCAACCAAATGTGCAGCTCATCCTCCAGTAACATTTATGCCAATTTTCAGGCCTGTATACAATACAACAAATAAAATTTGTGGTATCCATCTAAAATGATGGCAGCAGAAGTGACTGTTTGCTCATAACATGAATGCAAGTACTCTCTCCAGCAATGAACCAGATCATTTCGTTCCTGAATGTAATTTTAATCGTGACCGCGACTTGGCGGACTCCGTTGTCGGCATTTTTTGAAATTGCATCACACGTAAGTACGAGGAATAGCACCGCTGTGATCTAGGAACAGCATAGGGAATAGGAGGGGGCTTCGAGATTCCGAGATATCCTCTTTCTTGGGCGACCAGACAATGCCACAGCTTGACACCTTTCGGTCTACATGTGGTTATTGACAGACCCCCGAGACCTATTACAGCGATAACATCCGAGAAATTAAATCATGCCGGCTTGGTACTCAGCGCGCCACTCAATCGCGTCGAGGTGTAAGAGATTGAGGTTATGTAATTGACAACCACGAGAAAATAGTATCTCCGGACGTGGCTACGATTCCATGTTGTTCTGTTCTATTCTTCAGTTACTCTAAAGTCTAACTCATACATAAGAAAATCATTGCAATGGATTTAGGGGTCCCTTCTTTCCTTCTACTAGTCGGAAAGTAAATTCGATGGGAAGTTGCTAATATTTGACATTAGTTTCTAAGTAATTATCAATGGATATCAATTCTATTACAAGGCGTTCATTTCCTGAATCAGCATCACTGAGGAGCGATTTTATTCATAAACCCATTAGACCAACAACAGTGGAACCCGCTGCTGTGGCACCGGTATGAATACTCTAAATATACAAAGTGACTTTGAGTATCATTAACAAAACACCTTGCCGTGTGAAAACGAACCAAGCAATCGAGTACAACGGTCATTGAGCAGAACGGTGCCCTCCGAGCCGGTTGCGGAAAATCCATTACTTTTTTAGGCGTCCATCGTCTTTTTCGCGGGAACGTAACAGTTAGTCGGGAGGCATTGTCAAAAGAGAACGGTACCAAGCTCTATACGGAAGTACTTAGCGCTTGTCATCTTAAATCAGGTATAACACTCTTCGTCGAGTGCAAACATGGCCCAGAACCGATGCAATTGTTGGATGCTAATGAAATGTGAAACGGAAACGGACACATAATGCTTTTGGATCAGATGTGGTCGCCTATCTGCCGTAAATTATATCGACTAAGCTATTGGCACCTCTTAATTACAGCCCTGACTTTGATCCGGATACGATTCACTTTCATTCATTGTCATCAACACTAACTGAACACCATTATTACACATAAATGCAGACCTCCCGTTTTCTATGCTTACTTTATTGGTAGATATTATTTACATTACATAACATTGGGTACTGTCAATTATGAGTTTGATATGATGCTAGTTTCTGAGAGAAGCTAATCGAAACTTGAATTTCCGTCGAATGCGTTGTTTGCTTCACTAATTCGAGTGGTAATTAGTATAGAGGTAGAAACATGTTGTGAGGTAGGGTTCTAGTCAGCGTTACGAGCCAACAGTCCTACAGGCATTGGAAATTAAAGTGCAAACGCAAAAGTCGTCAGATCAGCTCAGTTAGATAAATATGTATAAGAGGGCCCCTCGTTAATTACTTGTATTGGTTTAAATGAATCTTTTCAGGTATGCTGGTGTATCACCCAAACGTCTTCCGGACCTGTTTATATACTTACTGAGATGAAATGCGAAGCTATATTAGAGCGAATGAACTTTCTTGGGGAGAACGTGCAATTTACGTAAAACTGATGAGGCATAATTTTCAGACAAACTTTGGTTCACTGGTTACGATGACTAATTAGAGTAATGAGATTGTTACAAAATTGTGCGGAATATTTAACTAAAAACTAGAAAAACCGAAAACAATGAACTTAGAGTGAACTTTAATTACAATTGCGCGTAGATAGTGGGCGAAGAGCATCGTCCACAAATGAAATATTTAATTGTAGTGAGCATTTGTTTTAAATATAATCACCTAGAGCTAGTAAAGCGTTCCAATAAATAGTAGCATTGCCCATCGAGGTGCATGGGTGCGCCGTACTCAATATACCACCCACAATCAACCCAGAACATTCAATTATTCTTCTTCATTTATTCGAGGTAACAGAGCAATACTATAACCATGTGATTAGAAAGGACTTTTATAGTTCATCTTATTATATTTAGCTGCAATATCACAGATACGATTGTTGTAATCAAACTTATAATCAGTCTTAAAACAGTCTTATAATTTTGGTCAATAATTCTCTTTTTATAGTGCGTTCGCGTAGAGAACGAAGTGGTGGGCGGATCTACGCCAATCTACGCCAATCTACGCCAGTTTTACATAGGAGTAACATCCAGTATCAGATTAAAGCTTAAGTTATGGCAAGTGCATAATACTCCAAATGACAGCCTTACATTTCCTTCTGTGATCATCTATTCCGTTGCTCATTGGTAGAAAATGACTTTATAAAAGTCAGATTTCAAAATGAGTTTTCGAAAAGCCTCTTTAATAAAATTTAGTGCCAGTTTAGAAATATCTGGGGTGGCCCTCACCCAACTTTCCGACTATATCTTTTGCACAATGAAGTGTCTAAACACAATTATTCAATTTTGTGAAGCCATACCCACTCTGGCACCTACCTAACGTCAGTTTCTATGACATAATGACATTTAATGTCATGTCATATCAGTGGCACTGACGTTTGTCAAAATGTGACAGTTTGAGCAGCGACGAAGGCTGTGGATTCTGTCAACTTGCTTTTATAAATGATTATAGCTCCTAAACCGTTCATCCCATTGGTCTACAAATTTGTATACTTATTTAAGATTACTGGAGGCTGAACTGGTATCAATTTGGTTAAAATCGGATAAATCCCAAAGAAGATGCATGTAACATTTGCCACTTCCGGTTGTCAGATTGTCACCAAAAACAATACAGTTTGTCCCCCGGTAATTCTAAATATTGGCACCACATTTCAAACCGATCCGTTGTTCCGTTTGGGCGCAATCGTGTTCACGGCAATACACACATACATAGATTTTCCAGAAATCATTGCAATCGGTTCAGGGGACCCCAAAACGCGTATTTCTGCTGAAATCTCGAATTTTTTTCCGTCGATTACAATACTTTCCTTCTAGGGTACTAGTCGGAAAGTAAAAATAGAAAACTGCCCAATAAAACTGTCCAAACTTGTCGTCCTATTTCAGATATTTGAAAAGATGGAGTAAAGAAATCCGAAGGGTTAAATCTGATCCCCTTTCTCGCGGTGTATACAGTGAATGCATATTTTATCAGAGACGAATTTGCGATCAAAACTTCTGAATATTTCAAGCGTCGGATACCGTCTCCTCGCGTTTCTCGGTTCTCCCGGAGCAATCGTGTACACCGGGCTTAAAACACAATTAAAATTTCCCTCGTCGGCCCGAGACATCAAAAATAAATTCTACTCATTCCTCCACATTATAAATCCTTCTTCTGCACAATATATCCACGTCTTATTTCCGAGGCAGAACAAACCCTCCCTCTCCCCTGTTTTAGGCCCCCTTTTCTTTAATTAATCTGCCCCGCCAACCCCCTGCCCCTGGACCAACCCCCTTCTCCCACGCTGATGCCTAGCAACGAATGTATTCTCTCTTCACAATACACACACTTTTTGCCGTTTTACCCGCGAGATGGCGCTCCTTCGAGTTCTTAATGCGTACCCGGGCTGACATTAATTAAAAAATCTTGTTACGCACGCCTGCTGGGGTGGGATTCTCAGCGCTAGGAAACAGGAAAGGCAATTTTAAGGAATGCCTGGGGCATATGCAAAATAGTGCCTAATTTATGCAAGTTCTTTTTTTTTTTCACTGGCAACGTCGTTACTCTCTTACACCCACTATAAGAAACGAACTAATGTCACAGTTGCACAAAATACATGTAACATCGTTTGTGGTTAGAAATTTGTAAAAAAAGATATGTGAACACGACAGCGCTGAAAAGGGTCAACGAATCGCGCTGAAATGTGATATACTTATCTAGAATTGTCAGGGGACGAATTGGATTGTTTTTTTTTTTTTGATTTTGGTCGGAATGTTGGGTTGGAGGCCACCCCAGATATTCATAGTTGACGTTGTCCGACCAGGAATAAAAGGACGAAGGAAGAAATGACGAATCAGGACGAAACGACTAAAGGACTAAAGGAGTGAAGGACTGAAGGACTAAAGGAAGAAAGGACGAAAAGTAAGAAAGAACGAAAGAATGGAAGAACGAAAGGACGAAAAAGGACGAAAGGGCGAAAAAGGACGAAAGGTCGAAAAAGATGAAAGGACGAAATTTTGATAAAGAATTCTGGTTGTTTATTGTCTCTTGGAGCTTTCTCTAAAGACTCTAAACTACTTGTGAAATGTAAGGGTTTATATAACTAAAGTAAAACAACAAACTGTCTTTTTTGTTGATCTGACTGTTGTTTGAAAGTCCTCGTTGCCTAAGTTAATCTTGCAGGTCCTTCGTGAAGTGGCGTTTCGCTTTGGTCGTGTTCTGATGGCCGTGCTTTGTGCTTACCTCGCAATTGGATTAGGGCATTAATTGTCCTCGTCAAGAAATTAAAGATTGACGGATCTACCCTTTTACGGACCGGGGGGCGAACTAAAGAAATTACGCCGTCAAAAAGGGTTATCCCGCTGGATTTTGAAGAGACGGGACGCCGCGCCGCGCCGGGGTGCGTTTCGTAAATGGAAAGATTAAACGCCGCACGATGGCCCCAGTCCTTGTTTTGAAAAGGGTGAAACTTTTCCTTCGCTACACTTCTTCGACGTTCTTTGAAGGGGCTCGCCCCAGCAATCGATACACTTTGAATTTTGCAATGGGATGGGCCACGGTAACGCAATTATCCCGGATGCTCGATAATTGGAAATGCCACCGATGGTAACCTTTCGAATTCAAGGATATATTATTATAGACCGATAACTCAATAAGCCCAGTTTGCAAGCCTCTCAAAAAAGACAACCGAAAAGACACCTCCACCAATATCTCTTCTTAGTCAAACCGATTTTATGAGGCCAGAATTATTTAGAATTTCTTTAGTAAATATTTATGGAATTTAGGTTGTTACATAAACTCTTTGATTATTTAGTTATTAGTTAATCATTGGAGATGTTTGGAGCAGGCTCTATACGAAGTCTGTACGTCGGTTCCATTTAGAAACAAACATATCTGTTCCCTCGTTGATTAGAAGTCATTGTTGGAGTGAAAGACGTGGAGCTCTTGTTTCAACGTGTGAATAAGAACTTGCGACTCTTCTGGTTGTCAGTTAACCCCTACCCATCTCACCGCCCCCCAACGCAAGCGAGCGATACTATTAACAATGGAGGCCACGCCAGAAATGATAAAGAAATAAGCGCCGAAAAGTTCAGACAAATAAAGCAGCCTCGGCGGACTGAAAGCCACTGATTTGATATAGAAATACATTAAATTAATGGTGGATATGTATATATATATATATATATATATATATGTATATATAGTTTTTTTTTGTAGATTTTGGTGTTTACCGTTTACAACATAAGTGGTACGTAGAAGCTATGAATTTGAACTTTCTTGCTTCTCCTGAATATCATAATTTATTTGTGGATCCGCCTAGTGTTGTGTTGTTTTATTATCCAATATCGATCAAGAGGATTGTTATCCTGGATAGGACAGGGGCGAGTATCATGTTCCTCGGAGCGGCATCGAAATAAGTCGCAATTTGTTTCGAAATTTACTCGTTCACTTGTTAAAATTAATGGTTGTTTCTATAATTTTGTTTTTGTCTCACGCCTCCTGCGCGGCTCGCATCGTTCGCGCGATCATCTAGCAGTGGAGGAGGCTGGTCGGTCGGCTGACAAATTGCCCAAATTAATTATGATTAAGCCAGCCCCACACTCCAGGAGCGGGGTGGTCCAACGCGCCACTTGGGTTCTTGCGTTCGTAACCGGAAAACTGGAAGAAATCAATTAGAGAAAATACGACAAGGCTAAAGTGTGCTATTGCAAGAAATTCGTCGACTAACGAAGGCAAACTTTACGACAATCAATCATTTATAATGCTAAATCCGCCGGTGCTAATCTTGAATGCGAGACACCTATACAAAGATAAATCAGTATTAAAATATAAAAATATGAAGTTTTTGTGATAAGGTCACAAAAGCTCAAGTCTTGACATATTCTGTGTCAACAGCTTCTTCATTTTCTTTTGTAGAAGCTCTGGCTTCACGGAATTGAAGTATTGCAAAAGGTTTTGACTCCTCAATGTGTCGGAAAGTTGGGTGAGAACAACGCATTATATTTTTGCTTGGTATTACAAGGCACGAACATATCCCACTGCATAGAGAGCACTCTATTGTTGGATATCAAGAAAAATTATTCTTGCGTATATAGTGTAGCATAAAGAGGATTTTTTTCTATACAAATAATATTTTATTCTAATAAGAATTTTAATATAGTTGTTTCAACGATTAGAGAATTTAGTATATTTATGTATATTTTTCTCTGACGAAGAAAAAGTTAGTTCAAGAAAGTAGATCCTCTTACAGCAACACAAATATTTCGTTGGACGAAAAATATATATGCTTCAAAAAAAAAAAAAAAAACAGTTTCTTGACCCAAGATTCTTACTCTGAGAGATACATAGATAGTTGTGCAATTACTTTACAGATGGCTCTAACATGTACTCGCGTCTTTTGCCACATATTTCCGCTATATAACTTTGACAATATTGAGTGTTCGTATATTGTTTGTTTACATCTATGCAAAAGTGTTTTATTTCATGGTTGACTTACAAGGATTATGAGGAAAACCAGGACTGTAGTGGAATAGCCTACACAGAAAGAACTCTATTCTTGGATATCAAGAAAAGTTCTTGCGTATATAGTGTAGCATGAAGAGGATATTTTTACTATACAAATAATATTTTATTGTAATAAGAATTTCAGTACATGTTATAGTTATTTCAACGGCTAGTTATTCTTCCGGTTTAAGAGTTTATTATATTTATGTTGAGTATATTTTGCTCTGACGAAGAAAATGTTATTATTCGACATATAAAAAGAGTAAGACGTTCGTTTTACAACAACAACATTTTGGTGGGTGAAAAATATACATTCTTCAAAGAACAAACAGTTTCTTGACCCAAAAGTATACGTACGTATCGCTTAAAACAGACGTAATTCCTTTCAAGCAGTTCCTTCACACTTAAAACAAGAAAACGTAATACCTGGAACATCAAGAAAATCATATTCTTACTCTAAGAATTTTGTATTTTACTTGAACCAACCAAATGATCTGATACCAATTTAATAGTAGATTTAAGCAATTTATACAAACTCTACCTAAATTACTAAGAAAAATACGTTGATAATTTGAATGTCTTTGCTAAGGCTACATGTCCCATCAAGTCGTCGTGATCGGCAGGACAAAGGATCAAAGTGAAAGAGGTGACTTGAAGAGGTCTAGTCGCGAACGCGGGAAGAACAAACGAACTCGTTAGGCAAGCGCATCAGATCACTATATCACATACGAAATAAATAATTACCGATGTGTGACCGATTGACGTAATCGCTTAGACGATCTGCGGCCTCATTAACGACGAGCATAATCTACGGATCAAAAGTGCCGAATCAATGAGTAGATTACCCAGAAATCGACGCCAAATTCTCTGAATCGAGGAATCAGCGGTCAATTTGGTTTGGTCCAATTCGAAATTTAATACGACATTGTTAAATGGCCTCTGATACGAGAAATAGTTCGCACTATCGATGCTTGTCCATCTGGACCGCTTGTGGTGCTGGTAATGCTCAAAGAATAGTGTTATTACATACGTTCTAGATGTAGATATCTGCGCTGAAAAGACACCGCGTGACCTCAACAACCTGCCGCTTATCTCTTTATGGTGCACGGTAAATCGAATATATCATTCGATGAGGTGGTACTGGTCCAAAGAAATATAAAAAAATGCCGTTCTAGATCATCGATTTCAAGGTTCAAGTTCATCCCATGGCTGAGAACCCAACAATGATATCGTATGTTTAAGAGCTCTAGTATGTCATGATTTAATTTCTTCTGAAATTTATGTTGACTATACGCTTTAGGAATTGACATATGAAACGTCAGACACACACAGAAAGAGAAAAAATTGAATAAAACGAATTTGCTTCAAGTCAAAGAAAGATCGGCAGACAAAGCTTTGGTTGCCGCAAAGAAATTATTTTTTTCTAAGATTTATTAAATTCAAAGTTATTATATTTGTATGAACTTAATTAATTTAAGTTTAGTAACATTTTATTTTCAAAAGAAAAAGGGGTTTCAGAACTGTACGTCCCTTTTAAATAAAAAAATGTCCTTTACTGTTTGTCAATAACAAAAATGCAACTAAAGTAACGCTGAGCACCATTCGATTTCCGGGAGGAAAGCGCGTATATGTTGGTACAATTTTGGACGTTATGCTGTTATTTATTGGACATGGGGTTGACATTCTTGACTATAAGGATATTGCGATTAAGTATAGAGGCACCGAAAGAAAATTTAAACTAAATCAGGAGTTCGAAAAAGCTTAAAAACTTTCTCCATTTCCATTTCTGGTCTCCGGAAATGCATAATTGAATATTTTAATTGTTTTGGAGTGGCTGCTTGCCGGTAGTCGTGGCTATATTTCGCTCTCTGTCGGGTCTCCTGTTCTCGCTCTTGTCCTTGCTGCACACAATATGCAAAGTAATTTATAACTGGAATTAGATTATTTCTTTTTCATGTTTGGTCCCGGGTTTTCTTTTCTCTCTGCCGGACTTTACATTTTCCGCGACCGCCCCTCTCCATTCAGTCTTACGGGGCCTTCCGGGAGAGGAACGAAAAATCTCCGCACAGCGATATTAATTAATTTTTAATGTACTTCGCTAGTAGTAACCTTTTTCCCTTCCAGTTCGCTTCCAGTTATGAATTCTTAATCAGTTTGTACGACAGATTACCTCATCATTGTCTATTTTAGTAATAAACCCAGAAATACTTAACTACATATTTGAAAGAAGGAAGAAAAAATGGTCGAATTAGATATCATGGCTAAGGCTCCAACTTAAACCTGTGGGGAAAAATGTTGGTACCGAGAGGCCCTACTTTTATATTTAAAACCTGTCTCTTATTTTATGATCTGCCTCTGCCCGTTATTTCTGGATCTATCACAATTTCGAGTTCGTTTTGTCAAGAAAAGCCCTCCGACAAATGACTCCCTTGGTCGTAGGCATTCCCCACTCTCTAGAGATGCTTACCTGTTGGGAAACTTTATTCTCCCCCCCCCCTCCCATCCACCTCCAGCTATTCCCTGAGATACGCTGAAGAATGCGTAAGGAGTGGAAGAGTTGGGGTAATTTTTGGTGAAATTAATGTCTGGTAATTGTATTGTTTCGCCGAGGACGGAGGAAAATTGCGAATTTTGCACTCACGAATTTATAGGTTTAAGGCGGGTTCGTTACAAAAATTACGTTAGATTTTAATTTGGCCGGAATACGGCCTGATGAGAAATTTTCCCAATTAGTTCTTGAGGCTGTTAGCCCAGAAAACTTGTTACCGCACTCCTAGGCATCGCTACATCTATTTCACTCCACCGGAAAAAAAAAAAAACGATGCAAGAGCTTTGACATCTTTAAATACTTGGCCTTTTAATAAATTGTGCTTGGATCATTAAGTATTAGTTTATATCTTCCCAGAAAGGCTAAATATAATTCTAAAGATAATTCCGCGTTTTCTATTTGCTTCTATAACCGCGAATCGACTTATTATCACTGCTAAAAAACTAACGACCAGTTCGGAATACGAATAAGAAACATACACACTGGCTTTGCCACGGTTAGTATATTTTTATTGCACAATGGCTTGTCATGGTACTCAACCAGCAGACTTTCTCCACTGCAAATACTGAGAAGGAAAGAAAAACTGTGGGAAATTAATTTTTATGCTAAGTGAGTCATACCAATAAAAGCACAATATTTAGGTATTTAGCTACTGATTTTTTATCGTTTATTATTTACGTATTAACCAATTCTCTTAAATGTTACTTAGTCGTTATTTGTCGCCACCACAAAATAAACTTTTATTTGAACTATTTTTACTTTCCGATATGTATCCAAGAAGGAAAATAATGTAATAGAGGGAAAAAGAAATGTTCGGCTGTCAACGGAAATAAGCGTTTTGAGGCCACCTGAATTTATTGCAATGATTTCTGGAAAATGAATGTATGTGTGTATGTATGAGAGAACACGATAGCGCCCAAACGGTGAAAGGGATCGTTCTGAAATTGGTTATACCGTTGTTATACGTATTTAGAACTGCCAAGGGACGAACTAGATTGTTTTTAGTAACAATCTGATAACCGGAAACGGCAAATGTTACAGGCATAATATAAAGTGTACCATTCAACCCATTTGACTAAACTGATACCAATGCAGGGGACCTCAAAACGCGTATTTTCGCGAAAATCTCGAAACGTCATTTTCCGTCGATTACAATACTTTCCTTCTAGGATACTAATCGGAAAGTAAAAATGACAATTTCTTACATCTTGCAATTGAAATAGCTAAATAAATAAAAGTATTTTAGGTTAATGTATTACAGATTTAGAATTTCTGCTTAAATAAAATGCATTAGGTGATTCGAAACGAATCTAGCAATGGTTTTATGTGAAGAGCTACGGCTACCAAACCGTGAGTCATTAGGACCGTCCACTATCATAAGAATTTGTCATTGTAGAGGACCAGTAATGTTATTCGCGGAAGAGATGTTTCCCACTCTTTCGGTCTCTTTCAGAAGGAATCTTCCCAGAAACGTATTAATTTGATTTCGGTGCAACAACGTCGGCTCAGGACACACTACGTACATATATTAGCGTTCCTTTATATCGGGCTTAATCAATTCCCATTCCCAACAATGCATGGCACGTCCAGGTAGCGAGAATCCAATCATCAGTGTTATTGCTCGGCAATGTACTCTGCACTAATAGCCTCACATATGGAGAGTAGATGGAAACTGACTGCCCGGCAACAATTACCACCTCGCTACATATATGTGCATTGTGTTCCATAATTGAATTCAGGATTGGTAAATGATTTGTCCGATTCTAGATAGCAAGTCATTTAGAGGTAATTAAATCTATATGTGTGCCCATGTGGACCACGCGGTGGTCTTGACAGTTCAACCTGTTAACACGGACACTCCTTACGCGTTTATTTTCTTTTGTTCAATGCGATGGCCTTTTGTTCTTCACGCGTTCATAATAGAGTTGTACCACAATCGCGTCCTTTCTTTTTTGTTGTTGCGAGAATTATTGAAATTCTAAAACATATTTAAGAGTTACGTATGTAAAAAGAATATCTTCAAAATTAACGGTCTGTATTACATCACTCGTGCAAGCCGCGCTCGTTCATAAAGCATCTGTGCTTATTGATAATTAAAACATTATTACCGGCAACCTTAAGGCGGCCAATATTTTCAACGTTTTATAGCCCTCGATCGGTATTAATATTTGAGTGTCCGGTTTTAGAGTTGGTACAGAAGGTGAGGTAAACCAACCACCCACGGAGAGCATCGTGAGTACTGGAACAGCACCAAGAAAACTCTTACTGACCAGAGGGGCACTAATTAATCGCGCATTAGTTTACCCTTTTGAACCAGCAATTAGAGATATACGATCCCAAACGGTCAATATATATATCAAACAATCGCATTAACTCGTCCATTTGCCGTTTTAACTCTCCGAAAAACATTGCGGTTAAAGTTTCTAGTGTTCCCAAATGTTAGTACCTAAATCTGAATTGCCAGCAGACTAACTATTAGATTACGTGAAACTGAAATTCTTAAGTTGTAAGCTTAGTAGATATACAAAAAGGTTTTCATCATATCCATTCTATTCGCTTCGAAAATACAATGTAGGTATAGCCATTTTGTGTCCTAATTTTATCCTTGAATGAACAGTTAACACCTCTCACAAAAGCAACGATTCACCTGCACAACCGTTCTCTCTAAGAATCTACTACGACTAACGGTAATGATTAAGTTTCAGTCAATGAAGTTTTCTTTTGCGCTCAGAAATGAGTAAAACTGTTAATAGAAACCGCAATAATCACATCAATTTTTACCGATCGCCTTAATACATTACTGCACAGAGGGAAAAAAATTATTCTATACAACACGAATATCTTTGAGTGAAGAATATCACTTGTTTCTATATCCGTAGAAAGATCATTTGGTTGATTCAAGTAAACGAACGTCTTACTCTTTTTATATATAGAAGAATAACATTTTCTTCATCAGAGCAAAATATACTCAACATAAACATACTAAACTCTTAAACCGGAAGAATAACTAGCCGTTAAAATAACTATATATCTACCTATACTAATTACGAACTTTCAAGCGCGTTCAGCGGAATCGCCCATTTACGCCGAAATTTGCGATCGAGTAGCTGCAAAATTGGGCTTTTCGATATTACTTTTGACGCTCCAATTGAAAAAAGGACACAATTCCGCGTGGACTGCGCGATATTTTGTAAATTAAATGCATCAATTTTGAAAAAAAATCACGTATTTGCACCTCTTCGCGTGAAGGTGAACCTCGAGAAACTGTCACGTGACGTCTAGAAATTCCGACAAGCGGATTGATGAACGTCAAAAATTTACATTTTTTATCCGTTCCTGCCGACCTTATAAAAGCCGCTCGCTCTCATGTCTTACGATAAGATCCCTCTAAATACCCTTCGCAAAGAGTTTTGAGCAAAAAAGCGGCCTTAAAAACAATTTTCGATCCAAAAAATCGATTTTTGTCGACCCGTGTTTTGCTGCTATTACCACAGTAACGTCAAACCCGAAACGCCCCCTGCCGGACATTCGTAACAACAGTAACAGATAGCAGATAACCTAAAATGTATCCTAAAATGTCCATATTGCGAATGTGGACAGGTGGGAAGCCTTAACCACATATTTCTAGAATGCCCAATAACTAAAATCGAAAATTTTGACATATACACAGAGCTAGTATATTATACTAAAATTCTTATTACAATAAAATATTATTTGGATAGCAAAAATATCTTTTTCCTGCTACGCTAATATACGCAAGAACAATTTTTCTTGATATCCAACAATAAAGTTCTCTCTGTGTAGGCTAGTCTACTACCATCCTGGTTGTTTTCCTCATAACCCTTGTAAGTCACCCGTGAAATAAAACACTTATACATAGATGTAAACAAACAATATACGAACACTCAATATCGTCAAACTTATATAGCGGGAATATGTAGCAAAAGATGCGAGAAACTGTTAGCGCCATCTGTAAAGTAATTGCACAACTTTCTATGTATCGCTCAGAGTAAGAATCTTGGGCCAAGAAACTGTTTTTTTTTTGTTGAAGTATATATATTTTTCGTACAGCGAAATATGTTTGTTGTTGTAAGACGAACGTCTACTTTTTTATACAAGAATAACTTTTACTTCGTCAGAGAACAATATACTTAGCATAAACATACTAAATTCTTAATTTGTAAGAATAACTAACCGTTGGAATAACTATATTGAAATTCTTATTAGAATAAAATATTATTTGTATAGAAAAAAGATCCTCTTAATGCTACACTATATACTTATTATGTTTGGATTATAAATAAGGTTCCAAGCAAAAAGAGTTATTTGGGTTGTTCCTCTTCACTGAAATCATTAGTAAAAGGCATAAGACTTATTAGCAAATGAAGACCTCATCAAAGACAGTTTTGAGAATTTGAGATTAGGGTAACAAATATCCGAAAAAAAAATAGTTCTAACCAATAGAATACAACCTGGACTTGGAATCTGCAATGGAACCAAACAATAAAATGTTATCACAGTGTAGTACAAAGAGTTATCACATATGTGTAGTATTTTCTTGTAGTCCTGCCCTGTTACGTATTGGAAACCTTTGGATATTAATTTGTCTCGATGTAATTTGTTATGGGATATATCGGATTCGTCCAAGTAGTGGTGTATCTGTCGGCAACTACCAGATTACCTGTCCCGGAGTGCACTGTCGGCAGAAATCAAATACGTGATCACACGTGTTCGCTTTTGATCACAAGGCGGCTTTGCGAGAGGTATCTCCGTTGAGTAATTGCTCCCATCGGTAAGATATATTAATCAAAAACCGTCCGGCGACCAGTACCAAGCGGAGAACAACGCCCGAAGAAATTCAACTTATAATTTGCAATATTTCAGATTATCCTATCCACCGACCGGTAAAAATATCATCTTTTCACTCCAACAGGCACTGCCGCGGACAACAATGCCATCAATTAACTTCCAATTATGTACGTCTTGTATTAGATATATATAACATTAATTTTGTGTTGCGTACTCCATGCAACTATAACCACAGATCGAGATTACGGTGGTACAATGGTAAGTAATAAACTCCTTAAGAAGCACTATTTCGGATTGAATCGATATTACGATGTTGTTAGGTTCTTTTCATTGACTTCTCTAAAATGAAACTCATCTATGGGTAATTAAAGTCTCTGGTTTATTAAAAACTTAGAACAGATAGAGTTTTCTCTATCTGTTCTAAGGGTTTGCTCTCTCTTAGACATTACTAGCTCTGTGTATATGTCAAAATTTTCGACTTTAGTTATTGGGCATTCTAGAAATATGTGGTTAAGGCTTCCCACCTGTCCACATTCGCAATATGGACATTTTAGGATACATTTTAGGTTATCTGCTATCTGTTACTGTTGTTACGAATGTCCGGCAGGGGGCGTTTCGGGTTTGACGTTACTCTGGTAATAGCAGCAAAACACGGGTCGACGAAAATCGATTTTTTGGATCGAAAATTGTTTTTAAGGCCGTTTTTTTGCTCAAAACTCTTTGCGAAGGGTATTTAGAGGGATCTTATCGTAAGACATGAGAGCGAGCGGCTTTTATAAGGTCGGCAGGAACGGATAAAAAATGTAAATTTTTGACGTTCATCGATCCGCTTGTCGGAATTTCTAGACGTCACGTGACATTTTCTCGAGGTTCGCCTTCACCCGAAGAGGTGCAAAAACGTGATTTTTTTTTCAAAATTGACGCATTTAATTTACAAAATATCGCGCAGTCCACGCGGAACTGTGTCCTTTTTTCAATTCGAGCGTCAAAAGTAATATCGAAAAGCCCAATTTTGCAGCTACTCGATCGCAAATGTCGGCGAAAATGGGCGATTCCGCTGAACGCGCCCTACACTTGAAAGTTCGTAATTAGTATAGGTAGACTCGCTCTGTGTATAAGTCAAAATTTTCGATTTTAGTTATTGGGCATTCTAGAAATATGTGGTTAAGACTTCCCACCTGTCCACATTCGCAATATGGACATTTTAGGATACATTTTAGGTTATCTGCTATCTGTTACTGTTGTTACGAATGTCCGGCAGGGGGCGTTTCGGGTTTGACGTTACTGTGGTAATAGCAGCAAAACACGGGTCGACGAAAATCGATTTTTTGGATCGAAAATTGTTTTTAAGGCCGTTTTTTTTGCTCAAAACTCTTTGCGAAGGGTATTTAGAGGGATCTTATCGTAAAACATGAGAGCGAGCGGCTTTTATAAGGTCGGCAGGAACGGATAAAAAATGTAAATTTTTGACGTACATCGATCCGCTTGTCGGAATTTCTAGACGTCACGTGACATTTTCTCGAGGTTCGCCTTCACCCGAAGAGGTGCAAAAACGTGATTTTTTTTTCAAAATTGACGCATTTAATTTACAAAATATTGCGCAGTCCACGCGGAATTGTGTCCTTTTTCAATTCGAGCGTCAAAAGTAATATCGAAAAGCCCAATTTTGCAGCTACTCGATCGCAAATCTCGGCGAAAATGGGCGATTCCGCTGAACGCGCCCTACACTTGAAAGTTCGTAATTAGTATAGGTAGACTAGCTCTGTGTATATGTCAAAATTTTCGACTTTAGTTATTGGGCATTCTAGAAATATGTGGTTAAGACTGGTTAAGACTTCCCACCTGTCCACATTCGCAATATGGACATTTTAGGATACATTTTAGGTTATCTGCTATCTGTTACTGTTGTTACGAATGTCCGGCAGGGGGCGTTTCGGGTTTGACGTTACTGTGGTAATAGCAGCAAAACACGGGTCGACGAAAATCGATTTTTTGGATCGAAAATTGTTTTTAAGGCCGCTTTTTTGCCCAAAACTCTTTGCGAAGGGTATTTAGAGGGATCTTATCGTAAGACATGAGAGCGAGCGGCTTTTATAAGGTCGGCAGGAACGGATAAAAAATGTAAATTTTTGACGTTCATCGATCCGCTTGTCGGAATTTCTAGACGTCACGTGACATTTTCTCGAGGTTCGCCTTCACCCGAAGAGGTGCAAAAACGTGATTTTTTTTTCAAAATTGACGCATTTAATTTACAAAATATCGCGCAGTCCACGCGGAATTGTGTCCTTTTTTCAATTCGAGCGTCAAAAGTAATATCGAAAAGCCCAATTTTGCAGCTACTCGATCGCAAATCTCGGCGAAAATGGGCGATTCCGCTGAACGCGCCCTACACTTGAAAGTTCGTAATTAGTGTAGGTAGATAGACAAACCCCTGCTAACACTATCGACAACGTGTATTAAAAAAGAGTGGGTAAGTATGGGCTATATATGAACTTTGGTTGGAAACAGTGAATTCAGAGATTTGAACGTAGGATCTGGTAAAACCCGCAGCATGTGTAGGTATGTGACATGCGCGTGTTCCACATATCGGGTCGGTTGCCAGGCAATGAAATTTGTAAAGGCGTAGAGATACGGGTTGATGCGTGGATCCCACGTACCGGCATATCCTGCAGGACCAATACGGTGGTCCTGCTGGTCCGGAGACTTTTATTTTCTCTCGTACCGCGTCGACTATCTACAATAATACACAACGTAACATGGAGACTATAAACAGATTTATGTAACAAGTAGGTACTGAACACTGAATTAAATCATTGTTTTGCGCCGGTGCATGCATTGATTTTGGATTCTTTTGCAATCCACGTAATGATAGGATGTCTGCAAGCCAATACTTTCGTAACTACCCATATATTCTAACCGATTACAAACGTATCTGTTCGATCTAAATTTACATAACGCTGCGCAGAACGTGAAAATGGCATAAAAATGTTACCAAGCGTGTAGGTGTCACAGACGTGTTACAACATCTCTGTAAAATAATTATAGTCCTTATAACGAATAATTAATTTCCTAAGAATAGAAAATACAGCGCACAGAGGGAAAGAATTATTTGATACAACACGAATACCTTTGAGTGAAGAATATAACTTGTTTCTATATCCGCAGAAAGATCATTTGGCTGGTACAAGTAAAATATAAAATTCTTAAAGTAGGTAAGAAGAGAAACGTAATACTTGAAACATCAAGATTTTCTTGATGTTGAAAGTTCGATGTTAAATAGTAGCAGACAAAGCTTTGGTTGCCGCAAAGAAATTCTTTGGTAAGATTTATTCAATTCAAAACTATCATAAACGTTCAATTAATTAATTAAAGTTCGATAATATATATAATTCTTATTAGAATAAAATATTATATGGATAGAAAAAAATCCTTTTCATGCTACACTATATACGCAAGAATAACGTAATTATTTTCCATAACATTTACCATAAATGATGAAAAGGACTATCAAGATCAACTGCCACGTGTTGATATACCTACCTACCTATCGAACGTTTCCTAATAGATTGGTACAATCATAAGGAGACATATCTGTAAGCAAAATCCTATCATCACCGTCAACAGAAGAGGAATGCCATGGACAGACTGTCCAGCAGAGCTGCGTAGGCGGCAATGTGCTGCAATAAAAAAAAGATACTTCAGATTGCATGCGTAAGAATTAAGAAAGGTACTTTAAAAGTATGCATAGATCAGCTGCTAGGATATCTGGGCTTCAAATCCAGACATCAGCTCAGCTGAAGATCCTCAAACTAGTTATACCTACACGATTATATGGAAAAAGATATACTTTGTTGGTTGCTCAGTTGTGATATGTTTTAATACTTGTAGATTTATATAATAATAATAATAATCCAAGCCTTAACATCCCCCAACAGCTTTCGCCAATTACAGGGGGCATCGGCAGGCCAGAGTATTATTATTATCGCCCGCGCCTGTGGAACGTCTTAAGATATCTTTGGGTAACCGATCTTTGGCTCCCAGCATTCGCCAAGGAGTGAGGAAAACCACAGAAAACCTCACCCTGGAAACAGGTCCCCGGGCTCGAACCGGAGACCCCCTGAGTGGAACGCCAACGTCTTACCGCTAGGCCACACTCAGGCTCAACTTATAGAACTGTTTTGAGTTAAGAGTGGCAATATGCGAGGTAGATGCAACGCCATTGATCTTAGTGGTGAACGAGGCGAGGTGGCAATAACACCGGTCGCCGCTAGATGTCGCGGCGAGAGTGGTTTAGCCGCGATTCTGTCGCGCTAGCGGTAATTGTTGGAACAATTAAAAGAGTACGAAGATGTGTATTTTTAGAGAGCCCACGCATTGGACAGCAGGGACGGTATCCCCGCCCAAGCCCCTCCCACACGACGGCGACAAATAAAATTATTTGGCATTATGGCTAGTCCGCTGCTGCAAGTCTTCTAGTCCTGCGTCTCCGGCAGGACGACTCTCTTGCCGCTATGTGTGGAAGAAACAATGCATCTCCGCAGTGTATACCGAAAATAGGCGTTCCCACTTGTTTTCAAAACCCGCCGAGCCCCTTATTGGATATTGATCGACGCTTTCAGCCTCAAAACAGCAAATAATAGGAGGCTATTCTAGAACTGAATTATTAACACACCAGCAGGAAAAATCTTGACCCAATTTTAGCTTGTGTTGACTTCAACATATATTAAACGAGAATCTATCAAGTATACATAACAATACTTATTATTATCTGACTAGTATCGAATTAGGAATGTATTGTAACCGATGGGAACACTGGTTCATGGACAGAGGGGGCCTGAGAGCCCCTGTGTCACATAAGAACTCCTATACGAATTTCTTTTAGATTTAATGTATGATGTCATCATCTTGTATCACTCTGATAGTCCCGTTTTCTTTTATTATCATTAAAAAGTAAATCTGAGCTCCGCACAAGGGATAAAGGAGTTTTTCCATCTAGATTATGGATTAGCTGGCGGCTCGTCCTTTTTCCCGGCTAGTAAGGTTCTTAATTAATATCTTATATATTTTCGCGATGGAAAGAAGTAGAACAAGGGAGCAACGAAACTGGAAAAAAAAGAAAGAACTGATGAGCCGCCATTTAATAATATAATGAACATTTTCAACTCTTAATTATGTCAGCAGGATTAAATATCTTAAAAGAAGTGAATTTTTCTTACAAAGCTATAATAGTATTCGAGTTGAGAACTGCATCTCTCAAACTTGTTCTCATCGTCTAAATTCGAGTGTATCACAATGGATTGGTAACACTATGTTTTTCCATTTCTGAAGAAATGCTAGAGGAGACGTGCGGAGTTGTAATCTCCAGCAAAAAGTAAACATAATAGGAAGAAAATGTGTGAGAAATCAGTACTTGGGTACGAGGTGGCATCTCAGAATGGTACCTGATCCGATATTACTACAGATTTGTTACGCCTTTTTTGTGGTCTCCACCGGCTACGAACTTGTTCATGAATGAAAGATGAACAACCATTCTTCCACAGTCTGCTTCAATGAATCTATCTTTTATTTTCTTTGGTTAATACTTGAATAAACATTTTCTCATCGCATTTGCCATCTAACAGAATTAGAAACTTTGTATGCATAAAATATATTTTCAACCTCACGAGTCGCCACTGGAATCCATTGACTTGTGACAACGCAACCGACGGTGAATCCTATTTCGTGCGAACGACTCACAGTAATAAAAAAAAAAACCTCCAACATATCAAAGCATAGTCCGATTTCAATTTACCACGTTCTTTGTAAAATTGAAACTGTCGCTGGACTTTCAAAACCGCAGCAAGCATTGCGCAACCGTAGAAACCAGAGCGCCTCTAGCGTACGTTTCCCATAACTAATTCGCCGTTTGAAGACATGTCAACTGTTGTAACGCTCCACGGGCAAGATCAGAAAAAGTGGACTCTACCTTGTCGACCGCGCTACAAACAATCCGTCCATTTTCGTGATGTTTAACAAAATTTTGCATGTAGAATATAGTTTAGACATAGTAAAGGGTAAGTCAAAGGTCTGGGAAGACAAAATTACAACTAGCAAAGAGTAAAAAGCGGCACACACTTTAATCTGGTGCAGATGAGAGATGCCTTGAAATAAAATAGATTGCAGGGTGAGTCGCGAGTTCCTTTCGTACTTTTCTCTTTTCGAGCTGGACCCGAGAGGGATTAATTAGTTTAATTCTTGGCTTGTGCCCTCTGGCTATGTGTAAAGAAGTCGAGTCAGGAACCATATACCATCCGAGAAAGATGTAGATATATGACGGTGGCCCCTATTTATCTACACAGCATTTGTCAAGAATGAATACCAGTGATTCTTGGAGTTTTTATAATTCAGATAAAGAGATCTCAAGCTAATTTATGAGTTTAAGAATTAATCTAACATTAAAACGCAATTTCCAGAAACAGTGCAACTTGTCATGTAAAATAACACAATTTTATGTAAAAATAAAAAATTTGCTGCTGTTCTATTAGAACCCAAACCTTGGGAATGCATTTTTATCGCAGCATTACTACTCTTTCTCATAAACTATCTATTTTAACCATTATATTAACCATTATATTAACCATTCCTAGCTAATTCTTGTAATCGTCAAATTTCATCACAGTAGCCAGTTAGCATGCTGCACAATACCCTCTAACGTTAGGTAATCATTTGATAATACAACCAACAGGCTCCTAAGTGTTCTTGTGCGGTGGCCACTGAAAGCATTTCATTAATTTTAGAATATAAGCTTAGTCCTAATTGACCACCAGTGCTAGCTTTTAAAGAGATAACATAACGTGTATGATTAATACTAGTACACATCTTTACACTCTGTTAATGGCGTTTCTCGATAATGTGGCCACATTCTTAGATAACGTATACTGTCTCTACCTACTTACTTACACATGTCGTCCGATAAAAGCAACACACAGTTGCTCAAGACCAAGTCAAGACCAAATCGACGATAAGAATGGTATACTGTTATTAATTTCTCGCCTACATTGGTTTTAACATTTTCGATCACTTCGAAAGCATTATTAACGTGAAATTTATCCCCAATATCTCCTAATGTCACTAATTATTGCTCGTTGGTTTACTTACAACAAAATAATGACCATAATATTGTAATCCTGAGCTTCAGAGCGTAGTGAATTTTTCAGAGACAAAATAATTAATCATTTTCTTGAAGATTTAGGGAAATTTATGACTATTATTGTACCGTATATAAGATTTTTAATAATAATTAATCTACCTCTACTAATTACGAACTTTCAAGTGTAGGGCGCGTTCAGCGGAATCGCCCATTTTCGCCGACATTTGCGATCGAGTAGCTGCAAAATTGGGCTTTTCGATATTACTTTTGACGCTCGAATTGAAAAAAGGACACAATTTCGCGTGGACTGCGCGATATATTGTAAATTAAATGCGTCAATTTTGAAAAAAAAATCACGTTTTTGCACCTCTTCGGGTGAAGGCGAACCTCGAGAAAATGTCACGTGACGTCTAGAAATTCCGACAAGCGGATCGATGAACGTCAAAAATTTACATTTTTTATCCGTTCCTGCCGACCTTATAAAAGCCGCCCGCTCTCATGTCTTACGATAAGATCCCTCTAAATACCCTTCGCAAAGAGTTTTGAGCAAAAAAACGGCCTTAAAAACAATTTTCGATCCAAAAAATCGATTTTTGTCGACCCGTGTTTTGCTGCTATTACCACAGTAACGTCAAACCCGAAACGCCCCCTGCCGGACATTCGTAACAACAGTAACAGATAGCAGATAACCTAAAATGTATCCTAAAGTGTCCATATTGCGAATGTGGACAGGTGGGAAGCCTTAACCACATATTTCTAGAATGCCCAATAACTAAAATCGAAAATTTTGACTTATACACAGAGCTAGTTAATAATACTAATCTGCAACTCAGGCTAACAATACTATTGTCATTATTTTGTCGTATGTAAACTAGGAGGAAAAATGGTTGTATTAAATCTGAAAATTTGATTGTACTGTTTTTGGTGGCGCCATCTAGCGTAAGTAATGTTTGAAAAAGTTCCAGTTACGAAAAATGTTGGTTCTAATCTTCTCTAGTGACAGCAGCGCCTAACTTTGTCCTAAAGTTGTTCTTAACAACATTACGACATAATCATAACAAAAAAGTTGGTATAGATGTTTCAAACCAAGGAGAGCACAGTTGTGTAAGCAACCAAAAATACGTGGGTCAATTATAAACCATACACTGGGTATAATTGGTTGCATATGTCGCTGTGCTCTACTTAGTTTAAAACTACTCTATATATGCTTCAATGTCGCGGTGGGTTGGTCTAAAGTGACTAGACATTTCTGAAGTGTTAGAAGGCGCATTCACATTGTCTACGCTGATGTTTAAGATAAATTTACAGCGAACAATGAATAGTGAAAGTCTTAATTGATTAAAAAATGCGATAGCCGTTACGAGCTGCGACGACGAGCCATACCATCAATCCGAAGACGTGTAGAATTTAATAAAACGAAATTAAAATCGTATTTGCCTCTTTGCACTTGTCGCAAACTTGATAGATTTAAATATAATGGCCGTCATCCTTGGGAAGATTGAGCTTCTCAGGACATTTATGTGTGTACGAATGCGAAGGCCATCTATCATACGTGCTCCATATAATATTCGCTTGCGTTGAACAAGTGTGGAGTGGCATGAGTGATCCACGGTGCACGGCCGGCCTTTTTTGCTTCGTATCAGATGGTTCTTTCGGCTCGTTTCGGATTATTGAAGCATGAACAGGAAATTGCGTTCTTATAGCCGCAGCATCGCCGGACCGTGGTCTATACTTGTAAATTACTTTGGAATAATGATCTGCACTTTTATTACTCCACTGCTGACGTCAGCAACTGTATGTTATACAACTGCGTATACAACCTATCCCAAATAAGACTTGAAATAAGACTATACGTTGTATAGGTAAAATTTGTATAGGATAAGGATAAACAATATGATTTGTATAAATTAGAAACATACCGTCAGACTGTACCTATACCGAGAACTGAACAAAAAAAATCAGCAACGTAATCCGTGTAGAGGTCTCCTAAGCTAATAAAGCAAATGACGAGGTACAACGAGTGTTCAGGATAAAGTCCATGTAGAAGATTATGTCCACCGGTGCGTTACAAACGCGCGCGTCCATTCACGATCCGTACCAGTTATTTTTACCGAAAGGTCCGTCATTAATATCCGAAATAGCCGTCGCGTATATGAGTTATTCATCGGAGTTATAACACGTGACCCACGGATATATATTGTGCATTGTGTTCGCCGGAATCATTTGTCTATAATAACGCGGGCTACGTTCTTTTGCTCGTAGCTCTATGTTCTTTTGCTCGTAGCTACGTTCAAATGTCACTCGAGTAGACCAACACGATCGCATATAATGAGGGCCTCAGTCAGCTAGCTGACATATCTCGCGACAGCGGGTGGCCGGACCACAACATCCGCATAATAATGGACGTGAACTGACTGGCTCGTGTACCACATTAGGCATCCACTGCCCAATTTGTACCATATTATTTTAAACTGATGAAGGCTTATGTGAAACTTCATCCACAAAAAATTGCCCAGGAACAAAATTTATTCGATACAACACGAATATCTTTGAGTGAAGAATATCACTTATTTCTATACCCGCAGAAAGATTATTTAGTTGGTTCAAGTAAAATACAAAATTCTATGAGTAACAATATGATTTTCTTGATGTTCCAAGTATTACGTTTTCTTATTTTAAGTATGAAGGAACTGCTTGAAACGAATAATTTTCAGCGATACGTACGTTTACTTTTGGGTCAAGAAACCATGAATAAAGTTCTCTCTGTGTAGGCAAACATCTATCTAGATTATTCTAGTTCTTGACTGTAGAGGTGGTAAAATATTAGGAAAGTGCGTATTCAAAACAAAAACAAAATATGGAGAATAACAATTTAGAAGACAGAGCATGTTTGATGGTTGATAATGCTGATATTGACATCGTTGCTAGTGGTCTATGCTCCACCCATTCATTACAGAAAACCAACATGGAACAGACATTGGGTTATGTGTAATATCTGTAATATTCGGTCTAATGAGCATGTACCGGTGCCGGACGTGTTGCTTACAAGAGCCCCAAGGGGGCATAGGCATGGAGGTCCATCAGTCAGGAGATGAACTTAGCACGAGCTTCGAGCGGCCGACTGGCTGACCAGCCCGGCCGGGCTCTGTCCAGCGCGCGGTCTGTAGTAGTAATTAAGGTAACACCTTTTCGGGTACAGCACGAGAAAAAAGGCGTGAACCGACAATCACGACACGATTAACGCGTGAATTATACACTTAACATTTTAATTTTGAGATATCAAACGTCAGCCCAGGGCTTATTACTATTATCACTGTTATTATTTGACCGTGGAATAGAAGAGAGTATTGTACCATAAGAATAACGTTATCTTGTTTAGAAAGTATAGTAATTAATATAAGGTACTACCAAGATTTATGTGCTTTTATACACAGAGGGAACAATTTATTCGATACAACACAAATATCTTTGAGTGAAGAAGATCACTTGTTTCTATATCCGCAGAAAGATCATTTGGTTGGTTCAAGTAAAATATAAAATTTTCAGGGTAAGAATATGATTTTCTTGATGTTCCAAGTATTCCGATTTCTTGTTTTAAGTATGAAGGAACTACTTGAAAGGAATTATGTCTGTTTTAAGCGATACGTACGTATACTTTTGGGTCAAGAAACTGTTTGCTCGTTGAAGCATGTATATTTTTCACCCAACAAAATATTGTTGTTGTAAAACGAACGTCTTACTCTTTATATATGTAGAAGAATAACATTTTCTTAGTTGAGCAAAATATTCTCAACATAAAAATACTAAACTCTTAAACCTGAAGAACAACAAGCCATTGAAATAACTACATATATTGAAATTCTTATTACAATAAAATATTATTTGGATAGCAAAAATATCCTCTTTATGCTCCACTATATACGCAAGAACATTTTTTCTTGATATTCAAGAACAGAGTTCTCTCTGTGTAGGCTATTCCACTACAATCCTGGTGTCCTCATAATCCTTGTAAGTCACCCACGATGTAAAACACTTATGCATAGATGTAAACAAACAATATACGAACACTCAGTGTCGTCGAACTTATATAGCGGTGATATGTGGCAAAAGACGCGAGAAACTGTTATCGCCATCTGTAAAGTAATTGCACAACTTTCTATGTATCTCTCAGAGTAAGAATCTTCAGTCAAGAAACTGTCTTTTCGTTGAAGCATATATATTTTTCGTCCACCGAAATATTTTTTTTGTTGTAAGACAAAACGTCTTAAATCGTATGAATAACTAACCCTCGAAACAACTATATTGAAATTATTAGAATAAAATATTATTTGGATAGAAAAAATCTTCTTCATGATACACTATATACGCAAGAATATTTTTTCTTGATATCCAAGAATAAAGTTCTCTCTCTGTAGGCTATTCCACTACAATCCTGGTTTTCCTCATAATCCTTGTAAGTCACCCACGAAATAAAACACTTATGCATAGATGTAAACAAACAATATACGAACACTCAGTGTCGTCGAACTTATATAGCGGTGATATGTGGCAAAAGACGCGAGAAACTGTTATCGCCATCTGTAGAGTAATAGCACAACTTTCTATGTATCTCTCAGAGTAAGAATGTTCAGTCAAGAAACTGTCTTTTCGTTGAAGCATATATATTTTTCGTCCACCGAAATATTTTTGTTGTTGTAAGACAAAACGTCTTAAATCGTATGAATAACTAACCCTCGAAACAACTATATTGAAATTATTAGAATAAAATATTATTTGGATAGAAAAAATCTTCTTCATGCTAGACTATATACGCAAGAATAATTTTTCTTGATATCCAAGAATAAAGTTCTCTCTCTGTAGGCTATTGCACTCCAATCCTGGTTTTCCTCATATTCCTTGTAAGTCACCCAGGAAATAAAACACTTATGCATAGATGTAAACAAACAATATACGAACACTCAGTGTCGTCGAACTTATATAGCGGTGATATGTGGCAAAAGACGCGAGAAACTGTTATCGCCATCTGTAAAGTAATAGCACAACTTTCTATGTATCTCTCAAAGTAAGAATCTTCAGTCAAGAAACTGTCTTTTCGTTGAAGCATATATATTTTTCGTCCACCGAAATATTTTTGTTGTTGTAAGACAAAACGTCTTAAATCGTATGAATAACTAACCCTCGAAACAACTATATTGAAATTATTAGAATAAAATATTATTTGGATAGAAAAAATCTTCTTCATGCTACACTATATACGCAAGAATAATTTTTCTTGATATCCAAGAATAAAGTTCTCTCTCTGTAGGCTATTCCACTACAATCCTGGTTTTCCTCATAATCCTTGTAAGTCACCCACGAAATAAAACACTTATGCATAGATGTAAACAAACAATATACGAACACTCAGTGTCGTCGAACTTATATAGCGGTGATATGTGGCAAAAGACGCGAGAAACTGTTATCGCCATCTGTAAAGTAATTGCACAACTTTCTATGTATCTCTCAGAGTAAGAATCTTCAGTCAAGAAACAGAAACAGTCAACAGTCAAGAAAAGTCTTTTCGTTGAAGCATATATATATTTTTCGTCCACCGAAATATTTTTGTTGTTGTAAGACAAAACGTCTTAAATCGTATGAATAACTAACCCTCGAAACAACTATATTGAAATTATTAGAATAAAATATTATTTGGATAGAAAAAATCTTCTTTATGCTACACTATATACGCAAGAATAATTTTTCTTGATATCCAAGAATAGAGTTCCCTCTGTATACTGCTACTTTTATTTGTTAAAAGTACAAGCCTTGCCTCACATGAGATCAGTACCATGGTGGTAGATTGCGGAGGAAGAAAACCAAGGTGTATGCAAATATTAAGTAAACAAGGGTCTTGGGCGCGGAGCGGTCCCGGTTAATTATAAAACAAACGAATATCCACTTAGCGGTCGCGGATAACGTGTAAAGTATAATTTACTGACCTAATCAGAAAAAGCAAGCTCTCAGATCCACACCACTACCCTCCAGTCTTACCCCTACCCGTCAATTTTACATCCCTCTGGTACCTACTGTTGGTACACCGCGATCTCTTAACGAGCTTACCAAGCATTTATCCCTCTAAATAAGGATATACGGATAATTTTACTAACCGTTCGGTGTTTAAACATGGTAAACTTAACAGAAAATCAATGAATGCATAAATATTAACCTGACCTATACCAACTTGTATCGGAGGCGAAGTAGGGTGGCAGATTTAAATGCTTTAGAAAGTAAATTTGATTTAACTAACTCAAAATACAGATGATTTGTTTGAAATGTTTTATTTGATGTACCGAATAAAAAGTACTGTTCGGTTTTTGTGTCTGGGAAAGCTACAACAGGTCAGTTAGGTTCTTGAATCCGGTGTACAGTGTTCTTCTGTGTTTCTCATGGTTAGTCGTTCGGCGTTCGGCGGCGGCGTTACTCTGCGAGATCAAATCGAACTATATTAATGAGTAATGATGCACGACTGCATCGGGCACACACAATCATTAGTAACAAATAGCAATAATAATGGCGGCAATGATATATGTCGGGCGGCGATCGTAATCACATCAGTTCGTGCCGGCGAAGCTCTGAGCTCGGACCGTGGACTTCTTATCTTGGATTGTAAGTCGCGGAAACCGAGCCGCTCTCGATCCTCTTTTACCCGAACCACTGCAATAAACCACGCGGTCGAAAAGGAAGCATCGAACACGATCTGTTAAATACGAAATTGGTACGAGATGACCGTTTCTAGATCACATTTCAAACGCGCGGAGATATACCCCACCATCGGGGAGGGGTTGTTCGGACAATTTGATCGAAGAGATTTCTAATCACTGACTTTTTGCATTGTCTTACTTGTTACTTTCTTGTCGGAAATGCAAGAAAACACAAACGATAAAAACATAGTATTAATAACTATAATAACTATGATAACTATACAGGGTGTAACAGGTTTCAGTGCGCAAATTTTGAGTGGCTAGTTGCTAACAAAGTTCCTATATCAATTTTTTCAATTCTTCTTAATAACTGAAATTTTTTATCGAAGGTTAAAGTTACACATTTCGCATTAAAATATTTCCTAAAATGACGTTTTGTACTGATAACACTAGTCAACAGTCAAAATGTACATTGGATGCGACTATTTTTTTTATATATACTAAGGCCCTCTAAACTCAAAAATCGCATAAAAATTTTTTTTAATGGATACGTTTTCGAGTTACAATTTTTTTTCTTTTTTTTTGTTTTTTTTTTGCGGAGGTAGTTCGACTATTTGGAGCATATCTCGAGTTAGGAACGTCTAATCTGGTCGCCCGGCACATAAAATTGAAGATAATTGTATCACCAACAATTGTCACTCATATAGTTTTTCAATCGCTTCAGTAGTTTTAGCGAAATAGGCCACGATATTATAAAAATTTGGCCAAAATGAAAATGAAACATTTACTCTATCACCTGTGAAAAGTAGAAATCGTGGAAATATAGTTAGTTTAATATTTTTTGCGTAGAGTTTGAACTTTTACAAAGAGAACAAGGTATTTACGATTAAAATCTATGCAAAAATAGCGAAGTTATGGTCATTTAAGATTGATAGGTACCAAACTACCAAAATTCTACTTTTTCTCTGTTTACAAGTTTAATTCATTGTGCTTAGTTTTAATGTGATGTTTTCAATATAAAGGAGATTAGCAGTGAGTTTGATTGCTGCTTCGCCTTATATTCTTGTCGAAATCTGTTTTTCTTATGAGGAACCAGATATAGTTGCCCATCATTTTTTCAATCCAAAATCCCTGGTAGCGCCGCTCAATAGTCTTCATTTTCTAGTGAAACCTCTCACCATGCTCGTCACTGACATCACCAAGATTTTCAGGATGAAATCTTCTCGACTGCTAGCTCCAGGTGTATACCGTATCCCATGTGCTTGTGGCCGTGTCTACATTGATGAGATAAAGCGCTCTGTCAGCGTTGGGGTTTCAGAACATGAACGTTGTACAAGGCTGCGCCAGATCACCAGTTCAGCGCTTGCTGAGCACAGACACAACAATTCTTCTCGACCAAACAAAAATCATCTCCCGGGAATCACGTTATTATCCTCGTAGAATCCGCGAAGCGATCGAAATCTTTAAAGATCCCTCCAATCTCAATCGAGATGACGGTTGGCATTTGCATCATAGCTGGAAACCACTTTTACGACCACCACAGCCAATCACAGCTACCCCAAACCGCCCTCCCAACCAATAGTTGTTTGACTACCTGCGCAGGCACCTGCGCCAGGTACATATAACGTCGATCGAAACACGTACTGACATATCTGAATATCATTTTTTGGTGAGATATGCCACTACGTGTTTTGAGCGACGATAAATACCCTCACCCTTCCACACACGTTCATTCTCTCCGTCCTGAAGATGCCTCTTGCAACAGAGTGCGAAACGTTGACTAAAAGATGCGCATCTTGGTGCGAATCACGTGACGTACTCGTCTTCTGGATGGATCCGACCTCTACCATGCATTTAAACTGCTATAAATGACGAAAAATACAAAATAGAGAA
This sequence comes from Aphodius granarius, assembly GCA_963971325.1. Classification (NCBI taxonomy): domain Eukaryota; kingdom Metazoa; phylum Arthropoda; class Insecta; order Coleoptera; family Scarabaeidae; genus Aphodius; species Aphodius granarius. Next base: position 8,146,057 of record OZ020227.1, on the reverse strand, counting down.
AAGGCCGAATTTTGGTAGTTTCGTACCCATTGGTCATAATTGATCATAACTTCGGTATTTTTTCATAGATTTTCATCGTAAATACCTTGTTCTCTTCGTAAAAGGGCAAACTCTACGTAAAAAATAAGAAACTGTGCATATTTTTACTATTTCTACCTTTCCCTGGCGGTTAAATGAATGTTCGATTTTCATTTATACTAAAAAAAATTCAAATTATGGTCAATTGCACTGAAACCACTGAAGCGATTGTAAAACAATATTAATAATATTTATTGGTGATTCAATTGTCTTTAATTTGATGTACCGAACGACAAGATTTGATGTTCCGAACTCGAGATATGCTCCAAATAGTCGAACTACCTCCAAAAAAATTAACAAAAAAAAAAGAAAAATTCATAACTCGAAAACGTATCCATTCAAAAAATTTTTAATGCGATTTTTGAGTTTAGCGGGCCATGGTATCTAAGAAAAAAATAGTGGCATCTAATGTAGATTTTTTTTTATTATTTTGTTGACTAGTGTAATAATTGATAAAGTGTATGTTCTGAGATGACATTATTCTTAGAGAACACTTTGTGGGTCAGTTATTTCCAATTATTAAAAACATATAATATTAATTACTATATGCGATATTAATTGTCAGGTGTTGCTGTTACATGTCTTTCTAGGTCCACAAATTTTTGAAATCGACAGTAATAAAACTAATTGATCGTATATTTTATCTACAACAAATATACAACATACTTCAATGACACTAAAATTGAAAATTCATATAAAAAGTTTTTTACTTATATATAAAAACATCCCTAAACATCATCATCCCTAAACGTTAAACATACAACACTTACACGCCCACTTTCAGCACTCCGGCTGGCGCCCCATCAATTTTTCAGCGCGCTGACAGCCGATACGTATCAAAGATCGTCGTGCTCCCCTGCCAATATGTCACAGTTGCGGGCACCGAATACGATCGACCCCAATTCTAATCATATTGACGCCCTGTGCCGCCGCATCCCCGGACGTGATTTATTCCAATTGTGCGACCACTTGGCTCCGATTTTATTTATTTATTCGGTAAAGTGACCGCGAGGGCGTGCCCGCTTCCCCACAACAGATTACGGGAATCAACTATAACGCGATAACAACCCCAATAACATAAGTTGTCTTTAACACGCCCCCCTAGATCTCTAGGGTAGGCCGTTTCCGATTTTATTACGTTATTTCTGCTGGTGGTTGTGGTAGTGATTTTGAGGGAACTATCATACAAGGGTGTTAAACATAGTAAGTTATTAATAGTGGAATCAAAAAATTGACCAACGCCAATAATAAATTTTATTGTATTGGAAATGTGTTTAGTTTTTTTTTTTTTTGTTTTAATTTGCAAGTGGCAAGTTGGAGAGACACGGTATATGGGAATTCGAATTGAACGGAGCGATAGATTAGCATTAAATCTTCGCAAAAGTCCATTACTGAATCGAGGGTGTCTCGCAACCCCTCCCGTACGGAGACTGGTAGGCAGTAAGCGTCCGTACTGAGACGTGGTCTTCGAAAAAGCTCATCAAATGGAAGAAAGCAATCGCCGACGATTCAGCGCGCGTAAAACTAAAAAGCTGCAATGAGTTGTCACGTTCGAATCGATAAATGAGAGCGCGGAAGCACCCCCATTGGACGGCAGTGCCTGATTAATATTCTCTTACCACGTACCATAGCCGAATATAACAAACTTTAACTCATTTTTTTTTAATTTGACTGTATCTTTGTCAACTCGAAGGTACTATAGAGTAGAGATGGGCTTATTAGTTCTTTTTAATGAACTAGTTCTTCCGGATTAGTTCACAAAAAGGAACTAGTTCAAAGAACTAGTTCTGAAGAACTACTTTGATCCTGAGACTAGCACGTTTATATCTCGTTCCAAACGAAATTAGGATCTAGTTTGGACAGAATCGATGTCTGCCTTCCTACTTTGTCTTTTTCTTGAAGAATCGTTATTTTGTTTTGAAAATAAATAATTATTTATAATTCTATTGATCGAAGAATCGTTGTCTTATTTTATTTAGGTATATTTCTTAAATATTTATTTAATAAGGCATAAAAGACATATTGCTGCACGTATTTTAGCCTTATTCATACTGCAATTTTAGGTGGAATTGGGGTATTATTTATAAATTATAGTATAACATATACTGGCGAAACTACTATTAACAGTGTAATCCATTATCCAATAGGAAAAAAAACTATACTCTAATTATATTTTTGACATCCGCCGTTAGGTAAAGAAACAACTGGCGGGCAGGGTGCTATGTCGCTCGTTTGATGTCGCCACAACTCGTTCACTGAATGGGATATGTTTCACCAAAGCAGGACTTTCGAACTAGATTTCATGTCCCTACAAGTCGTTCACTGAATGAGATATGCATAGAGATATGTTTTAGCAAAGCAGGTCTTTTGCGAACTAGTTCTTTTTATTTTAAAGAACTAGTTCTTTTGTTCTAAGCCGGGAGCCATTCTCTCGGACTAGTTCGTTCACGAACTACCCACCTCTACTATAGAGTACCACACGATTGTCAGACGAAAGACGCGAAGAAACGTTTGAAAAACCCCAAATTTCGAAATGAACACCCAATATAGTCAAACTTATATAGCTGTAATATGTGGCAAATGACGCGAGAAACTGTTAGCGCCATCTAGAAAGTAATTGCACAACTTTCTATGTATCTCTCAGAGTAAGAATCTTGATTTTTTTCGTTGAAGAATATATATTTTTCGTCCAACGAAATATTTTTGTTGTAAGAGGAACGTGTCTACCTTTTTGTTGAAGAATAACTTTTTCCTCGTCAGAGAAAAATATACTTAACATAAACATATTACATTCTTAAATCGTGAGAATAACTAACCGTTGAAACAACTATATTGACATTCTTATTAGAATAAAATATTATTTGGATAGAAAAAGAGCCTCTTCATGAGCCACTATATATACGGAAGAATAATTTTTCTTGATATCCAAGAATAGAGTTCTCTCTGTGTACACTTTTACCTTAAGTAAAAAAATCTATATTGCTATTATGAAATGATGGATATAAGGAATGGCCAGCGGCCTTGTGACACGCAAACATGTTATCTATTCAGTACAATGTTATGTAAATGATGCAATGAATTTTATCTGGCTTTTTCCTATCATTCCGATAGATATTATCTTCCCATTTCATGGATGATTCATGATTTATAAACAAATATATTGTTTTTAATTTATGTATTCTGAAAAATATCCAGATTATACGCAATTGTAGACTAAAGATATGTTTATCTGTACTATAATCATTCATAATTATGTAGGCATCTTGGTTTAAAATGGCCTAGTATAGCCACATTCTACCTTATAACAGCTGAGATCACGTATGAGATAAAGCGATGTTCTCTACGTACAGTATGTGATGGAATGCGCGACGGAAAATTATATACAGCGGAGCCAGCAGTAGTGGTAGGTTAGGTCTTTTGCAGGATTTTATCATACGAGATGCCGTATTCTCCGTCTGCCTCGCTGCTCAATTCTAATTAAATTACATGCAACTCCTTGTAATTATTGCTCTTTTGGCGCTCCATATACGAGTGTCTTCGTCGAGTAACTTTTTCAAACTTAATTACTAAGTCAACGTTCATAGCAATGTGTTATTAGAACATGATAATATCTCCAACTAACTTTTGTATTCGCAGATTCATAATATAATAATCAGTAAACATACAGGGTTTTCTTGTGTGTGGAATTAGAGTCACTGGCTCTTAACTAGAGCACGTTCACTTGCAAAAGGGTATAAAGAAAGCAAGTTATCGATTGAGATGGTAAATTAAGATACCCTACATATACGCAACATGCATGCGAAACGCACATATAGATTAGGCGTTCCGTAGGTTCGTGGATCCGCACGATTACACGAATTGGGTGTGTTGGAAATTACTGCATGCAAATGTCGGCGAGCCGTTCCGTTTATAGTTATTTTTGCGGTTGGTCGAAATTTATTTCTCGTCTGACTTTTTTACCCGTTCCTGTATTGTTGTAAGTCGTTGAGAGAGGGCACCCACACCGCAGCTATTGTGCCGCGGTATTGTCCATTGACTTAACCCATACACTGCACCCATCTTAGGCCCGCGGCTACTTTAGGCGCGCGCGCGCCTCTTTCTTCGGCCTTTTGTTTGCCGTAACATTTTCGAACCCGACCGACTACACCTATATATGCATTTTAATACTTTTTCGATGTGTACGTCCAAAGGATTATTGATTGTTTCTTTTCAGGTCAACAGATTTAGTATTAAAAATTAATAGGTTTCTGTGGGTAGGTATCTATCGAAATAACCTGTTGAATTCTGGATATTTTTTGCAGGATTGGTTAAGAGCTTAATAGCGGTGTTCCAAAGAGCCCGTGTCTGAGGGTTGTGGGTATTAAAACACAAACAGCCAGGAATATGTTCACATGGTCTTGCTCGTGGTGTCACGTACTGTCCGTGAACGTGACAGATCCCGTTCCATATTAGATTAGACGCCTCCGCAGTGTCCGTCTTCGACAGGACTCCGCAGGATGATTATGCAGGAACGAACAGACCGACAGTAGGGGACAGGAAAATTGAGGAATAATCAATTTTGGATTATTACGGTTGTGCAATTGCCATGTAACATCTTAGAGAACAACATTCTTGTTGCTCTTCTACTTTGCTTATTATAAAATTGAAGTTAAACCCGGACATGTACCTATGTGGTGGTTTTTTCAGGTTGGCGATCCTGTTAAACCGTTCAATTATTTAAATTTTAATGTCTTAACGGTGCGTTATGGCGTCCTCAAGAGAAGCACGGCCTCCCTCTCGTACTGGGCTCATAATCTGCAATTTGCGGCGATCGTTTTGCACGGAATTATTCAAATCGCTATCTGTTGAAAATCTGTTAAACGCGGTGTTGCAAAACTGACGATAATCATCTGCAGATGGGACGATATCGAGCTAGACTACTCATGTAATCATCACGAGGCGATTTTTGTACCAACACAGAAGAAAATAATGCGAAAACATAGCTATTTTAGCGTTACTTATATATGCTTTAGGTTATTTATAGTTACTTATATATACTTCATAATATTGGTTTAAAATTTAGACAATTTATCCAATTATTTCTTTCTGTGAATTGGACAATAATGGAATACCGCATTATGGATTTGTTGTCGTGTTCATGTCAGTAGTGGTTGCTAGAACTTCTGACCTTTCTGAGTGTCCTCTTTGTAAATTGATAAATTGCCGTGCATGGTTTTAATTATTACGGTTTCTTGCATTGGGTTAGGTATGGTTTCTAGAAAGGTCATTTGTTTTTTAATAGTGAGTAGATGATGGGGCGGTATTTATGGCATATTAGATTATTTTTATACTAGGTGAGTTGTTAGTGAGAACTGACCTTGGCAAATTTTGTCATTATGAAATATTACTTGTCTAAGGTCCTTAGGCTAAGGATCAGTCTTACTGTTTTTGTTACTTTTGTACTCCATAGTCTCGTATGAGTGCAAAAATTGACCTTCTTTAGAATGAATTTCTGATTTTACAGTCTCCGAGGTTAGGGCTAGTGTTTAGTTATACATAACTTAGGAAGAAAGTATTGTAATTGCCGGAAAAAACCGACATTTTGGGTTGAAATTTGGTATGAACATTTACAATTACCGAGGGACGAACTGGATTGTTTTTTGTGACAATCTGACAACCGGAAATGGCAAATGTTACATGCATCTTCTTTGGGATTTATCCGATTTTAATCAAATTGATAGCAGTTCACTCTCCCGTGACCCTAAATATGTATACAAATTTGTAGACCAGTGGGATGAATGGTTTAGAAGCTATAATCATTTATGAAAGCTGACAAAAGTTGACAGAATCCACAGCCTTTGTCGCTGTGTTGACATGACATGACATTAAATGTCATTACGACAAATGTCATTATCTCATAGAAACTGTCGTTAGGTAGGTGCCAGAGTGGGTATGGCTTCACAAAATTGAATAATTGTGTTTAGACACTTCATTGTGCAAAAGATATAATCGGAAAGTTTGGGTGATATATATATAAGTGTTTATAGAAGCATTTTGACAAGCGTTAGAGACACTGACAGAACACGAAATAGTAATTCTATCACCGACGTTAAGTCCAGAGGATCCAGAGTGGCTTTGGCCTCACGAAATTGACTCAGTAAAAGTGTTTAGACGCAAGATTTTCTTCTTTATTAACAGATTTTGAAATTTCCTTTTTTAAATGTACAGGCTGTAGCTTCGGTGATCTTGTAAAAAAATAGAAACAAGTCAGTACCAATTTATCAGCATTTATAAGCACGGATGCAATTGACATAATACACCTATTTTAATTGTAATTTTATTGGGTAATTGCTGCAAATCAATGAACATGTCAACCAGGTTACAAATATTACAAAATAGAGTTGAAGTTGGTGACAAGCGAACCATATAGAAATAATAGAAAGGCGACACTAATCATATTTGTTTCCCAGCTGTTTCTGAAAGTATCAATACTTTCTCATTTTAAGGAATAGGGATAGAGAGATGACACAATAGTCACAACTAACAACCGCCAAAAATTGTGTAGTTAATAAGTTTAATTGTGTTTCTCCATTGTTTAAAATTGGTTAATCTTGACCGCGTAAGTATGACCGAAATAAAATTCCTTACGGTGCATTTCTCATTGCATTTTTCGAGTCGTGAGCTAGTAGATCGTTTACATTTTCAGACGCCGAGTTGTTCGTAATATATCGCCTTGAAGACATGTAAATATAAACAGAACAACTTCAGGTGTGAACCGAAGATTTACGACGTGCAATAACATATTCAAACGTGCAAATTACTACAAGATTTATATCGCCGACCAGCGGTAAATGAGTGTTGAGAAGTCAATTTTCTCTTCTGACCGTTGCATATGCCTATAGCTTCAAGTTTGCAATTTTACTCAAAGGACTTTTACGCGGATCCTTTAAATTTGAGTTTTGAATTATTCTTCAGCTAGGTAGAAGATGTTATTAAAATAATATTATTGTTGCTGTGTTACGTCAGTACCTGAGGTCCGTTCAGCTATCACCGCAGCACGATGACCGTTGTTTATGTCGATCTCCATTCAATACAGTAATGCACGCAATTGATTTCACTGCGCCCTGCAGGCAGTTTCGGGCAAATGATTTAACGTTTTATTGTTCTGGGTTGGTATCGAAGAAAAACGTTTTCAACCGCTCGAAAATGGGAGGATGTTGCGACTTTATCGTATTCAATTTGGGTCATTGAAATTGAAATACTATACAGATAAGCAGCTAATTGTTCTGCTACGATTTCTTTGCATATCACGCGCCAAATTTCATAATCGATCTATGAACTCCAATGAACCCATTCTACATTTACCACTTAGCAGGTATACGATACATATCTCGCTCATGTTTGTACAAAATTTGTCCAAAAACAAACTTCGATGTACGAACTGAATTTAGCGGAAGACTGGAAGAGCCAAGGTTGATGGGGTAGGTGAAAAAAAAAACTGTGAAATAACTGGAACGTTTTCTCGCTTCGCTTAAGCAACCATTTCGCGTCACTGCGAATCGTTCGCGAACTCGAAACTATAATGACTACGTAATCGAAAAACCGTTGGTGCAAGATATAAAGATTTCTGTTAAAAGTTACTCTTCTGTTTCATTGTCTATGCGCGAATTCGCTCCTTTTTTTTCACTCCTGTCCCATCGAAGCCTATCACAGTTAACGTGAAGGGGCACTAACTCAAGCGGAATGCTCAAAATGTCCTAGTCGTAATTTCCAATGACTGACTGTGAGAGCTTTCATGTTGCTTGTGTACTAGAGTCATCTAAAACACCTAGATAATTTTTATATTAGTTATTTTTTGTGCAGGATTCCAATTTTTAGACATCTTAGAACCAAAAAATCTTACAAGGAATGCATGGAAACCATAAACGTGTAATGTATATAAAATATCTCGCTTCCGGTAGATTAAATCGCCCTTCCCCCGTGATCTTATTATACTTTTAATTGCACGCAAGTAACCCGGAGTCTTTAATCCTAATCTGCGATCTTCCGCTGCTACGGAGATAACTTAAATTGTGTATTATACATTCGTTAATACAGGGCACATTAGTGATGGTACATTAGAAATATTCGCCAAAGTATTGGGTGTAATGTAACGTGCCCAGAGTGGATACTAGGTAGCGCTGTAAGCCGCTTCTGCGACGGGGGTTAATTTCCTCATTTTGCGACCCAACCCCGCCGCCCCCCTCGCATCGAAACTTTGCGTTCTTCCGGTTGCTTCATTTATTACATTATCCGACCTTTTCAACGGATTCATTCAGGCAGTCTTTATCGAAGAAAAACTTATATTTGTGTTATCTCAAATCTAATGCACAAGAACCAAGCAAATAGCTTAAAAAGAAATTTCTTTCCTCGTGGTGCACACAGATCAAGTGGTATAAAGCAATCGAACGCCGTGAACGCATGACAGTGCAGACAAATGAGTACGATTTCTTCTCTGTTCGGTCTTCCGTCCACTTTGGTCGATTTGTTCTTGCTGCCTCGCTCGAATGAGGCTATACGTGTATTAACTGGACCACACATAGCTAGCTAGGGAACAACAATGCCTTCAGTTCCCATAGTCTCTGCGCATCATAGCTCGCCGACCCAGCGGGATCAGGCACGCACTCATTAGCGACGTCAAATATGTGTACTCGAGTAATACGATCTTCACTTCGAATCTATACCTTGAAATTTACCTATTGAGACAATTGATGTCATAAATAAATGCTGAAAGAAAAATCGCGATTCCTTTCACTTTTTTGAACGTAGATATATATATTGAACGTAGATATATACTAGAAATAAAAACTAAAAGCTAGATGACTGCTACCAAATAATTTATTGCGTAGTATTGGATGAATATACCAAACAATAATAAGAGTCGTCAATGGAAAAATGTCTGGTTGAATTGGATCGGTCACTGTCGATTTAATCTGTTCTTCTTTGAGAAGGTCCCGAAAAAGACTGTGCATCAATTAAATGATGCACAGTTTGTTGGTCGTCGACAATATCGTCGCATGGACAGTGGTTCTCGGTTGGATCCACGCTTGAGGGGAATAAAATCAAATTACCGGCCCATTAGAGGAGCCGTCAAGGTATGAATTTATTGTTGGCGTCGATTGTTCGACCATACCGTTCAGAAGAAACCAAGAAATCATTTATGCTCTGAATGACAGGTAAATATAGATGATAGAAAGTGTACAGAACGGTTGGTCGGCGCGGTGCACTGCCACCGTTAAAATCTTTTTTTTTACGCCGCGAGAAATCATATTCGCAACTGTAAAATGCCGATTTTCTATAGTTTTTTCCCACACCCGGAGACCTGGAAATGTAATCCAATTACTTTCTCTAAATAGACGCTTTTCACAATTATCACTTCTCCCATAAGTCAAAGAGGTTAAGTGTGTCAATTTATGACACTGGATGACACTGTAGGCACAAAAAAATCATTCAGAATGAAGACGTGGCCCGGAGGCGTTGGAGATGGGGCGGCACAGTTTCCGAAAATTCCGCGTAGAGATTCGCATAATGGCCTGATATCTCGAAATTGTTAATTACTGAACCGAAATCCGACGGCGGCGTCGGCGTCGTCGTCTTGATATTAAAATCGTAAAATATGCATTAATCTTGAACGGGGCAAAGTTTTATGAAGTCCATGTGATGATAAAATCGAGAATTAGGAACCGCGGGCGGGCGCGGGGGCAGCGCGGGTTACGTTAGGGCGGCAACGCAGCCGCGAACTGGTATAATAATAAAATTGTGCGTTGGGTCGCGAGAATGGAGAATGGGGGGATGTTTTTATGATTTTGGAGACGGCTTCCTCACACTCGACCCAATTCTTATATTTGATATTAATTATTGTTGGTAATAGTTACCAAGATATCAATTTGTAGTCACCACATACACAGAGAACTCTATTCTTGGATATCAAGAAAAAATATTGCGTATAAGTGTAGCATGAAGAGGATTATTTTCTATCCAAATAATATTTTATTCTAATATAATATTTTATTCTAATTTCAATATAGTTGTTTCAACGGTTAGTTATTCTTACGATTTAAGAATTTAATAGGTATGTTTATGTTAAGTATATTTTTCTCTGACGAAGAAAAACTTATTCTTCAATAAAAAAGAAGACGTTTGTCTTACAACAAAAACGTTTTGTTGGATGAAAAGTATATATGCTTCAACACAAAAACACTTTCTTGACCCAGGATCCTTACTCTGAGAGATATATAGAAAGTTGTGCAATTACTTTACAGATGGCGCTAACAGTTTCTCGCGTCATTTGCCACATATTCCCGCTATATAAGTTTGACGATATTTAGTGTTCGTATATTGTTTGTTTACATCTAGGCTTAAGTGTTTTATTTCATGGATCACTTACAGGAATTATGAGGAAAACCAGGATTGTAGTGGAATAACTTACACAGAGAGCACTCTGTCCTTGGATATCAAGAAAAATTGTTCTAAAAGAACAAAAATTGTTCTAAAAGAAAAAGTGTAGCACGAAGAGGATATTTTTGCTATCCAAATAATATTTTATTGTAATAAGAATTTCAATATATGTAGTTATTTCAACGGCTTCTTATTCTTACGGTTTAAGAGTTTAGTATGTTTATGTTAAGTATATTTTGCTCTGACGAAGAAAATGTTATTCTTCTACATATAAAAAGAGTACGACGTTCGTTTTACATCAACAACAATATTTTGTTGGGTGAAATATATTCTATTCTTCAAAGAACAAACAGTTTCTTGACCCAAAACTATACGTACGTATCGCTTAAAACAGACGTAATTCCTTTCAAGCAGTTCCTTCATACTTAAAATAAGAAAACGTAATACTTGGAACATCAAGAAAATGATATTCTTACTCTAAGAATTTCGTATTTTACTTGAACCAACCAAATGATCTTTCTGCGGATATAGAAACAAGTGATATTCTTTACTCAAAAATATTTGTGTTGTATCGAATAAATTCTTCTCTCTGTGTATGAACAGCTAATCAATTTAAATTTAATAATTTAATAATTTCCAAAGAAATGAACATTGTGTCTCAAGAACTCTGCGTTCTTATTAAATAAAATCCTTACCATGGAATAAAATTGTTAGCCTCAAAAAAAATTAAATAATAATACCGTTCTCACATGTGTTGCTGATGCAAAACTTTGATCGGTTTGGTTGTCCATCCGATAAATAAATAAAACACGTCTAACAATACAACAGCATCGAAAGGGATAACGATTTTTGGGATAATCACTGGCGCGAGAATGTCGAAATTTAATATTTAACTGCGATTTATATTGAGCATTATCTCGAAAATAATGTACCGACGGGGTATCTCGCAGAGCGGGGCGCTTTTGGGTGGGACGGAGGGAAATACATTTTCCGTTTTCCACCGTCCTCCAGGTGGAAAGTAATTGCTGGCTTCTCTTTCTTAGAGAACTGCGGACGCCCTGCCAAGTAATTATTAATTTAGATAAGTTTTTCGCGTGGCGCCATCCAACTTCCCTTTAATTAATACATTTTAAATCCCAAGGAATTATCATTATACATACCTAATACAATACTGAGGCAGCCGGATGCAGCCAGCGAGATTTTTCGCTTCGTCAAATACCAAAAGGACCCTCAAAAGTCTGCAATCCTTGTTCCCCAGGGACTCCTCCAAAATTTCACAACCTAAAACAAACGAATTCGACACAATAACAAACTTGTACTTTTAACTATAAACGAACAATCTAGAACCCACATAATTTTTAGAACTCTGCCAATTAATTTATCAACGCTTCTTTTATACTACGTATAACTATTGTGAAAATACTGCCCTAGTTTTTAAATAACCATGTTATTAGTGGACTAGTAGCATCAATGTATAACGTACAATAATACAAGGGATAATTAACGGGTTAAGTAAATATTTAAGGGGAATGAAGAACGCGTTACAGAAGACATGAGACCGGCGTAACTGATAATTTTATTTTAATTGACCTCCTGAAACTTTAATACTTCGGCTACCGGTAATCATCGGTTACATCAGTAAACTAGGCGCGGTAAACAATATTAAGAAGTTGAAATTTGGGGGTTTTATATTGACGATATACCATATAATCTAAAAGCTATTATTCGTTATGACACTTTGTTCTTACTAATTTAATAGCAAAAATTATGTGACTTGCACAAAAAGCAGTTTTATAACAAATCAGTTATTACACAGAGAGAACTCTATTCTTGGATATCAAGAAAAATTATTCTTGCGTACATAGTGTAGCATGAAGAGGATTTTTTTCTGTCCAAATGATATTTTATTCTAATAAGAATTTCAATATAGTTGTTTCAAGGGTTAGTTATTCTTACGATTTGAGAATTAAGTATGTTTATGTTGAGTATATTTTTCTCTGACGAAGAAAAAGTTAGAAGAAGACGTTCGTCTTACAACAACAAAAATATTTCGTTGGACGAAAAATAGTTATGCTTCAACCAAAAAACTGTTCCTCGATCTAAGATTCGTACTCAGAGAGATACATAGAAAGTTGTGCAATTACTTTACAGATGGCGCTAACAGTTTCTCGCGTCTTTTGCCACATATCACCGCTATAAGTTCAACGATATTGAGTGTTTGTATATTGTTTGTTTACTTCTACACATCTATGTATAAGTATTTTAATTCATAGGTGCCTTACCAGGATTATGAGAAAAACCAGGATTGTAGTCGAATAGCCTACACAGAGAGAACTCTGTTCTTGGATATCAAGAAAAAAGTGTTGCATATAGTGTATATAGCGTATATAGTGTAGCATGAATAGGATAGTTTTGCTATCCAAATAATATTTTATTGTAATAAGAATTTCCAATATATGTAGTTATTTCAACGGCTACTTATTCTTCCGGCTTAAGAGTTTAGTATGTTTATGTTGAGTATATTTTGCTCTGACGAAGAAAATGTTATTCTTCTACATATAAAAAGAGTAAGACGTTCGTTTTACATCAACAACAATATTGTGTTGGGTGAAAAATATACATGCTTCAACGAACAAACAGTTTCTTGACCCAAAAGTATACGTACGTATCGCTTAAAACAGACGTAATTCCTTTAAAGTAGTTCCTTCATACTTAAAACAAGAAAACGTAATTCTTGGAACATCTAGAAAATCATATTCTTACTCTGAGAATTTTATATTTTCCTTGAACCAAGAAATCGTTTTGAGAACTATATGTATACGTAGTAATTGTTAGATATGAATTTAAGTCGTCGAAATATGTATTTTGACAATTAAAATTTGAGAAAGTATGCGAGAAATTATGAATTAACGGTTGTTTGGGTTTCAAACTTTTGTGATCGCATGCATTTGTCGTGTGATATACTGGAGACCTTATGAAAGGCACAAGTATTTATTGTACAGCACCTGCCCGGATCTGGTTCCGTAATCATCGGTTTTCCGTCTCACTGAGGTCGATCCACAATGCAAAAGACCTCCGCCACGGGCGGCCACCTACGATTAAGGAGCGTCCACACAATCAAAGAATCGTGGCATAGATTATGTAATAAATTATAACACAAATTAAGATCATTATCGCTTCCACGGTTAATATTTATTACCACCTCACATCCATCGACGCTGTGGTTGCAAATTGTCAAATTTTGATAAACGTCAGTTGCCACTGACATAACATTTTCTTATTCTATTACTTATGTTAGGTTTTCGTACAAACTGGCTTGGACAAAACTGAATAATAGTAAAGGCGCTTAGACACATTTGTCAACGATTTGTTCACCAACGACTTTTAGAAGATCAGGTCAGTGTAAACGCAACTTGAGAGCGAGACTCCATCCACGAGAACCGTGCGTCCTCTCAGGACAAAAGGCAGGCTAGGCAAGACAAAAAGCGGTCGTGATCGATTCACGCGTGCATGTTGGCAAGTTCGAATTAGTCCTGAGCTGATCGGTCGACCGTTCGAGCTGATCGACGTGAAAGTCCGCTCTACACGCACTCATTATCACATACACCCCGTTTCCTGTAACACCAATTATTTACACTTGAACGTGAAGAACAGAATTTAAAGGTCTCAAAATTCTACTAATACAAGTGTTTAGAACAAAGAACCAGAAAAAGTTTAACAAATTATGTGTTGTTGTATTATAAGGGTGAAATATACGGAACTTTGGGGATGAGTGGTCAATTGCCGACGTTAATCGGTGGGCTAATAAAGGGCAAAGTTCGCCACACATAACAGTCAAAATTGGCGAAGTTGAAACATAAACCGAACTTCAGCGAGTGCCGTTAAAACTTGTAAACACTTCGGTGTAGATCTTCGATGCGTGAAGGGTTGACGATTAGCTGACATTTCTACTCGTGTCCCGGGCTTACGAGTGTTACGTAAATGTTTATTCTGCACCGTGTCACATAATTTGGCGCATCTTAGCATACGACATGAGTAACTAAGTTATTACTTTCCGACTGTAGGTACTCTAGGATGAAATAAAAACATACAAATGTGTTTCAATGTTTGACATTTTGTACTTTGTTCATATTAAAAAAAAAACCTATTTTTCAAGTTCCTACATTATTTACACTAGTAAAGTGGTGTAATAAGCAAAATGATCTGTAATTTACGTACACAATTATACTTAATTTTAATTCCTGATAAATAATGTACCACGATAAATTGACGATCATGTAATAAAAGCAATAATTTACCTATGATGTCCACTGATAAATATTGAATGCAGTCTCATTTCTATAAACGTCAAGCATATTTAGCCGAATTTAAATAGAACCGGGTATATAGGCTAGTTTTGGTCGGCAGCAAATAGGTTGGGTAATATGCGAGAGCAAGTGTAGGGGGAAGTCCGAGTGGGGGGATTAGCTGAATTTTGGAGTCAGTGCCACTAATCAGGGCTAATTTAAACCGTCCACTAATCCTTGAGCCTACATAAATGTTAGCGTAATTAAATGACTGTATTCAATGTACCGAGTACTTCGGAAGGATTGTATCAATGAAAAACAATGCCGAAGCAATGCGCTGTTCACTCGCATATAATTGATTTAAACAAATTTACGATATTCAAACAAATTTAGGTATGCAATGTTGCAGGTACCCTGAAATCGGATAAGGAATTTTCAAATTGTAGGTTGTTTAATGGTAGTCGTGTATAAATTGTCTTTTTTCGCTTAAGAAACGTGTCATTAACATTTTCCGGCGATGCTGTGGTATAAACATTGGTTAATAATGATTGGGAGTACCGAGCAACGTTGGGTAATCAAAGATCGAGTCAGGTTTTATGCAAATATCCAAAGCAAATTAAATACACGACAGCGTAGCATGATTTGATCTGTTTTTGCCTAACTATCCGAAAATATTCGTCTTACTTGTGCAACTGTGTAACTCTCTGTATCCGAACCAGCAACAAAAATGTTTTACTAATAAGAAAAATTATCCTTTTTTACTCAAAAGTGACTTATATTTATGTGGTATGTCGACACTATGCTGTTTACTTTTATATTATTAAAGTAAATTGCCTTGTTTACTCACGAGCCGTAAATCTTAATATCTAACTATTATCAAACAATTACTTTTAACAAAAACTTACTTCACACAGCTCACGAAGCGTTGTAGAGCGAGCCTTTCCAACCTTTAGACGTTTTAACCGTTGTGGTAAGTACACTTAAAGTTACCTACTTTCATCGTAACCTTGCAAAAACTGTAACGTGTGCAATAAATTAGATAGAAATTTTAAACACGACAAAAAGAACAAAAAGGACTACAGAAAGAAAGCACCACAAGGATAATGGTTAACTAATGCACCAAACGGTTAATTGAAACGAAGATGACCAAATGGAACAAGAACCAAAAGGACGAAAGGGACGAGCGGGACGAAAAGGACGAAAGGTACGAAACGGACGAAAAAGACGAAAAGGGCGAAAAGGACGAGAATGACGAAAATGACGAAAAGGACGAAAATGGCGAAAAGGCTGACAAGGACGAAAAGGACGAAAAGGACGAAAAGGACGAAAAGGACGAAAAGGACGAAAAGGACGAAAAGGACGAAAAGGACGATAAGGACGATAAGGACGAAAAGGACGAAAAGGACGAAAAGGACGAAAAGGACGAAAAGGACGAAAAGGACGAAAAGGATAAAAAGGGTGAAAAGGACGTAAAGGAGAAAAAGGGCAAAAGAGGCAAAAGGACGAAAAGGACAAAAAGGGCGAAAAGGACGAAAAGGACGAAAAGGACGAAAAGGACTACTCTAGCCGTTCACGACGCGTTATAGAGCGGGTCGTTCCAATCTTTAGAAGAGTTAAGCGTTGTAGAGTATCTATACTTAAATATACCTATAATATAAAGTATACTTACATATACCGATACCTATTTTCATCGTAACCTTGCGAAAATTGAAACGTATGCAATAAATTAGTTATTATTCAGGTTCCCCCCTCATGAATTTAAGTAAGATTTGGGGTCGAGTAAGTCCAACCGTCCTCGTATGAATGGCTAATGCGTGTGCAGATGTGGAAGGCATTGTTCACCAGTAATGTATATTATTGATTCCGTATTCTCAACTAGATCTCGGGACCGTGCGTGTATGCTGTGCTATTAGTGTGGGCCCACCTCACCCCAATTTGCCCGTCTCTTGGCCACCGACTGCACCTAATTCCACCACGGTTCCATGTTAAGTTAGCATAATTTATATTTTAGTTTTAATTGTCAGAAATAATAAAAGCTTTCTTAAACTGGAGAGCCAAACAAGATGATGCTTGCTCAGAAAGATCACGCTTGCCTTAAAGAAATAAAACCGTACAGAGAGAACTCTATTCTTGGATATCAAGAAAAATTATTTTTGCGTATATAGTGTAGCACGAAGAGGATTTTTTTCTATCCAAATATTATTTTATTCTAATAAGAATTTCAATATAGTTGTTTCAACGGTTATTTATTCTTATGATTTAAGAATTTAGTATGTTTATGTGAAGTATATTTTTCTTTGATCAAGAAAAAGTTATTCTTCAATAAAAAAGTACATGTTCGTCTTACAACAACAAAAATATTTCGCTTGACGAAAAATATATATGCTTCAACGAAAAAACAGTTTCGTGACCCAAGATTCTTACTCTGAGAGATACATAAAACGTTGTGCAATTACTTTACAGATGGCGCTAACAGTTGCTCGCGTCTTTTGCCACATATCATCGCTATATAAATTCGACGATATTGAGTGTTCGTATATTGTTTTTTTACATCTATACATAAGTGTTTTATTTCATGGGTGACTTAAAAGGATTATGAGGAAAACCAGGATTGTAATGGAATAGCCTACACAGAAAGAACTCTGTTCTTAGATATAAAAAAAAGTGTTCTTGCGTATATAGTGTAGCATGAAGAGGATATTTTTGCTATCCAAATAAGATTTTATTGTAATAAGAATTTCAACATATGTAGTTATTTCAACGGCTAGTTATTCTTTCGGTTTAAGAGTTTAATATGTTTATGTTGAGTATATTTTGCTCTGAGGAAGAAAATGTTATTCTTCTACATATAAAAGGAATAAAACGTTCGTTTTACAACAACAACAATATTTTGTTGGGTGAAAAATATACATTCTTCAACGAACAAACAGTTTCTTGACCCAAAAGTATACGTACGTATCGCTTAAAACAGACGTAATTCCTTTCAACCAGTTGCTTCATACTAAAAACAAGAAAACGTAATACTTGGAACATCAAGAAAATCATATTCTTACTCTAAGAATTTCGTATTTTACTTGAACCAACCAACTGATCTTTCTGCGGATATAGAAACAAGTGATATTCTTCACTCAAAGATATTCGTGTTGTATCGAATAAAGTTTTCCCTCTGTGCGGGGATCCCGCAAGGTAAAGTCTTAGGGCCAGTTCCTTACCTACTCTATACTAGCGATCTTTAGAAGAGAAATGCGTGGCAACCTTTGCTAATGGCACAGCCCTTCTTATTGTCGGCGACAAGAGTGACGACGAATTGAAAAGAAAACGTCACCCTTGGTTATTTTCTGGGTTGGACAAAAAGAAAAGGATTAATCTTAACCAACTTAAATCAGTGATTTTACTAACCAAATTTGGAACTAAGCTCCGCTGGAAAGCCCATGTCAAGTAGAAAGATGTATTGGCTCTTTGGAAAAGAGTCCATCCAAAAAATCCTGTTGTACCAGCAAATACTGAAACCAGTATGTATGTATGGTGTTCAACTCAACGCAATATCGACAATACTGTCTATGTGGAACCTTGGTGGAGTTAAGCGTAGCAGAGGGACAAGCTAGATATAGTAGTTGTGTTGTTTCCTTACATTTACAAGGGTTTGCGTGGGTGGATGTTAGATTGTGGTTAACACGCACGTGCTACAGTGGACCTGGCTCACACTGGGCGCTCTGCGAACCCTCCAACCCGCCGAACCATCGTTCAATAATATCTAATACGTATGCCGGCGGTAATATCCCATGTATACCCGTACATGGGTAGGGATTGCTACGTAAGTTGAATATTCATTCAGTTTTCGCGTGTACGTATGTAAAACGAGGATTACGCTCGGATTATTGCCCGAACTTTCCCGCCCTCAAACTTTTCGATTCAATTTACCAGTATCATTCGTATTTACTTCGTATGTTGTTGTTCCCTACCCCTAGCTTCGTGTACGTTTTCTATTGCTAATTAATCGAAACAAATACAATTTTAATATTGTGTATTGAAACTTTTGAAAATGTTGATCAATATCTTTAACTTCATAAATTGTTCCTCGAAGCGTTTCAGGGAATAAGTTGTTTATAAAAGTTCTTTTAACGCCGTTTAAAGGTTTTTTCACATTCCTGAGCTCGCACATCACGGCCGCAACACGATGACCAAAGATAAAAATAATGAGGATAACATGTATAAATTTATAATTATAAGGACGGTGATCGCTTGCCAATAATGTATCGCTCATGGGTAAGTACGAGAGCACCTGAAAAACTAATAATCCAACGTCTATACAGAGTATCTAAAGAGGGGATCGGTAAATACTAGCGCTCGCGAATGGCGCAAAAATTGACGCCTTATCTAGGAGCGAAATAAAAGTTGTGCACAGCAGAGCGTGGTGGTTGCACTGCGTCCGCCTAAATGCCCACTTCGTTAGGCTGCTCGAATACATAGTAATAACGGCTTGCCGTTTAGATAGGTGTGATCCCCGGCCTATCTGATAACCGAGAAACGTCGACCTGGACGCATTTTAACAACGAAGCAACAACGTGACCAGCTCGTTTAACAACATTTTTCTTTTCGTGCCTTTACTTGACTCGTTCTCGTGTTTGCAGATGTTATGTGTTCTTATTATTTTAATAAGCACGCATAACTTTCAGGACACAAATATATCAACCTCATGGAAAGATACATACTTATTTATATATTATTGATATATTACTAAACAATGTGTATGCGTTTTTCGTATTGGTTAAGGAAGTCACGTGGCTGGGCATCCAGGAAGGCAATTATAAGGGATGCGGTGTTGGTCCGATCAATACGCACACCTAATCCAATTAATATATGCGAAATGTGGAACACAGCTGAACAATAAGTCGAACGGGGTTTGGTGTTGAGTGTACCTGTCGTCTTGCAAACTCGAGATGTCCGCCTCAGATGGCCCGTTGAGTGTACAGTGGGAGTGAGGGGGCCACGAAGACCGGCTAACATCACTCCGGCAGTATGGAAATCAGTGTATGCCGGACCTAGCATACCAGACGTGTTGTTAAAGGGAATATTACAATTCAACGGCAGATATCGGGTATCGCCCCGTGATAAGATAAGGGTGGGGTCCCTCCAAACGGAGGAACTGGTCAGACGCTGTGTCTCAATTATCCTCGAGCTTCCACCAGATACTAATGAGAAATTTTAAGGTGCAAAGGCAGCCATTGTTGCCTGGACAGCCCAAGATGTACCATCAAATAATGCCCCACCTAAAAGTGGACGTCTCTGCCATATAATGGAGCGTGATTCAGATCAAGGAATGTCTCCACTGACTACTAGAAGCATTGAAATTTTACCTTAAGAATATTAAGCATCATTTATGCGTGCATTAATTACCAGTTAATCTATATATCTTGCAAGTACCATATTTCTCAATGACGTTATTTACTCTGTTAATTACTAATGACAGCTACTATACACCCACATCCGCTGCAGAAACAGCGCAGTATTCTATCAGGTCCGATATTTGAAATATTTAAAACGTTAATTGGCACATGAAACTTCAGTAGCCGCTCGTACAATAACCTAGCCACCGGTGTAAGAAATAATTAGATGAATACTACTAATTACAGTAATTATTGTGGAGTCGTGATGACGAAGCATCTCGACCGGGGGCCGGTGACGGGTCGACCGGGTCGCGGGGAGGGTACGGCGGACATAACGGGTAAACCGGTGACATTAGCAAGCTAAGACAGTGGTTGGCAACCCTGCAATAGTAAGACATAGCGAGAGGATAGCGACACTCTCTACCGTCCGGCAAGACCCGTCCCCATAATTAATCATACATTGTAATTAGTTCCTATGAGGGACACCAGGGGGAGAGCCCTGGAACGACATCGTAGGCTGACTTGGTGACCTCGCCAGATATTCAAAACCAGAGCTCCTTTAACTTGCAGGTTTGAAGTCCCTCCATATACGATAGGACAATTGCTGAATACAGAATCATTGCTGGTTCTTTTATATCTTGATACAAGTGAGATTTAGGGAATACTGAATACCCATGGTACATACAAAATTTTATACCTTACCCATGTTTTTGTTAGTCAAAAATTATCAAATGTTTCTGACACTGACATACTTTTATATGTTAGTAAGACAAAAAGTAAATTATGTGTAACCATTTGTAACAGTTTAAGAAGCACTGCTTGGAGTGCGTGTGTCGGATGTGTTAAGAAATGGGATGGGGTTGCCTACTCGTGTCTTTGTATGTGTTAAGTTGGGACGCAGGAGTCTTTGTCCTTCGGACTGGGGTCTTCTTGCTTGGTTCTTGTCCGCTTGCTGTGAATAATAGACGACGTTGGAAGCCTCAAGTCACCCCACACCAGAGTGGGCCGAAGGGGCGGTTTAGCCGGTGTGTGTATGTGTGTGTGTGTCGTAGTAAAGCGGTTAGCGCGCAATCACGCACGCACTGCTCGCCAGAGGGCGCCAGTGTGTGCGTGCTCTCCGCAATCAGAATTACTATGACACGGGTTCAGTCCCTCGTAAAATTCGGCTTTCAACGGCTACAAGGAATTAATCAGAGATTTATAGCTGCTGCACATACGCACACGCGTACATCATCTATTCGCGTAATCAGAGAAAGCGACCTTATTGTTCAGGATATTCAAATAACCAAAATCTTTAGATGCTATGAATGTCATAACTTTTTTGTTTAATAAAACTTGCAAGTCCAGAGTAATGCAATACAGACAATAATTAACTAGCCTAGATGTTTAAGATGTAAAATGACTGACAAAATTACGCAATGGCTGTTATAAAAGTCGGACTGTGGATGGTTGGGCGTCTTCCTCTAAGACTAAAACCTATTGTCAGTGTATGCCCTCAGATGGAATGTTATTAGGCGTGTCGACCAGCGCAAATTGCATAACTAAAACGTAATTGCGCCATCCAGAGCGCGATGTCTCTATGATTGTGGTACACGGAGACGCACCAGCCAGCTCTGGTCACCGGCATGCACCCACACACTTAATACATCTTACACGGACAATGCAGCCACCTTCAAGCAAATTCATCCGCTCCAAATGGTCCTAACACTCTATCGCCATCCTCGTCCACGAGTTGCTAGCGTCACAATAGTTCAGCGTAAATTTACCGGTCCTTTACTTGATAATAGCGATCATTTCTCAGATATTATGCCGGTATGTAAATGACAAAAACTAATTCTTAACTTAGAAGAAAATTAGAAGAGAGAACTGCAGTGTAGCATATATCTATGACAAAATGAAGACATTCGAAGACATCAGGCGAGTAAGGATTGGAGAAGGGTACAAGCAATGGGGTCTTGCTTGTACAAATACAGGAGCATGAGGAACCTTGAAATTTGCATATCTTCGGTAAAAACAGCGCCTCCACGACGTCCGTGGGGTCGGTCAATGCGGCCCGAGGGTTGTTTTAGGGCCGGACGGGCCGACTGCCCTGGGGTGGGTCCATTAATCTTGCCTCATCTGCGACCGGGCTCCCGCATTGCATATTCACGTCCACACATCACGGATAGCCGGCCAAGACTTGTGTTCCAACCGCCCCCCGTCCCCTACCGGCGACGGCAACCCCCGAGACGCTCAACCCTCTCTTTATCTCGACCGTGTTTCTGCAGCTCCACGCTCCCCCGGATCCGTGCACACACGGACAGCTCAGGGTTAAGACATTTAGACGGTACAGGTCTCACCAACTAAGATGATTCATCAGTAATATATTTTAAGTGTCGGAAAAATTTAATGTCTCCCGAAATAATTTAGATATGTAACTGCTGCTTTTATATATGTAATCTACAATGTTTTTTGCATAATATTTGTAAAAATCAACAATGCATCTTGACTCGTAAAGAAGTTATTGGAGAAAAATACAAAAACAGCGATATATATCGTTATAAAACCATCATTATTTATAATAACTAATATATCAAATGAGCAGAAGTTTCAACAAACAATATCTGGGATGACCCTTGCCCTACCTTCCAACTGTCTGAACACTTGTGCAATTATACAATTTTGTAAAGCCACAGCCACAGCGGACCTTACATAACGTCAGTTTCTATGACATAATGATATTTGTCATACTGACATTTAATGTCATGTAATGTCAGTGGCACTAACGTTTGTCAAAATCTGGCAATAGTTAGTAGTTAGTAGTTCTTCACGCTGATTCGAATGGTGCCATTGGATTTTCTCTATCTTCAACGGTTCGAAAGTTATGACGTCTTATATACAAAATCCAAAGCTATGACGTTTTATATTCAAAATAGAAATGTTAACATAACTCGGAAACTATTACAGATAGAGCCTGGTTCTATGCAAATTTGCGTGTAGTTCTTCACGCTGATTCGAATGGTGCCATTGGATTTTCTCTATCTTCAACGGTTCGAAAGTTATGACGTCTTATATACAAAATCCAAAGCTATGACGTTTTATATTCAAAATAGAAATGTTAACATAACTCGGAAGCTATTACAGATAGAGCCTGGTTCTATGCAAATTTGCGTGTAGTTCTTCACGCTGATTCGAATGGTGCCATTGGATTTTCTCTATCTTCAACGGTTCAAAAGTTATGACGTCTTATATACAAAATCCAAAGCTATGACGTTTTATATTCAAAATAGAAATGTTAACATAACTCGGAAACTATTACAGATAGAGCCTGGTTCTATGCAAATTTGCGTGTAGTTCTTCACGCTGATTCGAATGGTGCCATTGGATTTTCCCTATCTTAAACGGTTCGAAAGTTATGACGTCTTATATACAAAATCGAATGTTATGACGTTTTATATTCAAAATAGATATGTTAACATAACTCGGAAACTATTACAGATAGAGCCTGGTTCTATGCAAATTTGCGTGTAGTTCTTCACGCTGATTCGAATGGTGCCATTGGATTTTCTCTATCTTCAACGGTTCGAAAGTTATGACGTCTTATATACAAAATCCAAAGCTATGACGTTTTATATTCAAAATAGAAATGTTAACATAACTCGGAAACCATTACAGATAGAGCCTGGTTCTATGCAAATTTGCGTGTAGTTCTTCACGCTGATTCGAATGGTGCCATTGGATTTTCTCTATCTTCAACGGTTCGAAAGTTATGACGTCTTATATACAAAATCCAAAGCTATGACGTTTTATATTCAAAATAGAAATGTTAACATAACTCGGAAACTATTACAGATAGAGCCTGGGTCTATGCAAATTTGCGTGTAGTTCTTCACGCTGATTCGAATGGTGCCATTGGATTTTCCCTGTCTTAAACGGTTCGAAAGTTATGACGTCTTATATACAAAATCGAATGTTATGACGTTTTATATTCAAAATAGAAATGTTAACATAACTCGGAAACTATTACAGATAGAGCCTGGATCTATGCAAATTTGCGTGTAGTCAGAGACGAAGGCTGTAGTCACTGGAGGATGAGTTTAGTCAAAACCGGATGAATCTCTCAGAAGACGCATTTAACATTTGCCTTTTCTGCTTGTTAGAATGTGGCCAACAACAATCTAGTTCGTCCCCTGGTAATTCAACACGCGTATACCAAATTTCAGCCCGAACCGTTGCACCGTTTGCGCGCTATCGTGTTTCAGACATACACACACGTACACACACACACACATACCTACATACATACATTTTCCAAAAGTCATCGCAATCAATACTATACTTTTCTTCTAGGGTACTAGTCGGAAAGTAAAAAAAAAATGGGTGTCGGAAAGTTCTGTAAAATATAAAATCATTCGAATGGGTTCTGGGTGTAGTTGGAACGTGTGTGTGTCCCTGAGTAGGGTCCTGTCCTGCTGCTCTCTGGCGCCTGTTACAACGGGAGGTTTGATAAGACCGACCTCACCGTGGTCGACTGGATCCTGGACTCGAAGATCTTAGCTACGAATTTGCATACAAGCTGCTGCTGAGTTAACCGGCCCCTGATGACAGCCCCCACACGGGACCACCACCCCCCTAACTTAAACCAAACATATCGATTGTATTCGCTTTACGAATTTCTCTTATAATTACGTTGAGATTTTTTAAATCATCGTCGACAACTCTAATGATAGCGAGTCTCCTTCTTTGATTGTTATGGTGCCAATACAGCTTGTGTTTCTTTGGTCAAGTAGATCAAAAAGATAATTTCTAAAATTATTATGTACAGTATTAGATCGAAATTTAAAGTTCAGTTGCACAAGATGCTGTAATTTTGTTTCTTAATACTTTATCCGTAAGTTGGCAATGTTCCGATAACAAACTTGAGAGAAAAAATGGGTCCTTGGAAGGTTGGACCCTAATCAAAAGCTGACGTTAGGGAGGCCTAAACCAGAAATTAGCATTTCTGGGTCCAGATCCTATATAATCCACGGAATCATTTAACATATTCTAAGATGTGTCCGAGAGTGTGCGAGAGAGACGGCGGTCGTTGATGCAATGGTCGGACAGACCGAGACGGAAGACAAAAGAGAATTCGAATGCGGATTGCGACGATTCCACCCCACCACTCCCGCCCCCCGGGGGCGGTTGTACATATTCAGCACGTTGGGCTCTGCAATCAATTCCTTATTCGGCACCAGTAGTCCTGGTCTTCCGGTCCCCCCAGAACGTGTATGTACTTCTCGTATATACGTATATGAATCTATTGATTAGAGCAGTAAGCAGCCACCCTTAGCATGTGGCCACCTTAACCCCGAACTACCCTCGGGTCTACGAAGGATCCCTGTAACGTACACCTTACCCTCTAACCCTATCCCGAAGGATGGGGTAGTATTACAACTTGGCTTTCCAATGACCTGAAACGAGAATTATGATCCCCGCTTTCTTACACATCGATCTCTACTACCTTGTCGTGTCATATCGCTATCTGCGGCACAGTTTACGGCGGAAAGGTGATTTTTATGTGCTGCTTCTAAACCCACATGTGCAATATAAGTAGCCCGTCGATCAATATACGGGTTTATGTTACTTACTTCAAATCACAACTTGATGCACAAAAGACACGAATGTCTCATCGTTCTTATATTATTGATGGTACGATCCTATGGTCTCTATCTTGAACGATTATTTTCGAATAACTTTAACCCTTTGATGTAGAAGAAAATCAAGGTAATCATTTGGGATCGCATTGAGAACGCACCCAGAAAAAAAAACACCGAACTACACCCCATAGTTGCATGTTGGTGTACGCTGCTTTGCTCCAATAATTGTTGTGTTGTTCGTTTAACGTGTTCAACTCTCCCATGGTACGAGGAGGGGAAAAGAGGGAAGGTACTGTGTGCATGTCTGTTACAGCAATACACCTTACAATTCAAACGCTCAAAGGTTAGATCGGAGATATCATTTTTGTTCTCGTTTTTTGAAGGGGTGGGTCGTTCCCTACCGTAATTAGTACGTTTTTGGCATTTTTATTGTCCCGTTATGCAGTTCTGCACCGAATAGAATGCTAATTTTGAGGTAAATTTATTCCCTCGTAGAACATCTTTCACTCAAATAAGTAAATAGGTTTAGATATTAGGAAATAGTGCTTAAAGCCTGAAACTCGATGCCACCTATTTGGTTTGGTAAGCTCGGAGCAGGTAGATAAAAGTTATGAACCCTATATTTTTTATCTTGACCAGCGTCAAGCTATACCCCTTGAGGTAGGGCAAGAACAGAAGGGTCGGTCGATGAACTGGACGCTAAATGAACTAGGAAAATATTGAAGCAAAGGCACAGGTACACAAAAATAGGTGACCGAATGGACTTTTTGTATCAAATACATGTTTTTTCTCTACCGTAGATACTCAAGTTAATGTAGAAATAGTATTGCTGTACTTGAATCATTGAAAAGGCCTCCACGTGTACTCAAAGCTGAAAGCACAAATAGTGAAACCTTTTGTGTAGTTAATTTTGATTGCGTAAAGTACCTACACCGTCCAGTGTGCAAGGGTCTAACTTCCTAGAGTTTGACTACAATTATTTGTTTCTCAGTTGCCTGAATGATGAACTGGACGCTAAATGAACTAGGAAAATAGTGAAGCAAAGATACAGGTACACAAAAATAGGTGACCGAATGGACTTTTTGTATCAAATACATGTTTTTTCTCGACCGTAGATACTCACGTTAATGTAGAAATAGTATTGCTGTACTTGAATCATTGAAAAGGCCTCCACGTGTACTCAAAACTGAAAGCACAAATAGTGAAACCTTTTGTGTTGTTAATTTTGATTGCGTAAAGTACCTACACCGTCCAGTGTGCAAGGGTCTAACTTCCTAGGGTTTGACTACAATTATTTGTTTCTCAGTTGCCTGAATGATGAACTGGACGCTAAATGCACTAGGAAAATATTGAAGCAAAGATACAGGTACACAAAAATAGGTGACCGAATGGACTTTTTGTATCAAATACATGTTTTTTCTCGACCGTAGATACTCAAGTTAATGTAGAAATAGTATTGCTGTACTTGAATCATTGAAAAGGCCTCCACGTGTACTCAAAACTGAAAGCACAAATAGTGAAACCTTTTGTGTAGTTAATTTTGATTGCGTAAAGTACCTACACCGTCCAGTGTGCAAGGGTCTAATTTCCTAGGGTTTGACTACAATTATTTGTTTCTCAGTTGCCTGAATGATGAACTGGACGCTAAATGAACTAGGAAAATATTGAAGCAAAGATACAGGTACACAAAAATAGGTGACCGAATGGATTTTTTGTATCAAATACATGTTTTTTCTCGACCGTAGATACTCAAGTTAATGTAGAAATAGTATTGCTGTACTTGAATCATTGAAAAGGCCTCCACGTGTACTCAAAGCTGAAAGCACAAATAGTGAAACCTTTTGTGTAGTTAATTTTGATTGCGTAAAGTACCTACACCGTCCAGTGTGCAAGGGTCTAACTTCCTAGGGTTTGACTACAATTATTTGTTTCTCAGTTGCCTGAATGATGAACTGGACGCTAAATGAACTAGGAAAATATTGAAGCAAAGATACAGGTACACAAAAATAGGTGACCGAATGGACTTCTTGTATCAAATACATGTTTTTTCTCGACCGTAGATACTCAAGTTAATGTAGAAATAGTATTGCTGTACTTGAATCATTGAAAAGGCCTCCACGTGTACTCAAAACTGAAAGCACAAATAGTGAAACCTTTTGTGTAGTTAATTTTGATTGCGTAAAGTACCTACACCGTCCAGTGTGCAAGGGTCTAACTTCCTAGAGTTTGACTACAATTATTTGTTTCTCAGTTGCCTGAATGATGAACTGGACGCTAAATGAACTAGGAAAATATTGAAGCAAAGATACAGGTACACAAAAATAGGTGACCGAATGGACTTTTTGTATCAAATACATGTTTTTTCTCGACCGTAGATACTCAAGTTAATGTAGAAATAGTATTGCTGTACTTGAATCATTGAAAAGGCCTCCACGTGTACTCAAAGCTGAAAGCACAAATAGTGAAACCTTTTGTATAGTTAATTTTGATTGCGTAAAGTACCTACACCGTCCAGTGTGCAAGGGTCTAACTTCCTAGGGTTTGACTACAATTTTTTGTTTTTCAGTTGCCTGAATGATGAACTGGACGCTAAATGAACTAGGAAAATATTGAAGCAAAGATACAGGTACACAAAAATAGGTGACCGAATGGACTTTTTGTATCAAATACATGTTTTTTCTCGACCGTAGATACTCAAGTTAATGTAGAAATAGTATTGCTGTACTTGAATCATTGAAAAGGCCTCCACGTGTACTCAAAGCTGAAAGCACAAATAGTGAAACCTTTTGTGTAGTTAATTTTGATTGCGTAAAGTACCTACACCGTCCAGTGTGCAAGGGTCTAACTTCCTAGGGTTTGACTACAATTATTTGTTTCTCAGTTGCCTGAATGATGAACTGGACGCTAAATGAACTAGGAAAATATTGAAGCAAAGATACAGGTACACAAAAATAGGTGACCGAATGGACTTTTTGTATCAAATACATGTTTTTTCTCGACCGTAGATACTCAAGTTAATGTAGAAATAGTATTGCTGTACTTGAATCATTGAAAAGGCCTCCACGTGTACTCAAAGCTGAAAGCACAAATAGTGAAACCTTTTGTGTAGTTAATTTTGATTGCGTAAAGTACCTACACCGTCCAGTGTGCAAGGGTCTAACTTCCTAGGGTTTGACTACAATTATTTGTTTCTCAGTTGCCTGAATGATGAACTGGACGCTAAATGAACTAGGAAAATATTGAAGCAAAGATACAGGTACACAAAAATAGGTGACCGAATGGACTTCTTGTATCAAATACATGTTTTTTCTCGACCGTAGATACTCAAGTTAATGTAGAAATAGTATTGCTGTACTTGAATCATTGAAAAGGCCTCCACGTGTACTCAAAGCTGAAAGCACAAATAGTGAAACCTTTGTGTAGTTAATTTTGATTGCGTAAAGTACCTACACCGTCCAGTGTACAAGGGTCTAACTTCCTAGGGTTTGACTACAATTATTTGTTTCTCAGTTGCCTGAATGATGAACTGGACGCTAAATGCACTAGGAAAATATTGAAGCAAAGATACAGGTACACAAAAATAGGTGACCGAATGGACTTTTTGTATCAAATACATGTTTTTTCTCGACCGTAGATACTCAAGTTAATGTAGAAATAGTATTGCTGTACTTGAATCATTGAAAAGGCCTCCACGTGTACTCAAAGCTGAAGGCACAAATAGTGAAACCTTTGTGTAGTTAATTTTGATTGCGTAAAGTACCTACACCGTCCAGTGTACAAGGGTCTAACTTCCTAGGGTTTGACTACAATTATTTGTTTCTCAGTTGCCTGAATGATAGTCCATAATATGTTTTGTTATTGATACAGGTAGTTACTTCTGTAACGTGCTGGAAATTCGAACTAAACTTTGTCCAAGTGTTATATTGTCTACGTAAGCTCTTGTAACAACATAACATAACTGAATAAAATCCACACATAATTTACTAATAACATTTTTAAGTTTATTGAAATTTGTTTATTGAATAAACAAATTTCACGTCATTTCTGACCTAACCGAAACCGGCAGTGATGCAAAACTGTTCATGGCACACCGCGCTCCAACGATCCGATTGTTTGAGTCTGTGAATAAAAACTTAATACAAATCGCAAACTAAAATTGTGTCTCTAATTCACAATTAATATCATGGTACATCATCGGTGCCAAACTTCGATAAACCGACTCACAGTTTACCTCAGTAAGCCATCCGTGCGGCGAACAAGCATAGCAAATCAGAACTGTCGTCGTTAGTCATTTAAATATTTGCGTTTTATTAATTTGATAACTGTAAAAGCAGGTCGCGCGGCCACGGTCCAATGCCTGAGATAATCGACGATCTGATGCATCAACTTTGTTGATTTGTTGTATTTAAAGTGTCGTTGGAATATAACGATCAATGAACTTCGAAGATTTAACGTTACTAAACAGTCTTGTTATGTCAAAGTAAGTTTTAGCAATATACTTGTTAAAAATACCGGAAATACCATACATCACCATTGCACAAGCAGTTGCTGTATTGGTAACTGAGAGCACGTATAATCATGCCTCCAATTGAAAGGTGGAAAGATTATCCTTAGCCTGAAGCTAGTCTACGTCCAATATTATGCCACAGAAAAGGTTTTGTCAATGGTTACTCTCTCCTTGTTTTTTTCTCTGTATAAAACAATTACCGACGTGCACACGTACAGTAAAGGTAAATAAACAGTCCACGTACTATACTTTGTCTGCGATAACCATCTAAAATGGTACGTATAATTTAATACAATGCTAGCCTGGAAATATGTTTGCGCTGTCTCTCATTTGTGGGCATCTCTCTCTCTGCCCGTTGAAGTCTCGGACCTCACACGTTCAGTATTGCCAAACTGACTCGAAATTAGCTATGTTAATATCTTCATTAATGACACAAATTTTATTAGAGCTCACGACCCAGGCACGAAAAAGTTAGAAGAAATTACCAGTTGTGCAAACCGAGCACGATCACGAAATTTCTGACCAATTTTTATTGGTAATTGTAACGACTTTCTTATTTTGCTCCTTGTGCAATAACGTATTGCACGGTGATCTTCACTGGCTATACATTTCACTCAAGAAAACAAACCCAAATGGTCACACTAGCCTGTTTTACTAGCGTGCTATTTGCGACTGGCTGGTAATAGAATTGTGTGACCACTCAGCGCTTGTTTAACTTTAACAGTAACCAGCATGAATGTTAACTCAGGAAATTATGTATTTTTGAAATGTGTTTTATAAATATTATGCGAGGTAATATTCTCCCAATATATAAAGAGGGCTTTAAGCGATACAGTTGTTAAAATAGTGATCACATCATGAATAGTCGCCGGCCGAAAGCTGCAACGTTGATTGGAATGCAAAATGTAGGGTGGTCACATTACGCTGTTTTAGTATTTGCTACTTGCTGTAGATTATTAGCCGCTGTTAACCAGCATAGTTTGAGGACTCAGCAGCCGCTATTTTTGTATGCTGGCTCAGAACAAATGTGGGTATTGTAGAAAATATCAACCATCGATTATAATAAATAATTTAAAACAACAATTAATTACTTTTGTTAAATGTATAACTAATAATATAAAATTATAAATATGTGATTTATAATTTTTATTTTAAATAATATATGTAGTCAAATATTTCTTCAAAAAAACAAAATTGAATAACCTGGATTATGCTTATTTATGCATTTTATGCATACAATGCAAACATTATGTAATATTTATAAGTTGCTGTGAAGTGTTGAGCTTTATTTGAAGTAGAAATGCATATACACTAATAATATATTTTGTAATATATATCGGATTTTAATTAGGTATATCTATTGTATATTAAATTGTATAATTATATATGTAACTGTATATTATATTTTAATTAATGAATTGGGCGGAAAACTGATTGAATTACTTTTGTGTGTGAAGTTAATAAAAGTTAATAAAACATTAAATATAAAGTAGAAACTAAATTACGAATGAAAGCGATGATTTATAATTTTTATTTTAAATAATATATGTAGTCAAATATTTCTTAAAAAGATCAAAATTGAATAACCTGGATTATGCTTATTTATGCATTTTATGCATACAATGCAAACATTATGTAATATTTATAAGTTGCTGTGAAGTGTTGAGCTTTATTTGAAGTAGAAATGCATATACACTAATAATATATTTTGTAATATATATATCGGATTTTAATTAGGTATATCTATTGTATATTAAATTGTATAATTATATATGTAACTGTATATTATATTTTAATTAATGAATTGGGCGGAAAACTGATTAAATTACTTTTGTGTGTGAAGTTAATAAAAGTTAATAAAACATTAAATATAAAGTAGAAACTAAATTACGGATGAAAGCGATGATTTATAATTTTTATTTTAAATAATATATGTAGTCAAATATTTCTTAAAAAAAATCAAAATTGAATAACCTGGATTATGCTTATTTATGCATTTTATGCATACAATGCAAACATTATGTAATATTTATAAGTTGCTGTGAAGTGTTGAGCTTTATTTGAAGTAGAAATGCATATACACTAATAATATATTTTGTAATATATATCGGATTTTAATTAGGTATATCTATTGTATATTAAATTGTATAATTATATATGTAACTGTATATTATATTTTAATTAATGAATTGGGCGGAAAACTGATTGAATTACTTTTGTGTGTGAAGTTAATAAAAGTTAATAAAACATTAAATATAAAGTAGAAACTAAATTACGGATGAAAGCGATGATTTATAATTTTTATTTTAAATAATATATTATGTAGTCAAATATTTCTTAAAAAAATCAAAATTGAATAACCTGGATTATGCTTATTTATGCATTTTATGCATACAATGCAAACATTATGTAATATTTATAAGTTGCTGTGAAGTGTTGAGCTTTATTTGAAGTAGAAATGCATATACACTAACAATATATTTTGTAATATATATCGGATTTTAATTAGGTATATCTATTGTATATTAAATTGAATAATTATATATGTAACAGTATATTATATTTTAATTAATGAATTGGGCGGAAAACTGATTGAATTACTTTTGTGTGTGAAGTTAATAAAAGTTAATAAAACATTAAATATAAAGTAGAAACTAAATTACGGATGAAAGCGATGATTTATAATTTTTATTTTAAATAATATATTATGTAGTCAAATATTTCTTCAAAAAATCAAAATTAAATAACCTGGATTATGCTTATTTATGCATTTTATGCATACAATGCAAACATTATGTAATATTTATAAGTTGCTGTGAAGTGTTGAGCTTTATTTGAAGTAGAAATGCATATACACTAATAATATATTTTGTAATATATATATATATATCGGATTTTAATTAGGTATATCTATTGTATATTAAATTGTACAATTATATATGTAACTGTATATTATATTTTAATTAATGAATTGGGCGAAAAACTGATTGAATTACTTTTCTGTGTGAAGTTAATAAAAGTTAATAAAAATACATTAAATATAAAGTAGAAACTAAATTACGGATGAAAGCAGTAACTTTTGAACAATTTGTTATTTAGAAATATACCGGGAAACAATTGAATTAATAATAATTGAAATTATGATTAAATTACTAATTAAAATAATTTCGTAAATAACTAATATTGTAGTAGAGCCATTGACTTTTCAACTAAATACTTACTACCAAAATATAGAATTTCTAATTTTATTGTCATCGTGGCCTTGCTTATGTTATTTACACTCGTGTACAGTGCTTTCAAAATTTATGCAGGTTCAAGGCAAGTAGTCAATAAAACTAACTGGCTGCTGTTACTACTAGCAGCACCAGCAACTAGCGGCTAATAAAACAGCCCAGTGTGGCCGTGGCAAAAGTGTTTTTAAAATGTGATGGCAATAGTATTTGAGCTGGAGTAGTGACATGGTCAGTTATTATTATTAAACAGCAGATAAACTCTTGGAGTTTTGTTATCTCAAACATAAAAAATCTGATGTTTGTAAAGCGTTTTGTAAAGGGTAGTTTAGAGCGTTTAATTTCTTAGTTTTGATGTTGTTTCGCATATTCTTGTGTTCTATTATCCATTTCTTTTGGTCGTTTTCGTTGCTGATGGGTGCAGTGCGATAAATCAGACGGAGGGCAACCAACGTGAGCCACTGCGTATCGGGGCGACTAGACCCGGCAGAGTTTCGCCGACTGCATGTTTATTAATTGTATTCACGCGAACCCAGCTTGGACTGAAATGGCCAAATTTAACGATGCGGTACCGTTACCGGCGCTTTCCTCGTTTAGTCTTTCTTTTTTATCTGTTTTTCTTCCCCAACCTACTTGCTAAGTTTGTTTGCGGTGCCTTATGGCCACAGCCGACCTACAACGGAAGCGGCAAACCCTTAACATCACCCTCTCTGTTGCACTTACGATATCTATCCAAAAGAATTTTATTCTATCGGTTTTAATAATAATTAAGAATAATTTTCATTCAGGAACCATTTTATTACAAAGATTAAGCTGTAGAATGTGAATAATAATACCAAATACAATTATAAAACAATCAAATAATCCGCCTCAAAGTATATGTGACATTCTGCCATTTTAAATAAAGCTCACAGCCCTAGAATTTCCTTCGTTTTTTGCCCGCGAGGGTTTATCCGTTACGTCCGTCGAGAAAAAAAAACCGGAGGATTTTAAAATGTACATTCTAACGGCGATTTGATCATTTCGGGTTTCAGTTTCCTAACGTACGGTTCAAATGTGAACGCATATTAATTACGTAAACGGTTCATAGCGGTTGCGGCAGGCCTCGAACCCTCTTCAATGCGCATTTTTACAAGCGGAAGACATACGGATACCGCACCATTTCAAACGCGTGCTGGATGGAGCGGTTCCAGGGATGTGGCCGACCGAGTTTCGATCAGTGTATGTTGGATAGACAAAGATTACTCGAACGGGGGGTCAGAGACGTACAACACCACTACAGGATAAAGGACGTGAGAGGATAAATGACCGAGAGATGCCCTTAAAATCGAAGCGTTACTACAATTAGAGTAATTCCGTTGATTATCCTTGTATGTAGGTATAAATATGTCTACATATTACATAGTTTATATATGTTCTTGATACATAAATAACTATTATGGTCACACTAGGCTGTTTTACTAGCGTGCTATTTGCTACTGGCTGCTAACAGCATAGTGTGACCACTCAGCAACGCTGTTTTACCAGTAGGCGAGTGAGCTTAGCAGCAGCCAGCCCATCAGCACTTGTTTAAGTTTTACAGCAACCAGCACGAATGTTACCTCAGGAAATTATGTATTTTTGAAATGTGTTTTATAAAGATTATGCGATGTAATATTCTCCCAATATACAAAGAGGGCTTTAAGCGATACAGTTATTAAAATACTGGCGATACAGTTGTTAAAATTATGCTGCAACGTTGATTGGAATGCATGGGGTGGTCACACTTACGATGTTTTAGTATTTGCTGCTTGCTATAGATTATTAGCCGCTGTTAACCAGCATAGTGTGACCACTCAGCAGCCGCTATTTTTGCATGCCGGCGAATGGTTTTGGCTGTTGCTTGTAAAGTTGAACATGTTGCACTTTGATTAGCCGCTATTTAGAGCTTGCGCTGCTGGTTCAGGATAAATGTGAGTATTGTAGAAAATACCAACCATCGATTATAATAAATAATTTAAAGCAACAATTCATTACTTTTGTTAAATGTATAACTAATAATATAACATTATAAATATGTATGTGATTTATAATTTTTATTTTGAATAATATATTCAAATATTTCTTCAAAATTGAATAACCTGGATTATGTAATATTTATAAATTGCTGTGACGTGTAGAGCTTTATTTGAAATAGAAATCCTTTGCAAAGTACAGAGGATTTTATATAAATTGTATAATTATATATTGTTTATTATATTTTAATTAATAATTGCTGTGACGTGTAGAGCTTTATTTGAAATAGAAATCCTTTCCAAAGTACAGAGGATTTTATATAAATTGTATAATTATATATTGTTTATTATATTTTAATTAATAATTGCTGTGGCGTGTAGAGCTTTATTTGAAATAGAAATCCTTTGCAAAGTACAGAGGATTTTATATAAATTGTATAATTATATATTGTATATTATATTTTAATTAATAATTGCTGTGACGTGTAGAGATTTATTTGAAATGGAAATCCTTTGCAAAGTACAGAGGATTTTATATAAATTGTATAATTATATATTGTTTATTATATTTTAATTAATAATTGCTGTGACGTGTAGAGCTTTATTTGAAATAGAAATCCTTTGCAAAGTACAGAGGATTTTATATAAATTGTATAATTATATATTGTTTATTATATTTTAATTAATAATTGCTGTGACGTGTAGAGCTTTATTTGAAATAGAAATCCTTTGCAAAGTACAGAGGATTTTATATAAATTGTATAATTATATATTGTTTATTATATTTTAATTAATAATTGCTGTGACGTGTAGAGCTTTATTTGAAATAGAAATCCTTTGCAAAGTACAGAGGATTTTATATAAATTGTATAATTATATATTGTATATTATATTTTAATTAATAAAGCGACAAAGAAAACTGGGAATTACTTTTGTGTTTGAAGTTAATATAAATAAAACATTAAATATAAAGTAGAAACTAAAATGCGGATGAAAGCAGTAACTTGTGAACAATTTGTTATTTAAAAATACACTGAGAAACAAATGAAGACCTGAAAGAGATTTTTTTAAAGAAAATATATAATTTAATTAATAATAATTGAGATAATGATTTAATTAATATTAAAATAATTTTGCAAATAACAAATTATAATAGTCATTCAGTTTCAAACTAAATACTTCTAAAATGTAGAATTTCTAAATTTATTGCCATCATGGCATTGCTTATGTTATTTACACTCGTGTATAGTGAATTCAAAATATCTGTAGCCAGGTTCAAGGCAGGCAGTCAATAAAACCCCACAAATTGGTATCAAATATGAAATATTTTTGGCTGCGACGCCTCCACCTGACAAAAGACAATACACTATCTCACAGTTGTATGTACCTACCTGGTGACATATAAAATGCACCAGAAATAGTTGACCTTGTAGTTTGAACTGAGGCTTGCTGGTAGTAGCCACCAGCGGCAGCAGTACTTTTGCTAGTAAACAGCGTAATGTGACCACAACATAGCCGCTGGCTGCTGTTGCTGCTAGCATCACTAGCAAGTACCGGCTAATAAAACAACCTAGTGTGACCGTGGCATAAGCCACTGACATGACATGAGATATAATATTCTATGGTTGACATTAGGTTGCGATCCATAGTGGTTGTGGCTTCACCAAATTGGATTATTGCAGAAGATACAGAGAAAACCCATTGCGACAAATGCTTTTTTAAATCATATTCATGACTGGCGAAACTTCTGGATGGTTCTGGATGGGACCTGTATAGGTACAAAGAATTGCCGAATAATTCAAATTTTGATGTAAAATTGCATAAAGATTGCACAGACAGACATATAATAGAAGCTACATCAAATATTGTTAATCATTGATCCGCGTGTTTGGAAATATCACAAACCGTTATAAATCGCATTATTGCCTAATTTTAATCATCGTTAAGGTGTATCAAATCGCGATATAGAAACTGAAACGCCTACCGACCACATTTCTAATTCCGTTCTTAGAATAAAACTTTTTGCTTAATTCTCCGACTGGAGCCAAACAGTCTGACTGCCAATGGGGATCAGGCTGTCATCGGTGTACCAACACTACCAAGAGCTCGTCCCAGGCACGCTTACTTCACGGTTACCGCCGAAGAATCTTAGTGGTCAGCTTGCTAAGGCTGTACCACGGCATAGGCGTGTCTTAAGTCATACCATCTCGCTGGTAAAGCACACCAAGGATAGGGGATCACTCTTTCTCCGGCCACAAGTGTTTGCGCATCTCAGTTAAGCGAGCAGGAGAGCTAAACCGCGTGCGCGCGCTTGCGGAAACTCCGTTACGGACTTTCGATACAAATCGACAATCGGAGAATACGTTTTATGGATTTTCTGCCCTTGTGATTGTTAAGTGATTGTTAAACAAACATATTGGTGACTGTGGCGCAGTTTTGTTATGTTATATGTACACTCCAACAAGTGACTATACGTTTTGAGAGTTTAGAATAAGGATTTCTAGAAAGAAAATTGTGGTATGTACCTTTTTATGTTGTTCGCTTTATTCATTATTATTTAAGACAAATCAAAATCAATATTAAAAGTGTCCTTTAAGGACGAATAGATGATACATACGACACAGAAACTGTCCCAAAACTCAACGTCTTCCTGTTAAGAGATGATGCAGGTCATGACTGATCAGAAAATCATAATATGCCTCAGTGAAAAGTTATTAGTTTTTGAGATATTGATATATTTTTCAAGAAAATTGAGGCTTTAAATGTGATAGTTGCGTGTAGTAGCTAGAATATTACATATTAATATGACTTTGCTTATTTCGACTGCACAAGTCACATATATCTGTCACATAACAAAATAACACTTTTGAATGAAGTCGACTTGGCAACTTTTATTGTTCTGGTGATTTTATCGTAATTTTTGTTCAGTTTTCGTGATTTTTGCGCAAAACGTAAATCACTATACTATTATAACTAAGGAGTTGTAGTTCGGAAAGGCAAGAATATTTGTGTGGGTGTTTTTGTATATAAACTTTACGATATATCTACTGTTATCTACTATATCTACGTTATTTAATATAATAGGAAACTAAAAAAATATAGAATAATATACAAAATATTCTGAAAATTGAAGAACAAAAGACTCGCTTATGAACCAAATAGAATTTTAACCCCTTTAGACCCTGTGTACAGTATATGTACTCTACATTAATTTACTAATAAGAATAGAGAAGCAAAATGAAGAAGAAATTGATATAATCAATATTAAAATTATACCAAGAAAGGAGCATTAACATAATGTTATTAACGAATCAGAAGAAGTGAATGAACACTAAACTTATTTATATAAAGTTATTTGGGTTATTATTTCTTATTCATTAAAATATTGAATAAAACTCGTGGTCTTTATGTTGGCTACCCGAATAATTTCATCTAATATTCTTTCTCCTTATCTCAACACTTTATTTAACAGGTTCAGGAAGACTTTCCTGTTCAGGATGACGTTAACTAGGGATATTTTACTTTAATAAACTTTGCAGCCAAAAATTAGACCCACAATTACTCCCAAAAATTAGAAACTGCTGAAGATTTAATAAAATGGAACAATAATCCAAATTAGCTAAACCAAAGTGTCAGATTTACGACTACTTGGACAGGAGATGTTACAGCAAGAACTTCTGCCAACAATATCTGCTTCATAGAAGAGATAAACATGTGAAAAACTACTACAAGTTCCACGACAGTGTCTTCCACCATGTCAATGCCTATCTGTTCAGAAAGACATACAAATGAGAGAAAAAAACCTTTTCAGGTTTTGACAACTTCAGTATATCATACCAAACTGTCACTTAAAACCTTAGGCGTTGCATAATGTTCATGTGCAATGCAATAAGCGACATTTATCGAGCATCAGTGATGTCAATAGTTTTTACTCAACGCCAGTACTAATAAAAATACGTGCTTAATTAAACTGAGACAAATTTGTAATAACTTGCAATATTTTGCTAATTGTCTGCTCACCTTAATCGAATAGGTGTTATTATAATTAATAATTATATATTTCATTTTGTTTCCAAATACAATTGTAATCATTTGCATTTAAAGTGATAATTTTCGACGAAATTACCACCCAATATAATGAGATACTATTTATGCAATACATCCCAATCCACTACAGAAACCTGCAATTACACATTACCAGTTGAGGCTAGCCTTGTTAAGACACTTATTAATTCCCTCCAGATTAATTAGTAACCTCCTACAGTCACACACTTGCCCCTTACAATAAAACCATTCTTCAGATTCACGACCTGTTTTTACTCGACTTTGCCGACAAGAAAATAATGCTGATGCGTTTCAATGACTGCATATTGCGATTTCCTTTGCAATTCTTTATTCCTGCGCCAGTTGGGAGCCTTCCTATGATTTATTAACATGTTAATAAGTTTCGGCCTGCCAGTGGTTGAAGTAAACGCACCAGAATCAACGTAATAACGTTATTACCGTGTTCTCGCGTACTTTTTTTACCGACGCTGCTCGCAAATCTTCATAAGCTATGTATGAACGCTTTTTATAAAGATCCTATCAGTTTATCGGTGCATAGTGCATACTACTAATTGCAGGTGTGTTCCTCTTCGTGGACTTGACAGATAAGAACTATGTAAAGTCAGTATATTTGCTTGAATGTTATTAGAAAGCATATGGGCATACGTGATCTCATTGTGTGTCTTTTTGGAATAACTTTGATGGTGTAGTACTTAACTCTCATTTAATTTTTACGCCTCGAGTGGTCACAATAACCGAAAACAAGATCTCAACGTGACTATAGGTGTATAAAGTTAACTGTAATATTCTATAATGATGGCAGCTTATGCGTCGTGCCTCTTTGATCGACACGAGTCTTAAAAGGGATTAGCTTTATTAACACAACGAATAGACCTTTTTGTTACAGTTCCTAGTATTTATTAGTCCGGTATTTTTTGTTCGTGTTATGGTAAATAATTTTGATTTTTAGGTGAACATCTGTTTGTTCGAGTATATTGTTTCTCCTATGTATCATAATAGTAGTTTTCATTAATTCAAGGGTTATTTATAACATCGTTATATATATCAGAGAAATGATAAATTTGCTCTCTTGATGGTTTTGATTAAGACGTAGGTACTCCTTCAGAAACGCGTATTGTTCAATTCGAATTAAAAAGCACGCTTTGTCTTGAGATATAATAGAATCTGGGAACTATAGCATGTGTGGTTGAAGAGCCGCGTCCCTTTTGTTCTATATACGACCATTGTATGAAAAAATCAATCGTAATAGCCATATTACATGCCTAATATGTCCACATACTTCAATTAAAACAGAAAACTGAGATGTAACGTCAGTAATCGGTGTGTATTATTAATTTGCGAATTGAAGTACGCCTTGTACAGGTGTGTGAGGCAAATTTATGAATTCAATGACGATAAGTGGTTAACAATGGTAATAACAACCTCAAAATTACACCTTTTTCATAATTCATAGATGTAGTGTAGTTTGAAAATTCAAGCGCGTTATTATTTTATTTTTATTTGTGAAAAATAATCTTTAATTTATTATCAAAAATTATGATTGAAAAGTGTAATAAATATATGACTTTGTAATAAAAATAACTTCGTACCAAAACATCGTCTTGAAATTTGGTATCTTAAGTATTTAGAATTACCAGAGGACGAACTGGGTTACTTAGGGTGACAATTTGACAATGTCAACATGTGTTTTCTTAGGAATTTATCCGATTTTGACCAAACTGATACCAGGTCATCCTCCTATGACTCTTATGACAATAAACATACCAATATTACCAATTTACAAACCAATGAGTTGAGTCTTTTAGGCGCTATAAGCGTTTACAGAAGCAGTTTGGCAGAACGCACAGCCTTCGTCGCTGTGGTGGCGAATTGGCAGATTTTGATAAACGTCAGTGACCACTGATATGACATGACATTGTGTTATCGTATCACTGACGTTAGGTTGGTGTCCAGAGTGGTTATGGCTTCACGAAATTGAATAATTGCAAGAGTGTTTAGACACCCCAATGTGTCAACGATTTAGTCCAAATGTCTTCTCAAAAATTGATGTGTTTTGCCATATTCAATAGCAAAAACCTTGAAAATGTTAAGATAAACTTTTTTTTTAAATTTTATGCCAAAATTACAAATATGTACACGAATACATAAACTGACAGAATAGACATACAAGAAAAATATGTTTCTAGATATTCAAAGTTAAAGTTTGATAAAAAACGTAAACACTTCATTATTTTAATCAAACCCCATCAAATTTGCATGTAAATTATTTGGAACATAACAAGAAGCGTTTATTACCTGTTGAACCTTGAAGTATTCTCACAAAGTGTAAGTTTAGTCTCGGAAAACATTGCAGCTCTGGGAATCTTTGAATCTGATCTAGACCATTTGATCCTCCCTCACTTATCTACAACAAATAAACGATACACTGCGTTGTTGAACGAATCACTAATGCCTTTCAAAATTACCTAATTCAAAAGGATCGAAGAAGACTCAACCGTCAGAAAGTCAACATTTTCAACCTCTCCTTAAAAATAAAATAAGAAATTATTAAAACTCCAATTATGAATATTGAAGACATACTTTTGTTACGCCAACCAAATGGATATACCTCTCCTCGTCAATCTAAAAAATAAATACTTACCTAGATTAAACAAATATTACCTACTGCAAACACTTACATCACCATCACTCTTCAGTCAGCTGTTATTGACGATATTCTCTCCCTACAGCAGTCTATTTTGAGAGTCGTCACAAAAACCGAAAACGCCACGGAAATAGAGATTAGTTAGATCCTACCTTATACAGTCTTCTTCGCATCCAACGCTGGATGTCATCTATGGGACCTACCTTGCACACGATGTCTTCATCCCAGCAACCTGCCTCTCCATCAGGACCCTTCTTCACGTCAACTGTCCACCTCCCTCGCACATACACTCCTGGCACTCAACACTGCACACGAAAAGTAATCTACTTTTGGAAAGTACAAGCCCCAAGGGCCATTTTACACCACCACACTACCACTTCACGAGAACATCACGGTCGTGGTCCACCTGCAACAATAATACGATCAAACTTAAACAACAATACGATCAAACATAAATAACAATACGATCAACAGCGAATGCAAAATAGCAAATTCAGATGCATACTGCATACAGACAACATATTTATTAAGGTTTATATAGTACCAGTTGCTCACCAAAATCTAATTATCAAGGAGGAAACGAGTACAGAATATGCTTTCTATATAGACGCAGTACTGAGTATTGTAGATATTTACTCGTATGCAAAACAGCGCACACAGAGAGAACTCTATTCTTGGATATCAAGAAAAATTATTCTTGCGTATATTGTGTAGCATGAAGAGGATTTTTTTTTATACAAATAATATTTTATTCTAATAAGAATTTCAATATACAGGGCTGTGCAAAACATCTGCAGCTGCAAGCACCAAGTAAGACAATGGCAATTTTTGCTGTGTTAAAAGGGGGCAATGAAATTGAATTCTATGTTTTATTAATCCTAAGTTATTGAGCTTAGTTGGTAACACCAAAAATAACATTATTTAGATATAACAAAATAATAAAACAAAATTCATAAGCTTTAACAACTCAACTTTTGCCTGTGCAAAACATTTGCAATTAAGAATAGACTTAATTTAGTAATTAATATTTTGTTGCATATTCTGTCTGTTTAATAACAATGACAGAAGTACACCTTCTGGATATAAAGGCAATTAACTTTGCAAATAAGTTTTAAGAATATCTCTTCACTGTTCTTCTATCTCCGCCATGAGATCTTCTATCTTCTTGAACATTTTATTTCCTGTTCTCCTTTTGACATTTCCCACAAGTTTTAAATGTGATTAAGATCCGGTGATTGCACTGGCCGCTGCAAAACGTCGCAAAACGTTGATGTTTTGCTGTCTAAGCCAATTTTTGACCAGTTTAGAAGTGTGTTTGGGGTCGTTGTCGTGTTGAAACCACCACCCACGTGGCATTTCCCATTCTGCATAGGGAAGCATAGTGTGTTGTAGGATATCTTAGTAGTCTTCAGCTCGCATTATGCTTTCAACACGACAAATTGTTAAGGCAATTTGTCATATTGAAAGCAAACCATGACGTTACCACCTCCGGGCTTTACTATTCCTTTGGTAAATTTTCCTTTGGTCTCTTCTTTCGGCCTCCTAATATACTGCTGTCCGTCAGATACACAAAGAATAAATTTCGACTCATTGGAAAATAAAATCGTTGTCCACTTCTGTAAGCTCCAATTCAAATGTGCTCTGGTAAAATTTAAACGAGCCTTTAGTTCTCTTTTTTGACATGTAAGGTTTTTTGGCTACCTCGTAGTTTTGCAGACCAGTCTATAGTGCTCTGCGTCTTATTGTTGAGGTATCAATATCCAGTTAAAGACTTCCTTTGATTTCTCGTGATGAGATCTGGAGGCTTTTCTTCATCATATTTATTATTTTTCTAAACTCTCTTTCAGTGGTTTTTTGAGGTCTGCCTCCTCTGTGGTTTATTTCAACATTTTGGTGTTTTATAATACGACAAATTGTGGACTGGTGTATGGAATATTTCAGTGAAATTTGTTTTTGAGACAGTCCATTCTCAAAATCGAACAGAATTCTTGATTTTAATTCAGAACAGTATTTGTTTCTTCGAATGTTTAAGTGACAAGTTAAAACGAGCTAACTTTAAACGTATGTTTATGTTAAGTATATTTTTCTCTGACGAAGAAAATGTTATTCTTCTATAAAAAAGTAGACGTTCGTCCTACAACAACAAAAATATTTCGTTGGACGAACAGTGTCTTGGCCCAAGATTCTTACTCTGAGAGATACATAGAAAGTTGCGCTATTACTTTATAGATGGCGATAACCGTTTCTCACGTCTTTTGCCACATATCACCGCTATATAACTTCGACGATATTGAGTGTTTGTATATTGTTTGTTTACATCTATGCTAAGTATTTTATTTCATGGGTGACTTACAAGGATTAAGAGAAAACCCTGGATTGTAGTGGAATAGCCTACACAGAAAGAACTCTATTCTTGGATATAAAAAGAAAGTTCTTGCGTATATAGTGTAGCATGAAGATGATATTTTCGCTGTCCACATAATATTTTATTGTAATAAGAATTTCAATATATATGTAGTTATTTCAACGGCTAGTTATTCTTCCGGTTTAAGAGTTTAGTATGTTTATGTAAGGTATATTTTGCTCTGACGAAGAAAAAGTTATTCTTCTATAAAAAAGTAGACGTTCGTCCTACAACAACAAAAATATTTCGTTGGACGAACAGTTTCTTGGCCCAAGATTCTTACT
The DNA here is from genome assembly GCA_963971325.1 of Aphodius granarius. Taxonomy (NCBI): domain Eukaryota; kingdom Metazoa; phylum Arthropoda; class Insecta; order Coleoptera; family Scarabaeidae; genus Aphodius; species Aphodius granarius. The sequence goes on along the minus strand of OZ020227.1, from coordinate 8,101,144 downwards.
CTGAGAGATACATAGAAAGTTGTGCTATTACTTTACAGATGGCGATAACCGTTTCTCACGTCTTTTGCCACATATCACCGCTATATAACTTCGACGATATTGAGTGTTTGTATATTGTTTGTTTACATCTATGCTAAGTATTTTATTTCATGGGTGACTTACAAGGATTATGAGAAAAACCTGGATTGTAGTGGAATAGCCTACACAGAAAGAACTCTATTCTTGGATATAAAAAAAAAGTTCTTGCGTATATAGTGTAGCATGAAGATGATATTTTCGCTGTCCACATGTAGTTATTTCAACGGCTAGTTATTCTTCCGGTTTAAGAGTTTAGTATGTTTATGTAGAGTATGCTTTGCTCTGACGAAGAAAATGTTATTCTTCTACATATAAAAAGAATAAGACGTTCGTTTTACATCAACAACAATATTTTGTTGGGTGAAAAATACACAAAACGGTTTCTTGACCCAAAAGTATACGTACGTATCGCTTAAAACAGACGTAATTCCTTTCAAGCAGTTCCTTCATACTTAAAACAAGAGAACGTAATAAGTGCTTGGAACATCAAGAAAATCATATTCTTACTCTGAGAATTTTATATTTTACTTGAACCAACCAAATGATCTTTCTGCGGATATAGAAACAAGTGATATTCTTCACTCAAAGATATTCCTGTTGTATGGAATAAATTTTTCCCTCTGTGCAGGAACAATCGCGTCGATTTTTGTTGTTTATCATTGTTATTGGGACACCTGTTCCTTATTAAGAGCTTTGGTACCGTCGTCGGCAACAAATTGAAATGTGTTAACACGTTGATGCCAGTTGACATTAATTGTGACTTAATACCCATCTACTAAGCCATCGAGATATCACAAGGAGTCACAATAGACCTGTTAGCGGTTAGTGGAGTCCACAATGTAAATACGTCTGGAGGAATGGTATGGTTCCTTTATTAATATAATCTTTTCTTAACCCTTAGCGAGGAATGTATGTGTGTGTGTGTTGTTAACAACCAACGGTGATTTTAATGGGCCCCAACTCTCAGCGTACGGATTTCTGAAGAAAAGACAACGCATATCGTGTTTTTTATGAATTTACGTAATTGAATGTAAAATTAGTTGTTTCGTTGATGAGGTAATGCGTAGAGACGATAAATAAAATTTTATGCGAGGTAATTAATTAGGATGAACCGAGAAGTCGACGGACAACGTTACCACATGCACAAGTAGCGCTCGAAGACAAAACGATTGTTAATTCCTCTAATATAATTAGCGGTAGCGCTGATATCTCCCGTAATCTCCACCATGGACGTGTGAATCCGAGGCATTAGCATAAAATAACACTGAATTATTTATGGAGCAGCCATAATTTAATGTGAGACGAGTTTACCACGGCATGTGTGAGCATTTTCATTACATCGGATGCAATTTGTTACGTTTAGTTCTTAGTGGGTTTTTAATTGCTTTACACAGCAACTATCTGCCGCCAGCATCTGCCGTGGAATCGTAAATAACTTTACGCACTAATGTTTACCGTAGAAAAAAAAACCAACACAGTAGTAATTGTCTTGCGTTTCATCTGTTGTTGTGTGTCAGAAATTCATTTCTGATAATAAGAAGAAATCAGTTTATCAAATTACTAATACACAATCATACCCAACTATAACTAATGATTAGTTTCAACATCACTTATGCCTTCAAGGTCGCTCTTGAGTTGGCAGCACAAAGATCGGACCATCGAAAAAAAGTAATATAGTAATTGAATAGGTTCTCGTTCGGGTTCCGCCTATTTTTAATGCGTCAGTTAGCCGACACCCGGAGCCTATTAAAGACGGTCCGTTCGCCGTCGACTTGAGTTGACGACGCACCGAACACATTCTCACCTGACGAGACCCACAAAGGATAAACCCGTAGCTGTAGCGGTGTGAAATTATCAACAGGTTGTTAGGGATGCTGATGGGCGTGGCCCGCGGCCACAAAACGCTACTTTGTGTTATTCAATCATCAAATTAATCCATTCAGAGTGTAACTCGGCAGCTCGAGCAGTCTGCTCCTCTACTACCACTTGAAGAATTTGTTACACAACTACGCTGGAGCACTGGAACAAAGTCATATGATAATTTTCATCTTAAGACGTTCCACAGGCGCGGGCGATAATGCCCCCTGTAATTGGCGAAAGCTGTTGGGGGATGTTAAGGCTTGGATTATTATTATATTATTATTATATAATATTCTATTGCTCTAGGAAGTGAAGGAAACAAAAGAAGTGGTGAAATGATGACGAACGCCTGTGTGGATATATGTGGTCGTTTTAAAGTCGTTCAGATCGGGAGATAGCGTCTACGCGGAGTGGAACAATTGCCGCGGAACGTGTTATTAAATAATAAAACGAGAAAATGAAAGGTGAAGCGTTGAGAGCGTATGTGCGAGTCGTGAGAGCCCGCGCTGACCGATCTAACAAAACGATGTGTAAAAATTCAAATTAGACCGAACGGGGCCACCGGAATCGGCAGTTTAGAGATTCTCACGCATGCCAAAATTACAGAGATAAGCACCACAAAACACACAGTCTGAAGACCAGATTGATTTAGCGGAAATGAACAATAATAAAGACGTTTCAGTTCTTTGTTTTGGTACGCCTCGGGAAATAAGTTCGTGTGTGACTATTTACAGCTGGTATGAGTGCTGTCATACATCATTTTACTTTCTCGAATATCAGCACATACTACTTACTATATATTTTACAGTATGATTTCATACGTTTGGATGCGATACGGGTAAGTGTCAGGCATTGGAAAACTTTGTAATACTTATTTCGAAGAAATAGGCAGTTTCTAGTAAAATAATGTACTTACTGTTGACTATGGATTTTTGCCGCAATTCATTTTATCATAATTACTAAAACTGGTTCATCTGATACCAAACTGCAACATGCTTAATAGATTGATAATAACTCACCGATATGACACATCATTGGTAAATGGATTATCACGCTACTGGAAGGAATCCGCGGCTCTCCCGATTGGCACCGGACGGTTACACATCCCTCGCGTATCATATAACAATATAGAAATACCCTCTTTAAACAGCGATAACGATACAGTGTAAGGTTAACTTACCCGGGGACTCCTGTCCCCAGACTTCAGTCCCAGTTCATGTCGTCTATTTCCTTGGACTCATAGGCAAGCTTGGTCATCTGCACACTTTATCTTATCACACCTAAAATACTCCAAATCAACCACAACCTGGATGGAACTTTACACACACAGTGAAGCAGAGCGGAATGCACTAGCCAGTGCCATTGCTACCATATACCGGTGCAAGTCATGGGGGAACCCGCATAATATCCTATTATGGCACCCAGGAAGATAGACAAGCCCAAGTCATATACGTCTGACTCCATATCTATGTTCTCCTCGACAAGCCCAAGTCATATGACTCCATGTCTCCACGACAAGCCCAAGTCGTATGACTCCATGTCTCCACGACAAGCCCAAGTCATATGACTCCATGTCATACTATTCTCGACAAGCCCAAGTCATATAACTCCATGTCTCCACGACAAGCCCAAGTTATATGACTCCATGTCTATACTATCCTCGACAAGCCCAAGCCATATAACTCCATGTCTCCACGACAAGCCCAAGTTATATAACTCCATGTCTATACTATCCTCGACAAGCCCAAGCCATATAACTCCATGTCGCCTCGACAAGCCCAAGTCATATGACTCCATGTCTCCACGACAAGCCCAAGTCATATGACTCCATGTCATACTATTCTCGACAAGCCCAAGTCATATAACTCCATATCTCCACGACAAGCCCAAGTTATATGACTCCATGTCTATGCTATCTTCGACAAGCCCAAGCCATATAACTCTATGTCGCCTCGACAAGCCCAAGTCATATGACTCCATGTCTCCACGACAAGCCCAAGTTATATGACTCTATGTCTATACTATCCTCGACAAGCCCAAGCCATATAACTCCATGTCGCCTCGACAAGCCCAAGTCATATGACTCCATGTCTCCACGACAAGCCCAAGTTATATGACTCCATGTCTATACTATCCTCGACAAGCCCAAGCCATATAACTCCATGTCGCCTCGACAAGCCCAAGTCATATGACTCCATGTCTCCACGACAAGCCCAAGTCATATGACTCCATGTCATACTATTCTCGACAAGCCCAAGTCATATAACTCCATGTCTCCACGTCAAGCCCAAGTTATATGACTCCATGTCTATATTATCCTCCACAAGCCCAAACCATATAACTCCATGTCTCCACGGCAAGCCCAAGTTATATGACTCCATGTCTATGTTATTCTAGAAGAACAACAATACTTTCCACACAACTATACCCCTAGAGCCACTTTACAATACTGCAGCAACAACACATTTCACACAACTAGACCCCTAGAGCCAGTCTATGGTACTGCCTGGCCTCTTTTTCTCGAGCCTCTAGGTTACTTTCCCTAGTGTTTACATTAACCCTCCGCACGCCTTATCTATCGTACCAGATAAACCCTGGCTAGCAAAATCCGCGTTGGTAAAATATCTGTGCAACATTACACATAATTTTTAGCTCTTAATGTTTACATTATCAACAACTCGATAATGAACTGCCCTATAGGCTTCTCAGCTCTAGCATTTCGATTAAAGGCGACACAGTTCATCCGGGCAAGTGTTAACCAACGCTCCTCCCACCCATTGTCAGCAAATGCCATTAAAAATTTCACATAGCACTTGCTCTTTGTATATCCGACGTGTGCCGTGGATGGCATTTGCAAACGTGGGGTCTATCCCCACCGGACTCCCAGCGGGCCCCAGTCTAGATCGCCAAAGGATAAATGCAGTGCATTGTCTCCCGCAACAATTCCGTAGATATGTTATTAGCCAACGACAGTTTATTTGACCAAAAGATCGCCGAATATAAGTAGTAAAATTTCCCGATAACTCGCCTTTTTCGAACTACATCTTTGTAGTGTAGAAGGAAATAACAATTATATATGTACATTCCTCTTTAGGCGTCAGGGATGTTATCTTTTGATCGTGCAGGAAATCTGCATGAGATATTAATGAAATAATTGCAGAGTTTTAGCATGTCGCATAAACAAACGTGCAGAAATTTCTGAGCAAATGATTATTAAGATCGTTGGCATTACACCAGCAATAAATAGACAATGCGAACATGTAAATTACACCTACGCTGCGTGAGTGTGTTCGTCCACTTCGCGAATCTATGGTATCGGCAAGTTACTATTATGTGGCTTTATCTTTGTATATTATTATTGAAACGGGTACATATGTTACAGCCACTCCCCTATGTTCAATAAAGGTAATATCTCAACCTACAATGGGATAAGAATATCTTTTGTTTGTTTCTCTAAAGTCTAAACCTGTAAATATTAGCAAGTTTGCCTAAGTTATAAAGCAGTTTAATCTGCAATACCCATTTGAAAGTTTGAAAGTTTGTTTATCCACATAGAAATCAAATGACACAATTTTTATTCTCACCACAATACATGAATGGTTAAAGTGAGCATTCTGCGTGCAAACCATTAAAATCAAATAAACGTAAAGGCCGCGCAAGTACCAAGTACAGACAACTTGCGAGTGTGAAAAGTTACTAATTTCTGCTGTTTAATTTACACAATAATGAGAACGCTCGTTTGTTCTGCCCGCAGGAAATGACTCAAACGCAGCATATTCTAATCTTTAATGATTTAATAATTGCCCATGCAGTGTAGTGTGTTTAACTGCAAATCGTATTTCCATGAGTGATTCTTTGCAGTTCAGTTTCCCTATTATACAGATTTATTGGGTGAGGCGTGAGGCATTCAAATTGAGACGATATAACATAAAAAGTCAAATTGAGACGATGTACCATAAAAATTACAAAAGAATAATTTAGTAAAAAGGCAACACAATAGAATTTGCTTGTAATCGTAATCACACTGTATGTGGTAATTCCACATGTGCGCCGTATATTCCAAAATGTACACGCTCAACAAAACAATGGAGGGCCAAATTAACCTAACCTGCAATTAACTCGCCATCAGGGGCATTGTTAACCGCTTCTGCCAACTTTCAACATTCACACCAAACGCAAGAGGGCCAACACGTTAAATTAGTGTCGTCATAATCGTAACATAATTGCTTTATGACCCAAAAATGCAATTATTGAACAACACCGTAGCTTACGCAATACACAAACCAGTGCATTTACGTATTAATACAGGTGCGTAGTGCGTAACCATTACTCGAGTTACGCACGAATTGTCAAGGGTTAAAAAAAAGTTATTACTTTCTTGCTATAAAATCTACGACCGCCTATCTTAGTATAAGTCTATTTTGTTATATCGTTAAGTTAAAGGATGGATACCTTGCTAGTTATTTTTTAATTTCCTCTTGGAATTGGTAAACATCAATTAGTCAATTTTAATAGCGCATAGGACGATTCATTACACGTGTTATAACAGGCGTACGCGAATTTGGGCACACTAGAAACTTCACCTGTTAAAGACAAATAGCAGCATTTTGCTATAATTTCTGTGCGAGAGGTACCTATCTCTTATTGTTACTGAACGCAACCATAAATGATTCTAGTGTGTTGGGAATACTGTGCGATCTACAATCATGGACCACTTTGAGAGAGGTGAATATGTTCCAGAGCAATCTTCTATTCCACCATGGTTCATTTTATAATGCGAAACCGAAGCGGCAACAGGTTTCAGCAGTATGGACGAGTTATTCAGTTCATTATAAGGGAAATAACATAGCTAGTGCCATCTAGCACAACACCACTATAGTTACGGGTGTATGAAATACAAGGATTATGAGGAAAACATGGTGGAATGCCTACACAGAAAGAACTCTATTCTTGGATATCAAGAAAAATTGTTCTTGCGTATATATAGTGTAGCACGGAGTTGAGTATACTTTGCTCTGACGAATAAAATGTTATTCTTCTACATATAAAAAGAGTAACCGTTTGTTTTACAACAACAACAATGCTTTGTTGTGTGAAAAATATGCATGTTTCAACAAACAAACAGTTTTTAAAATTATGAATTATCTTCTACAATCACAATAAGTATGTACTTTTTAACAGTGGCGGTTCGTCAGGGGTGGCAGTGCCCACCCAAAAAATATTGGATCACCTGGTACTGGTATTCAGTGTTTCACATTTTTATTTGGACGTTATTAATACAATATTTGTTACAGTTAAGCATTTGCCTAATATAAATTCTTTACAACCACTGTCTATATGCCTGCATTATTATATTGAATACATAATAAAATCCAATGCTGCTACGCTACTGGCCGTAGAATTGGTAAATAACTGTAGTGTATGCAACCGAAACTACCAGGTCAGGGTGGCAATTGAGATTGTGCCCACCAGCGGTGACGGTTTTCTACTGCAAGCGCGTAAACTCTCCAGCAAGCCGGAGGAGTGGGGGTAGCGAAAAATGCATGTGTGACGTCAGAGGACTAGGTAGATAACCCCATACGATAGCATAGACGTATTCTAATAGGCAATAGCGCATGCAACAAATTCGCGCAAAAAGTCTGCCGTTTTATTAGGGTTGTTTAGTGTTTACTCGACCTTCTTGATGGTTCTTACGGTTAACTACTTCTTAAAAATATGTCGGTTCAAATTTGTAGTGTTTACTTAATAACATATAGTAACACTTCATTAAATAAGTCCTTAAAACTGCATTGATATTTTGCCCACACAATTAAACATATCACGAGCCGCTACTGCTTTTTAAAACTAAAAAACTGGAATCGTATTTTCAAATTTATATTTCATTCTGGCACAACCGTGGTGGAATGTTACTTCGGCTGGCGACGAACGCAAACATTTAGGGCCGATTTCATAGTCTACCTCTGTCCTTTATAAGCGGGCATACTTCGCGGCGTTGACACGAGATAGCGCTAGAACCATCGTCGAGGGACCGCAACGAACTTGCACAGGGAGGTGGAATGAAATGTTAACTCGTTCATTTTACATGTCATTGGATCGGGGGCCGTGTGTGTGTGCGCCGCCAGTGCCGACCGATACAGATATGTATGTGCATTGCTGACCAATAAACCGTCCACTTTTAATTGATGACCACGTAAATTTGTCCAGGTTTAATGATTTTCACCCAGGGAACGTAATAACTTAATGTTGGGTATAAATTTGCTTGTTTCTTTTTTGTAATGCTCGCGATCTTTGTTGCTTGCTGGCACAGCAAACAAATTGCTACTAACTGGTTTATAGAAATCACACAGCGACAGATTTTTTTTGTTTGCATACTTTTGTTGGACCCACTACGTTTATTTATTTATTTACAATCCACTATGTCTAAAACTCGCTATATACATGAGGAAAATATTTTCTACAGCAAAACGAAATCGCCTTTGTGGCCCCGAGCTACCTAGGCAGCTGAAGTATTTGCAAACTTCACAACAGCACAAACTAATATTTCACAGACTAAATTTTTAGAACTAACTTTCCCTGGCTGCATTCCAAAACTGAAGGGTAACTGTTTTTTACTTGTCAGTGAGCCACACATTTGTTAGCCGAGGTGGAATTCTTTAATCCCCACATCTGATGAGCACAAACCGCTCTTTACCGTTTATATTTTCCATGATGTTAGTTTTAAATCAAATTGATGAAAATGACACTAAGCTATGGTCACACTAGGCTGTTTTACTAGCGTGCTATTTACTACTGGCTGCTAACAGCATAGTGTGACCACTCAGCAGCGCTGTTTTACCAGTTGGCGAGTGAGTTTAGCAGCAGCCAGCCCACCAGCGCTTATTTAACTTTTACAGCAACCAGCATGAATGTTAACTCAGGAAATTACGTGTTAAGCTTTATTTTGAAGTAGAAACGCATATCTCTACCTATACTAATTACGAACTTTCAAGTGTAGGGCGCGTTCAGCGGAATCGCCCATTTTCGCCGACATTTGCGATCGAGTAGCTGCAAAATTGGGTTTTTCGATATTACTTTTGACGCTCGAATTCAAAAAAAGGACACAATTCCGCGTGGACTGCGCGATATATTGTAAATTAAATGCGTCAATTTTGAAAAAAAAATCACGTTTTTGCACCTCTTCGGGTGAAGGCGAACCTCGAGAAAATGTCACGTGACGTCTAGAAATTCCGACAAGCGGATCGATGAACGTCAAAAATTTACATTTTTTATCCGTTCCTGCCGACCTTATAAAAGCCGCTCGCTCTCATGTTTTACGATAAGATCCCTCTAAATACCCTTCGCAAAGAGTTTTGAGCAAAAAAACGGCCTTAAAAACAATTTTCGATCCAAAAAATCGATTTTTGTCGACCCGTGTTTTGCTGCTATTACCACAGTAACGTCAAACCCGAAACGCCCCCTGCCGGACATTCGTAACAACAGTAACAGATAGCAGATAACCTAAAATGTATCCTAAAATGTCCATATTGCGAATGTGGACAGGTGGGAAGCCTTAACCATATATTTCTAGAATGCCCAATAACTAAAATCGAAAATTTTGACTTATACACAGAGCTAGTATATATATATATACTAATAACTTTTGTAAAATATATCGGATTTTAATTACATATATCAAATATTAATAAATTGGACGGAAAAAATTACGGATGAAAGCAGTAACTTTTGAACAATTTGTTATTTACAAATACACTGGAAACAAGGAGATTTTTTTTTTTAAATATATAATTTAATTAAAAATAAAATTGAAATAATGATTTAATTAATAATTAAAATAATTTTGTAAATAACTAATTGTAGTATAGCCATTGACTATTGACTGAGGCTTGCTGGTAGTAGCCACCAGCGGCAGTAGTACTTTTGCTGGTAAACAGCGTAATGTGACCACAAAATAGCGGCTAATAAAACAGCCTAGTGTGACCGTGGCATAAGGTGTGGAGTTGGTGAGCTAGATTCCCCTGGTAGCAAATGATTTTTCCTGCTATGACTCGTATGGTTGGGTTGAGGGCAAATTATGTACCGAGTTCACATTGCTCGGAGCGCGAGATGAGAGGGGGGTGGTTCGTTCTCTTGAATAAGCGCGCCGACCAAAGTCTAAACGACTCCACATAAATTATTGGCATTTCTCTTGCACGTACGCTAAGCACACCCCACCCCCGAAAGCTGCCAAGTTTTCACAGCACCGCATGCAAACTCGCTTTGCGTATGTGTTCGTTAGTTCGACTTCTTTCGGCTGTGGGGCGCTACTCGTTAAGTATTTCCATTTCGTGCTCTAATTGTTCAACCCGTTATTTATCGCTTCTGTTTGCCTCTACAAAAGTACACTCCTGCACACTCAAACTGAGCTAGGAACACTGAAGTTCAGCGTTCAGAAAAGGATATAGGAAAGGATATTCTTACAGCAAATATCACAGTGGTTCCCAACCTGGGGGTAATTAGTAATTACCCACTGAGGAGTAAAAAACGATTTTCTGAGGGGTAAAGCAGAAAGATAACACAGGGCAACAACAAAAAAAAATTTCTGCGGCATTAGTTTGTGTAATCAATTTTGATAGACTATGATTATGAAGTAGACTATGATTATGAACTACTACTGTATAATTAGTTTGTATGAATTGACTCCAGTTCTTATGATAAACGATGCAATCAAAGTATAGTATAAGTTAAATTATTTTAATTTAAACCTCAATAAAGAATATTTTTGCTTTTCGTGTGGATAGCAAGTCTTTTTTTTTATCAAAACCAATCTTTGAACTAACGTTTTGAAATACAACATGTTACTCCACAACTTGTTGCTGCGTTCTTATTGGGTCAGCAAAATGGATACACTAAATATCCCTTTTTTCTTTGTCTGTGGGACAGTCGTGCAAAAAATGAACATTGGGATAGGAAAAACTGACAGTCGAGAATAAATATGACCGTACGAAAAGCTAACATCGGCCATGAACCATTGATAAGTCGAGAACAAATAATTCTTACACCACTATATATTAAATTTGGGCTAATTAAACAGTTTGTGAAAGCTTTATATAAGAATGATGTTTGTTCCAAATATATGTGTTAATCATTTCTTGCGGCCAGAAAAATTAGAAGCCGGTATCTTTGATGGACCACAAATCACATAACTTAGGTTGAATTGGAAGCATGGACAAGCTCTGTATCAGTTATCGAATTTTTTTTGGGAAATCACCAAGCTGAACAATATTAACATGTGTTTTAATTTAAACCTCAATAAAGAATATTTTTGCTTTTCGTGTGGATAGCAAGTCTTTATTTATCAAAACCAATCTTTGAACTAACTTTTTGAAATATAACATGTTACTCTACAACTTGCTGCTGCGTTCTTATTGGGTCAGCAAAATGGATACACTAAATATCCCTTTTTTCTTTGTCTGTGGGACAGTCGTGCAAAAAATGAACATTGGGATAGGAAAAACTGACCGTCGAGAATAAATATGACCGTACGAAAAGCTAACATCGGCCATGAACCATTGATAAGTCGAGAACAAATAATTCTTACACCACTACATATTAAATTTGGGCTAATTAAACAGTTTGTGAAAGCTTTATATAAGAATGATGTTTGTTCCAAATATATTTGTTAATCATTTCCTGCGGCCAGAAAAATTAGAAGCCGGTATCTTTGATGGACCACAAATCACATAACTTAGGTTGAACTGGAAGCATGGACAAGCTCTGTATCAGTTATCGATTTTTTTTTTTGGGAAATCACCAAGCTGAACAATATTAACATGTGTTTTAATTTAAACCTCAATAAAGAATATTTTTGCTTTTCGTGTGGATAGCAAGTCTTTATTTATCAAAACCAATCTTTGAACTAACTTTTTGAAATATAACATGTTACTCTACAACTTGCTGCTGCTTTTTTATTGGGTCAGCAAAATGGATACACTAAATATCCCTTTTTTCTTTGTCTGTGGGACAGTCGTGCAAAAAATGAACATTGGGATAGGAAAAACTGACCGTCGAGAATAAATATGACCGTACGAAAAGCTAACATCGGCCATGAACCATTGATAAGTCGAGAACAAATAATTCTGACACCACTATATATTAAATTTGTGCTAATTAAACAGATTGTGAAAGCTTTATATAAGAATGATGTTTGTTCCAAATATATTTGTTAATCATTTCCTGAGGACAGGAAAATTAAAAGCCGCTATACTTGATGGACCACAATCACATGACTTAGGTGAACTAGAAGCATGAACAAGCTTTGTATCAGTTAGCATTTTTTTTTTGGGAAATCACCAAGCTGAACAACATTAACAACACAAATCATTCATTGACAAAATGCTTCAAAATTTTGAAAAACTACTGTGAGTACCAAGTTACATTATTTTCATAGTCATTTAGATAACTTTTCTGACAATCTGAATGATTACAATGAAGAACAAGAGCAACGGTTTCAGCAGTAGGTATATCAAGATAACGAAGGAAATATATGAAGGCCGATGGTATTGCCATATAAAGGTAGACTACTGCTGGACCTTAGAAAGGGACTGTCCTGAACAAAAATACAATAGAAAACGTAACACAAAACGTTTTCTTAATTTAAATTTCATGCTTTCGAATGGTAAAAAATGTCAAATTACGTTGAATATGGACTTTAAATAAAAGCATTTAAATATATAAGACACTTTTAGTTAACGTTATTTAAAATATTAATGGATTGCCATTGTCTCAAAAAGTGGAGTCAATTTAACAAATATTTTGTTATTTTCATATTTCGTAGACCAGAATTACCTAAAATTGACTAATTGTTGATCACTTATTGTTGTTCACTGATCAAAATATTTTTTGGTGGGTAATTGCTAATATCCACCCCGCTTTATGGGTATATGCCTCAAGAAGGTTGGGAACCGCTCAAATACCATCTGTATTTGTTTACTGTGTCTAACCCAATTTAGTTTATTAAGATATTTTTTTGAAAAATAAATTTTCTTTAATTTATATTGCTGGAGATGAACCAATAACGGTTAAACTTACTTAGTTAGTACATTTATTCGTTTCCTGTCTTGTAGATAACTCGATTTATCTAGTTTTCTGAAATTCCCTCAATTTATAAGTCCAGTCGATCCCGTGAATATAAGTACTGTTCTAGACCGACGGAAAATAATCCGATTTGGAGGCGTGCACTCATAACTGCATTACATCGTAGAAAATTTAAACGATTCCTTGCTACACAAGTGCCACCTAGTGCACGCGGCCGGCGTGACGATAAACACGCAGTCCAGCACTCCAGTCCGAATTCCGGACCGAACATTTTGGAAATGGAGCTAAAATAAGCGAAAAAGAGACTGGCATCCGGATAATTATGCATTTCGGACGCTGTGGAGGAATTCTGACGTGATTTTATTAAATTGTAAAATCCGCAGCCAGCACTCGACCCCCCTACCATCCCCCCTATCTTCTAGAACGAGTTGAAAAGTCAATAATGACGGACTTACACCACTTCTTGGGTTCCGCGCATTCCAAAACAATATAATCGACTACAGCGATGTCTCTCGTCGAATAAATGAAACACAAAATTTATAACGGTAGTATTACTAATATTACACTGATTAATTTTATTAATTTTGTGTAATATTAATTTTAGGTTAAATGGTTTAAGTGGTAGGTATAAGTAAGTGATCAGTGATCAGGTAATATTACAATTGAAAAAGGTGGATACGCAAGTATGAAATAAACAGAGCGCAAAACGTGAAGAAAATGCTGGAGTCTCTTACTCTTAAAACCACATGGTAGCTCTGCAATTATTTTAATATACTGTGACAGTTGCCCCGCGAAGCTTATGCAGACACAGAGAAAAGAAACTAAGGCGAAATAGTTTATGCTCTCTCTACCGTTATACGTCTGGGAATATTTATAGTTTTATGCAAATGCAGTCCGCTTTTTTCGCACACAATTATTTATATATTCGATAACCACCAGCTAAGATTACCTAAAAACAGATCCGAGACAACAGCGCTAGCTCCCGGTAAATAGAGCGAGAAATTACATAACTGGTTATTGGACCAATTATTGGAAGATAATTTTCTTGTAAATTGTGTAAAACTATAAAAATATACAAGGTGTTCTGAATCTTGTGGCCACAAAAACCTATACAACACTTTTTTCTAGTCGTATTGTTATTGTATTGTGCAGTTCTTGTAGTGTGGTTTCATCATCAGATGTGCTCTAAAAAGTGTAATCTCGCACATTTCCTAACAACAATGCTCACAGGGGATCACAAAGTTGCTATTAAAATATATGTATAACGAATGTCATTATGTTATAGAAACTGACGTTAGATAGGGTCCAGAGTGGCTCTGTTTTAAGTAACAAAATGGAATAATTACAAAACTGTTAAGACACTTCAGTGTGCCAATAATGTAGTCGGAAAGTTGGGTGAGGGCCACCCCAGATATTTTTCCAAAATCGTTCAACAATCGTATAATATCTTATAAATAAATGAACTTTTGGACATACCTTATTATTGCTTCCCAATTTCCCATTGTCCTTCGGTCTGAATACGCCACGGGACCAATTCGCAAAGAAAATACACCGTTTTGACAGCCAAAACAATGAAAAGTAACATCACTCCGCAAACGCGATCCCTGAAACAAAAATAATTCCAATAAATACAGATGACAAGGCTGCAAACAGTGTTAAAAAGAGTCTTAATTTAACAAAAGACGTAATACAACAACCAATATCGATCAAATCAGTAAAATCGTCGACTATAATGGTAAACGCTATACGCTATACTCTGCAATTAGATAACACAATAAACTCACATTTCTTAGCTGAATTTTGTTATAAACCACAGAAATTAGCGAACATTGCCACACTATATTGCAACTTGCAACACCACGACCAAAACCACGCGTAAACATGTCGTAAAATCACAACAAAGAACGCCAAAACCGGTTTCCTGAATCGCAAACCGAAAAATTCAGAACGAATCGTCACGGAAAATCACGACTTATTCCGAACATCATATTAGTACACTCTGGAAAAAAATGTCTGTGTGTGTGTGTACCCGTTATTTGTGGCGACGATTCCGGAGAAACTACTGAAGGTATCGAGACGAAACTTCATATTTAGAAGTTTCGTGACTAAACTTAGAGCTGAAAGAAGTTTTGTCCAAAAGGGCCCAAAGGAACTCGAGGTTTACTCTTATCATTTTTCAACGATTTTGCAAATTACCCGCCATTTCTGTAATTTCGTCAAAATACTTAAATAATAAACTATAGTAGAGAAAATTTTGTATAATTTATGTCCATTCCATTTTTTTGAAAAAAAATTAAATCATAGTAAGCGGATGCCCCTTGAACTTCCAAATTGGCCCCCTGAACACGACTGTATCGTATGATAAAGTCATGTGCCTGGCCACATCAGATTTTTACTTTCCGACTAGTACTCTAGAAGGAAAGTATTGTAATCAACGAAAAGAAATTTGAGATTTCCTCGGAAATACGCGTTTTGGGGTCCCCTGAATCGAATGCAATGAACACGACTGTATCGTATGATAAAGTCATGTGCCTGGCCACATCAGATTTTTACTTTCCGACTAGTACTCTAGAAGGAAAGTATTGTAATCAACGAAAAGAAATTTGAGATTTCCTCGGAAATACGCGTTTTGGGGTCCCCTGAATCGATTGCAATGATTTCAGGAAAATGTATGTATGTATTTGTGTGTGTATGTCCGTGAACATAATTGCGCCCAAACGCTACAAATTTGGTATGCGTATTTTGAATTGCCAGGGGACGAACTGGATGGTTTTTGGTGACAATCTGACTTCCGGAAGTGGCAAATGTTACATACATTTTCTTAGGGATTTGTCCGATTTTGACCTAACTGATACCTGTTCATCCTCCAGTGACTTTATTAATATATGCACCAAATTATAGACCATTCGGATGGACAATTTAGGCGCTATAAGAGTTTATAGAAGCAGTTTGACAGAATCCACACCCTTTGTCGCTGTGTTGTGAATTGTCAGATTTTGACAAACGTCAGTGCCACTGACATGACTTGACATTAAGTGTCAGTATGACAAATGTCATTATGTCATAGAAAGTGACGGGTTCAGAGTGGCTCTGTTTTAACAAAATTGAATAATTGCAAAAGTGTTCAGATACTTCATTGTGCCAGCAATGTAGTCGGAATGTTGGTTGAGGGTCACCCCAGATATTTTATTATAGCATTATAAATAGCAAATCCTCCAGCTTAAGTCAGTAGTGTAGCAGGGATACTTCTAGACCATTGGCGGTTCTATACCATCATGGCTTTAGAGCAATATGTCAAAAAGGGGAAGACTAGACCAACCCAACCTAATGTTAAAAATTCCAGAGGTACTTCTAGACCATCTGCGCTTCTAGACCATCATGGCTTTAGAGCAAAATGTCAAAAATGGGAAGTCTAGACCCACCCAACATAATGTTAAAAATGTTAGTACTAGACCACATGAGATACTGGACCTAATATACCAAAAAAATTTAAAAATAATTGAAAATAACTAGATTTACGTCATTTAAACATCTTAAAAAGAAACGTCTTTTCAATGAAAACTATTTCTTTTCAAGTGTAAATAATTACATCTTTAGATTTTACATTTTTCTCTCTGTGTGTAGCACCTAGAGGTTTTTTTTTCTTTTATTGAGCATACGTTATTATATAGTTCAATATTAATAATTCTTGACGGCGATCTCGTGGATTGTTTATAAGACAACCCAGTATCGTAAATACCACGTCGGAGTAGTAACTTACAACGTGGAAGGCTGGTTTACGAGCACACATGCTATGAAGAGGCGCGAATCGCAGCTTGAGCCTGCCGCTTGGTAGCGCCGATATATTTTTTTAATTTGCAAACTTCTGCCGATCCCCGCACACATGGCCTTACTGCTGCGGGAAGGAGTGCGTACCGCTTTATTTCCCCTCTGATATTCGCCAGATCCGGCGTAATGTAATCTTCCATAGGGGGCATGCCGGTCGCGTTTCCGTAATTTGTGGTTGCCCGCGCTGTTTTACACCGCGCGGCATGTGTTTTTCGTTTTGTTTCCCCGGCCTAATCCGAATAATTTACTTGTAAAACGATTAGGCAGTTTTAATTACCTTCTACCCCCCGCCGCTCCGAAGACATTTTTGCGGACCACTTCACTTATTTCTGTAATTAGGTTTTTTTTTTTTAATTCAAAAGCAAATACTTAATAAATAAAAAGTAGATGGCTATTATGTTGGTAAACAATTAGTGTTCGAGGACATTTGATTAAAGTAACTAACTATTTAATTAAATGCAAAAATAATCAATTTCGCAATTACCTGGTCAAATAATTTTCTGGTAATTTGGTTGCTAGTTGAAATTACTGCTGTAACAAATTACAAGATATTTCGACATAATTACCAAATAAGTTATGGGAGGTCAAACAACGGTACAACGGCTGACATTTGGTATACATATTTAGAATTACCAGGAGATGAACTGGATTAGTTTTTGCCACAATCTCACAAACGAGAGCGACAAATGTTGACATGCGTTTTCATACATACACTTTCCAGAAATCATTGTAATCGATTCAGGGGACCTCAAAACAGTATTTCCGCTTTCAAGGGTACTAGTCGGAAAGTAAAAAGGTTGTATGTTATATTTCTATATGGTATATGATGAACAAGAGACTAACTAACGCAGGTCTAATATTACCACCACAGTGCCGTGTCGTTACAAATTGTCGCCATCAGTTATTCATTTGAAAAACTTCGTACAAGACATACCTTGTTCATATAAGCCTTTATGAATAGTTGATGCTGCTAAGGACAGGGAAAACTTAAATAAAACTTGGCTATCTAAATTAATAATGGTCTCCGATATGAATTATTGAGAGGGTGATAAAGGTGGGGACTCACATACGCCTGATTTAAAACGTTTGTTTGAATAATTCACAGACATCCACGTTTCCGAAAGGGGACATTGCAGCCTTTCTCATAATACATATTATATAAATTTTTACGTATATAGGAGGGATAATTACTACCTTCCATTACTGTCGTTTGTAAAGGGTTTACAAAAGAGTCAATCTGTTGAACCCAGTCCATCAACATCAAGAAGAAATAGAAATAAGTTATTAACTGCTTAGCAATAGGTCACAAACAAAATAATAATTGGTGGTGACTCTCTCAAAAAAAATTATTTAAATTTTTCCATAAATTCTTTATAAATTTTGAGTTTTATTGTGACTGGAAACGGATGGTATGGTAGGTTCATGGGGTGTGCTAATGAACACATGTCTTGTTGAGTGACATCCAATTTTCACGGAGAGCATTTTTCGCAGTGTTGCATTGTTCTCATTGTTTCGCGGTTGAGTTAATCATGGCTGTAATTAAGGTAAATCGTAATTGTGCTGCGCTATGGTAATGAATTGGATTAATTATCGAGCTATAATTAAGGAAATTACGCATTATTTTACACCTTTAGGTGCATGCACCTTATTACAAGCATATGAAACACTCCACAATAAGATAAAGACATGCCCCACTATATACAACAGAACAAACTATATGGACATCTAAGCAAAATTTAATATTTACATTATTTGATGCGCGAACATCATGCATACTTTTTGGTAAAAAAAAAGTCCGGCAGAGCAAACCCTTTTACTGTCGGCGAACCCACCCGTGCAAAGAAAAAGCCGCCCCCTTCCGCAGAAAAAGGGTTCTAAGACAAGCAGAAGGAAATGAGTGTAAGGAGCTGGATGGGGTGGCGCGAGGAAGACGCGGGGGTGTGGGGAGCGGCAACCCTTCCATCCGCGGGGGTGGAAAAACTCCGCTTAAAATACGGTGCCTCCGGCTCGATCGATTAAAAATTCCTCTCGATTAATAATTGAGAATCTTCTTTCGGGTATGGCAAAGGGGTTGATGATGAGGGACCTTCTAGGCGTCGGAGAGAGGGGGTACGAGGAGAGAGAGAGAGGGAGCGGGCAGCACCCTGAAGAAGACTGATTGTAGTCAGTGTGTGTCAGGGTAAAAACAGTAAGGACGAAATGAGATGAACACCCCTTCACCCCTCGCGTCTCATTTGCCGGAGAAAACACCCCAATCCTGCGTGCGTAGCGCAGTCATTCCACTCAGTATACTCAGTACTGCCTTTTTATTCACCCTAAAAAATTTGTGACTCTTATTTTCAGTATAACATAACATAACATCGAATAGTAATCCTTGTACGCAGACCTGTACATTTAGGATGGATTTACGTACATACCTATTAGAGATTCACAGCTCATTTACTTCCAGAAAAATATCAGATATTAACATTCTTTTCATTATTTATCTTATATATGTCATATATCTACCTATACTAATTACGAACTTTCAAGTGTAACGGAATCGCCCATTTTCGCCGACATTTGCGATCGAGTAGCTGCAAAATTGGGCTTTTCGATATTACTTTTAACGCTCGAATTGAAAAAAGGACACAACTCCGCGTGGACTGCGCGATATTTTGTAAATTAAATGCGTCAATTTTGAAAAAAAATCACGTTTTTGCACCTCTTCGGGTGAAGGCGAACCTCGAGAAAATGTCACGTGACGTCTAGAAATTCCGACAAGCGGATCGATGAACGTCAAAAATTTACATTTTTTATCCGTTCCTGCCGACCTTATAAAAGCCGCTCGCTCTCATGTCTTACGATAAGATCCCTCTAAATACCCTTCGCAAAGAGTTTTGAGCAAAAAAACGGCCTTAAAAACAATTTTCGATCCAAAAAATCGATTTTTGTCGACCCGTGTTTTGCTGCTATTACCACAGTAACGTCAAACCCGAAACGCCCCCTGCCGGACATTCGTAACAACAGTAACAGATAGCAGATAACCTAAAATGTATCCTAAAATGTCCATATTGCGAATGTGGACAGGTGGGAAGCCTTAACCACATATTTCTAGAATGCCCAATAACTAAAATCGAAAATTTTGACATATACACAGAGCTAGTATAACATTCTGTACTGTCTTTAGCAGCTAAAGTGTATTATTTGCCTAGCACATTATGAAATTTTCCAGAAATCATTGTGATCGATTCAGGGGACCCCAAAAACGCCCTTCCATTCTGCCCCACCCTGTATATAGTGTATATGCAACACATGTACTTTAAATTTTAAATTAGAATTCGAAGACTATAATATATTATGAGTCTTGCGTTGATCCGGATGAAAAAAAATGGAAGAGGGATTCTGTTGAGGGAGGAAGTCGGTCGAGGGGGTTGTACGCAGTAGCAAAGAGGTTGAAATTAACAAAATCAGCGGACCCTACCGTAATATCGTACATCTGCGCGATCTCTGATTTTTCCTTGCACATTAATTACATGTAAATTCTTGCTAAGAATGTACATTCCGCCATCTTTCGCTCCGAGGCTCCCCTCTTCGGCGGAAGCGTTAGCAAGGAAGGATTCTTATTCCTTTGTCTCATATATACGTATATACTTTCTCGGCTCACGCATTTTAAACATCGCGGCCCCCTTTCTTTCGTATTCTTAATTAGTAATCTGGCGTCTCGCTCGCTCCAGCCACCGAGGCCGCCTCTTGCGCTCTCTGTTCCGCCAGTATGGAAATGACGTCAGGCCTGGATGGAATTAAACTTCCCCCATCGTGAAAACGAAATTTTCTACACCCGTGCAGGTCTTTCATTACGCCCTGCGTACACACACGCACCCACGGTGCGCGTTACTTATTTCCTGCGCCGCCACCATTCCAGATCTTATGCTGAGAGACGGGGGTCTTAAATATGCCAAGTGTATCGGTGCCACTCATTACACGCGCCCAGGAACAAGCAGGTGACGTAAAACTTACCCCAACCCCGCTTGATTTATCGCTCTCGATGTCATTCCTCCAGAAATGGAATTGCCTACCAACTCTAGTGACGACATATGGCAAAAACATCGTTACACAACGCCTGATCTCATTCTATTTGTAAATCATAGTTAATCTTAACTTGGACAAGCCAATCAAAAACACAGTTGCGAAGACTAGAGATTAAATTGACATTCCATATACTCGTAGAAAATCAAAAGACAAGTACCTAACCGATTAGTGTAATCGTCTGTAATGATACTGATAAAATATTAATTGGACGCATTATTCTTTCCTTAAAAGATTCATTACACGAAATTTCGATTTAATATCCACCTAACATGAATAATTAAGGGTTCGCACACCTGCTATTTACATGGTCGTTTTCTCTTGCGTCCATATAATAACTTATATATAAAGTTTTTGTTCGTGAGATGTGAATACATGTAAATATTACATTAACGGTAAATGGTAAATATTATATGTAGGTATATCGATGCTTTGCGCAGATATCTGTAATTATTCACGAATCGTATAGGAAAAGTAGGATTCCAGACGGATTTACGGTTAATATTATATAAGAAGGACAAAAAGCCTAATTGTCGAGTAAAGATAGACGACGATATGTATTATTTTTACTGGCCTGACGTGCATGCCAGGCTAATTTTTCTCTAACGAACCCAAGGCACACGTATACGTTATTGATTTTCACTCTTTTACTATAATTGATGAATCTTCATATTTTTCTTTTTTAGTAGAACCCTTGGGCAATTGACAATGAAAACAATTTAAAATTTAAAAAGTCTAGAGTTGATTTAAACTTAATATGTGTACGGTGAAGTTGCACCGCATTAGGATGCGCAGTAGAGTAGACCATTTAATGGGCAGGGAGTGTTTGGGAGATTGGAACGCATTCATGAAATGTGTTTTGATATAGGAATTGAATAAAGCAGATTTGTACGTCTGTAGTAATCATCGCTGAAAAGATAATTATTATTGAAAACTCCATCGAAGTTAGGGAGTTCATGCTGCTAAATACCAATAAAATTCCTGAAATCTCGAACGTATCCGAGCGTGTTAGGTTATGTTTGACCTTGTTTACATATTGTGACAGCCGGAATTCGAATTTTTGTATGAAGAACAGGTCTTATACTTTCAACAGGTGTGTAAAGTCATAAAAACAGCCAATTCTTTTGTCATGAATATCAGTTAAGGCTAAAACGAACCCAAGGAATTTCTATTTAAAAATCTTTCAATGTATGACATTTAATAGTAATACATACCAAAACAGCAGTTCTTCAAACATTTTACTCCATTAATTCTAACCTCCAACATAATTACAAAAGTCACTTCAATTACAATTTCATTGTCATTGGGAACATTGGGACATTATATTTCGCAATTTCCAGTAGTTCAAACTTCGAAATGTGTGAAAGAAAATGATTTTTGTGATTTTTTCGTTTTAAAACCCCTCTGGAACGAGTCGCCTTATTTCGGAATTATTCAAGGTCAAATGACATCACACTGTGCATATTTTGCGGTGTTGTTGTGGTACGGAAGTGCGCTTCTTCTTCTAAATCAACTCTACCCAAGTCTACCTGTGTCTACCCCCGATTAATACCTTTTGCTGCCGCCAGTTAGGCGCTGATGTCACTAGATACGATTTAAACCAATTTTTTTCACAAGTGAACATTTTTCAAGCTTCTACTTAAGCGAGATCACGCCAACAAAGACAGTAGAGTAGTTTCAAACTAAGAAGAGCACAGTTGTATATGCAACCAATCATACCCAGTGTATGGTTTATAAATTGCCTGTGTATATTTGGTTGCATATACAACTGTGCTCTTCTTAGTTTGAAACATGTATACAATCCAATTATTATTATTATTATCTCTGAAATACATTAGCGACAACAGCTTGCTAAAATATGACCTTGATTGAGTTGATACACAATAATATTCTCTGTTTTCTAATATTTCTGTATTAATAGGAGATCCAACTGTGAGTTATGGTTGACTTTTACAATTCTATGTGTAATGTGAACAAATAATTCGTACAATACAATATCTATCTGCGGGATAGCATTTGTAACATCACGTACCTATGTATGTACAATGTGTACCTGTATTTATTGTCCTTGGGACAGTCATATACCTGTACAAAAACTATACGGTCTTTACCCAGAAAAAATACATGTGAAGAAAAGAAATACACGTTCGAGAAGTTTATCAGTATTCGTTTCCGCCTCAAACGACCGTATCTGGTCTTTGTCGGATTGGAAAGGATGGATTGGAACAAAAGACTACACATGCATACCCTACGACAGGTAAGCACGTATGCATTGGGTTCACCTTGGGTGTGCTAATGCTTCTGACGTCATTGTCTAATATGGCGCCAGTCCACAATTCATACATCACGAAAGACAAGTGAAAATGATGCACCTCAGAGACAGGTATGCGTGTCTCATGTTAGGGGCTGCCTGTCTCCGAATAGATTGACGGTTGCATGTGCATTTTCTAGGGTGAGATATAACTAACGTTCATTCGAAATTTGGTTTCTCGTTAGTTAGGTCGAAATGTTTTGACAAGAAAGAAACAAATTTGTAAGATTTGCACTGTAAACAAAAATGGTACAAATATTCTGATTTTGCATTTTGATCTGTCTAGTAATAAAGGACGTCTGTCGGTTTAAAAATTATATGAGTTTATACAGTAGGAGTAGAAAACAAGAGTCACATACAGTATTATCGAGTATTATCCAAAGAAACACATAAACACTGCCTGACAAAATGTATGACCCAAAGATCAGATATTTGATTTCTGATCTTGGCTTGAGTTAAGCGATATTAAGTACCTAATCCTTTATTACTTTTATGCTTTTTACTTTCCGACTAGTACCCCAGAAAGCAATCTATGTCCGTGAACACGATTGCGTCCAAACGGTCCAACGAATTGGGCTGAAATTTTGCATACGTATTTAGAATTACCGGGGAACGAACTGGATTGTTTTTGGTGACAATCTGACAACAGGAAGTGGCAAATGTTACATGTATCTTCTGAGGGATTTATCCAATTGAGATTAAATTCATACCAACTCATCTTCCAGTGACTCTGAATATGTATACAAATTTGTAGATCAGTGGGATGAACGGTTTAGGCGCTATAAGGGTTTCTAGAAGCAGTTTGACAAAAACCACAGCCTTCGTCGCTGTATTGAAAATTGTCAGATTTTGACAAACGTCAGTGCCACTGATATGACATGACATAAAATGTCAGTATGACAAATCTCACTATATCATAGAAACTGACGTTATGTAAGCTCCAGAGTGGCTATGGCTTTACAAAATTGAATAATTGCAAAAGTGTTTAGACATTTGATTGTACCAACGTTGTAGTCAGAAAGTTGGGTGAGGGCCACCCCAGATATTTTATTATTGTAGGTTTTTGTATTGTTTCTAGTTTCAACTATGTAGTTTCAAAAATCAATGCAAATTATTGTTTTTAATTAACTGTTTTGTACAGTTTACTGGAGAATATGTTATTCTGAAGGAATTGTAATTAATAATCTAGCTTGTCGTCGTTTTATGTATAGTGTAGACTTATATTTGTTGAGAAACAAGTTATATATTGGCATACTGCTTCTACTAATACTTATAGCGCCCAAATCGCTCGTCCCATCTGAACTGTACGTGGGTATAGATAATTTAAGTCACTGGAGGACGAGCTGGTATCAATTTGGCCAAAATCGGATGAATGCGTAAGAATTGTTACATATGTCTGTGAACACGATAACGCCTAAACAGTGCAATGGATCGTGTTGGAATTTGGTATACGTATTCTGAATTGGCAGGGGACGAACTAGATTGTTTTTGGTGACAATTTGACAATGTTACATGCGTTTTCTTAGGAATTCATCCAATTTTGACCAAACTGATAACAGCTCAACCTCCAGTGACTTTAAGTATGTAACGCTTTAGCCACTATATTGGCTTTAGTGGCCACTATTGCCACTAAAGCTGGGTGGGAGCTACCCCAGATTTTTAATTTATCAAAAACAAATTACTCTGAAATTATAGCAAAAATAAACCGAAAGTAAAAGTATATCAAAACTAACTCATTATGAACACTATTTACATAATATATTGTGCGTTGGCGACCCTAAAACTTAAAAAAAATTAAATCATAGCATAATAGACCTTATTTTATGGAAAATACGATACCATAAAGTGCATAAGAATAAATTAATTAGGATTATTTTTGTGGTTTGGGTATGATTTAAAAGTTGAGACGGACGCGAGAGTACGCGCGCGCCGTACGCAAGAAGAGGGCGAATCAACCCCCAGACCGAGCTAAGAATGCTACATGCATAAATTAAAATCCTAAAAAATCAATACTTTCTTATTAGAACACCCTTGTAATGTTAATCAAGCTCGCCCCACGAGGCAGAGAGCGAGTACTCGTATGTGTGACGGGGTGGCGGCTCGGGGCCGCGAAGACGAAACGCGAGGAGAAAAAGCCCGGTGTGTAGGCGACGGCGACGGCCGTAAGAAACTGCGAAGAGGAAGAAGGGTGGGGGCAGGGATTCGCGAGCTATAGGGTGAACCTGGAGGGGTGAGACTGCGTTAAGAATAAGAATACGTGCATTAAAAAGCGAACATCAATACTTTTCTTATTAAAACTCCCTCGTAATGACAATCAAGGCCTCTGCCTGGATGTGTACGATGTGACGGGCCATCACGAGGGGGTTGCGACGACGGACGAACACTTGGTGGGGGAAGGAGGACGTAAGGAGAGATCCTCTGGTTATGCATCGCAGCACGGGTGCCCGCGATAACGATTTTTTTGTTAATTATCAAGTCGCGTATGAGGCTGTGTGCGGAAGATGGGGTGGACGCGACTCGCAGGGGCGCGGGGACCGCTCTTTCTTCCCCCCCTCTCTCCTCAGCTTACCGCGGGTCTCCTCTCGTTCGGCAAACTTTGTCTTACGTGCGTAATTTTTTATCGCGAAATTTATTTCAAACTCACCCCTTGTATTATACTCCTCGTGCCTGTCTCCCTGAAAGCTTATAATTCCCAAGTTTTTGATCATTTTAGCACTATTTGTATCCTAGTATTGCCAACATGAATAACACTAGTCAACAAAATAATAGAAAAAGAATGTACATTAGATGCCACTATTTTTTTCTTAGATACCACGGCCCGCTAAACTCAAAAATCGCATTAAAAATTTTTTGAATGGATACGTTTTCGAGTTATGAATTTTTCTTTTTTTTGTTAATTTTTTTGGAGGTAGTTCGACTATTTGGAGCATATCTCGAGTTCGGAACATCAAATCTTGTCGTTCGGTACATCAAATTAAAGCCAATTGAATCACCAATAAATGTTATTAATATTGTTTTACAATCGCTTCAGTGGTTTCAGTGCAATTGACCATAATTTGAATTTTTTTAGTATAAATGAAAATCGAACATTCATTTAACCGCCAGGGAAAGGTAGAAATAGTAAAAATATGCTCAGTTTCTTATTTTTTACGTAGAGTTTGCCCTTTTACGAAGAGAACAAGGTATTTACGATAAAAATCTATGAAAAAATACCGAAGTTATGATCAATTATGAACAATGGGTACGAAACTACCAAAATTCGGCCTTTTCTCTATTTTGTATTTTTCGTCATTTATAGCAGTTTAAATGCATGGTAGAGGTCGGATCCATCCGGAAGACGAGTACGTCACGTGATTCGCACCAAGATGCGCATCTTTTAGTCAACGTTTCGCACTCTGTTGCACGAGGTATCTTCAGGACGGAGAGAATGAACGTGTGGAAGGTTGAGGGTATTTATCGTCGCTCAAAACACGTAGTGGCATATCTCACCAAAAAATGATATTCAGATATGTCAGTACGTGTTTCGATCGACGTTATATGTACCTGGCGCAGGTGCCTGCGCAGGTAGTCAAACAACTATTGGTTGGGAGGGCGGTTTGGGGTAGCTGTGATTGGCTGTGGTGGTCGTAAAAGTGGTTTCCAGCTATGATGCAAATGCCAACCGTCATCTCGATTGAGATTGGAGGGATCTTTAAAGATTTCGATCGCTTCGCGGATTCTACGAGGATAATAACGTGATTCCCGGGAGATGATTTTTGTTTGGTCGAGAAGAATTGTTGTGTCTGTGGTCAGCAAGCGCTGAACTGGTGATCTGGCGCAGCCTTGTACAACGTTCATGTTCTGAAACCCCAACGCTGACAGAGCGCTTTATCTCATCAATGTAGATACTGCCACAAGCACATGGGATACGGTATACACCTGGAGCTAGCAGTTGAGAAGATTTCATCCTGCGAATCTTGGTGACGTCAGTGACGAGCATGGTGAGAGGTTTCACTAGGAAATGAAGACTATTGAGCGGCGCTACCAGGGATTTTGGATTGAAAAAATGATGGGCAACTATATCTGGTTCCTCATAGGAAAAACAGATTTCGACAAGAATATAAGGCGAAGCAGCAATCAAACTCACTTCTAATCTCCTTTATATTGAAAACATCACATTAAAACTAAGCACAATGAATTAAACTTGTAAACAGAGAAAAAGTAGAATTCTGGTAGTTTGGTACCTATCAATCTTAAATGACCATAACTTCGCTATTTTTGCATAGATTTTAATCGTAAATACCTTGTTCTCTTCGTAAAAGTTCAAACTCTACGCAAAAAATATTAAACTAACTATATTTCCACGATTTCTATTTTTCACAGGTGATAGAGTAAATGTTCCATTTTCATTTTGGCCAAATTTTTATAATATCGTGGCCTATCGCGCTAAAACTACTGAAGCGATTGAAAAACTATATGAGTGACAATTGTTGGTGATACAATTAGCTTCAATTTTATGTGCCGGACGACCAGATTGGACGTTCCTAACTCGAGATATGCTCCAAATAGTCGAACTACCTCCGCAAAAAAAAACAAAAAAAAAGAAAAAAAATTGTAACTCGAAAACGTATCCATTAAAAAAATTTTTTATGCGATTTTTGAGTTTAGAGGGCCTTAGTATATATAAAAAAAATAGTCGCATCCAATGTACATTTTGACTGTTGACTAGTGTAATTAGTACCTACTTTGTATCGATTTTCTATAGCATAAGAAAAAATCTCCCCGATCGTTCGATCTGCAAATGCGGTAAAAACCATAGTGACTTTCACAGTACCATCGTCGTCGAACATCTAATTCAGATTTAAATCATTTATTTACGGTACCGGAACTGTAGATTTTTACTACGAAACACGTTCACTTTAATTAAAATGTTGATTGAAACTTTTACGCGAATAATTACTCTATAAAAGTCATCAACGTCATTTTTTGTTCGTCTGCTTTGAAATTGGAACATCCTTTCGAATCTGATGACCAGCCAAAGAACATGGTATTCACACAACACGAGTGTACTGATAAAAAACATCTATTTGCAATGTTAATTCTATTTGACTGTTAAGGAATATGATTACCAGCATGATTTAAGATGTGAATGCTGTTAAAGACTTGTTACTTAGAACGAATGCATTCCTGTCGCCTTGTTTCTGATGTTATTCAGAACTTACTCTAGCGTAAAATAACAAGAACTGCGGAGGTTCATGCTACATACATGCTTTAGCGTGAGTGTTTGGCTGTTTAAAAATTATGGTAAACCAATCCGTAACATCTTGAGAACGTAGTGTTACATTCTGAATCGTGGGAGTTATAATTATTATCGCATTTAGGAATAACTGACGTGTTTCATACGTTGTGTCAGTATACCTTCAACTAATCCATTAGTGATAATTCATAACGTATTTTAGTTCTGCATTTGCATACGTAAATCGGACAAGATTTGCAAAACAAATCAAGAATACACGTTATTCTTGGGCAGGTAAAATCTTTTCTCGATTTGCGATTGCATAAACATCGAAATGATAATTATCTGGGTATAATAATGGCGATCTACATGTCGGAGTGCCGCTACCGGCGGTCTCCTGCTTTCATTTACACCCCATTACGTCAAAAATGCATATTCATATCGCTTAGAAATTTTACTAATTGCGTCACCGAATACATGTATGCACACTCCACAAAAATTATGCAGCAATTAATTTCGAAGGTGTCGGTCTTTCGCGTCCGTCAAGTTTTCACGGCTGGCCAGAAATGTAAATGAGACCCGTTTTTAACGTGTTAATGGTTGAAAAACAGAGATTCTTGGTAATTTTTTGAACAACAGCACAATTCGTTGAATAAACGACATACATATGTCCCTTAACAAGCATCCTATAAAAAAATCTGTTAACCCTTTTAGTCTAAAGACTAGCTCTGTGTATATGTCAAAATTTTCGATTTTAGTTATTGGGCATTCTAGAAATATGTGGTTAAGGCTTCCCACCTGTCCACATTCGCAATATGGACATTTTAGGATACATTTTAGGTTATCTGCTGTTACTGTTGTTACGAATGTCCGGCAGGGGGCGTTTCGGGTTTGACGTTACTGTGGTAATAGCAGCAAAACACGGGTCGACAAAAATCGATTTTTTGGATCGAAAATTGTTTTTAAGGCCGTTTTTTTGCTCAAAACTCTTTGCAAAGGGTATTTAGAGGGATCTTATCGTAAGACATGAGAACGAGCGGCTTTTATAAGGTCGGCAGGAACGGATAAAAAATGTAAATTTTTGACGTTCATCGATCCGCTTGTCGGAATTTCTAGACGTCACGTGACATTTTCTCGAGGTTCGCCTTCACCCGAAGAGGTGCAAAAACGTGATTTTTTTTCAAAATTGACGCATTTAATTTACAATATATCGCGCAGTCCACGCGGAATTGTGTCCTTTTTTCAATTCGAGCGTCAACAGTAATATCGAAAAGCCCAATTTTGCAACTACTCGATCGCAAATGTCGGCCAAAATGGGCGATTCCGCTGAACGCGCCCTACACTTGAAAGTTCGTAATTAGTATAGGTAGATAGATAGATATGTTTTGATATTTAAAGGTATTTGATGACTTGGCAAAAATTACAGGATAAGTCAATCATGTACCTAGTCTCGCTGATCAAATATATGGGAAAACCCCGTTCACATGAGATTGTAATTGAATCTATCTGATATTTTGCCGTTCATATACCGTAATAACAAACAATAACAAGTCGGTATAGCAACTGGATCTCCTGCGTCTACGGATATGCATAAACACCTGTAGTGTGGAGCAGTATAGAGCAACCATAACCGAGTGTGGCATTTGTACTGACCCAAAGAACATAGTAATGAGATTTATTGTTGTACTGCTCAAGCAGTTTATTAAATAACACGTCGTGTCATGCTTAAATGTCGTAATAATAGGTTAATACATAAACGTTTCATATTGCGTCACATCAGCTAAATCATCAACATTTCAATATGTGTGAGTATATTCTTTAGTTTTTTTGCTGCAATAGGATTTAAAATAATTGATTATTATTTGAAAAAAGAATGACAGACACTTTATAATATACTTAGGGCTGGTTTATTCACCGTCTCTATGTGTCAGATAAGTTGATTTAGTTGCCCCATTTTTTGCCACTAACACAGAAATATGTTAAAGTAAAAAATGGGACAACAAAATGTGTCAACAATATAGTCGAAAAGTTGGATAGGAACCAACTCGGAGTGTTTGTATTAAAACATTAAAATATATTTCTATCTGACAGTCGAAAGTTTTTAATAAGACATTTTCAGGATGACAACAAGGTCTGCCATATTTCTAGCTGTTGTTGCACTAAAGCTCTAAAGGCGCGTCCAAACTATATAACAAAACATGTTTTATAAGAATCTGTTTAACACTTTGTTTGATGCACCACTTATTTATATAATTTAGCATTCAGACCACACAACACACAATATGTTGTGTTGTTGTTGTGCATTTGATAAACAACACGAAAATGGTGTATGTAACAGTGGCGGCTCGTCAGGGGTGGCAGGGTGGGCAGTGCCCACCCAAAAAATATTGGATCACCTGGTACTGGTATTCAGTGATTCACATTTTTATTTGGACATTATTAATACAATATTTGTTACAGTTAAGTATTTGCCTAATATACATTCCTTAGAACCACTGTCTATATGCCTGCATTATTATATTGAATACACAATAAAATCCAACGCTGCTACGCTACTGGCCGTAGAATTGGTAAATAACGGTAGTGTATGCAACCGAAACTACCAGGTCGGGGTGGCAATTGAGATTGTGCCCACCAGCGGTGACGGTTTTCTACTGCAAGCGCGTAAACTGTCCAGCAAGCCGGAGGAGGGGGGGTAGCAAAAAATGCATGTGTGACGTCAGAGGACTAGGTAGATAACCCCATACGATAGCATAGACGTATTCTAATAGGCAATAGCGCATGCAACAAATTCGCGCAAAAAGTCTGCCGTTTTATTAGGGTTGTTTAGTGTTTACTCGACCTTCTTGATGGTTCTTGCGGTTAACTACTTCTTAAAAATATGTCGGTTCAAATTTGTAGTGTTTACTTAATAACATATAGTAACACTTCATTAAATAACTCCTTAAAACTTCATTGATATTTTGCCCACCCAATTAAACAAATCACGAGCCGCTACTGGTATGTAAGTATAATTTATAATAAAATTTTCTAACAAGTTGTATAACTTTGCTATTTTACTTTTATTTTATAACCAGATTTATTTTTTTATAAACAGAATTGCGAATACTTGCTTGAATATGTAATAACAAAAGACAATTTTTAAGTACTTATGTCAAATAACATATAAAGGTAATAAATATATAATTACATTAAAAATACGACTTATGAAAAATAGTTTATTAGCTAGCATAAGGTAGATAGGTCACACACAAAAAAATAACATATCGTCAAAAATTAATAAATTTGCATTAGTTTTCTTGTAGGACATCTTATCTTCTTTTCGTAGATACACGATTTGAAGTCTTAATGATGTTTGGAATTATTGGGAGAGCCAATTGTGGTTGAGGAGTTGCTGGTTTTGTCCAACCTCCAAGCGCGGTTTGAGTTTTCGTAGTCACTAACATCTGCATATCCACTGTTTTCGTAGGCCAGTATTCATCGAAGGTTGTATCAGGCGGGAAATATAATTTTACGTCTTCGAGATCTATCACCGAACACGTATTCTGTGCGAAAAGCTGGTTCTTAATGCCCTGAATTTTACAGCAGAACTTCAAGTAGCTCAAGTCCCAGCCATCGAGATGGCACGATTTTACAATAAGCTGATCGATTTCGCCCTCGTAATAAAACAAAGGTACGAATTTTCGTCCTTTGACCACCGTGTATGGGACAACCGATTCCTGGTTGATAATGATAAAACCAAATCTCGATTCTTCCTTAGAGTTGCCTAGCAGCTTCGAGTAACAGTTTTGTAGAAAGTTGTAGAACTCATGTACGTCACTCACTTTTACAATTACGTCTCTATTGAACATATCACGTCCAAATTGTCCATTGCAATGTACGAAATTGATTTGGTTCAGTAGTTCTGCCTCGGCTGCTGTCACCCAAAAACTTTTAACGTTTATGCAGTTAAATATGTCCTTATTTAAAAACTTAAGATAATTATTGAGTGCCGCATGCTCGGCCATCCGAACCGAACAGAACTCCTCGTCCTTATTTCTAAAGATATACGGTACGTGAGCGTTGCCAATTGTGAACCATCCAAACTGGCCTTTCTTCGATCTGTCATCTATGTCCTCTTCGATTCCCGTGACAGACGTTGACGACGGTGACAAACTAGCTTCAACTGTCAATGTCAAATAGAAATAAGGCTAGTTATCGCACTTTTTTAAAATAATTCGTTAACTTACCACTCATAGCGCATGCTACAATCGCACCGGGCATCAAACAGCTCCCCTCCGTGATGATTTATAGGTTATGTTAGACAATCTTTCTACGCGTACTTCAAGATGGCGGCTTTTTTCCTTGACGACAGCACTTTAACATTAAATGACGCACACACTTAACATGTACAACTTTAATTCGGATATATTGGTTTGGAACAATGTTAGTTTACGACTCTTCATGAAGCGACCGAACCGTATATAGTCTCTCATCGGGTTTCAACCGTTAGACGGTTTTCTTTGTACGCAAACGCAGACCGTAGATGGCCGCCACAAAACAGCTGATGAAGCCTCGTATACAGGCTAGGTACAGTTTTTCAAAAGTTAATTCTTTATTGTCGTTATGATAAACAATAAATGTTAGTCAGAATATCTATATTACTCAATCAACCACAATTATACATATCTTTTTGTTAAGTAACAAAAAAAAACAACAATAATTCTTTAATGTTTGCTATGTTTCCTGTACATTTTTGGAGTAAACAAAGCGCCAACATTGACGAGTTTAGGGGTTACCACAATGTACTGGATCAGGCAAACATAAGGCAGGGAGAGATGGTAAGTGTATAGTCAGTTCACTCGCTGCGAGAGGTGCTTGGTTGCCTCCACTATGCTCTGCGCTCCTGATACATGACGTGAGAAATAGTCGACGCAACACGTTGTTGAATTTCTATTTACCATGGGTCCGTCCTATCCTATCATGCAGTCTGATAAAGAAAACACGTGTGATTTGAGTGTGATGAACATTATTATTATAATTTTTTCTTGTGGCTTGGTATTGTTATTTAGTTAGTAATTGTTTAGATAAATAATCCATAGAATAAATTAGATAAAAAGAAAAGAATGGTACTATGACATCAATTATGATAGAGAGAAATCTTGTGGAGCTTTATTTATTACATCATCGATGTTAGCAAAAAATAAACATATACGATTTATTTTAAATTATTCTTATTTCTTAAATTTTGTTAAAACTTATTTGTTTTTTGGTGTAAATACTGTTAATACTAGGTTATGCACAAAAGACAAACTGTCTATTAAATAAATTCGTTTTGTTTACTTATAAACAAATTTTGATAATAAATACGTGTAGTGTCAACATAATATTTAAAATAAAGTAAAAAATAAAACAAACAGCTATTGTTATATTAAAATAATATCGATTTTTATGTTAGTTAACAGTGCTTGACTAACGACGTCCTCGTCCAAATTTTAAAGGAAACTAACTGAAAAAAAAAGGGATAGATATTTGCGGTTACCGCAAAACCCCAAAAACAACACAATATAAGGTCATATATTACGTTTGCAAGACAGGGGATATAGGTGGTTACTCGGACATAGAGAAAAGCGCCTCTTAGACATAGGAATGTGTTCCTCACGCATCTAGACATACCTGAGGGGCGGACGGGAATTCTACGGCGTCTACAACGAATGCATACACTAAACGGATAGCCCGTTAATTTGCCAAATTCCCCACTCTAACTTCAGCTGTAGTTAATCGAAGACCGCTAATGACACTCCAGAATTAGTGCAAACCTATTACCAGGCAATATCTTTCAGTCACCGCGTGCTTTTTTTGGACCAATACGAAAGACAAAGCGAGGGGATCGCCGTAATTAATTTTTTGTCGGCGGGGCAAGCCGATAACCGCAAATATCCTGTCCGATACATGTTCCAGTCAGCTACCGGTCATGCTTTAGCGATCTCAATGTGAGTGAGAGAGTAGACACCGCACGTATTATAGACGGTTTCGACGCTTTTATGTGTCAACATCTACAATCATTTATACTACGTCTAGTATAAGTTTAAACCTTGAGGTCCTTGTTGACGTGTCGGTATTTCGACCGTAGAACGGTCACATGTACGTATTTTTAAAATCGCTGGCGGTCCCGTGTGGCAGCGCTGGGGTATGGGGGTAGGGGTTTGAAGTGCCAAGCTCCAGGTAGCACGGGCCCGGATAATTGCATGCCTTAAACAAATTTAGTCGGCAGGTTAATTTGTATGAACCGAAAACGGATCCACTCATCAGGCCATTGTTGTTAATCCTGCACTGTTCGGTCTCCCTCTGTCCAATTAGCGCCATCTGACGGTTGAACGGAGACGGACGAAACTGCACCGGCCAGGCCGTGGATGCTTCTCGTAATTCAGTGAGTCCCGCTAAACGTTTTAACTGCTAATAACGTTTTATAGTTCGATAACGGGGCCCCAGACTGCCAGACCGCCGATATTATTTTTATTCGAGCACGTCATGTTGCTGTTATACAACAAAACAACACCCTTTAACAGCCTGGACAATTTGGGCATATTCAAATACATATAATAGTATATTATAACGTATATACTCGTCGCTGGCGCTCCTCGTGCCCCAAATGAACGAATGCACCAATATGTCTTATAAAACGAGTGTAATATACTATTTTTTCTACTTTGCGTCATTAATTTTATAAAAATTTAGAAGTATATTAGGTAAAATTCCAATCTAGAGTATTTATGGGTGCAACCGTTGGTAACACTGTCATCTGTCACTTAAATTCAAATATCTGTGAAAAAGTAATTATTGATAATTATTATATACCATCATATACTAGTAGTACGAAACCTAGGATGCAACACGTATGTTTAAATATGTATAAAAATATACATACTTCGCAGTTTGTGCGATTCTAAAAAATCAGTTTGTGCTTACTTTTGTGGTTATGTGTATTTTCGTTTGACATGCAGTTGATATCAATGTCACCAATCTTAGAAAAAAGTTACTAAAAACGGTGTTACAATTTGCTAATTGTAACACCGAAAACAGTGTTACAATGTGTGCATTGTGAATGCAAAGTAGAAAAACATGTATAGTAGGTGGATTGTGGTTAGGTGGAGCGTATCCCAGTTGTAGGACAGTGGAGTGATCTTATGGCTTGCACAATACTGTTCTCTACAAACCATTACCCGTGTCGAGTGTATCCATCTTTTCTACCGGTCGGCACGGTCAGTGTCACGGTTGACCAGAGGGACATGTGTACGCGTGAAACGAAAGTGCCGTGATGTGTGACGTCTATACGGCAATCACGTCCAATACCGGCTTGATCGTTCACACGGAAAAAGTGAACGAATCAGGGCGAAACTTTTCTGGTAGTTCGGCTAGTTAATTAAATCGGTTTTTGTTCCCTTACGCCAGCGACAAAAGAAATTTATTATCGGCCGGAACGCTAAAAATATATTAAATAAGGCACACGTTAGGGATGGCTGGATGGGCCGACATGTCGCGGTGGCTTCTGCATGCGACCATTAATCCACAACTAGATTTATGATTAGTCGATACCAAGTCAAATGTTAAATGAGCTTATAAATTCGTCTTACCCACATGGGCCCCGAAAATGAAAGAGAAACGTAATGATCAAACTTTAACCGACATGCCAACTAGCGGAAAACATCGTCGATGGCATGCAAGCCGGTTTAAATTAGGCAAATGACAGATACGAATAATTTCTTACTTTAGAAATCTTTTATATTTTTCAATAAAAAGTTTTTCTAAACAAAACTGTACTGTGGATAAAAGAATCAAAAGCGGGAGTGAAGTAAAGCGTTTTAACATAATCTTAATATTGTACGTCGTTCCACAAGTCAAGTTGGTGCAGGAAAGCGATCCAGAGGTCTCCACGGTCGAGCGACTGCGAGGTCCGTGCTTACAAATTGTGTCCGCCCGCTTTATGCATACATGAACTATTGTCTATCGTTTTTTTTGCCGTTGCATCTCCCAGGCACACCGTCGAATATGAATTATCGTCTTCGGCCTTTGCGCACCATGTGTATATGTGCTATAAGCCCTGACGGCCGATGCTCTCATTTTTTTTAAGAACGTTCTCTCACGGTTCAGATGATTACAATACAATCACCGATAGTCGACACGATCTTTGAAGCGTTTGCAAACGGGCCACGCGATTCGAAAACGACCCCCACCCAACTTTCCACAACAATCTAATTGGAAAACGTGTATTTCCGAAATCAAAAAATAAATGTTCAACAATCTGATGTAATCAAAGTACGGGAAACACGTAATAATTTAATAATTTACGATAGCTCATTAGTAGTGGCATGTGCTCGTGACGGTGGAAAGGGGTGTAAGAAGTGGTAGCTGGAAAGGGATCCACCCGGAACGTCTACTCGTTAATAATTCGTAACTTTAAATGAATCCAAAGTTGTTCGTAGATATAAGTTCGTATGTGAGTGAGCCCAGGCCGTAATAATACAAACGCATATATCATGCGCGAATGTCAGACTCTAATACCCTAACCTAACGTGTTCTCTTCTCCTTTAAGCAAACCCTCTTAACTCTACCATACAGTTTTCTTGGACCAGAGCACCCGTACCTATCAACTTGAAACTGTCAAGTATATCACGTGGATACCTAAGAGATTCATGGCAAAGTATATACTCACCGCAAATAAATAACTTTTTCTACTTTGCATTCACAATGCACACATTGTAACACTGTTTTCGGTATTACAATTAGCAAATTGTAACACCGTTTTTAGTAACTTTTTTCTAAGATTGGTGACATTGACATCAAATGCATGTCAAACGAAAATACACATAACCACAAAAGTAAACACAACCTGATTTTTTAGAATCGCACAAACTGCGAAGTATGTATATTTTTATACATATTTAAACATGCGTGTTGCATCCTAGGTTTCGTACTACTAGCATATGATGGTATATAATAATTATCAATAATTACTTTTTCACAGATATTTGAATTTAAGTAACAGATGACAGTGTTACCAACGGTTGCACCCATAAATACTCTAGATTGGAATTTTATCTAATATACTTCTAAATTTTTATAAAATTAATGACGCAAAGTAGAAAAAATAGTATATTACACTCGTTTTATAAGACATATTGGCGCATTCGTTCATTTGAGGCACTCGTCGCTGGCGCTCCTCGTACCCCAAACAACTCATGCGCCAATTTGACGTCTTATAAAACTTGTATAATATACTATTTTCTACTTTGCATTCACAATGCACACATTGTAACACTGTTTTCGGTGTTACAATTAGCAAATTGTAACACCGTTTTTAGTAACTTTTTTCTAAGATTGGTGACATTGATATCAAATGCATGTCAAACGAAAATACACATAACCACAAAAGTAAGCACAAACTGATTTTTTAGAATCGCACAAACTGCGAAGTATGTATATTTTTATACATATTTAAACATGCGTGTTGCATCCTAGGTTTCGTACTACTGGTATATGATGGTATATAATAATTATCAATAATTACTTTTTCACAGATATTTGAATTTAAGTGACAGATGACAGTGTTACCAACGGTTGCACCCATAAATACTCTAGATTGGAATTTTACCTAATATACTTCTAAATTTTTATAAAATTAATGACGCAAAGTAGAAAAAATAGTATATTACACTCGTTTTATAAGACATATTGGCGCATTCGTTCATTTGGGACACTCGTCGCTGGCGCTCCTCGTGCCCCAAACAACTCATGCGCCAATTTGACGTCTTATAAAACTTGTATAATAATATACTATTTTCTACTTTGCATTCACAATGCACACATTGTAACACTGTTTTCGGTGTTACAATTAGCAAATTGTAACACCGTTTTTAGTAACTTTTTTCTAAGATTGGTGACATTGATATCAAATGCATGTCAAACGAAAATACACATAACCACAAAAGTAAGCACAAACTGATTTTTTAGAATCGCACAAACTGCGAAGTATGTATATTTTTATACATATTTAAACATGCGTGTTGCATCCTAGGTTTCGTACTACTGGTATATGATGGTATATAATAATTATCAATAATTACTTTTTCACAGATATTTGAATTTAAGTGACAGATGACAGTGTTACCAACGGTTGCACCCATAAATACTCTAGATTGGAATTTTACCTAATATACTTCTAAATTTTTATAAAATTAATGACGCAAAGTAGAAAAAATAGTATATTACACTCGTGTTATAAGACATATTGGCGCATTCGTTCATTTGGGGCACGAGGAGCGCCAGCGACGAGTGCCCCAAACAACTCATGCGCCAATTTGACGTCTTATAAAACTTGTATAATAATATACTAATTTCAAACCACGAGGTTTATAAAAATATGTCTTTTGACAGAATTTTTACATAATATGCATTTCTGGAAAATGTACCTACGCAACATCATATTCTATACCATCCCAACACCTTTACCTTTTCTGTAATTAGTGGTTCTTAACTTTCCACCATTTGCTAATTTCCTAGTCTATCTAATTCTCTAATCTGCATCTTCCAAAGATGTTAATAAACCCCTCAATAAAGTCAATAATATAACAGAAGAACTATTATAGAGGTAAATTTCGAGTCACATTGCTCATTAGAGTCACACTGCTCATTAGAATGTCTGATCAAATTCTCATATATATCCACTGAATTGTGACTTTTAATTTGCCCTGGCAATGGAAAGATGGGTATCGTGATCAACTAATATACGGCAAACGGCCCTGCTATATCGATCGATACGAAAACTAACTGTCCTATAAATATAATTGTGTATTATAAAAACATACAGACTCTGCACGAAACACGCAAACGGTTCGCTTATAAGACGATCGCCCTATACGTATACATAATTACCAACTTCTTTGAATACTACAGGGAACGTTCTATTCCTACCTATGATACGTGTCTCACCCCAAGGGAGTCTACAACTACAAAGAGTCGATTTGTATCAATATACCAGAATAATTTTATTATAACTCACAACAATGAAAAATATAGATCATAAATTGAGTAATAAACGAAAGTTACAAGAATTAGAATTGACAGAAATTTATAAAAAAACATAACATTACGTTAAAGAGGGTAGTAGACAAGCACTTGACGCCTAGCTGGTCAAAAAATGTTCTTAATCTACTAGTGTGAAACAAATATCATATATCATATACAAGTCTATAAACCATTCCCTTATTAATCGATTATTCGATTCGGTGAGATCGAGTTGAATAGGGGAACGATACGGGGCCGTTGTTAATCAAATAACTGTCTGATTTCTCGCGACCGACGTGACGGCCACATGTGCTTCATTGTAAATAGGCACATCTCTTCGGGAAAATTGATACGTTCAGAAATATCTGGAGGAATAGTTACGGCTAACATGCCAACTGTGACGTCCTGCCTGCATCAGAAAGGAACTCATTGTCACCACATTTCCCACACGTACGCGACACGGCGAAATTGATCGCTTTAATTGATAAGGACGTGTGCTACTATCGCCGCAACACCACCACCAATGCCTCCAGCTAGCATATTAGTGTGATGCGTACAGTTTCCGTCTTTCCTTGGAACACCTTTGTCAATGTTTTTCAACGACACTAAGACTAAAAATTCTCCATTTAATACAAGACATTCTTAGTCTTATGTAAAAAAGACGTGGGTGTATGAACTGAAACCTCTATCTGTAGGAAGATAACTTTTACGTATGAAACCTAGTAGATTAGATGAGACAAACAAAAAAAAGTAATGGAAATTTATATGATGTAAATTTTTTTTCTGAATTTAAATGTCTCACTCGATATATGTTATACGTGTATATGCTAGTAATATAAGTGAGTGCTTATGGAGCAAACTTTATATAAAACAAATTATTATCTGCGATCTCAAAGTAAGGGACCATGAAAGTCCACTGAAGCGAGACACTCTAATCGATGAATTATGTCTATTTAACGTTATTAATTGCTCCGAATAAAGACGCTGTACGTGCGCCTTCGGTTATTAAATAATGCGCGATCATTCTCCGATATGGACTGGAATCGTTTCTTTTTGGGTGGTGTGGCGGGAACTGCAGAACGCGACCTGCCAATTACAGCGATTATCTGGACCGGTCTTAGGCTGAAACTCCACAATTAGCAGTCTTCAAATACTACCATTATTCGTGCCACTTGCATAAATCACCATAAGGTATAGAGCATCACAAACGATACATCAATACCGATATAAACAATAACAGACCGAGAATATCTCTAAGTAAGGACCAAACGCCTACAAACACCTTTTAATCTACCTATACTAATTATGAACTTTCAAGTGTAGTTCAACGGAATCGCCCATTTTGGCCGACATTTGCGATCGAGTTGCTGCAAAATTGGGCTTTTCGATATTACTTTTGACGCTCGAATTGAAAAAAGGACACGATTCCGCGTGGACTGCGCGATATTTTGTAAATTAAATGCGTCAATTTTGAAAAAAAAAATCACGTTTTTGCACCTCTTCGGGTGAAGGCGAACCTCGAGAAAATGTCACGTGACGTCTAAAAATTCCGACAAGCGGATCGATGAACGTCAAAAATTTACATTTTTTATCCGTTCCTGCCGACCTTATAAAAGCCGCTCGCTCTCATGTCTTACGATAAGATCCCTCTAAATACCCTTCGCAAAGAGTTTTGAGCAAAAAAACGGCCTTAAAAACAATTTTCGATCCAAAAAATCGATTTTTGTCGACCCGTGTTTTGCTGCTATTACCACAGTAACGTCAAACCCGAAACGCCCCCTGCCGGACATTCGTAACAACAGTAACAGATAGCAGATAACCTAAAATGTATCCTAAAATGTCCATATTGCGAATGTGGACAGGTGGGAAGCCTTAACCACATATTTCTAGAATGCCCAATAACTAAAATCGAAAATTTTGACTTATACACAGAGCTAGTCTACCTATACTAATTATGAACTTTCAAATGTAGGGCGCGTTCAACGGAATCGCCCATTT
Organism: Aphodius granarius; assembly: GCA_963971325.1. NCBI lineage: Eukaryota > Metazoa > Arthropoda > Insecta > Coleoptera > Scarabaeidae > Aphodius > Aphodius granarius. The sequence continues at coordinate 8,059,670 of OZ020227.1, read as the reverse complement.
TGCCCGACATTTTCGATCGAGTTGCTGCAAAATTGGGCTTTTCGATATTACTTTTGACGCTCGAATTGAAAAAAGGACACGATTCCGCGTGGACTGCGCGATATTTTGTAAATTAAATACGTCAATTTTGAAAAAAATCACGTTTTTTCACATTGTCGAGTGAAGGCGAACCTCGAGAAAATGTCACGTGACGTCTAGCGGTTCCGTTCAAGCCGATTGATAAACGTCAAAAAAGTACATTTTTCGTCGCTTCCTGCTGACCTTATAATCGACGTTTCCCTTCATGTCTTACGACAAGATCCCTCCAAATACCCTTCGGACCGTGTATTGAGCAAAAAATCGCGTCGAAAACGCATTTTCGGCCGGCAATCTTGCAATTTGTCAAGGTGTGTTTTGCCTCGATAAAGTGGGCGTGGCCTGTTTAGGGGAAAATCTGGTGATATCACTAGACCGTATACCGGGTGATTTTTCGTTTATACTATTCAAGCAATTCCGACAAATTGCTTATGAACAATAACACAAGTATTTTTTGTTTTTTTGAAAATATTTCCTGCCCCATAGAAATCTTTCCATGTTTACGTTTGCACTCAACTAATATAAGCACAAACTAAACCAAACTGTGACTAGAGGCTCGTTAGGACATAAAAATAGCTATAAATCACTAGTTTTAAACTATTGCCACTATTTGACAGTTATTAAGTACCTTGAACTTGTCCCACAAAGTTTGCAACCAAAAATGTCATATCAGCGACAATGACGTTTCACAGCACTTCTAAACTCTGAAGGATGAGCTGGTATTAATTTGGTCAAAATCCTTCTCCTTCTAGGGTACTTGTCGGAAAGTAAAATGCGCATATTATAATTTGTACTTCAAGCATTCAAGCATGCATATCAATGTTTGCATTAAATGTTGTACAAATCTGCATTCTATACGTAAGATAAAAAGCGTGACAAATGCATTTCCAAAAAATTGGTATTACGGTATGTAGTTTTTTCACCAGAATAATGTCTTTGCCTTCTTAATAATTAATTTTATTGATTCGATATGGTGTGACTTTCTAATCGGGTCGCGCATCGTGTGGCGTGCACTTAAATTTATCGCGGAAAACAAATGAACATCGGCTCGTGTGGACCCATCTGCGGTTAATTGTGTAGACGTCAAAGTTTGCCGAAATACGGATGGCACATCGCCACAATGGCCCTTTCACGGGAGCACGCAACCCGTGACGCTGTTGTATATGTCACTCCAGATATTTCTTTCGTGGTTTAAATCCATGCCTCGCCATGAGTTGAGTATGGCACATTGTCGAGATATTGTGCTACTTTGGGGCGTGCTAATCGCTCAAGCCGAAGAGTGCCTTTGTGCGCGCCACGACAGATATATGCTTATGGAGATATCTATTCAATTGGATAAACTGTACATAACTCGCAAATCTTACCGTTTATCGCGTTTTAGGAATTGCTATTATAGTACAAACCAGGAGAGCTGCAAATGACACATCGCTTACAAGGTTACGAAACAGATATACAAAACGAAGGCTGTTTCATTCTAACATGGGTAATCGGTCAAACAAGATCTGTCGCGTACGTCAAAAATAACAGCAGAAATCGCTTACTCATTTGCAGCTCTCCTGGTTTTTACTATCGGTTTGTGTTACATTTTTTTGTATAACTAAGAATTTAATCTATCTATAGTCCTTTATATTAATTTTTGTAAAATTTCGAAATTACAATCATGCCGTGTCCGTGTTGAGTGTGTGCTTCTGTGCTGTGGTGGGGTAACGTCGTGAAAGAGAACGGGCTGAGACCGAGAGAGAGACGGAGCCAGAGCGAGTTAGTATGCAAGTTTTCCCCTTTTTCAGAGGACGCGCTGCCACCCCCCGCAGCCGCCCGTGACAATTATTGATTGAGAATTCTTATTCCGTCTTCTGCTAACGTGCAATGAGTAAAGACAAGAAACGGCGCTCTCGTCGGTCATTAAAAGTTTTCCATCTCGCACAGCTACGCCGCCCTCGCACGTATGCGAAGGGAAACGAAGCGAGCCGCGCCCGACCACTGCCGATGGGACGCGAAGCCTGCGGGAAAGCGGCGATCGCGCGGATTCCACCAGGAATATGTTATAACTTGAATAATTGCGAGTTTAATGTCGACCTAGACGCATTTTTACTTCATAGGAAATTTTTAACAATACATTTTTGAGGGATTTAGACATTTTTAGCAAATTATTACCTATATAAATTTTCGACTTTAGTTATTGGGCATTCTAGAAATATGTGGTTAAGGCTTCCCACCTGTCCACATTCGCAATATGGACATTTTAGGATACATTTTAGGTTATCTGCTATCTGTTACTGTTGTTACGAATGTCCGGCAGGGGGCGTTTCGGGTTTGACGTTACTGTGGTAATAGCAGCAAAACACGGGTCGACAAAAATCGATTTTTTGGATCGAAAATTGTTTTTAAGGCCGTTTTTTTGCTCAAAACTCTTTGCGAAGGGTATTTAGAGGGATCTTATCGTAAGACATGAGAGCGAGCGGCTTTTATAAGGTCGGCAGGAACGGATAAAAAATGTAAACTTTTGACGTTCATCGATCCGCTTGTCGGAATTTCTAGACGTCACGTGACATTTTCTCGAGGTTCGCCTTCACCCGAAGAGGTGCAAAATCGTGATTTTTTTTTTTTCAAAATTGAAGCATTTAATTTACAATATATCGCGCAGTCCACGCGGAATTGTGTCCTTTTTTCAATTCGAGCGTCAAAAGTAATATCGAAAAGCCCAATTTTGCAGCTACTCGATGGCAAATGTCGGCGAAAATGGGCGATTCCGCTGAACTCTACTACCTGAACCGTCCCTGTATAGTTGCTGCGACCCCTATGGGTCCCTGCGCATAAGAACGAGAAAGATAAATTAGTGGTAGGTCGGAATTAAGATCGGGATTTTAATTTGGTAGGGGTGCGCGCGCAACCCCCTTTAAATTCGCACACACATACACACGTCTTGCATACCTAACCCCCGCCGTTCACCGCGCACCTCAAAGCCCCGTCTTGAGACAGCTTTTTCCAATAACCGCGCACCGTCCACGCGCGCTGTTTTTAATTTGGACGTACAGGGTGCGCTCCTCGCGAATTAGAGGGTGGCGGTAGAGGGGCATAAGAGGGTGGAAAGGGCTGCCGTCGCTACGTAAGAAATATCGACTCCAAGTCCACCCTCCAAAAAAATAAACGAACGTTGCTAATTTTTTAAGGGGTACCTTTCATGCTTGTATGGATAATTTTCCGAAAATTATTGTTGAATTATGTTATATAAAACGGTATTTCCCACATACCTAAGACACATGTTACACTCCCATTGTATTCTATCTCTTTTGAGAGAGGCAGGTAAACGTATAGAAGGAATAAAACTAACAAATAATAGAACTCACACTTTCACCTATTGATACACACTTTTGTTGCCCTCTCATAACTGTAAAAACATTAATCCTTTAGATATAACATAATACTTATAAATTACCTAAAAGATGGTAACTATAAATTTGGTTCAGTACAACTTCTCACAGAAATACCCTGACAAATGGTTAACCATAACAATTTCACTTCCTCTTTCAGTGGTAAAATATATTAAGACGTCAAGAAATGATTTGAAGAACGTACGTTGAGTGCTCTTCGCATTTACTGTGTCCTAAGATGGTTCCCGTGAAGAAATAGCGTGTGTCACGGTTGTCCAGACCGAATTTGATAGATGCACACGTATCAAAACGCTTTGTCCGCTAATGCCATAATAAAGGAGTGCTCAAACGCGTCCGTTCTATAACCTTACACTAGTTGTATAGACAAAATTAAACAGCCAAATTTCTTAGAAAATCTCCTATGTTATCTTGAAAAGTTCTCGATAATAATTACTGTTAAGATTCGTATTATACACATTAATATGTTAGATTATATAGTTGATCGTCAACATAAGGGTGTAATAAATTGATTGGACCATTAAACCTTGTGTGTTGTACATAAACCTACACCTAAGTATATAATATAGAAAGGGCATGCATGCATAGATTATTAGGTACTATGAATAAGCAGCAGAAATGTAATATCGTGTTAGTACATAACCCGAAATAATATTTGTTTCACATGCAATGTACGGTCGCTCTGTTTAATCTGGATATGATCTGTAATTTTCTTTCCGAAATAAGCAGGCACACGAATAGGGGAAAAATAAAAAAAATATTTTATGTTGGAAAGGTGTAGGACATTTTGCTTTTGTTGTTCGAGACTCGTAGACTAGAATAGTCCAGTCTAGAAAGTCTAGAATATAATATACCTTCTTTGTGGTGGTACAATAATTCCATAGAAGTTATTAGAATTATAAGACAAAATAAGGGACATTTGGCATACTGTAATGTATTTTAGTCAATACGTTACCAACGTTGGAAAGGTGTAGGACATTTTGCTTTTGTTGTTCGAGACTCGTAGTCTAGAATAATCCAGTCTAGAACGTCTAGAATATAATATACCTTCTTTGTGGTGGTACAATAATTCCATAGAAGTTATTAGAATTATAAGACAAAATAAGGGACATTTGGCATACTGTAATGTATTTTAGTTAATACATTACCAACGTTGGAAAGGTGTAGGACATTTTGCTTTTGTTGTTCGAGACTCGTAGTCTAGAATAGTCCAGTCTAGAACGTCTAGAATATAATATACCTTCTTTGTGGTGGTACAATAATTCCATAGAAGTTATTAGAATTATAAGACAAAATAAGGGACATTTGGCATACTGTAATGTATTTTAGTCAATACATTACCAACGTTGGAAAGGTGTAGGACATTTTGCTTTTGTTGTTCGAGACTCGTAGTCTAGAATAGTCCAGTCTAGAAAGTCTAGAATATAATATACCTTCTTTGTGGTGGTACAATAATTCCATAGAAGTTATTAGAATTATAAGACAAAATAAGGGACATTTGGCATACTGTAATGTATTTTAGTTAATACATTACCAACGTTGGAAAGGTGTAGGACATTTTGCTTTTGTTGTTCGAGACTCGTAGTCTAGAATAGTCCAGTCTAGAACGTCTAGAATATAATATACCTTCTTTGTGGTGGTACAATAATTCCATAGAAGTTATTAGAATTATAAGACAAAATAAGGGACATTTGGCATACTGTAATGTATTTTAGTTAATACATTACCAACGTTGGAAAGGTGTAGGACATTTTGCTTTTGTTGTTCGAGACTCGTAGTCTAGAATAGTCCAGTCTAGAACGTCTAGAATATAATATACCTTCTTTGTGGTGGTACAATAATTCCATAGAAGTTATTAGAATTATAAGACAAAATAAGGGACATTTGGCATACTGTAATGTATTTTAGTCAATACATTACCAACGTTGGAAAGGTGTAGGACATTTTGCTTTTGTTGTTCGAGACTCGTAGTCTAGAATAGTCCAGTCTAGAAAGTCTAGAATATAATATACCTTCTTTGTGGTGGTACAATAATTCCATAGAAGTTATTAGAATTATAAGACAAAATAAGGGACATTTGGCATACTGTAATGTATTTTAGTCAATACATTACCAACGTTGGAAAGGTGTAGGACATTTTGCTTTTGTTGTTCGATACTCGTAGTCTAGAATAGTCCAGTCTAGAAAGTCTAGAATATAATATACCTTCTTTGTGGTGGTACAATAATTCCATAGAAGTTATTAGAATTATAAGACAAAATAAGGGACATTTGGCATACTGTAATGTATTTTAGTCAATACATTACCAACGTTGGAAAGGTGTAGGACATTTTGCTTTTGTTGTTCGAGACTCGTAGTCTAGAATAGTCCAGTCTAGAAAGTCTAGAATATAATATACCTTCTTTGTGGTGGTACAATAATTCCATAGAAGTTATTAGAATTATAAGACAAAATAAGGGACATTTGGCATAATGTAATGTATTTTAGTCAATACATTACCAACGTTGGAAAGGTGTAGGACATTTTGCTTTTGTTGTTCGAGACTCGTAGTCTAGAATAGTCCAGTCTAGAAAGTCTAGAATATAATATACCTTCTTTGTGGTGGTACAATAATTCCATAAAAGTTATTAGAATTATAAGACAAAATAAGGGACATTTGGCATATGTATTTTAGTCAATACATTGCAGTATGCGAAATGTGTAAACAACAAAAATACGCGTCATATTCACCATATGGCCTTCTCAAAGTCGAAACTGTCACAAAAAAATGGTTTTCCTTCTAGAGCGGTTGACAATTTGAGACGCTGTTACAGAATTGACCTATGGAAATTAAATCACCCGAATAAAATACAAACAAATATCGGATAAGGGGTGTAAGTTAAAAAGAACTCGAAGGGTGCAAGCGAGTGTAGCGAGTTCCCGTATACTGCGAGCGTGTGCCCTCACATGTGTAAGCAGGGGAGGGGGTTAGTCAGGTGCAGGGGAAACTCAAGGAACCCAGAAAGGAGTAGTATTCTCCGGTCTCGCGAACGGCTTTGAGTTCCCGGATAAAAAATGCACACCAGAAAAAAACGGAAGAAATTTCGCGGTATTTTATAAGACGAGTTTCCCTCCCTTAGAAGAAAAGATTTAAAAGAAAAGAGGGTAACCGAAAAGAGTTTTCCTCTGTTAGAAGAAACAAGACGGCAGGACGTACATCAATTCTTGATGCATTTATGCAAAGAGAAGGATGTTGGAGGGAGTAAAGATAGCGCCGTCTTTCTCGGTGGTAATTAGTGGTTGTAAGAAAAGAGTGGGGGGACAGTGTGTGTATGTGACTGTACTGGCTGGCCAGCCCCCTTAATTTATATCTAAGGGGGTAAGAGAAACAGTGAGAAAGAGAGGGGGGGCGCGTGCGTCCTACCCGGCTCCAAGCTTTGTCTAATCGTATTCATTAACAGTAGATCCAGAATTATGCGACCATTGGGTCTGGAAACATTTTTGAAATCAGTTAGGCAGGCACAGCATAACACGCACCACCGTACCTGCTTGCAGAAAAGGTGTTTATATCTTCTACTACAACACACTTATACACACCTGCTACAACACACATCATAACAACAAGATATGTGATCAAGAAAAAGTAACACAATTTTCTCTTCCGCACAAAAAAAATCAGTGTTTCTATAGTGTTTTTTTTTTTCGTTAAAAAAAATTGTTGTGTTGTGATATAACGTTTCGGTTAAGTGATCAAGTGTTTCTCTCTCTATCTCTCTCGATATCAGTGTTCGTCGACACCACGTGGCCGTCAATTCGGGCGATACAAACCGGGAACACGTGAATTTTCAAAAATCACTACGCGCGAACGCGAACGAACGTATTTGGCGCGAGATCCGACAAAACAAAAATCAGCTGATCCATATACACGAGGTCCTGAATTTGAGAATTTCACTCTACGCTCTCGACCCGCTATATGCACCTACCTCCTATATGACTAATTTAACAGTTATAAATCTCTTGGTTTAGTGTTTTAAGGACGTTATTTTGGGAGAACTGTAAGTAGACACTTGAATCTTTTAGGTATATAATCTTTAAAGTTATCAGAAATTGACAACAAAGTCGCAAAATTATTATTGATATTCATTTTGGTATAAAATCTGGATATTTGATTACATCATGTTCTATTGATAATCTAAACATGTATTGTTTGTATTTTATTATGCCTCAACATAATATTAATATACACCTACCTGGAAAACGCAATTTTTATTTTAAAACTAATTTTAATTGTTGAAATATTCAAGCATTTTAATCGGCATAAGCAGTATACCCTTCTACCGTGTACGACATAATGGAATAGCATCTTTAACCTAAATTAAAAATAATAAAAACCTAATTAAACATATTTATTATTAACAAGTTATTGCTAACTGGTCAAAAATTCGAGACGACAAAAGCGTCCTTTTGTTCAGCAAATCAAAATAAAGCTATTTTGTGCTTTAGTACTAGGAGGTCCAGTTTTCATGTCGTAAAAATCTTATAAACCAACACTTTTTGACAGTTGCCTAATCAAAATTGATAGTCGTCTAATAATAAATAAACTATCCGGCCGGTAAATTAAATTAATTGCGCTACATGTTAATTTATTTACCTATAATCAGGACTTTTGAGGGGAAAACTGTAGTGGAACGGTGGTGAAATGCACACAAGCAGGACTAGGACCGTCTTAATAATTGTGTTGCTGAACCTTCTTTGTTCAAGATAGCGTTTCAAGCACATTTTCAAAAATTCTCTTACAATTTCTAAAATTTATCGAAAAAAAGTGGTAGAACGCCGTTCCATGACAAAAAAGCACTGCCTATAGTCAAATCTATAAAAAAAGTTCTGACTCTAATCTTACAGAGTAAGCTCAATGGTAACTGCATTATAAATAACAATGATAGATTATATTTGTGTCTAATATAATCTAAAAAAACTAACAACGAACAAGTTCGTGACAGCTATTCGAACGAAGCTTTATAAGAGGCACTATGACGGATTCTAGTACACTTCATACACAACACACAACATACACACAACACTTATTCATACCAACACAAAATCCTCAATTTTAAATTGGTTATTTTTGTGTGTAGGGCCAGTAGAACGAGAAAGAAAATGGCTGTTTGATACGACATACAAACCACATTATATCGTCAAAATGGCTATTAATAATGAGTCCCATTACTCTCTACGCTGGAACAATCATCAATCGCACATTCTGTCATCGTTTGAGGCGTTGTTGCACGCGGAGGCGTTGGTTGATGTCACGTTGGTCTGTGCGGGAACGTCAGTGCGAGCTCATAAGGTGGTCCTAAGCGCGTGTTCCCCGTTCTTTCAAAAGATCTTTTCCGAGAACCCCTGTAAACATCCCGTTATCGTCTTAAAAGATTTCAATGGATGGGAAATCCAGTCCATGGTGGATTTCATGTACAAAGGAGAGATCAGCGTCGGAAGGGAACAATTACCGAGCTTGATCAAAGCGGCCGAAAGTTTACAGATACGTGGTTTGGACGATATAGGTACTAGTACGAATATCCAGAAGGAAAGTCAGAATAACAACCAATCACCAGCACCGTCTACGTCCCCCAATGATTACGATAGGAATTTTTATCAAAACGCAAGGTTTGCGGCTGCGGGTACGCCAATGCGATCAGCTGCAGAAAGATCTTCACCATTTTCACCACTGCCTGGTCACAATTACGACCACCATATGAAGTTACCGCATATGACGCATCTATCGTTCCCGGAATCTCTAATTCCTAGACCGGAACAGCAGAGGACTGATTGTCAATCACCTTTACCGAGGAGGAAGCAGGCCAGACCTAGGAGACGATCAGGAGAGTTGTGTACAGCACAAGATCTATCGACTTCGATTCAGAATAAGCCCCAATCGCCCATGGAGGAAACAGCCGAGAATTTATGCGTTAAAAAAACAAAGGAAGAGAAGAAAGAACATCGGGAACAATCCAAAACTCCAGAGACCACAGGAAGCCCAGAACTTGACCTGTCCATGACCAGCAAGGACTTTACAACCTCACCACCACTCATGCAACCGTTGATGGGGATGAAACCTGATCTGGAAAATCATCTAGCGTTCCCTCCCATGCCCAACGTGTCAGCTTTGACCATGAGCCAACCGCATAGTAAATGTAAGTTGAGATTTTGCAAGATTGGGAAGAAGTATACTAATGTCAATTGTTTTATTGCAGTTTTCGGTCTTGATGCAACACTTGGTTTATTTCCTCCAGGCTTAGATGGTTGCAGGAATCCTTTGTTAGAAATGGCGGACCCTAGAAGTACGGAATCGCCACTTTATGTCAAGAAGAAGAGTAAGTGGAACATTACCTTATTATAAGTAATACACAGATAGAAAGGAAATGTAAGATGAATGAAATGTTTTTTGCGCATATTTCTTTGAAGGGATGACTATATGTTTGAAACAACAAAAGTATGTCAAAATTATAAAATATTAGCTGCATAGGGTGAAAGAACAATTTTATTTGAAATATTTCTTAGTAAAAAGAAACTGAATTTTGTAAAGTCAGTTTCTATGACATAATTACATTGGTCATACTGACATTTAATGTCATGTCAGGTCAGTGGTACTGACGTTTGTCAAAATCTGTCTATTTGCAATACAGTGATGAATGCTGTGGATTCTGTCAACCTGCTTCTAAAAACTCTTATTGCGCATAAACCACTCATCTCATTGATCTGAAAATTTCTATACATATTCAAAGTCTCTGGAGGATGAGCTGGTACGAGTTTAGTCACAATCGGATGAATCCCTCAGGAGACGTATGCAACATTTACCACTTCCGGTTATCAGAATGTCACCAAAATCAATCCAGTTCGTCCCCTGGTAATTCTAAATGTGTATACCAATTTTCAGCCCAATCCGTTGTTCCGTTTGGACGCTATCGTGTTCACAGACATATATACATTTTCCAGAAATCATTGTAATGGGTTCAGGGGACCCCAAAACGCGTATTTCCGCTGAAATTCCGATTTTTTTTTCCGTCGATGAAGTAAAAATATCTGGGGAACTTTTTAAACTTTTATATTTGTCAAATTAGTTTTATCCACAAAAAAAACTGAAATAAATCCTTGTGGTATTAATATATGTTTTGTACTTCAGTGGGTCGACCAAAAGGACAGCACTCTGCACCTAGAGGAGGCCCGCCAAGGAGTTGGACGAATGCAGAACTAACGGAAGCGCTTCAGCATGTATGGAACAAGAAGATGACCACAAGTCAGGCCTCTAGGATCTTTGGGATCCCCTATAATTCTCTGTTAATGTACGTCAGGGGTAAATACGGCAAAAGTTTGAAGCTGGAGCAGTTAAGAAAGGATTGCATAGGGGCTCCAGGTACCCCAATGGACATGATGTCGAGTATGGCGGGAAATAACAATAATAATTCACTGAAGAATGAGAGAGATGAAGCAATGCAGCCTAATACCCGGCCGAATAGTACAGAAGAAATGAGTAATCAACACATGCCTCAGCAGTCCATTTTTAATCCATTTACGCAGAGTTTTTTCCCCGAGTATTCGGCATCATTTCCGATACCAGTGAATATGGTACATCTACTTCCGCAGAGCGAGAAGAACCGAGAACATTATCGGCAGCAATCTCTTGAGGATGATAGGAATGATAGGGTAAAGGATGAGCCACAAGATATGTTCATGCCATCGTCTCTTTCGCTCGAAGATCGGAGAGAGTTGGTGCAACAGAATGGTCAAGATTGAAGATTAGGTGAATTCTAGGGTGTTTGTTTTTTTTTTCTTTTCACACATAGAACTGATTGTTTTTACGTTATATGGAGATGTTATTAGATTAAGCTATATGTGCTTCCTACACTTGAAAACGATAAATGTTTGGTTGCGTCTATACGAGACGTCTAAATTCAATATTGGAAAATGATATAATAAGACTGATCTACATATTTACGCCAATGTTCCAACGTTTTTTAATTTTCTAACTAACTAACTTACAGCAGATTATTTTAATACAGACAAACTACATAAATACAGTTCCTCAGATCAAATATTTTTACTAAATACTGATATTTCTACCAAGTGTTTTTAATATACAGATTTTTTTCGTTCGTGACTCATACACACAACGGGGGCGATCCAAGATGGCTGTTTTATGCTCGTCCAAATCTTAATAAAACAGTGGTGACACCTTGCGTCGCCCTCGTATCAACTGCGATATACTAGAAACAGTGATTTTTCAAAGTTTTGTACAGTTTAAAATATAAATAGAGATATTTTGGTTAATGCGCCGATACAAGATAGTCTTTATATTTTCGATATTTAAAACTCAAACTGAAAAACATACGAACAAACTGAAACTGTCATTTTTCTGATTTTCTACCAATTTCACTGTACAGGTTATGATACAGTCAAATTGGGCCTAATAAATCTTACCTGAGGTGATAAAGTTGTATATTTTCATGAATCTTATATCATTTACAGACTGAAATTTGTGAACTTTCAAGATTTGTTCACATTATAATTCACATGTTGCCAAACTAGATTTGGTTTGTTCGATGTCTGCATCATTTTCTTTCTAAATATATAAACTTATACAGAGTCCTGCAGCTCACATCCCGACTTCCGCAGCTCACTTATTGATGAAGTTAAGAGCAGATATATCAGAGTGTATGTAGTAACGCATTCATAGCGTTACTGAAGACGGGAGATGAGCTGCAGGCCTCTGTATATAAAGCCACAATAAAAACGAAAAGTTGGAACTAGTATCTTAATTTTTTCCGATTGTACATTTTGTTTTCTAATAAACTGAACATGCGATCTCTTTAGGGTGATTGCAAAGGCGGTTGTTTGGGAGGGGATTGGACAAAAAAAAATAGATGAAAAGTTGTAAAGTTAGGATTTTGTACAGATCTTATGTTGACTTGATGTTTGTAAAAAGGATTATGTACTAAAATTACAAAATTTAGATAAGTTAATTTGTAAAAAGTTACATTAGGATCAAAAAAAAAATCTAATCTAGGTATACGGTCAACAATATATGTACAAAATAATATATGATAAAATTCAGCTAAACATAAAATCTGCTTATATAAAAAATAAAAATTGAGTTTGTAGGGATTTTCAAAAGACGGACTGCACCCGCTAAAGTTAGACAAGAATCTTACCAAACGATATGAGGATAGATACACAATTTTGCAGGGTATGTCAAGTTCAAAATATTTAAAAAAAAGAAAACCGCATAAATTGCAAATCGGAAATACAAAATTTCAGACACATCATTAGACTTACATATTAAAACAAAACAATTCCGGTCGCGACGAGTATATTCGATGACCGAAATTGTTTTGCGTGGCTTCCACACATTGTACATTGTTGAGAAAATGTTATTGATGAATGTAAGTGTACTAGATTGAGCGAGTATTGCAACTAAATAGAAAACCGACAATCAACCTTGACGTATTTGCAAATCGAAATGTCAAAGTTGTTTCGAGTTGAAAGTAGTTGTATGGGAAGCCCGCGTATGCGTTTACGCGGGCTTTTTGAAACCACTTGTGATAAATAATTGAATATTATTAGTTTATAGCATAGTGTACGTCTGTGACTGTTAAATTTTCGATATTATTATTGTTTATTTTGTAATTTTTTAGTTGTTTAAACGTGAACCGTTACCACTCGTGCAAAACTTATTTCTCCTTATGTATTTTTTTTTTGGCATGAGTATTTCGTAGTGAATGTACTTTACTGGTAATATATTTGTCTGAAAAAAGGCCCAATTTTCAGATTTCTAACGAGGTTGTGCGTAATAGTATTATTTAGTGTAGTATTATTTTGTTCGTTCCATTATGTTAGTGCTTTTATTTAATATTGCTTTTCAAAGTTCCTTTATATTTTGTAGGTTTTCAAACGTGTATACGGTTCTTATAGTAAACAAATACCGAAAAAATGCAATAATTACTGTGCAATTTTTTATGAAAGGTTACATTTATGTTACGTTTGACCAAATATGTTTTCGGTACGCAGGTGTTCCTTATCTATGTCTATTTTTCTTTTACTGTGTGTACATATATTTGTGGGGAGCTTGAACAACTTTAGCTCGGTTTTTCTTTCTGTCAAGTCTATTAATGTTTGCATGTTGATGAACTAGAAAGGAACACCTGAACACAACGACTATTTTAATTATTACGGTGCTGGATAAACTAAGACCTTTTTGTTGTACATATAATTGTTTTTACATAAAATATAGACATTCCTATCAAAGTATTATTAGTTATAATTAATTTTTTGTTCCTCCGTTCATATAAACAGACAATAGCAGTTATAGATTCAGAGAAAATAAATAAAATAACGGAAGCAGGGTACCTATAATTATTATGTATTAATCATTTCGGTTCTCCATACAAGTTTGGGCATTATATTTGTAAATTATCGTAAAGAAAAAAATGAGGAACACAACCCTAGCAATGTAAAAAGAAATTAAATGTATATTGTACATTGGAGCAAAAAAAAAATTAAAGTAAAACTTGATAACTTAAGACAAATTATTGATGTAGCACCTCGTACTTGTGTATTTATTTGTAAGTTCTCTTTGATTTTTCTATCAAAAATATCAGGGTAACTAGTTTTTCGTTTACATCATTGAAAATAATGAAAAGTATACCAACACTATACCAGCACCCGTACCAAGAAACGGGAGCAGTATATGGCACCAGTTATACAAACAGAATGTACGAGGTGACAGCATAAGTTAATATAATAATGTATAATAAAGAAAGTATAGTAGGACATATACATTATACAAAATAGATATTTGATATATAGGTAGTCATAGTTTTTGATGATGTTAAAAATAAAAAGTGAATAAAGCTTTGTCAACCATCTGTTTCTCTTATTTCCAATTTCTCTTTGTAGGTACTGCAGTTATTTAAAAACATCCCAATACCTAAATAATGACTTGAAAATCAAACTGTGTCGGACCTAATCGCGCGATTTGGATAATTCATCGGTACCAGATAGGAAATAATTCTAGGAATCCATTTTTGAAGACCTCGTTGCTGTAAAATGTACCGTTTGCGAGTAAAACGAAAACCCGCGAAAAGAATCATGAAAATTTTAGTATAGATGTTTCAAACTAAGAAGAGCACAGTTGTATATGCAACCAAATATACACAGGCAATTTATAAACCATACACTGGGTATGATTGGTTGCATATACAACTGTGCTCTTCTTAGTTTGAAACTACTCTACATAGGCAGTTTTCGACGGCATAAAAAGTTTGGGAAACCCTGCTCTATAGTCTATAGTGCCTATATAATTCATAATTTGAAATCTGTTATTGGTATGTATCTGAAGAGAACCCTCTATTGATGAGAAGCTATACTACGTAGGTTGTATTGGACGAAAAACAACAGACTGCTGAAATTTACTGCTTCCATATAACAGGCTTGCAATCAATGATGCCAACTTATGAAACAAAAAGCAAATCTGGTAGCAGGGATTTGTAGAAGTCTCAGGGCAGGTTGTTATGTTGTCGAAACTGGGAAAGTTTAATATTTTGGGGCAAAACAAAAGTTTTATTCAGATGCCTGATGTTTATTTATTTTTTACAATGGCATTATAAATCTAAATATCTGGGATGGCCCTCACCCTAGGTACTTTGAGACTAAATTGTTGGTGACTAAATTGTTGGTACAATGATTAATGAAGTGCCTAAACACTTTTGCAATTATTTAATTTAATAAAGCCAGAGACATCTCTGGACGTTACCTAACGTCAATTTCAGTGACAGAATTACATTTGCCATACTGACATTTAATGTCATGTAATGTCAGTGGCACTGACGTTTGTCAAAATCTAACAATTTGCAATACAACCATGAAGGCTGTGGATTCTGTCAAACTGCTTCTAGAAGCCCTTATAGCGCCTAAACCGTTCATCCCACTGATCTGCAAATTTGTATACATATTTAAAGTCAGTGGATGGTGAGTTGATATCAGTTTGGCCAAAATCAGATAAATCCCTTAGAAGACGCTTGTAACATTTGCCACTTCCGGTTGTCAGATTGTCACCAAAAACAATCCAGTTCGTCCACCGGTAATTCTAAATAAGTATACCAAATTTCAGCCCAATCCGTTGTTCCGTTTGGATGCTATCGTGTTCACAGACGTACATACACACATACATACATACATACATTTTCCAGAAAACTTTGCAATGGATTCAGGATTTAGGGGACCTCAAAACGCGTATTTCCGTGGAAATCTCAAAACGTCATTTTCCGTCGATTACAATACTTTCCTTCTAGGATACTAGTCGGAAAGTAAAAATCGGACGAATTTATTTAAGAATTAAGAAATATTTTGTGAAAAAGTATCACTTAAATTGAGTTTATTGCTTTCATAATTAAATAAGCGATTAAATGTAGCCGTCAAATAATATACACCCCTTTATTGGATATCTGTTATTACTTTATTTTATTACAGAGGTAACAAATACTCAAATTGTCGGTAATTTACTTGACGAAAATAATCGGGGTTGGAATGATAAAGATATATAAAGGAATTCTGTGTTTGGATTTTCAATGGTTTTTCAGAGGTTTCTGAAGCGAAATGGAGGCTGAATTTGTGAAAATTTACGCCTTGAGTCCACTGAACTGGTTAGGGCTAAACCCCTTTTGTAGAGGGTGGTTTTCACATGTGAGGGTGTGCTTCTTATTATTTTGCCTATGTGGTCCATTAATTATCAACATGAAAAACATTTCGGAGAGTTTTGTTCTTGTTCTACCTTCTGAACAAGTAAGCAACATCATAAGTATTACAACAATACAGATTTAAACTAAGCATTATCTACTTAAACTTTATTCAAACTGTATTCTCAGGTTATTTTCAAGACAATATCTACATTTTTCCTGGGAAAAACTATAAAGGAGATAATACGTAAAATGGAATTATTCTGGCCAAGCGATATCTATGGAGAAGAACTCAAACAAATAGTGAACACAACGAATCTAAAGTTTAGAAAAGCCTTTCAGAAATACTTAATAGTGTTCGTCGGTGCTACGATAGTATATGTATTAAATCTGGCCGTGGTCAACTTCAGATTTATCTACCCAAAGTTTACCTTCTCCGGATTTCTTATGTACTTGTGGCAAGAGTCGTATATTTTATCTTTAGGCGTATGTTACACATTATATGATTCCCTATTTTTCACATTACTGCATTGCGGAATAGTCCAAATGGAAAAAATTCGTTACGGACTGAAAAATTGCAACGTTCATCAACCAAATGCAATGAACTCTTTTGTTCAAATTATCAAATACCACAATTTTCTATTGGGGTAGGTACCTATGCTATAGAAAACGCAAAAACTAAGAAGTTAATATAGAAAGCCGATTAATTTTCAGATATGTTACCGACCTGAATAGACTATACTGCATGCAGTTGCTAAATCAATTTGTTACCGCTGCAGGATGCATTTGCTTTGGAATTTTTGTCATCAATATGGATGGGTACGTAAATTTTAATAATTATCCGTTATTTTTTTATAATAAACAAAACCTATCATTATTCTGAAAATTACATCTAGAAAATATTCAAAAATATAACATTGGAAATCACTTCTAGGTTTCCACCTGCCACAGAAAAATTACACACGTCATTACCGTACTTACTCTGCCACACTCTCCAATTATTCGTTTACTGCTATTCTGGACAAAAGCTTTATGAACAATTAGACGCTGTGCACGAAGACATATACAACTGCAATTGGTATCTGAAGCACAACAAAGACATCGCCAATGGAATGAAGCTTATCATGTTGATATCAAAACGATCAAATAGGCTTACTATCGGCAAATTTTGGGATTTGAATTTGCGAACTTACATGTCGGTAGGACTATAAACTTTTCATCTTTCTTTATTGTTGAAGAGTACAATTAATATTTTTAGGTGATTAAAACTTCGTTCACGTTCAACGCCTTTATGCAAACCGTTTATCAAAAAGGCTAATTTGACTTTTATTTATCTTAGTAAATGATGCAATATGCATATTTCAAAGCATAATAAAAGGTTTCACAATGTACTGTAAATTAAATATCGGTATAGGAACTAGTACAACAACAAATAAATTATGCAAGAAGTGTATTCTTCTCAATACAGATCAACTAACAAGAAAAAACTCATGCAAATCAACTTACAGGCTCCGAAAATCTTAAACATCAAATTTGGGAACAGCAACTTCCATAAAATCACACAATAATTTATTACGCACATTGTACATATCTAGAAATCATCTTCGCACTGCCCAATCACCCTAGGACAATGTTCAAAGGCCAATCTAAGGTAGGTAGCGTCTTCTTCCAAAGGTATTTTGGTATTATTGCTAAATTCATTCCAGGCTCTTACGCCGTAACTCTCTTTAATCTTCACGTTGGCTTCACCGTTATATTTCTCCTTATAAAGGATCTCGCAGTCCTTTTGTTCTACGGGATGAAACGTACCAATTGGGTGAATCTTCACCTTCTTACAATCTTTATTCTTACATAAATCCCGCATTAACCTAAAACGTTTTAATCGTAAAGTGAGACTAATAATTCTGTGTGAGGTTAAGATGTTACTTTGTCATAACTTCACCACCTTTCGAATAGAAATTATCGTTAAATTCTTGTACGTAGATCGTCAAGGCTTTTTTGAGGATATTCTGAGTCCGTGCAACATCCGTAAACCCAAATACAGCGTTCGATATCGTATCATTTGTTTCTTTTACCAGGAACATATCGCCCAACCGTTCAAACGACTTCCTTACGATTACATCAAAATCGACATAAATTCCTTTATACCTCCAAACTGTAACCAATCTAAGGATGTTACTTAAATGTACATCCGCGTGTTTCGACCTCATAAAATCTGTTTCGAGGACAAACTCCTCGGCTGGCGTTTCTTTAAGAAACTTCCTAACATCCATATAATTGATACGAATGTTCTTATAAGTAAATAACGCTTGAAGAATTCGATCTGATTCGCTATACCTATCTTCAAACAAACCCGGAGACGCAAATAACAAATACACAGTCTTATTTGGGTGCAATCTTGCTATAGCTTCAACAGCGCACGCATCCCTTTTGGCCATCACTATCCTACCAACCTGGAACGAATCACAAGACGTATCGATCAGGAATATTGAGCCAGGATCAGGCCTTTCCAACAGGATACTGTCCAGCGACGGTATTTTACTTCGGAAACAACCCAACGGCACTTCAGGTATGATGAATAACAGTATCGTATAAAGGACAATTATGCCTAATATGGCACGAATAGCTCGCCTGTAATGTCTTTGATTTTTCAGTGACATTTTGCATAATTTGAAATGTCAAATTGATGACAAATTTGCTGACCAAGAAATGGCAAATAACGTCTTTCTACCACAATACGAAACAAGACCAAAATTACTATGCTTAATATTAGGTGTAATAACTCTATATGGGTCCATATTGTTTTTAATTTGGTCCACGTATTATCTAAGACGAGATATGACCATCATCAAGCCATCTTGCTTCTACCACAGTTTGCCGACGCTGCAAGACGCCGAAGAGCTCATATCATCAAGATCGGCGATATTCTTAATAGACACGACGTGCCAGATGAATAATTACGGGTCGCCGATCAAGATAGACCAGAGACACGCTTGTTCTGTGGAATCAGCGGCTAGACACAATCCAAGTAGTGACGTGTATTTCCTGCTGATCTCACCAGGTGTTGAGCCGCAAATGAATGCCGGAAGAGCAAGGCGAATATTTGACGCTTTGAGGTCGTACAAGAACGTGAAGATTTTGTATTTGAACACGATCAGGTACCTACAGGGAAGCCAGTTTGATAAAGTCTTGGGATGGGTGGTAAAATCCGGAAATACAATGGACTTGAGCAATTTTCTAAGGTTGGGTACATTGTGGAAGTATGGTGGGATCGTTTTGGATCTGGATGTTGTTACGTTGAGATCTTTCGATAAGCTGATGGATAACTTTGTGGGGGCCGTCACAAAGAAGGACCTTTCGTGGAAAGTAATGGGCTTTTCGCAGAGTGGTAAAGGCCATATCGTACTTAATCAGTTCATTGATGAGTTCTTGGAGGTTTTCCGGTTTTCCATGGAAGCTTCTAGAGGTAGCGGTATCATAAAAAGGTAACGAGACCTGAGTATTTTCTAATTATCTCATTCAAAACGTGATAATCGTTAAACAGTTGGTACTATCCCTAATAAAATGGTCGACGTTCTGAACCGTTGGTAGTAAGGTCCTAAACTCGCCACAAAAAAGTATGCCTATTAAGTTTATAATAATAATAATATTTATTATTAAACAGGAATACAATAAATGAAATTTATGGTCCTTAATGCAATTTTTCATGCTGATTCCAATTGTGCTATTGAATTTTCTGTATCTTACGGTTTGGAAGTTATTCCAAAGTTTGAAAATGATGTTAAAATAGTTATTTTACATTTTCTCCTATCGGAGTGCTGAAACTGTGCTGGATTTGATCGCGCCTTTAATGGTATGTTACCATATTCATATTGGTATATATGAAGCCTTCAACGCAATAATGGAATAATCTCATATATAGCTACATAGATAGAACTCCAGATGGCAAATTGTTCGCAAAGCCTCATAGCAAAACAAGAAATTAGATTTAGATTTAAATTGCGCGCCTTCCCCCACTCCGATTCTCCAGTTGCCAGTCAATTAGGTATATATTATATAATCTATGGTGATAGTCATACATTACGGTTAGTATGTCAGAATTCAAGAATATTTTTTGTATCGGAATATTTAAATTAACAGTACTCCAAAAATGAAGGCAACCCATATAAAAATCTGGTTCGCGGTGCTGTCCATATACACGCTATTGATAGTGTCCACATTCTTGGGTGTTAGGGCACTTCTTAACTATCACAGATTGCAAAGCCTCAAGTGTTACTACAACAGCTTGCCAACTATGATTGACGCATTGGACAAAATCCCGAACAGACACAATAAAAATCCCGTCTTTTTCATAGACACCGAGTGTCAATTGGACTCTGAAGAAACACCTTTGAGCATAGACCGTAGAACGGCTTGCGCAGTGGAATCAGCAGCCAGACACAACCCGAACAGAAAAGTCTACCTCTTGGTTATTTCGCCAGGTTTAGAACCGAGCGATGGGACGCAAAAAGACATCTTCGATGCTCTCAACTCTTATGACAATCTTGAAATTTTATATCTAAACGTAGGGAAGTATCTCAAGGAAACCATTATGGCTGACTTCAGTTATTACGCGGTGGAAAATAACTTTAAGACAGTAGATCTTATGAATATCCTCAGGTTGGTCACCCTGTGGAGGTATGGTGGGATCTTTTTGGAACTGAACGTTGTAACTTTGAAGAGTTTTGATGAGTTAGGGGATAATTTTCTTGCTGCTGCTACAGACCAGGAGCTTTCTGTGGAGATCTTGGGATTTTCGATGAAAGGGAAAGGGCATAAGCACTTGGTTGAGAATATGGAGGAGTTTTTAGCAATTTTTGAATGGTCAAAGGAAGCCTCCAGAGGTGGAGGAGCAATGACTAGGTAATGTACGAGTTTTAAGTGGGTATGTTAATTCAGAGGTTTGGATTTACTGTAGCTAGCTCAGGTTAGATGATGTCACGACTTGTTTAAAGAAGCCATGAGTATTGGCATCAGTAATGGGCTGATGGCAGAAAAACGGTTATTTTAATCATATTTAACGCATGCTCATCCATGGCTTATGTTTTCTGTCAAACACAACCTTATTTATGAATAAGTCACTAGTATTTGACAGCTGGATGACAGCTACCCTCAATGATGTGACAATTCGCAATTCCGCTTCCCAGTTTACAAGGTCTTTTTTTTTTTTTCGAAATGAAATCGGCAACGTTACACATGTTTGTGACTCTGTTGGGTCTGTACGCATTTTTTATCGGGCTCATCTTCTTCGGCGTGCTGCACTACCTAAGAAACGACGCGAGGAATATTGCCATGAACCAGGAGTGCTTCTACGGTATGATGTTACCGACGCTCGACGACGCAACGGATAAAATAACGCACGACATGGAGGAAAAACCGGCTGTCTTTTTCATAGACAACCAATGCCAATATAACTACTATTCGCCTATCACTATATACCAGAGGGATGCTTGTGCCGTCGAGGCTGCTGCCATGTATAATCCTCAGAGAAAGGTGTATTTTTTGGCAATCTCTCCAGGCGTTGAGCCAAGTGCTAAAGACGAACGCTCGAAAAGGATCTTCGACGCGCTGAAATCCTACGACAACATTAGAATTCTGTATCTAAACATGGAAAAGTACGTCCAAGGTACACCGGTGAGCCTGATGAAATTCTGGGACTTCAGTCGCGAGTTTACTGAGGATCGCGGTGTCCTGCTTAGGTTAGCAACCGTGTGGAAGTATGGTGGGATTTACATGGATCTGGATTTGATCACCCTTAAATCTTTCGATGGATTAGATGATAATTTCTTTGTCGCAGATGATGATGATGATATTTCCAGGAGTATTTTGGGATTTAGGCCGGACGGTGTGGGGCATATACTTATCAATCAGTTTGTCGAGGAGTTTTTCGAGCTGTATCGATGGTCGAAAATTGCTGCGAGAGGAAGTGGACCATGGACGAAGTAATTAAGTGTTCAGAATTAAGTTTGGGTAAAGTTAAGCTGGCTGGAAATACGGAAATTACTATAAATTTGATCATTGTGAATGATATACCGGTTGAGGCATTTAAATTGAGACCATATAGTAAGTCATAATCCATCACATGAACGCGGCAAGTATTCTGTATGATCTTAATTGCATTTTAGAAGCGCCATCAATGTGTTTCAATTGTTGACTAAGTCTTTTCAAATGAATACATATGAAGGGCTTTGACTTAAATATTAACTTAGTTGGTAGCTTGTTATAGTTTTGTTTATCTATCTTTCGGCGATTTCCTAGTTGTAAAACCGTTTGTGATTTGTCAACTTACAACAGATGAAACAATAACTCTCACTATTTTCCGTTTGGTATGCGTAGTATACATGTTTAAAGTCACTGGAGGATGAGCAGGTGTCCGTTTGGTCAAAATCTGATGAATCTCTCTGAAGACGTATTTAACATTTGCCA
The DNA here is from genome assembly GCA_963971325.1 of Aphodius granarius. Lineage (NCBI taxonomy): Eukaryota > Metazoa > Arthropoda > Insecta > Coleoptera > Scarabaeidae > Aphodius > Aphodius granarius. The sequence goes on along the minus strand of OZ020227.1, from coordinate 8,037,034 downwards.
CTTACAGTTGTCAGATTGTCACCAAAAACAATCCAGTTCGTCCCCTGGTAATTCTAAATACGTATATCAAATTTCACACACATACATTTTCCAAAAATCAATACAATGGGTTCAGGATTGACAGGTGGCGTTGTTTTAGTACGGGGACCTGCCACGACGTTATCTTGCACCTTATTTTCGCACAATAGATCCCATTTCGTATCCGAGGTCACATATATCTGTCAAAACTTCCCTTAGCAACAACTTTACCAACTAACAACTATTTATTGTTTATTAAGTACTTTATTGTTTATTCTAGATACGCGTTGTCCGTGTGTGGTTTTGATGATCTCAGGGATGTAATCAACAAAACCTGCGACGATCTGACGATTTACCCGCCAAGTTATTTCTTCCCAGTTCCGAGCGACGACTGGAGTAAATACTTTGAGGAAAATCCGTCTCAGGAGCTCTTGGATCGCCTAGATAAAAGTTATACGATGTGTACTTGGAATCAGCGCAGTTTTAATACGTCTTTACCGCTAAATTCTACGTCGGCATACATCAGAGTGGCTAAGAAATCGTGTCCCCGTGTACTCGACGCGTGTAACGATTATTTTTAAATATAAATTTTATCATAAATGAAACGATGTATGGTTGTAAACACAGTTTATTGTATTCTTGTTGTGGTATGGGATGTACAGGATACTTAACGCAACAAACAGTTAAAACATACACAAAAACAACAATCACGGGAACATATGTTGCTTAAAACCGCAATTTTCAGTGACTGTTCAAGCTAAAAAGGTAAAATTATATTTTTTGAACTGTCAGAACAGAATAGCAAAACTCTTGGTGAATTTTAAATTATAATGACTAATTTTAAGATTTTTATAAATAAATGTTACAGTACAAAAATATCACAATTTAAATAATATAAGATACATATTGGAACATTCCCGTTTTACATTTAAGTCTATACCTTTGGAAATTCGAATATCTTAGGAAAAATAAAGCTATCACATAAATATTAATACCGTTTTTTTTTTCATTCTTCGATTCATATGTTACAAATACATAAAGCGATACATACTGTACTTCCATATGAGTTAGATGCAAAACTTGGTATATATTTGCAAAATAAAAAGACATCGTTGACAGTATTATATTTAAACTTAATTCACCTACATAATAACCTAAATTCTTTTTGTCTGAACTGCAAGACAAACTTCAACAATCGATATTTATTCAAAAGCCATGAGATAAAACAAAATATGTAGGTACGTAAACAAAACTCTACTTACTTATTAACTATAGTTAGATCAGATTCATTGTTTATAGAGAAATATATCACACAAAGAACTGAAACGTGTTGAGAGATTATCCAGTACTTAATAATATTATTATATTATTTGGTGAGTAATTTATTTAAATATTTTTTCTCAGCTTTTGCAAATACATACCCAGTTCTGCATCTAGTGTGTGTTTCTGCAAAATTATAAATAAAAGCGACTAGAATAAAAAAAACACCTTGTATAAATGTGGGTTATATTAATAATAAAAATCATAATATTGAAGATTTTCGCGATCTGAATCAGTTTATTTTTAATTTCCGGCAGAAATCAAGAATGGTATAAAATTTCATCCATTTTTAACCAGTTGAGCCATTTTTAACTACATAGGTAAAGAAATAAAAATTAAATTTTAAAAACTACTCAAAAATAATACTTCTGTAAAGACTAAAGGCTATAAACCCAATTTTAAACATAATTTTATGTTTTATCTTACCATCTTCCAGGTTTACCTGAAAACAATTTTAATAATAGCTACTACAAAGATTAACCGCCAACAACTACTATTTTATGGTATTTAGACGCCTTCTTCACTAAAAATAATCATCACACTCCCTGTAAACTTTGGGACAAAATCTCTGTGCAAAGTAAGTGTAGGGAGTTGTTGAGTTCAGTGGGATTTTGTAGTCGGAACTGTGCTTATTCCACACGTGAATCACATAACTCTCAGTCAAATATTTAATGAAACCTTCATCACTCGAAGTTTCAAAGTATTTCATCCAATCATGCCAGGTGATCGGGTAAAAATAACGCGGACTGTACACTTTAAAACCAGCACACTCTCTCCCGATCATGTCAATGGCATACATAGTTCCACACAATTTTCTAGCCAACCTAGAAATGGCGAAATTATAAAGGCCATTCAAAAAAAAAATTATACACACCTTGTAATAACTCCCGGTCCATTATATCCCCACTCATTAGCCGTGTAATTCTTAGCCAAATCTTCCAAACAGGCCTTGGCAAACTCATGCCCCTTCCCATCATGTGCAAATCGCATAACACCGGCGGCAACATTCTCATACGACTCAGCCCCCGAAAAATCCCCAACCAGATTATCAAAAGGCCTGGTGACAACAACATCAAGATCAAGATAAATTCCACCATAACGCCATAAAGTCAAATATCTCAGGATATCACTAGCGTGTGACTGAGCGTATTCAGACTGCTGTAAAGTACCATTCAGTAGCTTCTCAACGGGTGTATTTTTTGCGTATCTTCTGAGATTTACTCGTTTTAAGTGAATGTTTTTATAGGTTAGGATCGCACGTAGAATTCTATCGGATTCGGTGTGTTCGTGTATTAAAATTCCAGGGGATGTGTACAAGAGGTATACAGAATGATTTGGGTTGAGTAACGCTGCGGATTCCACCGCACAAGCCTGTCGTTTGTGTAAAATTATTTTTCCGGTTCTGTGAGAATTGCAGGATGTTTCGTGGAAAAATATTGATTGTCCCGGTGTGATTTTTGTGTCCAGGATATCCGGTAGGCTTGTTGTGTTTAAATCGTAACAGAATAGCGGAGATTCGTCGTCCCAATCACTGAAATATACCTTAAAGGCTATAATGAAGACTAAAACTACTGAGGCGTAAGCGAGTAAAACGAAGACATTTTTCGGGTACAACCGACGCATTTTGCTGTTATTACTACATGCTTTTGTCGCTATTTTCTGTTTGTTGAAATGTTGCAATAGCTGCGTGGTTTTCTTCGTTATTTTCGCATTTTTCACATTGTTGTGATTGTACATTTGAGTTTTGACGTTTAATTTGAAGGTTATGTTTATATTATCAATGTTATTGGAAAATCGGTGCCTGTAAAACCGACAAAGGCGGTTCTGTTGATACACGCTATGTGGCGCTACCAATCTTTGGCATAAAAAAGCTCAAATTTAAATTCGACAATGATAAACAATTACATATATTATCATTATTGATGGCGATACGCGATTTATAAAATATATATACAGAAACACCGAGAAACCCTAATTAATGGTTATTTTTGGCACGAGTGACGAGACAAATTATTAAACAGATGGATGTTTTAGCGCGAAAATTGCCGACAATTAGGCATCGTTTAAGTGGTTTAAGACAAACAATAGAATTCCAATTGAAATCACGAGGTTACTTATTACACAAGTGGCACTTAAACAAGTTCATCGGGTCAGAAACTGTTGATGTGCCACTGATAGAAAAGTCAGGAACGGCGACGACCAATGATTGTTTTGTTTCTAGAATTATTGTACAACAACTCACATACAAAAATGCAAAAATTAGACATTTAGATAATGCCAGGGACATCGCCTATTTTATAAACATGAATATTGTTGTAGTTTATGTGTTTGTTCTAAAAACATTACATAATAAAGTTGGTATTAAGTTACATTTGCGTTTAAAAAAATGTTTTTCTACTTTGCATTCACAATGCACACATTGTAACACTGTTTTCGGTGTTACAATTAACAAATTGTAACACCGTTTTTAGTAACTTTTTTCTAAGATTGGTGACATTGATATCAAATGCATGTCAAACGAAAATACACATAACCACAAATGTAAGCACAAACTGATTTTTTAGTATCGCACAAACTGCGAAGTATGTATATTTTTATACATATTTAAACATGCGTGTTGCATCCTAGGTTTCGTACTACTAGTATATGATGGTATATAATAATTATCAATAATTACTTTTTCACAGATATTTGAATTTAAGTGACAGATGACAGTGTTACCAACGGTTGCACCCATAAATACTCTAGATTGGAATTTTACCTAATATACTTCTAAATTTTTATAAAATTAATGACGCAAAGTAGAAAAAATAGTATATTACACTCGTTTTATAAGACATATTGGCGCATTCGTTCATTTGGGGCACTCGTCGCTGACGCTCCTCGTGCCCCAAACAACTCATGCGCCAATTTGACGTCTTATAAAACTTGTATAATAATATACTATTTTTGAGGTTTTAGATCAAACCACAATGTGGCAGTGACTAAGTTCACAATGACTCAAGCAAATAAAATTCAATCAAAATCGTTTACGATGTACCCAAAACAATAAACTAGTTTCATTCTAGAAACTGTATAATAAACATATTATAAACTGATTTGGAACGTTATTACCAAATTACATAAAAAATGCAAAGTATATTACCTAATGTTTTGTTATTTGGTAGAATATCTTAGTGTACAAGAAAAATACTTGACACGTATCAAATTGCTCTATTTTGCACGGGTAAAATGAGCACATTTTCTGACAAAACAAGAACTGATTCATCAAGTAAAAGTATCAAGTCATTTGATGTCCATGAACCGTGGTACACCAGGATTTCTTAACGTGGTAATTCCCTAGAATTGGAATTATGCTTGTAATCCATTCAACCAAAGTGCGTATGAGAAATAATAATTATAGCCGCATATAAATGCTTAATTAATAAGACGTTGTATATTTATAATTTGAACAGATTTGCGCTATATTACGTAAAGTTAGACGGGGGTGATAGCTTAATTAATAGCTTGTTAAATTATGACAAAGATAACCTTCAAAAGGTACGCCTTATTCTTTTGTTTACAATTGTTTACATCAGTCGCTCACTTTTTCGTCGTTACCTAATTAAAAGTGCAACAGAAGCAATAAGTAGCGAGCAATAATTACAATTTCTTTGTGTGATTCCCCTACTTAGTGCTTAATTACGAATATGCCTTTCAAATTACCATTTTGCGTCGTAAACATTTCAAAACCAACAATTTGCGCTTGTAACAAATGTTGAATTGCTTGAAATATTAGCAACTGGCATAATGTGGTATATTATACTGGCCGCAATAAAAAAAATGAAGTACACTCATAAAAAAGGTGTTGAGAGGTTTTTTTATGGGCATCTATAAAACATTATTTGTTAAATTAACAGTTCGAAATGACATGCAGTGCGTGCAGTACGTTTGTATTACAATTTTCGATTTGGTTGCTTTAATTTATGATGTTTTGTGTTTTAAGTCGACATGTTTTCGCGAGTTAAACCGTCTTTTGTTACATATCGCGAAGCACGAGTTTTTAATAGCCATGCTACGACCATTCTCATACATAATAGCTAATATTATTAGGAAGGAAGACAAACTATACAAGGACAGAAGACAAACTATACAAAAAATCGCTTTAATAATACATTCTTGCACCAATTAACTAATAATCGTGTTGTTTTAATAACCTGTCGTATGGAAATTCCAAGAATGACCTTTGTGACAGAGGCTACGTCATTACATCTATGTTAGACGCTGATATTCTGACACAACAACCGACAACCTGTTCTTTGGCATTCCTGGGCACGAGCGACGACCAAAGCAGGCGCGTGATTCTGACATAAGTTTGAAAAACTCATTGTACAATCTCTGTGAGACTAAACACTACCACCAGACAAGGTCAAACATAATTTTATAAATTATTCAAGTTTCATTGAAGCATTTTTTGCATATGCCTATGCAATCAAAAAACAGCGACAACAAACAATGTTTTTCTACTTTACATTCACAATGCACACATTGTAACACTGTTTTCGGTGTTACAATTAGCAAATTGTAACACCGTTTTTAGTAACTTTTTTCTAAGATTGGTGACATTGATATCAAATGGATGTCAAACGCAAATACACATAACCACAAAAGTAAGCACAAACTGATTTTTTAGAATCGCACAAACTGCGAAGTATGTATATTTTTATACATATTTAAACATGCGTGTTGCATCCTAGGTTTCGTACTACTAGTATATGATGGTATATAATAATTATCAATAATTACTTTTTCACAGATATTTGAATTTAAGTGACAGAAGACAGTGTTACCAATGGTTGCACCCATAAATACTCTAGATTGGAATTTTACCTAATATACTTCTAAATTTTTATAAAATTAATGACGCAAAGTAGAAAAAATAGTATATTACACTCGTTTTATAAGACATATTGGCGCATTCGTTCATTTGGGGCACTCGTCGCTGGCGCTACTCGTGCCCCAAACAACTCATGCGCCAATTTGACGTCTTATAAAACTTGTATAATAATATACTATTTTTGAGGTTTTAGATCAAAGCACAATGTGGCAGTGACTAAGTTCACAATGACAAAAGCAAATAAAATTCAATCAAAATCGTTTACGATGTACCCAAAACAATAAACTAGTTTCATTCTAGAAACTGTATAATAAACATATTATAAACCGATTTGGAACGTCGCCGTTTATTATAAAACTCTGACCAATTTAGCAAACAGAACATTTTTTCACGTGAAAGATACAATCATGAAGACTTTGAACTGAGGAGACACAATGCCAGGAATTTCGTGTGTGACAATTTACCTTATCCAGCAACCTTGGAAAGGCAAATAAGCGGTTTACAATCGTGCGCAATTCGGATTTTTTGCGATTGTAAACAAAAAATCCGCCATAAAACAGTGCAATTATTAAAGAGTGACTGTTTCCACGCGACTTTTACTGTTTTATTGTCTTCCAGCTTATCTCTTTTGCTGGTAATAGAGTGTAAAAATGCTCCACAATGCCAGTGTCTCTCGTGGCAACACTATCGTGATTTGCCGCATTATTCTAAGACTTTAAACCAAATTTTATGTTTACTGGCGAATTAAGCATGGTAAATAATGTGTGAGCTTTCGAAATCTAATCGTAAAAAATAAATCAGAAGATTAGTAGAGATCTATCTACCTTGGTTTGCAATAAACATTAATTTGATAAATACCTAAACCTGCAAAACATTTAGCAGTATGTGCAATTTTTTGAATCTATATCACCGCACAAAGAATAGGTACACAAGGAACAGTGTCGTTGTCTTTCCAAGGACTTGTAAACACGTTAAAATCAACAGTTTGAATAAAGCCGGTGATAATAGGCCGTTTTTGCACGGATAAAGGACTTAGAAAATATTGACTGCGAAGAATTCACAAATCTTTTGTATGCGGAATAACTTGGATCAATATTAGCGAGATCTTCGATGATGTTTTTCAAAGAGCACGCAAACACACGTGATTTTCCCGATCAGAAGTGCCAATAAAACGTCTTTTTTTCACGGGTTGATTTCTTCTTGTGCGTTTGTTTGTTTATAATGACCGTTGCTAGGTGATTTCATCACCAAATTACACTAGTCAACAGTCAAAATGTACATTGGATGCGACTATTTTTTTTATATATACTAAGGCCCTCTAAACTCAAAAATCGCATAAAAAATTTTTTTAATGGATACGTTTTCGAGTTACAATTTTTTTTCTTTTTTTGTTTTTTTTTGCGGAGGTAGTTCGACTATTTGGAGCATATCTCGAGTTAGGAACGTCCAATCTGGTCGCCCGGCACATAAAATTGAAGCTAATTGAATCACCAACAATTGTCACTCATATAGTTTTTCAATCGCTTCAGTAGTTTTAGCGCAATAGGCCACGATATTATAAAAATTTGGCCAAAATGAAAATGGAACATTTACTCTATCACCTGTGAAAAGTAGAAATCGTGGAAATATAGTTAGTTTAATATTTTTTGCGTAGAGTTTGAACTTTTACGAAGAGAACAAGGTATTTACGATTAAAATCTATGGAAAAATAGCGAAGTTATGGTCATTTAAGATTGACAGGTACCAAACTACCAAAATTCTACTTTTTCTCTGTTTACAAGTTTAATTCATTGTGCTTAGTTTTAATGTGATGTTTTCAATATAAAGGAGATTAGAAGTGAGTTTGATTGCTGCTTCGCCTTATATTCTTGTCGAAATCTGTTTTTCTTATGAGGAACCAGATATAGTTGCCCATCATTTTTTCAACCCAAAATCCCTGGTAGCGCCGCTCAATAGTCTTCATTTCCTAGTGAAACCTCTCACCATGCTCGTCACTGACGTCACCAAGATTCTCAGGATGAAATCTTCTCAACTGCTAGCAGGTCTATACCGTATCCCATGTGCTTGTGGCAGTGTCTACATTGATGAGATAAAGCGCTCAGTCAGCGTTGGGGTTTCAGAACATGAACGTTGTACAAGGCTGCGCCAGATCACCAGTTCAGCGCTTGCTGAGCACAGACACAACAATTCTTCTCGACCAAACAAAAATCATCTCCCGGGAATCACGTTATTATCCTCGTAGAATCCGCGAAGCGATCGAAATCTTTAAAGATCCCTCCAATCTCAATCGAGATGACGGTTGGCATTTGCATCATAGCTGGAAACCACTTTTACGACCACCACAGCCAATCACAGCTACCCCAAACCGCCCTCCCAACCAATAGTTGTTTGACTACCTGCGCAGGCATCTGCGCCAGGTACATATAACGTCGCTCGAAACACGTACACGACATATCTGAATAGCATTTTTTGATGAGATACGCCACTACGTGTTTTGAGCGACGATAAATACCCTCACCCTTCCACACACGTTCATTCTCTCCGTCCTGAAGATGCCTCTTGCAACAGAGTGCGAAACGTTGACTAAAAGATGCGCATCTTGGTGCGAATCACGTGACGTACTCGTCTTCCGAATGGATCCGACCTCTACCATGCATTTAAACTGCTATAAATGACGAAAAATACAAAATAAGAAAAGGCCGAATTTTGGTAGTTTCGTACCCATTGGTCATAATTGATCATAACTTCGGTATTTTTTCATAGATTTTCATCGTAAATACCTTGTTCTCTTCGTAAAAGGGCAAACTCTACGTAAAAAATAAGAAACTGAGCATATTTTTACTATTTCTACCTTTCCCTGGCGGTTAAATGAATGTTCGATTTTCATTTATACTAAAAAAATTTCAAATTATGGTCAATTGCACTGAAACCACTGAAGCGATTGTAACACAATATTAATAACATTTATTGGTGATTCAATTGGCTTTAATTTGATGTACCAACCGACAAGATTTGATGTTCCGAACTCGAGATATGCTCCAAATAGTCGAACTACCTCCAAAAAAATTAACAAAAAAAAGAAAAATTCATAACTCGAAAACGTATCCATTCAAAAAATTTTTAATGCGATTTTTGAGTTTAGCGGGCCATGGTATCTAAGAAAAAAATAGTGGCATCTAATGTACATTTTTTTTTTATTATTTTGTTGACTAGTGTTATTTGTCGCGTTGTCATTTGGCATGCAAATTTGATCGTCTATCACGAGAATCTTTCACGAGATGTTGAGATATTCCGTTTGCTATTTTGTTGACCTATGTATTGTGATCAAATGCCTACTAATAAAGATATAAAAACGAGCATACATCTTTTTCTGTACGATGTATTGTGACATACTCCACAGCCTTCGGCGCTGTGGTTGCGAATTGAGGATTTGATGAACGTCAGTGGCCACTGATATGACATGACATTGTGTTATTCTATCACTGACGTCAGGTTGCAGTCCAGAGTGACTGTGGCTTCACGAAATTGAATAATAATGAAAGTATTTAGACAGTTGCGTCAATAGTTTAGTCGAAATGTTGGGTGGCGACATTGGATTTTTTCTAATAAGAACAAAATACTTGGAATCTTCCACATTACGTCAGTTTGCGAATAGAAAGCGATATAAAGTTATGGCGTGGATGTGAATATACTATCAATAAAACCATAAAAAATGCAAAACACGATCCACAGAAACAATAACCGTATATTTTTTTCTCATTTTAACACGATGATGGTTAGAGTTTAGAAATGCATGTGACCAATGAAATAAATGAGGATGGGAAACAATGATCTCTTGAGAAATCAGAAGCCAGTTCCTAGTTTATTTCTCTCAATAGACTGAAATTTAATATGCAATAAATATGATTAAATAGAACGAGTTATTTGCACGTGAGTATAATTATCTCTCTACAAATACGGTTAATCTTTTATATGCGACACATACAATTTGTTTTGTATTAGTAAACTGTACTGAATTATAATGTGTGTTGTGACTATAATTAACTTGATTTATTCCTGTTTTTGTTTAATTTTTTTATTGCCCTACTTACTACTTCCTAAAATTTTTATCATTTATTTACAAGAAGCATCTTACAAGGTTTGGAATAAGCTACTAAACAGCTATGAAACAAATAATAGTATTACGATTTTAGTAGACCAATATCAAAGCTGTAATTTACAATAAACAAATTAGAACGAAAAATATACTATGCTAATTAAACATTCGCACTTTTATTTGCCGATGATAAACATTGCTAATTCCAGGCATATAAGTTGCCAAGATTTATTAAGCGGGTTTGAACTTATTATGCTATATTTGCCCCCGCAAGTATTTGTCCGCTTTTATATTTATAATTGCGGTGTGTAACAGTTGTGGCGTCATCAAAAGACAAATAAAATTGTTTGTAGCGCACAAATCTTTTTATATCTGTTTTCTTTTTTCCTGCCGAGATTCTACGATAAGAGTACTTTATCTTGATTTTACTTTTTAGGGCACTTAATATTTCGAGTGTAACTCTAATTAAGTTTATTTCAACTTAATATATACGTCAATACCTGTCTTGATAATTGCCAATCAATCAATTAAAACAGGGCCGGCCCAAGCTGTATACGAATGCCCGAGCCGGCCCTGTATAAAAGTAATATTAAATCAGAATTGATATGACTGCAAATGATATACCAATAATACCTATATTTCGTGATTAGTTTCCAAAATTACCAACCATGTCATTATTAATAGATTAACTTATTAACGGAAGATAATGACCGATATTACCGAGCCAAAGTTACACATTAAATATCTAATAAATGCCGTTTTATATTTCTATGTGGAGTTGCTTTGGTTATCTTGAAACTTTCTAATATTTGGCCAGCAAGAAATCCCAGTTGGTGTCCATCACGAAACATCTGAACCGGAAATGCAGAACAATAGATACCGTTAACTTAACCCGACATATTTTTGCGATCTCTATTGTTGAAGCATGCTTGGCTTTGGCATAAACACTAAAATTATGGAGTGTGCCTTAAATAGCCAATAAAATTATACAACAGCATCATTAAACGTAACGACCAATAATTTATTTCTAACAAGAAACAACACAGTGAATTATAATTTTTCTAGTCAGCACGTGATTTTTATTTATTATGTACTCCAAACTAATTGCAGTATTGTGGTTTTCTCAGCTAGACGCATACTTAATTATGCGGATCGCATTGCCATTTTAATCATACATTCAGGAAATTCCATTTTACCGCAGGTCTTACCGTGTTTCGACTCTAAACGGGTAAATAACCTGTATATTGCGTCCACCTCGAACTATGGGTCATAAATAATTAATAATTCTTTGAAATGTGAGAAGAGATGACGTATCAACTGCGTCATCTTGTACTATATTATTATAATTATTGTTAAACTATTTGTAGTATAAAGTACTGGAAAATGCAGTTTAAAAAGTATCACCGATAAAGTGCGGAGAAATGACAAAGTAACAAAATTTAATATAATTAAAGCGTTCTTGGAAATGCAATATAAAGAAGTCAAAATCTCAAACACCCAAAAATATTGTCACACAGATTCTTTTAAATAAAAATAAAAAAATGCGAGTTCAGGCCTACACTGATGTTGAAAATATGAAGTGGGTATATACTGGTCTACAAATCAAAAATTTATCAATATCTTCAAACGCACTTATGTTCAATGTTGCGCAGACAATTTAAATGTAATTATTAATAATTAATTATACTGTTACAAGAGTGCTCAAAGATAAAAAATACAATTTTACAGAGATATGGGCTTTGATATTCTATTTCTGAATACGAATTGTTGCTTCAGAGCAGAAGTAACCTAACTCCTGTATTTTACAGAAAACGGTGTTTTTTACGTTTTGTATATAATAATAATAACAAAAGGGGTTGAAATAAACTTATGTCCACAAAAGACACCCACACCCATCTATCTTATTTTACCTGTACCACTCTTTCTAATGTAACAAGGTGCGATTTGCCGTCTTGTCCATTGTGAAATTTATACCTGCACAGAGGTAATACACCCTATATTAACAAAAGGGCACAAGTACACCAAGTGGTGGGGGAGTAAGTTTTCCCAATTGTGGGCAATTCCAGAAACGATTTAGTTCGGTTTTAATGGCCATCGGGATCCAGTGCAAGCGTCAAGTAGTAATTGTCTCCTATTTGTCGCTAAAATGAAGAACAAACCGACAAAAGTGGTCCTCTGGGTTATCCACTACGCTGTTTTGGTGAACCGTGCTCAAACTTACATAGCTTGCGTTGAAAAGGATAAAAATGCAACCCCAGGTATGTTCTTGAGTTTGTTTGTTATGGCTTTCGTTTATATGTGTCTTTATCGTAGGAGAAAGTTGTTCAATTTGTCTGGAGAAAAACGAGACCTGTCATGGGACAAAAACCATCAAATGTGGGCACTCTTTCCACCAGAAATGCATCGAAGCATGGTTATATCAGGTAATTTTTTTAATTATTCTAATTTTGAAATGATTACTTTCAAACAACTGTCTTCAAACAACTACTTTGTCAAGTCTGAAGATTTTTAACTAATATTCTTTTCGTGTTTTGCAGCAATACACTTGTCCGTTGTGTAGGGCACAAATGCCCAGGGATACTAAGTGGGGTACTCAAACATTTCGTGGAGCACCGCCAAAACCACGCGCAAGACGACAATCCATTTGACCGGTTTCAATTGAAATCCAGATATTGTGATACGGAATTATCGTATTCTGTGATAAGAACGTACTTAGTAAGAAACGCAGAACATTCTTTATGAATATTAATTATTATTTTGTACGATTTCATAAATTTGAAACTTTGACTAACTACGTTCTTGAAATGATAACGTTTAATATAAAAGTGTTACTTACATATATAGAAAATTATGGACAAAAAAATAAAGAAAATATTGAAAATTATGTATACCTGTGTTTTTCTTTTTCCTGATTTTTTAAGCACTTTATGACAATAAATCACAAAATGTTTTTGCTTGATTGATGTGCCCGATTACGTCCAAAATCCTGAAAAAAATATCTGGGGTGGCCCTCACCCAACTTTCCGACTATATCTTTTGCACATGAAGTGTCTAAACACAATTATTCAATTTTGTGAAGCCATAATCACTCTGGCCCCTACCTAACGTCAGTTTCTATGACATAACGACATTTGTTTGTCAAAATGTGATGCACACATCAGTACTAGGAAAAAATGTTTTGAGATTATAAAAAATACAAGTTTACATAACATTACTGTTCGAATAAGAAAGACAAAAATTGCCGACACCTGACTTGGATGTTTATAAACAATACGGGGCCACGCTTATGCTTACATTCTCGAACACTGGTATTAACCAGTTTACAATACTTTGGTCGCCGTGTATAAGTAATCTTCAAACTGTCCAGAGGTACTCAAACTAGCCGATACACAATCTTTTATCATTTACTTGTTTTGATTGATGTGGTCAGCTTATAAAAATTGTAGTAAGTGACACATAACTGTATGTCAAACAGCTTTTGAAGAAGCACTTTTAATTAAGGTTGTAGAAAAAATACTAAAACTACACAGGGAGAACTTTATTCTTGGATATCAAGAACAATTATTCTTGCGTATATAGTGTAGCATGAACAGGATTCTTTTTTCTATCCAAATAATATTTTATTCTAATAAGAATTTCAATATAGTTGTTTCAACGGTTAGTTATTCTTACGATTTAAGAATTTGGTATGTTTATGTAAAGTACCTATCTACATTTTTCTCTGACGAAGAAGTTATTCTTCAGTAAAAAAGTAGACGTTCGTCATACAACAAAAATATTTCGTTGGACGAAAAATATTATATGCTTCAACGAAAAAACAGTTTCTTGACCCAAGATTCTTACTCTGAGAGATACATAGAAAGTTGTGCTATTACTTTACAGATGGCGCTAACAATTTCTCGCGTCTTTTGCCACATATCACCGCTACATAAGTTTGACGATATTAAGTGTTTGTATATTGTTTGTTTACATCTATGCATAAGTGTTTTATTTCATGGGTGACTTACAAGGATTATGAGGAAAACCAGGATTGTAGTGGAATAGCCTACACAGAGAGAACTCTATTCTTGGATAACAAGCAAAATTGTTCTTACGTACCTATATAGTGTAGCATGAAGAGGATATTTTTGCTATCCAAATAATATTTTATTGTAATAGGAATTTTTCAATGTACGTAGTTATTTCAACGGCTAGTTATTCTTCCGGTTTAAGAGTTTAGTATGTTTATGTTGAGTATATTTTGCTCTGACGAAGAAAATGTTATTCTTCTACATATAAAAAGAGTAAGACGTTCGTTTTACATCAACAACAATATTTTGTTGGGTGAAATATATTCTATTCTTCAAAGAACAAACAGTTTCTTGACCCAAAACTATACGTACGTATCGCTTAAAACAGACGAAATTCCTTTCAAGCAGTTCCTTCATACTAAAAACAAGAAAACATAATACTTGGAACATCAGAAAATCATATTCTTACTCTGACAATTTTATATTTTACTTGAACCAACCAAATGACCTTTCTGACGATATAGAAACGAGTGATATTCTTCACTCAAAGATATTCGTGTTGTATCGATGTTCCCTCTGTGTAGAGAACATTTGCGTTTAGTAGAAACTAGTTGAAAAGTAAAAAAGGAAAAATGTATATCTCATACACCAAGAAAGTGTTATGCTTTTTGTAACATATACATATAATTTTGTTAGGAGAACAATTGCAAAATTTACTCTATAATGGAAATAGAATAAAACTAGCTCTGTGAATATGTCAAAATTTTCGACTTTAGTTATTGGGCATTCTAGAAATATGTGGTTAAGGCTTCCCACCTGTCCACATTTGCAATATGGACATTTTAGGATACATTTTAGGTTATCTGCTATCTGTTACTGTTGTTACGAATGTCCGGCAGGGGGCGTTTCGAGTTTGACGTTACTGTGGTAATAGCAGCAAAACACGGGTCGA
This sequence comes from Aphodius granarius, assembly GCA_963971325.1. NCBI lineage: Eukaryota > Metazoa > Arthropoda > Insecta > Coleoptera > Scarabaeidae > Aphodius > Aphodius granarius. The sequence goes on along the minus strand of OZ020227.1, from coordinate 8,021,762 downwards.
CAAAAATCGATTTTTTGGATCGAAAATTGTTTTTAAGGCCGCTTTTTTGCTCAAAACTCTTTGCGAAGGGTATTTAGAGGGATCTTATCGTAAGACATGAGAGCGAGCGGCTTTTACAAGGTCGGCAGGAACGGATAAAAAATGTAAATTTTTGACGTTCATCGATCCGCTTGTCGGAATTTCTAGACGTCACGTGACATTTTCTCGAGGTTCGCCTTCACCCGAAGAGGTGCAAAAACGTGATTTTTTTTCAAAATTGACGCATTTAATTTACAAAATATCGCGCAGTCCACGCGGAATCGTGTCCTTTTTTCAACTCGAGCGTCAAAAGTAATATCGAAAAGCCCAATTTTGCAGCTACTCGATCGCAAATGTCGGCGAAAATGGGCGATTCCGGTGAACGCGCCCTACACTTGAAAGTTCGTAATTAGTATAGGTAGATAAACAATAGGGGTTCTTGCTGCACCTGGGCACACATGCAACTACAACTGTTGTAGTTGCATGTGTGCCCAGGTCCATAGCACTTCATACAATAAAAACATGCAACCAAACTAGCATAAAAGAGATAAATATGAACTTAACACAGAAATATTTCCAATAAAACCATTGCAATTTGAGGACCACTGATAAATAAAATTGATCGCCACACTATAATATGACACTATAAGCCATAAAGAAACCAGTTCCCGGGTCTTGGACACCGTCATGGTATATAACAGAATCGTCATGTGATTGCCTCAGGGTGTACCAAGAGGACCTCTGGCCGCCTTTGCCGAAGAAGTGTCAGGGGAACAACGGCAGGTGCTTTCTTTTTGCACACGTGCTGCTCTGCTACCATGGCGGGTCTAGGAGTGCAGGGGGTCCCTCCCTCTGCCGTTTTCGCGAAAATCCCCGACCTCGACATTCTCTCTCGCGAAACTGCGCATATATTTTATTATGATTGCTTGCCGAAACTAGATTGGCGTTTTTTAATCGAATGAGTCGCCATTTCGAAACTGCGATGTGTAGATATTTTGATAGGTATGTGTGGCAGAGTCAGATTTACTTTTTACCGTTATAGATTTAGGTTGTTTGTGTTTTTTGTTGTGGCAAACGCTGACGACTCTGTGTAATAGGTACATAATTGGTAGCTCTGACTTTCACTATGATTGTAGAGATGAACCGATGGACTAGGATTCATGTTTGTGTCGAAACATGGCTTTCAAAATTTGTTTCGCAAAAATATTAGTTCCAATTTAATGCTTCTGGTCTTCAAACATACAAAAACATGAAGAAAACCTATAGGATTAGTTTTTTCTTTGTAATAATCGGGGCTTTCATTCACCATTACATTATTGACGATTACGTATCAATTTAGCAATACATATGACGTAATATTGCAAATATTTCTTATGGTCAGACTGATAACGCAAGGGAAAGAAGGATAAGCATAAATGACTTGACAAATCACTCTGTTAAATCAGGCAGGTCGTGAAGATTCACCATTTGAAGATTTAGCAACACCTCACCTTATAAACCAGTACGAACTGAATGATTTAGTTAAAGACTTAGGTTTTTTCAAAAGAAACGCCTAGTTATTGGGTTCTAGGCTACAGGAATGGAATTTTGTCGCACGAGGTGTGACAGCGACTTCATTTACAAAGCATAACGAGCCTTTTAAAGCATATTTTAAAATGGAATGATCTCTACGTATATGTCGAGATGTTGAGGTTCTTATGAACGAGTTTGATATTCCCCACGATCCTTCTAAATAGTGGAAATGTTTTCCCTTGTGTAATTAGAACATCATTCATAAACATCAACTTTGTTAAGCTGGATTAAAAGAAAACCATTGAGCCTTTTAAAGCATATTTTAAAATGGAATGATCTTTACGTGTATGTCGAGATGTTGAGGTTCTTATGAACGAGTTTTATATTCCCCACGATCTTTCTAAATAGTGGAAATGTTTTCCCTTGTGTAATTAGAACATCATTCATAAACATCAACTTTGTTAAGCTGGATTAAAAGAAAACCATTGAGCCTTTTAAAGCATATTTTAAAATGGAATGATCTTTACGTGTATGTCGAGATGTTGAGGTTCTTATGAACGAGTTTGATATTCCCCACGATCCTTCTAAATAGTGGAAATGTTTTCCCTTGTGTAATTAGAACATCATTCATAAACATCAACTTTGTTAAGCTGGATTAAACGAAAACCATTGAGCCTTTTAAAGCATATTTTAAAATGGAATGATCTTTACGTGTATGTCGAGATGTTGAGGTTCTTATGAACGAGTTTGATATTCCCCACAATCCTTCTAAATAGTGGAAATGTTTTCCCTTGTGTAATTAGAACATCATTCATAAACATCAACTTTGTTAAGCTGGATTAAAAGAAAACCATTGAGCCTTTTAAAGCATATTTTAAAATGGAATGATCTTTACGTGTATGTCGAGATGTTGAGGTTCTTATGAACGAGTTTGATATTCCCCACGACCCTTCTAAATAGTGGAAATGTTTTCCCTTGTGTAATTAGAACATCATTCATAAACATCAACTTTGTTAAGCTGGATTAAAAGAAAACCTTTGAGCCTTTTAAAGCATATTTTAAAATGGAATGATCTTTACGTGTATGTCGAGATGTTGAGGTTCTTATGAACGAGTTTGATATTCCCCACAATCCTTCTAAATAGTGGAAATGTTTTCCCTTGTGTAATTAGAACATCATTCATAAACATCAACTTTGTTAAGCTGGATTAAAAGAAAACCTTTGAGCCTTTTAAAGCATATTTTAAAATGGAATGATCTTTACGTGTATGTCGAGATGTTGAGGTTCTTATGAACGAGTTTGATATTCCCCACAATCCTTCTAAATAGTGGAAATGTTTTCCCTTGTGTAATTAGAACATCATTCATAAACATCAACTTTGTTAAGCTGGATTAAAAGAAAACCATTGAGCCTTTTAAAGCATATTTTAAAATGGAATGATCTTTACGTGTATGTCGAGATGTTGAGGTTCTTATGAACGAGTTTGATATTCCCCACGACCCTTCTAAATAGTGGAAATGTTTTCCCTTGTGTAATTAGAACATCATTCATAAACATCAACTTTGTTAAGCTGGATTAAAAGAAAACCTTTGAGCCTTTTAAAGCATATTTTAAAATGGAATGATCTTTACGTGTATGTCGAGATGTTGAGGTTCTTATGAACGAGTTTGATATTCCCCACAATCCTTCTAAATAGTGGAAATGTTTTCCCTTGTGTAATTAGAACATCATTCATAAACATCAACTTTGTTAAGCTGGATTAAAAGAAAACCTTTGAGCCTTTTAAAGCATATTTTAAAATGGAATGATCTTTACGTGTATGTCGAGATGTTGAGGTTCTTATGAACGAGTTTGATATTCCCCACAATCCTTCTAAATAGTGGAAATGTTTTCCCTTGTGTAATTAGAACATCATTCATAAACATCAACTTTGTTAAGCTGGATTAAAAGAAAACCATTGAGCCTTTTAAAGCATATTTTAAAATGGAATGATCTTTACGTGTATGTCGAGATGTTGAGGTTCTTATGAACGAGTTTTATATTCCCCACGATCTTTCTAAATAGTGGAAATGTTTTCCCTTGTGTAATTAGAACATCATTCATAAACATCAACTTTGTTAAGCTGGATTAAAAGAAAACCATTGAGCCTTTTAAAGCATATTTTAAAATGGAATGATCTTTACGTGTATGTCGAGATGTTGAGGTTCTTATGAACGAGTTTGATATTCCCCACGATCCTTCTAAATAGTGGAAATGTTTTCCCTTGTGTAATTAGAACATCATTCATAAACATCAACTTTGTTAAGCTGGATTAAACGAAAACCATTGAGCCTTTTAAAGCATATTTTAAAATGGAATGATCTTTACGTGTATGTCGAGATGTTGAGGTTCTTATGAACGAGTTTGATATTCCCCACAATCCTTCTAAATAGTGGAAATGTTTTCCCTTGTGTAATTAGAACATCATTCATAAACATCAACTTTGTTAAGCTGGATTAAAAGAAAACCATTGAGCCTTTTAAAGCATATTTTAAAATGGAATGATCTTTACGTGTATGTCGAGATGTTGAGGTTCTTATGAACGAGTTTGATATTCCCCACGACCCTTCTAAATAGTGGAAATGTTTTCCCTTGTGTAATTAGAACATCATTCATAAACATCAACTTTGTTAAGCTGGATTAAAAGAAAACCTTTGAGCCTTTTAAAGCATATTTTAAAATGGAATGATCTTTACGTGTATGTCGAGATGTTGAGGTTTTTATGAACGAGTTTGATATTCCCCACGATCCTTCTAAATAGTGGAAATGTTTTCCCTTGTGTAATTAGAACATCATTCATAAACATCAACTTTGTTAAGCTGGATTAAAAGAAAACCATTGAGCCTTTTAAAGCATATTTTAAAATGGAATGATCTTTACGTGTATGTCGAGATGTTGAGGTTCTTATGAACGAGTTTGATATTCCCCACGATCCTTCTAAATAGTGGAAATGTTTTCCCTTGTGTAATTAGAACATCATTCATAAACATCAACTTTGTTAAGCTGGATTAAAAGAAAACCATTGAGCCTTTTAAAGCATATTTTAAAATGGAATGATCTTTACGTGTATGTCGAGATGTTGAGGTTCTTATGAACGAGTTTGATATTCCCCACGATCCTTCTAAATAGTGGAAATGTTTTCCCTTGTGTAATTAGAACATCATTCATAAACATCAACTTTGTTAAGCTGGATTAAAAGAAAACCATTGAGCCTTTTAAAGCATATTTTAAAATGGAATGATCTTTACGTGTATGTCGAGATGTTGACGTTCTTATGAACGAGTTTGATATTCCCCACGATCCTTCTAAATAGTGGAAATGTTTTCCCTTGTGTAATTAGAACATCATTCATAAACATCAACTTTGTTAAGCTGGATTAAAAGAAAACCATTGAGCCTTTTAAAGCATATTTTAAAATGGAATGATCTTTACGTGTATGTCGAGATGTTGAGGTTCTTATGAACGAGTTTGATATTCCCCACGATCCTTCTAAATAGTGGAAATGTTTTCCCTTGTGTAATTAGAACATCATTCATAAACATCAACTTTGTTAAGCTGGATTAAAAGAAAACCTTTGAGCCTTTTAAAGCATATTTTAAAATGGAATGATCTTTACGTGTATGTCGAGATGTTGAGGTTTTTATGAACGAGTTTGATATTCCCCACGATCCTTCTAAATAGTGGAAATGTTTTCCCTTGTGTAATTAGAACATCATTCATAAACATCAACTTTGTTAAGCTGGATTAAAAGAAAACCATTGAGCCTTTTAAAGCATATTTTAAAATGGAATGATCTTTACGTGTATGTCGAGATGTTGAGGTTCTTATGAACGAGTTTGATATTCCCCACGATCCTTCTAAATAGTGGAAATGTTTTCCCTTGTGTAATTAGAACATCATTCATAAACATCAACTTTGTTAAGCTGGATTAAAAGAAAACCATTGAGCCTTTTAAAGCATATTTTAAAATGGAATGATCTTTACGTGTATGTCGAGATGTTGAGGTTCTTATGAACGAGTTTGATATTCCCCACGATCCTTCTAAATAGTGGAAATGTTTTCCCTTGTGTAATTAGAACATCATTCATAAACATCAACTTTGTTAAGCTGGATTAAAAGAAAACCATTGAGCCTTTTAAAGCATATTTTAAAATGGAATGATCTTTACGTGTATGTCGAGATGTTGACGTTCTTATGAACGAGTTTGATATTCCCCACGATCCTTCTAAATAGTGGAAATGTTTTCCCTTGTGTAATTAGAACATCATTCATAAACATCAACTTTGTTAAGCTGGATTAAAAGAAAACCATTGAGCCTTTTAAAGCATATTTTAAAATGGAATGATCTTTACGTGTATGTCGAGATGTTGAGGTTCTTATGAACGAGTTTGATATTCCCCACGATCCTTCTAAATAGTGGAAATGTTTTCCCTTGTGTAATTAGAACATCATTCATAAACATCAACTTTGTTAAGCTGGATTAAAAGAAAACCATTGAGCCTTTTAAAGCATATTTTAAAATGGAATGATCTTTACGTGTATGTCGAGATGTTGAGGTTCTTATGAACGAGTTTGATATTCCCCACGATCCTTCTAAATAGTGGAAATGTTTTCCCTTGTGTAATTAGAACATCATTCATAAACATCAACTTTGTTAAGCTGGATTAAAAGAAAACCATTGAGCCTTTTAAAGCATATTTTAAAATGGAATGATCTTTACGTGTATGTCGAGATGTTGAGGTTCTTATGAACGAGTTTGATATTCCCCACGATCCTTCTAAATAGTGGAAATGTTTTCCCTTGTGTAATTAGAACATCATTCATAAACATCAACTTTGTTAAGCTGGATTAAAAGAAAACCATTGAGCCTTTTAAAGCATATTTTAAAATGGAATGATCTTTACGTGTATGTCGAGATGTTGAGGTGCTTATGAACGAGTTTGATATTCCCCACGATCCTTCTAAATAGTGGAAATGTTTTCCCTTGTGTAATTAGAACATCATTCATAAACATCAACTTTGTTAAGCTGGATTAAAAGAAAACCATTGTTAATCATTTCCGCTACTAATGCATGTAGTTGTTTAGAAAGAGATAATTTGTCTTAAAAGGTTTAAGACGCTTAATCATTGGACAGTAGATAGATAACAATCGTGGGGACTTTCCGCGATCCAAAAAATGATATCTGTTTTTATTCGGCTGTTATTGATTGCCATAAATAATCTTACTTTAAGACTTACTATAATCAATTACGAATTATTTTGCTTAATCCAGCGACTGGCGTCTGTTTCTTTCATTTGTCGGCATTTTTCCCGATTTATAAATTATAAGAAGATCCTTATTGTCAATTTTATAGACTAGAAAGATATAATTTTATCTCAATATGATCATGAAAATTCAATTACATTTTGATGTAAGGTTTTAATTTGTTGTCAGTAACAAGTACTGCTGCTTATTTCGCGAGATGATTTACCTCATATCGAAAATCAATCATCCTGAAGTACAAAAGTGTTTCTGACACGTGGCAACAATGCTTAGCACGTGCTTACACCTACGTTGACAGCTGTGTGTGTGTCTTAAGTACGTTGGCAGAGGAGAAAAACGTGACACAAGACGTAATTCGACTCCAGATAATTTTCCTCATTACCGTCCGGTGTTTGTTACTCGCTGATTGTTGTAATATCGGTCGTTCAGAATAACAATTGATCGCCTGTGGTCTAGCAACACTAACTAGAGGAAATTAAGCTGACAATAATCGGTTTTTGTCACGATTGCGTGCAATCAAGAGCAGGAAATGCAATCAGATGTAATAATTAACAATCTCTGTGTTGTTAATGACCTACGGTAACATTTTATTTATGTGTGAGACAATCACCTTATGAATAAACTATGGAATTGTTTTTTAGCAAATAAACGCCGAATAAAAATTTATCGGGAACGTGCTGTATTATTAATCGATTCAAGAGAATTGTGAATATATACTTTCGATATATCTCAGTGCAAAACTATTTCGTTGCTGTTTATTTTATGAATTGTTTGATCGTGTAAACGTGTGTTTGGACGTCAAATAGACAGATTAAAACGTGATTAATGTTTATGGCACCTTATCTCCACGATTCGGAGATTCTATTCAGAGTCTATTGCACTTTTTATCATCGTTATTTAACTTTAATCATTCGCTCTAAAATATGGCATCGAAAAACTGTAAAGATGAAACTTTCCGGGTACCTATTGTTTGCTGTCGTCATAGTGTTATTTTTACGTCAACAACGCAATCTCAAATTTTCCAGTAACTTGTGGAGAGATAGTTTTATAGATAGAGAGAAATTCCTGGTACAACAATCGATGGAATTTCTACGGCTACTGTAATAGAGATAACCTGGCGAGTTTGTTGTTACTTGTCACACAAACATTTCAGTATTATTGACAACTACAATATATGTACTGCACTTGAAGATTAAAGGTTTACCAGTGGAGTTACTATTAACATCAACCCTTAACATGGGCCTCTACCCATGTTAAGGGGTAGAGGCCCATGATGTTGTGATGTTAATATGTTAAGAAAACTATCCAGTTTGTCATGTCTCTGAGTCTCTCCTTTGTTCATTTTAAAGATAAAATAGTTCAAATAAACGTGATGAATTAAATTACTTGTTAATAAAATAAATAGAAAGGTGCTTGCTGTGCAATAAATCAGGTTTATATCTCTTTTCATGGATTATGGTCGTCACTTTTTTTTGGTTATATTAAAAATATTCTTTAATATACATAACATATAACCTCTCTAGCGTCAGAAATCAATTCACGTCAGATAGTGCAACAAAAATTACACTAATACATTACACAAACAGGTTTGAAGCACTATACACTGACAGACCTAATATCTGATTAACCTAATCTATGAATTACATCACCTCACGAATTCCAAAACTGAGGTTAGCAACACCAAAAAAAGAAACATGTTTGGATTAACAAAAGTCCTTAATTTCCCCCAATTTACCACTCTGTTTTTCACTTAAAAAAAATCCTTTTATTACCGTATTATTCTTTTCATCAATCTTTACAACATAAATCTTAAATCTTTACAACACTAAATCCCTTTATGACAATCAACGGTACACACCTAACACCGGTCGCCGCGCCGGTATAAACAAACGAAATAAACAATTGCCGATCGAAAGCTCTATACGGCTACACCCCCCACCATCAGCACGTGCTGAGTTAAGCGTGACCACCACCGCTTCGCGTTTTTTTTTTTCTGTACTGTTTACATTGGGATCTCTACAATACGATGACGTAGTCTTCATGCCATGTGACCACCACTACATATGCCGGTGATTTCGCTACAAAGCTCCACAACAAGACTTTGCTGCTTGAGCAACAGTTCAACTTGATTTTTGAGTGTCTGTGCTGAAAAAAGTTACCATATAGAAGAATATAGAAGAAGATCATAGAGTAACATTGACAAGTGTGTAAAAGTAGACAAAGTTAAGAAGTTTCTTAAGACTTTAGTTAGGAAAATTATGAAAGGTGATAAGGATACTCTTCGATTATCAAAGTGAGTAGAAAAACTAATATTTTATAGGAGTTTTTAGAGAACATTATTGGTTAAATGCCATAAAATTCCACTGAATAATTTAACAAATCTTTGGTGATTCTTCCTAGCTAAAGCTTATGTGTATCTTGGATGGAAAATTTTGTATTATGTATCACTCAATTTACAAACTCATTAAATTCGTTTCTTTAATTTGCGAAGTCATTGTAAAAATTCACAGTAATTAACACCTCGACTATGCAATGGGATTCCGGATCAAAAATGCTTTCACATCTGACCCTCGCTATTTTATAATTCATATCTATTTTTGTGTTAAAAAGGTGTTACATTCCAACTCTTTTCACATATTTATATTCATTTAGAAAACCTTTCAACCATTTTGCATCCGTGTTTGCTCGTCCAAAAGATTATTTAACAAAACGTTCGATGGCTTTTCTATCATTGGCTTTCAAGTCATGATTTTGTGTTGTGGTGCTTTCGAAGAAGGGTTGACGAGAGCATCTAGCTGAAAACGGTGATAAAGACTATAAAATCATCCTCTTTAACATTCTTTCATTTTCATTACAGCGTTCTTTCTTATTTGTAAAAAAAATATTTAATATAGTGCTTTCAATAAACTGGATAGTTGCCCTGTATTATGTTATACCCAAAAAGATATTATTTCAGAAATTGTCAAAAAACTGAACACGCAATATTTTATCTAATAGTACATAAACATACATAAACACCTAATTTTTGTTTAATATGTATCTAAACTAAGCAAAAAAAAAATACACAGGGATTTTTTTCCTGGAATAGAAAACAGGTGCAAGTGAGCAAAATAAAATTTCAAATGCATACGTATCAAGTACATACCATCAGGTAATCAATGAATAATTAGTTTTGGAATATCGCGTAGCTTCCTCGATTTCGTTTTTATTTAAAAGTGCTACCGTATCATGGGTTCGTTATCTACAGACAATACAACAGTCACTTTCACCAATATTATACGTAATGAGTATTGTACTCATTATCTATAAGTATTTAAAACTGGTTTATTAAGTAATTTTAACTAAGGAAAACGTTTCTTTTCCGAATACTATGTATTATAGGTAATATTAAACTTTTGAAGATTCTAACGTCGGAAAATCTTGAAGCCAACCAAGCATAAAATGTCCAAGTCATACTCTTCAATCAAGGACATCGTCTTTATTAAAAAAACTCCAAGTTGGATGTTTTCAGTGTCAAATTTAAATTAGACCGGTTTTTTTGTTCGTTGTTACCCCGATTGCATTTTTTTATCATTTTTAATGTTGACTAGAAACCAGTTTGGCCAAAAGTGTGTTCAACCAATGTCAAATTTTACTACGATGTACCAAAATGTCTAAATCTCTGAATTTATTGCCCTTTGTTAATAGTAAAACAAACCAAAACTATGCACGATAGGATATAATTGGACAAATCAAATAAAACTCATACATTTAGTTTTAGCGTAGTATAAAAATTATGTATTTATTGTTAGTGTGTGATGTAAGCAAGTGCACAGTTTGATTGATCGGGTTATTGACATATTATCATTGATAAATCTATTACAAACCAAATGCAATTATTATCTCACGGTGGAAATAAAAATTAGTAACAAAAGCTACAAAATCACAAGTTTCCATTGTGAAAATGGAGCGCCTATGAACACACAGTTCTGACGCTGATTTTATGCAATAATTCGTATGAAACAAGTGAAACGGCATTTCCGCTATTTCCACTTGAATTCCCCTCGGGAAAAATAAGAATTTTCTTGGCATTTCTAAAATTTATAACTTCACAACAAATTGTGTCATGTGCCTAGTTTTTTCCTTTTTATTTATTTTCTTTTGCCAACATATTTTTATTCGTTCATCAGGGTGTCTAAATCAGGGTGTTATGAAACATGTAAAAAGGCCAACCTTTTCCATAATAGAAGAAATACAAAAAAAAAAACAAAATACAAAGTGAGCAAATATTAACATCAGATTTGTCCCAAAGTCTCAAAGATACTACAAAACAAATCAAAGGCATTTAATAGAGGTACTAATATACACTAAATACTTAAATATACTTCATAATTGAGGATTATAAGCATATTTTGTGCGAAACGGAAAGCAAACAACTTTTCTGGTGATCCATAGAGTGGACGTTGTATATGTTTCAACAACCTGTATCGTAGTACAATTGATAAACAATATAAACATTATACAATTGATAAAAATTGTGCAATTGATAAATATTAACCTCAAAGTTAATTGTGACGTTACTGTTTATGTTGCTGTACACAAAACTTTTGAATGGATGATGTTTATATGTAGTTTTTATTGAACGATATCGATTTTTTTTGCCCCACATTTCATCGATTCATCAATACAGGTATTGGACGTTAAACTGAGTCAAGGTGAAGAGCTGTCTTCACTGCACTTTTATCGCAGACAACTGATAATACAGGTATTTTTCGGTCAATAACGTATTTGTTTTTTTCATTATACAGCACAGTGCATGCTTCATTTACCCTTGTGAAAACCAATATGGATTGCAATGCGAAATAATGTACTTGACTGATCGGCCTTCAAAAAGAAAATTACTGGCAGAAGGATGTCAAAAATCGATTTGTTTGTATTTTAATTGTATATCAATTCTTGTTTATAAACCTTGTTGCTTTTACACGAAGGTACATTACAGGTACTTACAATTGTATACGTAGATAACATTCCTAACGATTAAAATTGACCAGATAAATCTGTATATTACATTATAATAATGAAACAATCGCATGACAACTATTTTAATACGTACTTGTTGTGTCACATGTCAAGATAATAATCTATACAACTCAATCTTTCTTACAGTTTATTGCACATAGTCTGTATTTATTATTATTATACTACTTATTTCGTAGATAACTCATCGTTGTTTTCTTTTAAATGCATCCAACAATGAGTAATTAAAACGATTGCTATCAATGCTTGTATGTGATTATTACAGTCGAATTCCGAAATAAAACTAGCATATGTACTTTTGATGTTACGGTTCGCGAATTATGATACAAAACACTCAACATGTGGTGAAAATGACCATGAAGGCCAAGGTTTTGATCTTTTATGAACAATCCACTGACACAAGTGTCTAAACAGTAAGTATTATTCAAATTTGTGAAGCCACAGTCATGTTATGTCATGTCAGTGGCACTGACTTTTGTCATAATCTGAGAATTCACAACACAACGACGAAGGCTGTGGGTTATTGTGTCAAACCGATTCAGGGGACCCCAAAACTCGTATTTCCACTGAAATCTTGTGGGAAAGTAAAAATCATAGAATTTTCTAGATTGTGCCCATTAATAAATTAGGTCAAAATCACTTTGTGTCACGTGATATTAATATATAACGAAAATCCGTGAATTGGACTGCAATAAATAGGTTTTATTAATTGAGTTGAGATATGATTCTCTCGCTGTCTGGTTTATTGTCAATTGTCTGCGCTCCTTAGAATTTATAAGATATAAATCTATCCAAATCGTCCTTTTTAATTGTCAATAATTCATTGGATACTCTTCAATGTTAAGTTATCATTGCACCATAAATCTTACGATGTGTATAACCTTCTATCACAAATCATGTCCGACACATGTCACAACGTAATAATTTTCTTTAAAATCGAGACTTTGAAACCTGATTACGCACGTCAAAAATATTTTTCTGTGGAATAGATATAAATGTACTTCATAAACTTTTACACGCACCTCTTCTGGAAACAGATAATCTATACACCTAGGTAATCTATACAGATGTTCTGTATAGATTGCCCCCCCCCAAAAAAAAAGAAGAACAATTCTGCCATTACTCCAAATTTTCTTGCGCAATACTATGTATTATTTTTCCCTATCTGAATTGACATATTGATTGATTAACAAAGAATAAATAAACAAACATTGTTATATGACATATATGTCATATATTATTCTATGACTGATGTTAGGTTGGGGAATAGAGTAGCTGTGGCTTCACGAAATTGAATAATAGTAAAAATGTGACGCTTGTGTCAACAATTTATTATATTTATTATATTTATTTCTTAATTACTTGAGCAAATTATCACATGTCCAGTGCGTCAAAGCAATTGACTGCCCAAGTGACTTTGGACCATTCTGGAGAGGTTTTTATCACTTTTCGAAACGCGTGATTCCACTACAAATGTTTGGTTGGTCACCACTACGCGTCATATCCTTCAATTAATTTAATTAATCTACATTTGAAGTATAGTATGCTATATTATAGCATTACTATATTATATTGTTATTATTTTGGCTTTGAAACTGAATATGTATACAAAAATTTGACCAGGGTCCTTAATTCTTCATGGGGTGCTCTGAACTTAAAATTAATGAAATGATTACAAAAGTTGTTACAGCAATATTACAAATAATTTTTTTTATGACGAGACATTGATGATTAAAACATCTCTCATAAACATCGGCGTTCTTAAGCTGGATTAAAACAATTTTTTCCGCTAACTAATGCGTGTAATTGTTTAGAAAGAGATAATTTATCTTAAAAGGCCTAAGAAGCTTAGCCGGTGGACAATAGATTACAATCGTTGGGACTTTACGTGATCAAAAGAAATGTTATCTTATTTTGTTCGGCTGTTATTGATTGCCATAAATAATCTTACTTTAAGACTTACTATAATCAATTACCAATTAGTTATTTTCCTAATCCACCGACTGTCGTCTGTTTCTTTCATTTGTCGGCATTTTTCGGTTTATAAATTATAAGAAAATCCTTAATGTCAACTTTACAGAACAGAGAGATAATATGAAATGGTTGCTAAGGAAAATTTCGACATATGTCGAAAATGTTATGGTCGTCTTAATATTACCCAGTATCCTTGATATTAACTGTGGTATTTCCTGGTTTTATTATGCCTAAATATTCATTAAATACAAATATGTTTCAAATAAAAGTTTTGTCGGCAATTATCGGTAATTTTCAGATTTTTTTCTGACGATCTTTGTAATAATTTCGAAGTTATGCTTACTTTAGTCCAGTTTTCTGTTATTATGGCCTGTTGTCACATACGGTTATAATGTGAACATAAAACCACGCGATTTTTAATGCCGGAGAATGAATAAATGTAGATACACTCATGCGTAATATTCCAGATTAATTCATGTAATGCAACAAATGTAAATATTACATCTAATGCAATGCAACACGTGCACTAACCAAGTTAATACAAAACAATATCTATTTAGGTTATTATTCTTTCAATATATTTAAAATAAAGTAAAAATCTTTGCTAAATCTTATTAAAAATCTCGTATAAATTATATAAGATTACAGAATTCCCGTGTTATTAAAATAAATTATTTAACATTAACGTTCATTTCTATTGTGAAATAGCATTAGTTTAAAATTTGCCTAACAACTTATCAAACATACTACTAATGTCAATATGACGTTAATAAGTTCAGGTAATTACATGTTTAGTTTTGAGTTTTTGTATGATACTCGTGCGAAAAAAAAATACTTCTGTAGAAAAAAAATATGTAGGTACTTCGTTAAAAAACAACTTTTTTATTATCGCATTCTGATTTGTCAATAAATAAGCATAGAATGCAGGATATAATAACCTATCTTAATGACCATCAATAACGAACATTAGCCAATATCAGCAATATAATGAATATTGTTATATCAATGTTGGACTAATCCCCCGTTATAAATTTTATTATTGTTATTAGGCATATTATCAACTAATTTTATTTACATGTACAACAATGGCCATACCTTTCTGTACAAATATTATTAAAAACATAAATTTTTCTTCGTTGGATTATATCAGTATTTACACTAATGTTTCAAATACATAACTTAAATCGTTTGCAATGTTCGCAAAACTCTTTGAGCACGTCTGGGGCATTTCATAATCAACAATCACAATATTATTGTTGGTGCACAATCGCATTGTGCATAATGAAAAGTATTATTACCTACATTGTATAGAAATTGCTGCTCATTATATTTAACTTGGTTAAAAAAGAATCAGCTTTGTTGGTTCTAACAAGTGGCTACAATATCTTTAAGTGAGTAACACATAATTTTCTAGCAAGCTATCGAATCAACTAATTGATTGTTTGTTAAAAGTGATTGGACAAACTAGTTTTGTGTTTTACTGAGTATAGTCACGTTTTGGTTATTATGACTCAACTAGACCTAAATCATAATAAAAAAATCATAATTACTTTACAGTGTGTCCCAAACAAGTTCTAATAAATCGAATTAAAATACCTCAATTAATCCACTATAAAACGCCTTGTTTACAACCTCTTCTGTTAATAAGTAGTATTGGTATAGAAGAAAGAATACTGTCACAGTTGTGTCAGTCTTGTGTGATTTACCGTTCCGTGCTCAGAGCAATAATAAATACATAGATCAAATTCTGTTCAGTCTGATACTGACTCGCCTTATCTTTTGCATCGGGTGTATAAATTGTCACGTTGATTGAAGGTACGGGTTATTGTTAACTAGCTATTGTTAACAACGAGTTATTGTTGTCGCAGTGAGAACATGGGTCAGTCAGAGAGAGATGTCCAAGGCGCTGGTGGTGGTGGAGATACTCCAGGAGGACATGGTTACACCAATCAAGCACTTAGTGCATCCACTGACAGCATAGCCGACCAATATGGTGATACCATCAGAGGCAGTGAAGCATTTATGGGTAAGTAATACGTTTTTTCTCTAATCAATATGCGTTTTTGTAAATGGTGATAGCTAAAAGTATTAGTGTGACAATTAAAGGAGAAATCTACTGCTTGATATAAGGGACAAAAACGTAGCACTTTATTGTTTCAATTTGGTTTTAGTTGTGGATGGAGCCAAAGAAAAAGAATCCCTACTAGAAAAATTCACACCATGGGCGAAAGAAAAGGCGAAAAAGGCCTTCACCAAGAAGACCCTCTACAAACGCGTGCCAGTCCTAAGCTGGCTGCCTCAATACAACATGAACTGGGCTGTGGGTGATTTAGTCGCCGGTTTTACAGTCGGCCTAACGGTTATTCCTCAAGCTTTAGCCTATTCGAACATAGCAGGGCTACCAGCTGAATACGGTCTGTACAGTTCCTTCTTGGGTTGCTTCGTGTACATCCTCTTCGGTAGCTGCAAAGATGTACCGATAGGACCAACTGCCATCGCATCTTTACTGACCTTCCAAGCTGTGAATGGCATGGGACCAGAACATGCAATCCTGTTGACATTCTTCTGCGGTTTGATCGAATTTGCGATGGGACTCTTAGGCCTTGGCTTCATCATTGATTTTGTGTCTGGCCCTGTGTCCTCCGGATTTACCTCAGCTGTTTCTCTGATCATCTTCTCCTCGCAAGTCAAAGATATCCTGGGGATAGCAGCTACTGGCAACACTTTCTTGGAACAGTGGATCAGCATCTTCGAGAATATTAAGGATACATCACTCTGGGACCCAATCATGGGAATCAGCTGCATTATTATCCTACTCTTCATGAGGGTAAGTGTTTTTAACGATTTTATTGTTTGATATTTATAGTTTTCTTGTTTGATATTTTTGGTTTGTTGTGTTTACTCTATCAATCATCCATTTCAGAAACTAGCTTTCATCAAAGTTGGTCCACCAGAGACAGATTTCGTAGCCAATGAAAAAACGCAGATCGAACAACCGACGACCACGCATAAAGTAATCAACAAAACCCTATGGCTGATCAGCACGGCGAGGAACGCGATCCTAGTGATAATTTGCGGCTTCATAGGCAGCGCCGTCTACCAGAAGGACGAGGAACCACCATTTAAACTAATAGGAAACGTACCCCAAGGTCTACCGACGGTACAAGCACCCCTTTTCGGGTTCTCAACTGCCAACGAGACGTTCAGCTTTGGCGAGATGATGTCAAACCTGGGCAGCGGAATTATCGTCATACCTTTGATCGGGTTATTGGAGAATATCGCCATCTGCAAGGCTTTTGGTAAGTGAACGGTTTAAACCTTGGGAAGGTTTAGAAAACGATCTTGAAACGCTTTTGAGACGTTTGGAGACATGCGCACTAAAAGAATCATTTTAAAAAACGATGTCAATACTTAAATTGTTTCGGGAACGATATGCATATGTGGCAATATTCTTTTTAAGGTAGCTAAATGATCGTTTTGTACGTTTGTAGCTGATGGAAAAGCTGTGGATGCGACGCAAGAACTGATAGCGATTGGATTGTCAAATATTGCGAATGCCTTCGTACAGGCGTACCCTGTTAATGGTTCGTTGAGTAGAGGCGCAGTTCAGAATAACAGTGGGGCAAAGTCACCCTTGTGCGGACTGTATACCGGTGCTTTGGTCATACTGGCCTTGCTGTTCTTCACCCCCTATTTTTTCTATATCCCGAAGGCTGCGTTGGCGGGTATTATCATCGCCGCTGTAATCTTCATGGTTGAGGTTAAAGTCGTCAAGCCAATGTGGAGGACGAAAAGTAAGTGACAACTAGATATAGTTATATTTGGCAGTTCTTTACAAGATTCTGTTTCTTTCAGAGAGCGATTTAATACCTGGGATGGCAACTTTCATCGCTTGTCTTTTGCTACCTCTTCAATATGGCATATTAATCGGAGTTGGTCTCAATCTACTCTTCATCTTGTACCACGCAGCCAGACCAAAGATCCTAGTGGAAAGATCAACGGTAAGTTTTCCCCCAAAAACACTACTAACCCAAAAAACTACTAACCCAAAAAACTACTAACCCACAAAAATACCAACCCATCACTAACAAACAATCATTCTTTTCCAGAGCCGTAACGGAATCGATTATTTGATGTTAACGCCTGACCGGTGCCTGATCTTCCCCTCCGTCGACTACGTCAGAAGATTAGTGACGAAACATTCGATAAGACAGGGGATTCCCGTGGTAATCGATTGTTCCCACATATACGGCGCCGATTTCACTGCAGCGCAAGTCGTGGGGACGCTGACGAAAGATTTTTCGGCGCGGGATCAACCGTTGTTCTTCTATAACCTCAAGCCGAGTGTGTGCGCCGTTTTTGAGGGTCTCTCGCCGAAAGAGTTTGTGGTTGCCTATACGCAGGATCAACTTGACGCGCTACTCAAAGAGAAGAATACCTTCAAGCCGAAAGATATCTTTGGTGTGTGATTATATAGACGGAACGATGTTAATTAATTCGTGTCAGTATTAATTTATAAATGATTAGTTAGTTAGATCTATTACCTAGTAGATTGTAGCGCTCGAGAGATTGTATTATTCGTTCTTATTTAAGACCGTCAGCTGTTGTTTTTCTTGTTGTACGTATTGTTGTACATATGTATTCTATAATCTGTTGTTTAGATGTGACGGCGATGTTTGTACTTCACTCCACTTAATTAAAACAAGAGATGAATTGTAGTTTGTAGGATATACCTCTGTGATATTTAACTGAATTTTATATAAAATATAGAGAATGGAAATGATGAAAAATATACGTGAGATATATACATATAGAGTATTGTGTTTTTTTTCGTAACCTACACAGAGAGAAAGGAAATGTAAAATCATTTCTCTGTATGTACATATTTCTTTCAAGGAAAGAATAACTGCTAAATTGTCAGACAGTAAAGATTTTTTTTTATTTAAAAAGAACGTAGAGGTCTTGACACAAAATTTTCATTTCGTTTGAAAATATTATGTTATTAAATTTAAGTTAAGTTCATACAAATACGATGGCTTTGAATTTAATAAATTTTACCAAAGAAATAATTTCTCTGCGGCAACAAAACCATCATCTGCCACTATTCAACATCTTTCTTTCGCTTGAAGCAAATACGTTTCATTCATTTTTGTTCTCTTTCTGTGTAGTGTATATTAATTACTTTGTAATATGCTATATCTAAGCATATTTCACCCGTGGTTCTTGGAATAAAGTGTAACATAATAAAATGTAACACTTTTTTTACTGTTTACTACGTTGAGTTGTCATTTCATAACATACGAATCATTCGAGATAGAGAAATGGAATCAGCGTCAAAATCTTCATTAGGAACCTAATGCAGATTTTGATTTTGATTAGATCGGACGGTTCGTAACTTAAATAACATAAAACAAATGCAATTTCAAAAGCTCTTCAACCTGATATTGACTCGACTTATCTTTCCCATCGGGCGTATAAATTATCGCGTTGATTGGAGGTACGAGTTATTGTTAACTAGTTATTGTTAACACCGAGTTATTGTTGATGAAGTGAGAACATGGGTCAGTCAAAGAGGGATGTCCATGCAGCTGGTGGTTGCGGTGATACTCCAGGAGTACATGGTTACATCAATAATGCACTTAGTGCATCCACTGACGCCATAACCGACCAAAACTGTGATACCATTAAAGGAAGTGAAACATTTGTAGGTACGTGACACGCTTTTTTAATTGGTGTGTGTTAAAAGTATTAGTTTCACAATTCAAGAAGAAGTCTACTCCTGACACAAGAAACAAAAACATGGTACTTTATTATTTCAATTCAATTAAAGTAGAAGTGTACTCTAAAATATAGAGAATGAAAATGATGAATATACGTGAGATATACATAGAGTATTGTGTTTTTTCATAACGTAGTATATTATATATACTCTCTAATACGCTATATTTATGCTTATTTCACCCTTGGTCCTTGAAATAAAGTGTAACATAATAAAATGTAACACTGTCGTGACTGTTTTGCTACCTTGAGGCGTCATAAGTTCATAACACCCGAATCATTCGAGATAGAGAAAATCAAATAGCACCATTGGAGTCAGCGTCAAAATTTGCATTATGAACCATGACCTTAATTAGATTGGATCGTTCGTAATTTAATCAATGTAAAAAATGTAATTTCAAAATTAATATTTTCAAGTGGCACATCTATCTCAAGAATTAGCCCTGAGATCGACATCAAACCTTTGCTATCATACTAAAACAAGTACACTGATTAGGTACAAATTCGCATATTTAAAATAAACATTTCGATTTTATCTATAACCAAAAAAATAAACGAATACAATAGACCTTTAACGACATAATGGCAAAACGTAAGCATATGAAAGTCTATATATTTTGGATGCACTTTGCAAGATCTATCTTTTGGAGGCGAGTATGCACATCTACGACCAATGGGTAAAAGTTTTTTCTACCTCAACAAGTTTTTCATCGAAAAAAAAATCGTTATTTTGCTAGATAGAGCGTTCTAATGTTGAATAATTAATACATAATCAATACATAAGCATGACTTATGTATTGGACAGCGTTCACTTCGAAAGTGGTGTTACATTTTCGATAAACCCTAGGAGTTAGGGAACAATATGGCCTTTTTACTGGCAAATCGTACATCTTGGTGAAACGAGGTCTTTAAAAATGGGTTCCTGAGAAAAATTCTCGTCCAGTACCAGCAGAATCGCCGATATCGCGTGATTTGATCAGAAGCAGTTTGCTTTGAAAGTGGGAAATGACAATTTTGGACTTCTTAGTTTGAGACGCCATAACTTCCGAGCCGTTCCAGACAGGAAAAATCCAATATAGCCATTGTAACCAGAAAAACTACATTTTGGACTATTATTTTTATTTAAAGGAATCCCTATACTTTATCATCCAAAATGATAAGAAGCAAAACACTACAATATATGAATACGTATATCCACTCGATATAAAAAAAGTTAACGTGTAGGCAACAAAATATACTCACGAGTTAAATGTGTGTTATAGCATGACTACCAAATGTTATTTGTTATTAATCTAATATTAATTATTTATCTAACTCTGATAAACAGATAATAATTATCCATAAGACACAGGAAACAAAATGGGGATTTTTATTACAGCAAGCTGAATTTTCGACAACAATTATGACGAAACAAAAGCCGACAGAACGCTGTACATTTCAAGATTTATTAATCAACCTATATGTGAACCAGATCTGTATAGAAATTAATTATATTCCATCAACTTTCCTTGCGGTGGCACAAAATGCAAAATGGCAATATTTCAATTGTACTCATTTCAGTTAAGACGAATTTTCGACAATTATGACGAAACAAAAGCCGACAGAACGCTGTACTTTTCAAGATTTATTAATCAACCTATATGTGAACCAGAGCTGTATAGAAATTAATTATATTCCATCAACTTTGCTTGCGGTGGCACAAAATGCAAAATGGCAATATTTCAACTGTAGTCATTTCAGTTAAGACGAATTTTCGACAACAATTATGACGAAACAAAAGCCGACAGAACGTTGTACTTTTCAAGGTTTATTAATCAACCTATATGTGAACCAGAGCTGTATAGAAATTTATTATATCCCATCAACTTTGCTTGCGGTGGCACAAAATGCAAAATGGCAATATTTTACCTGTACTCATTTCAGTTAAGACGAATTTTCGACAACAATTATGACGAAACAAAAGCCGACAGAACGCTGTACTTTTCAAGATTTATTAATCAACCTATATGTGAACCAGAGCTGTATAGAAATTAATTATATTCCATCAACTTTGCTTGCGGTGGCACAAAATGCAAAATGGCAATATTTCAACTGTACTCATTTCAGTTAAGACGAATTTTCGACAACAATTATGACGAAACAAAAGCCGACAGAACGCTGTACTTTTCAAGATTTATTAATCAACCTATATGTGAAACAGAGCTGCATAGAAATTTATTATATTCCATCAACTTTGCTTGCGGTGGCACAAAATGCAAAATGGCAATATTTCAACTGTACTCATTTTAGTTAAGCTGAATTTTCGACAACAATTATGACGAAACAAAAGCCGACAGAACGCTGTACTTTTCAAGATTTATTAATCAACCTATATGTGAACCAGATCTGTATAGAAATTAATTATATTCCATCAACTTTCCTTGCGGTGGCACAAAATGCAAAATGGCAATATTTCAACTGTACTCATTTCAGTTAAGACGAATTTTCGACAACAATTATGACGAAACAAAAGCCGACAGAACGCTGTACTTTTCAAGATTTATTAATCAACCTATATGTGAACCAGAGCTGTATAGAAATTAATTATATTCCATCAACTTTGCTTGCGGTGGCACAAAATGCAAAATGGCAATATTTCAACTGTACTCATTTCAGTTAAGACGAATTTTCGACAACAATTACGACGAACAAAAGCCGACAGAACGCTGTACTTTTCAAGATTTATTAATCAACCTATATGTGAACCAGAGCTGTATAGAAATTTATTATATTCCATCAACGTTGCTTGCGGTGGCACAAAATGCAAAGTGGCAAAAGTTTAACTGTACTCATTTGAGTTAAATTTTAAAATTGTCATGGCAAAACAAAAACAGACAGAACGCTGTACTTTTCAGGATTAAGAAGCTACTCTATCGGTGAGTCGGAGCTGTATAGATGGAATTTTTATTCTGTCAACTTTGCTCGAGGTGGAGAAAAATGCGAAATAGTGCTTTTCAACACAACTGGTTTTTCTTAAACTTGAACTTTCAACATTTCTTCTGACTTAACCATAATAGCAGGATTGCCGTAATTTTCAGTATTAATTAACCAATTTATCTATCTATTGAGTTTGAGTGTGGTAAGAATAAGTCATATTATTATACTATTAGGATAATGTTATTTATGAGTGTCATGTACTCTTATTTGTTTTCTATTGAATAGAATTTTATCTAAAACTCAGCATTGGTCTTATTTGTATAATAAGTATATGGTTTTGTTAAGAAAGAAAGATAAGATACATCAATTTCTGTACTAGTCTCGATTTGAATGATTCCCACACAATCTGACATTAAAGGTTTAAGAAAGGTCTAATTTCTAAATACCATAATGATGATAAATTAATTGTATTTTAAAGATAAAAAAACGTGCCAAGTTTTAGCGATTCTTAAGACCCCTTCCCTATCTTCCTTGTGGCCGTTATCAATTTTCGCTAATATCCTATATATACAGATTTAGATATTACATATAAATACAATAAGTTTTGTTTGCAAAACTCTGTTTGTGTTGCCATTGTGTGGTTGACCAGTTTCCAGCATTAGACAAAAATATCTTGTACAAAAAGTAAGTAGATATTATATTGGATAATATGTACAACTCTTACCTAAAATAACTCTGCGTATACTTACTTAAAAATTTGAGATAATCCCATTTTTTGTGTGAATAATTTTAATTTGATTTACTAATAACTGAATGAAGTTTGTATATATTTTATTTAGTTTTGGGTACCTTTCACAGGGTATGCAAGCATTATTTTCAGTTCTTTTCCTACTGGATTTGCGATAAGAATTTCGGGCGCCAGTTGTAAAAAGCTCAAGTAAAATAATCTGCCATTTTAACTAATCCGAATTACGGATGTCAATAAAAATGTCACGCATTAGTGATTACCATGGGATTCCCTTATCAATTATCATCCCAAAATCCCCATATAGACTTTGGTCACACGCGCATAAGAAATTATGTATTACGCTTTCCATTAAAAAAAAACATATTACTTTTTTATTTATTCAAAGAAATTATTGAAATGTTGTTTTAGTGGTTGATAACACCAAGGAACAAGAGGGCATGCTGGATAGGGTAAAACCCTGGGTAAAAACGAAATCAGAGAAAATATTCACCAAGAAAACCTTATACAAAAAAATACCAATTTTAACTTGGCTACCGCAGTACAACAGAGAATGGGCTATTGGGGACTTATTAGCAGGAATTACTGTCGGTTTGACAGTGATTCCTCAAGCTTTGGCCTATTCCAACATAGCAGGTTTACCAGCACAGGTAAGATTACCATAAAATCGAATAAGATTGTGTTTAGATTCTAAAATCTATTTTCCAGTATGGTTTGTATGGTTCATTTTTGGGTTGCTTCATATACATCTTCTTCGGGAGTTGCAAAGACGTACCAATGGGTCCTACAGCTATAGCATCCCTACTGACATTCCAAGCAGTGAATGGCATGGGACCACAACACGCCATATTACTCTGTTTCCTTGCGGGGTGCATAGAATTATTCATGGGATTGTTAGGTCTTGGTTTCCTTATAGATTTCGTCTCCGGACCAGTATCTTCTGGGTTTACCTCAGCTGTGTCGCTGATTATCTTCACCTCACAAGTCAAAGACATCCTGGGGATCCCCGCTAAAGGTAACACGTTCCTCGAGATATGGGTCAGCATCTTCAAGAATATAAACCAAGCCACATTCTGGGATCCAATGCTGGGATTGGTCTGCATCATAGCAATTCTTCTGCTAAGGGTAATTTATTGATGGTGTTATGTAGAAGAATTTTAGTTAATTTGCTTGTTTAGAGATTAGGTACCGTCAAAGTTGGACCAGCAGAACCAGAACTGCAAAGTACTACTCACAAAATGATCAATAAAACATTATGGTTGATCAGCACTGCTAGAAATGCTCTCCTTGTTGTCGTTACTGGTTTTATCGGCAGCGCTGTGTACACAGAAGGTGTCAGACCTCCAATTAAATTGATCGGTGAAGTTCCTCAAGGACTACCAAGGATTCAACCACCTCCCTTTGGTTATACAGCAGGAAATGAAACTTACACCTTTGGAGAGATGTTCTCCAACTTAGGGAGCGGAGTTTTTGTCATTCCATTGATTGCCCTATTGGAAAACATCGCAATCTGCAAAGCATTTGGTAAGTTTCAACGTTGTTCTTCGTCTTTTTGTATGGAAGTAGTTTGACTTGAGTTTTGTTATATTTATAGCTGATGGTAAGGCTGTTGATGCAACACAAGAACTAATAGCGATTGGTGTGTCAAATATGGCGAATGCTTTCGTGCAATCGTATCCTGGAAATGGAGCTTTGAGTAGAGGTGCTGTCCAGAATTGCAGTGGATCGAAGACGCCTCTGTGTGGACTGTATACAGGCATTCTGGTCATTTTTGCGTTGTTATTCTTCACTCCACTCTTCTTCTATATCCCGAAAGCGGCATTGGCGGCTATTATCATGGCCGCTGTTGTTTTCATGATAGAGTATAACGTGGTAAAGCCGATGTGGAACACAAAAAGTAAGTCCATAATAGTTTTTTTCTACTTTGCATTCACAATGCACACATTGTAACACTGTTTTCGGTGTTACAATTAGTAAATTGTAACACCGTTTTTAGTAATTTTTTTTCTAAGATTGGTGATATTGATATCAAATGCATGTCAAACGAAAATACACATAACCACAAAAGTAAGCACAAACTGATTTTTTAGAATCGCACAAACTGCGAAGTATGAATATTTTTATACATATTTAAACATGCGTGTTGCATCCTAGGTTTCGTACTACTAGTATATGATGGTATATAATAATTATCAATAATTACTTGTTCACAGATATTTGAATTTAAGTGACAGATGACAGTGTTACCAACGGTTGCATCCATAAATACTCTAGATTGGAATTTTACCTAACATACTTCTAAATTTTTATAAAATTAATGACGCAAAGTAGAAAAAATAGTATATTACACTCGTTTTTTAAGACATATTAGCGCATTCGTTCATTTGGGGCACTCGTCGCTAGCGCTCCTCGTGCCCCAAACAACTCATGCGCCAATTTGACGTCTTATAAAACTTGTATAATAATATACTATTAGGATATTGTAATTCATCGTTTATTGAAGAAAAACAAAATAATGACACGTTTTTCCTGAACAGAAGTTATATTCATATTTTAGCAAAGTTTGTTGTACTATGCGTTACCGTATTAATGGATTAAAA
Organism: Aphodius granarius; assembly: GCA_963971325.1. Classification (NCBI taxonomy): domain Eukaryota; kingdom Metazoa; phylum Arthropoda; class Insecta; order Coleoptera; family Scarabaeidae; genus Aphodius; species Aphodius granarius. The sequence continues at coordinate 7,995,901 of OZ020227.1, read as the reverse complement.
TTATAAGTGCCACAGGGACATACTCGTGATCGATTATAAGGGATTAACTGGATATTTGTTGTCCTATAATTTAAACTAATGTGATCTAAGCCTATTGTGTTTATGGATCTTCATAGTTGAGCAATACGGAAGATAAACATCAAACAAAACAATTATTATACAATTTCCTATTGTCACAAAACTGTTTATCCGTTCTAAATACTTTAATTGCGTAAATTTTTTTTTCATCCCAGATAATGAGTTGAGTTATCAAGGTGAAATTTGAATATATTATAGATACAATACGTGATCTTGGTACTAAAGTTAAGAAAAATTGTTAATTTGAATTAATTTTGTGGTATATAATACTCTAAAATAGAATGAAATTGTGATGAAACGTCAAATGTAAAGAAAGACATGTATGTTTTGCTGGTCTCTTAGGGTAGAGGTACAAATGCAATTGTCATAGACCTGGGCACACATGCAACTACAACTGTTGCAGTTGCATGTGTGCCCAGGTCCACAGCACTTCATATAACACAAAACATGCAACTAAACTGTTGCGCAACTGACAATTGCAAGTGTGTCCCTAGCTAACTTGGCTTGAATTTGAAGTGCAATGGCCACACAGAGTTAGAGGTAACAATCTCATCGTGTGAAAAATTCATTTCTCACCATACAGTGCATGGACAAGCACAGCAAAGGAAGATTTAAGTTCCAAGCAAGGAAACATGAATCACAACTTGAATTTTGGTCGAGAAACAAAGTTATAAGCAAAAAAACTGCGTTTCCGATAACTAGACTGTATAGGCCACCAAGTACTATATCAGCCCGGGCCCCCAAATGTTGGCGATCAGCTCCTGATAGGGAATATTATACACAAGTAAAATTCTACCTTATATGTATTGCTTTTCTTTGTCTCCACCGTTGGAAGTCATCTAAGGAACCTACCTTGCACACGATGTCTTGATGCCAAGAAGCTGCTCTATCTCCTCCACGTTGTTCTTGGTCCTTGATCATCTAGAATTCCCCAGATTCTAGGGACGAAGCTCACTGAAGTGTACATTCCGCAAATTACTCGAAATATTTATTCACTACACGGGAAATACAGCCACAGTTAGGTCGATTGTCACAACGAGTTCATTGCCTAATGTATAACAAGTCCATATTATTCATTCCTCGGCAATCAAAGACACAAAACAACGACAAAATACAACAAAAACCCGAACAAAGCGCGAAATATTTCGAACTAAAAATCTTACCGCACTAGCATGGGACAGATTGCGACGTAAGTGAAATTATGCACTAGAAGCAGCCAAAGATCGTATTTCTGTACGCAAAGCTCTCTGAAAATATTAATTAACCGCTTAATTAGCGCTGAAAACTAGAAACAAGCCAAACGTCAAACCCCGCGGCGACCATGTTGATTGCAAGCCGGTCCGCGCGAATACCAAGAGATGGCGCTGTTACTCGGTTACTCATAAGTCAAAACTTGAGTGAACATTTTCGCGAAACGATCCTTCGAAATTGCGGTCTTCTTAAGCAAAATCTCGCGTTGCGAACGCTGCACGGGGTAGAAAGACACACGATTGACACGATTAAGCACCCGCGCGAAGGGTATAACGTCTAATTATTTAGATAAACCGCGGATAAAAAAAGACGTGTAACGCCACTTGTCGAGGCGAAAACTCACTGATACCAGTGATACCACTGGTATCATGCCAGACAGCGGCAGTGAGACGAAGGGTGCCACCTTCAAAACTAAAAATTCTTACCGTTCAAGCGTATAACCAATTTTGTTTTTCTTACAATATTTTTTATTTTCTGTGCTTCTGTAGTCTTTTCTTGTTAACAAAATAAGTTTAGTGTAAATTAACTGTTCATTCACATCTTCTGCATCGTTAACATCTTTATGTTAATGTTCTTCTCTAACTCCTTTAGTGTTTATTATATACCAAAATTGTCTTCATTTGCTTCCCCATTCTTATTAGCAAATTAATGTACGATGTGCAATCGAAATAAGCAATAAAAATACTATGTATCTTTTTTTAGAGAGTGACTTAATACCGGGGCTGGCAACATTTGTGGCTTGCCTACTCTTACCTCTTGAATACGGAATCATGATTGGGGTTGGACTGAATATAATCTCCATCTTGTATCACGCAGCAAGACCCAAGATCTCCATAGAAACCCTAACGGTAAAAAAACTATAGATTTGTTCAATTCATGTAATCTTTTGACTGCTGCACGAACAAACCTATGACAACATTATCCAAAATACTCAATTCCTCGATTTTCAGAGTGAAAACGGCGTTATTTACCTGATGTTGAAGCCAGATCGTTGCCTGGTCTTCCCCTCAGTGGACTACGTACGAAAATTGGTTACAAAACAATCCCTCAAACAAGAATTGCCTGTGGTTATCGATTGTACGCATATATACGGTGCTGACTTTACAGCAGCGCAAGTTGTACAAACGTTGATCAAGGATTTTGAGAGCAGAGATCAACAGCTGATCTTCTACAACTTAAAGACGAGCGTTCAAGCTGTTTTTGAGGGACTGTCATCAAATCGATTGGTTGTTGTGTACAACCAAGACCAGTTGGAGGATTTACTTAAAGAGAAGAATACGTTTATGCTTAAGGATGTTTCCGAGTTCAAAGAAGATGTTTGAACTCGGTTTTATGATGGTTATAGGATTATTTATTAGATGATTTTAACACCTCGAACATTTTGGGCGTGTCAAGATTTAGTGTTCTTTTTACAAAAGAATTGTGATAGTGTAATTTATAAATGTAAGAGAAACTGAATATACTATAATTTTCTCAAATTGTGTTTTAATATAATATAATTGTATTCACAAAAGTTAAATAGTTTTTATTGCTTTTAATGGCTTCGTTTTTTTTTTTTTTTAAGAACAGATTTATTATAATTATAATAGCTAAATGTGTTGCCTACCGTATGAAATATTAGGTGATTAATACGATAAAAAAAACACATTCCAGTCAAGGTGATTTCCTAAAAATAGATATTCGCTTCTGATCTTTTGTGTTTGTTTTAGTACGTCGCTATCGTAAATACGTGCAGAACGTGTTATGACAGGCACAAGCCTGTATCAGTTTACCAAGTTTAGTGTATAGTAAAGTGCTAGTGTTCTTCGTAAAAATGGAATTATTAACAGCATTGATAATCTGCCTATTACTCACGCTGGCGTACTTGCTTTACCGAAAAGTGTCGTATACAATGAATTACTGGACCAGGAGAGGAATTGTCCACAAGAAAGGTTACCCAATTGTAGGTATTTTATACGAGCACGTATTACAGAAGAAAAATATCGCGTTGATCTTCCAAGATTTGTACAACCTTTTCCCAAACAAGCGATACTTTGGAATCTTTCAATTCACAGTACCAGCTTTGTACGTGAAAGACCTGGACCTAATTAAACAAATAACAGTTCGTGATTTCGATCATTTCACCGATCACATAAGTACTTTTGATGCGGATCAATTGGAACCGATGTTTGCGAATAATCTCTTTCTAATGCGAGGTCAACGGTGGAAAGACATGCGGAACACTTTGAGCCATTCTTTCACAGGAACTAAAATCAGAATTATGTTTAATCTGATGGCTAACTGCGCCAAACAATTCAACAGGCATTTCTTGAGCATGGACGAAGACACGATTGAGGTCGAAATGAAGGAGTTAATGAGCAGATTAACCACCGATGTTATAGCCACTTGTGCCTTTGGTATTGAGTGTAATTCGATTAAGGACGACAGTGAATTCAGGAAAATGGGAATGGCTATGATTAAACCGAGTTTTATGATGTATGTAAAGGCTTTTGTGCAAATGTGGCTGCCCAGAGTTGCGAAGGTATGTTTATTGTGTCAATTCGTACTACGCTTGTAATAGATTACACTGAAAAAGTTAGAGAAATGATCTATTTATGACAAAATTTAATTGTAGGTATTGAAAATATCGTTGCTGCCATCCAATGTGACAAAATTCTTCGACACAGCGATCAGAGATACATTGCGAACACGCGAAGAGAACAACATAGTAAGACAAGACATGATCCACCTCCTCATGGAGGCCAAAAAGAATACCACAGAAGATCAAACTAAAACAAAAATAACCACCGATGATATCATCGCGCAAGGCTTCCTATTCTTCTTGGCTGGTTTTGAAACTGTTGCCACGCTTTTATCCCACGTCTGCAATGAGCTAGCTGTTAATCCTGACGTCCAGGAACGATTACTGCAAGAAGTGGATGAAGCATTTCAATCTGGAGACGATGCTAACTATGACACGATATCCGGGATGAAATATCTAGACATGGTCATATCAGAAACGTTAAGGAAATGGCCACCAGCTGCCATAACGAATCGAGAATGCACGAAAGACTATACGATAGAAGCAAATCAAAGCTTTGGCGAAGAGGAAATTGTCATATCAAGTGGTACAGGCTTGATAATTCCGGTTTACGCAATCCACAGAGATCCAGAATACTTTCCCGATCCCGATAAATTCAATCCTGAGAGGTTCAGCGATGAAAACAAGCATAAACTTGTTCCGTACAGCTACATGCCATTTGGTACTGGACCCAGGAATTGTATAGGTATGCAACAAGTTAACATTGTAATATCGAGCTAAAAATACTTTTCTAGGCCTGCGGTTTGCGATCCTCGAGACAAAAGTCATAATCGCCCATCTGTTATCGAAGTTTGAGCTAACTGTCACGGAGAAGACACAAATTCCGTTGGTTCTCAGTCCAAAATTACCACAGCTTTGCCCAAGTGAATTCTGTTTGGGCCTGAAGAAAAGAAGTCTAGTAATTTAATACGTATTTTTATTGTGTGTTGTTTAATCAGTGTTGCAATTATCGTGAATAAACATAAGCTTTTCAAACCGTTGTGTACATAATATTTAAATTAGTTAGGACGTTGATACGTATATCTATTCATAGATGGCGTGATACCGGGTGATAGGTAAGTCACCGCTAGATGGGGATATCAACTGTTTCCAATTGTTGATAAACGTCAAATCAAACTGTATTATCGCTTCGTTCAGTGTAGTGGTTGTGCTCAAATTTTTCAAACTTTTTCATAGTGTTTTCGCGTGTTGTCGCTGTGTACCGCGAGTTAATAATCCAGACATCCAGATATTTGATCCAGACATTTAGCAGTAAGTCAAATAAATATTTCTCAACAACTCAACATTACCTACCTATTTTAGTTTAGAGTTTACAGTTGATTCAGTTGACAATAAAACCGTGTTTCAGGTTGTAATTAGGGCATAAACTGAGCAACTAGTTAATGGCAGCTTTAACTAAACTCGGTAGGTAATTCAAAATATCGTGGGTGGCCCCTACCCAACGTTCAACCACGTCTTTTACACATTGAAGTGTCTAAACACTTGTGCAGTTATTCGGTTTCGTAAAGCCACAGCCAGTTTGGGTCCTAACCTAACGTCCTAATAGTATATTATTATACAAGTTTTATAAGACGTCAAATTGGCGCATGAGTTGTTTTGCATTCGTTCATTTGGGGCACTCGTCGCTGGCGCTCCTCGTGCCCCAAATGAACGAATGCGCCAATATGTCTTATAAAACGAGTGTAATATACTATTTTTTCTACTTTGCGTCATTAATTTTATAAAAATTTAGAAGTATATTAGGTAAAATTCCAATCTAGAGTATTTATGGGTGCAACCGTTGGTAACACTGTCATCTGTCACTTAAATTCAAATATCTGTGAAAAAGTAATTATTGATAATTATTATATACCATCATATACTAGTAGTACGAAACCTAGGATGCAACACGCATGTTTAAATATGTATAAAAATATACATACTTCGCAGTTTGTGCGATTCTAAAAAATCAGTTTGTGCTTACTTTTGTGGTTATGTGTATTTTCGTTTGACATGCATTTGATATCAATGTTACCAATCTTAGAAAAAAGTTACTAAAAACGGTGTTACAATTTGCTAATTGTAACACCGAAAACAGTGTTACAATGTGTGCATTGTGAATGCAAAGTAGAAAAATAATTTTAAGGTCGTTGAATGAGCCACCACACACATACATATATAGAGATTTTCCAAAAATCATTGTAATGGAGACAGGGAGCCTAAAAACCCGTATTTCCGCTGTCCAGTCCCAATGTTTGTCTGTTACAATCAGGGTTGTTATGTTTTAAAACATGTTTTGAAACATTGTTTTAAAAATGTTTTAAAACAAAGTTTTTAAAACATGTTTTTTTCTACTGTTACTGTTTATTTCCGAACTACATTCAATAGAATCATTTAGAGACTACTTACCTTAAGTGTTGTATGTTGACCAGGGTTGTTTAAGAATAACAGTAAAAACCTTTTAAAATAAATAATAGTAAATCATTGTTTTGTATTAAATTCAACTAACTACCCGTGAGGTATTCCCCTAATCGTTAGGGAATCCCATTACAACGCCAAATGGAACAGAGAACCTATTATCAACTCAAGAGAGCCAACATTTGTAAAAGGATAGATTTTATATTATTCTTAAATCTCAATGAGCATCCCTTTATATTCGAAAACAATAATTTTTTTTCTGACGTTTTGCCTTGAAAAATAGAAAAAAAAACAAAAAAAAAAACATGATTTAAAACATGTTTTTTTAGAGGTGTTTTAAAACAGTGTTTCATGTTTTAAAATACATTTTAACAAAAAAACTATTGTTTTTGTTTTAAATAAAAAACGGTTTTTATAACAACCCTGATTACTTAGTACCTAGTACGTACTTTCCTGCCAGGGTACTATTGTGAAAGTAAAAAAAAAAAACTTGTAGAAGAACGTTTTAAGTAGTTGATGATCGGTTTCAGCGTTATAAAGCTTTCAAAAAAGGCAAACAGAATCCACAGACTTTGTCACTGTGGTTGCAAAGTGGCAGATTTTGATAAACATCAAAATTTAGACACTGCAATGTGTTGGGTGTTTGTTGTTTAAAGTGAAAGGGTGTTGAATTTTAAAAGGTTTTTATTACATCTTTATGCAATACACAATAATAACATATACAATAAATAAATACAATACAATAATAAATACTTCTCTCTCTCTCTCTAACTCTCTCGCAACATCCGCAAAAACGTCTCATCGCAAAAATAATGAAAAAATAATTGAGGGGTGTCTGGCAAAAACAGCACTATTTTAACATTACGCACACGATTTTGCTTGTTTTTCCAAAATTTTTCTGACTAGTGCAGTTTTTGCCGGAAACCTTTCAATTCTAAATAGTATTATCTACTGTAATAAATAACATTTCGCCAAAGATTCTCTCGCAATTCTTCGAAAAATATAACGAATTTATACATAATATGACGCAATACATGAGGGGTGGGGGGTAAATGAATCAATAGATAGTACAATAAGTGGTAGGTAAAGTAGTAGGTACATTAAATAAATATTTCTATGTATAATATTTGTATATAAGTATATAATATATCATTTTCTATCGTAGTTATGTATATTATATTAATTTTATAATCTTTTCCGTCGCTGATTACCAAAAAGTCCCAGGACCATCAGCCGGCATATTTCTCCATGGTTTTAAGCGTAGCAAACAGCCGGGTTTAACTATAAAACAAGAGAGAAATCATAACATAGAGAAGCTAGACTATTACAAATATTTTTTAGTAGCATCGGCCTTTTTTGCACTGCAGCAGCTACAGATTTCTTCTCTGCAGATCTAAACTTCCATTAATGTTTAAGTGTACACTCATTTTAATTAATTTAACTATTATTATTATTATAACTTTAAATTACTTCACTAATAAGAGAGACACATATTTGCACATCAATTGATCCTATATAAGTGTTTTGTTCTTGTTTAAATTTAATCGTTAATCAATTTTATAATCTAGTACTGCCATGCTTGTTCATAGGGACGGTCAGAAGAGGGAGAATGCAGAACTCAGTCGATTTTCACGAAACGTAACCTCGAAATAACACCTGAAAACCCCTCAGAAACGTCGAATGTTAACGAAAAATCTCGAAACAAGTGCAAAATCCACGTTATTGTGCGTATTTGAAAAACCCCGAGCCCACCCACTCCCATTGTTTACCCCAAATTTGTGCGTTTTCATTGCGACAGTGATCGGCTAATGCTGTACCGCGGGAATCCCCGAACAAAAAATCGCCGCTGACAAAAGTTGATCGGATTTTTTTTTTCGTGTTTTGGATTATGTTAAAAGTGGGACCACGACGGGTATTTGTTCGGGGTTGTTGACCCGCTGTCACCCCCCGCTTTAAGGAATCTCGCGAAAATTCCCCAAAAATACGGGGTTATTTCACATCTCGAATGGTCGTGCTAGAACCAGTCGGGATGTGAAATCATTCATTTCTCCTAATTACTATGTTTGTTTGTTGGTACGTTTATTAATTTTTTTTTATTTTTTAGAATATTCCTATCGATAAAATTTGTTTTGTTTTAATTTACGAGATTCGAATTTTCAAAAAACTTATTTATACTAGATTTGAGACTTCCGCGGTCCGAATCAATTAATTCTTGATTTCAAGAATTAATTTATTTGTACTAGGTCTGAAAAGGCACCTGAGATATACCTCAAACAATTTTTTTTTAAAACAAAAATCGATTAGTTTTTGCATTCACCCGTTTCCACTGTCCCCAAAAAAGGTAACTAAACAGGGTGATTTTGTTTTAATTTACACCAATTATGCGATTCGAAAAGCTTAAAGACATTGATACATAATAATTATAATAATATATACAACAATTTAGCGAACTTGACGATATAGATTTTTTGGAATTTATAAAACTATGTGTGTTATTACTGTTATTAGGTCTTATATAATATTTAATCCAACTATTAGTTTTTATGCTGATCTGTTTTTTTTTTTATCAGAAGCCTGTGTTAAGGAGGAGGGAACTTATAATCTAAACATTGAGATAGTCTTAAAAATTACTTAGTATTTGTTATTATGATCAGATCACACCCTATGTTAAACATATGTAGTTAAATTTCCAAATTCCTTAAAAAACAGTTTTACCGGCGATTTTAAAGAAATTGGAATCACTTACCAACTAGAACAAGGAAAGGGGTACACTTATGTTAAGTTTTCGAAACTATTTTATACAATGAGGCTGTAGCAGAAGATGATTTTGAACGTTTTTCGTTTTTTTGATTGTAAACGTAGCGCTCAGAAGTTTAAAGAATTTCTTTTAGCCTTCCTAGTTTTCTTATGTCTCATAGATTTTATTTGTTTGTTTTTTTTATTTGTTAAATTCGTTTGTCCATAATCCGAATTTTACATCTATCAGTCGAAATGTCGTCGTGAATTTGATGATAATAATAATAATAATTTACAGTATCGATTATTGTTTGGAATTAGTGTAGGTATTATTTTTGTTCTTCACAAAAAGTAATTTGTTTTTTCACTATTATTCAATATTGATTTGGAATTAGTCATTTTGGGAGTTAAATTAGTTACTTTGTGATTTAAATTAGTCATTTTGGGACTTTAAAAATCCAGCAAATCAAAAATTAAAATCCAGAAAACCAAAACTTGTACCAGTTACGGACAAGAAAAAGTGGGACATGCCTTACAACAGCTTTATTTTACTTGTAGTTGGTAGTGGTATTTGACACTACCAACTACTTGACACTACCTGACAAAAATACACTAGCCCTGGATTGCTCAGAAAAGTAAGCAATATGGTTATCAAAAAATGAACTCGGTTTTTTTTTTGTTGTTTTTTTAGATTGTTTCGGTTGTTGTTTTAGGTTTTGGTTGCGTTTTAGATTGTTTTGCTTGCTTTTTAGGTTGTTTTGGTTGTTTTTTATATTGTTTTGTTTGTTTTGCTTGTTTTTACGTTGTTCTGGTTGTTTTTAAGTTGTTTTGGTTTTCAAAAGACCAACTCACATTATACAAAATTAATGTACCACTTTTCTCTGTCCCTAACTTTACATGGGACCAAAATGACAATCAAATTTGAACTTGTCTCAGATTTTTATGTCCGATTGTAGCAAATGGTGTACATCTCATTTTCCTTAGAATTTTTAGGTTAGATAACGAACGTAGTCACGCCAAATTTGTTTTTACAGTTACCTTTTTGGTTCTAACTTCTTGTGTTTTACTTTTGGATTATTTAATTTGGTAAGGGTTGGTTCTCAGCTTAAAATGGCTCATTTTTCTTTACGGAAAATTATGATTATATTCGTTGTGTCATTATTGCCACTAGTTGTTCTTTTGTCATTTTCCCACTTCCACTTTGCTGCGCATTTCTTTTTTTTTTTGGTCCTTAATAATAATTTCTCTTAACTCTTCGATCGGATTGTCTTTTTTTTAATTATAAAATAACCTATGTTTCATAACTTTTTGTCTCTATTCTCGTTTGGGAGGATGGATGTCGTTTATTCTTAAATTGTACGCTTTTTTTAGGTGTTGTTTAGGTGATTGTTTTTGTACTTGGTCCTTCATGCATTTTCAACCAACATTCTAACCTAAAAATTCCAAAGTTGGATGTTGATTTTTTGAACTTTTATTTGATCACATTCAGAAAGATTTTTAAAGTATAATTGCAATCTATTTCCTGATTCCAGATGGTAAACACTGTAAATTTTCAGTTTGAATCAAATGTGTTTTTTGCTGCTGTTTCTTATTGTTTAACTGTACATTTTTTGTGTGTAAAACTGGTGGTATCTTTCGATTCGCTTAGATTGGTTATAAATTGCAATTTATCGTGATTTTGTTCAGTTTTTTTTGTTGGTGATATTTCCCTGTATTTTAAACTTTCTATGTTTTTTTTTTGTTCATAAACTTTGATCAGTTTTTTTTTTTTCATAGAATTTGGTGCCTATAATAACTTGCATATGAATTATTATTGCGTAGGAAGCGTCGGTATATGTAACATGTGCAGTAATTTGGTCTTTAATTGCGACTTTGTTGTAATTTTTAAAATCAGCTTTTGTATTTTGTGCACCGCAAAATATTTCTAGTGATTCTGTTACTTTTTTGTTTCGTGTAGGAACATCTTTCGCAAATTGTGGTACATACTGTTCACTTTGGAATTTATTTCTATTGAAATCGTTTTGTTTTTTGTTGTCTAGAGTATTTTTTTGTTGTTCAGAAGTCGCTTGGTTAAGGCTGATTTTTTTACCCTATTTTACCCATAAAATTATGCCTAGCATACGTTCAAAATCATCTTTCACCGAGAGAAAAAAGTAAATTTCGAAAACCTAATTTCTTAATTTTAGTAGAGGATGTTAGTGTGTGTGTATGTACCGGTTAGCTATATATATAAATATGTATGTATATTATACGTATTACATCCTTGTTTGTGCTTCTATGTTATAGTAACGACAACATAACAAATGATCAGAAAACATTACAAAAATACCACTCACTAACAGATATTATACAATTATTGTTTGTAAGTCGTGCGAGATTTTCACCACAATTTTCTCAATCGAAATTCCCTAATCGAACTTTTGGGTCCAAACTCTCTGAAGTCAGTACTTGAGCTATGATAATAATTTGCGTTTTGGATTTTTTTACGGATGGTCGGAGCTAAAGGAAAAAAAATCACAACCAACGTTCTTATCCACCGATAAACAAACACAATGGACTGTGGTTGTTCCTCGAACGAACTAATTTGACAAAAAATGAAAAACTAAAACTATGGTCCCCAAAAATAGCGGCGATCGACGAGAAGCCAACAAAATCAAAACGGTCTGACGTCAAACCAAAAAGTGTTTGTGAGACTTGTTTCACGTGTTTTGTGCGTTTCAAAATTACATCCGACATGTCGAAAGATTTGTGCGTTGTTCACAATCGTTACGCTCCAAATAATAAACTTACAACAATCAACAAAAAACTTTTTTTTGTCTTTTTGTGTTTCGTGCTTTAGAATTTTTATGTTTCAAATCGCCAATCAGCGGTTACTTCAACTCGGCTCACGATGGCAACAAACAAAGAAATCCCCGAAATTTTATTACGAAAAAAAAAAAAACAACGAACATAACCTCAAAAAAAAAGTGTGAATCGCATCCGCTTATTTCATGGTCTCTCAATTACAATAAGCGGTTACAATTCGGGCAAATTGTCACTCGCCCGCTTTACCCCGAACGAAAATGACACAGAAACGGAAAGAACGGAAAACCCACCCTCAAAAAAAAGTCCCCGCACTTCCGGTGCCCTTTGATAATAGGGCGCCTGAAAATACGGAAACGCTTCCATCCTTCGCAGAGGGTTTGGATTGCAAGGCAAACCCGCGAAGGGTGAAAGCCCCACCCCACTTTTCCATTCTTCCCACTTCTACATTTTTCGTCGGTATATTCAGCAAAATAGAGTTGTGTCCTGATTCTGTATCTTCCTGATTCTGTAACTTCTTGATTCTGTAACTTCTTGATTCTGTAATTTCAGCGAGTATCTCGCTAGCTGAGAATCTAGTCGGTATTCGAGTGATGTAATTGGTCGAGAGTTGAAGCAAAGAAACAAGTGACGCTCGACCGAATCAAATTTCAAGAATACCAGCGAAGATTCACGCCTGAGCCCTAACGAGTTCTTCGCTGACTTTAGAGCGGAATTTGTTATCAGATTCTGTAAGTTTTCAAGCGATATTAATTGGTCGAGAGTATGTCTTTTAAACAGGGAGGATTCTGAGTCATTTGTAAAAAAAAATTAACATACGACAGTTATGAGGTGGTCCAGAACAAGTAGTCCAGATTCCCCCCTGTATGACTGATTTGTAGGTGTACTGTTAACTGAACGACCAATCAAATCTCTTGAATATGAACGAGACTACAGACCCAAGTTTCAAATTTGTAGTTTTAATTTTTTTTTCAAGTAAATTGGTACGTATGTATTGCAATCGTGAATCTGGTAGTTATTAATTACTAAATCTGGTAATTGATGAAACAAATCCTGCACCTGACAGTTATTAATTACTAAATCTAGTAATTAATAAAACAAATCCTGAACCTGGTTATTAACAAAGCAAACGATCAGCGGATTTGAGACTCTGCTGTTGTGGTGCAGTTTGTAAAGCAGTTTTTGAGATCCCGGGAACCCCAAACCTCATACAAATCACAGTGGATGTTGAAATGGTGTCCACATTAGTGCGTTTCAATTCCCCATTTAATTACCATAAAAATATTACGTCAAATTATTTAAACTCTGGTTATTCATTATACTAAGCCCAAGCAGGTTACAGGCAGAGTATAATGTAGCCGAAACATATGATTTGATTTCAAAATGGATTTGATATTGATATATGTAGACGGAATATGTAAAATAGGTCATTGATTTTTTCCCATCCTTGTAGAAAAATTCAATGCATTTCGAATAGCCCGCCTTTCGAGAGGTGTAAACTTTGTTAAGGCACGCATTAAACATACTAATGTGGACGGAGCCATAGCCACAAGGACAATAAGTTTCAATAAGGTAAACAGATTGCAGAAAGGTCTGTTGTAGAAAGGTCCAGCAACTTTAACGGCTAACCATTAACGCCCCAATCACATTTAAAGATCGTTAATGGTGTAATACGCTAGACTTGATGGTCCCTCCTACAACTCACCAATGCATGTGCTTAGTTATTGGTTAGAAAAAGAAAACGATGTCAGATAAGCAAATTTGTGACTCTGCACCATGGGGCAGTTTGTAAACAAACGGGCAACGTCGTTCTTTACAAAAGCACCAGAGAGTAGACTGTTAAATTATTCTTTTAAGGCCTGACATTGATATTTGAGAAAAATACTAATTTTGAAATCCCGGAAACTCAAAAATTTGAGTTTCCACAATAGTACGTTAATGTTAGAATATGTCATAAATCTGTTTGTGATATCAGTTTGGAACAGTTCTAATTTTATATTGGACCAATGCACTGTGTTGACCAATAGAAAATTCTATTCAGAAAATTGTTACCACAAACAAAACTAATAGGTTACTATATTCAGAGCCCAGTCAGTTATGATGTTATGTTACCAACATTTAATGTAGGAATATGTAACCTGAACAACATCGAAATAAGCAGTGATTTTTCCCGAGCCTTTATAAGAAAAGTCAGTGCATTTCAAACTTTTGAGTCGTGCAAAACTTGGTTATGGCATATGCATTGAGCGCTCTAATGTGGAAGTGCTATTGGTGGCCATAGACGGTTTGTCAAACACATAGTTCAAAAGGTCAAAGTTCCTATTATAAATTAAGTTATTATAAGTTAAGTTCTACTATATTAAATCACAATTAACAACAAAACTAATAAATACCCGACAATTTTTCACCGAACCAGTTTGAATCCGAAAATTTTAAATCGTCCAATCGCAAAAATAGGCGATATATTTTTTCACCTAAAGAAGTAAGAGTCGGAGTGCACGTTCAAGTACCCAAATGGTCAAAACGCACAAGAACGCGCAAGATATAACGCCCGTTTTTTCGAGATCGCACAATTTTGTTATAGATGTTACAAATTTGTTAAAAACCCTCATCGTATTTTTGCATTTCGACACTTGCAGTCGAATGTCACAGGTTACGTAGTAAATATTACTGAAAATAAGAAAAATTACCCCACAAAATAGAACACAAAAGAACGCCCTTGATGGGGAGAAAATGAGAAAAAATACATACTGGATGTTTGATAAACAGAATTTATCAAACACCTCCGTGTGGGGTTAATCTGAACTAATTTTTTTTTCTTTTATATAAAAATAAATCTGCGTAATTTTTCTCTTTCGTTTTGAACAGTTTCCTTAGATGGTTATTGCCTGAAATTTCTTGATCTTTGAAGTAAAACGTGCTTAATCTGTGAAACAAAAGTTTTTTTTTTTTCGTTCTTCAGTTCACTCAGTTCTCTTTTGCGTTTTGAGAAGAGAAAAGTTGTGCAGAGTGTAAAATTATTGGCTTGCCGATGTCGCTCTCTTCAGGGACCAACCTGGGAGAACAATGTACAGCACATACAGGGCGATGCAAAACCCACACGCAAAAAATCAGTTGTACATCCGACCCTGCCGCAGTAGGAAAAACCTTGTCAACCGTAATCAATTCCCGCCTTTACAATATGTACACGAAACACCCTGTATTATATACAAACTAACCCCGAACTATTCATATTTCACCCTCTACAAACACAAAAACTCATCTCAAATGAGTTAAGATCAATCATTAGTTAAGATTAATTCTTAGTTAAGATCAATTAGTAGACAAGTACGGACTCCATAGAGATTAAATCTCATTTGCTCGGAATTTGAAATTGGGTGCTTTCTGGGTTGATAGTACCTTGCAGGTGATTCGACTGACCATTGTTGGGATTACGGCGTGCAGACTTCGATCTGATCTGCCCAGCCAGTAGAGGGTTAATGGCGTACAGCCAATCGTGCACTTCCTTCTCGTGTAGAGTTTGCAGCAGATATCCACGGTGTTTGCTAACAACGCTGAAGGTGTTTGGTAGACGAACCATTGCCTGCTGGTCTTCGGAATATTCGACTTGAGCTGTAGCTAAGTTGATAAGAGCGCGTTCCACAGGGTCTTTCTCGTCCCTGAATATGAACACGTACGGACGCCGCACAGCCTAAAGATTTGCACACGTTAACAGGTTGTCTATGAAATATACTTCTCAAATTCTTCACGCAGACACTTACCACCCAACGTTTCTTCCATCCGTGGGTCTTATGCTCCAAGACATTGAGGTATCCCTTCCTGGCAACCACCGGGCTGATCCTTATTTCCTCCATGTCGGGCACGTAGAGCACAAGCTCGGGATCTCTTGGCCCAGGCGGTGATGCAGGACTCGGTGGGAATGGGGCGCACTCTCCAGGCAAAGCTGCTCTTTCCGGTGAGCACAACTCGATGGAACCTCCGGAAACCACGCTGGATATCATGCTGGTACTCATCTCCGTGCAGTCCTCCGAAGGACTCGCACTCACATCGTTGTCCTTATTCCCTGAACTATCCTTGGAACCTCCCTTGCCTTGGATCAATCGCACGCACTTGTTCAGTAACTCTCGTTCGCGGTCGGTGTAGCTGTCGTCGTTGTTCGTGACGTTCGCGTTCGTATTGTTGTTTTTGGCAACCATGTTGCACACCTCCTTTTCGCTTTTGGTGTATTCTAAGTAGGACTTGTTGTTGACGCGGTCTAAGCCAAGGCGTTCGCGTAATAGGAGCGTGTGTCTAACGCGTTCGACTTCTTCTAGCCGCGTGAGTTTCTCCAGTTCCCATTGGTGGTCGAAGATGAGAGAGTCGCCGCGCGGACGCCAGCCGTGTAGGTTCTCTTCACCGCGAACGTACGTGGAACTTGTGTCCAGGACTCGGCGTTGACGACGTTGTACGCCTGAAGCCATGGAATGAAGAGTTTTGTAACACCGGGCCTTAGGCTGGCATACATAGTGGAGAAAATAGCGTACCGTAGAGAGAACCGACGCGATTGGTTCATTCGCAACTAAAGACTAATTCAACATTTATTTGTGCTGGTATTTGTGACTGCTTGAACGTTTTTAATCATCAGCAACTGTACGCTTGCCATCCGTACTACGGTTGTAATTGTAAAGTTATTTTGTCTTTGCATGTGTTAAATACTAACCCAGGTTAACAATACCATGGTCATTATTTTGTCGTAAACTAGTAAACTAGGAGCAATAAATGGTTGTAAAATCTGAAAATTGGACTATTCTGTCTTTGGTTGCGCCATTCAGCGTAAGTATATGCTTGAAAAAAATACACTTGCAGAAAAGTTTTGTCACTAATCTTATCTAGTGACATCAGCGCCAAACGAGCAGCACCAGAAGTTATTAATTGAGGGTAGACTTCCACGTTAAAGCAATGTTATGTAAACTGATGTTATGTGCTTTCTTCTTTCTTCATTGCTATACAGTCATCTCGACGCTATAATTGCCACTATGCTGTACTCTCCACTATGTACACAACCAAATCCGGATTCTATAGAATTTTTTTAATTTCTCCATAGCTAGTTATTATCCACACATCATAAGTCTCGTCTACATAGATGTGGAAGAAACAGGAAGTAAGAGGAAGGAAGAAAACAATGCAATGTAAAGACAGAAAACGAAATAATTAAATAAAACCCTGTTTACAACAAATTTCCATAATACGTTCTAGATTTCCGGGAGAAAACCGCGTCAACGACGATAAAGTAGTCAACGTTTCGCACTCTGTTAGTCTGTTGCAAGAGGCATCTTCAGGACGTAACAGTAAGATAGCTACGAAGAGACTTTCTCTTTTCTCTTTGTAGCTGTCTTACTGTTACGTCCTGAAGATGCCTCTTGCAACAGAACTTCCCTTTTCTCTTTGTAGCTGTCTTACTGTTACGTCCTGAAGATGCCTCTTGCAACAGAACTTCCCTTTTCTCTTTGTAGCTGTCTTACTGTTACGTCCTGAAGATGCCTCTTGCAACAGAACTTCCCTTTTCTCTTTGTAGCTGTCTTACTGTTACGTCCTGAAGATGCCTCTTGCAACAGAACTTCCCTTTTCTCTTTGTAGCTGTCTTACTGTTACGTCCTGTGCCTCTTGCAACAGAACTTCCCTTTTCTCTTTGTAGCTGTCTTACTGTTACGTCCTGAAGATGCCTCTTGCAACAGAACGTTGACGCGGTTTTCTCCCGTAAATCTAGAACTTAGTGATTCGGACCGCGCAAATCTCCAATCTAAACATTTCCATACCATATATTATTCCGTCTCCATTCCAAAAACACAAACACATGCAA
This sequence comes from Aphodius granarius, assembly GCA_963971325.1. NCBI lineage: Eukaryota > Metazoa > Arthropoda > Insecta > Coleoptera > Scarabaeidae > Aphodius > Aphodius granarius. Next base: position 7,978,217 of record OZ020227.1, on the reverse strand, counting down.
AAATTCAATTTAAAAACATGAACGAAAGCGAGGACAGGAGAAGAGACAGAGACAGGATTCTAGACTAGGGATCTACCTGGACTACCTGCTTCACTGGCGCGTCGCAGCAACAATTCGTAGACTCCTGACAGCCTATTCGCCTCCGCGTTCTTATAATTCCCAGAAAACAGATGCTTCAAGGATCGCGGACCAGTCCTGGCATCCCTTCCGTAGATGACCATGCTCAAATCCTTCGTGATAATCGCAGGACGACCACAATTCTCCAACTAGCAACAAGAAAATCATATTTATAACCATTCCTAACCTCAAAACAATAAAAACTAACCTCCAAATACGCGGAAATCGTCATGAAGATCTGCTCTCCCGTCGAAGTAACTCGGTTTAGTAACGCCGAATTGTGCAAAGAGCTATCCCAGGCCGCCTCGAATCGGAACATCGTCCTATCGTCCCCGGGAATCTCCAGGTATTCCCCAGGGAACAGGCCCAGGGATAGAACGGAGTTATCGTTATCTTCGTCGTCTTCAGACTCGGGACAATTCCTGATCCTGCCAACGACCAGCTCCCTGACGTCCTTCCACCTGATTTCCGCCGCTTGATCGTGGACGATCGTTATACGGATTCGTCTTTGTATACCCTGAAAGAAAAGAAAACCAAAATATACAACCAAACCTTATAAAATAAGCAATTTAAAAAACAATATAGGCAATATTCTTCACTACACTCACCTGATGTAATAAGAACAATCCACGACACGGTAAATCGTCGCTATGTTCGACAACTGCAGGTACGTACTCGCCATTGGGCGCCAATTCGCAAATTTCAAACCAAACGAGCACGTCAACTTTGGCGTGAATATGGGCCGTACTCGGGGAAGGTAGGGCGCCGAATTTGCTGGATCTGACCGGTTGGGAGATCGGTATAGAGGGCGGTAGCATACGCCTGGGCGGTTGCCTAACCGAGCCCTCCAATTTCGCGTCCTTGTGCAAGGGGTGTTGTTGATAGTGCCCGAACACTTCAAACACTATGGGTTGACTCTTGATGTAGTCGATGAAGGATTTCGTGGTTGAAACCGTTATCTGTCCAATAAATTGTAAAATTTAAAGTTTTATGTTGAGGTATAACCTCAAAATTTTTTGGGTTAGGGCTGCTTACGTTTTGCACGTGGTAGAAGCCGAGTGGTGTTCCTTTTCCGGTGTTTTTGACTGGTTCTGTCGAGAAGGCTTCATCGTGACGATGTAAGAAGCTAAAAGAAAAGACATTATTTGTAGAAAGAAAGATATTTTAGAAAGAAAAAATACTTACTTAAACTGACAGAAAATGTCGGCGTATTCGGTCGAAATACCGACAGCCTGGAGTACAGTCACCCTAAAAGTGAACTCCTTGTTCAGCGCGAGATGATCCGGGATCTCCTCTTCCTTCATATCACTGGAAACGGAGCTATCCCCCCTTCCAGAGTCAGCATCGCATTCGATCAGCTCGTCCAGCTTGATCGGATCGATGTGTCCTTCGATTTGACCCCTACCTTCAAGATTATAAGCATTTCTATCAATAATCTCTAAAAAAGAAGAAGAACAAGCGGACAACGTTAAGCTTGGCGAGCGCTATGACCTCGAAATCGTACCTTTCGGCGATTCGAACGCGATCCTGGCGCTCTGGCGCACGCCAACTTGGTCGGAGTTGTCCTCGTCCATGACGGCCTGCACCGCGACGCGCAGGTAACCGCGGACGTCACCTTTTTCGCTGACGATGGCGACTTTGTGGATTAAGGTCACCGGGTATAGGAGGTTACTGAGGTAGACGAAGCCTCGACCCACCATTCGGAACCAGGGGAAGCGGTCGTAGAACGGATCTCCGCCGGTCAGGGACTCGACGTTGTAATCGGGAGATGTTGGCGACATTTCTGCTTCGTTGTGGTACATCTCGCGCATCAGCTCCAACCTTTGCCTTCAATTGGGATAATAGAGGGAGTTAAACAGAGAATTCGGTTATCAGAATATTTCGGTGAATAATTGTAATTGGTTTGTTCGGGCAGCAGTCAAAAGAATACATGAATTCATCTGCGCTTGCGTAAAGCAAGAATTGCGCACGCTCCATGCGTTTTTCCACGAATCTCCACGAATCCATGCGTTTTTTGACTGCTAGCCGAACAAAGCTCATATTTCGTCGTCCCAGAACTAATACTGACAGATTATAGACTGTTCGTCTTGTTTTTCATGTAGATACAGTGCGATTAGACTTGTTTTTTGTTTATTACAGATGGATAGTCCATTTTATTCTGTGCCCATTTATCGACTTCGGTCCAGCCACGTGATTCAACGACAGTACAGTTTACCGGTGAGTAGAAAAATCTTTTTCCTTGCTTTTTTTGTTCTTGACTATTGTTTTCAAATTCCATCCTTTCTTAGTAAAAGATTTAGCCATTGCTTCGTGCTTATTTCAAACGTATTTTGTCAAATGTGTTAATATTTATTTATACTGTAATTGTTTGTATAGTAAAAACCAGGAGAGCTGCAAATGACTAAGCGATTTCTGCTGTTATTTATGACGTACGCGACAGATCTTGTTTGACCGATCACGGGTGTTAGAATGAAACAGCCTTCTTTTTGTATATCTCTTTCGTAACCTTGTAAGCGATTAGTCATTTGCAGCTCTCGTGGTTTGTAGTATATTACACAGTTCTTTTATTTATTTGTCGTATTTTCTGAAATATGAGTTTCTAGAGTCGATTTTAATAGCACCAACAATTAGAATATCTTGAAAATTTAAGAAATGTTGCGAGTCATAAACTGGTTTTGTTCTGAGACGCGAATAGTTGGACCGTCCGATGTTTGTACACTCAAGTCAATTAATTAGACACAAATTTGGGTTGGTGCCACCGTGTAAGAAGCCATAGTCGCTAACATCAAACAAAAATTAATGGAACAAAGCATGACAGTTCTGCTCTAATACCATGAATTGATGATGATATAACTAAATGAAATACCCGCCAGCAATAACAAACTACTTAACCGAGTTTGAATCAAAAATACGAAAAATGTAATATAATATGTAATTGGTTTGTTCAAGTAGCAGTCAAAATAATACATGAACTATTCTGCGCTTGCGCAAAGAAAACATAGTGAACCCCTCCTCTACTACTATATAATTTATGCCTTCATTCGTCCTGCTGCTCGAACAAACCTAATACGAGAGAACAGGATTTCCACGGCAATATCCATGCCTACAATGCACACGAACAAACATATATACATTATACAATGACGAACAAAAGTGCACACGATACGGACAGATCGTGACAGATGATGGCACCAACCTGGACGGAATAAGGTTGGAAAGTGTAAAGCGTGTAGATGGCGCCGCTGTCGGCGCCTCTGGACGCTCAGGACCAGCGACCGGACTCGGAGTTTCGACTTCTTCGTTATAAGTCAAACGCATCAACTCCAACCTTTGACTGTCGCAATCGATGATCAGTCGCAAAAATCAGGTCAACATCAAAACAGCAAAATCAAACTTACCGCAACTTGTCCAACGACCAATAGTGCGTGGCGCCATTCTTCAGATCTTGCACCTCAACGCCCACGATTGTCCTGGGGGGCGTTTCCTCGTCCTGGTCGTAGTCCAGAACTGGACGCAGATCGGCCGGAAGCGGCGAATATAAAGTGTCCGTGAGTAAGGTGAACTGGAACTGTACCTAAAAAGATATTTTGATTGGTTGAAACATCATATTTGCGTCAGAATTTTGGAAAATAACAATTCATTCTAAATGAAATTCACGTACCTTCTTCTTCAGTTCTACAGAGATGGCGTTCGCCTCCTTGAGGAAGATCGCGTTACCCCATAGATCGTCCCTGAGTGAAGTGAACTGATGGTGCTTCCACTTGCGCCAAGCATTCGCGGCAAGTTCGAACTCGCGCTCGTTCCAGTTGCACTCTGCGTCAAACAGAGGGTTCACTGCAAAAGCGCTCACACACATTTCAACTTACCACCTATTTTTTTTGTTTTATTTTTCTGTTTTTTTTTGCCGATCGAACACTCACCAAATATATCCTCGTCGTTATTAAAGTCCTCAGGTGTGTAGGAACTATACATAGACATCGTCATACTTTGTTCTTCAACCTGCTTCTGAAGCGCATCTATACGAGCCTCGTAAGACTGAAAAAGATATAGAATACATACAATATTATATACTAGAATCTAGTATTATGTACTAGAATCCGTATAGAAATAAACAACATACCTTCCTCTGTTCTTCGAATAACTGATCAGCCTCTTCTTTTTCCTTCCGGTACTGCTCCTCCAAGTTGAGGAGACGTTTCTCCATTTCCACCTTGAGATCGATTCCCTGCTTCTCGAGGAGCTCAATCTGGGCGAAATTCCAATCCACGGGGGTTTCTGAAGCCGCTTGTTCCGCTGTAGCTTCAGCGTCCGTTTCCGCTGTGGTGCTCTTCTCCATTTTCTCGCGTACCTCGTTCGGGTTGTTGAATCTGAACACGTGATTCTTGCCCAGGATGACTCTGGAGCCAGTTTTTAGAACAACCGCGTCTGTTACCTAAGATCATAATGTTTAACGTATGAGGTCAGGCGATTTTCGGGAATGCGTCAAACAACGTCTACTTATAACTCAATCATCTTTTATGTTCAACATTTTTTGAAAAATGGAATATTTATATTCCACAGATTCATAGCGTTCCTAATGGGAGTTTTAATATAAGATACCAACTTACCTCTCTACCATTGACATACATGAGCGCCCCATTCATCGGAATCAACGTGATGACCCCCTCCTTATTCTCAAAGATGCAATGTTCCGACTTTATATGCGAACCGGACAATTGAATGTCCTGCGGTAAATTTGCCTCCGAAGACCCAATTCTGGTCAGGCCATCCTATACACAAAAAAAAATAATTTTAAGGTTAGAAAATTCCCAAAATCTCACAAAATACTCAACACACCTTTATATAGTAAATCAAACATTCCGACATAAAGGGATCCTCGTTCAAATTGACGAGATGCGGCGTCTTCTTCGGCGAGAAGACGCCGACAGTGTCGCCATCTTCTTTGACAGCCACACCCATTTCGGCGAAGACAGCCTCACGCTGAACCCTAATCGCCTCGGTACGCTTGAGTTTCTCCTCCCATGTCTCGTTGAGTTCTAGAAATGAAGTTAACCTCAAAATGTTATAACCTCAAAATTTCATAACCTAATTTTTTTTTTTTTTTTTTTGAAAACCTACCCGCGATTAATTTTTCGCTCGCTTGTAGTTGCTCGACTGCTTCTTCCGTTGTAGTGGTAGATGGCGTACGTATCCTAACTTGCTCTTTCTCGTTCGCATTTGTCCCATTCTTGGATATTTCCTCTGATCCTATGGAGAATGGAAACGGATTTGATGTTTAAATTTGTCGAGTTTTTGGGTTATTTTGGTTGAAAGCTGCTTAAGCGTAAAAAATGTGGCTATCCGTATTACAAGTCGCAGTGTGTGCTGGTCTTTTAGGCTCTTTTTTGGGTTAAGACCGCAGAAGCGAAGCTTTCTGAAGATTTGGTTAAAATTAACCTCGAAATTGTTAGTTTTTTTAGGTTAATTTTAGTCAAAATTTGTTTGTACAGCGAAGCCTTTAAAAAAATACATCGACATTGATAATTGTGCTTCAAGCATATTATGTCTGCGTTCTATTTTACTTGTCCTGAACAAACAGACACAAACAAAACCCTAAAACAATTTAATCAACTCTTACAAGAAGCGCATTTTGTGTTTGATTATAGAACGAAGGCAACATAATAAAATCGTGAATTGGCAAGATAATCAAAGCAATGCACATTCTAATTTGCATTCGCGATAGCTGCCGCCGCCGCTGGCGTCACGCAAGACGCCTAGGTGGCGCCACATAACTTGTGTAAGCGGCGCGACGGCCAAAACGTTTTCCAATAATACGTCAGCGAAAGATACTATGGATAGGTGAAACTAAACTGAACTGATGGTTACTGAAATGACGAACAAGAATGGAACACAAACAGGAATAGGGAACAGCGTATACAGGGTGGCCGACATTGAGAATACAAAGAAATATACTGTGCGCCGTAAGCTATATATGTATTAGTTAATTACGTATTTGGTATCTTTTTTTGTTTCGTTTGTAAGCGTATGGTACTCACTTTGGTCGCGTTTTTCGTAAACTACTTTACCATCTGGCCCTACCAAGCCGCAGAAAGTGAATAACAAAATGAATATCGAAGTATAAGATCAGCCACGCCGATGATTGGTGATAATTAGTTAGTTGGAAATGCCAGAGAATAAAAATAAAATAAGAGTAGTTTGCTTTTTTCGTTTTTTGGAATTTTTGGAACCAATAAAGTATAGCTCTAATTACGAATTCTAAATTTAATCCAAGCCAAACAAAAGAAAGACTACAAATCTTACAAGAACTGCCAAATTGGCCACTTAGACTAGACCTTGCAAAAAATGCACAAGAAAACTTAAAGCAGATTACCTACCAAATTGTGCAATTTGCAAGGTCTTCTGAATGTGGTATTTTGACAGTTTCTTTATGAACGAGGAGTAAGTCAGTAATAAAGAGTTTATTCTTCGTTTCCCTATTGGGAAACTCTCATTTCTTTACTCGACGTTGGTGCTCTTAATGTACGAAATGGAAGCCACTTACCCTCTTGGAACTCAATGCCTTCAGCCTTAAGCAGCTCGCGCAACTTTTGTATCTCTTCCTTGAGTTCTCGAATAAGTTTCGCGTTCGCATCTTCGTTGACAATAGCCTTGCAGACGATCTGTTTCGCCCTATCTGCATATCTGTCCGACATATTTTATGTTATGTTACAGTTTCAACAAACAAATAACACAATCAAATTTTACCTTAATGTCGATAGCGTTTCGTCATAGTTGATATCAGCGGGCGAAATGGCGGCGATCATAGCTGTTTTGCTGTTTCCCCCCAGATTTTCGCGCAACAGCCACGTCAGCACCGAATCACGGTACGGGATAAAATCCGCCTTTTTCGATTTTTTATTCTTCGTCGCCTAGAATTCGACCAAAATCGACGCAAATTATACATTTATACTGCGGAAATGTTGAGACTTCATGTGGATATGTAAATACTTACCGACTGTTTACAAAATCCAAATTTAGTTTTATTAAAAGTGCGCGGGGAAAAAATAAAAACGATTTTTTGTGTTTTGTGTGTTCTTTAATACTTCATTTTGTACTTACGATTTCTGCCAAGGCCGAAATTACTTTTCCTAAAGTTGTGAGACTCTTGTTGATATTAGCTCCCTCTTTGAGTCGGGTTCCTTTGGCTCCTGTTGAATCTGCTCGTTCAGATCCAGCCAAATCGACCAGCGAGATTTTCGACACCTTTTCGGTACACAATTGTGTCGTTTCGTCACACCTAAAGATGTTTTTTATTCAGATATATGTATGTTACCGCTAATACTCGAAAATAATACTCCTATTACCTAGTTAAGTGCTCCTATTACCTAGTTAGACTCAAGATTACCTACTCTGTAATTTTGATGTTAAGTTAACACTCAAACCGTTCTTTGGGTTCTAACTAGAGAAAAGCAGGAGTAACTAGTTAATAACTGCTTTAACTAATGCTTGGTGGGTGAGTTTAACTAGGTAAAGTTTCAACTGACATTGAAATGACTAACGGAGAGCAAAAGGAATCCTGGAACATGTTGTGGCCAAAAACAAAACGACTAACCTCTGCTGCGTGAAAAATATTGTAAAGACAGCATGCGACCTGGAACTAGTCTCGTTCATATTGGTAGCAGCGACTGTCCTAGCCTTATTTCCTTCATCGATGAGATCGTGGATATCTTGATAACTAGTCACAGCCAGTTTGCTGAGATCCTCGACATATGGACCCAGTAGGGGATGTTCTCGGACTCTCAAATTACCCTTATTCTTAGGATTGAGCAGATCACGGACCCTCTCGCAGTATATCTCCATGTAACTGACCTCCACCGAATACTTGATGTCGTCATTGTCGTTCTCCTTGATCCGTTTGAAGAGGTCCTTACAGATCTGCGGTATGATGCCTTCTTGGCCTTCTTCCTGCTTGCCCATCATCGTGTATGATTTTCCGGCACCCGTTTGCCCGTAGGCGAATATGCAGACGTTGTAGCCGTCGAAGGAATGTTGAAGCATTTCTTCGCCTATGTCTTGATAGACGAGGGATTGTGAGGAGAAAGTCGGGTCTAATTCCTGTTTGGTGGAAGGAAGAAAAGGGTCTATAGCAGACAAAGACAATTTTTATTATGTACTTACATTGTGGGACCAATATGAATAGTCGAAATTGAAACTTTTGATGGCTTCTTTTGATCCAGGTGGTGCTTTTGGGTTACATATTGCTAAACAAACAAACAAATGATTAATTCCACTGAATTGTCGACATAAAAGTTCCACTTACTGGTTGTGTTACCGCCCATTTGTATGATGCATTGGCATTCCCTACATATTTCCCTGTTGTTGAAAGGCCTGACCCGAACGGCCACCTTAACAGACGACATCTCTTCTTCTGTTCGTCCCTTAATTCACGTTTCTGCAACAAACCGATCGAAGCCCCATCAGGAATAACATTCGCCATTTTCTTATATTCGCAAAAGTTATTGCACTAGCAAGAGAACGATCAAAAATTCAAGGACTTCTCTGTTCCCAAAGGAAATACGTCCTTCTGCTGAAATAGGACGTATTTCACGACGTGCCGTTTATATTCGCAAAATTCTGACGGTAAAAAGCGCCCTCTAGAGAACGTCTTGTTACCTAAACTGTTAAGGAGTATTTATTATACCGTGTTCCTGTGGTATATTTCGCGTACATTTTTGATGCGAATGATCGCCTTCTGGTAAGGATCTAATAAAAAATTCACTAGTAGAGTTTTATTCCTTCGTGTTGGTATGTCGCAATTTGTTTTAAACGATGACTATGAACACGAAATGGTGTTTCTTTTGCGACAAAGCTACCGCGAAATTGCAATTCAACTCAATTCTTGGTATAAACTTGAAATTCTGAGGTATAAACTGGAAAGTTATGAATGTAAACCAGGAAAAATTACTATATGGAGGGGTTTTCATTGGAAATAAGGCTTCGCTGGAACAAGGCAAGGGAAAACTAATCGATACGAAGGAAGGTTATAGCAGCACGATATTATATCCTTAGTCAACATGAAAATAATTTGCCTTGATTCACTTATTTAAAATATACAAAAATTGACAGACTGTATAAAACAGTTTGTTTTATAAAACACTGTTACATAGCTTATGTATATTGTTATAAAACTTTTGAATAACGACGTGTTATGACATTTTCTCAGAACACTTTGATATATAACATGTTTTGTTAGGTTTTCTGCACAATGCTTTTGGTGCATTTTGATTATTTTTTTTCAAAAAATGCTTCTAGAACTTATTTTATCACTGAAGCCGACATAATATTGATGATCTAATGTTACAACACCCTGTGAAATGAAGGACCTTTGTCAACAATACGCGTTTTAGGGTCCCCTGAATCCACTGCAATGATTTCTAGAAAATGTATGTGTGTGCGCGCGTATGTCTGTGAACACGATAAGATTTCTGGGAGAAAACCGCGTCAGCGACGATAAAGTAGTTAACGTTTCGCACTCAGTTGCAAGAGGCATCTTCAGGGCATAAACAGTAAGACAGCTACGAAGAGAATGACGTGTCTGCGTAAGGTAAGGGTTTATTTGTATATTCAAATGTTCGTGTGAGGAAATCTAGAAAAATAACCTTTTACATAACTGTAATGTAAATGTTTGTATATTATTTATGTAGTATGTATTCTTCGAGCAGTGAAAAAAACTAATTGGCAATTTATTTGACAGGATAAGCCAGATATTTACATTTGAAAAATAAATTCAAATGCTATGACGACGTGTCAATTGTCTGTTTCTAGCCAGACGTTTCTGTCTCCTTGTTCGTCGTCACATATGTCAAAGAGTTTAACATCTTCTAGAACTTGTTCTTCTAGAAAATGTCACATTAGACAATGATAACCAAAGCGGCAACTGCTTCTTCAAATTTTACCTAACGCTTACGTGGAAAAAATCTTCTGCGCCCCATCTTATCCACACACTCAACACCTATTCGGTACAACATCAGCTTTGAACTGAACCCATATCAATTCACCCAACTACGACGCTGTCAAAACACCTCCGCAGCACCATCGACCAAAATCAATATTGAAACGTAGCAGGAGCATCCGAACCTGCAACCCTGGACGCAGCATCCAACCAAACGCAAAACCCGATGCACTTGCGTTCTTAGCAACAAGTTGCCAGGGACAACTGCGTCATCAACCTACGCCAAAACGGCCCTTCGACCAGGAATTTTACCAGAAATTACGCATTTCGTCATATTGTCTTAGTCAAGTTAGAACAACCTTGTAATTGGGGTATTTAATAATTCAGTTGGTTAATACCTGATGAGATGACAGTTTTCTTGTGTATTGCCAGTTTATGTTAAAAAGGTCCAGAAAGGATTTAAAACGTGCCATAATAGATCCAGAAGGGTTTAAGGTTGTAATTGAACCGAGCAAACTCAAATGCATCTTGGATTGTATCGATTTTTCACCCCTTTGTATGACCGGTGCCTAAATCTGGATCCTAAATCATCATTCCTCCAGAGGATTATGCGACTTTAAGCATTTCTTCGTCGAGAAAACGCGAAATTACGCAACAACAATTAAACTCCACCTACCTGTATCTAATTTCCTCCGAAAACCTCCAACCACCAGAACAATCCACAAACTTCTACCTTTAGATTTTGCACTCGCGTCGTTGGTGGCGAATTGTATGTAGGAGCCTGAGGAGAGGCATTTTGTTGCACCGGACCGTAGCCTGGGTCGCCTCTAGACCGTTCGGGGCCTTCTTGTGTGCGGTGGGTGTTCTGGGCCGGAGTCTGAGGATGCGCGACGTTTTGGTCATGTGATTCGCGATCAATAACCGTTTGGACCAATGGGAAGTCGGCGGGTGGTGATCAATACTGGCTTGTACGCAGTGTGTCGGGGGTGTTGCGGATCGCCCTGTATACACCCTGTGACCTAGGCTCGTGTGTGTGTCCCGCCAGGGGACGCGACCAAGGGTAGGGAGCCTAGAGGTCTATTCTAGACTTGAGCCGTGTACGTTTTTTTGAGATCTTGCGTCACGGTTTGTAAAGTTGATGGACGTATTGCAGACGCAAGGTTTTAATTAAAGACATATTTGTGGAGGTGGCATCTGGAGTTATAACATGAGATTGCAATTGCAAGAAGTGCCTATTTAAAGGATGTTAAGTTATGATGACAATATAAAAAGAACACTCATAATCACAAAATTAAACTTGCATCACGTTATTTACACAGACTTTCGAAGAGTTTGGATGTAATTTCTAAAAAAATCATCAAATTTCACCAAGAAGAAATTTTAATTAAAGTATCTGGGGTGGCCCTCACCCTACTTTCCGACTACATCGTTGGTAAAATGAAGTGTCTAAACACTTTTGCAATTATTCAATTTTGTAAAGCCACAGTCTGACTGAACCCTACCTAACGTCAGTTTCTATCACATAGTGACATTTAAAGTCATGTCATGTCAGTGGCAGTTATGTTTGTCAAAATCGAACAATTTGCAACATAGCTAGGGCTGTGGATTCTGTCAAACTGCTTCTATAAACTCTTATAGCGCCTAAACCGTTCATCCCACTGATCTGCAAATTGGTATACATATTTAAAGTCACTGGACTTGACTAGAGGATGAGCTGGTATCAGTTTGGTCAAAATCGGATAAATCCCTAAGAAAATGTATGTAACATTTGCCACTTCCGGTTGTCAAATTGTTACCAAAAACAATCCAGTTCGTCCCCCGGTAATTCTAAATGCGTATGCAAAATTTCAACGCGATCCGTTGTTCCGTTTGGGCGTTATCGTGTTCACAGACGTACACACACACACATTCGTACAGAAGTTTTCCAGAAATCGTCGCAATCAATTCAGGGGACCTCAAAACGCTTATTTCCGCGAAAATCTCGAAACGTAATTTTCCGTCGTCTACAATATTTTCCTTCTATTGTTGGAAATTAAATTTATCATGTTTTTCGATAGACGTTTTTTGTTGCTTTGAGTATATTAGTACATTATTTCATATAATTTCGTGAACCAGCATCGAACAGTGTCAAACGGTGCCAAATTGTGTTGGTTGAGATTTATTTTAAGAGAACGCTTTGTAAAGCTAATTTAGCCTTATTTGTTTGAATTCTTTAAAACGTTATCCAAAACTTTTAGTGTCAATACAAGAGCTTTACTCATCGGTATCTGTTGTAAGTGTTTGAAGTAGAAACTGATCTTAGAAGAGAATTATTACGTTCCTTTTTATAGATCCGTAGATAATTTTATCCCTGCTGTGGTTGGAGAACCATTTTCATTAACAAGCCCTCCAGTAAGTTTCTAAAAACCGTTCTATTTTATTTAATAATGCTGTAAACTGAATTGGCTAACAAATTCCCTAATAATAAATAATCAGAACATCACCTATGTTTAGCTATAGCTGATATTTCCTCTTTGTTACCTGGATAGGGATTTTACCTATTGTAATTCTTCCTTCTACCTGCTCCTTTTGGGTATTTTTTTATATTCATTATTCATATCAAATTGACCTAGCCCTTCAACCTCTAGTCTTGACACAACCCCCTTCTTCAAAATTAAACAATCATCTAATACCAACAAACCGAACCAAACCAAAATCGATACGCAGTCATTTTAAAGTATAACTAAATTGAAAGCCCTACCCTACAATCTTCGATCGCGAATCGAACGGAAGCCATGAAAAGTAAAGTGACGAATCAGTTCAGTTCAATGACGGTGGACGAGAGCAATGAAATTTTGATAGCCCAGAGGCTATAAAGAGAAACGAATCTACGTCACGATGTACAAGCTAGAATCCCCCCTCGTAAAACCGATGGAATCAGCCGTCGTCTGGCTCCACGAGGGCGGCCACAGTGAGTCATCCGCCACCGAGGAACCACCCCCCGCGAACCATTCCCCCCTTCCACGTTCGTGTTATAAAATCGATGAGTACATGACCTACAATGTCGCCAGTCAGCCTTTGTTGACGCCATATTTTTATGCAATTCGCTCTTGTTACATGCAACCCCAAATGAAATATACATACAAACTTTTTATTAATATTAATTTTTATTAAAATATATTAGCAGCCCCCAGGATAAAATTAAGCGACTACGGCACTGCTTTGTACAGCCGTGACCACAATACACAACAAACTTGTATGAAACGAGCAGATTTTTGCGATGATTTTGTGTTTCTACAGTTTGTTGCTGTGCAGCAATGCTCTACAAGCGTAATAACGAACATTACTTACTTATTCGCTCGTTAGGAACAGTAAAATTCGTGTTGCCGGACACCAAAACATATCACTTTGACATTTCAGTGTTTATTGATCGGTCATGCGCGTTTGGTTAACTATACAGAGGCGTAGATATTCGTCTATTTTTAATTCGGCTGGTTCGGTAAAAAAGATTTCTATTGTGTCATTTCTTGTAATCAGTTCGAATTTTATTATTTAAGGTAGAAGTCCACCCCCTGATATAAAACACAGAAACATGACACTTTATTATCTCAATTGAAAAAAGAAGTAGGTGTGTGGGAACGGTAGAAAGTTCTTTTCAATGTTAAACGTATTTATTTATAGCTAAAACCTCAAATTCGTGACTGAAAACAACTTTTCTCCCTTCCCACACATCCCTGAGATGTATTAGCAAAAACACCGTGCTAAAACATGACCAACTTTTCTCATGAATTGAAATAATAAAGTACCATGTTTTTGTGTCTCATATCAAAGGTTAGAGGTATAAAAACATTGGTCACTTTATTCCACCTTACTAAAAATGTCAAGTTTTGTTCATTCACTTAATTTCTAACATAGTTTGCTTGGGTGTTATACAAATAAAGAACAAGAACTAATTCATACAAATTGTTTATTTCAACTCAAAAAATCGACATAAATTACAACACGCAAACATATTAAATCTTATTGAAAGCGGCGATATCAACAGACTGGACAAAATCTTCAAACTCCTGGATGGTCTCTGTCAAAAGATCAACGGAAACCTTGGCATCCTCAACAACGCACATGATCTGCAACTTGTTGATACCGTAACCGACGGGTACCAACTTTGAAGCCCCCCAAACTAGTCCTTCCATCTCTATGGTCCTAACCTTCTTTTCCATCTCTTTCATATCAGTTTCATCATCCCATGGCTTCACATCTAGAACAATACTAGACTTTGCAATCAATTCTGGCTTTTTAGATTTCTTCTCAGCATAGGCCTTGAGTCTTTCCTCGCGAAGCTTGGCCGCCTCTGCATCTTCCTCTTCATCGGATGCGAACAAATCTACATCGTCATCATCATCTGCCTTCGCAGGGGCTGTGGTGGTCGTTGCAGTTTTCAATGGGCAAGCGCCAGCTGCAAAACCTTTACGTTCGGCATCACTGTAACTCTTGATGTGGTTGTACCATCTCAAAGCATGGCTGAATTGAGCACCTGGGGCCTTGGGTAATGCGTTGAATGTTTGTACGTCAGCTTGCGATGGCACGTAACTAGAAATACCAGAGAAAAGTGAGGTTAGATTTTCGAATTCTTGCAATTTTGTCGGCGTTTAGACCTACCCGGTGATGTAACTCTTGTCCTCCAGGAAGGCGTTGAGTTCCTTCACGCCCTGATCGGTTTTTAAATCACCAAAAGCCATTTTTGTCGAAGTTTTGACGGTTTCTTGGACCTTGCACAAATACTCGATATGCTGACAATACCGGAAAGAGCGATTTTTAAGGTTAGACTGCGCGACTGCGGTTGACAGCTGTAGGTTCCGGTGAAACTAGGCGATTTCTCACGAGTCACCTGTCAAAAGTTTTCTGGTAGATAAAACAATGCTTTTTCTATTATTTTAAATAGAAATAGGGGGTTATTTATTCTTACAGTTTCATATGGTTTTATTAATAAAAACAAGCAATTACAGTGTTATTAATAAAAATTACCTAAAGTACGTTTCGAAACAGCTTAGAAACCGCGTATAGATGGCGCGCAATGCCTGTCAAAAGAGACAGATTCTGACGTTTTGATTAAAAAATAAGGCCACAGCAAACAAGGTACATATTACCAGATTTTCACCCAAAGTCCAGACCCGCGACACCCAATTTTACCCAATCATTACTCTACCGAAAGCACAAAAACAACCCCTGTGAAAGTGAGGTTATGACATCTTAATAAGTTACATAATAAACAAACCTGACCACTTTACTTTCCTAATTAGTTCACCGATTTTTCAGATATGTTCCGCTTGACGGTATCCAAAGCCCTTCAGGGGACTAAAATAAGTCCCAAACACCTAACCGTGCTCAGTCGGGGAGCTGGAGATGTCTCAAAAGCCCCGCAACTCATCGAAGTGTTCATCGATGACAAACCAGTTATGGTTGAGCCGGGAACGACCGTCCTACAAGCTGCAGCATTGGTAGGCGTCGAAATCCCTCGGTTTTGTTATCACGAACGTTTATCAGTCGCCGGGAACTGTCGTATGTGTTTGGTAGAGGTGGAGAAGTCTCCAAAACCGGTAGCGGCTTGTGCAATGCCTGTAATGAAAGGCTGGAAGGTTAAGACAAACTCTGAGATGACAAAGAAGGCTAGGGAAGGCGTTATGGAGCTTTTGTTGTATAACCATCCGTTAGATTGTCCGATTTGCGATCAAGGAGGCGAGTGCGATTTACAGGACCAATCGATGGCTTTTGGGTCCGATAGGTCGAGGTTTGTGGATAATGAGTTCTCTGGGAAGAGAGCTGTCGGGGATAAAGATATTGGGCCGTTGATTAAGACCATTATGACCAGGTGTATTCATTGTACGAGATGTATTAGGTTTGCTTCGGAAGTCGCTGGTTTAGACGTTCTAGGTAAGTGTTTTGAACATTGCAGTAAGTTGTGAGTTAAGGTGGAAATTTACCCCATGATATAAGGCACAAAAACATGGTATAGATGTTTCAAACCAAGGAGAGCACAGTTGTGTATGCAACCAAATATACGCGGGTCAATTATAAACCATACACTAGGTATAATTGGTTGCATATGTCACTGTGCTCTACTAGATTTTCTTTTAATTTAAGTCTAAACAGTAGATTTTTCTTTTGTTGATCATGCTATACATAACATAATAAAGTGTTTTATTAGGTACAAGTGGTAGGGGAGTTGATATGGAGGTAGGCACATATGTCGAGAAGTTTTTCATGTCGGAGTTGTCGGGTAACATCATTGATCTGTGCCCCGTTGGAGCCCTGACGAGTAAGCCATACAGTTTCACGGCTAGGCCTTGGGAAATCCGCAAGATTGATTCGATTGACGTATTGGACGCTCTCGGCTCAAATATTGTCATCTCGTCCAGGACTAACGAAGTCATGAGGATTGTACCAAGGATCAATGAGGATATCAACGAGGAATGGTATGTTTCGTATTTTCTTATGACTGCTAATACATACATATATGTATTGCTAGACGAGAGAGATGTTGTAATTGGTAATAAATGGATTTCCCGCAATTTTTTTGAGGGAAATACACATTTTGGGTTCCAGAAATTCATATCCTGCAAGCAGGCAATAATATCCATCTCTGTGAGTGTGTATGTTCCTCCATTTTCCATAAAACTGCAATAAAATAGCAGGTAGTCTCAATAATTAACGTGTCTTCCATCAGGAATGTTGTATTTTATGACTAGAAATAATTTAATTCGTAAAAACCAGATGCAATAAAACACCAGGTTGTCCCAATGAAAAATAAACTTGTCTTCCCTCAGGAATGTTGTATTTTATGACTAGAAATATTCAATTTGCAAAAACCAGATGCAATAAAACAGCAGGTTGTCCCAATGATAAATAAACTTGTCTTGATCAGGGATGTTGTATTTTATAACTAGAAAGAATTTAATTCACAAAAACTAGATGCAATAAAATAGTAGGTAGTCCCAGTAATAAATAGACTTTTTGGGTCATGAATGTTGTGATTTATTACTCAAAAGAAATTCCCAAAAAGATATTTGCAGTAAAATAGCAGGAAACAAATTAGTTTTTAATCTAGGATTTTTACAGTAATGTCATCAACAAATATGAAGTTTACTAAGTATTCTTTAAACTGATATTGTTTTATATACATACATATATTATTTTGACTTGTTGCTGGCAAGCAATAAATTCTATCCTGTTTTATTCAATGCAGGATCTCCGACAAGACGAGGTTTTCCTACGACGGTCTGAAGAGGCAGAGGCTCGTGACACCAATGTTAAAAGATTCCAGCGGCGAACTAAGACCTGTCGACTGGGAGGCAGCACTATTGACTGTCGGCAAAGCAATTCGTTTTGCAGGTGAATAATTTTAATTATTTATTCATGTATCTTCAATGAAAACAAAGTCTAGTGTGTCATAATTTAATTTTTCAAACTGAAATGTCCAAAAATTCAAAACTAGACCTTTTTTTATTGAACATACAATGAACAAATAATCAGGAACATTCTTCTGTATAAATTGTTGTTTTATTCTTGAAAAAAAAGGGTCAGATGTTGGTGCTATCGCCGGTGGATTTGCCGACGCCGAATCCCTAATTGCCATGAAGGACCTTCTGAACAAGGTGGGCTCTGAAACTCTCTGCACGGAGTACACCTTCCCCATGGATGGTTCCGGCACCGATATCAGGTCAAATTACTTACTGAACACGGGAATTGCCCCCGTCGAAGAAGCGGACGTGATTTTGCTCGTCGGTACCAATCCACGATTTGAAGCCCCAATTTTAAACGCCCGGATCCGTAAGGGATTCATCCACAACGAAACCGAGGTGAGACCTTGATAAAATGTAGAATTAATTGGATCTTTAATTCATCGAGAGACTTCTTCAGGGAAAATTACAAAAAAAAAAGATTTAACTTTAATTTTTTTTTTATTTAATGATAATAGTAATAATAATAAAATACAAAAGTCTATAAAAAAAGTCAGAACTATCCCAAAAAATTTTTTATCCCGTATTTTAGGTTGGATTAATCGGGCCAAATGTGGATCTCCGTTACGATTACAACCACCTTGGGGCTGACCCGAAAACTCTCGAGCAACTGCAGAACGGCAGTCATCCGTTTGCGAAGAAACTGCAGAACGCAAAGAAACCCGTAATCATCGTCGGCTCTGATACTCTACAACGCAAAGATGGAGTTGCTATTTTAGCCGCTCTGCAAGCTTTGGGGGCCCAGAGCAAAGCCGAGCCCGGCTGGAAGGTCGTCAATGTTCTGCACAAGGTCGCCAGCCAGGTTGCAGCCCTCGATATCGGTTACGCCGCCGGAGTCGCTAAAATCCGTGAGAACCCTAAGCTTAAAGTGTTATTCTTGTTGGGGGCCGATGAGAAGACGATTGACAGAGCGGATTTACCAAAGGATTGCTTCGTTGTCTATTTAGGTAAGAAATCACGTGGCATTTACTGTTTTTAAATTCAAAATAAATCATTTTTTTCCGACTTCTTGGTTTTGTCCCCATAGTTTAAAAACTTAATTTTGCAGGTCATCACGGAGATTATGGTGCGAGTATCGCGGATGCTGTTCTTCCTGGAGCGGCGTACACAGAAAAACAAGCAACTTACGTGAATACGGAAGGCAGGGCCCAACAGACTTTGGTTGCCGTTTCGCCCCCAGGGCAGGCTAGGGAGGACTGGAAGGTAATCCGGGCTCTGTCGGAATTTGTAGGCACAAAACTACCGTACGATAGTTTAGACGAAATTAGGTTCAGGCTAGAAGAAGTTGCACCACATTTAGTGAGATACGGGTCTGCAGAAGAAGCTAATTTCTTCAAACAAGCTTTGGAAATGAATAAGGTACGTTAATTTAATCTGTAAAATTTGTTGGTTTTAAAAATTAAAATTTGTTGATTGTAAAAAATAAGTTGGTTATTAAATTGTTGTTTGTTCTTTTGTAGAAATCGCCGAAGAATAAGATTGATAGCACTCCATTGGATTTAGTACAGAAGCAGTTAGAAGACTTTTATATGACGGATGCAATCAGTCGAGCGTCCGCAACCATGGCCAAGTGTATTCAGGCCGTAAAGAAGCAGAAAGAATCCAAGTTTTAATGAGAAATAGTATTTTATAATTTATTTCGAATGTAAGTCAATCATAACCTCAATAGTCCTGATAACGTTTAACACGAAGTATTTTGTTGTAATTAGAATAGCCAAACTATTGTTACAATTTTTCATTTGTTATTATTTTACTATTTTCTTTTTTTGGTATGCTCTAGTGTTTCTTTCTGTTGTATACCGTCACACTGATTGTTGTACTGATGACGGTGGTTGTAAATAAATGATTAAGGAATTATTTAGTTTTGTGTTTATTAAGATTTGATGCGCCATTAGGAGATATAGGACTGTGTTATTGGTTTTGAGATTTTGCAGAGTGGCACATAATGAAGGTAACTAACATCTTATGAAGCCTAGTAACTTCCTATACCATGAGCGACGTGTAAAATCATATCTTACCTTTTTGTGTCACTTGCTTCCACTATGTGTTAATAGCAGATTAATTAGTTTAAAGAATAAAAACAAATATACTCTGTGAAAAAGTTTTTATTACTACAACCCCTTATATATTAATATAATACTTATATGAATAACAATCATTTATACAATACAATATGAACATTTCAAAGGTACGATTTTTGATTTCTTCTGTATAATGGCACTTATACGATAGGCCAACCAGTTTACAATTGAAAGGCACATTATGTCGTAAAAGACAGACCAAAAAAATAAATACAAAGGCAAGAAGTAAACCTTCAACAACCTAAATTAGTTAAACAATTAATATCACACAGAGTGAGGAAATACACACATAAAATACACCTAAATCATAAACATTTATAAAAAAATAACTCATTCAACCCTATAAGAAATCCGACTAGATATCAAGTCAACGATAGACTTATTAAGTAAAAAAAATCTAGTAATAAATCATGTTATAAACCTAAAATAAATAATAAACAATAGTAAGTACAAATTAAATCAATAATAGGTAACCAGTGAAGGAAACATTTTTGTTTGTTCTGTTAGAAAATAAAAGCTAAACTATTGAACTAACTATTGAGCTTCTCAAAGGTCATACCTAACCTCTGTTGAATGTCGTTAAACCTTTTTACGTATTCTGTGAGAAGGGATGGTGCTTCAAGTGGCGAGAGACTAGGTGAGATACTACAAAGAGAAAGAAATAAGTACAAACTACAAAGTATGACTACTGTAAAAAGGTGCGAAATGTTGGGTGAAAATCTTTTATATTATCAACAACAAAAAAACATATAAATCAATAAAAAACAACACAATTAAACACCTCAAACTTACTTTATTCGATTACTGAATCTGTCTTTTTCTGGAGGCGTATGCCCTGACCAAGGATGTCCATCCTCGGTAAGGGGCGACTCTGGTTCTTCAACGCTCTCTCGAGTGGGCGTCCGTGGAATTTGAACGGAGAATCTCTGTTCTGTAGATCTGACGCTGGGGTAGAAGTTTTGGCTGGAGACCGGCTGTCCGACTTGAAATCTCGCCTCGGCGTCTCCCAATGTGTCGTCAAAGTATTCGCGTTCGCTGGTCGGGTGGTGATGGCCCCTCGCGGGGGCCGCAGATTCGTAGGCACCGTGACGTACCCCCGAGTGCCACCGCTTCACTAGGAACTTCATCCGTGCCAAAGCGATAAGCGATATGGCGCAACACCTGGATTCAGAGAACAGAATTTATTCAGTTGAAATTCTGTTGTGAATTTAGTCTGTTTCAAAAACTCTCCTGAGTAATGTAGAATAGATAGAGAGTTCTAATTTCTAGGATTAATTACCCAATCTATCTGTGATTAGGGCATGTATAGTTCAAACGTATGTTCTAAGTATTTTGGCCAATATATCACATCAAAGAAAATCACGACATTCTATCAACAAAAGACAAGACACTAACCTGAATCTTTGCAGTCCTGTAGTCCTGATTTTTGTGGGGTGTTTCTCTTGAAAAGCGACCAGTTTATCAGAGAGTGGACCGACACTCTGGTAGGACAGGAGCAACTTAATCAGGTAACACTTTTGAAAGACCAACGCCTTTCGGTAGCTCTCAGCACGCAGGTACTTCCCAAACAAGTGGTTACTCTATATAATTACAGTAATACATAATTCACAAAACTTTTAAATGCAATTTTTGGTCATAACCTTAACGTACCTTTGCAGCAGGATCATCGCATAATATTCTGTTATTGTTATGCTCTTCCAAACGGCGAATCTTGTCGAGGAGTTTCGACCGTTCCATCGCCATCTTTGTCAGCGTTTCCGTCATCAACTTGTTCTCCTGCATTTGTTTCTTCACGTCGTTCGTCAACTCCTAGAGATTTTTTTCGGTAAGAAGTCACAATTTTGTATTTTGTCTCTAGCAACCAGAGTTGATGGAATAAAAAAATATTCTATACTGTTTTAGTTAACTGATAGATTGGCTAAATGATCCTGAAAACTACAGCTTTCCATCATCTCTAGTCTTGGCAGGGTTATTTTTTCAAAGTTCGCGATTATGAGAAACGAGTGAAATGGCACAATTTTGCATTTTGTGTCTAGCAACCAGAGTTGATGGAATAAATCATTATTCTATACTGTTTTAGTAAACTGATAGATTGGCTAATTGATCCTGAAAACTACAGCCATCCATAATCTCTAGTCTTGACAGGGTTATTTTTCAAAGTTCGCGATTACGAGAAACGAGTGAAATGTCACAATTTTGTATTTTGTCTCTAGCAACCAGAGTTGATGGAATAAAAAATATTATTCTATACTGTTTTAGTTAACTGATAGATTGGCTAAATGATCCGAAAACTACAGCTTTCCATCATCTCTAGTCTTGGCAGGGTTATTTTTTCAAAGTTCGCGATTATGAGAAACGAGTGAAATGGCACAATTTTGTATTTTGTGTCTAGCAACCAGAGTTGATGGAATAAATCATTATTCTATACTGTTTTAGTAACCTGATAGATTGGCTAATTGATCCTGAAAACTACAGCCATCCATAATCTCTAGTCTTGACAGGGTTATTTTTCAAAGTTCGCGATTACGAGAAACGAGTGAAATGTCACAATTTTGTATTTTGTCTCTAGCAACCATAGTTCATGGAATAAAAAATTATTCTATACTGCTTTAGTTAACTGATAGATTGGCTAAATGATCCTCAAAACTACAGCTTTCCATCATCTCTAGTCTTGGAAGGGTTATTTTTCAAAGTTCGCGATTACGAGAAACGAGTAAAATGTCATAATTTTGCATTTTGGGTCTAGCAACCAGAGTTGATGGAATAAATCATTATTCTATACTGTTTTAGTAAACTGACAGATTGGCTAATTGATCCTGAAAACTACAGCCATCCATAATCTCTAGTCTTGACAATTTTGTATTTTGTCTCTAGCAACCAGAGTTGATGGAATAAATCATTATTCTATACTGTTTTAGTAACCTGATAGATTGGCTAATTGATCCTGAAAACTACAGCCATCCATAATCTCTAGTCTTGACAGGGTTATTTTCAAAGTTCGCGATTAAGAGCAACGAGTGAAATGTCACAATTTTGTATTTTGTCTCTAGCAACCAGAGTTGATGTAATAAAAAATTATTCTATACTGTTTTAGTAAACTGATAGATTGGCTAATTGATCCTGCAACCTACAGCCTTCCATCATGTCTAGACTTGACAGGGTAATTTTTCAAAGTTTGCGATTACGAGAAACGAGTAAAATGTCACAATTTTGTATTTTGTGTCTAGCAACCAGAGTTGATGGAATAAAAAATTATTCTATACTGTTTTAGTAAACTGATAGATTGGCTAATTGATCCTGAAACCTACAGCCTTCCATCATGTCTAGACTTGACAGGGTAATTTTTCAAAGTTTGCGATTACGAGAAGCGAGTAAAATGTCACAATTTTGTATTTTGTGTCTAGCAACCAGAGTTGATGGAATAAAAAATTATTCTATACTGTTTTAGTAAACTGACAGATTGGCTAATTGATCCTGAAAACTATAACCTTCCATCATCTCTAGTTTGACATGTTTACCTTCATCTTGAAGAGAACTTTCTCGGGAATAGTCGAGGTCATCTCGACTTCTTTCTGCTTCAGTAGCACCTCGACAATTCTTTTCTCTTCCTCCAATTCGCGCAAACGATCAGACAAAATCATGTTCTCCTTTTTCATTTCGATGCGTTCTTGCTCTAATTCACCCTAAACCAAAAAATTTGACAATTATTAATAATAATTATTTCTACAAGTCAACGCTTACCATCAACTGCCTGCTATTCTCGACCTCGCGAATCTTCTGATCCAGTTCTGTGCTGAGCAGCACCGCTTTCTCTCGCAGCGCCATCTCGCTCCGCCGCAGCTCCTCGCACCTAATCTCAAACTTCTCGCACTCAGTCTGCCGCAGCTCCAAGAGATCGCGCGTATACTTTAACGTGGCCTCGGTCTCGCTCTTAGCCCTCTTCAAGCTCTTCACCTCGCCTCTTAACTGCTCAATCGCCGCCTCTCTTGACACCAGTTCATCCCTTAACCTCAAAATCTCTTGCGATTCGCCTGTAGGCAAGGACTTGTACTCGGTTAACTCGGTCTTTGAAATCGGCGAAGAGTTGGTTTTTAAACGATCGATTTGCGACTGCAGTTCAGCGTTTTTGCGGCGTTCCACGTCCAGAAGGTTCTCGAGATCGGTGATTTGGTCTAAATTAGCGTCGAGTTGGATACGCATTTGTTCGATGAGGTTCAAGTCTTCGATTTGGACCGAGTTGAGTTTTAGTTTCTCTTGGTCGAGGAGGTGTTTTAATTTAGCTACGGTGCTTCGTTCTTGTTCTAGCTCGAGTTTTAGTTGGCTTTTCTCCATAAGGGAGTTATTGCTTAGAGTCGGTTCAGGGGAGTTTAACGCTTCTAAGATATTTGAATCCAAAACGGCGGAATACTCGAGTTGTTTCTCGACCTCACCGCGGATATCCTCAATGGAAATCGATTTTTCTTTAGTGGTGGTCCTCAAGGATAAAATTTCTTCTTTCAAAACGGCGTTTAAATGCTGCTCCTCCTGCAAACGCTTCCGCAGATCGACGATATTCCCAGTCTCCTGTATTTTATTCTGTATCGTCTCCAGATTGGCGTGCAGACTTCTCGTATCGTCCTGCATCTGCTCGATGACACGATCCTTCTCCTGCAAATAATCCTGCAAATGCCGAATCTCCTTATTCAAGTCATCCTGGATATCCTTCAATTTAACAATCTCCAAGTCCCTCTCGTTCAACTCCTTACGATTCCTTGCAGAGATTAGTTCGAAATCCGAATTCTTTAACCGCGATTCTAAATTAGCAATCTCCGATTGGTAATTAGAAATTTCCGATTGATACCGACCGACATCCTCGTTCAAAATCTCCAACTCGCAATTCTTATCCACCAACGAGTCGCGCAACTTCCTAACCTCATCTTCAAACCGCCGTAACTCGGTCGATTTTTCGTTGATCGTACTTTGAACCGCGTTTAGTTCTTTGGTTAGATTCTCGACTAAACGCGTCTGGTTGTCGAGTTCCTTCGTCAGTTTTCGGTTTTCCTCGGTCGCTTTTCGGTTCTGCTCGGTTACTTTTCGGTTCTCCTCGGTCAACGCCCGACTGTGATCGCGGAGATTCGTCAGCGTCTCGGTCTGTTCCGCGAATTCCGTTCGGAGTTTTTCGTGCGTCCGTTTTAATTCGTCGATTTCGCCCGTCTTTTTCTCGAGTTCCGCTTCGAAATGCTCGAGGGCGACGCAACTTTCGATTAGTTTCGATAATTGCTCTTCTAACCTATAAATCTCTTGGTTCTTCTCGGCGATTATCGTCTCGAAGTTCCTGTGGTGCTCGAATTCAGCGATTAGGTCGTTTAATTTCATCTCTAGGTCGCGTTTCTCCCTAGCTAGGGATTTATACATTTCGTCTTTACGTTTATTATCCAACTCGGACTGTTCTAAATTTATTTTTTTCTCCGCTAATTCCACGCGGAGATCGCTTTGTTCTTTTTCGAATGTTTCCTCCGCCTTTTTCAAAGCATTCTCGATAACACCGAGCTTATCCAAGTACTCCTGTATCGCTTTATCCTTTTCTTCTAGTTTCACTTTTAAATCGTCGATATCGGGGTTCTGCTTTGAGGTTATGTCGGCTTCGTCGATCTTTGGTATGGACGACAACTCAGGCGCAAATTGGAATTTCCCGCCTAGTAAAGTGGTTTCGTTGTGGTTCCTTTTGAATGGTAACGAATGCTCCAAGTTTTCCACACGACTTTCTAATTTCCTCGCTTGAGCATCCGGCGAAAAATCTGTTAAACTCAAGATATCCGAGAAGGCCCTTTCCGAACATTTCAACATCGATAACTGCCTAAGCTGTTCGTGGTCTAAATTCAAGGATAAAAAGGACTCCAACTGCCTCTGGGTGTCGTCTAATTTCCCGCGCAGTTTCTCGATATCCGCGTTTTTATCCGCGAGAATATTATCGACCAACCCCGGTAAGATTTGAGCGTTTTGCGCGTCCGATTCGATCTTGGTCTTCAACGTTAAATTCTCCGTTTTTAACCTGTCTATTTCGCCTTGGAGGTTAACCAACGTTTCGTCTTCTTCCTTCGAACTTAACTCTCGCTCGCGGTCTTCTAACCTCTCCTTGGTTTCGTCCACGATTCTATTCAATTGTTTCACTAGTTTCTCTTTGCTGCGCAGGGTGTCCTTCAAACCGACGATTTCGTTCTCTAGATCGTAAATCCTAACCTCCAAACTGGTGTTCGCTTGCTTCTGGTTTTGCTCCGCTTTTAGGCGTTGCTCGTCCAAGCGCATTTGGAGGGAAGATAGCAACACGATCTGTTCCGTGACTTGATTCTGGAGGATTTCCTTCTCACCAATCGCTTCCTATCATATCATTTTTTTTTTGTTACTAATTAAACATATTATTGGAAAAAAAATAATTTCGAGCCAAAATTTGAACCTGGCAATCAATTCAATAATAAATTTACACCACCAGAGAGACTTACCTCGAGATCTTGTTTTGTGTTGTGCAGTTGCATTTCCAAGTCGCGAATTCGTTTGACGGCTGCGTCTTCTGCGCGTGAATGCTTGATAAGTTTTTCTTTGAGACGAGCCAGTTGCTGTAGAGGTACGTCGCATTCTTCCAGGACGCTCGAAGGCGTGTTTGGACGGATCTGTAATTCCAAAACGTCAGGATTAATTACCCAATCTATGTGTAATTTGGAGGCAGGCTTAAGAAGATTCAAGAATTTAATTCGACAGCCACTAACCGTCAAGCCGGTCTACAGTTTAGATGGAGACGAACAGTTTCCTTTATTTTGACTTCCAACAATATGTATTATTAACTGTTAACTTACTTTACGTTATGTATAACAGAAAATTATACTCCAACTGCTGTGGCCACAACAGTACAATAAATAAAATGATGACGTTCATCGAAACAGAATATAAAGTCTCTATATCAGCAATTCTCCTGAGCAAAGTAGAGCAGATAGAAAGCTCTATTTTTCAGTATTAACTACCCAATCTATCTGTGATTCGGGCATGCATAATGAAAAATTATATTCCAACTGTTTAGGCCACAACAGTACAATAAACAAAATTATGACATTTTACGATCGAAATAGAACATAAACTCTGTATATCAAAATATCTCCTGAGAAAAATAGAATAGATGGAAAGATCTAATTTTCAGGATTAATTATCCAATCTATCTGTGATTAGGGCCTGTATAATAGAAAATTATACTCCAACTACTTTGGCCATAACAGTACAATAAATAAAATCATGACGTTCTACCTTCATTGAAACAGAATATAAAGTTTGTATATCAACAATTCTCCTGAGCAAAGTAGAGCAGATAGAAAGCTCTATTTTTCAGGATTAACTACCCAATCTATCTGTGATTCGGGCATGCATAATGAAAAATTATATTCCAACTGTTTAGGCCACAACAGTACAATAAACAAAATTATGACATTTTACGATCGAAATAGAACATAAACTCTGTATATCAAAATATCTCCTGAGAAAAATAGAATAGATGGAAAGGTCTAATTTTCAGGATTAATTATCCAATCTATCTGTGATTAGGGCCTGTATAATAGAAAATTATACTCCAACTACTTTGGCCATAACAGTACAATAAATAAAATCATGACGTTCTACCTTCATTGAAACAGAATATAAAGTTTGTATATCAACAATTCTCCTGAGCAAAGTAGAGCAGATAGAAAGCTCTATTTTTCAGGATTAACTACCCAATCTATCTGTGATTCGGGCATGCATAATGAAAAATTATATTCCAACTGTTTAGGCCACAACAGTACAATAAACAAAATTATGACATTTTACGATCGAAATAGAACATAAACTCTGTATATCAAAATATCTCCTGAGAAAAATAGAATAGATGGAAAGGTCTAATTTTCAGGATTAATTATCCAATCTATCTGTGATTAGGGCCTGTATAATAGAAAATTATACTCCAACTACTTTGGCCATAACAGTACAATAAATAAAATCATGACGTTCTACCTTCATTGAAACAGAATATAAAGTTTGTATATCAACAATTCTCCTGAGCAAACTAGAGCAGATAGAAAGCTCTATTTTTCGCGATTAATTACCCAATCTATCTGTGATTAGGGCATGCATAATCAAAAGTTATGCTCCAAGTGCTTTGGCCACAACAGTACAATAAACAAAATCGCGACATCCTACCAACGAAATAGAAAATAACGAATTTGATTTTTAACGGAAAAGTCAACAATCTCCGATCCAATTAAGGTTATGGTCCTTATGCAGTTTTCCACGCTGGTTCCAATGGTGCTATTGGATTTTCTCTATCTTATACGGTTCGGAAGTTATGACGTTACAAAGTTTGAAAATTGTGTCATAATAGGTATTTTCTCCTTTCGGAGCAAACTGTGTCCAATCTAATAACGCGAATTGGTTAATTCCAACCGAACCGTATGTGAAATTATGCCAGGAATCCATTTTCAAAAACCTCATTGCACTACGATGTACCGTTCACGAGTAAAACGAAAACCCGCGAAAGTTCACGACTATATTAAAACGCTCTATCTCGCGAAAAAAATAATCTCCTGAGCAAAGTAGAACAGATTGAGAGCTCTAATTTCCAGGATTAATTACCCAATCTATCTGTGATCTAGCCATCTATAATAAAAAATTATACTCTAACCGCTTTGACCACCACAGTACATCAAACAAAATCATGGCAACCCTACCTGATCACGAACAGACATCTCTTCAGATGGTGTTGAACAAGTCGTAGACGAAAGGGTGCTATGCAGACCCTCCAAAACCCTGGTCTTCTTCTCCAAGGACGTCTCAAACTCGTGCAACTAAAAAAGAAAATACAAAAAACACAAAATAAATAAATTTCACCAAAAACTAACAAAATCATATACAAACACAAACCCTTATTTGAATCTCCTTCAAAACGCCTTCGCTCCCGGCCAACTCTTGGTCCAGCCGTAGCTTCTGCGTCTCCCCCTCCAAAAAGACGATGCGATCTTTCAGTTGGTTAACCTCGGGGCCGAACCTGAACGCCTCGAGTTGCTCGGTCAACTCCTCGATCGCGTGCGACTGCTGCGCGACCACCGTTTCGAGTTGCGCGTTGATCAATCTGGTTTCGGATTCTGCGATCGTCTTTGCCTCGGCTTGCACCTCCAATTCGCGTATTATTTCGCGGAGATCGTAGATCTTGTCTATGGCTTCCTTGCGTTCGGCTTCGACCTCATTTTGGCGCTTCTCACTGTCCTCGATTAGTTTGGTCATCTCTCGCATCTGATTCTCGAGTTGTTCCACCTGTTTGGCGTTATTTTTATTGATGTTATTTGATATTTTATGTTTTTTATTTTGAGTTTGCTTGCGTTTTGTTGTTTTAATTTTTTTATCATAATGAGTTAGTAGAACATGAAATTTAGCACGTTCCAATATATTAAGCTTTCAAATATAGAAAATTAAAAACGAAATAAACTTACATGGTTTGAATAGTGTCATATCTCCACAAAAATAAACATTAATAAACAAAAGGAAATTATTGTTGTGTTTTTCTAAACAAAAACACGACGTGGTGACTCAGGCAAGTCGTAAAAACAAGTTAAGAGAGGTAGAGAGCAGTAAACAGACTAAAGAGTGGAATTAGTTCGGATGAAAGAGGAACAGAAATAGATCGTGGTGTTTAAAATAGCTAAACTCATTACCGGCAGAAATGTCATTTTGCTCTTATGTGTTCTCTGGCACCATACAGTGTGATGATAACGTTTGGAACATAATTCATAATTGCGTTATTTAATGTTTTCAAGAAAAACGCTCGGTCCGGTCAATTTTAACTTTTGACAACTTATAAAATTTTATTTATAATGTATTTTTCAATAGAACTCCTCACTACGTAAATTATGACGTAAAAAAATGGTACAAAAACTATGACATTCATTTTAAACAATAAAAACTTAATTTGAATGGAAAAAATATTATTGAACCAACAAAAGCAAAATTTAGCGCAAATGTTGCTCAATGATACATTTTTTAATTATACATTTCTTTTCTATCTCTACAAAGAGTTATAATTTGCTAAAAAAAGTCAAAACGCCATTGAGGATTCCAAAAGTGCTCGAAAATCAAAAATAGGTAAAATGTTGTAATTGTGAAATGTTCAAATGAGTGTTATTTGAACATTGTATTGAACAATATCATATAAACAACACAACTCCACCACCAAAACATAATTAAACAACTGAAAAAACAACTGAATTAACCAAATTGTGAAAAACAAAAATTCTACTAATTTTTTTCTAACGCAACAAATAAAAAGTTAGAAAATGGACCACGCAATAAAGAGATAATTGTAGACGCTATCATACTGAGCACAAAAAGGCATTCCCAATTTTTGTTTTTTGGCAAAAAAACAAAAATATTCTTAGAGTGAGCCCACATAGAGACAACACTACGGACTAGAGATGGGTATTGCCCTTCACTTCTGAAAAAATGTAGCCAATATCTGACTCTTTTCTTGTAATGTAGACATAATTTACCCATGATAAGAAAATTTAGTATGTATTTTGCTCAATATTGTAATGGATATAATAATATGCCATGCTATACAATAATTATTTGATTACCCTGTATTACGTTATCGCAAAAAAATAAGTTGGGCACGCTGTGTCGATACAGTGCATCAATACAGTTGAGTGTGTCAGTATAATGGTATGTACTGACACAGTAAATTTTACTGTTACCCATCCCTATCGTCCATGGTGTTCTATTTGTGTGGACGCACTCTTCTGAGCCATAACCAAAGCAACGCATAAGTTAAGTTACTCCAAAACCACACAAAGCAGACCAAATCAAATGCTAAACAAATCAATAAAACTCACAGTGCTGTTAATAGAAGTGCAGACTCGTTGACAACATTCGTTCAACTCCAAGTGCATCCCATCATCCTAAATGTGCAAAACAAACCGTGAATGTTAACCCAATTTTTACTTTAGTTTATGTTATTGTTCCCTAAACAAATATAATTTTTTCGGAATTATTTTCTAGCCAGCGTAAAAAAGCGAAATAAAAAAAGCACCGATCCAAAATAACAAAGCCTGTAAAAACTTACCTCGTTGGCGACAAGATCTCTAGTTTGTTTGTCCTTCTCTAAGTCTTTCAGTTGCTCCCTGAGCCTGGTGATTTCCTTCTGGGCTTCGTCCCGTTCCTGTTCCCGGTCCATCGCTTGCTCCTCCAGGAACTCGCATGTGGCGCGTAGTTTTTTATCGGCAGCTTCGATCTGTTGCGAATGCAACGGCAAAGGTGCAGAAAGAAAGCGTCAAAAGTGGTCAAAACACCGCACACGTAAACATAACCTCCAATTGTTTAGTGCGAGCGACAAGAACTTGCCGCTGAGGAGAACGAAATTCGAACGGAAAAAATAATATTGGTGTTGTGATGTAGATTGTTAAATGTCCCGTTAATAAATGATGGTTGTGTACGAATTAGTTGGTAAATGTGTAGTTAAGATTCTAATTAGTGGATATTACAAAATAATTCTGTTTATTGTAGCCAGTAGTAAATAATGATGGCTATAAAGAATATTTTTTTTCGAGTTCATTCCTAGCAAGAAATTGATTTATTAAACCATAAATTTGTTGTGTTGTTTTTCAAATTTAAAAATAAGTTCAAAGTTAAACATTGCTCCTAAAATTGCTCAAACTGGAAGAAATAGTACATCAAATACTATATATATATATATATATATATATATATAGCCACCTAATTCCAAATAGTTTTAATATTTTCTACTATCTAAAGTCTATTAATTTAGAACTACCAAAACAACCAAGAATCATGCAATTAAAAACAAAAAGAAAAAAGTCACCCACAATATTTACATGTATAAAGTAAACATCAACCAATGAAAGACAGAAAAAACAGGACAGAGACAGGAGACACCATACACCATCAACTGATAAAATTACCTCTGCAAGGAACGGCCTACACCTACACAAAAGGACGACCTAAATTGGGGTGGAAAATCAACTCTTTAAAAATCAACTCTTTAAAAATCAACTCTACAAAAATGTGCAACTTCTACAGCAAAACAAAGCTACAAAGCCAAAAAAAAACTACCTACACGAAAGCAACCACATCAAACATACCTGCTGTCTCAAATCTTCTTTATCTCTCCTAGCTTCATCAGTTATCCTTTCCCCTTCTCTACACAACTCCTCGACCAGCTGAAGTAAAGGATGATCCGACCCATTCTTCCATTCCGTCACCAGAGTCCTCGCCCTATCTTGCAGTTCGGATAGATTCGCGATCTTTCCACCTGTTGGTTGAAGTGTTTTAGTGTACTCCATAAGAAAGTTTTTTTAATTAATTTCCAAGAGATGCTTACCCAAACTATTAGTTCTGTTATCTTGTCCATACCCAACAGATACAATCTCCTTGTGTCCACATTCAATCAATTCCGCGATCCTCTTGTTGGCGCTGGACAAATCCTCCTGCAAAATTCTCTGTTTGGCGACCAGCTCCTCCACGTGATTCTCCAGGCTGACCCTCTCCGACTCCAAGGTCCTTGCATACTCCTTGGCCTCCTCCAGTTCGCCCACAGCGTCTTCAGCATCACTCTGTATCTTCGCATCATCGAATTTGCTATTCGTCAGCGTTAGAATGGCCACCGCGTCCGATTTCAGACGCTCCAAACTGGTCACCAGCTCATTCCTGACGTCCACCGATAAATCTTTTGCGTCCAGAAGCAAAGATGTATTCGCTGAATCGACGATGGTCATGAGGTCGTTGATGTTGGGCGTGATGTGAACGCGCCTCGTCAAGCTATCGTCAAAAAGGTTCGAATTATTAGGTGAATTCTGTTGGAGTTCCTGCTCGATTTGCGTGAGGTTTTTGTCGAAGCCGTACTTCATGATCTCGTCGATCAGCGTCTTGTTCAGCTCGTCCTCGCATCGCGTGAAGTACTTGAGCAGGTCGTGGAGAATCGTGCGCAGGATCGTGTTCGTCCGCTTCAAGTTGTCGCTGCAATCAATCGAATGAAAATCATAGCGCGCGCGCGAGAAAGACACCTTGGGTTTGATGGCGATCATTGTGACAAACTGATAATTACAAAATGAAGTGTAAAAAATGTTGACGTTTAAAACGTCAAACGCGCAAAAAATTTGCTTGTTTGACAATGAACGCAGAAATGTGTTTCGAGTGTTGCAGCGTCACAACAAAAACAACATTTGTTTAGGCACGTCAAACGCGGCAACGACAAGTCAGCAATTGGTCACTTCAAAACAAACTTCAGATGACAATTCATAATTCCCACGTGTATAATATGACCGTGGTTCAGTAAACCAACAGCACAACGCACCAAACGTAAAACCGAAGCGCGCGCAGAATCAAAATTTTCAGTGCGATACCGTCTAGAGCAAAACAAACGGGACGATGACGAACGGAAAACGTAGAAAAGAAGGAAACAATGTTTCCAGCCACGGACGCAACTGCTACCTGCCTCACGTGGACGAGCACCGTCTCAAAAAAGCCGACGAGAAACTCCAATGTTACATCGACACGAAGAGGCAGCTCGAGAACGAACTGATGAAGACCCTGGATGAGATCAGGTTGATCGATGAGAGGATCCATCAGCTGGAGTGCAAGATCGAAAAGCTGATCAGCTCGCAGGCTTCGTTCGAGAGCAAGAAGCGCATGCAGGAGGAGATCGAGATGATCAAGGAGGACAAGAAGTATATGGATTGCGAGATCAAGAAGTACAGGAAGAGGATCGAGGACAAGATGAAGAAGCTGGAGGAGTGCAAGTACCAGCACGGCAGCAGAGACAGTTGCGAGAAGTAGGCGTGGTCTTTCTTTTGATGATTGTAAACGGAGATATATACATAATATGTCTAGTGTTTTATTATTGTGTTATAATATATACCTGCCTTGCGTCTTTATTTTATTTTTCTTTGAAGATTTTATTAGTTATTATTCAACAATGGTTTACGATTGCGACACCATAGAATACCTGTAAGAGGGCCTGATGACTACTAAAGTAGCGACTGTCCCTTTCGCTCCTTGCCAACGCCACCGTCTTTAGTACGTATTGCAATTTAACGTACGACTCAGAACTAAGAACGTTTTCTACAATGAAAACCGAAAAAAAAAAAAAATGACAGCTTTGTTTGCGATAACTTTGCAAGCAACACAATCTCCAAATTATACAATGTAATTTCCACCCTATAATAAACGATCTACAAGGTGTAAAGCTCAAAATCTTCAGATCCGTCAAATCTGATTACTCTCACGAAATTTCACACTTGACAACGTCAAATTCCCCGTTGCAATAATAAAATTTGCCGTGAAAACCCGTGAACGCCGTCCTTACAAATCCGAAAGATGACTCTAAAAGAAACGGCGAGAATCACAATTTTCTCCCGATGACAGCCAAAAACCAACACCAACCAAATAACAAGCGATGCGAAAGAGAAGGAGACAACATTTCCAGGCACGGACGCAACTGCTACCTGCCTAACGTGGACGAGCACCGTCTCAAGAAAGCCGACGAGAAACTCCAGTGTTACATCGACACCAAGAGGCAGCTGGAGAGCGAACTGATAAAGACCCTGGATGCGATCAGGCTGATCGACGAAAGGATCCATCAGCTGGAGTGTAAGATCGAGAAGCTGATCAGCTCGCAGGCTTCGTTCGAGAGCAAGAAGCGCATGCAGGAGGAGATCGAGATGATCAAGGAGGACAAGAAGTACATGGATTGCGAGATCAAGAAATACAGGAAGAGACTCGAGGAGAAGATGAAGAAGCTGGAGGAGTGCAAGAACCAGCACGGCAGCAGAGACAGTTGCGAGAAGTAGGCGTGGTCTTTCTTTTGATGATTGTAAACGGAGATATATACATAATATGTCTAGTGTTTTATTATTGTGTTATAATATATACCGGCCTTGCGTCTCTATTTTATTTTATTTTTGTTTGTTGGTTTTATTAGTTATTACAGAACAATGATTTACGATTGTGACACTACTTACTTTACCTGTAAGAGAACACTATCTATTGGCAAAATTTCTTGGGATAGGTGACAAGCGCCATCTCTGGAGAGTTGCACTAAACCAGTGGTTCCCAACCTAGGGTAATTACCCACTGAGGGGCAAAAACGATTTTCTGAGGGGTAAAGACGAGAAAGATAACACAGGGCAACAACATTTTTTTTTTCTGCGGCATCAGTTTGTGTAATCAATTTTGATAGACTATGATTATGAAGTAGTCGTTGTATAATTAGTTTCTTTGAATTGACTCCAGTTCTTATGATAAACGATGCAATCAAAGTATAGTATAAGTTAAATTATTTTAATTTAAACCACAATAAAGAATATGTTTGCTTTTCGTGTGGCTAGCAAGTCTTTATTTATCAAAACCAATCTTTGAACTAACTTTTTGAAATATAACATGACTCTACAACTTGCTGCTGCCCTTTTATTGGGTCAGCAAAATGGAAACACTAAATATCCATGTTTTCTTTGTCTGTGGGACAGTTGTGCAAAAAAAATGAACATTGGGATAGGAAAAACTGACAGTCGAGAATAAAGATGACCGTACGAAAAGTTAACATCGGCCATGAACCATTGATAAGTCGAGAACAAATAATTCTTCCACCACTACATAGTAAATTTTGGCTATTTAAACAGTTTGTGAAAGCTTTATACAAAGAATGATGTTTGTTCCAAATATATTTGTTAATAAATTCCTGAGGCCAGGAAAATTAGAAGCTGGTATCTTTGATGGACCACAAATCACATGACTTAGGTTGAACTGGAGGCATGGACAAACTTCTTATCAGTTATTGGATTTTTTTTTGGGAAATCACTAAGCTGAACAATATTAACAACACAAATCGTTAACAAAATGCTTTAAAATTTTGAAAAACTACTATGAGTACCAAGTTACATTATTTTCATAGCCATTTATATAAATTTTCTGACAACCTGAGTGATTACAATGAAGAACAAGAGCAACGGTTTCAGCAGTATAGTAAGATAACGGAGGAAACATATGAAGGCCGATGGTATTGCCATATAATGGCAGATGGCAGACTACTGCTGGACCTAGAAAGGGACTGTCCTGAACAAAAATACAATAGAAAACGTAACACAAAACGTTTTCTTAATTTAAATTTGTGGTCTTTTATTGTTAATTTCAGAAATGTGTAATACGCCTCATGCTTTCGAATGGTAAAAAATGTCAAATTACGTTGAATATGGACTTTCGAGGTTAACCCTTTATGCCGACGATAATTTATAGCGTTATTTCAATTTGAAATCTTTGAATAAAAGCTCCTAAATATATTGGGCACTTTTAGTTAACGTTATTTAAAATATTAATGGATTGCCATTGTCTCAAAAAGTGGAGTCAATTTAACAAATATTTTGTTATTTTCATATTTAGTAGAACAGAATTACCTAAAACTGACTAATAAATTTCATGCCGCAAAATCAAATGTTCCCCTGTGTAATCATTGTTGATCACATATTGTTGTTCACTGATTGCTCAAAATATTTTTTGGTGGGTAATTGCTAATATTTAACCCGTTTTGTGGGTATATGCCTCAAGAAGGTTTGAATCAACACTGAAGTCATCAAACCAATGATATCAATGATATCGGCTGTTTACTCCAAAAAAAAAAACACATGGTTCTCCCACTGATTGTCCCATTATAACCTATTTCCGCCAACACATGTCATATGTGGTGTTCGTGCTCCGTTACCATGGTAATAAACGACAACAACACATCAAAAATTAACCAAATCAACACCAAAATTCCAGTAGTAATGACCCATTTTTGATCTCATGCACAAAAGCACCGTAATATAACAAAGACATGGGTACAAAACGTAGAAGGCACTCACGCAAGTCGAGTAAGCACAGGCGCGCGAAGAACTGCAACAGCCGTTGCGAGGAGCCTACGGGGCCTGATGACTGCTACAGTAGCGACCCCTGCGACACGCGTAGCGATGATTGTAAGTGTCCCGAGACGAAGAGAATTCGCTTCTTGTTGGACGGCGATGACGAGCTGGAGGCAGCGAAGCTGAAGCTGTTCAGTCTGAGGCAACTGAAGGGAGAGATGCAGTGCTCGCTGCAGAAGTTCAGGCAGCAGGTGAAGAGTATTAACGAGGAGATTGAGGAACTGAGCGATAAGTTGGAGAGGCTGGTTGCTAGACATACCAGGGATCAGGTGGATTCCTGTACGGAACAGTGTCCTGACAAATGCGACGAGGAGAAGAGTTGTTAAGTCGAGAGATTTGAATTTTTGCATGTTGGGGAGTGCTGAGGATTGCTTTTTGTTGGTGACTCGACGAGGAATCTGTGTTTTTGTGCTGTCCAATTTGTTTTATTTGTAGAAGGGAAGAGTTTGTAATAAATTGGTTCATTTTGTGTTAGTAACGTTCATCAGTGGCTATACACGGGTTCATTCGCTCCTTGCAACACCACTGTCTTTAGTACGTATTGCAATTTAACGTAGACTCAGAACTAAGAACGTTTTCTACAATAAAAACTTTGTTTGAGATTTATATTGGATCAAACGTAGTAGTTAGTAGTGCGCGGCGAGTAGGGGAATAGTATAGCAAGGCATCGCATTGGCCGATCCTGCAAACAGTTTGAAACTGTTACCGCAAACAGACCTATTAAACTTTGCAAGTAACACATTCTCCAAATTATACAATGTCATTTACACCCTGTATGTAAATCTCAAAATCCCAAGATCCGTCAAATCTGACTACTCTCACAAAATTCCACACTTGACAACGTCAAATTCCCCGTCGCAATAATAAATTCTCGTATCGTGAACGCCGTCCTCACAAATCCGAAAGATGACTCTAAAAGAAACGGCGAGAATCACAATTTTCTCCCGATGAAAGCCAAAAACCAACACCAACCAAATAAGAAGCGATGCGAAAGAGATGCAAATACAGTCCGAGCGATGCAGACATCTGTAAACTGATGGAAGAGAGTTACGTGGACAACACCCTGTCAGAAACGGCGACAACGTCCTTCTTCGAGTTGGACAGTTGTTGCCCGCCACCTGACCTCGACAGCGTCCTGAGGAACGCCGAATCCCGGCTTGATATGCTCGTCTTCACCAAGAGGAAACTGGAGGACGATCTAGAGGAAGGTCTCGATCAGCTGGAGAAGGTCAAGCAGAGGATGTACGGTTTGGAACGTACCGTTGAAAGACTGGTGATGGACCATGTTGTGGATGATTGCAAGTCGAGGATTATGCGTGAGGATATCAAGTTTATAAAGAACGAGAAGAGGAAGATTTGCGCAGAGCTGAAGGAACTTAGGGATTCGATCGCGAAGAAGATGCGACAGCTGTCGGATAAGGACTGTATGAAAAGTTGTTGAAGAATTGTTGGTGTCTGTGATGCTGCTCACTTTTTGTTTGATGTTTCTGTTGTCGGTGTATTTTTTGCTCTGTTGTTGTGATTATGGTTATGTATGATAATAAAATCGTTCGGTCTGATCTGATCCATTCTGTTGTAGTACTCTTAAATTGAAACTTTCCAAAATTCTCATGACTAAACCATAACAGGCAGAACGCTGTACTTTTCAGGAATTATTAGGCAATCTATCACTGAATGAGAGCTGTACCAATCTATTTGTGATCCAAAATTGTATAGAAATTAATTTTATTCCATCAACTTTGCTTGCGGTGGCATAAAATGTAAAATAGCAACATTTCAACTATGTACACACATTTCTCTTTAATCTAAACTTGCAATAAACGTTCCAAGACCTGGTTGAGATATTCCAACATGATTTTCGAAATCTAAAAACAAAAATCCAAGCTAGCTTTGGGATCCACATCAACGATAAACGTCACGCAAACGTCACCAGAGCAAAATTTTCAATCAATCAAAATAAAACGTACAAATTCAGCACAAAATTGCCGAGTATCGAATAAATAATATTCTTTCGAAAAATTCCCAGTTTTCTCCGCGATTATATTTTTTTGCCATATTTCGGCGATGGGTGGCGTATCCAGAAGGGGAGCGGACGGTGAAAAAGGTAGCGGCATCATGGACAGCATCCAGGTGAAGCTCGAAAGAAACCAGGTGAAGCTGCAGACGTACAACGAGGCGAAAAATCGCTTGGAAAAGTCAATAGAGAAGAATTTTCGAGAGATCGAGTGCTTGAACGACAGAATAGAGCAGGTGGAAGTGCAGATAGAGCGGTTGGTGCAGGAGGCGGCCGCGAAGGACATCAAAGAGAGGACGAGGAGAGAGCTGGCGTTGATCAAGGACGATTCTCTAGGACGAAGGCTGTGCCAATAAGGAGGGAGGATAGAAAGAGAGCGAATCAGTGGTCCATGGTCGCAAAATGTGTCGTAATTCTTTATTATTTATCGAATTCTTTCTTTTGACATGTCTAAATGGTGGGTGAAAAATTGCATTCTTGTATAATATTGTGTATAAAATGGTGGTGGAATTATGATTTATGATGATAAATATATACCTACATGCGATGTTTTATTTTTGGTGGGTCACAATATGTAAAAGTTTAGTTGTCGTGAAATTTTTTACTTTCCGACTAGTACACTAGAAGGAAAGTATTGTAATCGACATGACATGACATTAAATGTCATTATGAGAAATGCAATTCTGTCATATAAACTGATGTACGCTCTAGAGTGCCTCTGGCTTTACAAAATTGAATAATTTCAAAAGTGTTCAGACACTTACTTCATTGTAGAGATGGGCTTATTAGTTCTTTTTAATGAACTAGTTCTTCCGGATTAGTTCACAAAAAGGAAGAAGAACTACTTTGATCCTGAGACATACTACTTCGATAAACATGTCTTTGTGTGTTCTAGCACGTTTATATCTCGTTCCAAACGAAATTAGGATCTAGTTTGGACAGAATCGATGTCTGCCTTCCCACTTTGTCTTTTTCTTGAAGAATCGTTATTTTGTTTAGAAAATAAATAATTATTTATAATTATATTGATCGAAGAATCGTTGTCTTATTTTATTTAGGTATATTTCTTAAATATTTATTTAATAAGGCATAAAAGACATATTGCTGCACGTATTTTAGCCTTATTCATACTGCAATTTTAGGTGGAATTGGGGTATTATTTATAAATTATAGTATAACATACACTGGCGAAACTACTATTAACAGTGTAATCCATTATCCAATAGGAAAAAAACTATACTCTAATTATATTTTTGACATCCGCCGTTAGGTAAAGAAACAACTGGCGGGCAGGGTGCTTGTCGCTCGTTTGATGTCGCCACAACTCGTTCACTGAATGGGATATGTTTCACCAAAGCAGGACTTTCGAACTAGATTTCATGTCCCTACAAGTCGTTCACTGAATGAGATAAACATAGAGATATGTTTTAGCAAAGCAGGTCTTTTGCGAACTAGTTCTTTTTATTTTAAAGAACTAGTTCTTTTGTTCTAAGCCGGGAGCCATTCTCTCGGACTAGTTCGTTCACGAACTACCCACCTCTACTTCATTGTGCCAACGATGTAGTCGGAAAGTTGGGTTGGCTTAGAATCTGCACTCTAGTTATCACTTATGTTTTAATATCATGAATCATGACTGCCCTGTATAAGCAACGGACAAAAACAAACGTCAACACCAACAAACTCGATGATAAACATCTCTAATATCTGACACGCGAAACTGACACAGACACACGACGCCGTAAGTCAACCAAATTCCCGTTCGCGCCAATAAAAACCAATCCATTCGACCGTATCTATTCCAAAACGTACGACGCGTTCTACAACTCCGTAATCTCCAAATACCGACCGAAAAAACCATGACAAAATCGACCAAATCTCAACTGGAGAGTATCCTGAACAAGATCAACTCGCTAAAGAAGACCGTCCAGAACCAGAACAAACTGGTCAATCTAAACCGGAAGCAGCTGCGTCACGTCAAGGAGAAAATACGCTGCACCGAGAAGCGGATCAAGAAGTACACGAAGATGTTGCTCAAGACGGTTGCCGCGGTGCCACCGGCGAACCCGGCGCCCTGCGGTGACGTCATCTCAGGTTATTACCGATTGGCGAAGGACCTGGAGAAGCTGGGGGAGGGGAAGGTGGAGAAGTACATCAAGAAGGAGTCCCAGGGGGGATACCCTGACGAAGACGAGGAGGATAGTTGGAGGAGGTTGCTGAAGACTAGCAGGAGGACACACAGGTGGCACTTGGGCGTTTCCGAAGAGGAGAACACAGCTGAATAGTGCGTGGGTTCGAAAAGAGGTTTTCTTTGTTTGTTTTTTTTTTCTTTTTTCTTAGTGTTTTTGTGTGTTGGGGGGACAAAGAGAACGAGGGAGAGAGAAAAGGAGGGGAGATGTATGCAAGTGTCGTTTATTTTTTTCGAAATAAAAATCAAATTTTCAACATCCTGCGGTTTTTTTGTGTATTGTGTTATAATAGTAAGAATTCAATTTTGAAGGGCTTGTATGTAATAGTTGGGTGCTGTTTATTCCGCTGCACCTAGGCCAGTCTTGGCCCTTTGCGCTTACCCATTTCATACTGTTTGATAACGACAACCAGAGGTGTTCAACTGGTTGCCGGGTTTAACGCCTCTTGCGAAAGGCGATGGGACGAGGATCTTCAGCTGATGCCTGGATTTAAACCCAAGACTTCCTAGCAGGAGAGCA
Source organism: Aphodius granarius (assembly GCA_963971325.1). Lineage (NCBI taxonomy): Eukaryota > Metazoa > Arthropoda > Insecta > Coleoptera > Scarabaeidae > Aphodius > Aphodius granarius. Next base: position 7,936,921 of record OZ020227.1, on the reverse strand, counting down.
GCGCTCTACCGCTAGAGCCACTCGTCCCTTTGAAGGGCTTACTGTCGACAAAAATTGTTCAAACAAAAGATGTTTAGGTATTTCAAATTCCTATAAATCTCATAACCGCAAATTTCAATCCCAAATAACAACCAACACAAATAAAGATTCTATAGTACCGTTCACGCAATTACACTTGTCTTTTCTAATAGAAGTAAACAACAATAATATCTATATTACCAATTAAAAAAAAAAAAAAAAAAAACTCACCGATCTTTCATCATTTCAATTTCCGCCTCGTTCAGGCTCTCGTTGTCGCGCAAACTCCGCCTCCTCGCCCTCTCCAAGGCGCCATTCAACACCTTAAAATGCTCCTCCTTCAGTTCCCTCAATTCATTCTCGTGCCGTTCCTTCAAATCCCTAATCTCGGCCTCGTATTTTTCCACGAACCGATTCCTAATCTGCAGAAGTTCCGCAGGCCACTCACTATCATCACTACTATTAGCCAGAATCTGTAAAGTAAACCAAGAGATAAACTAAACTAAAAAAAAAAAAAACACTTTCATAAAAAAAAGTGTAATTGTTAGAATTTATTCAAAATATCCACCTGCCATTATTAATAACATACACGATTTAGTTTAGACTGAAGACAAATACCTGGATCTGATGTTCCAATGCTGTGATGATATCAAGCTTTGCCAAGGCGACTTGCTCCTGTAAACGCCTCTCATAGCTTTCGATGACTTCTGTTAGTTCAAAGTCGCCTGAACTAGCCTATATGATGGATGGCGGGAACACAGACAGACAACAGACAAACACATGCTTTTAGTGATGATAAACAGTAGCGTTCAGACATTTTCATTAGAGTAGTTTTAAACTACGTAGAGTACAGTGACCTATGCAACCAATTATACCCAGTGTATGGTTTATAATTGACCCGCGTATATTTGGTTGCATACGCAACTGTGCTCTCCTTGGTTTGAAACATGTGTTTTTGTTAATACTTTTAATGTAATCGTTAACCAGAAAACAAGTATTATAATATACATATGAAACAAGAAATGTTATTTTCTTTAATAAACATAAAAAACATCAAATAAATTTGGTTATTTACGATGCATGACTGAGACAAGACAAACAAAAACTTAAAATAGCCTCAACAGAACAAAAAGAATACTTATTTAATCACTTACGACTTCTTGAGCGGAATTCACAGCCATCTGTCCTGTCCCCATCTTCAACGCCTCCTCCAACTCAAACCTCAACCCCTCAATCTGTTCCCCATACGACTCCCTCAACCCCTCGACCACCCTCTCATTCTCCAACCTAACCTCGTCCAGTTTATTCTCATAATCCTCCCTGAGAATCTCCAATTCAGCATTGTATTCGCTCCGCGATCTTTCGCGAACCCCCTCGTACTTAAATTTAGCGAAAATGGGCAGTTTGCAAGCGAGGAAATCATCCCGGAATGAGATTATGTCTTCCGGGGTTTTCAAGTTAGGTTCGTCGTATTTTGCGAGGAGATCGGAGCACTTCTGCAGTTCGTTTTTTATGGCGAGGACGTCTTTGAGGGTGAGGGTTTTTTGGCTGGGGTGTTTTGGAGTTGGAGGGTTGGAGGTATAGTGGGAGTCTGCGTCGCCCCCGGGGCCCGGTTTTGAGGTTTGCGCGTCGTGGATCAGTTCTTGTTCGGAGGAAGTGCTCGAGCCAGACATCTTGCGGCTCTGCTGGCTGAATATTTCCTCCGAATAGCTAGAAAGGGAATTAAGAATTTTCTTTGTGCTGTTATGTGTAAAATTGTTTATTTTTTGATATGTATGTCCAAAGGTTTGGCTTAAATTAAAAGAGGTATGGCTTAAGCTAAAAATGGGCGTGTCTAGGACAGAAGCTGGTCGGGTTTAAAAAAAGGGTTAGACAATAGTATTTTACCTACACCCAGGCATTCTGGGCTACAGAATAAAGAATAAAAAGACAACATTCTTGAACCCATGTTGTTTTTAATAAAAGAATTGGGATTATAAAAATTCGATCAAGTAATAAAACAATAAAAGGACAACAAATTAGCAGAAATTATCATCATCACTTACTTCTTCTCCAAATCTGAGCATTTCTTCTCAAAATACGTCCTCAGTTCCTCCATTTCGTGAGTATGTCGTGCATCCAACTCATCCCTTAGTTCCATCAGCTCTGCAGAACCACATTTCACGTTTCTCACGACATCCCTCAACCTGGAAATCTCAGCCTCCTGTTCAGTCCTCTCTTTCAATAATTTCTCCTGAGAAACAACAAACTCAATCACAAAACATCCCCCAAACAACAAAAAGAAGACAATAAACATACCTTCAAAGCCGATATCACATCTTTCTGCGATCTCATGCACTCAGAAACTTTCTCCTGCAGGAAATCGTTAATTCTAATCTTCAGGGCGTTCATGAGCAAAATTTGATTAGGACTCAAATGTTCCTCAAATTCTTCACACACAGCCTCCAAATTCATCATTATATTTGGTGATTTTCTATCTTGAGCAATCAAAGTTACCGAATTTTGAGCAAAATCAGCTTTTGGACTGTCCATTTTACACTTTTCCAGAACACGTTTTGGACTGTTTCCTGGTGTCTCGTCCGAGCATTTATGGCGTTTTATAACACTAGAGGTCTCCTCAAGCTGCTTCTGCAAAAGCGAAATCTCTTTCGCAAAATTCTCGCTCTGCTTTTGCAGTTCTTCCCTATTGTTTATGGACTGCTGTAAGGACTCGGTTAATTGTTGAATTAGCGTGTCCCTGTGGGCTATCGCATGTTGAAAGTCAACAATCTGTATAAAAGATAATAAAAAATTGACAGATAGGTACAATCCATTGGAAATAGTTAATTAAAAGCTTGGATGGGTGTGGATTAAGTTAAAAAGGGCGTGGTAGAGGCAAAAGGGGGCGTGGCATAGACAGAAAAAACTCAAAATGTATTTTGTACTTAGGTGATAAATTATATGCATTATACTGCTCAATTTTTCACAACATAAGACAAAAACAAACTAAAAACACATACCCTATTGGAATATTCATCTTGATATACTTTATATTCAGTTGCAGTGGTATTTAAGCTCTCCGATGATCGTTGACTTCCAACTTCCAAGTCGGCACTCAGAAGTCCCAACTCGGATTCTTTCCTCCGCAGCAATACCTCGAATTCATCGATCCTAACCGCACTTTTCTCCCCGAAACACTCGTTTACATCACCGATACCCCTCAATTTACTAACATAATTGTTTATACTGCTATCATCCAGGCTAACGCCCTCAAAAATATTCAAACTGACATCGTCGAAGGAGTCTGATTTATCATCACTTTCCGGTGAGATAAACTGTTCGTTATGTAGGATTTCATCAATTATTCCTTCGATGTAATTGGTAGGGTTTGTCTTTCCGGATAGGTCACTTTTGAAGCTAGAATTTATTGACAGTGGTTTGTTTTCTTGCGATATTCTGTCGCATTCGTCGTCTGCAGGTAAATTATCGAAAATGGAGGCAAAATTTGAGTTGGGGAGTTCGATTTCTTGTAGGGAACGATCGTTTTCTACACCGCTGCTGCTCTGGTTCGATTGTAGATGTTCGGATATGGTGCTGGACTCTGAGATCGATCGTTCGTTTAGATCTGTGTTGTCAGGTAATTCGGGTGAACTAAAACTCAACGATGAATCAGAATCTCTGCTTGATTTCTCTCTTTGCTTCTGTTTCTTTTTCTTCTTGTACGCTTCCAACTAAAACAAATAGCCAGTTTAAATATAGATTAGAGCACAACATTCACCCCAAAACATTCCATTCCAAGCTATTTTTAAACGTACTTTTTCACGGCCGCTCTCAATTTTACGCTGGCGCTCCTCACCGTCCATTCTTGTCTCTTTTTCGGGGTCGCAGAATACAATTATACGGAACACATCGCGTTTTTTGTCAATGCTTTAAAAATATGCAATATTTCTAGGTTAACATATATGTCATTTCTGTTTTTAACGACGGTTGCGTTGCCTTGAACGATGCGAGTTTTGTCGACGTTACTATGGCAACAACAGGTTACACACACGCGGGAATTTTAATTATCGTATCCACCACGACCATATAATCACAGCACGGTAAGCACAAGGATCACAACTGTTAACAAAACCATGCTATTTATCTAAATAATTAAATTTGTATTTGAAAATTCCCGCGTGATATTCGATATTAAATTTTGTTGTGGTGGTGTTGCGATTGCAGCGACATCGCAGTGCAAAATTTTGCAGTTGAAACATCGCGCGGGAATATTCAGAATTCAATTGTTCTAGTCAGATATTTGACTAGATTTATTGCATCTGGTTTTTGCGAATTAAATTCTTTCTCGTCTGAAATACAACATTCCTGACCTAAGACAAGTTTATTTATTATCGAGACCGGCTGTTTTATAGCAACTGATTTTAGGGAATTAAATTCTATCCAGTTATAAAATGCAAGTGTATCAATAATAGAGTAGTTTTAAACTTAGTAGAGCACAGTGACATATGCAACCAATTATACCCAGTGTATGGTTTATAATTGACCCGCGTATATTCGGTTGCATACACAACTGTGCTCTCCTTGGTTTGAAACATGTATACAATCTTTGTATTGGATCTTTGAGATCCAGCACAATTATATTTAGTTAAAAATCGCTTCTTTACAGTTAGTTTATTGTACAAAACAATGGAGTGGTTAGAATTACATATAATTCTGCATACTCATACATATGTAACACAAGTAGCACTTACATTATGCGGTTGACAATTATAAATAAATACTCTATTAAATCATTAAATATCACAACAGAAACAAAATTCTACAACAAAAGGTTCATTTTAGTGAACTAATGCAGTGCATTCTCTTCTTTTACAACTAGAACTTCCGGTTGTTCTACTTTTATAAAATCCGTCGTAACATCAAAACAAGAAACTGGATTTTCTTCACAATTTGTATGCTTGTAATCTTCAAGCTCTTGTTTAACTTCTATATATTCGATATCTTGTTTGTTGTCCTCTTTAGTATGTATTTGTGAATCATTACTATCGTCAGATTCTAACTTTTTCCTACGTGTCCCTTTCTTTAGGGGAACTTGTACACGCGTGCCTGCTTTTGCAGCTGCCTTAAACCGAGCTTTTGTACGGTATACCATGTTTACGCTGACACCACAGGCTTCCGCAGTTCTCTGAGGAAAAGAGAATTAATAATCACGAGCATAATTAAATGTGGGGGTAGGCCAAATGTGAATACATACCTCGGCTACGATTATCTCACTTAGATTATCTCTACGACGAAAATATTCCATTACGTTCATAAGCATAACCATGGACTTTTCATCTAGAGATTTTCCTTTCAAAGAAAACATTTTTTACAATATTTTGAGGTAGAATTAGAGGTTAGGAAGTATTTGTTGATGTTAGTGTAGGCAACCCGAATGTCTACAAGTTTTTATTGTAAACTCATATCTTAAGAGGTAAAGTAGTTTTGAACTAAAAAGAGCACAGTGACATATGCAACCATATTTGGTTGCATATACAAATGTGCTCTTTTTAGATTGAAACATCAAACTATAAAGTTAAAATTATAATAACAACAAAACAATGTTTATTTTAATTCAAGAAAGTAATTTACTCATTTTATCATAACAATAAATAAAACATATTCTCACTCTAAAAGACTAGAACATCACATTAGCAACACAAAACAAACAAGAAAAATAAACAATTTAACTCCTAAGAAATAAATAATCGAACTCATCCGAAGACAAAAAATCACAAATAAAGAAATCAACCTAATCCTAACCGTTAAATATCACAAATCAAACAAAATTCTATCAATCGACACCAAATCAACTAATAATACGCGCTGCCTTCCTCTTTTATATCAGTAACTTGAGGCTCTTCTTCCTTGACAAAATTCTCCATACTTTCAAAACTACTGACTGGTGAATCGGTAATATCGCTCTCTGTAATCTCCTTCTTCACCTCCATCGTGCCTGTCAAACACCCCTGAATTTTCTTGTAATTACTGATAGGTGAATTGGTAACATCGCTCTCTGTAATCACTTTCTTCACCTGAACGCTCGCGAAACTCTCAACAGATGGCGCGGCGACCGCCACCCTACATGTCAAACGCTCGTGTATCTTCTTGTGATTCAACAAGGCCCCTTTCTGTGCAAAGCACGTCCCGCAGACGTCGCATCTATGGGGCTTCAACCCAGAATGAAGTTTAACATGCGTTGATAAATTTCCGCGACACGAGAATCTTCTCAGACAGATTGGACACTCGTACGGGCGTTCACCTGTATGCGTGCGAATGTGGTTGCGTAGGTGTTCAGGCGTTATGAAGCGTTTGTCGCATATGTGACAGGGGAACGCCTTGTCGTTATTGTGGATCTTCATGTGTGTTACTAAGCCGTCTTTGACGGAGAATTCTTTGGCGCACACCATGCACTTGTACTCTTTGTCGGAGGAGTGACTTTTGACGTGTCTGTTCAGTTTTCCCTTTGTGATGAACGATTTGGAGCAGATTGAGCATTGATGGGGGCGTTCCCCAGTGTGGGTCATGATGTGTCGCTTCAGTTCGCCTTTCGTTATGAAGGCTTTGTCGCAAATCTCACAAGGGAAGGGCCTTTCGCCTGTGTGACTTCTAAAAAATTAAAATTAAACATATTAGATCTTCCGTAATGATTTTTAAGATTAAGGGATTTGTTATGAATATATCAGAGTATATAATGCAAGAATTTAACTTAATAAACGAATGAAATGTGCAAGTTATAGTATACAAAACAAGTTTTTGTTGTAAGTTGCTAATGAAAACTGCAGACTTTAAGAAATACTAAAATTTTAAATCTTATTTTATCTCGTAGGATTTTGAAACTTAAGACCTTTGTAGAGATAACATCAGAGTACCAAATTTCGTTTATTTCAAGAATTTAACATCATTCTATACCAAGTTACAGTATTGCAAAGACTACATAATAAATTTTTGTTGTAAGTAGCTGCTAATGAAAAGTGTAGACTTTCAGTAAAATTAAAATTTGAAATATTAGTTCTTTTTGTAGGATTTTGAAACTTAAGTCGTTTGTAGAGATAAAATCAGAGTACCAAATGACATTATTTCAAGAATTTAACCTAATTCTATACCAAATTACAGTACTGCAAAGGATCCACTAGTTTTGGTTGTAAGTTGCCAATGAAAAGTGCAGACCTTCGGTAAAATCAAAATTTGAACTATTTACTTCTTGTAGGATTTTAAAACTTAAGTCCTTTGTAGAAATGATATTACAGTACCAAACTGCGTTTATTTGAAGAATTTAACCTAACTCTATACCAAGTTATAATATTGTAAAGGCTACACAAGTTTTTGTGGTAAGTTGCTAATTAAAAATGCAGACTTTCGATAAAATCAAAATTTGAAATATTAGTACTTCTTGTAGGATGTTGAAATTTAAGGTTTTCGTAGAAATAGTGTCACATTATCAAATGACATTTATTTCAGGAATTTAGTTTAATTATATACCAATTTATAGTATTGCAAAGGCTACACAGGTTTTTGTCGCAAGTTGCCAATGAAAAGAGCAGACCTTCGGTAAAATCAAAATTTGAAATATTTGTACTTGTAGAATTTTGAAACTTAAGGGCAAGTTAGAGATAATATCAAAGCACTAAATGACGTTTATTTCACGAATTTAACCTTATTCTATCCTAAGTTACAGTACTGCAAAGGCTACACAAGTTTTTGTTGTAAGTTGTCAATGAAAACTGCAAATTTTCGGTAAAATTAAAATTTGAAATATTAGTTCTTTTTGTAGGATTTTGAAACTGAAAGCCTTGGTAGAGATAATATCCACGTACCAATTGACGTTTATTTCAAGCTAATTCTATACCAAGTTACAGTATTGCAAAGACTACACAAGTTTTTGTTGTAAGTAGCTTCTAATGAAAAGTGTAGACTTTCAGTAAAATTAAAATTTGAAATATTAGTTCTTTTTGTAGGATTTTGAAACTTAAGTTGTTTGTAGAGATAATATTAGAGTACCAAATGACATTTATTTCAAGAATTTAACCTTATTCTGTCCCAAGTTACAGTATTGAAATAGTTACACAAGGTTGTGTTGTAAGTTGCCAATGAAAAGTGCAGACTTTCAGTAAAATCAAAACTTGAAATATTAGTTCTTCTTGTAGAATTTTGAACCTTAAAGCCTTGGTAGATATAATATCACAGTACCAATTGACGTTTATTTGAAGAATTTAACCTAATTATTTACAAAGTTACAAGCCGCACAAGTTTTTGTTGTAAGTTGCTAACGAAAAGTGCAGACCTTCAATAAAATTAAAACTACAAGTATTACTTTTTCTTGCAGGAGTTTAAAACTTAAAACCTTTATAGAGATAATATCACAGTATAGAAAGCAGTATATCTCAATAATTTAACTTTGTCCTATCCTAAATTACAACATTTCAAAATCCACCAATTCCCAATTCAACTTATAACAGTTCATTACCTGATATGAAGTGTCAATTTCCCCTTGGTATTGTACCCTTTCCCGCAGAGATCGCACCGATAATGCCTATCCTCATCATGAATCCTCTCATGCAGAAGCAGATACTGCCTCGTCTTGAAACTCTTCAGGCAGACGCCGCACTCAAACTCCTTTTCCTCCGCATGAGTCTTCATGTGACTCAACAAATCCTTTCGTCCAGCAAAACTCTTCTCACATTGATCACAATTATATGGTCTCTCACCCGTATGGGTCCTCATATGTCTAGTCAACGTATTCTTCTCAGCAAACGCATTCCCACATATCTCACACTTATATGGTTTCACCCCATTGTGGTACCTCATGTGCAACATCAAAACAAATTTCCTCGCGAAGGTTTTATCACAAAGTTCACACTTGAAGGGTCTTTCCCCCGTATGAGTTAAAATGTGATGTTTTAAGTGATCCATTCGACTAAATAATTTCCCACAATCTTTACAACCGTAGGGTTTTTCTTTGGTGTGGACACGAAGATGGGTCTCGTAATTTTTTTTTAACGAGAACCCGCTATTACATGTTGTGCAGACGTATGGTTTTTCACCTGTGTGAGTTAGAATGTGGTGCCGTAAATCTTTGGAGCTCATAAAACCTTTTGGGCAAATTTCACATTTAAATGGACGATTTCCACTGTGGATTTTTTCGTGGTACCCCAATTGTTGTTTGGTTAAGCAGATCTTATCGCAAATGGAACATTTGAAGGGTATAGCCCCGGTATGTAAATTTTTATGAGCCATCAGGTATGATTTACACTTGTAACGCTTAAAGCAGACGTCGCACTCGTGTTTTTTACTTAATTCGTGTGGTGATTCGGTGATTTGTTTGTTGGAGCACATGAAGTGATGTGAAACATTGAATGTGTCAAGGAATACAGAGGTGACATGATCTTTATAATTGTAACTTAGCTGGTTTAGTGGTTGGACATCTTTTTGCACGTCTGGAATCATTTTTTTCTCTTGGATGTATTTGCTTTCAAATTCTGTTCTGTGATTGGTAGTGCCCATTGTTAACTGATGGTGGTAGTCGTAATGTATTGGATTTAAGCCCATTTTGTCGTTGAAAATGTATTCTTTCTGTTCGTAGTAATGGTTATAATAGTTGTAAGAGTAGGGCTCAATTTTAATGTTGTTTATCATTGTATCCATGTTTTTGTTTATGGAATTACGACTATTATGCCCTATTATGTATATAAATCATTGAAATATTGACCATAAAGGTAGTACCTGAGGAAATCTGTATCTACAACACCCCATATTAGTCTCCCGTTAAATGTATCATTCGTTCTGATCACGTCTACCAATCGGAGGCATAATAATTAGCGAATATTTGTCTGGCCTTTATCTCTTTATGAAAAATAATTTCATTTTTGGAACTTTTCTGTAGCGATTCTCCGCCAAACGGTTTGACAGATAAACAAAACCCTAACCTAACATTTTCATTCTACCACATACAGGTCATATCATTTCTCATGAGCGTTATCATATTAAAAAAAAAACACACATTTTTTTTACTGACCGAGCAATAAAAATTCCGAAAATAATTATATCCTAATTAATAATTACATTAAGCTAAAATTAAAACCTTTTCAATTAAATAACTTGAATATGCGAGTTCCCTCTACACTCTATAAGCACAACAGCTTAACCTATACAACTAGATCGTTAGTGTGACTATGCTTGTGCATCTACAGCCAGTCTGAAATAAAATCAAGAAAAAATAGTCAACGCTGAAATACGGAATAAAGATACCGTAAGTTAACGAGTGGTCATTTATTTATAGTTTACACACGACACTCATAGGACATACTAAAAATATAATTAAAATACCCGAGAACTACTGCTAATTAAAAATAAAATATTAGTTGTTCTTATAGGATTTTGAAACTAAAGGCTTTGGTAGAGATAATATCAGAGTACCAAATGACGTTTATTTGAAGAATTTAACCTAATTCTATATCAAGTTACCATATTGCAAAGGCTACACACAAGTTTTTGTTGGAAGTTGCTAATGAAAAGAGCAGACCTTCAGTAAAATTCAAATTTGAAATATTAGCTCTTCTTGTAGGATTTTGAAACTTAAGGCTTTGGTACAGATAATATAAGAGTATCAAATGACGTTTATTTCATAAATTCAACCTAATTCTATTCCAAGTTACAGTATTGCAAAGGCTACACAAGTTTTTGTTGGAAGTTGCTAATGAAAAGATCTTCAGTAAAATTCAAATTTGATATATTAGCTCTTCTTGTAGGATTTTGAAACTTAAGGCTTTGGTACAAATAATATAAGAGTATCAAATGACGTTTATTTCATGAATTTAACCTAATTCTATTCCAAGTTACAGTATTGCAAAGGCTACACAAGTTTTTGTTGGAAGTTGCTAATGAAAAGAGCAGACCTTCAATAAAAATTCAAATTTGTAATATTAGCTCTTCTTGTAGAATTTTGAAACTTAAGGCTTTGGTACAGATAGAGTAGTTTCAAACTAAGAAGAGCACAGTTGTACATGCAACCAATCATACCCAGTGTATGGTTTATAAACTGCCTGTGTATATTTGGTTGCATATACAACTGTGCTCTTCTTAGTTTGAAACATCTATAATATAAGAGTATCAAATGACGTTTATTTCATGAATTCACCCTAATTCTATTCCACGTTACAGTATTGCAAAGGCCACACAAGTTTTTGTTGGAAGTTGCTAATGAAAAGAGCAGACCTTCAATAAAATTCAAATTTGAAATATTAGCTCTTCTTGTAGAATTTTGAAACTTAAGGCTTTGGTACAGATAATATAAGAGTATCAAATGACGTTTATTTCATGAATTCAACCTAATTCTATTCCAAGTTACAGTATTGCAAAGGCTACACAAGTTTTTGTTGGAAGTTGCTAATGAAAAGAGCAGACCTTCAATAAAATTCAAATGTGAAATATTAGCTCTTCTTGTAGAATTTTGAAACTTAAGGCTTTGGTACAGATAATATAAGAGTATCAAATGACGTTTATTTCATGAATTCAACCTAATTCTATTCCAAGTTACAGTATTGCAAATGCTACACAAGTTTTTGTTGGAAGTTGCTAATGAAAAGATCTTCAGTAAAATTCAAATTTGATATATTAGCTCTTCTTGTAGGATTTTGAAACTTAAGGCTTTGGTACAGATAATATAAGAGTATCAAATGACGTTTATTTCATGAATTCAACCTAATTTTTTTCCAAGTTACAGTATTGCAAAGGCTATACAAGTTTTTGTTGGAAGTTGCTAATGAAAAGATCTTCAGTAAAATTCAAATTTGATATATTAGCTCTTCTTGTAGGATTTTGAAACTTAAGGCTTTGGTACAGATAATATAAGAGTATCAAATGACGTTTATTTCATGAATTCAACCTAATTCTATTCCAAGTTACAGTATTGCAAAGGCTACACAAGTTTTTGTTGGAAGTTGCTAATGAAAAGATCTTCAGTAAAATTCAAATTTGATATATTAGCTCTTCTTGTAGGATTTTGAAACTTAAGGCTTTGGTACAGATAATATAAGAGCATCAAATGACGTTTATTTTATGAATTCAACCTAATTCTATTCCAAGTTACAGTATTGCAAAGGCTACACAAGTTTTTGTTGGAAGTTGCTAATGAAAAGATCTTCAGTAAAATTGAAATTTGATATATTAGCTCTTCTTGTAGGATTTTGAAACTTAAGGCTTTGGTACAGATAATATAAGAGTATCAAATGACGTTTATTTCATGAATTCAACCTAATTCTATTCCAAGTTACAGTATTGCAAAGGCTACACAAGTTTTTGTTGGAAGTTGCTAATGAAAAGATCTTCAGTAAAATTCAAATTTGATATATTAGCTCTTCTGGTAGGATTTTGAAACTTAAGGCTTTGGTGCAGATAATATAAGAGAATCAAATGACGTTTATTTCATGAATTCAACCTAATTCTATTCCAAGTTACAGTATTGCAAAGGCTACACAAGTTTTTGTTGGAAGTTGCTAATGAAAAGATCTTCAGTAAAATTCAAATTTGATATATTAGCTCTTCTTGTAGGATTTTGAAACTTAAGGCTTTGGTGCAGATAATATAAGAGAATCAAATGACGTTTATTTCATGAATTCAACCTAATTCTTTCCAAGTTACAGTATTGCAAAGGCTATACAAGTTTTTGTTGGAAGTTGCTAATGAAAAGATCTTCAGTAAAATTCAAATTTGATATATTAGCTCTTCTGGTAGGATTTTGAAACTTAAGGCTTTGGTGCAGATAATATAAGAGAATCAAATGACGTTTATTTCATGAATTCAACCTAATTCTATTCCAAGTTACAGTATTGCAAAGGCTACACAAGTTTTTGTTGGAAGTTGCTAATGAAAAGATCTTCAGTAAAATTCAAATTTGATATATTAGCTCTTCTTGTAGGATTTTGAAACTTAAGGCTTTGGTACAGATAATATAAGAGTATCAAATGACGTTTATTTCATGAATTCAACCTAATTCTTTCCAAGTTACAGTATTGCAAAGGCTACACAAGTTTTTGTTGGAAGTTGCTAATGAAAAGATCTTCAGTAAAATTCAAATTTGATATATTAGCTCTTCTTGTAGGATTTTGAAACTTAAGGCTTTGGTACATAAGAGCATCAAATGACGTTTATTTCATGAATTCAACCTAATTCTATTCCAAGTTACAGTATTGCAAAGGCTACACAAGTTTTTGTTGGATGTTGCTAATGCAAAGATCTTCAGTAAAATTCAAATTTGATATATTAGCTCTTCTTGTAGGATTTTGAAACTTAAGTCTTTGGTACAGATAATATAAGAGTCTCAAATGACTTATTTCATTAATTGTTTCATGAATTCAACCTAATTATATTCCAAGTTAGAATTCTACCTATTGCAAAGGCTACACAAGTTTTTGCATCGACAAAATCAATCTTCTAATTTTTAATTCAATTATAATAGTTTATTACCTGATACAAAGGGCTAATTTTCATTTGGTATTGCACCCTTTTCCACTTATACAAGCATTTAGTAAGTACACCAGACACTCATTCATTATGTTTCATAAAATCCAGGGGATAGCAGCATACTAAAAATATTACAATTAAAATACCCGATAATTAGCCTTTGGTACCTAGACAAATTCTTTGAATACGTGCCAACGTAATCAATAAATAATTGTTCTTTGAACAAATATCATTGTTTTGAACGATTTAATTTACTAACAGGCCTGACTGCGGTTCTTTTTTTAACACATTAAAGATGTATAAATACGTCATGTAAATAAAATATATGAAAATATTTCTTAACTGTGTTAAAATAGAAGTGAAAAGGAGAACAGCAATTTTAGAAACAAACCAAATTACACATTATGTATGTATATAAATATATCGCTGTGCCGTAACCGTCCAAATTTAGAATTTAGGATCTAGTTCCTGTTCAATTTAAAATCGTTTATTTTCGGGTTAATTGTTCTTGAGATGTCAAAAACAAATCGTGTTGTTTGTTTCTAAGCCTGCGATCTGTACGTTTCTAATAGGTTCACTTCAATCGGGAAATCTTCAACATTAGATACAGGTTTATAAGCGTACATTTTCAGCAAGCTAAACATAGCTCGGCTAACCCACCGGCGTTTTAGTCAGTTTTTTGGTTAGCTTCGACGTGAAACAATCATTTTCACCGTTCCAAATTATTTTGATTTAAACAAATTCGTGATAAAAAAAATATCAAGAAAAATGGCCTACAGTTGGGATAATAGAGTTAATTTTGTCATCAGTAACTTGTATGGTAAGTAGGTATTTAACAACGCTTTGTGACAATTGAAAAACGAAAAAAAAAAAACACTGAATTCAATTTTCCTTTTTATAATTAAACCAAAATTTGATCATTTCCAATCAGTTTTTTTGTTTTAGTTGTGTTAACTACGTATTTTCGGAATAAAATAAAGGTTGACGAACTTTTTTCAGGTTTTCTATTTTTACTGTCACTCATTATTCTTACGCCAGACCGCATGACGTTTCGGCTCATTGAAAGTTTGCCACTTAAAAAAACACTTGTACTATTATTCAGTTTTTTTTTAAACCACAGCCACTCTATACCCCAACCTAACATATTTAAAGTCACAGGAGGATGATCTGGTATCATTTTGGTCAAAATCGGATGGTTCCCTAAGAAAACTCATGTAACATTTGCCACTTCCAGTTGTCAGATTATTGCCAAAGACAATGCAGGTCGTCCCCTGGTCATTCTAAATATGTATACCAAATTTCAGTTCGATTCTTTATAACGTTGGGACGTTTTTGTGTTCACAGACATACATTTACATATTACTTTATAAAATCGATTTATTTTAAATTGCTAATGACTGTAATGAGACCGGTTAGTATTTTTAGATCAATTACTAAACTGTATACTAAATTTCACGTGGTGTAAACTTGAATGCGGTAAAAAAATAAAAATATACTGGTTTATAGTTTGTTTCTTTGAACTCGATGTTTAATGTTTTTGTTTTTCAGTTAAATTTACCTCTGCTTTTATTATTCCATAAAGGTTTTCACTGACGTGTTTTCCCAAACTGTATATACAAGCTATATCACCAATTTACCACGCTATTGCAATTTTGTAAACGACTTATTTACAACTAATCTTAGCGCTATAATTGACATGATATTTGTGTGTGACTATTTTTTAGCATATTATAAAGGTAAAAGTCTTGAAGAATTTGGCAATAATTTGGTAATAATTTGGTACTGAGCTGAGTAGGTATATATTGAGCTGAGTACAAACCCTTGCATTGCTGCATTTATAATTAATGTTAGGTACTACCTTGATAAAAATACAGTTCACAAAAGAACAGTTCATAAATTTTAGTAAATAATCCTATGGACATGTAGTCGAATAAGTAGGTATGACTTTAATAAATTGCTTACAAAGTACAATCAAATAAATTCAACGTTGACAAGTTTTAAAATGCAATTTGCTAACATAACTTTGAACTAAATGCGAAACAGAACATCATAGATTTAGATGTTGGCACTTTATTTATTGTGCATGAAGTTGTGCTGAACAACTTTCAAAATATTCCAAATTATTCACTACCTACGTCTATTTTTGAATTGGAAACTTAAGGACAATAACCATGTTGATAATAATGATAATTGACGTTTAAAATTATAGTGATTACTTAATTTTTGAACAGAATAATCCATTAATAACGTAATAATTTGTGCAGATATTGATGGAAATGGGTATTTGGACGAACGAGATTTTATGTGTCTCGCACTACGAGCCACAATAATCGAAGGAAAGGGGGAATTTAGCGTTTCACGATGGCAGGAGTACCAACATATCATGCTGAGCTTATGGGAAGAAATCGCAGAATTGGCAGACTTCAACAAGGTTTTTTATATAGTTGCTTTGGGAGCTTACCTCAGCTTTTTTAACAGACCTATTAACACAAAAAAACAGCAATTAAGTTAGAAGTGATATAGTCCACTACTTCAACCACCTTCAACGTTACTTAGCAACCAGAAAAACACTAAAAATGTTGCTGCTATGAAACGCAGTCACAAAAATAGTTTTTTCTACTTTGCATTCACAATGCACACATTGTAACACTGTTTTCGGTGTTACAATTTGCAATTTGTAACACCGTTTTTAGTAACTTTTTTCTAAGATTGGTGACATTGATATCAAATGCATGTCAAACGAAAATACACATAACCACAAAAGTAAGCACAAACTGATTTTTTAGAATCGCACAAACTGCGAAGTATGTATATTTTTATACATATTTAAACATGCGTGTTGCATCCTAGGTTTCGTACTACTAGTATATGATGGTATATAATAATTATCAATAATTACTTTTTCACAGATATTTGAATTTAAGTGACAGATGACAGTGTTACCAACGGTTGCACCCATAAATACTATAGATTGGAATTTTACCTAATATACTTCTAAATTTTTATAAAATTAATGAAGCAAAGTAGAAAAAATAGTATATTATACTCGTTTTATAAGACATATTGGCGCATTCGTTCATTTTCAAACAACTCATGCGCCAATTTGACGTCTTATAAAACTTGTATAATAATATACTAATTTATGTGACAGCTGACAGATTATTTTTACTCTAGCTTCAGCTGATTTTCGATTACATTCATAATACAAAGCGATTTAAAAACACTCTCGTTTGTGTTGGTAAACATCGAAATAATTTCGAAAAAGAAACGTCTCAGAAATAGTTGACGTTTTATAAACCACTAGCGCATGGACGCCCAATAAATCTCGCAAGTTAAATATACTCGTCCCACTATTTTAAACGACGATTTAGAAGATTAATGGCCTGAAACCGGGTGGGACAGTTCCACAGATTTGGACCTATTATGCGTTTTGGGGAGCGGTTACGTCAGTTTTGCGAAATAGCGGAGTTTTGTCCGGTTTCGCCTTTTTGGCCACCGTTCAAAAGGTCTACGTTCTACGTTGGCTATTTAAACATTACAGCAAAACCGGATAATTACGACTTAATGTCATTAACACTGCATTTCTGTGTCTGTCTTTTCTTGCTTCTTTCTGTTTCCTAACGATGATGGTGTGTTCAAAATAGCATTGAAGCGTCTAAATCTTTTGCAATTCTTCAATTTTATGACCTAAAGTCTGTGATCCGAAAAATGGCATACATGTTAAAGTCAGTGAAGGATGCCACTTCCGGTTGACAGATTGTCACAAAAAAATAATCTAGATCGTCCCTTGGCAATTCTAAATAAATCTACCAAATTTCAGCCCGAAATCATTGCAATGGATTCAGGGGACCTCAAAATGTGTATTAAAAATACAATCTTGATAGATGATTTGAAATGTCAGACGCAGATAATAATGTTCATGAAAACCATAATCAATAACTCAATGAATGTCGTATTTATGTGTTAATTAATATTTGAAAGTGAACTGTGAATTAATATTTGAAAGAACTGGCGGACTTTTTGGACATAGGATCAGTTTCTATCATACTGTTTGTTCAATTATGTGCAGTGTTATGTAAAATTGACAAAAAAGTTTATAATAAATAATTGTTTAATAACAAATCTTGTGATAAACAAAACAAGTTTACTTAATATACATAATTCCAAATCTCAATCTGTGGAGAATCTTTTTCTATTTTACGCAATTTTTTTTTTCGAAAGAAAGAACACACTTTTTTCGTCTACTGTAGAATGTAGGGTCAATGTTTTTAACCTATCTTTCGCTTCGTAGACAACTTGTAGTAGATAGAATCTTTCTTCTTATTTTTCGTACAGTTCGCGCTTTTTTCTTCTACTCTACCACATTTTTTGCATTTTGCATTTTGCGAATTACAAACACAGTTCCACAGATTCAGAGAACGCGATCGAAACTTTAGAATGTCTGTCCGAATGTGCAGGACCTGTTGCAGGACGGTAAAATCACCAACGACGAATTCAAGAGGGCCGTGCAGAATTGCTGCGTCGGCAGAAGGTACGAGGACTTCCCCCAAGCCATGAAGATGTTCATCGACTCCAATTTCAAGATGGTCGACATCAATGACGACGGCATCATCGCTGCTGACGAATTCAGATTCAATTGCGTCACAAAATACGCCGTCGACGACATAGAATTAGTAGACGAAGCCTTCAACAATCTTCTAAGTGTGAGTAAATTAAGATATTCGGTCTAAATGTGTAGATACACTTTTTAAAACATAACAACCCGCACACGAAGAGGTTAAACTGTACAGATGAACTGAACGTGTACGGCAGGCTTAAGGGCAATAATTTTTGACATGTTTTTCTTGTGTTTTAACGTAAAGGATTCGGACTTTAGCGGTAAAGTACACATGGCATACGATCAACTCAATAAAGCATTATTAATAGTTTCGTAGCATGTTTAAAATGTACAGGCTAGAGACGTCCAGGAAATTTATGGCGGACTCATAAAGAACGAAAACAATAATCTGTAGGCCATCATCCAAGCAGCTGTTCTAAGAACACATGAAATGGCTTGTGCCAAACTCGTTAGCAAGTTCTACTGCAACACGTCCTGTATTTCCCATATTTTTCTGACATTTGTCTACCTATACTAATTACGAACTTTCAAGTGTAGGGCGCGTTCAGCGGAATTGCCCATTTTCGCCGACATTTGCGATCGAGTAGCTGCAAAATTGGGCTTTTCGATATTACTTTTGACGCTCGAATTGAAAAAAGGACACAATTCCGCGTGGACTGCGCGATATATTGTAAATTATATGCGTCAATTTTGAAAAAAAAAAATCACGATTTTGCACCTCTTCGGGTGAAGGCGAACCTCGAGAAAATATCACGTGACGTCTAGAAATTCCGACAAGCGGATCGATGAACGTCAAAAATTTACATTTTTTATCCGTTCCTGCCGACCTTATAAAAGCCGCTCGCTCTCATGTCTTACGATAAGATCCCTCTAAATACCCTTCGCAAAGAGTTTTGAGCAAAAAAACGGCCTTAAAAACAATTTTCGATCCAAAAAATCGATTTTTGTCGACCCGTGTTTTGCTGCTATTGCCACAGTAACGTCAAACCCGAAACGCCCCCTGCTGGACATTCGTAACAACAGTAACAGATAGCAGATAACCTAAAATGTATCCTAAAATGTCCATATTGCGAATGTGGACAGGTGGGAAGCCTTAACCACATATTTCTAGAATGCCCAATAACTAAAATCGAAAATTTTGACTTATACACAGAGCTAGTAGCGTTATACTATTGTTATAGTTGCGATTCTTGGAATAAATGATTGTATTAAATCTGAAACTTGGATTGCACTGTCTTTGGTGGCGCCATCTAGCGTCAATAATGCTTGAGCAAATTAAAAATTTTGGTTCTAATTATATCTAGTGACATCAGCGCCTCGCTAGCGGCAACAGAAGGTATTAATCGAGGGTGGACTTCAACGTTAAGTTCTGTTGTATCCTGTCTGGATTAATTTTATTTTTTGTTTTAGGATGATGATAGAAGACGAGGTGGTTTGACATTATCACGCTACCAGGAGCTCTATGCGGAATTTCTAGGTAACCCAGATGAAAAAAATACGGGTGTCTACCTGTTTGGCCCACTGAGCGAATTCTGTGTTAACTCGTGATTTGTCTATGTCTCTCTAGTGTACGCATTTTGATATTGTGTCTTTGTAACCAGAGAATATCTCAGATCGATGTTTTATTTTGTTCTTATTAGGTGACTGCTTTATGACATAGTTTGTGTATTAAATTGTTATGTTAGGTGATGAAATAAAGTGAGCATTTTTTTTTACAACAATAATTTATTTTTTATATAGTTCCATACACACAAAACACAAAAAAAGACTATCCTCTCCGAATGACTAAGGTAGTATACAAAAATAATTAGTTATAGTGTTTAAAAACTAGAGTAGAATACAGATAAGAAAACAAAGTTAAATGGAAAATACAAACGGAATGTTTTTTTTTTCTAAAATTTTTTTAACTGTTTTACCAAATTGGTTATTATCAAAAACAGATATGCTGTCGTATTTTGGGATCATTTATGCATAAAGACCTTAAGTTAACAGACACCCTGTATTATTATATACATAAACATTTATCGAAGGCTTAAGCACAATCTCGTAAGTTGGCAACACTGATAAAAAAATGAGATTAGAACAGAGTAGAAATACTGACTCAACCTTTTTTATATTCTCTTTAATTACATTAATAATTAGGGTTGTACCTAATCATTAGACGCATACGAAAATAAAAGAAATATGTAATATAAAAAATTGGACCGTAAAAGATTTTGTTTGTAAGTGGTCTTCTTTTATCTATTTATTTAGTATATTAGACATCCCCCTGATATTTTCGTTATCTAACAATTACCTTATTATCACAAAATTCGCAAATTTTGTTAACACCTTACCACATACCTATTCACGTATTCATTTAATACCATAAAGAAATACTCGAATAAATTAAACGTTCATTAAATTATCGAATGAGACAAATAAAAAATATTTATTTATTTGTTTGTTTCTTTAGAAATCTATATCACAATTTCCCCCACTGAGAGTAAAGTCTATCATCATCAGGACCACGAAAGAAAGAAGCTACTTAAGAATAATATACACACATTTACATCGTATATAACTATGTATATATAAATATATATATATATATATATTAAATATATATATATTACAAAAAGAAGAAACACAACATCCTGTTTATTTTTAAAATACACTTTGGTGGTTGGTAGCACCTTTTATTTAGGTGATACTTTAATATCTTTAGTAAAAGGTGATACTTTAGTTAATTAGATAGTTTTTTTCTCATGACGGACTAAGTTAGAGTTTACATTACGTCGAAACCGATGTTATACTATTGTAGTTGACGGCATTCGATGTAGAGGGCAGCAGCAGAGAAGAAGACTCCTCCACGACACATTGCCTTTGAGTTGTTTGTCTACGATGACGGTACATCACGCCTAAAAGAGGTTTTGTCTTGAAAAATCTAATCTCTTTACGCCAATTTTATTCTATACCGAGTACTGCAGCTCAGTTATTGATTAAGTTACGAGTTTGATATTTGGCAGGAGATCGAGATGCAGTATAGTTTAGTATTATTATTTAGTATAATATATAAAATTATTATTAGTATAATATATAATATTATTTAGTATGATATGCAATCAATTCAAAGTTGAATCTGAGATTATGACATATGATTAATAAAGCAGAGGAGTGTCAAAAATGCTACAGCACATTATTTGAAGACGCTTAAAAAAGCGGGAAATTCAGCAAGGCAAATTTGAGGATATGCTTTTATACTAACTAACCCTAACAAGCTGAACGGTAAATACTTATAAGAATGTCGGATGATCGAACACAAATGCAAAAATTTGATCACCGTCACACTTAAAAAATCGCTATAAATTTGAGGTTATGTGAACATATTTGAGGTTATGTTTCTGCTAACTTCACCAAACAACTCCCAATTTGTTTGAATCTTCAAATAATGCTAACGTACTGCGTGTAGATGCGTCTAAAGGTAATATAGAGTATAGAAAAACAAAGCAAATCCACCAATAAATGTGTAAATTCTTACTCTGTTGAGGGAAGTCTCCTGGAAATGGACGTTTAAATTCCGATGCTTGGCCAACTTTTCCTTGTTCATGGGTGAACCTGTTGGTCACATACGACATGCTTATAAACATTTATCCCAGTATTAGAGACACAAAGGATCAAACGGGAAAAGGATCGGTTCTCGTATAGGTTAGGATGTTTGTTTTAGAACAATTGCACGCATGTGACAGCATTACAACTTTTTGTAAGTAAACACAGAAAGATGTAGAATATTATGGCACCGTTTTTGTGCAGTAAAAATGATGCTGTCGATATAATTCTTACTATTTTAGGTGCCATAAAATTCTGTCCCAATCAACCAAATCAACAGACATATTTACAACATAAGCATGCTTTTCTGATTATTATTTGACGATGGATTCACGCTTTGTTATAAAAATAAGTCTTCCAATAGTTACACAAAGAAAAAAAATCACACAGGTTGCTATTGTTGGGTTCTAATAGTGCTGTACATATTTAAAAAAAATCTTGTACTGATATATGTATATACTAATAAGTAATATATAAATAAATCACTACTGCTATAACTTTTTTTAAGTTTATGGCAGAATTACTAAAATAATCACTAAAAATAACAACACAATTGCAGAAATGATCGATTTAAACATATCAAATCCAAAAGCACCAACAACAGCGAGAAACGTATAAGTTTTATTAGCACTAGAATAAAATAATGTACAATAAAAGGTATAGTTAAAATAATATCACAGAGAAAAAAATCACCAAAATCAAAAAAAATACGCGTTTTTTTGTGTACCATGCTCAAATAAACACAAAGGCAGCCAATATGCAGCCCGTCACCAACATACAAGCCACAAATGCCATCACCAATCCATTAATCAAGCTTGTCAACTCACCTATATAACTCAGCAGGACGGGCAGGAATATCAGCCCATGAGCTGCGCCCAAAAGAACTATACCCAAGTACATCCTAAAGTAGAATACCTACAAAACAAGTATTTTTTAAAAAAATCATATAAATCGATAAAGGGAAAAAACTGAAAACACTTTTTTTTTAGATTGTCTACACTCTTACTAATAAAATGAGGTTATGTACACATAACCAAAATTAAGTAGAAAATAGGATACATATTGTCCACAAAGCTGTTACTGAACTGAACATTTAATGAAACTGACATTTAATAAATGTCAGATTGACAGTTGTTAAACTGTTAGATTGACATTGACAGTTCAAAACGGTCAATCTGACAGTTTAAAACCTGTCCGATTGACAGTTCAAAAACTTTCAGATTGACAGTTCAAAAACTGTCAATCTGACAGTTTAAAATCTGTCAGATTGACAGTTCAACAACTGTCAATCTGACAGCTTAAGAACTGTTAATCTGACAGTTTAAAACCTGTCAGATTGACAGTTCAACAACTGTCAATCTGACAGTTTAAAACCTGTCAGACTGACAGTTCAAAAATTGTCAATCTGACAGCTTAAGAACTGTTAATCTGACAGTTTAAAACCTGTCAGATTGACAGTTCAACAACTGTCGATCTGACAGTTTAAAACCTGTCAGATTGACAGTTCAACAACTGTCAATCTGACAGTTTCAAAACTGTCAGATTGACAGTTCAGTTTTTTTTTTAAATTTATTTATAGCTGACTCTAAAACAGTGACAATCACTGATAGCAGAGCCTCAATATACAATCACATCATATTACAAAGTGTGGTAATAGTTGTTCTCAACATTTATAAGTTTGATACGTTTGTTGTTAAACTGTTAGATTGACATTGACCGTTCAAAACGGTCAATCTGACAGTTCTTAAACTGTCAAATTGACAGTTCAAAAACTGTCAATCTGACAGTTTAAAACCTGTCAGATTGACAGTTCAACAACTGTCAATCTGACAGCTTAAGAACTGTTAATCTGACAGTTTAAAACCTGTCAGATTGACAGTTCAAAAATTGTCAATCTGACAGCTTAAGAACTGTTAATCTGACAGTTTAAAACCTGTCAGATTGACAGTTCAAAAATTGTCAATCTGACAGCTTAAGAACTGTTAATCTGACAGTTTAAAACCTGTCAGACTGACAGTTCAACAACTGTCAATCTGACAGTTTAAAACCTGTCAGACTGACAGTTCAAAAATTGTCAATCTGACAGCTTAAGAACTGTTAATCTGACAGTTTAAAACCTATCAGATTGACAGTTTAAAAACTGCCAATCTGACAGTTTCAGAACAGTTTCAAATTGACAGTTCAGTTTTTTTTTTTTTAATTTATTTATAGCTGACTCTAAAACAGTGACAATCACTGATAGCAGAGCCTCAATATACAATCACGACATATTACAAAGTGTGGTAATAGTTGTTCTTAACATTGATAAGTTTGATACAGAATAGGACTGAATGTGAGGTTATGTAAGCATTCCGATTACTAACCTGGAAGATCTGGGACTTTGCAAATCCAAGAACGATAATCCCGCCAAACTTCGTGAGCGTGATCCCCGAGAAAACAGAGCTACCCATCTTCGTCAACGCGTCCGCCGCTCGGTCCTTCCTCGTCGGCTGCACGGACATCGAGAATGTATGCACCAAGTGCGAGCAGAACTCCACGGCGATACCGACAGCCATAACCAAATTCACGAGAGAAACAGCGTTTAAGGTTATGTTCCAAAAGTACATCATCCCGCACAGATTCACCACAATCATGGTAATCGTGATCACCACAACAATCGACGAGAATATATCCAAACCCATCAATAAAAACGTTACGACGAAAATAGCCAGGAGGCTGATACCGAGACTTTTCAAAGTATCAGGCCACATCGTCAAGTATTGCTCGTAGAAAACGTAAAAGACCGAATAGGGGAATACCTCAACTTCCGTTGTATTATCGCCGTTTGTCCGTAGTTTTGCGTTTATTGTGTCGCTGATGTTCTGGGAGATTTTACGTGCGGCTCGCATGCTCTCGTAGTAATCAGCTGATGTTTTTAGGATGGTGTGGTAGGCCATGAAGTAGGAGGAGCCTACCTGAGAGCTGTGGGAGGCGGAGTCTGTTCGATAGTTCACCGCCTGACTGTACGCGGCGTGACCTCCTTTCGAACAGTCCGAATCGGGGTTGTCTTGCAGGAAGAACGAGACGTAGTGGGAGAAGTTTGAGGGGTTGGGACGTTTGTATTTTGGATCTAGGCCGATGTCGCACTTATTGCATCCTAGAAAGAATGGGGTTTGTTGTAAATGTAGTTTTTTTTTTAAATTTTTAAATTAGTATTTTACAATAGAAATAAACGTTGATGTTAAATAATTAATTTTTAAATAATTGATATTTAACAGTTAAAGATTTTAAAAACCCGACAAAAAAGATTAATTTCCTAGCCAAAATCAAATTTTACATAATAATAATTAATACTCACTCGTATCTGTATGGGGACAAAAATCTCCGTTGTCGTTGTTTCGGCAACACCCGGGAATATTCGTCCAGTCAAAATAATCATCCAACCAGCTGCTGCTCGGCTTAGCTATGTATGTCGTATTCGCCAATTTGGACGCCACATAAATCTGCGTAACCAAAGAGTCCGTATCGCAATACTGCCCGCTGCACACGAAATTCTGCACGTCCAACTTCGTAAAGTCCAGCCCGTTCTTCAGCACGAAATACATAGGCGGCCCGATGTTCAAATAATCCTTCAGATACTTGAAATACTTCAGCACAAAACTATCTTCGGGCATGGATAATTCCTGATCTAGGCCTACTTCGATATGCGGCGCAACGGAGATTGAGAGGCAGAGCCAACCGAAGAAAACAATCATGACAGCCACCCGCGCGAACTTGTTCATTATCGCCGGCGTGTAGACGTACTTAAAGAAGGAGAAGAGGATACCGTCCTGGTTCTCCTGCGGGGTGTCCTTCTTGGAGCCTTTGATGAAACAACAGATGTCGAAACGGTTCGAGGCTTGTCGTAATGTGTCTAGCGAGAGTAACGAGACGAAACAGGTTATTTGCAGGAGGAAGTCGAACAGTAACGCCATTCCGGCGTATAAAGCAAAGGCTCTTACGGCCGGCATATCAGATAAACCACCTAGAAAAAAAGAAAAAAATGTAAAAATTACAAATAGCACTGTAAATATTACAAATGCCACTGTAAATATTACAAAATGCACTGTAAATATTACAAATACCACTGTAAATATTACAAATAGCACTGTAAATATTACAAAATGCACTGTAAATATTACAAATAGCACTGTAAATATTACAAAATGCACTGTAAATATTACAAATAGCACTGTAAATATTACAAATAGCACTGTAAATAATACAAAAAGCACTGTAAATATTACAAAATGCACTGTAAATATTACAAATACCACTGTAAATATTACAAAATGCACTGTAAATATTACAAATAGCACTGTAAATATTACAAAATGCACTGTAAATATTACAAATACCACTGTAAATATTACAAATACCACTGTAAATATTACAAATAGCACTGTAAATATTACAAAATGCACTGTAAACATTACAAATAGCACTGTAAATAATACAAAATGCACTGTAAATATTACAGAATGCACTGTAAATATTACAGAATGCACTGTAAATATTACAAATACATACCACTGTAAATATTACAAAATGCACTGTAAATATTACAAATAGCACTGTAAATATTACAAAATGCACTGTAAACATTACAAATTGCTCCGCAAATATTAGATAAAAGACTAGTAGAACACAAAAAAGATAGAAAAGTAATGTAAATAAAAGATAAAACAAACATAAAAAAAACATTACTCACCCAAAAAGAAACAGCAACTCTCTGAAACACTAGTGAGAAGCATAGAGGGCCCCACCTGTCCCAGAATCCTCCCGATATGCTCGGCGTGAGTCTCGTTGGTCTTCCTTGTCTCCCTCTGGTGCGTCTGCACCAATATGAAGATGTTATCGACGCCAACAGCCAACACCAAGAACGGGATGACCTCGACAATGATCAGAGTCGCCGGGATTCCGATAAATCCAAAGATACCAACCGAAGAAATCACCGACGCCAACACTATAAAAACACCACCGAGACCCAACGTGATCTTACTGTCAATTAGCAGACGCGAACAACTCTTTATCTGCCCGAGGGAGACCGCGATATAAGCGAACATGATCACGTAAGAAATTAGGATGGTGAGAACGTCTGATTTGCTCTCGCGGTCTAATTCGTCTTCTATGGAACGTTCGGAGGTGAAGGCAATGTCCATGAACGAGGGTTTTTCAGTTGCAGTCCAGTTCTTCATGAATTCCACGAATTTGCTCTCCCATTGCATCGCGGGGCCGAGTTTCGTCTGGTTGTGGTGGTTGTTGACCAGGAAGGTTAGGATAACAGCTGTGGCTTCGTTAAATTGGGGGTTATCTGAGAGGGATTGACCGGGTTTTAGAAAACCACCTAGGGCAATCGCCGGGTCGATTGGGCCATTATATGTGCCCAAACAGTCAGGGTTGTATGGATTTCTGCAAATATAATATTGCATGTTTGACCGGTTGGTGCTTTTTTCTTAAAAAAAAAATCAATACTTACAGAGAACACGAAACGAAATGATCCAAATAGTTCAATTCGAATCCGTCTTCTTCATTGGTGGTATCGAAGGTGTCCATGTCGTCCTGATAGTAACCCCACATGCTTTGGACGGCGCATTCTGAAACGTCGGTACTCTTCTGGCCCTTCATTCTCAACGGGGCAAAACATATTTTATCGAAACTGTAATCAGTCCCCTCCCCGATCTTCTTGATGGCCTCCTGAAGCTCGAAGACCGCTTTCAGGAAGGTATCGTTGAAAACGGGGCCAAATTCGATGGCACCCGTCGACGTGTTGTGGACAATCTTCGGGAGCCCCACGGAGGTTATGATGATCTGCTCGTTCCGATAGAACGGCTCAAAATGGCTGTCAAAGTAGTTGCGTTCCACGCGGGACCTTGAGTGCGGGGAAGCCCACAGCTCCACGGGATTTGTAGTTACCTAAATTTGAAATTGTTAATTGATGTTTGACAGTTTGTTTCATAAAACATCGCGTTATATAACTTTTTGTATATAACTTGACCAAAAATAAAGATCACCTTGAGGTATTTGATTCCATGGCCGAGACCGACAACGATGCACGCGCCCAAGAAAAGAATGAGCCAGGGCCGGCTCGCGCACATCGTGCCCCAACGTTCGAAGAAGTTCTGCAGGAACGTATCCGTGTTAGCGCCCAGTTTTTCGATGAACGACGACGGGATGTCGTAGTCGCCCGGCATCTTTGTTATCGAGTGCGTGTCCATCTCGTGGTCAGTCTCCGAGGTAACACCTAGATAATATACATCGCATTCATACATATGTCCACAGATAAAATATTTCGACAAAAATGTCGTTAAAAAAATAAAGCAGCTTTCTAAGAAGGACAATAAATTAGGACACAACAGACAACCTATTTTAAATTATTGAGTGATACTTTAAATTTAAAATCGATTTCCTATGACAAACAAGGGATTCGGTTCATCTACATGCGACATAAAAAAGAAAATAAAGCACACAAAAAATAACCTAGATTTCAATCTAAAAAACTAATTTTTAGGTTAGTAAATAAAAAATAGAGAAGCAGGTCAAGAATACTACTTTACAAGGATTGCTCTCTTAATCTGCAGCTTTGTAGACTGTCAAATATAGCTGGTCTATGGGAATAAACACATAAAATAAAGGTCTAGCGTGTCATCATTCATTGACGTTTGAAACATCAGACAGACCGTCAAAAGTTAAACTTTAACTGCCAAATTTTAGAGTAACCAACCTACGATAGCTTTGTTCAAGCAGCAGTAAAAAAGTCATGTATTCTACTTCAGTCGGCTGTTCGAGCTGTACTTTAGACTGATTGGTTTTTAGTTTAAGCACAACTGAATGCATTTTAACAAGAAATAAAGTATAAAAACAACAGGGCTTAGCAAATCCTTATAAAGAATGTAGTGTTCTTGGAAGCAGGTAGCAGCGTTTAGCGAGGATTATCTTGAAGCAAAAGCGTTTTTGTTTTCGTATATAGGCGTTATTCTATGGTCACGTACTAGATCTCTTCGACTGTTGTAAAGGGCTATCTTCGCTGTCTCCGTGGGTGTTATGGGCTGACATGTCAGCGCCAGGCATTCTCCAACCAATGGGCATGCGCACATCCTCAGTACCACGCCCCCGCATCCTCTGCGCAACTAGAAACCCACACCAACACACTTAACACTACTCTTAAACCAATATTTCTATTCTTATCAAGAGAAAGTAAAAAAGAAGAAAATATAACACTTTTTTGATAGTGGACGTTTCGTGTCGCACTTATGGCCAAAGAGTGTTATATTTCCTGCCTTACAATAACCAATTTTGAACTTGGAAGATCCCCCAAAATAGTTCTGCGTTACCATTTGCATTCCAGTACAGAACTTTTTAACAAATTTAACAAAAAATTAACTGTGACAGTAATTAATTAACCGAATAGAGTTTTAGATATGCAATGTTTGGTCATTATTTTGTCATAAATAAACTAGGAGCTATAAATGGTTGTAAAATTTGATTGTACAATCTTTGATGGCGCCATCTAGAGTAAGTAGCTGTTTGAAAAAATTCCACTTGAAACAAAGTTTTGGTTTTAAAAAAGAATAGTTGCCTGGATGCAAATTTGGAGACAGAACTATTTTGTGCAACCAAAAATGGAACTATCCACCTTTGAGAGGGGATAAACGTCCATAAATTTTGAGAAGTAGTGTACGTGTGTGCTTCTTCAAGAAGAAAAACACTCGATATATAAGAATAAGAAGAGACAAGAAGATAATATATAGACAACAAAATATGATTGTTTGTAGGAATATTGGTAATACCTTAATCCTCAAGAAATGTATATCTGTATATTTTCTTCTAGTTTCAAAAACCAAATACTCACAGGAAACTGTACATAGGTATTGTCATGCAAATGTGCAAAAGTGAAAATGAAAAACACAATAAATAAACGCACAGAGAGGTTAGTGGAGCAAACTGTACACAGTGTATTTACAAAAATTGGTGTTAATTAATAAGAGAAAATTAAAAATATAAGTGCTCCAGTAATAATATATACATAAATATATCACGAGCAAAGCAAAATAAAATGCCGTTTATTTTTATATTCTCGAAACTTAGTTGCCTTTTCTGGTATATGTAAAAATATTGACAAAGAAATAGTTTCCTTGTTTGATTTTTAATCACAAACTAGATTCCCGATATAAACAACAATAACAAAAAGTTCCTAGTGTTTCAGAGCATAAAAATACCCACTTTACTGTCAGAAAGTCAACTAATGCACGTGTTTATAGTTTGTGATTAAAAAAAATGTTCTTCTGGAGCCTATGTACGTAGCAAGAGAAGCTTGTACAACAGAAATACGGCAAGAATTTAAGTTATTTTTTAATACCTCTGTACGTTCTACCAGAAAATCGGTCTATATCGAAAATATCTGTTCTCTCGTCGAATTTATAACCTGCAAAAAATTAGTTGAAAGAAAAAACTACAAAACAAATAAATTTCATAACCAAATTATGTGTTTGTGTGAATGTATGTATCTACAAAGAAGTGTTTCCTAATAATTTCGATAAATTATACAGTGTGTCCCTTGCTAAATCCAAGTAAATACCTATAGTAACCAAAACTCCTATAATGACCAAAACTTAAAAATCTTTACAGACATAGAACAATCGGGAGCCACACTGTGACAATTAGGAAACACCTGTATTAAAACAATAATCAGCCACATCTATACAATGAACAAAATAAATAGTGCTGATCAATTTTCATTACCGGTGCTCTATGTAAAAAAAAACACGATTAATATCGATTAATAAAAAAAATAAACTAGTGCGTGAAAGACACCCTCAACACCAGAGATGTTATTACGGTTATAAAAAATACACGGTTGAAACAGAGGGAAGTGTTACGATATGGGATAATCTATACCTGTTGACAAGTTTGGACAAACAAATATCGTGATCAGGAATAATGTTGACCCAACAACAAAGACGCAGGTCATGATGAAGGCGTATCCATCGTAACCGAAGATCTGGAAAGGTCCTGGGGGTGGAGGTTGCGGTTTTGGTACAGGACAACTTAATTCGCAGTCCACGCAGCTGCAAGCCGGAGTATTTGCCTAAAAAAAAAAATGGGGATATTCATCGTTTCTTGTAGAGAAGTTTATTTTCGTAAAGACTGTGATACACAGGGAGAGAAATTAATTAATTTAATAACGAATTGCTCCACGTTCAATATCTACAGTGTCTCTTGGTTCAGCTTGACATCAAAGACTTCAAACTGAACTGAAGAGATATTGTTCCCAAAAACTATTGTCTAAAGTTTTCATATGCGAGTACAACAGCTAGTAACTCTTTTTCTATTTGCGCATAACCCTGGTGTGTTGCAGTCAATGCTTTTGATGTAAACGCTACTGGCTTTTGAACCTTAGAAACTAGCATCTATAACAACTATAACATAATCATCAAATTTCTAGTTTATCGACAGTTATGGCATGCCACGATTGGTTCACGTACCCTCCTGGAATTTCCAGCATAATTTCTTCTAATTTAGATAAGCTTGTCACAGATCAGTCGGTATCAATAATAGAGTAGTTTCAAACTAAGAAGAGCACAGTTGTATATGCAACCAATCATACCCAGTGTATGGTTTATAAATTGCCTGTGTATATTTGGTTGCGTACACAACTGTGCTCTTCTTAGTTTGAAACATCTATACAATTAATATAAAACGTAGAATAAGAACGTTCACCTTAGATGACCTTTAAATTTATTTTCGGTTTTCAATTTAAAAATATTCCAAACAAAAATTAATCGATTGTTTACAATTTTAACGTGCAAACAATTGAAATTGAATTGATACATAAATATTAAGACGCAAAATGATTTCGAATTTTGTCGATACAAACTTCAGGTAGCAAAGATTCCTTCCTCAATAATATTAGCATATCTAGTTTTTCGGTTACATAAACACTTTCGAAATGCAACCACCCAACAACTCCGTTATTATCCATTATGTAACAGTTACAAGAACATCGAGTAATTTGATCGGACAGGTTTGTAACAACAACAATGTTATATTTATAAGTTGAGACTTGTTTCTTTCAATTTCCGATTTGGGCCCATGCCAAGGTATCATCAAAACTGCGGACGTCATGCTACGATGTTGTGTACAGTGAGAAATAAATTAAAATAAATCGAATAAGAAAAAAAAAGCAAACAGCGTACTTATTATTGTAATGGTACAAGTTGTCCTTTATATTCAGACATAACGACCTAGTGAATTGAACGAGGATAATTGTTCGCAATACGCAAGTTGGTACTTGACCGCATTTCTCAATGATACGCTAATTCATTGCCAATGTCGCTTTATTTATCGCCAAAGGCTTGAATTGAAAATTCTGATATATAAAGAAGAAATAAGATGAAATCAGATCAAATGGGTTGTAGTAATGATTATTTTAAGAAATGTCCTTGGTTATAAGTATGGAAGTATCAATTTTAATAAAAAATATGCAAACAATAGTCAGTGATTTAATGATGAGACAAAACACACTACTAATTATTAGATTCAAATTTAGATAATAAACTTTTGAATCTGTCAGGAAATTACATATAATTTCCGGACAATACCGTTAGTTAATGAACTATGTTGCCTATTTTTTAATAAACAAAGTCCTCTACAATTATCATCAACAAAGGTTTCAAATTCGCATGCGAAATTCTTGATTTAAACATATATAGGCATAAAACATAATAAATTATAATGAGAGACAATGATTAGTGCAAATTTTATCGAAGTAATTTGATCATAAATTAATTGTGGATTAATCCACTATGTTTCATATCAATTACTAGAACTGTTCAATCAGAAAAATGACCAAAGATGAGAAAAACAATTTCTGCAACGATAAAAATTGATATTCGGAATCTACGCGGCGCAAAATGCTTCGTAATTAACCCCCTAAAACAAAACTAACTAAATAACAATAACATGTTTACAGTAATTGCTGGAAGCTATTTGTATTTTAAACACGTGTTGTCATGAAAGTGGTCTAAAAACTGCATGTTTATAATGTAAATTGGTTGATTTTGCGTCTAGGAACTCTAGGATACTGACACGTGTTACGAATTGTTTTATACAACATACATACCTGTACAAACATAGTAATTTGCATAAAGAACACTTTCCGTACTAATTACAAACATCAAACATCACTTTAATGTCAAATTGTTGATAAAACATGTGGAAAGCATAAT
Organism: Aphodius granarius; assembly: GCA_963971325.1. Lineage (NCBI taxonomy): Eukaryota > Metazoa > Arthropoda > Insecta > Coleoptera > Scarabaeidae > Aphodius > Aphodius granarius. Next base: position 7,903,972 of record OZ020227.1, on the reverse strand, counting down.
TAAGGTAGAAAGAAGTCTACCCCATGATATAAGGCACAAAAACATCGCACTTAGCTCATGTTTTAGCACGGTATTTTTGAAAATTGTTTTAAAGTAAGCAATTTGGAGTTTTCATTATAAATAATTACGTTAGTAACTCTCTAACAATTTTAGATGTGGAGAAACCAGTCATAACATTCGGAATAAAACACCTTACAGTTTGATAAAAGTTGGAGTCAAAACTCAACATACAATTACAAGAAACTAGCATTGTAAGAAACTACCATTGTTCGAAACAATGGATTTGCTGAAATAAAGGTGTTAAAAGTCGATTGATTATTAATCGAGATAAACGCGATAACGACATTGTAGATTATTTTATACAAAAAAAAACTTGATTAACTTTATTATCGGTAAAACCAAAACGTAATACATTCAATCAACTACATTCGGTTTTATCGTACAGTCATAAAAACATACAACTTGCAAAAGATGGGTATAAAAAAGCATCACTTACATCAAGTCCTTGACTGCATGGCGTCACCGGTGGATTTGCCGGTACAAAGTTGGCATCAGTGGACGTCCCATTCTTGTAATTGATGGGAAATGGGACAAACGGCGTGTTCCTATTTCCCATATAATCGAACCACCTTTTTGCAGTGCAACGGGCTGAAGTCCATATACCGCACATTATGTCTAGGGCCAACTGTCCCGTGCTGGGCACGCTGACTTGCTTGCACGACTGATATGTCCCTTCAAGGTATTCATTACTGATGTACAAGTTGATCTCCGTAACGTATGATTCATCTGAAAGAAGGAAGAAGAGTTTTAAAATCGTTTTCGGAACGATTTGAACTTTGAAAACGTTTTAAAAACCGTTTCAAACCGATTTTAAAACGATTTTGGTTTGGAAATCGTTTGTGGAACGATTTGAGTTTTAAAAAAGTTTTAAAAACCATTTCAAAACGATATCAAAACGATTCTGCTCTGATTTCGAAACCAAAATCGTTTTAAAATAGTTTTGAAATGGTTTAGAAACGTTTTCAAAGTTCAAATCGTTCCGAATAATAATAAAGTTTTAAAAACCATTTCAAAACGATATCAAAACGATTCTGCTCTGATTTCGAAACCAAAATCGTTTTAAAATAGTTTTGAAATGGTTTAGAAACGTTTTCAAAATTCAAATCGTTCCGAATAATAATAAAATTTTAAAAACCATTTCAAAACGATATTAAAACGATTCTGCTCTGATTTCGAAACCAAAATCGTTTTAAAATAGTTTTGAAATGGTTTAGAAACGTTTTCAAAGTTCAAATCGTTCCGAATAATAATAAAGTTTTAAAAACGATTCTGGTTTTGAAGCCGTTTTAAAAACGTTTTGGATATCTGAATACTTACTTTTGATGTTTCCATTTGGTTTTGTCGACACAACCTCGACAAACTTTGACTGATTGGTGGCGCAGGTCATCTCGCAGAAGTGCTTGACGAGATTGTTGATGCATGATGGACAGCGTTGCAGGAATCCTGCAGCTAGGTTGATGTTCTTGTCCATGGCTTTTAGTTGATCGGTGTCGCAGCATGTGGACACATTGTCCGACATCATGTGCGGACACCATTTCTTCAGCAGCGACAAGCCATCCGTGTCTTGCATCGGCTTCGCTGTGCCGTTGTAGTAGCAATTCTGAATGAGGGAGGCCGCGCTGTTGCACTGGCCGTACCATATACACCGGCCGGCATCTTCAGCGATGGCAAACTGTCAAAAAATAAGGGAATATAAAGTATGATTTGGTAGAAGAACTCAAGTTCTGCTCAAGGAAAAAGACTTATTTGTACCTGTACCAGAATACACTGGAACATAAATTGCTTTCAACTGTATACAACAAATTATAACATTTACCTCTTACATCTATTGTGGAATGTATTATTCACATCGTGACTAAGCTACTGATTTATTGACCGGGCCGAAAGGCCGAATAAGCAAATTCCATAGATCAAAGAGTGTAATTATAAAACACCACACGATATAAAACCATATAACAGTATACAGTTAAACACAAAATTCTGGAAATGAGTGATGAAAAGTGTAAAGGTATGAGTGATAAATTTGCGTGCGAAACAATGGTGATTGGCGGTGTGACGTGACTATTTGTGAGGGTCTTATCGTTTTTGTTTCCACGTTTGACATTGAAGATGACGCGGACGACCACTTTTGTTTATATTTGTGGACCGATGATGGTTGGAACTTGGCCAGATATGAGAGAAATGTTGATGATAAGGTTTGTGAATGTTCTGGGAGTTCTTTATGCGAATACTATTTTACCAAACGCAATATAAGCACAACTTCTATGCAAAACAAGTTTTAATGCCAACCTTGGGAATTAATGGTATTGATCTGGAAAAAGTATACCAACGGAATATACGATGAAGTTAGTCATTACTTGTGATATTTTTGGAACGATTACCATAAATCTTATTAAATATTTAGACTGTATTCTTTTAGAACTGCAGAATTTATTGTCCTGATACCTCAACACATTTTCTTATTTAAATGTTTAAAATAGCATTAAAAGTAACACTGGCTCCAAGATGTCTGGGAGGAACTAGCAATCTATTTCTTTCTGCCGAATGCTTTCAAATAACGAATTTGGGGATTTTGCTATAAATAAATACGTTAAACATTGGCAATATTTCGAACTTGTGGTGGTTAGGAAAGTTTCCACCTTGCTCTTTGCTATACCGTACTGACGAGGACTAATAAGTCCGAAACACGTGTCTAAGGTTGCATTTTTACTGTAACTAATTAGTTAATTAAAAAAAATACCAGAAAATCAACACAGGATTATTTCTGCAACATAATATCGCATTACACACATCACTACTGATATAAGACACCTGTTAATTGATTCTTTCATTGCATCACTGGCAGTATTAAGTATTTATTATTCGTATCATAGATTAATATTTCAACATAAAATAAATATGGAATAATAATCGATCTTATCAATTTCTAAGTTTCAAAATCGCAACATAAACACACAGACGAACACAACTGAATCACGGTTATGAATAAGAATTATGTCGTCATTGCACTACTCTTTTGACACTTAGGCATTTTGTTTGTTTTATGGCTTCATCCAACGTTACCCTGAATTATGTGACACATTATACCGTAATTCGCGATTTTATATACAAAGCACGTTTAGGCATTGTGACATAAACAATTCGAAAGTTCTGACATAGACTTTTATTGTACGGTAGCATATTTTTTTATGTTGATATTATTTTTAACCGACTTCGCGGATCAAGGCGAAAATATCTTACTGCCTATGTTATAATGTACTACCTATACTAATTACGAACTTTGAAGTGTAGGGCGCGTTCAGCGGAATCGCCCATTTTCGCCGACATTTGCGATCGAGTAGCTGCGATATTACTTTTGACGCTCGAATTGAAAAAGGACACAATTCCGCGTGGACTGCGCGATATTTTGTAAATTAAATGCGTCAATTTTGAAAAAAAAAATCACGTTTTTGGGTGAAGGCGAACCTCGAGAAAATGTCACGTGACGTCTAGAAATTCCGACAAGCGGATCGATGAACGTCAAAAATTTACATTTTTTATCCGTTCCTGCCGACCTTATAAAAGCCGCTCGCTCTCATGTCTTACGATAAGATCCCTCTAAATACCCATCGCAAAGAGTTTTGAGCAAAAAAACGGCCTTAAAAACAATTTTCGATCCAAAAAATCGATTTTTGTCGACCCGTGTTTTGCTGCTATTACCACAGTAACGTCAAACCCGAAACGCCCCCTGCCGGACATTCGTAACAACAGTAACAGATAGCAGATAACCTAAAATGTATCCTAAAACGTCCATATTGCGAATGTCGACAGATGGGAAGCCTTAACCACATATTTCTAGAATGCGCAATAACTAAAGTCGAAAATTTTGACATACACAGAGCTAGTAATGTACTAACATGTCGTGGTCGATGTTATTTTCCCCATTCATACGCGCTTGGCCGCGCCAAGGACAGTTTCGATTTGCAAAATAGTTAAAAATAGTATTTGGCCTGATTCCTGTCGACAATGTCAAGATGTAAAATGTAAGGCTGAGCAAAAACGCGGGATGTAATTAAAAATTCAAGCTCTAGGTGTGATTAGATGATTAACATACATACTTGAAGTCAGCACATTCCGAGCATGCATTTATTTTACTGCATTTTTTCGCAAACGAGTTTTGTCATCTTTATTTTGGAATGGGACTTCGAAACAACTCTAAAATCTATCTAAAACCTACCTATATCCATCAAAATCAATAATTTCCCGATGATAACGACTTTTAATAAGAAATTCAGTGACTCATAACAGCCATAACTCATAAACCATAATACATTATCAAACCGACATTATAAATCTGTCATTATACACAGTCATTATATCCCTGGATATTATGCTTGATGATTTAAACTCCTATGACATTTTACCAGTTATTTGCTTTATTTATTGAGTTATCTCTATAAATATAAAAAAGAATAATCTAAGGTAAAAGGATGACATTTACCTATATAATCGGTCTGAAATTTGGTATACTTATTTAGAATTACCAAGGGACCAAGTGGGTTGCTTTTTTGCCACATCTGACACATGAGTTTTCTTAGAGATTCATCCGATTTGGACCAAATTGATACCAGCTCGCCCTCCAGTCAACTTTAAACGTGTATACCAATTTACAGATCAATGGGATGAGCGGTTTATGCGCTATAAGCCTTTATAGAAGCAATTTGACATGATCCACAGTCTTCGTTGTGGTTGCGAATTGAAAGAGTTTGATAAACGTCGAACAATTTCAACAGAAATGATCAAAATATCTCATAATACATATCTATACAAAGCCATCAAAATAGTGACTCGGTCTGTATCAATATTGGACATACTTCGACAGCCCATAACTCTCGAATATCGGAAATTCCAATGCGTCATGTCATAACAGGGCCTTCAAGACCAACTAAAACTCAATACAGGAAATCGATAAGGGTTGCGTTTGAAATACAGACGGATATTACTTGGGGTGGGGCCCACACCCCACTAGGGTTGATATTTCGCACAGGCTGAATGCATACTACGGTGCCCCAGGTAAAGGTAACAGGTCGATATTTGATGTAATGGCGTTTTAACAGGTACATTACATCGCTGGGTAAAAAATCGATTTTTAGGGTTGTGGAAGGGTCTGGAGAAGTAACGATTTTCTAGTGGCCGCACAGACATTTTGATGACTTGAAGTAAACATGGAACTTTTTGAATATTCAGCACAAAAATATCTGGGGTTGCCATCACAGATTCCTACTCATAAATACCCCTAGCATTCAAGAAAGCAACTTTGACAGAAAGTGAAATTTAGTCAGAAATGCCGTTTGTGTGAACAAAAACAAGTAATATTTTGCTTTAAAAACCTGGACAGTAATAAAAAATCAAAACCACAACGCGTTTTGCCCAATATAATGACCCCTGTGTATGTATGTTTGTATACGAAACCTTGATTCAGTGGCTCTCAAATAAAAATAAAAGAAATCCATCCAATTTGGTAACAGCGTGTTTTGATAACGTCAAACTTGACAAGCAGGAAGAGATTACCCAATTACTATGTACACATGTTTGTACCAATGTGTGTACTACTCAATGATAATTGAGAAAATTAGATCCCAAGAAAAGAAATGGATAATATCACATGGATAATAAACATAATAATTACAATTAGCTAGTCGGCGACGTGTGTTGTCTCTTTATCTCTTTTCTGTATCACCTCATCATGATTCATCAATTAAAATTTATTACACGGTTTCAAATGATAATAACGTTTAAGGTTACCAGTGTACAAATGACGCAGACGATGGATTATAGGAAGAACATTAATAGGCTGGCTAATCGCCAATGGTATATTGATAGAGCTATTGGAATTCTAAGAACTCACTTCACCGGTAGAGGTTAATGATATAGTTTGATGTCTGTATCTTGTACCTTGTAAATGGTAATGCTATGACTTGTTTTAAAGTCATAAAAATACATACAAAAAAAACCTTTTATTCAGTTCAGTAGTCCGATATCTCGTTCTCGTGGCCATTTCCTGTCATAACCCCATCCAGCATCATTGACAGATGGTGACACTGTTTCCGAATTCCTCGAATTTCCTTCAGAATCATTTCTACAAATCCTTCAGAAGTATCTACCAAAAAGGTACGTAACTTATGCTCAGATAAAACCGACATTATCTTTCCAGATCTCGTCATTTTTATAAAACTTCTATTTATTATGAGTAAATAGTATATTATTATACAAGTTTTATAAGACGTCAAATTGGTGCATGAGTTGTTTGGGGCACGAGGAGCGCCAGCGACGAGTGCCCCAAATGAACGAATGCGCCAATATGTCTTATAAAACGAGTGTAATATACTATTTTTTCTACTTTGCGTCATTAATTTTATAAAAATTTAGAAGTATATTAGGTAAAATTCCAATCTAGAGTATTTATGGGTGCAACCGTTGGTAACACTGTCATCTGTCACTTAAATTCAAATATCTGTGAAAAAGTAATTATTGATAATTATTATATACCATCATATACTAGTAGTACGAAACCTAGGATGCAACACGCATGTTTAAATATGTATAAATATATACATACTTCGCAGTTTGTGCGATTCTAAAAAATCAGTTTGTGCTTACTTTTGTGGTTATGTGTATTTTCGTTTGACATGCATTTGATATCAATATCACCAATCTTAGAAAAAAAATTACTAAAAACGGTGTTACAATTTGCTAATTGTAACACCGAAAACAGTGTTACAATGTGTGCATTGTGAATGCAAAGTAGAAAAACTTATATTTATAACTAATCCAATTCAGTTTAAAAAAGTTTTACCAATTGAACAAATCACACGTTATAAAGGCATGTGAAGCGTTCACGATTACGGGGGCAGGTCAAACGCAGGGCGCAATGGACCAATAAAAACAATTAAAACAGGTCAAACTGTTTGACCCCTGCTCAGGTCTGGCCGAAAATAACAAAGGAACAAATGGAATAATCAGTATCGATGAGATAGAGAACTACTTGATTTGTTCAACGATCAAAATGGTTGCATAAAACATCAAGAGATGGGCATTACAAATGTAAAATAAGCCGTAGAATACATTTGAATTTGTGATTTGTTATTTTCGAAATCGTTAAACAACATGCAAGTTGTATGAATCATTTATTATTGATTAAATAGAATGTTTTTTTGATTAGTGTTTGTTGACTGTTGAATTTAGAATTTTAAATCTTAACAAAATAAAATAATAAAACAATTATCAAGGAATAAAATAACATTATCAAATTACATGCAATATTTAGTGTGAATGTTTTGCTGCATGATGGCCATTCTGAGCATTTTTTGCTTGGAAAACTAACCTATTGAAGTTAGCAATGATTATTTTGAAAATTTCCTAAGGTATACCTGTAAACACGATAGCGCCCAAACAGTACAACGGATCGTGCTGATATTCAGTGTACATATTTAGATTTGCCAGGGGACGAACTGGCTTGTTTTTCGTGGCAATTTGAAAACCGGAAGTTGCTAATATTACATGCTTTTTCTTAGGGATTCAATCTATTTGGACCAAACTGATAACAACTCATCCTCAAGTGACTTTGAATTAATATTACAACTTCTTTATTTCGATATGCAACAAAATTTCCCGAAGCCAGTAAGATTGGAGAACTTGTTTTTGGATAATTAGCCTTTCTTGTTAGAGTAATGAATTTTTATGCCAACAAATTGACGTTTATAATTGAAACACTAAATTTTTATGACAACTTTTATTTACAGTTATAATAATTATCTTTTTAGAAAAATTGCATTGAAATAATTACAATAAAAAAAATAGAACATTAAAACCTCTCGAATTAAAAACCGATCAAAGTACAGTAAAGTTTTTTTTACCTCACTTTACTTTTCTTTATGGTGCCAAAGTACATATTATTAGATTAGTTCGAGCAATAAAAAAAATAGTTTGAAATGGTAACTGCATTACAAATAACTTTTTCTACTTTGCATTACCGTAACACCGTTTTTAGTAACTTTTTTCTAAGATTGGTGACATTGATATCAAATGCATGTCAAACGAAAATACACATAACCACAAAAGTAAGCACAAACTGATTTTTTAGAATCGCACAAACTGCGAAGTATGTATATTTTTATACATATTTAAACATGCGTGTTGCATCCTAGGTTTCGTACTACTAGTATATGATGGTATATAATAATTATCAATAATTACTTTTTCACAGATATTTGAATTTAAGTGACAGATGACAGTGTTACCAACGGTTGCACCCATAAATACTATAGATTGGAATTTTACCTAATATACTTCTAAATTTTTATAAAATTAATGAAGCAAAGTAGAAAAAATAGTATATTATACTCGTTTTATAAGACATATTGGCGCATTCGTTCATTTTCAAACAACTCATGCGCCAATTTGACGTCTTATAAAACTTGTATAATAATATACTATTTTCTACTATGCATTCACAATGCACACATTGTAACACTGTTTTCGGTGTTACAATTAGCAAATTGTAACACAGTTTTTAGTAACTTTTTTCTAAGATTGGTGACATTGATATCAAATGCATGTCAAACGAAAATACACATAACCACAAAAGTAAGCACAAACTGATTTTTTAGAATCGCACAAACTGCGAAGTATGTATTTAATTTAAGTGACAGATGACAGTGTTACCAACGGTTGCACCCATAAATACTCTAGATTGGAATTTTACCTAATATACTTCTAAATTTTTATAAAATTAATGACGCAAAGTAGAAAAAATAGTATATTACACTCGTTTTATAAGACATATTGGCGCATTCGTTCCTCGTGCCCCAAACAACTCATGCGCCAATTTCACGTCTTATAAAACTTGTATAATAATATACTATTGCAATACAATAATTACATATAATAACGAATATACATAAATGGACATTTCATCATTGCAATTGACTCAGGGGATCTCAAAACGTGTATTTTGCACAAATCTCGACATCTTTACAGCACAGTTTATTGCACGAAGAAAGGAAAGAAGATTTTTATTTACGGAACCTACTTTCATTAGCAGTAAAAGTATAGGTTACTCGCCCCCACCCATGGTGAAAATTGCACAGTTCAAGCTATACAAATACAATTTAAACGTAATTTTTTTATCTAATCTTATCTTCACATCACGATAGGCAGCTAACAAAGACTAAAATAAAAAATAGCCATACTACAGGTACCAGGACATATTTTTCGTAATCAATAAATGACAAGTAAACAATTAATATAGTAATGTTAATTATAGTTTAACGAGCATAACAAGTCAATTTTATCATAGCTTCGCGAAACTGCAAAACGATATCAGTAGGATACCATAAAAGCATTAGAAATGGCGAATACATAATAAAGTTTATAGACATAATCACCTGATTTCGCGAAAGTTGTTATAATACACGTTATGCGTCATTGTTTCTAGAATAATGTGTCTAGTTTGTGATTAATATAATACATAGCAAGCTCCTTTAAATCTAAACACATCCATAAAAACACGTAATTATTTTCGGAATTTTACATAAACAAAAAATGGGTCAACCCAATCCATCTACCCAATATTATGTGATAACAACGCACAAAACTGTGGCACATACCTGAGGAAGTAGGCAAAATACAGCTAAGAATCCATAGAAAATCAGCCTTGTATCGGAAAGTGTCATTTTTCTTCTGGGGTTTCGCCTCTTCAACGGTAAAACGAAGTTTTTCTTATCAGGTATCAGTCTTAACACTATCACAAACGATTTATTCAACAGTTTCACTAATTGTTCGTAACGCTAATCTGCGTTTTTAACTCTCAAACCATTATTATCGAGTGTACTGACAATAATCGTGCGTTAATAATCAGGAAAAACGTCCGCACCAAGCCGTCGTTCACTCTTCACTATCGCAAAAAGCAGAATGGCCGTGGTGAGCTTAGGGCGCCCTCTAGGTGACATGTCAAAGCTGAAACGAATTTTAAATTTAAAAAAAGGCGAAAAGGTACGCGGATGAGTGATGATGAATGGACGCGATGTTACGAATTAAATAATATCACTGTTAATTTGCCATCATAAATCGCGATTCTTTACGAGTTTTCGCCGATACACGAACGTAGAAATGGAGTAATATGGCATAAGCGTTGTGTCTAAGGTAACAACAACACCATTCAAATTCAAACTTTCCGTTAGTCGTCCTATGCTGCAATTTCAAAGAACCTGATACCTTTCGATACTGCTAAAGACAAAATTTTGTGTGTTACTAATTCGAGTATTAATTAATTCGCAGATTATTAGAACACCACTGAAAGAAGTTGAGATATGACGCTTCAGACATGACGCCTAAACCAACGGCTACGTTCATTTATTGCAGGTGAATTCTAACTATGGATAATCTAACCTGACGGTGTGTTTTTTTTTTTGTGAAGAAGCGGCTAAATATATCTTCCAAGATGTCGACGTACCTAAGGTAGGTTGCAGTGACACTTGTGACATTTTTAGTTCAACCCAATGACGTTTACATGACAGTTCTTGAAATCGTAAAACGCAGACGTTAGTAGGCATGGATACATTACTGTGACATTACTAAACCACTATAATGCAATTTATGTACCACTTATTGGTTTTTGGGTCTCGGTTTATTGCAATAATGAAAAAAATAAAAATAAAAACTTTGAAAAGGCATCTATTGGTATTTGTGACGTCACGAAACAGTAGGAACAAAAAATCACTAGATTAGATTATCTAGTAACTATGATGTGACGTTTCACACTCGAATTTTGCATGTTGTTGTGCCGCTTTGTCCGTTTTGGCGAAAATAGACAACAAGGAGTGATGTGATACGATTACACGTTGTTTGTTCATTTCTAGGCATCTGAGCCTGGTTGCTATGATGGATTATTTGGGGGATAATGCAAGTTTGGGGCTGAGTCCGGATCAAACTGATAAGGTGTTGCAATTTCAAGATTTGACCGGTATTGAGGACCTTACGATATGCAGGGATGTCCTGCAGAGGCACCAGTGGAACCTGGAGGTCGCAATACAAGAACAGTTGAACATTCGGGAAGGCAGACCTTCCGTGTACGCGACTGAGGCAAGACCGCCCGCTGTTATAAGCGATCACCTGACCAGGCACTTGTTTTATACGCCTCCGACGGATGGCTCGGGGAGCGGTTTACGCGGTTTTATCAGAGAAATTATCGGATTCTTCTGGACCGTATGTTATAGTACTATATTTGCCATATTTCATATAGGTCGAAGAATTTTGGGTAGAGATAACAGGGAATGTATGTCGGGTTTTTTTGTTATATTTTCGTGTGTGTAATGATTATTTTTGTAGATATTACTAATCCAATTGAGGATGTTATGTCTTTTATAAGAACGTACGACGAGAAATATAATAGCTGTCATCCTGTGTTTTATCAGGGCACCTATTCCCAAGTACTTAATGACTCTAAACGTGAATTAAAGTTCTTGATGGTTTACCTACATAAAGAGGATGCTGTCGATACAACAAGTTTCTGCAGGTAAGTTTAAACTCTTGATAAAGCACTCAAAACACTAATATTCTAAAAAAAAAAAAACTTAAAAACACGTATTCTTGGTTCATTTATAGAAACACGTTAGGGGATGCACGTCTCATTATATACGTCAACTCAAACTTCTTCTTCTGGGCCTGCAATGTAAAATCGGGCGAGGGCTACAAGGTGGCTCAATTATATAGGCCCCGTAATTACCCGTTTGTCGCGGTCGTCGTTCTAAAAGACGGTCGCATGACTATAGTTAGCCGGATGGAGGGTTTCTGCGAAGCAGACACCCTCATGCAGAGGTTACAGAGCGTCGTCACCGATTACGACATCAACCTGAGACAGGCAAGACAAGATCGGTGAGTTTTTTTTTTTTTTTTTGGTTGATTCATTTTTCAGGTCTTTTTTATCATTTTTGTTTTCTTCACTTTAGGATGGCCCAAAGTCTGAATCGGTCTATAAGGGCACATCAGGATGAGGCTTTCTTGGAGTCTTTGAGGGCGGATCAGGAGAAAGATCGGCTACGAGAGCAGCAGAGGCAACAGCAGGAGGCTGAGGAACGACGAAGACAAATGGTCAGCTTTTATATTGATTTTTCTTATAACTTGTAAATTTTCTTCCTTAAAAAGCATAAAATGTCTTGGATACTGAAATTTTATTTTATATATATCGTTAAGTCTTAAAAACTTTTTATATTTCAGGAAATCTTAGAGGAACAACAGAGAAAAGAAGACATAGCCCGCGATAAAATAGAGTCTGTACACAAAGTGCCTACAGAACCCGATGTATCGCATCCAGACGCCATACACATTGTTCTAAAGTTGCCTTCGGGTGTTCGGATTGATAGGCGCTTCTTAAAGACACATTCCCTAGAGGTATGCCCCCAAAAATGAATTTTTTTATATACAGGGTCGTGCAGCAATTACCTAATTTATGATTTGATTTAATTACTATGAATTCTTTGTTTCTAGGCAATATATTATTTCGTCTACTGCCATCCGGACGGTCCGGATAACTTTGAGGTGACGACTAATTTTCCAAAGAGGGTTCTCCACTGTCAAAGGACACGTAGTAATGACACCGTACTGTCGATAGAAGAATCCGGTTTACGAAACAAAGAGGTCCTGTTTATTAACGATCTTGATGCGTAAAATCGGAGATGATTTTGTAATTCTTTTTTTTTTTTCTTGGACTCTTTATGTATGTCCCTTAATTTGTTCACTAATTATTTATTACTGCTGTTTATTGAGTTTATTCATTTTTAGTTCTCCTCAGCTAGGTCACTCTTTTGTATATTTTTGGTAATAAAATGATGATTTAATTTTTTTTTTAATGATGTTTTGTGTATTTGGGTTGTTGTTTGATGATAAAAAGAGAATTTGATTTATTATTCTGTTGTAATTTGTAATTTATGAGATGTTTAGTTTAGTGTTTTTCTTTTTTTTGTAAATTTAAGATTTGGGTTGAGTGTTTGTCCTGTATTAATGGTAATATATTGTTATTCCTATATTAGTGTTAAATACCAACTTGCATTTTCATGTTACGGTAAACTACAAGGAAATGTCTTTAAATTTAATTGATTTTTCAATGTAATAAAATATGTTTTCAAATTATTTTAGCATTTTATTAATCTCTATATGTGTCTTTGAAAATACAACACTCCTGGTCCAAGACAAATTCATTATTTAGACTACCTGCTATTTTATACCCGCTGTTTTATTTAGAATTTGATTGGGGCAAAATCCCAGGATTTGAAATCAAACCGGAAAAAAATAAATGTGAAAAAATCGCGTCCTCTTCGAACAAAACGCAGCACTTGTATGTAACTAATTTTATGCGGGAGTTTTAAAATAAATTATTTCAATGCTTAATATCATCGATTTTTGATTATGTAAAGTAATTTAGTGAATTCCCACGGCTAGTTTATCGAAATAGCAAGAATCGCGGGTACCAAACGTGTACCTAATACTTCGTTCCATCGTCGTTTGTGTTGGGTACTGAACATCACCAAACATAACCTGTAATCCTGTAACCTGTCATAAGTCATAACCTACAAATTTACATGTTCTAGTACTTCTAGTGTTCACTTCTAAATAATTGTACCAATGCGAAGTACAACAATTCTTTTTACCATCAATTGACCATGAATAACGTAAAACCCACCGAAATTCTACGCCTCTACAAAAACCTAATAAGATACGGTACACAACTAGAATTCACCAACAAAGATTATTTCCTACGACGAATTAGGAACGAATTTCGGAAAAACAGGGAATTAGCAGACCCCAAAGACATCTCCTTCCAATACAGCAAAGGTATTTCGCTACTCGAGAGGCAAACGGTGAGATAATGAACCGATTTTTAAGCCCAGCAACGCTCAGTCTAGCAATTCGGCGTTTCAAAGTCACCATAGATTATTCCAAAGTCCCGAAACTCGACGAAAACGATTTGGAGGAACAATTCGTACGCGGGAGTGGCCCCGGGGGCCAAGCAACCAACAAAACCTCAAACTGCGTTGTGTTGAAGCATGTCCCATCCGGAATAGTTGTCAAATGTCACGACGAACGCTCGTTACAAGTCAATAGGAAACGTGCACGGTCTCTCCTTGTCAACAGACTCGACAACCTCATCAATGGCCCTGATAGTGTCGAAGCACAAATGGAAAAAATCGAAAAACGGAAAGTCACAGCTGCTGACAAGAAAAAGACAAAATTACGGGCGTTGAAAGAAGCATGGAAAGAACGGGAGAATGTTAAATAATAATTTTATTGTTTATGGATAGTTTACAGTAGTATTTATGTAAATAAAATATTTTACAAAATTAATTTGTGTTTTCTTTTGATTACGGTTCTATTTCGCCAAGATAAATTTGTTTATCGCTAGAACCGGACGCTATTATGGCTTCATTCGGGTGGAACTCAATGTCGTTTACGCTGCCGTTGTGTCCAGGTAACTTGTATAATATCCTACGGGTGTTTACGTCCCATACGTAGACAAACCGGTCTGCGGAACCTGCGGATACTTTGTTCCCATCGTGGGACCATGCACATCTTAGGAGGTTCTTTTCAAAGTTGTGTTGATGGCCTAAATATAAAAGGAAACCCATGTAAAGTATTATTTATTTCACAAAAGCAACGGTCAAGATTGCTGTTTTAATGCATCTGGTTTTTGCAAACCTGCACCTGCTGTTTTATTGCAGCTGGTTTTTGCAAATTATATTGTGTCTAAACATAAAATATAACATTCCTGACCTATGACATTTTATTGATTATTGGGCACAACCTGCTGTTCTATTGCATCTTGTTTTAACAAATTAAATTCTTCCTAATCATAAAATAAAAAATCCTAAGAAAAAATTCCTGACCTAAGACAAATTTATTGATTATTATATAAGCAGAAAACATTGCTGATTGTAGAAATCAAAACGGAACAAATATATCCAATAACTTCAGTTCTGGTCAAGATAAATTGCCGATTTTTTCATATATTATCCAAAAAGCATTGTAGATTTTATAAATCAAAAGAGAACTAACCCAACCCAACCTATTTCACTGAATATTAATTTTTTTGTCACCTAACTTTTTTAAATTTCTATTTTCTGGTATAACTTCTGTTCCGGTCTAGAGAAATTGCTGATTTTTTCCAATAATATTCACAAAACAATACCAATTACAAAAATCAAAACTGCACTAAGATATCTAAACTATTTTGGGAGATATTAACTTGTAAAAGTTTACAAGCATCGACAACATCTTACCTGTTAAAACCTTGAGGCAACGATCTTGTGGAGCATACGGCCGCACATCCCAAATTCTTAAAGTGTTGTCCATACCATTTGACAGCAAATAAGATCCATCAGGGCTTAGAGCCAATCCTGTCACTGTGTCCGTGTGGCCTTTCATCGTATACAAAATTTCATTTTTACGTATATCCCACACCTTAATATCATTATCAATACCACCACTAAATACTTGCTCAGCAGTGTCATTGAAAGAGACAGCAGTGACCTATAATTCAAAGAATTAAATAAAAATTTATTCAATTTTTTCATGGCAAATTTATTACTTACTTGGTATTCACTATTCATTGTAGTTACCGGTAATTTTTTCCTGACATCCCACATTCTTACGGTAGAGTCATCACCACCGGAGACCAACGATTGGGGCCCCCTCCTTGCGCCTAAAATAAAAGCACAAACAACCACTAAACTTTTGACCAAAATCTACAATATTTTGAAATTACCTTGAACGCAATTGACAAACATGGTGTGCCCCTTGAACTTTTTAATTCTCTGGGCCGTAGGAACATCCCAAAGCCCTAAAGTGTAATCCGTACTTGCCGTATAAATTTGAGATCCGTCGGGAGAGAAATGCAGCTCCATAACAGCGCCGGTATGACCGGACATCACCGATATATTTTCACATTCTCCATATACAGACCATAGAACTAATAAAATCATAGTTAGACAAAGTTTTTGGTAGAAATTAACACTTACATATTCTACGGTCAAAACCGGATGATGCTAAATATTGACCTTCCGGATGGAATTGTAAGCTAAATATGTCACCTTCATGTCCCTCCAGCAGCATAATAGGTGAGAATAAGTTAGATGTTCGCTGTACGGACTAGAAAATAAGGAAATAAGTTACTGGGTAGCCGCTTTGGTGCTATATTACTTACACTTTGTATCAGAGCTTTATTCTTGCTGTTTGAAATCGCGACTTCGTTTCTGCTTTTCTTAATTATGGGTACTAAAGCCGATTCCTCGGCTTTTCTTTTACTTTCTACCACCATTGTTAAGTTTTGTTATAAATTATAATCAAAACGTTTGAGGAGGTTAGGATTTACGACGACAAATGCAAGCTCGTCGCTTGCAGCGCCCTCACATAAACAACCAATGAATCAGTTACAATTTGACAGCGCCATCTAGAGTTTCCAACTTCTAAATTCAAATGTTCAAATTTATTGTGCGTTTTGAAATAAAAGTATCGATAATAATTCTGTTATTTTAATCGGTTTCGTTAAACGAACACTATAGTCGTAAATAATTACCAAAATTGTTATGGTTGTACATATAATGAAAATATTAACAATTTGGGGTTATTAGTTTATAGGTTAGGGTCTTGTATTTTGATCTGTCATGATTTAATTTCATCATTCCTAAGATTCCAATAGTCATCATATACCGATTGAATATCTAATTAGCGCGGAAATTTCAGTGTTATAAATTGGGACGGAGTTTGAAACGGGAAAGTGCTTTGCCAGAAGTGAGATCGTCAATTTCGCAGGTAAGTACTTAGACTGTGATCGACCGAAAATAGATTCCGTAGGCGCCTATTTGAAACGCATTTAACTACGGTTGCATAGTACGCGGTCGGTTGCAGTCTGTGCGTGAAATCAATTTTTCAAAACGACATGGCATTTTCCCAAACTCTAATATCACTTGTTCCGCCTGTTCTAGAGAATTCCATACTGTGTGAGCAAACCTGTGAAGTACAGCGTCTCTACAACATTCGTGATACGCTATTTTGCAAGTTTTTTTTACTGAAATATATTCGGAATAAAATATTTTTGGAACAAAGAATGCGGAATCTCTGACATCTGAACTACGCCACTTGGAATTCGAAAAATCCACAAAACAAAAGATCTACCAAAACAAAAGTTCTACCATCTGACAACTACCTCGTATTTAAAACCAAAAATCAACAAAACAACCAAAATGACCACTAGTAAAGTTGAATTATATGTGTATGATTTATCCAGGGGAATGGCAGCTACACTTTCACCAATGTTAATAGGTATTTACATAAATAATATATAAACAAATGGTTTTTTTTTTTGAGGTTAGGCACTCTTTTTAGGTAAAAGAATCGATGGAATTTGGCATACTTCCATCGTGGTGTACGAAAGAGAATACTTTTTTGGCTCTGGGGGCATAGAAAGCTGTAATCCGGTGAGTTAGACATAAATTTTGCACTAAACTATTTATAAACTGTTTTTTGTTGCTTTTGTTTGTCCGGATTTTTGACAGGTTTATTTCTATTTTGGCATAATATGCGTTCCTTAAAACACAGATATTAATAGTTGACAATATTTTGTGTTATATATTGTTGTTTTATAATTTGTTATTTTAAAAATCATCTATATTGTTTTACCTTCTTTTGTTTTCATTGAGGTTTAAATTGAGATATGGTAACTGAATTATAATATATCGTTTATCTTTTGTTTTGAATATTAAATATATTGATCTGGAGAAGTAAGCTTTGATACAGGTTACAGCTCAGAGATGGCAGCACATGTCCACCATTAAATACTTTATCGTTCTAAATTTAAATCAGTTTATAAATAAATTTAAACTGTTACTGAGTTTATGGCGACTCTTCTTGCCGGCATATTACAGTTTAGTTTTCTTCTTAAGCTTCAGTGAAATTCTTAACTTGTAAGTTTTGATACATTTTTATAACTCAATATCTGTTTTGTTTAATTATTTATTATTATTTTTTTTTTGATTAATTTAGCAACATGTATGTAATTGAATATCTATATTATAATTGAATGCACATAGTTTTGGAGGGTTTAAGAAGTTGTTTATTTATAGCAGAAATTAGGGAAATGTAACATTTCCTAAAGCCCACAGTTATTTATACGGCAATCTATTTATAATCCGGAAACGTGGTCGTTCTATATTTAATTTGTTTTCAGCGGATCACTCTAGAACCTAATTTGGTTAATTTAAAGTAATTCTTGTGTTAGCTGCATCACTGTTCTCTACTTTGCATTTAATTTTGCATGTTTTTTTAAAGGGGAACACACTTTTGGGGCAACCGCTAGAAAAAGTCCTTTTGGGTCACACGCAACTACCATATCCAATTTTTATCGAGTACCTGAACGGGCTTAGTGAAGGTTGCTACTCGTAAGTTACACCTAAACTAATAAAAAACCTCATTTTTAGCCTATATTTTAATTTTTTCAGCGGTCACACGTACAGTTTACTTTCGCATAACTGCAACGTGTTCTCAGACGAGATTGCTCAGTTCCTGTGCGGCACAGGAATCCCAAAACATATTTTGGATTTGCCCAATGAGATACTGCAATCCCGTCTAGCCGGGATTATCCAGGAGTTTGTATCGCAGCTGGAGAGGAGCGCCCGTCCCATTGCTGAGGAACGTGCTAGGAGTCCGGTTTTAGCCAATCGAGAATTGAGTCCGGAATACGAAGCTTTAAACTCGGAAGTTGAAGCATCCAGGTCAGGCTCTGTGTGTAGCGAGAAAGAACGCAAAGGTGGTGATGCACCTAAGAAATAACCTGCTTTTGACTTGAGACTAACAATAAAGCTTCCTGATATTTTTTTTTGTAGGGGAAATTAGCATATAATAGAATAATTTATTTATGTGAGATTTTATTAATTTATTTCTATTTTAAGATCTATTAAATTTGACTCATTGTATCTCTTTAAAAATGAAGGAATTTAAGCAATTGATTTGAATTTTTTATTAGTATTTTTCTGTAACGTAGTTTTAATGGCGTGTTTTGTTATAATAACTTACATTAAAAATCCAAAATAAATTCATCACGTTACATTACTTTGTTTTATTTACTTTTGCTGTGTGTTGTTTTTGTTTGTCTAACATAGTAAAAGTATATGACTAATTACTGACAAAACTGGCATGATACTTGTGTGGTCTTCTTATTATTTATTATTATTATTATTATTAGAAGTATTAAGGTAGAAGTCTACCCCTGGTATATGGCACAAAAACATGGCACTTTATTTATGGTACTTATATTATTTTAATTCATGAGAAACGTGAAACGAGAAACAAAATCGATCTTTTGGATGACAAATCTTTCTAATACATAAGTAAAACATCATCAACACAACATTAATAAATAACAAAATACGAAGAGAAAGTTCACAGTTTTATGTGGACAAAAAGTGCAACATTGATACAACATTGTATAAAAGTCGAAAAATATCTGTTCACAAAATTTAAATGTCCAATACAATATGTAATTAACTTTGCTTTAAAACATAGTATGTAAGAAATTTACCATCAAGGTCTTTAATTGTTTTAGAGTCTAATTCAAGACGTTTTTACCTTTTTTTCGCATGTATTGGTGTTCAGAATAGCACATAGCATAGCAACTTAAGTTTTAATCATTCACCAAAACATCGATGACAAATACACGAATGATCGTAAAACAAATTTTTTTCGCAGCATTTGCCAAAAAGTTTGGGCGCATTATTATGCCTCCTACATCAATAAAAGATTTGGCCAGGACCCAATTTTATATCCCACAAATATTTTTAAAGCTTACACAGCATACCACATACCAAACCTCATCACAAAATCACCTTATCATCTAATTTATTCTCTTGTGCAGATACCACTCATTCGTTTTGCAAGAACGCCGAAGAACATTAGCTGAGAAACTCGCTAAGAAGGAAAGGAAAAGAGAGAAGAAACGCAAAAAGCTATTAAAGCAAGGAGAACAACTTCCACCTGAATTACAAGTAAGTTTTTATTGTAATCGTTTGATAAATTTTGTTTAAATTTAAGTTTAATGTTGAAGTCTTTGCTCGGTTAATACCTTCTGGTGTCGATAGATGGCGCCACTAAAGACAATACAATCTAATTTTCGGCTTCTACTCAGAATTTATAACCATTTATTGCTCCTAGATAACTTATGATAAAATAATGACCATAGTATTGTTAACCTGAGTTTCAAATTAGTATTTAACACATATAAAGACAAAATGGTGAACCATTTGCTTGTGTATTTAGCGAATTTTACCGTTATATGTTGTCTTGTCATTTTTGACATCGAATAAAGAGTCGGAATAACCCGTGATAGTTCTCCTAACCACCGCAAGATACCTGCACGTCGTGGCGCAATTATTCTAGACATTTTTTCGAAAAACATGATGTTACTAAATTTCATTTTATGCTTCTACGGAAATTATTTCGGATAAATATTGCGTACCACGCGATTGTACATGAATATCTCTGGGGCTAAAAGTCATTTTTATCCTCTCACCCCAATGTCAGACAAAAATATACACGTGCAAAAACTTTTAAATATTATTTATGTTTAAGGTACATACATTTGTCCAAGAGATGGCAGATACTGAAGTGAATGGTGCCTCGGGGGAAGAACAGGCTCTTCCTTCCGAACAAGTTCTTCAAATGGAGGAAGAAGAGAGACAACAAGAAGAAGAACGGAAAAAGGCTAGGGAACCACCGATTGTTTTCAAAGACCTTCTAGACGTAAGTTGATACGAATTCATGACAATTTTGTACACAAAATACTTTATTATAGAACTTATTATGTACTGTGTTTGTGAAAAAAAAAAAAGCAAATAAAATTATTATTCCATAGATTCAAGTGGAATTTGACGCCCTGGTTGGCCTAATAGACGGCAAAATATCCGCTGAAGAACAGAACTCTCTCGAAGAATTACATAAATATATGCTTGAGGATGAAGGCAGTTGGGCTCTTGGAGATTCATTCTTAACTTTTGTTGGTAAGGATAAATTTTTGGAGTTTAAGTTGCGGAGTTGTATTTATTTAATAAATGAGTTTTATTCTGATGTCCTAAGTTTATTTCTTATTTGCTCATTTGTTTTTATTCTTTAAATGATGCAGTAGCCTTTGCTTTGCTAAATTGACCACTTATTTGTTTCCGGGTGGTCCCGTAGGCTATGACGATGCGCCGTGTACGCGAAATCATTTCTCCTGATAGGTAAAAATTGATTTTTTTTCTCATAAATTTTCAGGTAGATTACTGAACGATCCAGGGCTGAATACTGAAGTGAAAGTTCGCACCCTCAACGTGTTGAGTATTGCAGCTCTAAAAGATGACATAATCTTGCTTTTGCACCAGGATAGGCGTGAACATATCATGATGAACTACGCTTATGACATCGATAAAATCCCCCCAGAGGTGCAGGAACCCCTTGCCCTCTTTGTAAGTTCTGTTTAACCACAAAATAACCTCAAAATTCATTACACTTTTTTTAGATGTGCAATATGTTTGAGAATTTGAGTTCATCCGAGTGGTTGATGTATATATCCGAGTGGACATACAATAATCAGCAGATTAGCAATATTCGTGTCACGACTAAAGTCGCAGTTCACTCATTGTTATCGGATAGTCCTGTCTTGCAGGATAGAGGATCGGCCATCATCCATAATTTAGCGTGCAAGGAGGTAAAAACTGTGGTCTGTATCGATTTTTTTTTTTAATATTTCACGTATTTGCCGCTTTTGAATCTAACATAACCTCAAAACTCGCTTGTCAAACTGTGTCAATGTCAAACATAACCTCATTATGTCATCCAATGACTAAACTTTTGTTTTTTTTTTTTAATGAGGTTTTAGTTCAGGTACTCTGCTGGAAATTTTCTTTTCAGAAATTGTTCAAATTGTTTGGGATAAGACAAATGTTACCGAAAGGCAGTAAAGCAAAGGTAGATTTTTGGTGTTAGAGTTAGAAAAGAGTACTGTTTTTTTTTCTTCTGTAATAAAATGAATGAAATCTTGAACGTATCCCAGCGTGTGTGTGGACTGTGTGGTTATATTTACGTTGTTTACTTTTTGTGCCAGCTGTTATTCTATAAACTACATCTACAAAAGATGTTATAAAGTTGCAGTTGTTTATTTCCGTTTAAAAACCCCTTTGGAATGAGACACCTATGGAACAACTCATATAAAACTCAAAACTCACTAACTTTTAATATGCAGCCTTTTTTTTCTCTGAAGTTTACGTCCGAATTTAGATAATAGCAAATGTAAATTTGTAGGTCTTTGATGATGTAGCAGTTGAACTGACAATGGCCTTACTTCAATACTTCAGCACGAACCCAAATGAAGAGAACTTGTTCCGATGCATGAAGGCCTTGAGCAAATTCGTTGAAGTCTCAAGGCAAGAAGTGCCCCAACTGATCCAAATGATCGGACCAGATCCGAAAACATTCAAAGGAAAAAGCGAAAGAATCGATGCTTTGATTGATGTAATCACACCACGACTTCGTTGATATTTTTATGTTAATTGCGCGCAGTTTTTATTTAGAATTATGTATTGTATGTTAAAAAGTTCTAGCATCTTTGTTTTTTTTATTCTTCATTTTTTTACTGGGTTATGAAGCGCAACAATGCAGTTTGTGTATATAATAATTAAAAATTTTTAGGTGCCTTAGTAATTTTTATACTTGTTGACTTATGTTTTTGTAATAAGTACCCATTTTTTTTTTTTAGTTTTGTGTTGGAATAAAAATCACTTCTTTAAGATTGCATAAAGTAAATCCTATAATAATCATTTACTTTTGAGTTTTATTTTTGTTGAGAAAGGTCAAGAAATCCTGTTATAATAAACAGTAACAATGTTTTTATTGTTCAACATAACAGAACATCAATATGCCGGTGTGAACATTGGTTGTCCACCTAAGCCCTGCAAAATATTCTGCGCAGTTAACTCAGCCATCCTATTCCTAGTTTCAACTGTAGCACTTCCAATATGTGGTGTAAGCACTAGAAAGAAGTTATTTAAATACATGTAGTCTTGTAGTCTTGTCATGTAGTCTTGGTGAATGTGTATGCAACCAATTGTACAGACATGCTAATACGCTAGTCTAATTATAGTAAATCTCTTACCACAGTTGGGCAACTTCAACAACGGATGATCAACAGGCAAGGGTTCAGGTGTCATGACATCCAATCCAGCTGCAGCAATCTTCCTGCCTTCCAATGCTTTAATCAAAGCATCTTGTTGCACGATGCCCCCCCTAGCAATATTCACAAAGATGGCAGTAGTCTTCATCTTGCTAAACGCTGTCTCGTTGAACATTCCTCTGGTTTCGTCTGTCAGCGGGCAAGAACAAATGACAAAATCACTTTGTGCAAGCAATTCATCGAAAGAAACAAATTTGCAATTTAATTCCTTCCCAGCATCTGATTCCTTATGGCCGGAATACAAGACTTGAGAAACCAGGAATGGCTTTAGTTTGTTTACTATCGTTTGGCCGATGTTTCCTAGGCCTACAATACCAATTGTAGCCCCTGCTATGTCTTGTCCAAGTAACCATTGGACACCAAATCTCCACGTTCCCCTAAAAATTAAATTCTCGTTTTTTTTTGTCGTTTATTATATTTTTTCTTATATATGTACTGTTCCATTGCTAGCCTAGCTTCACGTACTCTTCGTGAAGCTGATAATGCTAATAGCACAGCAGTGTTAGCTACGGCATCATTTAAGACTACAGGGGTATACCCTAGTTTTATTCCACGCTGTTGTAAAGTTGCTATGTCTACGTTGTCCAGACCGGCTGACATGCAGGCTGCCACTTGCATTTGTGGACCTTAAAATAACAAAAATAACTGAGCAAATAACTAAATAAACAGCAATAAACAAAATAAACTATCACTATTTTATATATACCTGCAGCATCAAGAATTTCTCCATCAAATCTTTCCTTGCTGACCCAAAATATTGCGTCAACACCAGGGCACTTTGCTAAGATTTGTTCCCTGGTTGGGTACGGTTCTTCTTTATTGATAATGAGTTGACATCTGTTACAGAGAATATTACAGTGTTATTTGTATCATTACAGTGTTCTTTGTATAATTTCAAAATAACAACAGGCAGTTGAATACTTACTTTTCTCCTAATAAGTTCAGAGCAATCTGTGGAACTTCTGGATTAGTTATTAAAATTTTTGGTCTGCTCATCTTCACTGGTTAGCTTATAAACTCAATGCTATCTGAATATGTGTATTTCTAGATACCTGGAGTGTTCTTATAAGTGTTTTTTATCAGGTGTTTTCGACCGTACTGGAGGATGTGGTTATGAATTTTGTTTATATGCATTGTTGCTATCTTACGTAAACAGTCTAATCTGGGTTTTACTACAATTACTAATACTTAATACATACTAATAATAGATTTGTACGAGCAGTTTCCAGTAAAGCTTTAGGTTATTAGGTATGACCAAACGTTCTGTGGTTAAAAATATAAAAATACCGATAACATAAATATACCTAATCAGAATTTTTGCATTATGAATCATATGATTGATAACTTTCGAACCGTTGCAGATAAAAAAATAGCACCATTGCAATCATCATGGAAATCTTCATGAATTATTTAAATGTATTGAGCACAGTTTGTCTTGAAAGACAAAAAAAAAACATATTAGTAAGAGATGATAGAAATAGCGTACAAAAGCATTTTTGGTATATTTCATAAAATGTTGGTACTTTATATTTACGTAACACGAATAACATATAATTCATTTCTTCTACACATTAATACTCGTAAGTTGACATTTCAGTTAAACTTAATAAGCAGGCGCTAACATTGGTTGATCTGTCAACCCCATAAGAATGTTGTGAGCTGTCAACAACGCCATTGCACCTCTAGTTTGCACAGTTGAGCTTCCATAATGCGGGGTAATTACTAAAACAGAAATAAATTGTGTTATCTATTTATCCTCTAATATCTGCCTTTTAATAATATACTTGTGAGTCATTGTTTGCCCCACGCGTGAGGAGCACAACGTGCTGACATATTGTTCTCATATCTCTCTCACTGTACCAGCAGGGTGTCAACATGCGTGTCAAAATTTAGCACGACGTGTTGGCACCATGCTGGAAACGTGTCTCTAACTTGTTAATTGAGTATAGTAAAAAAACGGTGTAAATATTAAAATTAAAATGGAAAACTTACTACAATTAGGAAGCTTCAACAGCGGATGGTCAACAGGTATAGGCTCAGGATCTACAACATCCAAACCAGCAGCGAATATCTTCCGTTCTTGTAGGGCCTTCACCAGTGCATTGGTATCAACGCAAGCACCTCTAGCAACATTGACAAGAACAGCGTTGTCCCTCATCTGCGACAGCGAAGATTCGTTGATGATTTTCCGCGTCTGATCGGTTAAGGGACACGTGAGGAACACGAAATCACTGTTTATTATCACTTGGTCGAAACTGCAATACTGGCAGTTCAGGTCTCTTGCGGCTTGCACTTCCGCAACGTCAGAGTAGAGGAACTGACAAACGCTGAACGGTTGCAACTTCTTGACGATGTTCTGACCAATGCTACCCAAGCCTACAATACCCACCACAGAATCGTAGATGTCACGACCCTGCATGAATTGAATGTCGAATTTCCAATTGCCCCTGTAAAAGAATCATGCGTATTGGTGGCGTTCACCAGAGAAAGCAATGTTTTAAATTTACTGATCTATGGCCATACGAGCTTCTCGTAGTCTTCTGGAAGCTGCAAGAGCTAACATAATAGCACAATCCCCAACAGCGTCACTTATGATGCCTGGGGCGTGACCTAACTTAATACCGCGTCTTTTGAATGCCTCCACGTCAACGTGGTCCAGCCCTGCTGTAATTACAGCTGCCACCTTGAGCTGTGGTCCTACAGATTACATATAAACAAAACATAAGATTAGGAACGACTCATGTCAGATTTTACTTGATTTTGATTGTCTTCTTTACCTGCTGCGTCCAGTATCTCTTCATTGAACTTCTCAGGAACAGCCCAGAAGATTGCATCAGCGCCTTTTACCTTTGACAGTATTGCTTCTCTGGTCACAGGTCTTTCATCGTTTACATATACGTCGCACCTAAATGTTTTATGATTAGTTTTTATATAAAATTAATGAAAACATCACACATTTCCTTAAGGGCTTCCAGTCCGATCTGTGCCACGCCAGGATTCGTTACAAACACTCTGAATTTCTGATTTGACCCTAAAATATGTTATACAAGGTGTTCTTTCGTATGTATCTAAGCTAAGGAATGCTTTGTGGGTTTACCTGTGGACTTGTGCCTCAATCCAAAGGTATACAAATTTCTTCCGATGATAGATACAAATTTTAAGTGACAGTGTAGTGACATCGCCGAAATTTTTGCATTACCACGCCCAAAATTTTGAATTTTGATTGCTTCGTCCCAAATTGTATTAGAATTTACATAAGTTATACCTTTGGGATCACAACAAATCCAGACATGTCTAAATTTAAAGTACTCGTCACTAATGCCGAAATTCCAACTGAGGCATTGTCAATGTTGGTAACCACGTATGTATTGATTATATAGAGGCGGTCCTAAAAAAAACTCAATTCTCCATCCAATTTTTAAATCTTTCTTTTTGCCAGATGCGAGGTACGAATGTGTATAAAGAAGCCAAGTCCTACATACGAAGATATCTTAAGAAGGTGTAATGGTGTGGATGCCATACTGTGGGCAGTACCCATGCGACTTGGTCTTGATATCATCGACGCTACTGGTTGCAATTTTCAACTAATGCTTCGAGAAGCTTTTTTCCGAATGAAATCATGGAATTTTTCAGGTCCTCAACTAAAAATCGTGTCTGTGGTCTCCGTCTCTTGTCGCCATGTCAACGTCCACGAATTAAGAAAGAGGAACATCAAAGTGAGCCATACACCCGTCGTGGTCAATGATGCCGTTGCAAATATCGCTATTTATTTGATGTTGGCAACATCGCGAAGACTTGGCGAATGCCATGCAGCATTAGAACAGTAAGCAATTATTGATTTTATGATTTTGATTATACGACCACTTATTATTGAAAATACTTTTTCCTATATAGTAATCAATGGTCTTATGGTTTTAATTGGATGGTGGGAAAGGACATAGCTGGTTCAACAGTTGGTATAGTTGGTCTTGAGGCTTTAGGTCAAGCGATAGTCAAAAAATTGACAATGTTCGGTGTAAAAAAGTATATTTATTATGGTACTTGTATCTGTGATACGAAGGAATGTGTGGATGTTGGTGCAACGTGTTGCGATTTTGATATGTTGTTGAAAAATAGCGATTTTGTGGTGGTCTGCTGTCCGCCAGTACCACCAGAGAACAAGAAGATACTTTTCGATGACGACTCTTTTAACAAGATGAAGAAAACGGCAATTTTTATCAACATAGCCCATACCAGGTGTGTAGATCATGCTGCTTTGGTCAGAGCACTACGAAATGGAGCTATTTATGCTGCTGGATTAGATGTTATTGATCCAGAACCGATTTCGAGTGATAACGAACTGCTGGCATTACATAATTGCAGTGAGTAATTTCATTTTTTTAGGTGTGTTTATTCAAATGATGAAACAAAGGGCTACATCCAAAAGACTTTATTTGAAGAAGAACAGTGTTAGTTGTGTACATCAGTTTAGACCCTTGGTCGGGTAGAAATAAAATAACATACATCAGAAATATTTAATATAAAGCAGTTGACATCTAGTTCTATTTTGCGAATTGCAATACTCAAAGAAATTCAAATGAAATCAAATGCATTCAATATGACATACATTTTTACCGACAATAGCAAGTTTCACGTTGTTTAAAACCATTACTTTTTATTGCACATGTTGGAGGCGATCGTTCCAGTGACTGCCGATACCAATCCAGCAGCGGCAGCAGCTACCGCTGTTGCAGGATTTGGAGCAGCAACTGTTGCAACCCCACTTACAGCTGCAAACATACCAGCCCCATCTCGTATAGCTTCCAAGGTAGCTTTTGCTTCCTTTTCGCCAGCTGAGCATTGACCTCCTGAATTACTCTGCACAGAAATAAATTAAATATTAATCTTCGGTATGTTAGTTTTCAATGTTCTATCGAACATTTTGCAGTAAAGTAAAAGTGTAAACTGAAGTCCTTAAGGGGTTGATTAATCTCAAAGTTTAGTGTCCATTATGGTGCAATCAGAATCTATTTGAGCTCTAATTTTATTACTGTTAAATCAGAAAGCTTGTAATCTTATCGAAAAATGACTGGTACTGATGCCACGTTGAGAGGGGATTTGAGAGGGGATCTCGAGGCTTTGGGCATTTGTGTATTTTAAACATTTTGCTTATCACCAAACTTGCAGTCAAAGTTGAGTAGAAGTTCTATAGTGATAACCAAGACAAGCCGCCAGAAAATGAGTTATAAGAATGATATTTTTATAAGCTACTTTTATATATGGTTAATTTTTAAATACATACATACCTCATAACATTGCGCAATCTGCAAGAGTTAACAGCAAAATCAGTTTAGTTACGAAATAGAGCAATTAATCAACAATGTTTTATATATATTCGCTTTTAAATATTGACAAATTAGCTTTCTTTCTGACTGAGTGTTGTTTATCTTGAGGGCCTTATGTGCCGAAAAAGCGATGTTATAAGATGCGTTATCGAATGTATACCAGCTCAAATTCAGGTTGTTATTTTCTTTGACCGTTTTTGATCGTTAAAGTAATCTAGAAAATTATTAAAAGAGAAAACTCACCATGATGGCTGGTGGTTGTGTGGTTATGTGGACGGTCACTTAAAAACTGTTTTCAATGCTGCAAATTGTGACTCTGCACGCTCTGCACTGTTGGTGTTGCGGTAGTTAGCGCAGTTTTTATAGGTACGACGTTACTCTTGGATGCATGCGCATCAAGCAGCGACAAACCATCTGCTGCAACACACTGTTTACTTCTTTTATGCCATTGATGAATAGCTGCTTACTTATTTCCATTACAAGTCATATATATTACGAAAATAATTAAAAGACAAAATCGTTGAGAAGATAAAACATATTCTTCGTGTAAAATTGATAACTTCTTGTTAAATTGATAACTTAAAAATAGCTGCTTGAGGCAAAACATAAAAATAGCACATGAATGAAATCACACACTCTGGAACAGGAAATTCCAACAGGTTTCAGCCCAAGATATGAAGGACGCTAATCTGCCAAATGTCTGGAGTGTTCGATGGCATATTTTAGCTGATTCATGCGCTGTTCTATTTTAGTTACGTATGCAGTCGAAACAAACGTTTTTAAATATAGACAAATTAGTTTTCTTTCTGACTGAGTCTTGTCCATCTTGAGGCTCTTGAGGCTAGTGGGACTAGCCGTCACTCACCTTTCCGACTACCTCTTTGACACATTGAAGCGTATAACACCACTGCGGATCTCAACGTCGCTGGTCGACAAAGTTTGTCAAAATATCCCACTTCGTAACCATAGCGACTAAGACTGTGGCTATTGTCAGGCTGCTTCTATGAACGTTTGTGGCGCCTAAACCGATAATTGCATTGATGTCTAAAGTGGGATACATAATTCTAGTCACTGGAGGATGAACTGGTATCGGTTTGATACAAAGAATCCATAAGAAAGTGTATGTAACTAAATTTGCCACTATCGGTTGTCAGGTTATCAAACAATCCACTTAGTCTCCTGCTAACTGTAAACATGTATAACAGATTTTATTTTGATGTTATTTTTCTCTTTTTTAGTAATAACTCCACATATCGGGAGTGCTACCGAAAAGACAAGGATGGGTATGGCAAAATTGGCTGTGAAAAACATACTGTTAGCACTGAGTGGGAAACCTTTGTTAACACCGATGTAAAATAAAACTACGATTGTGGATAATAAAAAAGATATTTTCTGTGTCACTTGTTTATTTTTTTATCACAAAAATTCTATACATGGTGTACAGTAAGTAGACATATTATCAGTCGTATAATAAAAGAAAATATCTGGGGTGACCCCACCAAACTTTCCGACTACCTCGGCGATACAGTGAAGTATCTATCCCTTCTGCAACAATTCACGTGAGGCCACTGCCACTATGGATTCCAACCTAATGTTAGTAATAGAATTTTAGATGTCATATTAATAATAAAAAAAAAACTAAACCTAAAGGCTCTTCCTTCTTGTAGTCATTTACCTTTGAGCAGAGAAACAGAAGATGCTAAAGATAACTCTCCCTTACGTCACGGATTAATAATTTGTTTTTATTTGCTTATCTCTAATGTGAGCCATACGTATGACGAAAAGAATGCAGAGACAACATTCCGTGCTGTAATCGTGTTGTAGCTTGTTAATTCTTAATCATCCGTTTTTGATCGTTAAAGTAAGCTACAAAATTATTGAAAGAGAAAACTCACCATGATGGCTTGTTATGTGGCCGCACTTTTCAAAAACGGTTGTGAGTTTTTATAGGTCCTCTTGGTATGCATGCGCATCAAACAGGCCAAAAAAAATCTGCTACCACACACTGATTACTTATTTCCATTGCAAGTCATACATATTACGAAAAAAATTAAGAAACAAAATCACTGAGGAGATAAAACGTAAATTTCTTGTTAAATTGATAACTTAAAAATAGCTGGTGGATGCAAACAAAGAATTGGTAAAAATAGCACATGAATTCATTCTGTAACAGAAAATTCCTAACAGGTTTCAACCAGAAGTGGAACTAGCACAATAAAAATACAAATATTGCGGATTCTGTCTGCACATGGCAAAATTGGCAGTGAAAAACATACTGTTAGCACTGAGTGGGAAACCTTTATTAACACCGATGTAAAAATAAAACTACTGTTGAGAATAATAAAAAAGACATTTGTTTGTATGTTATTTATTTTTTCACCATAAAAATTCTATACATGGTGTACAGTAAGTAGACATATTGTCAGTCGTATAACAAAAAAAAATATCTGGGGTGTCCCCACCAAACTTTCCGACTACCTCGTCGATACAGTGAAGTATCTATCCCTTCTGCAACAATTCACGTGAAGCCACAGCAACTTTGGATTCCAACCTAATGTTAGTAATAGAATTTTAGATGTCATATCAATAATAAAAAAAAAACTAAACCATGGCTCTTCCTTCTTGTAGTCATTTACCCTTGAGCAGAGAAGCAGAAGATGCTAAAGAGTAAAGATAACTCTCCCTTACGTCACAGATTAATAATTTGTTTTTATTTGCTTACCTCTAATGTGGAGCCATACTTATGACGAAAAGAATACAGAGACAACATTTTTTGCTGTAATTGTGTTGAAGTTTGTTAATTCTTAATTATCGGTCAAAATATCTCAAGAGTACACGAAAAAGATGCAAAATTGGCAGGAAACCTTCGTTAACACCGATTTAAAAATAAAACTACTATTGACAATAATAAAACAATAATAAAAAAGACCCTTTTGTGTTAGTTATTTATTCTTTCACCATAAAAATTCTATACACGGTGTACAACATATATACATATTGTCAGTCGTATAGCAAAAAACAACCACTACACATTGTACTGGACATCACATTTCTTATTCAACAAAGGTATTCTAGATCAAACAACATTTACCTCTTTTACATTTATGGTTATATTTTACAATTTTGAAGAGACATACTTCAAATTCAGTCTATACAAATCCCCCAATCGGCATTCCTCGATAAATACATGATTGTCGAAATAATCTTTTCGTAATGATACAATTCGAAATGAAAAATTTAAGCTCTTAGGAACTGTTTTAAATACTTT
The DNA here is from genome assembly GCA_963971325.1 of Aphodius granarius. NCBI lineage: Eukaryota > Metazoa > Arthropoda > Insecta > Coleoptera > Scarabaeidae > Aphodius > Aphodius granarius. The sequence goes on along the minus strand of OZ020227.1, from coordinate 7,872,033 downwards.
TTGGTTGTCAACCCCTACTACTCATAGGGATCATTCAATTCACAAACTAACAAAAACACTCCTCTGTTAAAGAAATATAAACTATTCTGTATTCCTTTTCTGATATTGCTTTAACATAGCCCGCTTTTGAATTCTAAAAATGTGTGTTCCGTCACGGATACTATGACGTTGTTCTTCTCTCTTCGCCTGTGTCTCCAGAAACAGACCGAAACTCCAGAAGCTAGTATTACGAGAGTAACAACAATGCCCAGGAACACCGTTGCTGTTACTATGGTATTTGGGAAACCGCTTTGTATGGAACAGTTGATGTCTTCTTCGTCGTTTCCAGAAGGGCAGTGCCGAAGACCATCACACCATAACTCAGGACTTATGCAAGCACCAAGCTCTGGACAACTGAAAAGAGTAAACAATCAATTATGAAAAGCTTTACTGTTTAATTAAACTTATATTAAACTCATACCTGTGTGGACAATTTGGTGGACTAATCATCAACAAAGACCTTGGTAAAGTCAGGGCTGGATTCTTGGAGACCTCCATCCAATGAACAGCAAAATTCCCCGGCTCGTGTTGCAAAAACTCGACAACAAAACTCCGAGCGTTCTTGATTTGGACATTCCGATAAGTGAAGAGCCCCCATCCTTCGGAGAAGAGCTCGACCGCGTTATCCCCGTTGGCCATCATGGGACAAATCACGTGAATATCGTCGGTGTTACCAACTGGATAAATCAAAATTCGATTCTTTGTTTGACAGTCAGTTTTGTTCTTTATCTCCACACCGCGGACTTTTAGGTAAATGAAGTTGTTGAATGAGTTCTCTGGTTCTATCAGCCATGGTTGTTGTGTGCAGTAGATGCTGGTTTGGTTGTCTTGGGATTTCAAGGCGTTCCTTATGGTTATCTCACCACTTGAACCCTTGAGTCTCCTGGTTTTCCAAGGGTTTAGACATCCGTTCTCGTTCTGTGGAAGAAACTCGTAGTTTGCTTCGAAATGATAATCATGGTAATCATCAGTTATGTTCATGTTAGTGATCAAGAAGTTAACCACGACTTTCTTGGCGGTTTTAGTTTGTATAGTGATCGGTTCCGTTAGATTTTCACAGAAACAATCACGTTGTATCTCAATCCCAGACCATGGGTACTCAAAAATCCTCAATTCAGCGGTTCTTTCGGCGTTTGCGGTATAGAAGCACTTGTGGCGGTTAGTTTCCTGATCTAGGATCGTAACACAACCTTTATTCTTCAAGTTCAGCTTATCAAAAGTGATCTCCAACTTGTGTTTATCTCTAGATTCGAAACGATAGTTACAGCTCATCTGCTTCTGACCACCTCTCCCATACAAAAACGTAATTTTCGGACTGTAGAACTTCCCATTCTGATGGTTTAATACCCGATCGCAGGGATTAATACTATTCTGCATACCCTCCTGCGAAAAATCGACAAACTCATACCTCAACACGAAATGCACTGGGTACAACACATTTCCGTACTTTATACCCTGAGTAATGGTTAAATCACTTCCTGTTGATACATAACTCTCCCCCAAGCCGCATGGTCTCGTTTTTCTAGTCCCATTTGACAACAAACTATGATCGCACAGTTTCGGTTTGTCCTCTTTACAGAATTGACCCATCAGAGGGATGTTAGGCTTTGATTTAACGTCTCCGTCCCACAACTGCAGTTGTATGTCGCACTCCGATGTATCAAAATCTGCAATACGATCGTTGGTCACGTGGTATTTGATGAACGAGATCCAGACCACCTCTTGGGGTTGTCCGTGGAAGTGGTAGTGACATGTCGTGTTTGGTGGTAGCGAGTTTAGAGGACTTTCGAGGTAGCCCGTGGTGTTGTCAAAGGTTGTGATGACGAATTCGCATTTCTTGCCATGTTCTATGTATGTTGGTGATTCTTTGTTGACGTAGAAGACCTGCAGCGAATAGATAAGCATATTTTAGTGATTATGTTAGATTAACTCCTAATATAACATTTCTAAAGTTTGCACCTCACATCCAATAAACAGTTTGTTCGCTTAGAAGTCACGTTCATGCCCGCACGTTCGTCTTTTTGTTCCATTTGGGTTTAGGAAGCATGTGTGGACACGAACAACGATAGAGGATGATACCCGCACACAGTAAACAACCCAGAAAGGGATCGTAAAACTTCATTATAAACTTTCAGCCAGTTTGGGGTGGCCGTCGACATTTTACGATCATATACTCTTGTGAGGAGGGTACGAAAAGTTTCCGTATTAATAACTGTTGAGCAGAATCAGGGTCTGCAGGATCTGTTTATAAAGTGTTGTAGTACAAATTGGTAGACGCCCTTTGCCGGCGTTCTTGTTTACTATACTGGAGGCGAAGTGGTAAAGAAACAAAACTTGGATAACTTCCAACTCGAGAGATTTATAATGACTACAAGAACTTGCGAGCCCTTGTTTTAGAGTCTAGTAGTGTTGCTCGTAAGTCTTTTTCTATTTATTTGTATGTTTATGGAGTACTGAGGTAAACAGCGTTCACAATGTGTGAATGTGTACATATTGTGTACATAGACTACACAGTATAACACAAAATGAATCTATGGCTAGCTAATGCCTCTCCATTAACAATTTACAATTACTGGTAATGACCACAAAACCCTGGGGCACTCACCTGGACATCGAGTTCGAATCCCGGAAGGTGCGAGAGTGGTAAAGGGTGGAAAGGATTTCCGAAGGGAGACGTGTGGAACTTGACCAACAGTTCCGGTCCACTCGAAACTATTTCCGGTATGGTTTCCCCACTGCACAGGTGTGCCAACATCGGTGCTTTTTCGTCACTACCATCCAATATCTCCAAATAGTCCTGCATCACATTACACTGATCCCATATACTGCAAAAGACATTACGAAAAACATAAATTGTTGGATGGAGGTCACCCCAGATATTTTATACGTAATTCAGTCGTGGAAAATTCACTGAAATTTATCTCGTTTGTACTGAAGGTTATTTTATATGTAACGTGGGGTAATATGTGTATATTGTACGGTGAATTTCAATGCGTTCGAGACTGTATTTTACCAACTTCTCCATCATAGTAAATTACGTTTTGGGGGCGATTAAATTACCTTCTAAGGACATTACGTGGTTTTATCCCATTACCAGGACCGATAAATTGTCTGCGAGTTTGTCTTGTTTTAACAGAACGTGGTGTGGTGCTATATTATGACTATTGCTACAATGGATATTAGGTAAATGCGCTTAGAACTACCCATACCACGTAATGAGTATGTCTTTGTATATAAAATAAATGCGCGTATTGATTACATTGTTTAGCTGTATCTATATAAAACATTTATATATAACCAATTCCAAAAATATCACAGTACAAAGTCAAGGCAAAAATCAAATGAAAACAAAGCAAACTTAATTGCTATTTATTATGGAAATACGATGCTTGATTGAGCAAACTACAAAGTACAGTACCGACGAATATGAAACGAGTCTCTGAGGGCAGACCATTTTGCACAGCGCTTTTGTCGTGTAGAAAATGCAGCTACGACTCCCACAGAAACATATCAGTCACAGTGAGGTGGAGACAATTTAACTGTTTGTGTGTAACGAGGCAAAGCAATGTAGAAAGTCTGTCGTATATTCCATTTCAAGTTTGTAAACTAACGATATGAGACCAAATGAACTGAATTTTCGAGAGATGTTTGTATTTTATATGGTAGTTTATTTTGGATGTCGTCCTACACTTATGTCTTTCTACACTCTGTTTTCCTCAGTTTCGACTTGGTGGTCCTTGAAATTATAACAATCTGGGTACAAGGCGTCATTAAACAAATAAGCAGAGAACCGAGGCAACAAAGAAAGAACAAAACTACAAAATCGATACAAGACGCTTCAAGCCAATCGAATCTTTTGCCTTTCTAGTACATGTTACCTCGCAAACCGACCTGTCAAATACACAAAAGACTTCACCTATTTCGGCCCCGTACGTAACAGCAAACCTGACAATCCAACTTATTCTGGTGCAGCCTTTTCATCCCGTCTTATGTCGGTCTTATTTCGTATTTCAACACACAATACAGAATACAGTAACATAATGCAGGATTTACAATACTTCTTTCTCATATCTAAGATCCCAGACATTACATAAACTCACACCCAGAATAAATTTAATTAGAAACGCCAACAGATAAAAACCGTTTCCCACTTCCATCTAAAAGAACTTTTGAGAAGAGTTTCAACTGCAATTGAGATTAATTGCACCACTTTTTCGTACTACGGACTCAAGTGCAGATAGCGCCCTCTACCATTTTATGTCCTCCTGCTTTAAAACATCCAGGATAACGTCTCCACTTTAGGGAATCGTCTGAAGCAAATTTCAGGCGCGATTTTTTTCCTCGGTCTTTTTATTCGTTGTTTGTGTGTTTGTTTCCGTTGCGATGTGCTTGAATCGATTTGGGGAAGAGAAATGGGACCCCCATCCACCTGCCAGCCGGGAATGTTTGTAATAAATCAGCGGGAAGCCACGAAGTGCTAGATTACTTGATCAAAGTGATTTTTTATTGTGCTGGTTGTTAATCTTGTAGCCGCCGGATTTAATTCAATCGAATTCTGTATACGACATATAAAAACATGGCTGGAAATGTTTGAAATAGTGTTCATTTTTTGAGTTGGCAGTTTCGGTAAATAATCTATGTTTTATTCAACGGAAATGTCATATCACAAGTAGTGATATAATGAAACGCACGTTAATTAAATTAATAAGCTAATTAGAACGTTTTATGTACGCACAACGGCTTTGTTATGCAGTTAAATACGACAACAACTAACATCACAAGTACCTCATAGAAGTTTAGTTTCGATCATTAGTTTACTTCAACTTAAATAGGACAATATCAAGTTTCTTAAAAGCTTTGCATCGTTAGACCCAAACAATAACTTGTCTCCAAGTTACTCCCGTTGGCAATTCAGCGTCCTGCCGTTTCGCTTTTGATCCTTTGGCAGGAATTTCCACATAGCTTATTTTACTCTAGTCACCATAAATTCCATATCATAGAAAAGCAAGTCTGCGTGCTCAACTAAACATCTATTAAACTTACCGAAAAACTCTGTCGCTGTTATCAAATTTTGTCACGTGTTCTTTGCGGTGATGATTGTCCTGCCTGACTGCGATGAGGGCGTGTTTTCCTGGCGGTACGTTGCGCTCCCTGATCCTGTAATGGCAGGACACGTTCCTCGGATAGATTCCAGGATAATTAGGGGATTGAATTTTGCACGGTCTCCGCGTGCATCCTTCGAGAAGGCGGTCGCAATACGTGCCAGAATGCAGCTTACCTCTGAAGGACCTCTGCGTTGAGTTGCCGTACCTAATCCTGGCGTCACTGACTCGGAGGAACTTATATGAGATTTTGAATTCGAAGGAGTAACCAGTTCCTTGCTGTTAATAAATTAGCAAGAAATTTGATTAGCAATAACTGTAGGTAATATCGCCTAGCTTGGATAATATTTTTCGATATGATGTAATTTATGCCGAGATAAATTCAAATATATGGGATTCAATACAAATTGTCAGCTAAACACAACAATACAATATTCATTGTAACACTCGTCATTGCGATAACCAACGGACGTGTTCTAATGAGTGTCACTAATGAATATCAAATTGATTTTAAATGTCGAATTCAAGTGTTATGATTACTGGAAACTCTGAATAATTATATAGTATATACATTTATACAATTTGGGGCAATGAATGCATTTCAAATGAGAATGAATACAAATAATTTGCATTAATTTTCCAGGTCACTGCATGAAAAACTGGACAAACAATAACACATTTCATGTACGTTACAAAATAACATGTATTTCAAACAACACGCTTTTAAATTGAATACTAAAATTGTACAGTTTTGTATTATTTTGTTTACTATTGATTGTTTTAGATTAGAACATCCCCTATTTGATTCGTACCCTCTACATATTGAATAGAAAGGGTGAATATACCATTACCTGTTGGTAGAGTTTCTCCAAGTGTAGGGTTAGATTTAGACTGGATGTCTCGCTGTAGTACACGGTGTAGCCCCAGGCGCTGCCGCACCACTTTCCACCGGGGGGTGGCCTGTTCACCTCCCTAATTGATATGTATCCCTCGGGACACCCTTCTGACGTGAATGATTCAAAAGTGCCGACTGAAAACGCCTCGAACGATATCTGAAATCGAACAATAGAGAGACCTTTAATACCTTTAAATACCTAAAAGGTTTTATAGGTATTACCCAAATGTTTACAGGGTGGATTTTACAACTAGAATAAATACTCTTTTTAATGAAGAAGATAATAAACTTAAACTAACATAACTCTTTGAAAGTTTTCGACATCGATTATCCGTCATAAACAGAAATAAACACTGGAACGACGGTGGTTTTTGAAAGTATTTAAAAGTTTCGTGTATTGCAGGGGTGGTGTTACGTCGTGCGCCTTGGGGCATTTCAAAACTCCCCTTAATAAATCTTAAATGAAGTAGAAACAGCGTAGGAGTGCCCGAAAGTTCCCGTACTCCGGTGGGAGCACACCGCTTCTTCTAACTTCTGAGAGCGCAGAATGCTCTGGCTAAGGAGAATAGGGGAGGTTTACCCCTCTCACAAAATGCAAAGAATCACGGGAACAAAGTTTTAATGGTAACTGATATTCCTAACTGATAGATAACTTCTGCAGAATACTTTTCAGTATTTGTTTAGAACTTTGTGAAGTTTGTTGTTTGGTATTGGTTTATTCAGAGGGGTCGAATTAATGAGTTAAACTTCCTTTAAAATAAATCAAGTACATACTAAAATTTGATATACATATTAGAATTACTCAGGAATGAAGAATTACAGAAAGTTTGGAGACTTCAATGTGTCAAATTTAAGAAACTAATTTCCTCTCCACCGCTAATATTAGATGTTTTATAAGATATATATTTATAAAAGGGGTTATATTGAATGGAGAATGCAAAGTAAAATGTATTTGGTTCTCTTCAGCGATGTCGAAACTTTTCCGAAGTTTATGGTGACGTCAAATTGTCAGCTGTGAAATGAAATGTTTTCCCACTCAGCACAAGAGCCATGAAGACAGTGTGGGTACTTAGCTGGACGACATTTCGGACTGAAAAGTTATGAAGTGTTTCAAAAGTTTGGAAGGAAAACATCCCTGAAAAATTCTGCGACCCATTGTGTTTCATTTCGCGAATTTATGGGAATCTTTGAGTCATAATCACTTAATCGCAAAATTAAAAATTTAAGACTAGACATAAGGTCAGATAACCAGCTATATTGAACAGCACAGGGAATGAACTGGATTGTTTTTGGTGACAGCCGAAAGTGACAAATGTTACATGCATTTTCTTAGGGATTTAACCGATTTTGACCAAACCGATACCAGCTCACCCTCCAGTGACACTAAATATGTATACATATACAATTTACAGATTAGTGGGATGGACGATTTAGGAGATATAAGCATTTATAGAAGCAGTCTGACAGCATTCGTAACGTTGGTCGCTATGTTTGAGAATTGCCAAATTTTGATAAACGTCAGTGTCCAGGTTGGCATCCAGAGTGTCTGTGGTTTCATGAAATTCAATAATTTCAAAAGGGTTAAAGTTAAACGCTTCAATGTGCCAGCTAGGCTATCGGAAAGTTGGGTGAAGGCCACTACGGATTTTTATTTAGTTATCCAACAAAACCTATCAATATTTTAGGTTTTCCATGTAATAATAATGTGCGAGTATGTACCAAAATAATGGCATATCCTCGTAAATACTGAAAATGAACGACTTTTTGGCCTTGGTCATTTCTGTAGGATTTACACGAAAGAAACATGAATTCTATGGAGAAATATTTGTAAAAGTTGCCAATACGTGGTGTGTTGTGTTGTTATGTTTTGTGCTCTAGTGTCGGTCGAATTTGAACCAGTTTTTGTCGAATGCCAGATGTGTATTAGATACTTGCGTGCGTTGAGTGCTCGAGTTTTTTTTATGCATTTGGTGTTGTCGACGACGTTATATGGCAATTTGCCTCGGTTTGTGGAATTTAAACATTTAACCATATATTTAAAGAATAACATATCTCTTGTAGCTATGATCGGTCAACGCAATAAGTATGACGTCTTTTCTTTATTATAGAAGTGTCAAACAACTGTTTCACCAACAACTTGACGAGTTACAATTTATAACAAAGATTAAGAAGTAAGTAATAGATAATTATTGATTATTAAATAGTATATTATTATACAAGTTTTATAAGACGTCAAATTGGCGCATGAGTTGTTTGGGGCACGAGGAGCTCCAGCGACGAGTGCCCCGAATGAACGAATGCGCCAATATGTCTTATAAAACGAGTGGAATATACTATTTTTTCTACTTTGCGTCATTAATTTTATAAAAATTTAGAAGTATATTAGGTAAAATTCCAATCTAGAGTATTTATGGGTGCAACCGTTGGTAACACTGTCATCTGTCACTTAAATTCAAATATCTGTGAAAAAGTAATTATTGATAATTATTATATATCATCATATATTAGTAGTACGAAACCTAGGATGCAACACGCATGTTTAAATATGTATAAAAATATACATACTTCGCAGTTTGTGCGATTCTAAAAAATCCGTTTGTGCTTACTTTTGTGGTTATGTGTATTTTCGTTTGACATGCATTTGATATCAATGTCACCAATCTTAGAAAAAAGTTACTAAAAACGGTGTTACAATTTGCTATTTGTAACACCGAAAACAGTGTTACAATGTGTGCATTGTGAATGCAAAGTAGAAAAACCTATTTATCTAATATCGCAAAATCGTAAAAAGCGCCAATAGCTTGACGTATTACCTCCGTATCCAAGCGACACCTGTTGACTGAATGTTCAGTTGTCTTCTCGCGCCATATTGCCGTCAAATTTCTGCCTGCTGTCAAACGCGCGTCTCTACGCGATTCTTGGCAGAACTTCACCGTAAAACCGTGTGTTATATTCAGAAATACCAGCAACAATTGTCAGTAAGTGATTTGTGATGTCTTGAATGGGAAGAATGTGGGCTACGCCGTTTTGCATACGAGTGACTTCCTACATAATACATAACCTTTACCCTGTGTGTGTATAGAAATACGTTCCGTACTCGTTTGAGCGTCAACGATCAGATTTTGGTGAGTAGGTAACTGACTAACTACTAGGTGTTTATATCTTAATAATTATGTAAGTAGTCGCAATAAATAATACAGTGGCGTAGCAATTGGGTGTTCAGGGTGTGCGGTTCACACGGATCCATGGGCAAAGGGGGGCCGTAATTTTTATGTCACAGATTATACAGGACAGATGTTATATGTTATTTTGCTATTTTGGTTGTTATATTTAGTTGTATTATTGTTGCAGATGGCAGACTACGGTGATGATGTTGTAGTGAAGTGTGAGTGTAGTGCAGTAAAATGGCCCTTGGAGCTTGTACATTAAGTAGTGCGCGGTTTTTTTTTTCGAGTGTAGTGCCAAATAGTATATTATTATACAAGTTTTATAAGACGTCTTATTGGCGCATGAGTTGTGAACGAATGAGCCAATATGTCTTATAAAACGAGTAATATACTATTTTTTCTACTTTGCGTCATTAATTTTATAAAAATTTAGAAGTATATTAGGTAAAATTCCAATCTAGAGTATTTATGGGCGCAACCGTTGGTAACACTGTCATCTGTCACTTAAATTCAAATATCTGTGAAAAAGTAGTTATTGATAATTATTATATACCATCATATACTAGTAGTACGAAACCTAGGATGCAACACGCATGTTTAAATATGTATAAAAATATACATACTTCGCAGTTTGTGCGATTCTAAAAAATCAGTTTGTGCTTACTTTTGTGGTTATGTGTATTTTCGTTTGACATGCATTTGATATCAATGTCACCAATCTTAGAAAAAAGTTACTAAAAACGGTGTTACAATTTGCTAATTGTAACACCGAAAACAGTGTTACAATGTGTGCATTGTGCAATGCAAAGTAGAAAAAATACTTTTCAGTAGTGCGCGCTTAAGCTATACGAGTGCAGTGTTCAATGGCAGCCGTAACTATGCGACGAAGGAGGACAAGTGACGTGGAGGAGGACCCAGATAAAGAGCCAGCTTGCAGGGATGAAGACATCGTGTGCAAGGTAGGTCCCATAGATGACATCCAGCGGTGGAGGCGAAGAAAACGTCATAAGGTAGGATCTAGTTAATTTTTATAAACGCGGCGCTGTCAGTTATTGTTACGACTCTCAAAACAGAATTCTGTAGTGAGAGCATATCGCCAAGAAAAGCAGACTAAAGAGTGATAGTGTTTATAGTGGTTGCCAGGAATTTGCAGTAAGTATTATTGGTTTAATCTCTATAGGTGTTTATAAAATATGTTGTCTTTTTTCAGGTGGACCATTTTAAATTGGCGCGACAACAGTATTCAATGTTGATAAGTAAAACTAATATTTTTTTGGTTTTAGGAGGATATTGAAATTGAGATATCCACTTCCTGTTGGTTACATTTTTCCCCTAGATTAATTGCGATGATGAGGATTATGGTCTCGATTAGTGGAGGTGTATAAGTAATGATTATTTTAACAACACAGTGTTTATACGTATCTTCTTTTCAGATTAGAAAGGGAGAATCATATTGATTTAGAACAGAGAGACACAACACTTTGAGGTTTTCCAAGGCCAGACTCACAGGTAACAGATACCTTTTATAATCTCTAATTTGTATTAAAAATTTATAGACCAATCTTATGATATTTTTTATTAAAATAATGCAATGCTTATGTTTAAGTTTTTTTGGGCGTTTGGGCGTAATCGTGTTCACGGATAAATAAATAAATAAATAATAAATAACACACGTATTTCCGCGGAAATCTCGAAATGTCATTTTCCGTTGATTACAATACTTTCCTTCTAGTGTTCTAGGGTACCAGTTGGAAAGTAAAAATGTATCTTTCACTGTTGCTGTCAACGGTGTCAAATGTGTCAGAAAAAAAAATATGTTTGCTCAAATTTTACATTTTTAGAAACATGTTAATATTAAAACCTAATATTAAAATTGATCAGTGTCTTAAACAAATTCTGGTCACCTTTTGGGTAATAAAGCACAACATTATTACTGACCTATGACAAGTTTGTAAACCAGACCACCTACTATTTTATTGCAACTTATTTTAGGGAATTAAACTATTTCTAGTAATAAACTACAAAATTCCTGATCTAAGAAACGTTTATTTATTATTGAGACTACCTCTTTTATTGCATCTGGTTTTTTGGGAATTAATTTATTTCTAGTAATAAAATACAATATTCCTGACCTAAGACAAGTTTATTTATTGGGACTGCCTGTTGTTTTATTGCAACTGATTTTATTGAATTAGATTATTTCTAGTAATTAAATACAACATTCCTGACCTAAAACAAGTTTATTTATTATTGGGACTACCTACTGTTTTATTGCATCTGGTTTTTGCGAATTAAAATCTTTCTTGTCATGAAATACAACATTCCTGACCCAACACAAGTTTATAACTGACAACCTGCTGTTTTATAGCAGCTGGTTTTATTGAATTAAATCCTTTCTAGTAATAAAAGGCCACATTCCTGATCTAAGACAAATTTATTTGTTATTGCATCTGTTTTTTTTTCTAGTCATAAAGTACAGAAAGTAATTCAAGTACACCAGAGGGCGAAACGTTGACTACTTTTCGTCGTTAACGCGGTTTTCTCCCGGAAATCTAGAACTTAAAGTATAACATTTCTGACCTAACACAAGTTTATTTATTATTGGGACTATAAGTATACTTGCTGGTTTATTGTTTCTGATTTTGGCGAATTATCCAAGATCTAAGTGCCTATAGTCAGAAAAGTTTAACGAATTAAATTCCTTCTAGTTATAAAATTCAACATTCGGGACCTAGCACAATTTTGTTTAGTTAAAAATTTGTGAAAATCGCGCTTTTTAACAGTGGTAGCAAGTTTTGTGGTAGCTAAATGATGAAAACTTAAACTATCTTCTAAATTCATCGTTTTGAACGTTTTGATCTTAATCCAAATTATGTTCAGACTTTAAATTTTTGACTTGAAATCCTGAGATTTTTATTTATACATACAGACACACACATACAAAAATAGCTAGCTCAGTAATTTCAGAATGAACCATGTTAAATCTAGTGAAGTCCATTCGATGGACTAGAACGGAGTCGCGGACTAAATTTCCTCGGGGTGTAATTCACAGTCACTACCCTACCGAAAGCACACAAAAAAGCTCACCTGGATCAGTTCGCCGAAGTTTCTACCCGCTGCGGTAAAGTTGAGGTAGCACAAAAACGGAATCTTCCCTTCCTCCGGTCGTTTCACCTCCATCTCGTACGTTCGTCCCACTTCCCCATAGTAGGTTCGATTGCACGCTGCAAGAAATTACAAAAATTACAATCCCAGTCGATAGGAATTAATCCTTCTATACAAGCAATAAGATGTTTTACAAGAAAAGATGAATATATAAAATTAGAAAATTCCTCTAAAGAAATGACTACAAGAAATTACCATCGTACATCCGTTAACGTGGCGCAGGCGGTAGGATATAACTAATTGCGGAAGTTTCTGCAAAGGATGAAAGGAGTCCCTTGAAGGGTCCCGGGCAATTGCTGTAACTTTTCTCAGAGTCTCAAGCAGGAAAGAATTACTTTGGATGGGAGTTTTATAATCCTTTATGGGTCATTCCTTCTTAATAACTTCGCGTTTTTCCCGCAGTTTAAGGATTATGAGTAATTTCCGAGATGTCTCTCGCAAAAATTGGATTGGAAGATAAATTAACTAAGTTTCTGCGATAGGATATAGTTTGACATCAGGTTATCAAAAGAAAGCGAGTTTAGTTTTTGGTGAATTTTGCAAAAAAGTAGAGATATAGTCTAGCTAGGGCTTACAAAATTCAAAATTAAAACTGTATACTCACGTGTACAATCTGCTGTTTCATCTGACAAATCCAGACAGTCGGAAAATCCATTACAGAATTTATCGGAGCCGACACATTGTCCATTGTTGCATTTAAATTCGGACTTTTTGCAGGGAACTGCTAGCTGAATGCACAATGCCACCAGCGCGAGCAGAGAGTATATTGTGAAAGACCTGCAACAAATGAAATATATCATATAGCGATGTCCATTATGTACCTGCCACTATATGCTACACTTTATAAAAGGCTACATTGCGCGCTTTGTACAGAACATACAATAGAAAAAGATTTTAACAACTAAAGCTTGTCGTTGATGTAAAAACTGATTTCTAAAATAGTATAAGACAGATAGATTTAAGAATAAGTTGTTAAAATTTTAGCTGAAAAGGTCAAATGTTCAACCGTTGGCGCAGTAATTTCCTCGCTGCGGAGAAATGACGGTCTAAATCCTTTCATTTAGCAGGATTACTCGATAAGAACAGTCCATAAGGCAAAGTCGGACTGGGGCTATTTCTAATTGGACCTCTGGGAGCAATGGCACGGATTTTAATAGTTTTCACAGCTCTGGAAAATCCACTTTATAATGTATTTTAATCCGGTACATGTACCACTTTCATTGGATTAAGACTATTTCTGAAGTTTTCGATTTCATCAGACTTTATTTCTTCGTTTGAAAAACTAATACATTGCTAATTAATCTGGCTTAAAGGATGTTAGGCGAAATCTTTGCCAATATGCTTAATTCTTCCATAAGTATAAGAAACTTGTGAAGGCTCTTTGGTTGTCATGATATATAGGTGGCCTATTTACTTTCCGACTAATACCCTAGAAGAAAAGTATTGTAATCGACGGAAAACAAAATTTCGAGATTTCCACAGAAATACGCGTTTGGGGTCCCCCGAATCGATTGCAATGATTTCTGGAAAATGTATGTGTGTCTGTGAACACGATAGCGCCCAAACGGAACAACAAATTAGGCTGAAATTTGGTATACATGTTTAGAATTATCGGGTGACGAACTGGATTGTTTTTGACGACAATATGACAACCGGAAGTGGCAAATGTTACATGCATTTTCTGAGGGATTCATCCGATTGATATCAAATCATACCAGTTCATCCTCCAGTGACATTAAATATGTGCACAAAATTACAGACCAGTGAGATGGACGGGTTTGGCGCTATAAGAGTTTCTAGAAGCAGTTTGACAGAATCTACAGCCTTCGTCAATGTAGCCGGAAAGTTGGATGAGGGCCACCCCAGATATTTTTATCAAAAGCTGCACGTAACTTTGTTGCTCGACTTGAGACAATTTCTACAACTGATAATTGTAGGTACATATGATTGATTGGAGTAACTGTGGATTTAAGGCCTTTTTCTAACAGATTATAATTCACGGAACCTCCACCAATTTGGTCAAATGACTACGGCGAACAAACCGAATTGGGTAGCGTACCTAATGCTTAAGATAGCAGCTGTTTATCAGCACTGTGTTGTGGAGAATTTTTCATAACTTCACTTTGTGTTGTCTTTTGATGGTATAATACCATTATTTTATTAATTAGGATAGAAATTATTGTTAGAAATAATTGATGTTACATGCTTCCTTAGCAAGCACTTAACATTTTAGCTTCTTATTCCTATAAAAAAACTAAAACTTTTTCGTAAACGCATCAGTGGATTTCAACCAGAGCTTTGTCGAGTTTTTCCGGACAAAGGCGGGAACGCTTTTGCCAAAGCTTTTTATCGCACTTTTGTACAGAATTTCAATTATACCTACATGACTTTTATCGTTTTAAATCATTCCTTTGACATCGATTCAAAATATGTTACCCCTTAGTTAGGTATTTTAATTTAATAAAAACAGAACACAAGATAAACCCTCTTATAATAACTACTAGTTTAATTAATTCATTTATTTAAAGATACTTTTTAATAAAATAATCATAATTGTTATTGATTGTGCCACAAAAAAACCAAAGTAAAAAAAAGTAAGAAGTTCATAGTTAGACAAAAAGAAACTTACATTGTCTCTTCTAATAGACCACTTCTTACTGCTGCTTTGTCATTCTCAACGAACGATTCAAAAGCTGCGTTTCTTCTCGCCTTAATTTCACACAATCACTTACTTAATATCAACAAAAAGCTCACATTGTACGCTTGACGAAAGCTCGGAAAACAATGAAGCAACGCTGCCGGCTAAAACACGATCTGTATATAAACACGACGGCGATTTTTCGGTGGTGGGAGGTTTGGTTGGCTGCGCGCGCGCGCAAGTTTTCCACGATCGAAGGTCTGGGCTTCGATGTCGGAGCTTTATGAAACTTTGAAAGGGCCTGAGGGACGACTTGCGATTACGATAAGCTCGCGAGCCGTTTAGTCCGAGCTTTCTCGGTTCCTGGGGCGATGCTGCTCTTGGATTATGGATGCGGGAGGTAATGGTACATTGCTTCCCTGAGTAACGGACCTTCGGGACAACAGTGACGGGAGGTCGAACGTTGTCGTCACACTTCGATAGATATGACGTTGCTAGATGGTGTGAATTTCGTAGGATATTTATGGAATTTTCGAACCGATCGAAGTAGAGAAAATCGGAGTTATTTGGGACCAAATTCTAGATGAACGAAGCAAAAATCTGCATTAGAAACAATACCACTAAGAGAAGTGACGGCAACGCGCCAAAAACACTTCAATTCAAATGCCGTAATCTATTAAGTCCAGCCAAATGGTTTTCGCCGTTTACAAATGAACACGTCCTCGATCTTTGCTACGAACAGCCGTCTATTTCGTTGGAATTCGAATTGACTTGAGCGATCGACTTCAGTCTTTCCGGAATCTAGAGGGGACGCGTCGGTGAATAGAGGTCGCTACGGTCGACGGTACGAGAATGCTGAAAACAGAGCGACATATTAATTAAGAGGGCCAGCAGGCAACGCTCGCCTGACACCCTCGTGAATTTAATTTATGGGCCCCAGGAGACGACGACGACCGCCACGCCACCTAGCGCCAGGACCTCGAAATGTTTTAATTTCCTCCGCGGAGTCTCGCTAATTAGCTCGCAAAAAAATTGCCGATTGTGTTAGAACCGGTGAGGTGCTGTTTTTTTTGTGATTTTTTTTTACTGCGGGGTTAATTGCGGTGTTTTTTATTTTGACAGTTTAGTTCTGAATTATGAGAAAAATTTGTCAGGATGTTTCGTTTCCTTTGATTCTTGACTGCCGTGGTATCCATTTCAGATGCAAAAACTCTTCAGGAAGTGCTTTCATTCCTTTTTCTTTTGGTAGAAGTCCTTCTCCAATCAATGTTATGTATGATATTCCATGAAATCCTTTTTTCGCACGGAATTTCCATAATTACATTTTGATGATAAAGCGAAATAGTGTAGCGCAACGTCAATATAAATAATGCATTTTATTTGTACGGTATATATACCATTAAATGCACTCGTTCCCCGTGCTGGAAATATTTAGATTGAACTTTTGCATGCAGCTAGCCGATAAAAATATATAAATTGCTGCACATTTTTAGGACGTTGCGGGTCACGTGACTGAATTTACTGCCCTGTACGGAAATATGCACCGAAATAAAATTCGGTTTATGAAGTTATTTATGATGCAAAAATCAAATAATAGATACCTAGCATAGTTTTTTGTGGGTAAGTAGGGTGAGGGTGGCCCTCACCCTACTTTCCGACTATATCGTTGGTACAATGAAATATCTAAACACTTTTGTCATCCTGACATTTAATGTCATGTCATGTGATGGCACTGACGTTTGTCAAAATCTAACAATTCGCAACACAGCGACGAACGCTGAAGATTCTGTCAAACCGCTTCTACAAAAGCATATAGCGTCTAAACCGTTCATCCCACTGATCTGCAAATTTGTATACGTATTTAAAGTCACTGGAGGATGAGTTGGTATGAGTTTGGTCTCAATCGGATAAATTCCTAAGAAGATGGATGTAACATTTGCCACGTCCGGTTGTCAGATTGTGACCAAAAACAATTCAGTGCGTCCCCCTGTAATTCTAAATACGTATACCAAATTTCAGCGAGATCCGTTGTTGCGTTTGAGCGCAATCGTGTTCACGGACATACATACACAAATACATACATACATACATACATTTTCCAGAAATCATCACGTCATTTTCCGTCGATTACAATACTTTCTTTCTAGGGTACTAGTCGAAAAGTAAAAACAATGGTATTAATAAAAATTAAATTTTGTCGTTGTTGTTAGTTTATTAATAAACATATCACAGACATTTTGTATTATACTTAACAAGAACATAAATGACAAATGTGTTAACAGAACATGGAGGTACAGAGCATGAAAGTTACAGTAGTAAGAATATTTTAAAGATACAAAACAATCAGAAATGTTATTTAGAAAATTGAATTGCGATAAATGGGAAATTTGAAGGTCTGTGTGCTCAACTTTGATCTTCAGTAACAATTTCACAATATTCATGGTCCATATCAGTAGATGTTGACTAACTAGTCTTCAATTGGCTAATTTTCCTAGAATTGGAGCTTTCGATATGCTTTTGACCTAAAAACAAGATCAGAGGATCATTATTGTAATTTAGCTTACTACATGACAGACAAATGTGCATTCTGATACAGAAAAACTTGCCACAGAGTGTGGTTATTTCAAAACGTCAACTTTATCCATTATTAAACAATATCAGGAACAGATAACTGAGTAGATACTTTCTGTAAGAAAGTCAGTTACTTAAAATTTTTTATAAAGAATTTAACTTCTTCAAAAAAGTGTTTACTAAGGCATAACATCAACTTACAACATTTGTTATCATTATTTGTTATCCCACTGATCTGCAAATTTGTATACGTATTTAAAGTCACTGGAGGATGAGTTGGTATGAGTTTGGTCTCAATCGGATAAATTCCTAAGAAGATGGATGTAACATTTGCCACGTCCGGTTGTCAGATTGTGACCAAAAACAATTCAGTGCGTCCCCCTGTAATTCTAAATACGTATACCAAATTTCAGCGAGATCCGTTGTTGCGTTTGAGCGCAATCGTGTTCACGGACATACATACACAAATACATACATACATACATACATTTTCCAGAAATCATCACGTCATTTTCCGTCGATTACAATACTTTCTTTCTAGGGTACTAGTCGAAAAGTAAAAACAATGGTATTAATAAAAATTAAATTTTGTCGTTGTTGTTAGTTTATTAATAAACATATCACAGACATTTTGTATTATACTTAACAAGAACATAAATGACAAATGTGTTAACAGAACATGGAGGTACAGAGCATGAAAGTTACAGTAGTAAGAATATTTTAAAGATACAAAACAATCAGAAATGTTATTTAGAAAATTGAATTGCGATAAATGGGAAATTTGAAGGTCTGTGTGCTCAACTTTGATCTTCAGTAACAATTTCACAATATTCATGGTCCATATCAGTAGATGTTGACTAACTAGTCTTCAATTGGCTAATTTTCCTAGAATTGGAGCTTTCGATATGCTTTTGACCTAAAAACAAGATCAGAGGATCATTATTGTAATTTAGCTTACTACATGACAGACAAATGTGCATTCTGATACAGAAAAACTTGCCACAGAGTGTGGTTATTTCAAAACGTCAACTTTATCCATTATTAAACAATATCAGGAACAGATAACTGAGTAGATACTTTCTGTAAGAAAGTCAGTTACTTAAAATTTTTTATAAAGAATTTAACTTCTTCAAAAAAGTGTTTACTAAGGCATAACATCAACTTACAACATTTGTTATCATTATTTGTTATCCCACTGATCTGCAAATTTGTATACGTATTTAAAGTCACTGGAGGATGAGTTGGTATGAGTTTGGTCTCAATCGGATAAATTCCTAAGAAGATGGATGTAACATTTGCCACGTCCGGTTGTCAGATTGTGACCAAAAACAATTCAGTGCGTCCCCCTGTAATTCTAAATACGTATACCAAATTTCAGCGAGATCCGTTGTTGCGTTTGAGCGCAATCGTGTTCACGGACATACATACACAAATACATACATACATACATACATTTTCCAGAAATCATCACGTCATTTTCCGTCGATTACAATACTTTCTTTCTAGGGTACTAGTCGAAAAGTAAAAACAATGGTATTAATAAAAATTAAATTTTGTCGTTGTTGTTAGTTTATTAATAAACATATCACAGACATTTTGTATTATACTTAACAAGAACATAAATGACAAATGTGTTAACAGAACATGGAGGTACAGAGCATGAAAGTTACAGTAGTAAGAATATTTTAAAGATACAAAACAATCAGAAATGTTATTTAGAAAATTGAATTGCGATAAATGGGAAATTTGAAGGTCTGTGTGCTCAACTTTGATCTTCAGTAACAATTTCACAATATTCATGGTCCATATCAGTAGATGTTGACTAACTAGTCTTCAATTGGCTAATTTTCCTAGAATTGGAGCTTTCGATATGCTTTTGACCTAAAAACAAGATCAGAGGATCATTATTGTAATTTAGCTTACTACATGACAGACAAATGTGCATTCTGATACAGAAAAACTTGCCACAGAGTGTGGTTATTTCAAAACGTCAACTTTATCCATTATTAAACAATATCAGGAACAGATAACTGAGTAGATACTTTCTGTAAGAAAGTCAGTTACTTAAAATTTTTTATAAAGAATTTAACTTCTTCAAAAAAGTGTTTACTAAGGCATAACATCAACTTACAACATTTGTTATCATTATTTGTTATCCCACTGATCTGCAAATTTGTATACGTATTTAAAGTCACTGGAGGATGAGTTGGTATGAGTTTGGTCTCAATCGGATAAATTCCTAAGAAGATGGATGTAACATTTGCCACGTCCGGTTGTCAGATTGTCGCCAAAAACAATTCAGTGCGTCCCCCTGTAATTCTAAATACGTATACCAAATTTCAGCCAGATCCGTTGTTGCGTTTGAGCGCAATCGTGTTCACGGACATACATACACAAATACATACATACATACATACATTTTCCAGAAATCATCACGTCATTTTCCGTCGATTACAATACTTTCTTTCTAGGGTACTAGTCGAAAAGTAAAAACAATGGTATTAATAAAAATTAAATTTTGTCGTTGTTGTTAGTTTATTAATAAACATATCACAGACATTTTGTATTATACTTAACAAGAACATAAATGACAAATGTGTTAACAGAACATGGAGGTACAGAGCATGAAAGTTACAGTAGTAAGAATATTTTAAAAATACAAAACAATCAGAAATGTTATTTAGAAAATTGAATTGCGATAAATGGGAAATTTGAAGGTCTGTGTGCTCAACTTTGATCTTCAGTAACAATTTCACAATATTCATGGTCCGTATCAGTAGATGTTGACTAATTAGTCTTCAATTGGCTAATTTTCCTAGGACTGGAGCTTTCGATATCCTTTTGACCTAAAAACAAGATCAGAGGATCATTATTGTAATTTAGTTTACTACATGACAAACAAATGTGCATTCTGATACAGAAAAACTTGCCACAGAGTGTGGTTATTTCAAAACGTCAACTTTATCCATTATTAAACAATATCAGGAACAGATAACTGAGTAGATACTTTCTGTAAGAAAGTCAGTTACTTAAAATTTTTTATAAAGAATTTAACTTCTTCAAAAAAGTGTTTACTAAGGCATAATATCAACTTACAACATTTGTTATCATTATTTGTTATTCCACTGATCTGCAAATTTGTATACGTATTTAAAGTCACTGGAGGATGAGTTGGTATGAGTTTGGTCTCAATCGGATAAATTCCTAAGAAGATGGATGTAACATTTGCCACGTCCGGTTGTCAGATTGTCGCCAAAAACAATTCAGTGCGTCCCCCTGTAATTACTAAAGACGTATACCAAATTTCAGCCAGATCCGTTGTTGCGTTTGGGCGCAATCGTGTTCATGGACATACATACACAAATACATACATACATACATTTTCCAGAAATCATCACGTCATTTTCCGTCGATTACAATACTTTCTTTGTAGGGTACTAGTCGAAAAGTAAAAACAATGGTATTAATAAAAATTAAATTTTGTCGTTGTTGTTAGTT
This sequence comes from Aphodius granarius, assembly GCA_963971325.1. Taxonomy (NCBI): domain Eukaryota; kingdom Metazoa; phylum Arthropoda; class Insecta; order Coleoptera; family Scarabaeidae; genus Aphodius; species Aphodius granarius. The sequence goes on along the minus strand of OZ020227.1, from coordinate 7,850,958 downwards.
TATTAATAAACATATCACAGACATTTTGTATTATACTTAACAAGAACATAAATGACAAATGTGTTAACAGAACATGGAGGTACAGAGCATGAAAGTTACAGTAGTAAGAATATTTTAAAGATACAGAACAATCAGAAATGTTATTTAGAAAATTGAATTGCGATAAATGGGAAATTTGATGGTCTGTGTGCTCAACTTTGATCTTCAGTAACAATTTCACAATATTCATGGTCCGTATCAGTAGATGTTGACTAACTAGTCTTCAATTGGCTAATTTTCCTAGGATTGGAGCTTTCGATATCCTTTTGACCTAAAAACAAAATCAGAGGATCATTATTGTAATTTACCACAGAGGGTGGTTATTTCAAAACGTCAACTTTATCCATTATTAAACAATATCAGGAACAGATAACTGAGTAGATACTCTCTGTAAGAAAGTCAGTTACTTAAAATTCTTTATAAAGAATTTAACTTCTTCAAAAAAGTGTTTACTAAGGCATAACATCAACTTACAACATTTGTTATCATTATTTGTTATCCCACTGATCTGCAAATTTGTATACGTATTTAAAGTCACTGGAGGATGAGTTTGTATGAGTTTGGTCTCAATCGGATAAATTCCTAAGAAGGTGGATGTAACATTTGCCACGTCCGGTTGTCAGATTGTGGCCAAAAACAATTCAGTGCGTCCCCCTGTAATTCTAAATACGTATATCAAATTTCAGCCAGATCCATACACAAATACATACATACATTTTCCAGAAATCATCACGTCATTTTCCGTCGATTACAATACTTTCTTTCTAAGGTACTAGTCGAAAAGTAAAAACAATGGTATTAATAAAAATTAAATTTTGTCGTTGTTGTTAGTTTATTAATAAACATATCACAGACATTTTGTATTATACTTAACAAGAACATAAATGACATATGTGTTAACAGAACATGCAGGTACACAGCATGAAAGTTAAAGAATATTTTAAAGATACAAAACAATCAGAAATGTTATTTAGAAAATTGAATTGCGATAAATGGGAAATTTGAAGGTCTGTGTGCTCAACCTTGATCTTCAGTAACAATTTCACAAAATTCATGGTCCGTATCAGTAGATGTTGACTAACTAGTCTTCAATTGGCTAATTTTCCTAGGATTGGAGCTTTCGATATCCTTTTGACCTAAAAACAAAATCAGAGGATCATTATTGTAATTTAGTTTACTACATGACAGACAAATGTGCATTCTTATACAGAAAAACTTGCCACAGAGTGTGGTTATTTCAAAACGTCAACTTAATCCATTATTAAACAACATCAGGAACAGATAACTGAGTAGATACTTTCTGTAAGAAAGTCAGTTACTTAAAATTCTTTATAAAGAATTTAACTTCTTCAAAAAAGTGTTTACTAAGGCATAACATCAACTTACAACATTTGTTATCATTATTTGTTATCCCACTGATCTGCAAATTTGTATACGTATTTAAAGTCACTGGAGGATGAGTTTGTATGAGTTTGGTCTCAATCGGATAAATTCCTAAGAAGGTGGATGTAACATTTGCCACGTCCGGTTGTCAGATTGTGGCCAAAAACAATTCAGTGCGTCCCCCTGTAATTCTAAATACGTATATCAAATTTCAGCCAGATCCATACACAAATACATACATACATTTTCCAGAAATCATCACGTCATTTTCCGTCGATTACAATACTTTCTTTCTAAGGTACTAGTCGAAAAGTAAAAACAATGGTATTAATAAAAATTAAATTTTGTCGTTGTTGTTAGTTTATTAATAAACATATCACAGACATTTTGTATTATACTTAACAAGAACATAAATGACAAATGTGTTAACAGAACATGGAGGTACAGAGCATGAAAGTTACAGTAGTAAGAATATTTTAAAGATACAGAACAATCAGAAATGTTATTTAGAAAATTGAATTGCGATAAATGGGAAATTTGATGGTCTGTGTGCTCAACTTTGATCTTCAGTAACAATTTCACAATATTCATGGTCCGTATCAGTAGATGTTGACTAACTAGTCTTCAATTGGCTAATTTTCCTAGGATTGGAGCTTTCGATATCCTTTTGACCTAAAAACAAAATCAGAGGATCATTATTGTAATTTACCACAGAGTGTGGTTATTTCAAAACGTCAACTTTATCCATTATTAAACAATATCAGGAACAGATAACTGAGTAGATACTCTCTGTAAGAAAGTCAGTTACTTAAAATTCTTTATAAAGAATTTAACTTCTTCAAAAAAGTGTTTACTAAGGCATAACATCAACTTACAACATTTGTTATCATTATTTGTTATCCCACTGATCTGCAAATTTGTATACGTATTTAAAGTCACTGGAGGATGAGTTTGTATGAGTTTGGTCTCAATCGGATAAATTCCTAAGAAGGTGGATGTAACATTTGCCACGTCCGGTTGTCAGATTGTGGCCAAAAACAATTCAGTGCGTCCCCCTGTAATTCTAAATACGTATATCAAATTTCAGCCAGATCCATACACAAATACATACATACATTTTCCAGAAATCATCACGTCATTTTCCGTCGATTACAATACTTTCTTTCTAAGGTACTAGTCGAAAAGTAAAAACAATGGTATTAATAAAAATTAAATTTTGTCGTTGTTGTTAGTTTATTAATAAACATATCACAGACATTTTGTATTATACTTAACAAGAACATAAATGACATATGTGTTAACAGAACATGGAGGTACACAGCATGAAAGTTAAAGAATATTTTAAAGATACAAAACAATCAGAAATGTTATTTAGAAAATTGAATTGCGATAAATGGGAAATTTGAAGGTCTGTGTGCTCAACCTTGATCTTCAGTAACAATTTCACAAAATTCATGGTCCGTATCAGTAGATGTTGACTAACTAGTCTTCAATTGGCTAATTTTCCTAGGATTGGAGCTTTCGATATCCTTTTGACCTAAAAACAAAATCAGAGGATCATTATTGTAATTTAGTTTACTACATGACAGACAAATGTGCATTCTTATACAGAAAAACTTGCCACAGAGTGTGGTTATTTCAAAACGTCAACTTAATCCATTATTAAACAACATCAGGAACAGATAACTGAGTAGATACTTTCTGTAAGAAAGTCAGTTACTTAAAATTCTTTATAAAGAATTTAACTTCTTCAAAAAAGTGTTTACTAAGGCATAACATCAACTTACAACATTTGTTATCCGTACTTTCTAGTTGATCCCAATACTGCCTCTCGCCTGAACCGAAAACTGCGTATGTCAGAGCGCTGACAACATATGCAGCAGCAGCCATGAAGAAAACAATCTTCCACTGGTCCGGATTTGTCTAAAATGTAACATTACAAAATACAAAAGCAATTAAAACAAATCAATTGTAAACAAACCTCATCGGTAACTATAAATTCTACCAACAAAGGAGCGATTATTCCGAAAATATTTGAACCGCCGTTCGTGATACCAATCAAGGTACCAGCATGAGTTGGAGCTATATCCACATGGTTCATTTGGTGGCCGCAGAAAACAGCTGAATTTAAACCAACGGCTGTTATCAATAAGGCAAGTGCTTGATTCTTGTGGCCAGCTTCTAGTATGCCAAGAAGGAATAATACTACAGCTGGACCTAATAAACCTATATGAAGAAAAATATATGGGGTTTTCTTGTTTATACTGCTTATTAGTTTATTTACTGACCTATACAAGTTACTGTTTTTCTTGCAACTCCTACTGAAACGATGTTCTTGTTGATTGCGTAATCTGACAGAAAACTGAAGACGAAACTAAGAATCCACAGAGCGAAATATGGAGCTGCTGATACCAAGCCATTCTGAAAGGGAAGATTTCAAAGTTTAAAATACGTACCACAAAAATCAAAATTATTGGAAATATCTACCTCAGCAATGTCATAATTCAAAATTGAGTTCATATAGGTTGGAATTTCGGTGAGCAAGGTCCAATATCCCCAAGATTGTCCACAGGAAGCGATCAGTATCGACCATAGTGGCCACGATTTGAATATATGTTTCCATGGGGTTGGTATTCGCTTGGTGTCTGTAGATTGTCCAGAAAGTTTTATTATGTACAGTTTCTCCTCGTCTGAGACTGTTTTATGTTCATTTGGACTATTCGCACCTAACCATATCCACACAAGAACCCATACAAAACCCAAGGCTCCGTATAGATAAAAGGCACTGGGCCAACCAATGGAACTGTCAGAAAGCCAACCTGTTATAGGCATTGCAAGTACTGTACCAAAAGGTCCACCTAAAGAAGCAATCTTTGTTTTAAAAAATATAAGTTAATGTTATTAAGATAAACTTACCTGCATAAATGAAAGAACCCATCCTTGACCTTTCAGTGATTGGTGTCCACTTGCTCAGTAAATAGTGCATGCAAGGATAGAAGAATCCTTGACTGAATCCTTGCACAACTCTAGCTATGATGATCCCATACTCGCCAAGTTCTGACATAGTTGGAATTAGCACCGTAAACAGGGAACAAATAGCCATTGTTGCTGTCAGAATCCATTTTGCCCCAAAACGTTCAGCTAACTGTCCAGCACCAACCTGTGGGATCACGTAACCCCAGAAGAAAGACGATAATATCGTGCTTTTGATTTGCCAGTCATATGTCTGGAATTTAAGAGAAAACATACGATGTTTTGGTGGCACTTCTTGAGCAATTATGTGTGGTTGTTACCGAAATATCGGGGTTTACTGTAGGATCTGTCATAGCTACGATCCCAACTGATAGGTTGACTCGCATACCATAGCCAATGGTGATCATTATGAAGAGTAAGATCATTTGGAGATGGCGTACACCAATCCATTGTGCTAGAAATTTAAAATATGAAATTAATTTTCAGGGAACGTTTGAAAGAGCTTATAGACCAATTAATTTGGATTTAACAGTAATGCAGATTATATTCAATAACAGATGCTGACGTAAATGCTATTACTATCGTATTAATTATACTACAATGTTTAGATACACGAACGTAAAATAATATCGCTCAAAATTATCTACAATTGACCATATCAAACTGCTTATCTGTAATAAAAAAAGCCATATGTATATCTGTAACGCGATTGTTATCAACGTGACATATTAATGATGCATTCCTCTGTTATAAATTGTAAATGTTGTTTTTGTTTTTTGAGAAATTGCAATTCTTGCAAATTATAATTAAATTGTCTCCTTTATTAAATTACTTATTTATATTTCGACGTTTGTAGTTGTAATTTGCACCATTGTATTTAAAAAATGTGGAAACTTATTGGCGAATAACAGAAGCACGGTATTTATGTTGTAATTGTGAATAATCTTCCACTAGAACTTGAAATAGCGACACAAAATCGAAAGCGAACTCAAAAATATTTACCTTTCGCAGATGCGATTGATATTTTCCTATAGTTAAAGTTAATATTGGTCATTTCCAGATGTTGTAACCCACACACCACGATAACAGCAGCACACACAATTCAGACAAGGTCGTATTCGCATTATAGTGACATATTCCGGCATTTCTCCTACCAGTTCGTGTGCAAATATCGATAAAATTAATAAAATATTGATTCAAAACGTAAAATAAACAATTTTTTACAGGTTGGCCCATTTTAACTATAAATGGCTACCACAAAAGTCATCGAGTTTATGCTGTTTGATTCTATATGTATAAAACAGTAAAGATTACATAAAACAATGGTCTGTGGACCTTACTATAGACTACGTATTCATAATTAATATATTTATGGTTATAGTCCTTAATGCAGTTCTTAATACGGTGATTTATGACGTTCCAAAGTGTGACAATCTACTCAAAATAGCTATTTTACGACATTCACTTCTTTCGGACCAAACTGTGTCCGATCTAATCGCTTAATCTAGATGTTGCTAACGGTGCCAGATGGGAAATTATCCCGGGAATCCATTTTTTAAAACCTCGATGCTCTAAGATGTACCGTTCACGAGTAAAACCGCGAAATTATATTTTTTCTTGTATTTTCTTGCCAACCCGTTGGCGCTATGTGAAAGCTAATGCCATTTTTTGAAATCAGGACAGTCCAATACATAATTGGATTTTTTAAATTAAATAAAGTAGTTTTCGGCCAAAACAAATTTTTATTTGCAAAATTGTTTGTCCAACAAAATGATTTTGTAAGAAGCACCATAGAGAATTAATCCTTAATCTTAACAAGTTAAAATAACTCAATTTTGTACTTTCTTACCTGGTTTATCTGGAAGCTTCTCATCATTGGTAGCTTCCATTGTTGTTTCTTGTGACATTGTTCAATTACGTTTATAACTCAAATTCTCACTTCCAATAATAAATTATTATATACTTTAGGTCGAGCACACAAACAAATATTAAGTATTACAAATCTATCACATTTACGAATTACTTCCTTTTATTATTTTGAGGCACAATTTTATATATTATATTGTTCGTAATAAACCACATTCTACAACAGTCGTGCACCTATTGCTGAAAAATAACTTACTGGCTTGTCACACAGTCTGAGGTAACTGAAGCTAAGTTACAAATACAAGTTCATATGTACTTGTATGGACGTACTATTGAATAGAAGAATTTTTGATAAAGGTATCACTGGATGTATTTTTGGTCGACATGAGTGGCAATTATGCGTGTTATTGGTACTTGTAGCAATCAATCTCAATCAAAATTAATAGATTAATATTTTTTTGTTTTATTAGTAGTATTCGATGTGATAAGGAAGCTGATCATGCCTTTATGTGATTCATTGCATGCGTAAACAAAATCTATTTAAATTACTTATAAATATCAATTATAATGATCGGCAAAAATAAAACAAAGGTTTCCATAAAAATAATCGTTCTTTATTGAGTAAAAGAATCCAAATGCACATTTTAAAATCGATATCACAGGTTAAATGTTTCGCACAAATTTAATTATAACATAACATTAATTGAACATTGAAAGGTGGTAACAGAATTTTATCAAAATTTGGCACCACAAATAGTTAATATTACAAATAGTTAATATTCCTACCAAAAGATACCTGGAAAACAAGAAATCGAGAACCACATGCTTATATAATAAGCACACAACTGTGTTAAAGTGTTATCCAACGATAACATTATAAATAAAATCTCGACATGCTTTCTTTTACAAAAGGAACAATTATTAGACTAGATTTTACAGAGCAGTGTTCCTATTTGGTTTATAAATATATAGAGTTAACAATAATTAGGCATATCTTGTGAATATTTTGAGATATTATTTGACAATTTATAAACTTAGGATCGATTTTTATCTACGGTGGTAGCTTCAGCGGATTTTTCCTTTTCTATATCACCTGAGAGAAAAAAAGACTTGTTAATTGAATTTCATACACCAATAAACATTAATAATCTGAAAAAATACACCTACTTTTTTGATTGGGGTCTTCAAGTTGATCCCAATCTTGTTTCTCTCCTGAACCAAAGATGGTAAAGACAGTATTCGCGGCTATATAAACTCCAGCAGCCAGGTAGAAGACAATCTTCCATTGTTCCGAATCACTCTGCAATCGCAAAATTGGTTTAAGAACTATCAAATTTTCCCTTATTTAATTCTCACCTCATCTGTGACCACGAACTCTACAACTAGAGGCGCGATTATACCAAAAATGTTAGCACCACCATTCGTGATGCCCATCAAGGTGCCAGCATGGGTTGGAGCAATATCGATATGGTTGACTTGATAACCGCAGAAGATGGCTGAATTTAATCCAACAGCTGTGATTAGTAAGCCTATTGCTATAGGAGCTCGTGCAGATTCTACAGACCCCAGAGCGAATAGAGCAACAGCAGGTCCCAGTAAACCTAAGAATAATCAAAGAATCATGAAAATTTCACCAAAGAGTCTTGGTCAAAAACTTACCGATGGAAGTAACAACTTTTCTGGCCACCCCAACAGAGCATATTCCCTTATTGATGACGTAATCGGTGAGAAAACCAAATGGGAAGCTGAGGACCCACAAAGCGAAGTATGGTGCTGCAGATAGCATTCCGTTCTACAAGAAACGATAAAATAATCATTCGCACAACATCTCCTTGGGATCTTACCTCTGAGATGTTGAACATCAAAACTCCCTTCATGTAGGTGGGAATCTCTGTGAGCAGTGTCCAGAAGCCCCAGTTTTGGCCACAGTGCGTGATCAGAATGGCCCAGAGTGGCAAAGACGTGGCCATACGTTTCCATGGTGTCGGATAATGCTATAACAGACAACAGTGTGAGCATAACTGAACTTTATCAGTAGTTAAATTAATAAATATTTGTCAGTTTATATTCGTCAGCTTACTTTTGGTTCTTCAGATTGTCCAGATGACTTTATGATGTACAATCGTTCTTCATTGGTGATAGTCTTGTGTTCTGATGGTCCATTGGAGCCCATACACACCCATAGGATCACCCAAGCGAATCCCAAAGCTCCGTATATGTAAAAAGCACTGGGCCAACCTAAGGAACTAGCAGAGATCCAGCCTGTTACAGGCATTGAAATGACGGTACCCAGTGGACCTCCTAATTGAAGAATAAAAGAATAATTATTTCAGTGTTTCTCTGAATTTCGGAAAGTTTTTACCTGCGTAGACGAAGGTTCCCAGTCTAGATCTTTCCGTCAATGGAATCCATTTGCTCAGCAGGTTGTGCATGCATGGATAGAAGAATCCTTGTGTGAATCCTTGCACCACTCTGCAAAGCATAACACCCCAAGCACCAAATTCAGCCATGGTTGGTATGAGCAATGTGAATAATGAAGACACAACCATTGAACCTGTCAGTAGCCACTTCGCTCCGAAACGTTCGGCAATCTGGCCAACAGCTATTTGGGGGATGATGTAACCCCAGAAGAAAGATGACAGCATTGTGCTCTTCATGGTCCAGTTGTAAGTCTGCAATTAAGAAAAAATGGTGGGGCATTACTTATTGCTGCAAAGCTGTTTGGAGCAAAACAGCAAAAAAAAATTCTTACTGGAAAATCTGGATTTGCAGTTGGATCTGTCATGGCTACAATGCCAACAGATAGGTTGACTCTCATCCCATATCCTATTATGATGAGAATAAAGAGCAGGATCATTTGGGTGTGACGAACTCCATACCATGGTCCTGTAACAATGCATATAATTGATAGAAAGAATGCGGTAATGAGTGGAAATAATTTCGAATTACGGTTGTGTGACCAACCTTGAGAGAAGTCAATCTACACTAAGCGAAATATGAAATTTGCATACCTTTTGGTACCCAATAAGTAGTCAATAAGTAACGGGAAATGATGAATACTCTTTATTATCTCTAGTAACAAATAATTATTGGTCAGTATGTTGAGCGTGTTTCGATTTTGACATTGTGTGAGATGGTAGATATTTTACTTTTTGGTCTTCGATGGAATAAACACTCGTATGCTTTCTTCATGTAATTCCAACAAATAGCTACGATGATCTCGTGAATTATAAAGTATAATAACCAGTGTTTAAATTTCATTATTTTAATTTGTTGTATTGTTAGGTTAACATCAAAATGACAGCTCAACGTTGCCATGGCAATCGTGAATTGAAATTGAAGTGCCATAATTTATTTTTTTCTTAAATTTATGTCGGCTATACCCATTAGAATTTGACATACACATAAACACCAGACAGAAACGTCAATAAATTTAAGTAATGAAAACAACAACACACATCGTATGCAGCTAAATTTACTTAAATTAGGTAAATTAACACTTGCTTAATGCTTTATTAAGTGCATGGTTATTTCATATTTCATGCTGCGAAATATTCCACGCAGTTTTGCATTAAACCAGATGCCAAACAAGAATTGCATTGCTAATCCAAAGTCTAGTAATATCGCTAATTTGTGTAATTCAAGTTATACGTTGATATACAAATATAGTTTTTACATTGACTGTGTGCGCTATTTACAACATAATAGAAGATAAAATCCCAAGTGCGAAGAAGGTATTTTTATCTGAACAAAAAATGGTGTCAAGTGGCTGGGAAAAATAAAAATCTCTAGAAAAAATATAAATAATATGTGTCAGTGGAAACAGACAGTCTCAAGAGGAACATTGCAAATCATGGTTTATTTACCAAAGTAGAATAATAAATATAAAAGATAATTTGATGTCGGCAAACGGAATTTTTAGTTGGTATAAGAATGCGTCAATTTATGTGGACAGTGCACTTAGAGGTTATCAAATTTATAAATAAAATACATTTGTGCAACAAAAAATTTGACCTTCAGTAACTTTTATGATTTTTGATCAATTTTGTAAGGTCTTTCAGTAAATTACAGGCATATTTTGGTAGATTAATATTATCTCTTTGCAGACAATTTAAAATAATTATATCTAATTATTTTATCTTTGTAACCGACAATATTTTAGTCCCATTGATGTTTTCACATCATGATAATAATGTAAGTTTGCAATTCACTTTGGAAGAATTAACGATCTTAACATGAGTTGTTATAACTATAAATAATTTAAATATAGTAAACTATATCACCATCAATTATGAATAGATAACGGCTCAAAACTTTCCAGTACATGTTGAAGTATAATTTATCAAAACATAAACTATAAGTGATAAGAAAAACTAACGTTTAAAGACAAAACACAAAATTCCTTTTACTAAATATAATTCTAAATAATATAATATTAAATAAAAATTATGACCACTTAAGTAATCATTGGTATTTATGTAATTAAGTCATTCATTACTAAATAGGTTAATAAACCTGTTATATAACACGGTTTTGTCCAAAAAGAAACAGACATAATGAGTTTAGTCCGCTTTTTACTAGAACTAATCTCATTGTTAAACTGCATTCACTTACTTTAGTACAACCGTTTTTTTTGCGAACAGGAAGTCTACAAAAATTGTAACCTTGTCATTAAAAAATTTAACTTGCACACGCAAGAAACGTGCTACAACACACACTAAAGTTAGCTATGTTGAGAATATTTTTAAACTAAAATTGATAAGTTATCTCATTTTGTTATTATATGCCATATTACGTTATAATATTATGACATACATAATGACATTATAATAACATCGTTCTTGACTGTCGATTGACAGGAAGAGTCTTGAAGATTAAATTAGCATGATAATAGCAATGCGGTACCAAAATGAACCGAACGAATGCGGATTGTCATTGATAGTTAGTATTAAATGACAATTACCTCTCTTTTTTTTTCTGTGACAAAACGTTATGAATTTTAATCGATAATTAAATTGATTTGATAAGCGAAACGTGTTGTTTTTATTGATGTCATTGTTGTATTTTAAATGTATATAAGTCTTCTATGAACTGGAAGAACCTTGATTTTAATTACCTTGAATTACGTTCCAGATAATATTATTTTGGAGAATACAATTTTGTTATGTAAAAATGTATATCCGTGTCTTTGTGTAAATGTTAAAGAAGTCTAGTTACATTTCTTCTTTTCTGTTGTAAATTTGACTAAGCAAATGGCTGTGCTTGTCAAATAACATGCTTAATAAATATAGCCAAAACTCTTTTGGAGTAAGAAACTCATCTTTGAAAAAATTCTGGACAATTTTATGTTGCAATCTTGCTCCTTGACCACAGCTAACAACTCCATTACAAAATCCTGTAATGTTTATTTTTGTTTGGCGCCAATATTGCTATATATATAATATTGGACTCATTTAGATAACTTAATCTATATTTTGTAAAAAGAATACTACGACTTACGAATTACATGTATATATTACAGTGCATTTAGAATCATGATGGTTTTGAGAATCGACAGGGTTTTATTATAATGTAAAACCCCATAAAATGACTTGTACTTTAAATTTACAACGTTTCAGTCAAAATGTCGTACCTTCTTTGAAAATGAACAGATCAAAATGAACAAATGGCAAAACATTGCTAATTAACATGGGTTTAGATCTGAGTTGGTAAAAATTTGATCAAGATCTTTAATTATTCCACAGGGTGGTCTAAGTAAAACAAGTTACAGTAAAACATCATGTCCATAATTTGCTGAAAGTATCACCAAAAACCTAATGCAGACTCTTCAGTTTTCTATGAAGTAAAGAAGTAAACTTTGCCAGGTTCATTGGCACTTTAGTGGTACTCAGCAACATTATTTATAATTTATTATAATGTAAAACCCCATCAAATGACTTGTACTTTAAATTTACAACGTTTCAGTAAAAATGTCGTACCTTCTTTGAAAATGAACACATCGAAATGAACAAATGGCAAAACATTGCTAATTAACATGGGTTTAGATCTGAGTTGGTAAAAATTTGATCAAGATCTTTAATTATTCCACAGCGTGGTCTAAGTAAAACAAGTTACAGTAGAACATCATGTCCATAATTTGCTAAAAGTATCACCAAAAATCCAATGCAGACTCTTCAGTTTTCTATGAATTAAAGAAGTAAACTTTGCCAGGTTCATTGGCACTTTAGTGGTACTCAGCAACATTATTTATAATTTATTATAATGTAAAACCCCATCAAATGACTTGTACTTTAAATTTACAACGTTTCAGTAAAGATGTCGTACCTTCTTTGAAAATGAACACATCGAAATGAACAAATGGCAAAACATTGCTAATTAACATGGGTTTAGATCTGAGTTGGTAAAAATTTGATCAAGATCTTTAATTATTCCACAGGGTGGTCTAAGTAAGACAAGTTACAGTAAAACATCATGTCCATAATTTGCTAAAAGTATCACCAAAAATCTAATGCAGACTCTTCAGTTTTCTAAGAAATAAAGAACTAAACTTTGCCAGGTTCATTGGCACTTTAGTGGTACTCAGCAACATTATTTATAATTTATTATAATGTAAAACCCCATCAAATAACTTGTACTTTAAATTTACAACGTTTCAGTAAAAATGTCGTACCTTCTTTGAAAATGAACACATCGAAATGAACAAACGGCAAAACATTGCTAATTAACATGGGTTTAGATCTGAGTTGGTAAAAATTTGATCAAGATCTTTAATTATTCCACAGGGTGGTCTAAGTAAAACAAGTTACAGTAAAACATCATGTCCATAATTTGCTAAAAGTATCACCAAAAACCTAATGCAGACTCTTCAGTTTTCTATGAAGTAAAGAAGTAAACTTTGTCAGGTTCATTGGCACTTTAGTGGTACTCAGCAACATTATTTATAATTTATTATAATGTAAAACCCCATCAAATGACTTGTACTTTAAATTTACAACGTTTCAGTAAAAATGTCATACCTTCTTTGAAAATGAACACATCGAAATCAACAAATGGCAAAACATTGCTAATTAACATGGGTTTATATCTGAGTTGGTAAAAATTTGATCAAGATCTTTAATTATTCCACAGGGTGGTCTAAGTAAAACAAGTTACAGTAAAACATCATGTCCATAATTTGCTAAAAGTGTCACCAAAAATCTAATGCAGACTCTTCAGTTTTCTATGAAATAAAGAAGTAAACTTTGCCAGGTTCATTGGCCCTTTAGTGGTACTCAGCAACATTATTGTTTACTGGTTTCATCATTATTATCAGAAAGCCCTGTTCTCAACCGACTGATTCTGATTATTGGCATGAAGTTAATAACAACTGAATGAAAAATAAAGATTTATAGAAATAACTTAAGCAGAAAAGATTGTCAGTTTGATGGTTAAAACAGATTTTTTGAGAACACCGAAACTACTCTCAATTTTGATTAATGCATTGCAGATTTCAACTGACAATAAAATATCTTTATGTAAGTATCACTTATATTTATACAGTTGCAATAAATATGAGAAATTCTTGAAATTTTATATGCGTATTTTCCGATAATAGAAAACAATGAAATTGCAATTAATTTTCAAGGTAACTAGAAGTTTATTTTTAAAAAAATATTATTTTATTTATTAAAAAAAAACACTTACATAATTTCATTATATAATAATGTAGTTTCAAATAAAATCAGGAAAAAAATCTATAGAATTAAGAAATGCATAAAGATGACTCGTGTAAACCAAGTAATACAGCAAATTTATTCATTTGAAGCGAGATGAATTGCTATTGGAGTTACCTAACAGAAAAAAAACAAGGCAATTTAACGCGAATTAAAATACCTGCACTTTCCGATGTTTGTTGTTGCTCTTGATTCGTTTTATTCTCTTGTTTCTCCATTATTTATATTCCGGTACACTCACGAAGTTAAGAAAAATATTTAAAAAAATATTTTAACTAATTAAATAAATCACTTTTTCACTTCAACTATTTTCTCTTGTAGCGAAAAAGAAAATCAATTCAAAAATTCCGTCATCGTTATGCCACGTTCGGGTTTGTACTGTGCGATTGGTCGCTTGCGTTTTCGTATTTTATATATAAACAGTCCCCGAGAAGTACTGGAACAACTTGATAACAGTTGTAGTACTCTTTAATTTCTACGTATGTGCTTCGTATTTTTATATTCTTACGGTCTACCGTGTTTGTTTAACAATGCAACTAGCAGCTGGTTTTGACGGACGCGGTGTCTTTTATACGTCAAGATCAAATGGTACGAATGCCAATGCCGGTGTTATGTTAAAACTTGAATGAATTATCGTCTGCTATTGGGTACTTAAATACTAATTTGTTCATTTAATCTCTTTACTATACCATTGGTTTTGAATACATAGCGAAAGAAAAAAAAAACGCCGACATAAAAATTTTGATAACTCGGCTACATATATCTTCTTGGATAAATAACATGTCGATATGAATCAAAAGACAATACATCTTAATATGAGATATAGTAAGTAATATTTGATGTTGTTTTAAAAATTGTATCAGTTAGCTAGTGTAGTTCAGTCAATAACATGCATGATGTCTTACCTTTATCATCTTTGAGTACTGTATAATTATAGTCTTGTTTTGGCTGCGAATTACGATTGGATGAAGAGGACATATTGCAACACTGTCACTCCGAGATAACGCAATGCAAATGCAATTCTCGAAAAGTACATAACCAAATCTACTTATATTTATATGAACGCATGTACGTCACAAGACTGCATACAGTCTATTGTCAAAAATAAATAATATTTTTTTAATAAACTAATTTATAATCATCCTAGTGATTTATATCCATTGTGTGCTAGAGAAACGTGTTTTCTTATCTGCGATTCACAGATTTCATTTAATTTTGCATATAGCAATAGTGACAGAAATAGATTTTGAAAAACAACTTTATACTTTTTTGATTATGTTGCTTAGAAAGTAACTATTACAACAAGAAATATCTGGTGTGGCCCTCATCCTACTTTCCTACCACATCGTTGGTACAATGAAATATCTAAACACTTTTGAGATTATTCAATTTTGTAAAACCACAGCCAATCTGGACGTCAGTTTCTATGACATAATGACATTTGTCTTCCTAATATTTAATGTCATTTAATGTGATCATGTGATGGCACTGACGTTTGTCAAAATCTAACAATTCATCCCACTGATCTGCTTCCCCAAACCATTGCAAGGATTCTTAATTATGAAAAAAGAAATTTTATGGTATGTTTTCTGTCAATAGAACACAGTCTATCTAAAAAAGATATCGGAAAAAAATATGTCACATATCTGTTTACATACTAGTATTTGGTCAATCGATTAGTAAGCGGTATTCAGTATTGAGGCAGCAAATAAAGAAGTGCAATTTATCGTGTGTTCAGTGTTTTACGGGTTCTAAATGACCTACCATACTACTTTACATCTAATGTTAATTACTAAAACACCAAAGCGGCACATTTGTATGCGCGGTAATTAAAATGACATAAGACGTAATTGTTTCTGTTATTGCATTTATACATTTTTGTGTTGTTTAAAAACACCGTCTGTGATGTCAATAAAAGTATGGAATTAGAATCCTGGGTGGCCCCCACCCAACCTTCCGACTAAATTGTTGACACAAGTGTCTAAACACTTAAAAAATTCGACTTTAAGAACAATTTTGACGAATTTCAATAACTTATTAACCAAAAAAAGTTCTCCAAATAAATTACGGAGCAAATACCAATGCGCAGTATGAAAAATTAAAAACTGGATTCTCATATAGCACAAGGTCTTGCAATTTTTTAATTATGTAAGTCATAAAGAAAAGAAGTGTGTTTCGACAGGTGTTTTTATATGTAAATACAACTCTAGATGGCTTATTTAAGATTCTACTACGTAAGTTGATCGCTTAATGAGTTTGTGGAATGAAAATTATTGTTTTATTGTTCGTTTTTTGTCTGCGAATACGGCGCGTCTCGAACTGGTAATATCCGGTTATGGCGTTTGCCAAATCGTTTGATTGATTTCCTGGTGTCGCGCTTGAGGCGTTTTCGTATGTTTTGACACCTTCACGGACAATTTCATTTTTCCTTTGCTCAATCTATTAATTATTGTTTGTGATTTTAATTACTCTTCCGTTTCTATCACTATAAGTTAGAAATGTTGTATATTTTTTTTAGTTTTTCCGAAAATCATCGAAGTTTCAAATATTAAATAATAGGAAAAGTGTTTTGACAAATTTTAATACCTCCCTTATACAGTAGTAATGGTTGGTTTGGCTTCAAATTTTTATGTCAAATATTATAGAAGTTATTGACCAAATTTTGATTAGCAAATTGTGCAGTTTCATTTGTGTTTTTCTCATTGAACAGTGTATTTGACCAATCAATTTCTTTATTACCTTAGTCCACTTTTTTTCAAATACCTGTCTTGTTTTTGTTTACTTAAGCATTCCATAGTATTTTATCAGATGATAGAAACTATTTGTCCTCGTTCATCTATTATCACAATTAAAAATACCTCTCAAAGCATGCCATATAGAAAATTCTTTTGATTTCATGTCTGCTAATACATTACTTAACATTACATTAGAAGAGAGGTATTGCAATCAGCAAAAATTGTTGCCTCCATTTTTGCTTTCCGACTAATACCCTAGAAGGAAAGTATTGTAATCGACAAGAAAAAAATTTCGAGATTTCCGCGTTTTGAGGTCCCTTGAATCGATTGTGATGATTTCTCAACACGATTGTGCCCGAACGGAACAACGGAGCGGGCTGAAATTTGGTATGCATATTTAGGATTCCCTGGGGACGAACTGGAGTGTTTTTGGTGACAATCTGACAGCCGAAAGTGACAGTTGTTACAAGCGTCTTCTTAGGGATTTATCCGATTTTGGCCAAACTGATTATAACTCACCATCCAGCGACTTTAAATATGTATAAAAATTTGCAGATCAGTGGGATGAACGGTTTAAACGCTATAAGGGTTTCTAGAAGTAGTTTGACAGAATCCACAGCCTTCGGCGCTGTATTGCAAATTATCAGATTTTGACAAATGTAATTCTGTCATAGAAATTGGCGTTATATAGCACCCAGAGATAGCTCTGGCTTTACTAAATTGAATAATTGTAAAAGTGTGAGGGGTGAGGGCCACCCCAGATATTTTTCGACGGAAAGATACGTTTTGCGATCCCAGACAAGTGTTAAATCTATTTTTTAACAGGTATTTTACGACAATAAACCGCAGAATTGTGCGCTATACAAGACATGGCGCGCCATGGCAAGTCTGAAGAAATTAATTAATATTCTTTAGTTAGGCCATAAATCAAACAGTAGAACTCATTGTTTTGTTTTCATGGCTAAATATTTCGACTTTGGTCGTAATTTGCGTACTAAAAAAACGTAAAACTCAAATAAAATTGTTATAATACGTTTTTATAGACAATTAACGAAACACAAACATAATGTGTTGTATTATAAACTAGCACACTATTGGGCAAAACGAGTAAAACATGGGTTTCTATTTTGTTAAGGAGGACAAATATAACACGAATTTACCTACCATTTCTCCATAGAATCTCTACATAAGTTTTTCTGTGCAAGGAACATAGCAACCTAGCAAGTAACAAAGCCAACATGAGTTTCTCATCTCTTATATATTAGGGAGTAGGTACTAAATTAATATGGATTTGAATAAATACATGACTTTTTGTGCAACCGGTTGATTAACAAGAACACGTGTTGGTGGAATAATATTCCAAGACCCAAAAGATGCAAAACGAATTAGAAATTAACTTACTAGATAGCTGTTTCATTTCTTCATAGTTTATAGCCACCATTGTATATTTAAGAAATAGCACAAACAATTAAATTATCACCATGTACCTACATGTTATGTTTTAGTATTTTCATGCGTTTCCTGTCACATGTCATGAAATACTGAAAATGTATGTAAAAAAATCTTTCATGCTGATATTGATATTGTATAGTGTATAGATACTAATACATACTGTATTAGTCATACATTATATGAAATATTATAAGTATATAAAGAGATGATACGCTATAAATAATAATAAAATAATTTTATTGACAAACATTTTCTTTATTTCTGGCTATGGAATACATACATTCCTCTAATCTCGGCATTCCCGCTTACAGCTTTGTACAGTGTGCTGTCTAACAACCTATTTCTGCATATAGGCAACACACTAACATGGATGTGTGGTTCCCAACCTTTTCTCAATCGCCAGCTGAAAAAAAATCCAAGGTTTTAGTGGAAATACGCATTTTGGGATCCACTGAATTGATCGCAGTGATTTCTGAAAAATTACTTTTAACCACAATCCGAAAACCGGAAGTGGAAATGTTACATGCGTTTCTTTAACAAATCAGTGGAATGAACGGTTTAGGCTTTATAAACTTTTATGAAGACAGGAAAAAATTGACAGTTCGTAGCCCTAATCGCTATATGGTTGAGAATTGACAAATTTTGATAAATGTCAGTGGCCACTGACAGAACAAGCCACGAAGTTGAAGTATTACAGAAGATATTACTACTTCAGTGTATCAACGAGGTAGTCGGAAAGTCGGGTGGGGTCCACCCCCAAATATTTGTGTTGCACAGATATTTTACCAATGCGGATTTTGCTAACCAGGGTTTATCTGGTACGATAGATAAGGCGTGCGGAGGGTTAATGTAAACACTAGGGAAAGTAACCTAGAGGCTCGAGAAAAAGAGGCCAGGCAGTACCATAGACTGGCTCTAGGGGTCTAGTTGTGTGAAATGTGTTGTTGCTGCAGTATTGTAAAGTGGCTCTAGGGGTATAGTTGTGTGGAAAGTATTGTTGTTCTTCTAGAATAATATAGACATGGAGTCATATAACTTGGGCTTGTCGTGGAGACATGGAGTTATATGGCTTGGGCTTGTCGAGGATAGTATAGACATGGAGTCATATAACTTGGGCTTGTCGTGGAGACATGGAGTTATATGGCTTGGGCTTGTCGAGGATAGTATAGACATGGAGTCATATAACTTGGGCTTGTCGTGGAGACATGGAGTTATATGGCTTGGGCTTGTCGAGGATAGTATAGACATGGAGTCATATAACTTGGGCTTGTCGTGGAGACATGGAGTTATATGGCTTGGGCTTGTCGAGGATAGTATAGACATGGAGTCATATAACTTGGGCTTGTCGTGGAGACATGGAGTTATATGACTTGGGCTTGTCGAGAATAGTATGACATGGAGTCATATGACTTGAGCTTGTCGTGGAGACATGGAGTCATATGACTTGGGCTTGTCGAGGAGAACATAGACATGGAGTCAGACGTATATGACTTGGGTTTGTCTATCTTCCTGGATGCCATAATAGGATATTATACGGGTTCCCCCATGACTTGCACCGGTATATGGTAGCAATGGCACTGGCTAGTGCATTCCGCTCTGCTTCACTGTGTGTGTAAAGTTCCATCCAGGTTGTGGTTGATTTGGAGTATTTTAGGTGTGATAAGATAAAGTGTGCAGATGACCAAGCTAGCTTATGAGTCCAAGGAAATAGACGACATGGACTGGGACTGAAGTCTGGGGACAGGAGTCCCGGGTAAGTTAACCTTACACTGTATCGTTATCGCTGTTTAAAGAGGGTATTTCTATATTGTTATATGATACGCGAGGGATGTGTAACCGTTCGGTGACGATTGGAACAGCCGCGGATTCTTTCCAATAGTATTTACCAATGACGTGTCATATCGGTGAGTTATTATCAATCTATTAAGCATGTTGCAGTTTGATATCAGATGAACCAGTTTTAGTAATTATGAAAAAATGTAGTGTGGCAAAAATCCATAGCCAACATTTGTGTTTATGTTCTAATCTCATCAAAGTTTTATGTCAGTCAGTTGTGACAATGTTTTATTAATAGCATACTAAAAACAGTAATGTCACCAAAACCATGGTTGTGGAAATTCTTAGAAATTTATCAACAAATCGGCTATTTAGTGTCTTATATTTGGTAAATCGTGTCGTAAGCGTGGAGTAGGCGGTTACTTCTGCTTGAGTGTCCCCGGAGCAGACCAGAAACGGCATGACTCACTTAAACAAAGATAACATCGACGGTCGAAAGGAAAAGTAAAACCATGGCTGCGTTGCTAGACAACGTATCAAACTGTTTGTGGCACGCTTTCTCCTCACTACAGCTGGACAAATCGGGCCTTGTAAACAAATCAAAACTGAAGGTATTTACGAAAATATTTACACTAACATCTGCTTACCTAAAATTTTCAAATTGGCTTACTAATAGAGCGGCTTTTCTCTAATATTTAAACAGGTGTTTGTAGAATTGTTTAAATGCCCATATATAGATCGGTTATATTATTTATTTAACCTTTTGATACAATATACTGTTGTTTCTGAAATATAAACATTAGAGTGTGACTATTTAGAACTAAAGAGGAAGTAACATATTAACAAATTCTGCGACTTGTAACATTTAATTTTAGATATTAAGTCTGCGTTATACAAACATATCCTGTAATGTGCAATTTTGTTCAATACATGAGTCAAATTCCTTTGTGCAATGTAATGTTAATTTATGCAGTGTTAGCAGAAACTGTTACGAATAATTGTTCCACTTTTTGTTTACACTACTAAGAAAAATGTAATTGTGTAGGAGGTACTTGAATATTTGTTGATGTAAAATCGTTTTTACAGTTTGAACATTGACATTTCGTACGTAAAATTTCTTTCCATGTTTATGCAATTGCATATTGTATGTTTGCCTTATCATATATTGATAATGATAATAGTTAGAATGTGTGTGTTCAGTTCATTCCTATATTAATGCAAACGTGCCCTATTTACTTATGATTTGCCATATTTCTTGGTCACAAAAACTGTTCTGTTTGTCTCTATCTTTCTATTTGATTTGACGAGAAAGAGTGTCAGAGATCAGAAAGAATTATTATTCTTTCTGATTTTTGACATGAAAGTTATTATTTATTTGCACTATTGTAAGTGTATATTAATGTATATGGTTTACTATATCTCTAAACAATTTGAAAAACATCTTTAGTTAACATTAAATCATTATCCTGAATCATTACCTTCATATTATTTTTAGGTACTGACAGCCAACATTGGAACACTCCTCGACCTTTACGGTGTCGAACGCGGCCTAGAACATTACAGAAGTTCCACAGCACTAAACTTCGACGAGCTCAAGTACTATCTGCAACATGAAGTCTTCTCCTCACTGCCCGACAAACTTCATCTACCAGAACTGCGCACCTACGAATCGAAAATCGCCGAAATATGCTGGTTGATTTGCAGAAAAGCCTACAACACCTCATCAACCATCTTCACAGAGATGTCTTTGTTTAAAATCTTCAGAATCTTCTGTTTATTAGCGGATAACACTCAAGAGAGCGATGGAGTTTCATATCAGGTCCTTTTGCATCCTTCAGAGGCTTCGTACATCGCACAAACTCTAGCTGGATCTTTGGGTTGCCTTTGGGATGAGGAAGATTTCCATAATTTGTGCCTTTCCATGGGAGCTTTTAGGTTAGGGAACTTCATAGCTGTTTTGGAGTCAAGGTGTTTGGCTGACATAACAGATAACGATGCCATCTCAGAAGCTGTAACTGATATATACCACACTTTCGTTGAAGACGTCATTAAAAAAGGGTTTTTATCGAAGAAGGGTTACATCTTCCCTACCATGAAGGAATACTGGTTCGTCTTGAGACCTACAGAATTAACCTACTACAAAACCAGATCCGAGAAAGACAAATGTGGCTCTTTACCAATAGAACCAAACTGCAAAGTCGAGCCGAAAAACGGTTACAAGATAATCTTGCAATACCCAGAAAGATCTTTCGAACTAGAGGCTTCAAACCACATGACAAGACTCCAGTGGATCTCCTCTTTACAACTAGCGGTGGAACACTCCGGAAATTCTTTGTCTTACCAAAGATCTCAGTCGGCGAAAAGACGCGCTCTCCGCCAAGGACGCCTTCAAGAGATGCTGAGAGCGAAGGCTGTCCTGCAAATGGAAAGAAGCGCCAGGCAAGCTGCCGAAGGCCAAGCTAAGGAACTGGAGGCCGTTGTTAGGGAGGAGTCTAAGAAGTTGAACGATTTGCAACTCCTTAGGGATAAACTGGAGAAATTGCTTGAGGAGGAAACTCAAGCGAAACGAGATGAGGAAATTGTAAGGGCATTGCAGGCGAGGGTTTTAGCTGAGGAATGGGAGAAGCGAGAGGAGATGGAGAGGTTGCAGGAAGAGCAGAAGGTGTTGTTGGAGGAGGAGAGAGGCAAGAGGAAGGAGTACGAGGAGAGACAGAAGGAGAAAGAACAACAGTTAAAAGGTAATTTCTTGTTTGTGTTCTGTTGTTTTGATGTTTTGGTATAACTTATATTTTAGCTGCTGAGGATAGACTTCAACAGTTAGACAACGAACGAAAGATGCTTGATGACCAATTGAAGATTGCCCACAACAAGATAAAGATGTCCGAAGGCACAAAAGAAATGCTTGAAGAACAGCTCCACCAATTTGTGCATCTCAGAGAAGGTGATAAAGTTAGGCGAGCACATTCATTCATGCCAAGTACTAAAGAGAGGCCAATTTCTTTGGAAATACGCGCCTCAACCTTAAGAAGACCTTCTAAACAATAACATCCTTAAAGGAAATATAACAGACGTATTATTTGCTCAAGAATCTACGACTTTCTATTGCCATAACTTGACTAACGTTGGTCATAGTTTTACACAAGAAAAAAACGTTAATCTATGTAATATAGTTTATTAAAAAAAAACATTTTATAAAACAAATGTATATATATATATATAATTTATACAATAAAATAAATTCTGTCTAAATTTCTTGGTTATGGTGTTAGGTCCACGTGTATGTCACCTGTTGGTAGTGGTGCTTCGCTGATTTCTTGGAATACATCACCAGTGAACGCGCCACTCAGTGTTGCGTTCGGGTCTTCATTGCGTTCCAGGATCTTATCCTTTTTATCTAAAGAGGAATGGGTCAGGTTTCTTATAAATAAAGATGATAAATATATAAATCAATGTAGTGTGTTTTCTGTGGGCTAATCAGTTACAAAATATAAATTAAATAAATCATTTAAATAAAAGAAAACGGAATGAAGAACCACGATCCTTGTCAGTCATCTTCTTCTGGAATACATAATTATAAATGTATAAGCTCAAAAAGTATATGAAATGGGGCGCAAACGTATCAAAACATACCTTTCTTCTTCTTGTCTTTCTTCTTGCCCTTTCCTTTCCCTTTTTTACCTTCTTCCTTATGATCCGGCAAGACAATAACACTTGATTCTCCAGGCATTGGTTCGTCATCATCTGGAGGTAGACCAAGATCACCCAGACTAATTTCCGGTTCCGGTGGGGGAGCCTCCTCAACAGGTGGCGCTGACGCCTTACCCTTCTTCCTTTTCTCTAAGAACACACACACACACAAAGAATTGTAGAAAGCAATTACTTTAGAACTGTAGAAAACAACTATTATTTTAAAGTTGCAGGAAACAACTAATACTTTAAAGTTGGAGGAAACAATTATCAACGATCAAAACCAAGTGAATTTACTACCTTTTTTTGCTCGCTTTCTGGCCTTCTTCCTTTCAACGTAGGCCCTCCAGTTCCTTTGGATGACCCTCGCAGAACGATTCATTATGAACTCGAAATATTTCTTCTTGAAGATGCCCTCCTCATATTCGTCTCGTTCAGCCATTAATTCTAAATACTCTTCTTCCTGCTCGTCGAATTTTGCTTGTAGGGCATCCATTTCAACTTTGACGGCGTCGTACCTAAGTACATTGCCCACGAAGAAGTGGGCACACATGAAATAAATTATAATAATGTCGTAAAAATACGCACTCTGCTTGTAATTCTTCTAGCTCGGTTTGTCTATCTCCTATATCCTTATCGTACTTCTCGAGCCAACTGCCTAACTGAGCCTCGACCTTGAACCTTTTGGCCCGAAGCATCTTCTCAGCAGCCAAATGTTGCTCCAACAGGGTATTGTAGTTGTGAACGGCATCCTTTGCATCTTGGGATAAAATCACTTGTTTCTCTTCACTGTTTTGGGAGTACTGTATCATGGCTTTTTCAGAGGCAATGCTACAAGATCAAGAATCAGATCAAGAAACCAAGAAATTATACCATACATACATTCGTTTTTTGATGTCTTCTTTGAATTTCTGCTGGGCTGCCTCAATCTTCTCGGTGTACATTTTGATCAGGTCATCTTTGGCGTCCAATTGGTCTTGTAGTTCGTCGTGTTGCTTGTCCAATCTATCTTGTAGTCCTGATTTGAGAAGTGTCATAGAAGAAATTCGAACATATAATATAATATATTCATAAGATCTCTTATGAATTTCTTAGTTACACTGTTAGATGTCATCATCACCTTGGATCAACATTTTGGCTTCGTTGTTATCCTTCCAGGCATTCCTGAGTCTCTGTTCCATCTCCTTCTCCATCACAGCCGTTGCTGACAGTCTAACAGCTACGATGTTTCTGAGTTCAACCATGGCAGCAATCATACTCATGGACAGCTCGTCCATGTGTTCTTCGTTGTCTTCCAGGGCCCGTAGGAGCTCAGGATACTCGAAAAGGATGTCGATGCATTGCATGAGGTTTACGTCAAACCGATCTTTGAACAGCAGCCCTCTTTCGTTGAATCTTAGTGCCGATGATTCACAAGTCTTCAGAAGTTTTGCAAGATTCAAAAATTATGAGTGTTGGGTTATTATTTTGTGGAAAGGTGGTGTTACATACTTTCACTGATGTCCCTGATTTGGTTTCGTCTTCGATGAAGCTACTAACTGGGAGTTGTTCGATGTATTCTTCGCAGGAAAATATGATAAACTGGGCTTCTTTCGTGGATAAATGTTGCAAGAGTAATTCTCCGCAATTGTCAGTGATGTATCCAAGTGAGGCCTGCAAATATGTTCGAAAAATAAGCAGTATGTTCGAAAATAAGCAAGAAGACAAGTAAGTGCTTTACCCCAATCTTCAATTTCTCTATGGTCTGGTCTAGAATCAGTAAAACCCTATTGGTCTGTATCTCAATTTCCAGTTCCTCGTGAGTCTTTTGCTTTACTTTATAAGCTGAATCATCTATGGATGTATCGGACTTTTTTTCGCCCTTATCGCCTAGTGAAGTGTTTGATGATTTAAACATGATTACCTTTTTACCTTTTTTACCAACCACCATTTCCTTTCTAATGGTAATTTGAATACTACGCGGTAAATAAGCTAAACTATATTAAGATATAGTTATAATATAAAACGTTGTAAGTAAAATACGTTTGATGCTATCAGTTTGATGTATCGATCAAATATTGGTAGGAAATGTGATTTATCACCATGGCAACTGTCAATTCAATACATGCTCATAAATTTTGATACCGCCGTTGTTAATAACAAATATAAAGTTTATTTTTGATTATATATTACTTTAAATTATAGAAAATTATTGTTATAATATTGTATTGAAAGATTGTAATTCGTTATGTTATATGTATCATTCTATCCAAACTTGTTATATCGATAATATCTCATGGGGTAGTTAACATCTGGGGGAGCACACGTTTCATTTGGTGGAAGTACTCTAAGGGCTCTGCTCAACATTTGTACTGGTGTAGTTTTCTTCGTTTATTCAAGGTAAAGTGAATTTTATTCCGAATGTATTCACGGTAAGTAACAAATCTTTAATTCTAGAATAGTGCAGTCTACAATAATGGGTGGTAAAAAGAAAAGTATGGCGAGTAAATTCGCCAAAATGTCCGACGATGAAAGAGCAAAATATCTTCAGTTGAAAGCCGACCAAGAGGAAGAAGTGAGACGTAGAAAAGAACAACTACTAGGTATTTTTATGAAGGTATATTCCACGAAAAATACTCGTCCACATCACCGTCATTTGATCATTTTTCCCATAGAATAAAATCAAGAAAGAAGACGCATTTTCACGTCTGAACAAAGCGAAGATAAACTTGGAATGGCACCACTTTCTACGGATCAGGAAATGCAAGGAAATGAAAGAAAACTGCGAAGTAATTTTGACAATTATTGACCATCGATAACTTGTGTAACATCCACTGGATTTTCTTGTTTTTTTTTTAGTAAATTATAAACAAATTCTTCAAGACTCTGTTGAATCTTTCATAATTCTAAATAGAAAGTTGCGATATTAAGTTGTATTTGATTTTAGCATTTAAGAAGATGGATTGAACGAGTTGTAAATTTAAAAAACTCAGTCATCGATAACTTAATGAAAGAACTAGACGAAGCAGAGTTTCAATACTCGAATAATCTCCAGTCGCATTTAATTTATGTAGACGGCATTATTGGTACAAAAATGCATATTCTTTTAATTCATAACACGTAGAGTTTATCCTGGTTCAACTTGTAGACTTTTACAACAATTATGTCGAGCAAATTAAACAGCAATACGAAGCAGACACGCAGGATTTACTCGAGAACGCATTGGAAGATGATATTAGGATCAAGAAGAAGGCTAATGAGCAGCAATTGCATCTGAAAACGATTCTATATGGTCAGGAAATCGAAGGAAACATTTCTATTAGGGAAAATCATGATTACTACCTAAAAAGAAAAGAGGAATACATAAAAGAGGTATTTTTTAGTAAAAACAACTAAGAAGATAATAAAAATTATTAAGTAACATTAAGTTTACGTTAAGCATAACATTAAGTATAATATCAAGTATGTTATGAATTTGTTATAAAATATTATCATGGTGGTTAAAAATAGGTTTCTAAAAGACATGGGAAAACGGTAATTCCCCTAAAGGCCAATCAGCACAGTTTGATCTTCCTTTTTCTGATAAACACTTTATGAAGTGTGTAGCAAAATCGCATGCATCCAAATCCTCTCCTGCAATAAAATGGTTTTGTTAGTTACCATGTCACATTTTGGCTCAAATTGCTATCAAATTCCTACATACCTTGCTCCATGAGTTGAAAGCACTCATCAGTAGAATCCTGGAAGAAATCTTTGAGTTGTTGATTTTCGGTATTTATCGTCAAAGAATGGGATATTTTATCATGATCGGGATACCCTTTATCATCAAGCATGTTCAACTTTTTGAAGATACACTGCACCATACATTTGTCACTAACGTCAGTATCATTTTGGACCATACTATTGTTCTCCATATTATTATTTTCTTTTACCATGTCCATCATAGTTTGATTCTTCACACCCTTCTCTGTCTTCTTAAACATATCAACTAACAACTTATCTTCTTCACCTAAAAATATATTTAGTTATAAATACGATGTTCAGCGTTGAAAGCAGATTTATTGTACTGTTGGAGTGTTCTTTGGAATTACTACTGTACTCGTACGAAAATCCATCATATTCTTCATCAGAATCGTTTGTGGTGTTTGTAGTTTGCGGTTCAACACTTTTGTACACTTTCTTGATACACACGCTTGAGATTTTGATCAAATCTTGTCTGGTCTGTCCAGAACTTATTCCACATTCCAAAGCCTATAAACAACATTTAATAAAACACCCAGATGTAATACTTACAGATCCTATAGTACTTACAAAGCCTATAGTAAAGATAACAGACAAGAAAACATAACTTATTTGAAACATTGTACCTTCAAAACCAACATACACCATGGGGCAACCAAATGAAAATTAGAACTGTTTTTATAATAGTGTTGTGTTTTATATTGTTTTATGTGTGTTCAGCCAATCGAAAAGTAACATTGAGAATGCATGTCAAGCACAAATCTATAGCAAATTGGGACGACATTTCAACAAATTGTGTTCTCATGGAACAACAAAACTGTCAGATTAATTAAGCATGTTTTGTCCAGCGTTCTATTGTTATAGGACACAATTAACCCAATAATAGCACAAAATCAAACCAATTTAGTTGTCTCTAAGAGTGCATAATGTGTGCTAATTTTGACGTTGAGGAAATACCTGGTAAACAAAATATTGTACGAATTGTTTGTTGATTTTGAATATTAGAGGAACGGAATTTTTGGTTTAATAAAAAAAGAGAAAATCTTCCCTTCAGTTTATGTTGTTTTACCTGGCATTTACGGTGGTTTCAACCACTAACTTTTACTTCATATTATTGATTAGACTCTTGGCAATAATTCTTGTTAATTTCATTAAGTTAGCTTAATTATTTTATAAGTTATAAACTTTTGAAAAATCTTTGTTTTCATAAATTGCTCCCTTGACTTTATATTGTTTGCTTTGACATTTACAGTGGTTTCAACCACTGCTCTTGACTTTGTATTGTTCATTAGACTCTTAGCAAAATTCTAATTGGTTTCATTAAGATTGTTTAATTATTTTTGAAGAAAAAACTTTTTATCAATATCTTTGCCTTCATAATAAACATTTTTAGTGGAAGGCAGAGTCCGATCACTTGAGAAAATCACACGAAGGGGTGTCTAGTGCCATCTGGAGGAATATAGCGGCAACCATACGAGCTTACATCGAGCAGACGGACAAAAGAAGATCGCAACTTGCCGAACTCAGGCGACTAGATGCCGAAAGCAGTGCCGAGATCGGCAAAAATCAGGAGCGCATAGAATATGAGAAGGTAACAAAATTTACGATTTATGGCCACAATACAGCCGATATTTTGACGAAATAACCTTCCAAATAAACGAAATAATCTAAATAAATGAAATAATCTAAATTCTAGCTACAAATTCAACATTACAAGGAAGAATACAAGATTTTGGTTCAAGAGCGGGTTTACACTATAAACGGGTTGAAAGAAATATTGTCGAATACAAACTTGACACTTTTAAAGATGAAGCAACAACTCCAGAAAGATTTGGAACTAGATGATAGACAATTGAGAATATTGGGAGAATATTCTGGGGAGGCAATGTCGAATTTAGAGAGAATTTTGAAAAAAGGTGAGCATTTGCTTCACTTATCTCAAACGTGTAGGAAATTCGAAACGCAAAAGGAAAAAGTGTTGCGTTTTTGCGACGATAAAATTGATGAGCAGAGTTTTGTTGAAAGTGTTGATGAGCCAACGCATTACGAAGACAAAATCATGAAAATTACAATGGGGACTTTACCGGAATTTAAGGAAGAGGTAAAAAGAGGAAAGGAATCACCTGAGGCAAAGGACGAACCAAAGAATCAAATATACAAGACCCAAAAGTATAAAATACTCATCAGGCACAAATACAAGATAAAATCTACAACATCTACCTTGAGAATGAGCCATAAACTACAAAAGGAACTAGAATTTCACCAACCTGAACCGGAATGCCCAAAACGCAGAGCCAAAAAGAAGTTGTTACCATCGACAAGTACTTCTGATTCTTCAGAAACATCGTACTCAGGTCCATCTCTTTTAGACGAGTGTATTGACAATCTTTTGCAGTTGGATGGCATGTGGAATTTGTGCAATAAAGTGAAGATTGATTGTGTTGAGCTTCGGGTAGAAAAGAAAGGTTTGATCGAAGAAAATATTGCTTTGAAAGGTTTGCTGAAGGAGGTATTAGAAAAAGCTGTTTTGGAGTCTAGACCTCAACCCAGAAAGGAAATTCAAGTTGATAAACTTCGTAGATACAAATCTGCTCCGATTTGCTTTGCATAAAAAATATGTAACTCATTAAGAAATAAAAAATTATATTGTGGGTTGTAATAGATTTCTTTGAAGTCCAAATTAATTATAAAGCTCAGAAAAGATGCACACAGCACAGGTATGCAAACTATCCATTTACAAACCAACAAGTAATATATCCGGTAATTATTCCTGTAATATTTACACAAAACACCCAATTTGTACAACTCACGAGTACCTCGCGCATAATAGATAGCGAAACCCAAATAAATTGAAGAGCGGCTACTTACTAAGCGTGTGAGAAAGCAAACAGATCCCAAAACTCTTTGATTCTCAGTGCGTCGAAAATCAAACAACGACGATTTTTCTCTTCGGTATAATTAAGTGGTTTGACGTCGATCAAGTCAAGGATGCGCGGTCCGAAAAGCCAGAAAAATGAAGTGAGCAACGCTCAAACAACTCTAAATATTTACACCTCTGCCAATGCGGCTATGCACACACCCGATCAACTGAAATGTAGGAAGCCGCCAGCACCAGGTGAATTTTTATGTTTGCTTTCAAATGTTTACTTACGGTGATTGATCGAGTTCGTTCAAGTCAACGTTTTGAGCAAACATCAAAGTGGTCGTCAGATGCCAGGAGCAGCTTAATAATGACTTTTATTCGAGACGTCTGCTGTCAATCAACAACAAACTGATTCCGTCTTTGGACGTATCTGAGGATTCTGTGGGCTATTTTGATGTGGGGAAGATCTATTTGAGATTGACAGGGATTTATCTTGTTTTGAACAGGAGGAGTTTAATTGCTTTGTCATTTGCTCTTCCTGTGTGGTGTGAGGTGCTAATTCCTTAAAAATTCTTTGAGATTTTAGCTGTGTTGCATTTTTTTTAAGTTTAGACTTCAAATACAGAATTTACGTGTAAATCTTAGGACTGGAATTTGGAATTTATCTGATTTTTACTGATTTGATATCACCTCATTCTCCAGTGTTTTCAGTTAATGTTATTGGTGTAGTCGGAAAGTGGGGAAGGTTTTTACAGTGAAAAAAATAACCATTTTTTTAATAAATCAATAAAACATACAACAAACTGAAATCAACAAAAAACTGATTCCGTCTTTGGACGTATCTGAGGATTCTGTGGGCTATTTTGATGTGGGGAAGATCTATTTGAGATTGACAGGGATTTATCTTGTTTTGAACAGGAGGAGTTTAATTGCTTTGTCATTAGCTCTTCCTGTGTGGTGTGAGGTGCTAATTCCTTAAAAATTCTTTGAGATTTTAGCTGTGTTGCATTTTTTTTTTAAGTTTAGACTTCAAATACAGAATTTACGTGTAAATCTTAGGACTGGAATTTGGAATTTATCTGATTTTTACTGATTTGATATCACCTCATTCTCCAGTGTTTTCAGTTAATGTTATTGGTGTAGTCGGAAAGTTGGGAAGGTTTTTACAGTGAAAAAAATAACCATTTTTTTAATAAATCAATAAAACATACAACAAACTGAAATCAACAAAAAACTGATTCCGTCTTTGGACGTATCTGAGGATTCTGTGGGCTATTTTGATGTGGGGAAGATCTATTTGAGATTGACAGGGATTTATCTTGTTTTGAACAGGAGGAGTTTAATTGCTTTGTCATTTGCTCTTCCTGTGTGGTGTGAGGTGCTAATTCCTTAAAAATTCTTTGAGATTTTAGCTGTGTTGCATTTTTTTAAAGTTTAGACTTCAAATACAGAATTTACTTGTAAATCTTAGGACTGGAATTTGAAATTTATCTGATTTTTACTGATTTGATATCACCTCATTCTCCAGTGTTTTCAGTTAATGTTATTGGTGTAGTCGGAAAGTTGGGAAGGTTTTTACAGTGAAAAAATAACCATTTTTTTAATAAATCAATAAAACATAATAACGACATATATCACTTTATTATTTTTACCAAGAAAATAACTATACAAGACGGCATCGACAAAAATTATACAATAGTTAATCTATGTACACCTACGAATAAATTAATATCCAAAAAAAAACAAAAAAATAAATACATTTCGAGAGATACTTCAAAGCAAAAAAAAAACACAACGATAAAAACAAAAAAATACACGTTATACTCCTTCGTAATCACTGGACTCGAACCAAAATTAGATATAAATCGTAGACACAAATCGACTACAAAATCCATCATAATTCTCGAAATTTAAGTACGTTTATTCGTAATTCTATTACTTTTTACGTTTCGTTGTTTAATATATCGATCTACGATAGGTAGAAACATTCGGAGACACGTACAGAATCGACAACACCCTGTATATAACGCGTATCATATGGCATACATCTCTACTTCGAAGTATGAACACATCACATCGGTTTTGGCGAGAGACATTAATAAATTAGTTAGAAATTAGTTAAAATTCATCTAGATAAATCGCATAATCTATTTCTTCTTTTTTTATTACACGATTTTACCCGAAAAAAATTGTTTACTGACATCGATTTCGTTTCCCATCGTTAATATGAATGATTCCGTTTTATTACTGCCTTTCTCGGTTTCCTCTTCTTGCATTTCTTCTGGTTTCTTTTCGTACGTCTGTTGTTCAGGTCTTTCTTCTTACGGAATTTACCCTCCTTGCGTTTCTCGTGATTGTGGTATTTCTTGTTGCACACTTTTGTTGGTTCCATTGTAAAGCATTCTCTTTGAACGAAATTGAAGAAGATGTTACCAACTAAGTTGGCATCTGTGGTACCAACCCGCTTTAAACATGCACGAAATCTGAAAATATAGTAAACATTATTGTTTGCTGTCTCATAATGTCAGGTAAAAGCAGGATTGTTATAAAAAAACGTTTTTTTTTATTTAAAATAAAAACAACAGGTTTTTTTGTTAAAATGTGTTTTAAAACATGAAAACATGTTTTTTGTTTTTTTTTATTTTTCAAGGTAAAGGGTCAGAAAAAATAAATTATTGTTTTCGAATATAAAAGGATGCTCATGGAGATTTAAGAATAATATAAAATCTATCCTTTTATAAATGTTGGCCCTCTTGAGTTGATAGTAGGTTCTCTGTTCCATTTGGCGTTGTAATGGGATTCCTTGACGGTTAGGGGAATACCTCACGGGTAGTTAGTTGGATTTAATACAAAACAATTATCTACTATCATTTATTTTAAAAGGTTTTTACTGTTATTTTAAAAACAACCCTGGTAGTCTCTAAATGATTCTATTGAATGTAGTTCGGAAATAAACAGTAACAGTAGAAAAAAAACATGTTTTAAAAACTTTGTTTTAAAACAAATGTTTTAAAACATAACAACCCTAGGTAAAAGTACTAATAATGACATTGTATGAATAATATCGATAATAAAACTAAACAAATACTTATTAAAAAATATCTGTACGAAAAAAACTGTTATTTGGAGTCTAATAAATAGTTTTCTCGATAATTCCATGCAAACCAACGTATTTTTGTTGTTTGTTTTGTTTAGTCACGATTAAACAAAAAACATTGCAAATTATGTCTTTATTTTTTCATCACTATCTAGATGTCAGCGTCATCAATGACTCATCATGCATCACCGGGTATTCGATCAACCGTGCTTTCTTTCTGTCGGCTCTGGGATGCCGTATCCGGCGTATCCGAACGCTCACGCACGATTTTTCTTCGACGTGTTAACAAATCGCACGCACATACATTAAATTTTTTGAATGCAGGATCAATCGGTTGTGGCTGGCGGTGGAAAAAGGGGCCCAAGGGGACCCGGGATGCGCGGGGGATGTTTTAGGGTGAGCCGGGCTTTGCTGAAGCAGTAAAAACTAATCGCGGATAATTCGCATTGTACTTTTATCACACACTTCCGGTCCAGCGAAATTCATCGCACCCACCCCATATACCCACTTGTTTATTACACCTACGCCACTGTCTGCATCCCCCTCGTCTCTCCCCTGGACTGTCTATACGAAAAACGAGGCTATAATCTACCCGGTACCGTTGGATTCGTTCATATCGAACGATCAGACCGGACACAGTTTACTATGAAGGTAGAGGCATAATCTTGAAGAATTACAAACGTCTGTAAGTACCTAACACCCTTTTCAATAGCTGATGTGTTAAAATGGTGAGATACATGAAATTTACATACGAATTCTGTGTCACGTGCAGAGAAACAGGATTTCAGTCAAGTTCGATAATTAATAATTCATGTAATATTTCCTTGTATGGGCAACAGTGGCTTACTGGAGGAATGTACTTCATAACCTACATAAAAGATTTATAATTGTAAATTGAAAGAGGTATTACAATAAAATCGTATAACCGGAAATGTTCTATTAATAAGGTAACAAAAGCAAACCAGTATATTAATCCATACCTACATGACTTGCAAATGAGCAAAAGTAAAAAATAATTAACAACAAAAAATTTGTAACCATTTATTTGTAAACACAGGGTATAGTACTAGAATTAAACATCAAGTTGTATCCTGAGAACAGATTAGAACATAATAGGGAACGTGTAATTTATAGTCGAACTTAATTGGGTAAAGAAATTAGAATTAAAAGACAAGTATGTGAGATAGAGGTAGTAAAAATGCCAGGACAACTCAATCAGCCATAAATTTTCTGATGAAGGAACAACGAGGACAACAAAGGTTATTTTTTGATCTTGTTAGGCATCCAAAGTCTTTTCCAGTAAAAAAATATTGTAACAAATAGTTACTTTATTGTAAGTTAAAAGTAGGTAATCATTAGAAACCAGTATAAAATAATTTATAACTCGACGAACAACAAACCCTGTGGGCCCTCACTTAAATCTACTCGATTTTATGACACATTCTCATTGTTTAGATACTTTAGATCCTTAAAGTTACACGTTAACACCGTCACCCAACTCTTTTGCCTATTTAACTTCGTATCTGGTAATAGGCCCCTTTTATTGGCCTCTAAACCATCACTAAACCTAAAATACTACACTAAAATACGTCATAAAGACCTTTATTTTCAGGGCTATTAGGTCACCAGGCCACAACTAAATTAAATTAACGATTTTTCGTAATTATAAAATCATAAAATGATCAGGTAAACTCGAAAAAAAGGCGTTCTGTCTTGAGAGTTTCATCTCTAGAACATCTTCAGACAATGGTCCACTCAAAGTCCAGACTGCCTTTGGTCACGATATGTTTATTAGGGTTATATATGGGTCCCAACCCCTAAGTCTCACGTTCGATCAGGGCAACGCCTTCCTTGGTTTTGTCGTTTCGGTTATTTATGCCGCCGAATTTCACATAAAAGTCGAGAAATCTACCATGTCGAATTCAAGTGGTCATGGAATGGCGGTTTTTCATACCGTTTGACGGTATGGTTGTATAGGAGTCAAATACTGAGCACAAAACCATTAGAAACAACGACGTCACCTATTATATCAAGTCCCTGTATTTAAATATGTGTTTAACAGACTCCGTAGCTCGCTTTAGTATCAAAGTTGATGTAGGTCTATCGCTTCTTCAGTCTAAACAACAATACCTGTATAATTTTGTGTGTGAATGAGGGACTACGACCAGCAGTATACACCCTATCGGTGGCCAGACAATAGAAAGGTACATATTGAGGTGTAGATGGACCGAACCATTGATTCTATGAACGGTATACATTGTCGATTTGGGCCTTTTGGCATGTCAAGATGCCGCCCATACACTGAAGAGATGAATCAACCATTTTTCGTATCTTAGGTGTTTCACGTGGCAGATAATAACCACCATGTTTATAATGTTTTTTTTTTTACATTTTTTTAGCAAAACAACTTCCATAGGCAAAAGAATTACTGTGGGTGCAACACTGTGAAAGAATATACACGATATCGTATAAAATAAAGTCCATGGACGGCCTTATCGTACCTATATATATAAATAAAGATGTGCCTCGGTTTTTGGCAGGAGCCAGTTGACATACACGCAGGGGCCCAACTGAAGGCGGTAAAGAAATGACCCGTACACGCGTATTATCTGATACAGAAGTATCTTTCACGCCAGAACAACCCCATTCAACATCGCCCGTCAATTGTTTTCTTCGGACGAAAAGGCCTCCGCACAGCCTGCGACTGTACAAGAAGCAGACTCCGTTCCGCGTGCAGTTCTTGAATACCTGTCAGTGGTTCTCACATTCGACACTCGTAATTATTGTGTAAACAGTAAAGAGCGGACAATAGGCAAATATGCGGTTTGTTCGCTTTTGCTTGAAGAACTGAGGCGTCCATATTATATAAGCTTTGTTCGCGCAGCAGTCACAAAAGTCATGTATTCCACTGCACATGCGCAGTATAAACTTGATGTTGGAGCAGTACTTTAGACTGATTGGTTTTTAGTTTAGACACAATGTTTTATATTACAATAGTTAGCTAGCATCTAGAAGGATTTGCCTACAATTTGCTGAAAGAACCATTAGAATCCTTTAAGGATTCGACAAGATATTGGAGATTGAAATTTGCGAGGTGTATTTGCGTTAAAAAGGTCTGTTTCAAAGTTGAACACGTTTCGTTGGGCAGTAAATAAGCACTGGATTGTGCGTGTTTTGTATATTAGATACATAATATGAACATATACAAGTCGTTGGCGTCTATACGGAATGCAATAAATTAGGGTTCAGTAAACTATCTATAAAAGAATTTTCAATCCTTTGCCAAAGTGTTAGATAATCGTACGTCTTAGTAACAACATATTTACGACTTTGAAATGGGAGCTAAAAAAGACTTTAAACCCAATAAATTTCTATTTATTTACAACTT
The DNA here is from genome assembly GCA_963971325.1 of Aphodius granarius. NCBI lineage: Eukaryota > Metazoa > Arthropoda > Insecta > Coleoptera > Scarabaeidae > Aphodius > Aphodius granarius. The sequence goes on along the minus strand of OZ020227.1, from coordinate 7,814,267 downwards.
ACAACTTGGCTGAACCCAAAATGCAAACAAATGAGTTTGTTACATTCAATATATTTCATTTATACCAAGAGATTTACTGTCAGATTGCCTCTCATCTCATTGTAAATGTAAATTTGTATACATATATAAGGTCACTGGAGGAAGAGCTGGTATCAGTTTGGTCTCAATCGGATGAATTCGAGGCATACAATATTTGCTACTTTCGGTTGTCAGAATGTTACCAAAAATAATTTTAGCCCGATTCGTTGGTCCGTTTGGGCGTTATCGTGTCGGAAAGTGAGACTTCGACCACATGTAACTCTACTAGTTCAAACACGTCAATTACACCAGCATTTCTACCATACACAGCTCAAAACTAACAAGTCTCGAATTGACTAGATTCCGTACGATTTGGCCAATAATACGGGTGCACAAAGCCAAAATCTCGTGGTTAGAGAGGCCACTAATTGACAGCGATAGTGGTCGTTAGGGCGGAAAAGGGTCCTAAACTTCTTAGAGTCGTTTAACTCACGTCCGAAATGTCTCGCGTATTTGTCTTTTTACCCCCTCGTCAACTTTGTGTCGGATTTTTTTTATTTACCACTTCTAATTGCAATTAGCGGCGTAAGAAGTTAAATAGACATGATGTATACGGGCTTGGACACGGCCATTGTTATAACGGTGGCTCAGTTCAAGAATTATAAGGTTTTTTCATAAAACAAGAGCATAATTTAATATTAAAATTGTTTACTTTTGGAATTGAAGACAATTATAAGTCTTAAAATGTTTACCTATTGTATAAGAGTCACACTTAAACACGTTAAAATTGATATTTAATCTTTATGTAACGTACTGTATTGTTCACAAATAAAACTGTTTTATCTCAAACAATTTTAACAAACTGTGTTTTTTTTTTAATATTAAATTGTGGATAAGATTATAGATAGGGCACTTGAGGTGTACAAACAACTTGCTTCATCAGCAGTATCGATACAGTTGTACGAGTGGTAGGACTACTGTGGTGTGCAGCTCGTTGTGAAATACCTCAAACCATGGGTTCCACAAGTATTTCAAAGAAAAACGTAAATATGGTGGCAATCCAATGCAGCAATAATGACAAATTTGACTGTAACGTGGATGTAAAACAGCTTCAAGAATTGTTAACTCTGTTAGTAGACTGCAAATACAAAAGTGTTGGTTGTATTGTGAACCACTACTTGAAAGACATTAAACAGCACGAAGAGCAGTGTTTGCATCGCACAGTACGATGTTTGAACGATGCTTGTGAAGATATCATGGCAAAGGATTTACTCGAGCATAGGAACAAACATCACAGTGCTGATTGTATATCCACTGAAGAAAATCATTTCTCGCTACCGATTGATCTAAAAGGAGATGTGCAATTCTCGAAAATGGTTACCATTGGCGAAGAGATTGTATTGTGTCGTTTGAAACGCGAAGACAAGAAGTTGCAAGTATCATTAATTTTTGTGAAGACTACACACCCTCACTTCAACTACAAGATTTACCTAACGGCAGATGATATGAAGAGCAAGAAACATAAATTCAGTATTTCAAATATTGCGTCGGGGTTTAATGAAGATATTGATGTCTCGGTAGAGTTTGATGTTGAAAAATTGATGCAAGTGTGTAATATATTCACTACAAGTGTTCGAGTCAAGCGCGCCCTTATACAGCAAGGAAATATCCGGCAAGATCAGCAGTTTTTTGAGAAGTTACTATGTTGTTGGTGTGGAGATTTTCTTACAGACTCTTACTATAATTGTAGTACTAATAGTAGTACTCATAACTATCCAACTTGTACTACCTGTTATCAGGACATCAAACGAAAATGCTTATGCTCTTATACCCTACAATACATAACTTCTTTATTCAAACCTCTCAATAGTTACGAATTCCAATGTCCGTATCAATCACTTGGGTGTAAGCAATTTATACCACGTTTTACATCAAACCATGAATTATTATGCCCCTTCAAAGGTTTCGTCTGTGCATTTGATAATTCCAAGTTTAATACATATTCGGGCTTCATTGCTCATCTCCAAGAAAACCACACCGACAACATTATCAACTCTAATATTTATAATATCGCCGATATTAATCGAAAAACTATTTACATGTTTGCATTTGGTTCAGTATTCTTGTGTAAAATAGTCGATGCCAGAACCTTTACCATTGAATGGATTTCAACGTCAGTTGTAAGTCATAATTTTATATTTGAGGCAACATTTCTCGGCGGTGGAAGACGAGTTACCCTAATCACTAATACTGATCCACGCGAACTTAGTTATAAAATCAACTATTATAAAAGTATCTACAATATAATTAAGAAGACAGCATCGTTCAATATTTCTGCTACAGAAATGGCCAATGTGGATAAATGTAGTTTAAATATATATAAAAAGTAATTAATGCTGTCTGCTGAGAATTGTATGACTATGAATATTGTATGAATTGTATTGTTCTTTGATTTAGAATAAGCTTCCTGATTCACATCAATATTTTGTAAAATGTACAATGTACCATTATTATTAACAGAAGAATATTTGCATAATATCATAAATACTTACACTATTTATGCTGCTATTATCTGTAACTTACATTTGAATAAATTCCTTGAAAAAATGCATCATAGGGCTTATTTTATTATTTCATGTGTTCCCATCATCCAATTTCTATTTCTAATGTGATATTAGTGATATTATATTTTTTTAGTAATTTACAACAAATTTTGTAAATCGATACCGCAACTTTAGATAGAAATACAATGAATTTCTTTACATCTATTCTTATTCGAATTTAAAACCTTTTTGTACACACACTAAATCTAACACACATTCTCATTTGTCAAGAATGTCTCAATTAGCCATCATAGTATGTTAGTCTTTGACAGTTCTGTAACTGAACGACCGATGTTAAATCATGCATTTGGTTACAAATATCCATGCAAAATGAACAAACATCAAACCAACTAACCGTTCGTCGCAACTGCAATGCATCAACGTGTTCACCATAAAGTTGTGAATGCCGTATTTCGTCTCCAAACCACCGATCCAATACGGACACGCGAGGTCGTGTTGTCTGCAACACCTGTCAGTCCTCGAGAACAGACCAACGTCCGTATATTTAGTGGCAGAATAGCCCTTTCCGCACCATTGGGTTCCAGGCAACCGAAAGATATCCGACAGATCACGTTTACTCCTAAATTTTGGACACACAATACGACCATTTTCAGCGAATAAAGTTACTCAAAGTTGCGTGCTTCCTTGCAGTTCTGTTCGTACGAATTTATCTTTGTTAATTGGACGTTTCTCGTTGTACAACTTACTTCACTTTCTAGCTTCAGTATTCAGTTATTACCTTATAATAATCATTGTTCAATCGACCAGTAAATTTATTGCTTTTTATCACAAGAAAACAAATCGATTAATTCTAGTAACATGAGTGCTCTAGTTCTTTCTGTGCTTTTTTCTGCTTCTTCGGTTCCACTAGTGTTTTGGTGCATGCAAGAATGAGCACGCAATCTGAAATTCTGATGAGAAATTCTAAGTTTTTCAGTCCGTGCTTTGCAAACGGTTGAATCTGAAGCGGGTTTTAACTGATTGTGCGAACATTAAAGTTACATAAAAATGTCCGACAGTAAACCGACCAGAATTATGGAATCCCATTCACGAACTAAAACTAAACGAAAACTTTGGCAGATATGAACGGTACAGTGCGTTTTGTAATACCTACTTTGGATACTAGAGTTGATTTAAACTAAGAAGCGCACTTCTGTACCACAACAACGCCAACAACGCTCGTTCCAGAGGGGTTTTAAAACGGAAAAATCACAACAATCATTTTCTTTCACACATTTCGACGTTTGAACTACTGGAAATTGCAAAATATAATGTCCCCAATGACAACAAAATTGTAGTTGAAGTGACTTTTGTAATTATGTTGGAGATTAGAATTAATGGAGTAAAATGTTTGAAGAACTGCCGTTTTGGTAGGTATTACTATTAAATGTCATACATTGAAAGATTTTTAAATAGAAATTCCTTGGGTTTGTTTCAGCGTTAACTGATAATCATGATAAAAGAATTGGCTGTTTTTATGACTTTACACACCTGTTGAAAGTATAAGATCTGTTCTTCATACAAAAATTCGAATTCCGGCTGTCACAATATGTAAACAAGGTCAAGCATAACCTAACACGCTCGGATACGTTCGAGATTTCAGGAATTTTATTATTATTTAGCAGCATGAGCTCCCTAACTTCGATTGAGTTTTCAATAATAATTATCTTTTCAGCGATGAATTACTATAGACGTACAAATCTGCTTTATTCAATTCCTATATCAAAACACATTTCATGAATGCGTTCCAATCTCCCAAACACTCTCCACCCATGATTGGTAAAATTGTCTACTGCGCATTCTAATGCGGTGCAACTTTACTATACACATTTAAGTTTACTGACACGTTTTGCAGACTAGTCTTTACGATTTTATATCATTTAAAAAAGACTGATATTATAAAAATTGTAATAATTATAAAAATTCAAGCATTCAATAACCTTTTGTCCTTAGTTTTATACAGTGTAGCCAAGAAAGAGTTTTGCCAATAATTTTAATTCTATGCTCAGCTCATAAAAAAACTATTTAAACATTTTGTTCCTTAGGCTTAAGCAGTTGTACGAAATTAATATAATATTTTATTGGCTATTATCTCAAAATAGTTACTTACTTATTAATTTATGTAGAATGTGTAATTCCTTTAACATAACCTATGTAATTACTAACATTAATTAATTAATATAGCAAGACAATCACCCATAAAAATAATTACGTATTGTTTTCGGTACAAACATTATTAACTAATGAAACAACACAGATTTGCGGAAATATTTTTTAAGATTTTACCATGTGTATAAGATAACAGATAATTTACACGTGGCCATATGTTTTTCGTAGAATTTCTAGTCCAAAATCTTAAAGCTGTATTTAGGTTATAGTGGAACTTTGAGCGATTTTCGACTAGAAATTTTACGAAGAACATCGCCACGTGAATCTTATCGCTTACTTTATGCACAATTGCACATCCTGTATGAAGAGCGACCTGGAATTTTCCATAATTATTTAAGTTAACATTCCTCGCTGATTTTTGTACTGTCAAAATTATTAATACGCAGCTCAGGTGTAATAATAAACAATTTTAAACGCTCCAAATTGAATCGCACGACATAATAAGTAGTTATAAAAAAGATAATTTGGATGTGATTAACGGAATATAATCTTATACGAGATTTGGAAAGTGTATTTAATAATTGTCTGTATAAATAAGTCTCCCAAAGAAGTATGAAAACTTTCTTTTAGGCATCATAATAATAGGTATCTAAAATATCCCCAAAAAAAAATACCTTCACCTCTACAAATTTACAAAATCTATCTACAACAGTTTGCCTGCTATAGTATTCTATACTCAGTGTAAAAAAAAAGAAATGCCCACCTTGATGTCCAATACCTTTTGTATAATTTTGTTTATCTTATCGAAATGAAACAAATACCAAAACACCAACAACAAAAGTGACTTGAAATCAAATTATTTGATGGGTATCTTTTTCCAACGTCGAGTATAAACTTCAAAGCGTGTAATTTGTCATACCTTTCGTCACATTTGCAATGTGATATCGTGAACGGGCTACGATTAAACAAGTTGTGCTTCATTGTGAATCCTGGTATGCCGAATTTACAATGGTCATGAGTCCGACAACAGCGATCCGTTTTCCAGAACATGTTAAGATCCGTATACGATTTTGCACGATTGTGGGCTCCGCACCAATTCGCACCAGGAAAGATAAATTCGAATGAGCGACGTCTTCTGTTCAACCTACACCAGAATGGTTTAAATCGAAAATTATAAAAAATAGTTTAATTCAAGTTTTAAAGAGTTTGAACGAAAAATAATCAAGTAGAAGCAATGGAAGCAACATTTGTAGGCGTCTTGTCTATCACGAAGCAAGCTTTCAAGTATATACAATTTGAGCTAAAAGAAACAAGTAACTACTTTTAGAACCTTTCACCTTTCGACACTAAACATTAGCCAAACTTCACCTTAAATAAATACAGACCTAATTAATAGTTTTCTCTATTTCCCTATATACCAAAAAAAGCGGTAGCAATTATTTTTTTCTAGGAACGTAAATGTTTGACTTGTAAACAAACAGGATATCAGCGACTTCTGTCTTTTGTTCTACTAGGTAAATACATAACTGTTTATTTATTTCATATCGTTCAGTACATTTTAGAAATGTAAGCCATTAAAATTCGAGTTATAGATAACATAAAACACTGAATAGAAACAGGAGATATCGATAGTTGACACAGGCGACATTTATAGTAAAATTTGTGAACACATTGAAGCTAGAAAGTAAAGATTTAGGTACAAAAGAGGTGCCGGATAATCCATAGTTTGGATTTTTAAATGCGTGTTGCAATAAGTCATGTACAAAGCGTATTTTTTCGTACCTGAACAGAACCTGAAAGCACATAACTATAAGTATAAAAATCACAAAAGCGTCTATCTATATAGCGAAGGCACATAGTTGATCGATTATTTTTCAGAAAGTAACTAACAAATCTTTACATTGGATGAAAATACACAAGCTCGAATTTTCAGGAAACTAAAGTTAAATAATTTCGCTGTTAAACTTATGTTAGTCACTTTCCCAAAATAACACCTTGTAATCTTCAAATCTCAATAAATTTATTAATTAACTTACCTTCCGTAATTATCTCGTATCTCAGTATCTTCCTTTTGAGATTCCTTAATCCTTCGCAGTTTGGCGCGCATTTCTTTGTGCTTCTGGTGGCAGATCTTGTAGAGTTTTCTGAAGTGGAACCACTTCTTGATATCCGCTGGTAACGGTTTGTCCTGCAAACCTTCTATAACGAACTTTGAGGTAGATTCTAAATTGGGCGATACGCTATTATTGAATGATTGTAGGAACGATTGTACTTGATCCTTTTCTAGGATGAACTGGCAGTCTTTAACGATGTCTTCGTCGAAGACAATCTGCAGGAACCTTTTACCATCAGAGATTTGACGCAGCGACAATCCCGACTGATTTCTGAAAAGAAAAAAGCAACATACATTTTCTTTCCAAACATGTGTCTGTATTACAAAGATATAATCGAAGTATACCGATTAAAATAGTTCACTAATGAAAAGAATGCACTTTTCTATTACCAATATAAACGTCCAACGCCCAAAACCAATATAAGCATCAGATGTTACCTTGTCAACAGGCAATTAAGGATACCAGGAACAGGTGTTAACATAATCATCGAATTCAATCAGGACTGTTTAGAAAGAGGTGGGGACTGCCATAATAAAACGACGTAACATAAACAGGGCCGAAAACTCTAACCATGAATATTTATTATAATAAAGGACCCAGAACAAGTCGTTTGCCCTGCAGTGTATTTATCGAAAGACAATCGCAGTGTGTGAGGTATTTTAATTAGGAATATAGGTAGTAGATTGTGGGATGTGGCATAGAAAGTGCATTTTTAGGCCCGGCGGTCGCCACGGCATTCTATATCTTGGTCTACACATTACACCCAAAGAAGTAGCTCTACTAGACAAACATTAATAAATTATCATAACTCATAAGTCATGGGCAATCTGTGGGATATGCAAATTGAAATTAGTGGACATGATTTGTTTAGTTAACAGTTTATTTGTTGATTTATATTTTACTTGTTGAATATGTCATTCCAACGGTGCCATTGGATTTTCTCTATCTTAAACGGTTCGGAAGTTATGACGTTCCAAATTTTGAAAATTGTGCCAAAATAGATTTGTTACGACATTTGCTCCTTTAGGAGCAAACTGTGTCCGATATAACCATGCGGTTTCGATGAATCCAACGGTATTGGATGGGAAATTAAACAGGCAATCCATTTTTGAAGACCTCGTTACTCTAAGGTGTACCGTTCGCGAGTAAAAGATCGCGAAAATCCCATCCAATTATATGAGTAATGTCAAACAGGATTTGTAATTCCTAGTTATATCAATAACTGGATGGCCTGGTAACACTTGTACACTTGCTTATATTATGTACAGGCAACCATACAACTATGCATGCGTTGTACACCTACTCAACGTTCCCATACAAGCATACCTACACCGATACCTGTTCGGCGAATGAAATACCATCTCAGGTATATTAAAGCAAGCATGATTTATACTCGAGAAAACCTGGTGGTAATTAGTTCCTCTTTCGGACGCAATAAAATCGGTAATTGAAACAGTGAAAACTCGGTTGTGGTTTTTTTTATCGTACAGCGGCACGATTTGGTGTTGTTTATTGGCAGTTGATTTCAGCTTCAATTTATACTGAGTAGGTTGAGCTGTGAGTAAGGTATATAGCCGAAACGGTTGCGAAATATATATATATATATATATATATATATATATATATATATATATATATGTCAGAAATAAACTAATTCATCTATAAAAATCTAATTCTGGACATTGGCAAGAACGAAGAAATCACCAAAAAAAAATCTACTAAATTAAAGATGATTTATTGGTGTTTGCCATTACGGTTGCAGTAAATTGCATCATGGACTGTGGTGATTAAAATGGGATATGTGGACGATACGATGAACCAAAAAAAGCGCCCTCTACGTCATAAATTTTAAATGAAAGTTGAGAGGTGATTTGAGGAGAGGTGAATCGAAGATCGAGTGTTATCGGTAGGTGAAAAAGGTGGCATAAATGGGTTGTTCTATTGGTGGTTGACAGGAAGGTGATTGATAAGTTATGGCTGTAATTCATTACAACTATAACTTATGAAATTATTGTGGTGGATATTATAGAGGAGAATAGAGAATGATTTCCGTTATAGTGTTGGTGACAATCCTGAATTGTTACCAGCTTAGGAAGATGTGAAATAAAGAAAAAAGACACTCAGAGAGAACTCTATTCTTGGTTACCAAGAAAAGTTATTCTTGGGTATATAGTATAGCATGAAGAGGATTTTTTTCTATACAAATAATATTTTATTCTAATAAGAATTTCAATATAGTTGTTTCAACGGTTAGTTATTCTTACGATTTAAGAATTTAGTATGTTTATGTTAAGTATATTTTTCTCTGACGAAGAAAAACTTATTCTTCTATAAAAAGGTAGACGTTCGTCTTACAACAACAAACATATCTCGTTGGACGAAAAATATATATGCTTTAACAAATATAAAATACAGTTTCTTGATCCAAGATTCTTAATCTGAGAGATACCTATATATATATATATATATATATATATATATATATATATATATATATATATATATATATATATATATATATATATATATATATATATATATATATATATATATATATATATATATATATATATATATATATGCATCCCTATATCATTCGGACGTCCGCATATTGACTAGTTTACATCATTCCGACGTCCGACTGCATTACGACGTCCGTATACGGACGCCATAATGCACTTCCATAGAAATTCATTTTTCTGGTCATTCTCAACGCCCTCTATCACATATCAAAAATTTTGGTGGACGTCAAAATGATAGTGTCATGAAAATTTTCGTATATTCTTAGTTCCGCGAAATTCCGGCAGAGGCGCTAGTGCTTGCCTGCCGTATATCGGGAGTGGATATACATCTTTCACAGTGGTGGTATCCGACGTCCGACGAGGGTTTGGCAACAACGTAAATGCTCACTGCGAGGTGGGGTAAGAGGATTGCCGCTGCAAGGGTTTTATCGCAAAGGCTCTCTAGATGCGTACCGCAACATAGTGCGCTAGGAAAAGTTTCTCACTAATTTACTCATGTACCTTAATGGGTGCGCTACATTCTTATTATGTCTGTATGATATAATTGTATCCGTACATACTATAGTAGGATGCTATGAGCGGTAAAAGTAGTACCCACTCTTATTAAAAAAAAAGCTATTCAATAAAATGTTTGTGGTTTGTACTGCCTATGAAAACTAATTGGTTAAAAAATTATTTCTTTGAAAATAATTAATTGATCAGATAATTGATTAATTCAGATTGTAATATTTAAGTTGTTGATGATATTGCATCGCTTTGACGATAAAGAGAAGACGTTAAAAATTATTAATAGCTGATATTTGTGGCGTTTTTTTTTTGGCTAAAAGAGAAATTGTAGAAGTAAACTTCGTAAATAGCGTGTGAAGTCACCATATGAAGCTCGATAAATGAATGACGTAAAAAATGTATTTACTTTGAAGGGCAATTCTGAGTATATAAAATTACTATTGAATGAAGGTTTAGAGAAAACAAAAACCTCTTTTTGCAGCATTTTTTATTATTAATGTACTTTGGACCGATTTCGCCCCAAAAGCAGGGGCGTCATCAGCAAAATCTGTAAATTTATGTTAGTTCTTAGAAAATTAAGTAAATAGTAGCAGATCATAATGAGGTATAGTAAATCTTGCAAGTGTTGTTTTAACTGTATTTATTTTGCATTTCCTTTATATTCAGTGCACATATGTATGAGTCTAGTGCCTCCGTTTATGTTTTCTTCATGTAACCGCTTCATCCGGATTTTTTCATTATGACATGCATTGGTTCCATGCGGTCGATCTCTTGTACTCTGTGAATTTTGACTGTGAGTTTCATGATCTGCCACTATTTACTTAATTTTTTAAGAACTAACATAAAGTTACAGATTTTGTTGATGATGTACCTGCTTTTGGGGCGAAACCGGTCCAAAGTACACTAATAATAAAAAATACTGCAAAAAGAGGTTTTTGTTTTCTCTACACCTTCATTCAATCATATCTGCAGTATGGACTTACGATTAATAAAATTACTATCTTTAACTATGATCGTATTTGAGATTGCTATAAGTATTGCAATTGCAATATAAATATTAAAAGTCACTTTGATTGTTTAACGAAGCCGGACATTAATAAAACATTTTAAAAGTTAAATTTTCTCTTACTTTATCAAAAATCAAGTTAATGGATGACCGAGTTTCTGGCAAAAACGCTAGTTTACTGTTTTTCAGAAAATACTTGGTCAATATCCTTATTACAGCCGTTTAATTTCTTTTTAAACCTACCAAAGCAAATCTATAATACCTGCGATTTTTTGCGTCTAGGCATAGTTTTTACAAACAAAATTCAGTAATGAAGTACTGAACTTCACTGATCGAATGAGCTAATAATAACGGTATATATGCAATATGCATCTCTATATCAATCGGACGTCCGTATATTGACTAGTTTACATCATTCCGGCGTCCGACGGCAATCGGACGTCAGTATACGGACGCCGAATTTAAAAGTTAAATTTTGTCTTTCTTTATCGAAAATCAACTTAATGGATGACTGAGTTTCTGTCAAAAACGCTAGTTTACTGTTTTTCAGAAAATGTTTGGTCGAAATCCTTATTACAACCGTTAAATTTCTTTTTAAACCTACCAAAGCAAATCTAAAATACCTGCAATTTTTTTGCGTGATATTTGGCGTCGAAACATAATTTTACAACCAAAATTTAGTTAATGAAGTACTGAATTTCACTGATCGAATGCGCTAATAATCACGGTATATATGCAATATGCATCTCTATATCAATCGGACGTCCGCATATTGACTAGATTACATCATTCCGGCGTCCGACGACAATCGGACGTCAGTATACGGACGCCGAATTTAAAAGTTAAATTTTGTCTTACTTTATCGAAAATCAACTTAATGTATGACCGAGCTTCATGAAAGTGCAATTCTGCGTCCGTATACAGACGTCAGATTACACTCGGACGTTGGAATGTTGTAAACTAGTCAATATGCTGACGTCCGATGTATATGAAACATTAAATATTGAATCTGAGTTCTTGAACTAAAGCATGACCGAACACAGTCGACAATTTACGAACCCTTCAAATTCGCGCGATATGTCGCCATATTTATCGCCAAATATGATTATTTAAATTAAAGCCCGCCTCCGCAAAAATTGCCTAATCACTCGATTGATGCGAATTCACTAACCGCAATTACTTTATTGTTTTATGGAAACTAGTAGAACATATCTTTTTTAAACTTACGACAGGTTCCATTAATTATTTAGAGTTTGAGTATATAAAATTACTGTTTTTAATTATGATCGTATTCGAGTATGCTAAAAGTATTGCAATGTAAACAATAAATCAAAATCCTTATTACAGCCGTTGAATTTCTTTTTAAGCTTACCCAAGCAAATTTAAAATACCTGCAATTTTTTGCATGATATTTTGCGTCTAAACATAATTTTACAAATAAGATTCAGTATTTTCAGTATCGAAGTACCGAACTTTACTGATCAAATGTGATAATAATAAACGTGTTACTAATGCAATTCTCAGCGATCATTATAATGTGCATATACGAATCAAATGACAAGACACGTTCTCCCTATAACATAAATCACATATATCGTCGGGTTAAAGGTAAAAGTCACTAACTAACATTTTGTTCGAAAATGAGTTAATGGTACCCTAATACTTTTTAATACATATATAAAGCTATGACACTGTTGATAAGTGTTCTAACCCCGTCAAAATCCACTAATTTTGTGGATAAACTCATTAAGTACACCGCAACATATGTGTCTTAATGGAAAAACTCCGTAAGTTACTTAGTGACTTTTACCTGTATTAGAATAAACGGCTCCCGTACTTAGTGAATTTATTTGTAAGGTTAGGTTATGTAGTTCAGTATTTTGACAGTTGTGTTCAGTGCGCGTGTTTGCTGCGCCGTTTTGCGAAAAATGTATGTGAGAAGTGAGAAGAAAATATATGTAAGTAGTAAAAATTATTTATATATGCTTAAGAAATAAAGTCACATAATATTGGATATTATTATAAAAGCGGTCAGTTAGGATACAATCGCGCATTCTTTTTACTAAACATTTTTGTTTATTAATATTTTGTGCACCTCAAATCATTCAAAAAACTTTCTTAAATCGAATATATTTGGATCTATTCATTCTTAAAGCATTTTAAAAATGTTTTCATTGATATATATATATATACCTACCGTGGATGTTAATGTTTTGCATCGGACACTTTAATTTTCTTTCTTACTTTCCCGTCATGGTAAACGTTTTACAACACCATGTATTTACCTTGAGCATGACTTTTTCCGTCTGAAAATACTCAATTAATTAAATTATAATAATGGATATTGTTTTACATAAAATTACTTGATGATTGCTTTTGAGTTATTCTTCAATTAAGAATGAGTTAATGTTAACATCAATTAATACGATCATTAACAAAGCGTTAACATTCAATAATTCACTAATAACTTTTAACAATGTAGTTATTTTTATGATTGTGTGTACAGGATTTAGAACCGGCCTACATTACGGAAAACTTCAAACGCCCGGATAATATAAATACTTCAATTATATCTTCTTCAACGGGTATTTCCGACGAAACAATCTCTGGGTATTCTGGATTTCATAGAAATTCAAACAATGATAACCTAAAACGTGTCCGTGCACTTGTGGAATACAGTTCTTCATCCTCAAATGTCGACGACTCTGACGATGATCCAGAATACCAATTGTCTGTCCAATCTACTGATTCTGAGTCAGATGAAAACACTAACATAAATGAAAAACAACCTACACGATGGAAGAAAGCAAAGATGGAAACTTGGAAAAGTAATCAATCAAAAATAAACAAGTATAAATGCAACCCATACATAACAAAAACAGGATTAAAACCGGCAAAAGCTCCAAAGCCAATAGACTGCCGTAATTGTCGCTTTAAGTGTAGGCAACACTTTTCAAAAGAAGATAAAATTTATATTTGTCAAACTTTCTGGAGTTTAGCGGATTTTAAAAGACAAAAAGATTTTATTATTAAAAAAGTGAAAATCAATTATCCAAAACGGCCTCAAATGGGGACACAACATAATCGTTCAATATCCAAACAGTATTACCTTGAAAGTGCGGACGGCATTTTAAGAGTTTGTGCTAAGTTTTTTGAAAAAATGTTATGCATATCAAATGGTCCTATAAATAATGCTGTTTTTCATGTAAATGAATATGGCACATTTTCGTGACACGATAAAGGAGACCGAAAACCCCCAGGAAATAAAACTAGCGAGGAAGCCACCCAGCTTGTTAAACAACATATTGAAAAATTCCCTCAAATGCTACCTCACTATATAAGAAAAACTAGTCAAAGACGATATTTAGATTCAAATTTAAGTATCATGAAAATGTATTCATTGTATTTGGAATTTTGCAAAAAAACCGATGCTCCGCCAGTTCGTTCACATACATACAGAAACATTTTTTGTACTCAATATAACTTATCTTTTTTTGCACAGATAAAGATAAAGAAAGATCAAATCAAGTGGACTCCTTCCAGACAATTACTTTTGATCTACAAAGTGTGCTACAGATGCCCACATCTGACATAGGGCAGCTATATTATAGCCGCAAATTATGCGTTTACAACTTAACCATTTATGAAGGTGGGAAAGAAAATAACGGTTTCTGCTTTTGTTGGAACGAAATAAATGGAAAGAGAGGTTCTAATGAAATTGGAACAATTCTTTGAAAGTACATACATAATTTGCCCAAAACGATAACACACTTAAGTATGTTCTCTGATACCTGTGGAGGCGAAAATCGCAACCAATATATTGCCGCCGCGTTGTTGGACTGTGTCGAAAGGCATCCAACAATTGAAAATATAGAACACAAATTTCTTGAATCCGGGCATTCATATATGGAGTGTGACTCCATGCACTCAGCAATTGAGCATGCCAAAAAACATAAATCGATTTTCCTAATGAACGATTGGAAAACCATTTTTAAAAGTGCAAGGTCCCAAACTAAAACCAAGAAGAAGCCTTATCATGTGAGTGAATTAAAATATAAAGACTTTTATAATTTACAACATCTTTCAAATGAGACAATTAAGAATAAAAGCAAAGATGCAGAAGGCAACAAAGTTGACTGGCTTAAAATGAAGTGCCTTAAATACGAAAAGAAGCACCCAGGAATTATTTTTTATCGGTATGACCACAGTTCCGAGTACAAAAAGATATACGCAAAAGGTAGAGGTAGGCCTCGAAAAGACCCAAGTAGCTTAATAACAGCTTACTTACATCAGTTGCCAATTAGCAAGAAAAAGAAAGCGGATTTGATTAAGCTATGCAATAAAGATATAATACCTGAAGAACTGCAAGCTTGGTACAGAAATTTGCCTTCAACAGAAGACGATGTAGATGAACAAGCTCCAGAACCAGCTGCGGATGAAAGTGATGAAGAAGTTTAAGTTGTTTAAAGTAGTTACAGTTATAACAGTTTGTTGTAGTTATATTGTAGTAATATTATATTAAAATTATCTTAAATGTATTTGTATATTGTTTCTGTAACATTTTTGACAATAAAAATTAAAAAAAAATTAAATAATGATATTCATTTATTACACATGTGCAAGGATGTATAAAGGTAAAACTCACTAAGTACAAACATCAATTTTTCTCTGTGATCTTATATAAATCAATTAATTACGTATTACTTGGTGTTTAAGCAACAAATTAACTATAATCTACGGTAAGTAGATTTACCCTATAATGTATATCTTTTTTTTAGTTTCGATTTTTGTATAAAACTTCGTTTATCTCAATAGTACGATAATGTCACTTAGTGACTTTTACCTCTAACCCGACGATATGTATAACCCTCCGCTACATCGATACAGCACATCGCCGCATCCGATTTCATTCAACTCCACTCAAACCTCCGTGATCTGACACCAAAAAGTTTGGCAACATTGTTGGACGCCGTAAGCGCTTGTTGTGAAAGTAAATATACATTTCGGACGCATCAATGATACAGCCATGAAAGAAAATGTATATTACTGGACGACGTAATGATAGCACTATGAACGGAGTTCCGACTGATACTAAGGTGAAAGTTGAAAAATGAAAACTAGATAGCGAGTGATACTCGGCATGCTGTATACTGTAATATACACGAATCAGAAGTCAAGTATACGCGCTCTTTCTAGTGGACGCCGTAATGACGCAATATGAAAGGACGTCCGAATGATATAGGGATGGATATATATATATATATATATATATATATATATATATATATATATATATATATATATATATATATATATATATGTCAGAAATAAACGAATTCATCTATAAAAATCTAATTCTGGACATTGGCAAGAACGAAGAAATCACCAAAAAAAAAAATCTACTAAATTAAAGATGATTTATTGGTGTTTGCCATTACGGTTGCAGTAAATTGCATCATGGACTGTGGTGATTAAAATGGGATATGTGGACGATACGATGAACCAAAAAAAGCGCCCTCTACGTCATAAATTTTAAATGAAAGTTGAGAGGTGATTTGAGGAGAGGTGAATCGAAGATCGAGTGTTATCGGTAGGTGAAAAAGGTGGCATAAATGGGTTGTTCTATTGGTGGTTGATAAGGTGATTGATAAGTTATGGTTGTAATTCATTACAACTATAACTTATGAAATTATTGTGGTGGGTATTATAGAGGAGAATAGAGAATGATTTCCGTTATTGTGTTGGTGACAATCCTGAATTGTTACCAGCTTAGGAAGATGTGAAATAAAGAAAAAAGACACTCAGAGAGAACTCTATTCTTGGTTACCAAGAATTATTCTTGGTAACCATATTCTTGCATATATAGTGTAGCGTGAAGAGGATTTTTTTCTATACAAATAATATGTTATTCTAATAAGAATTTCAATATAGTTGTTTCAACGGTTAGTTATTCTTACGATTTAAGAATTTAGTATGTTTATGTTAAGTATATTTTTCTCTGACGAAGAAAAACTTATTCTTCTATAAAAAGGTAGACGTTCGTCTTACAACAACAAACATATCTCGTTGGACGAAAAATATATATGCTTTAACAAAAATAAAATACAGTTTCTTGATCCAAGATTCTTAATCTGAGAGATAGAAGTTGTGCAATTACTACAGATGACGCCAACAGTTTCTCGCGTCTTTTGCCACGTATTACCGCTAAATAAGTTTGAAGATGTTTGCATCTACACGTACATACGAAAACCAGGATTATAATGGAATAGCCTACGCAGACAGAACTCTATCCTTGGATATCAAGAAATAAACGAATTCATCTATAAAAATCTAATTCTGGACATTGGCAAGAACGATGAAATCACCAAAAAAAATCGATTATTGTTGTCAGTAAGATTCGGCGAGATCAAAGACGCTGTGGGCGCGCCGTAATTGATGCGTTTCGAGATAACGCCGCCCAGGTGGCGTTGCAATCGCAACGAATTAATTAACAACTTCGGTCCTCCGTCTGGAAAAAATGTGAAATAATCCAAATCGAGATTCGAGAGCGATCAAATTGACCGCGGTTCGATATTCTTTTTTTCCTTATTCAAATCGTCTCGGGTTCGGATAATTAAAACAATCGGACGACGTTTGTTTCCCAGGGTCCACTGGGTCTTATCATCTTTCTAGGATCTTCCCATCTAGGGCCACCCTTGGTTGATTGATTGTCACACATCGGATTGAATTTTTAACGAAATTTATCAAGAATGCCATTCTCAAAGGGTTGATATCATTTAAGTGGGGTGTTCTTTCTTTAAAGTGAGTAGGAGAAATTTTAACTTTAATTTAAGGTCCAAAATTGAAAAAAAAAAAAACTTAACAAATCATTATATTGTTATACCATAACATTATTGTTATAAATAAAACAATTTATGGTGATAATGGCACCTGATTAACGAGATAATAGTTTCGTAATAGCTACAAAAGCCTATATAATAATAAGCGGAATATTAAGTTGAAGGAACACCTGAGTCTATACACGCACAGAAGCGGTTAAAAGCGCACCGCTGCCTTGTAGGTATAAGCGAGATACGTATCAGGTATTTATACCTTTTAATTCCGGGATCTGTTAACATCAATAAACGGACACGAGAAACGCCGCTACCTATTTTTAATACACACACAAACTGAGATTGAGAGTGATAGAGAGAGAGAGAGCGATGTGATAGAGAGAAAAAGAACGATGTCGAATTGAGCAAAATATATTTTGAAGTTCAGGGAATATTCAATCAACCTTTAAGTCAAACTGTTCCGAAAATTACAACTATTGCTAGGATATACGATAAACAGGATATATTCTTGGAAGTTAAGGTGAAAAGCTTAAAGTTAATCGGCCATACTTTGATATAAGATTACAATTTAACAACTTAATATTTACTGTTACTTGGGAATGTGGGTAAAATGCATCAGCAATACAGCAGATTTCATGAAACAATGTCTGTATTTTCAGATTTCTGAGGAACATGATGGGCCAAGCACAAATAATCCGATCTTAGTTGTAAGTGGTAATGATATATGTAATATTAAATCTATATATTTTAAATAACATGCCTAATGTACTATTTTTTTTTATTATAGGAGCAGGAGTTGCATGCTGTTGTGTGATTATATTTACGTTTCTTGCTTTTTGTGCCAGCTATTATCCCATAAACTACATCTACAGTAGGTGATATAAAGTTGCAAAACACCCATGAAGAAGATAACGCCAAAACAAAAAATAGCATTTTAACATTGTAAAAAACAAATTGTATATTTTTCCAACGAACATATTATAGTGCACAAAGGAACAAAATTATTCGATACAAAATATAAATTTCTCAGAGTAAGAATATGATTTTCTTGATGTTTCAAATATTACGTTTTCTTGTTTTAAGTATGAAGGAACTGCTTGAAAGGAATTACGTCTGTTTTAAGCGATACGTACGTATACTTTTGGGTCAAGAAACTGTCCATGTATATTTTTCACCCAACAAGATATTGTTGTTGATGTAAAACGAACGTCTTACTCTTTCTATATGTAGAAGAATAACATTTTCTTCGTCAGAGCAAAATATAGTCAACATAAACATATTAAACTCTTAAACCGCAAGAATAACTAGCCGTTGAAATAACTACATATATCCTCTTCATGCTACACTGTATACGCAAGAACAATTTTTCTTGATATCCAAGGATAGAGTTCTGTCTGCGTAGGCTATTCCATTATAATCCTGGTTTTCGTATGTACGTGTAGATGCAAACATCTTCAAACTTATTTAGCGGTAATATGTGGCAAAAGACGCGAGAAACTGTTGGCGCCATCTGTAAAGTAATTGCACAACTTTCTATGTATCTCTCAGATTAAGAATCTTGGATCAAGAAACTATTTTTTTTTTATTAAAGCATATATATTTTTCGTGATATGTTTGTTGTTAGACGAACGTCTACCTTTTTATAGAAGAATAAGTTTTTCTTCGTCAGAGAAAAATATACTTAACATAAACATACTAAATTCTTAAATCGTAAGAATAACTAACCGTTGAAACAACTATATTGAAATTCTTATTAGAATAAAATATTATTTGTATAGAAAAAAATCCTCTTCATGCTACACTATATACGCAAGAATAACTTTTCTTGGTAACTAATAATAGAGTTCTCTCTGAGTGTCATTTTTCCTTATTTCACATCTTCCTAAGCTGGTAACAATTCAGGATTGTCACCAACACTATAACGGAAATCATTCTCTATTCTCCTCTATAATACCCACCACAATAATTTCATAAGTTATAGTTGTAATGAATTACAACCATAACTTATCAATCACCTTATCAACCACCAATAGAACAACCCATTTATGCCACCTTTTTCACCTACCGATAACACTCGATCTTCGATTCACCTCTCCTCAAATCACCTCTCAACTTTCATTTAAAATTTATGACGTTGAGGGCGCTTTTTTGGTTCATCGTATCGTCCACATATCCCATTTTAATCACCACGGTCCGTGATGCAATTTACTGCCACCGTAATGGCAAACACCAATAAATCATCTTTAATTTAGTAGCCTTTGAATCGTCTCCGCCACGAGAGAGAGGATGCTAACCACGCCAAGGATTTCAACATTGCTCATTGCGATCGTAAAGTCACTTTATGAACACCATTGGTGGAAGATAATGTGAAAACGGATGCGTGGAGCAGTTGTAAAATCTTTCGCTCACCTACGCTCTTCTTAGGGGATTAAGATGTGCCGTTTTGGACTTGGTGGAGGACGGTTTGTAATAACAGGTGATTTAGATAGATGCGGGTGTCGTTGATCGTGTGAATTGGTCTTATAGGCGTCTAAAAGAGGAACTTCTTGAACAAATTAATCCTATTTAATAAAACATGAAACCCACTCAAACATTTCTCTTACATCTTTCGAACAAGTGGGATTGAAATATCAACAGAAATTGTCATGTTATAACCTAACGCAACAAAATTAATTTGTTTGCTGTTTTATAGTCCAACATCAAACAAAACCTTAGAAAAACGGGGGCGTTCGAAAAAAAAAAACATGTCTATTCTCTCCAACAGATATATTTTAACTTTTAATTAAGGATACTGTCTCAGCGTGGTTCCTAAATTCAACAAAGAGAATCGCTCCTTCTCGTCTGGCAAACTCGTAAACACCAATGAACTTTCGAAACCGAAATTTCGTAATACGCAAGATGGACACAAGACAAGAACGACACAAAACAAAAATTAATGTCATCCCAATAAGGTTCTGTCTTATTTCCGTATTTTGGGCGTATCACGTTACCGTGTGTTCGAATCGTAAATCTGTCAGTGCGACCAGAACAAGCCCAGGTAAACCAAGATAACAATCGTTCGTTTTTTATGCCGGCCGAATAGTTACGGAAGACAAAAGACACATTCTAAATGATATTAGGTGAAATTATTATCGGATGTGTTGGTGGAATGTGTGTTGGGTAAATTTAGATATGTATTTTATGGCATAATCCGGTGATATTGCAGCCTTGTCACGTCTTAGACATATGAACGAAGTTTTATTAATGCTGCGAGCTGTTTTGGCCTCTATAATCAGCTTCTTATGAGACTAATGCTTGACAAATTTATCTGTATGTTGAACGCCTACAAAATGCCGGTGAAAGAGTTCTTAGTTTGTTTTTACATTTTACTCCAGCAACATTACTTGCGACTTACTACACAAAAAATATTTTTATTACAGACTTATCTCCACACATATCAAATCTCAGACAAGCAACCAGTGTCTATGTCATTTATAATCAGCCCATTATAGTTCACACCATAGTCGAATTGAACGATATCGTATTTATAACGCTTTTATTACTATTATTTAAAGTGTTATCACATTCGATACGCGCCAAAGTGTGGGGACCACCACAACAAACCAAAGAATGTCTTCATGTACACTCTCACATATAAGATTCTTATTACTGAAAGCATTTCATTTCATCCCAACCCAATGAACCTTAACTAAAGAAGCGAGAGCGACTATTACATAATTTTAAGGTCGTATTTTTGAAACAATGGATCCTCTCAAGCGTCAAGTACCATCAAGTTGGTGGCGGTGGGCTGCACTGGATCTAACACAAGTTGCTACGCTGCTCACTGATGTAGCTGCATGACATTGAAAAGTGAAATCAAGAAAGAGGTACTTCTATGTATGTGTGTGTGTGTATTGTGTGTATGTATGTGTGGTGAATAGAGGATCATGGGGGGTAGCCACCCTGAGCTTAACCGACTGCTCTCTTTCCTGCTTAGACGTGGAGGGTGGAACTCGCGAACTCGATAAGGGGTGTTTAATTTTGTCGCGTGATTATTCTAGTATATTGTGGCCATTATTCTGATTAACCCTTCAAATTGGTTTGATGATTTTGTTTTGTGTGATTGAATGCAGTCACATTTTATATGTTTTGCATAACTACACAGAGAGAACTCTATTCTTGGATATCAAGAAAAATTATTCTTGCGTTGTATAATGTACCACGAAGAAGATTTTTTTCTATACAAATAATATTTTATTCTAACAAGAATTTCAATACAGTTATTTCAACTGTTAGGTATTTTTACGATTTAAGAATTTAGTATGTTTATGTCAAGTATATTTTTCTCTGACGAAGAAAAAGTTATTCTTCTATAAAAAAGTAGACGTTTTTCTTACAACAAAAATATTTCGTTGGACGAAAAATATATATGCTTCAACGAAAAAAACATGTTCTTGACCCAAGATTCTTACTCTGAGAGATACATAGAAAGTTTTGCAATTACTCTACAGATGGCGCTAACATTTTCTCACGTCTTTTGCCATATATTACCGTTATATAAGTTTGACGATATTGAGTGCTCGTATGTTGTTTGTTTACATCCATTCAGTGTTTTATTTCATGGGTGACTTACAAGGATTATGAGGAAAACCAGGATTGTAGTGGAATAACCTACACAGAAAGAACTCTTTTCTTGGATATAAAGAAAAATTGTTCTTGCGTATATAGTGTAGCATGAAGAAGATATTTTTGCTATCCAAATAAAATTTTATTGTAATAAGAGTTTCAATATAATATGTAGTTATTTTAACGACTAGTTATTCTTACGGTTTAAGAGTTTAGTATGTTTGTGTTGAGTATATTTTGCTCTGACGAAGAAAAAGTTATTCTTCTATAAAAAAGTAGACGTTTTTCTTACAACAAAAATATTTCGTTGGACGAAAAATATATATGCTTCAACGAAAAAAACATATTCTTGACCCAAGATTCTTACTCTGAGAGATACATAGAAAGTTTTGCAATTACTCTGCAGATGGCGCTAACATATTCTCACGTCTTTTGCCATATATTACCGTTATATAAGTTTGACGATATTGAGTGCTCGTATGTTGTTTGTTTACATCCATTCAGTGTTTTATTTCATGGGTGACTTAGAAGGATTATGACAAAACCCAGGATTGTAGTGGAATAGCCTACACAGAGAGAACTCTATTCTTGGATATAAAGAAAAATTGTTCTTGCGTATATAGTGTAGCATGAAGAAGATATTTTTGCTATCCAAATAAAATTTTATTGTAATAAGAGTTTCAATATAATATGTAGTTATTTTAACGGCTAGTTATTCTTACGGTTTAAGAGTTTAGTATGTTTGTGTTGAGTATATTTTGCTCTGACGAAGACAAAGTTATTCTTCTATAAAAAAGTAGACGTTTTTCTTACAACAAAAATATTTCGTTGGACGAAAAATATATATGCTTCAACGAAAAAAAAAACATGTTCTTGACCCAAGATTCTTACTCTGAGAGATACATAGAAAGTTTTGCAATTACTCTACAGATGGCGCTAACATATTCTCACGTCTTTTGCCATATATTACCGTTATATAAGTTTGACGATATTGAGTGCTCGTATGTTGTTTGTTTACATCCATTCAGTGTTTTATTTCATGGGTGACTTACAAGGATTATGTGGAAAACCAGGATTGTAGTGGAATAACCTACACAGAGAGAACTCTATTCTTGGATATAAAGAAAAATTGTTCTTGCGTATATAGTGTAGCATGAAGAAGATATTTTTGCTATCCAAATAATATTTTATTGTAATAAGAGTTTCAATATAATATGTAGTTATTTTAACGGCTAGTTATTCTTACGGTTTAAGAGTTTAGTATGTTTGTGTTGAGTATATTTTGCTCTGACGAAGAAAATGTTATTCTTCTACATATAAAAAGAGTAAGACGTTCGTTTTACATCAACAACAATATCTTGTTGGGTGAAAAATATACATGGACAGTTTCTTGACCCAAAAGTATACGTACGTATCGCTTAAAACAGACGTAAGTCTTTTCAAGCAGTTCCTTCATACTTAAAACAAGTAAAGTAATACTTGGAACATCAAAATCATATTCTTACGCTGAGAATCTTGTATTATACTTGAACCAACCAAATGATCTTCACTCAAAGATATTCGTATTGTATCGAATAAATGTTTCCCTCTGTGTACACATTACTTGTACATATCGTATGTGCACAAACTATCAAAATTACTCTATTAAGATGAGACAAATCCACTACTTTATTACGTCTAGAGGTAATAATCCACTTTCGGTTGCAATAACAGTAACGATAAGTAATACAACTATATTATCCATAGCGTATAAAATTATACGTGTCCCGTCTCCGCCCATTATGTCTTCCATCTGTTCGTTTTTGCAGGTGAACCGACATAGCTGGCTTAATACCTCTATTGCAAATACGCTATCTAACTACGATCTTATCTTCGATGCGTAGGTTTACCAATAGAATATGTTTATTATACCGAAGTTCCCCGTATCTGTTATAGCATCAACAAATAGGTGTCCTGAATCTACCGTGTCTTTATTGTCGATTTATATTTGCATAGACACTTTGTTGTTGATTTCATTTAGGTTATTGCATCTGTATGTGTTATACAAGCTGTCCCAACTGTGCTAATAAGTATAAGTATTCTGTTACAACAATAAGTATAAGCAATCTTGTACCTTCAGATAGTTCTGAAAATTCTTTTGTTTGAACAAAAGGATTTATTAGGATACTTGGAACAATTCGAGATGGGATTTTACTATGTATACATAAAAAATATGTATTTTAGTGAGTTAAGTGTCTAGGAAAGTAGACTGCAAAGCCCATAGGCGCCATGTCTTTTGTCTTTTTCGGTACAGGTACGTCAGGAAATAATCTATTAGAAAAGACGAGACAATCACCCGGAAACAAGCATAAGAAAAGGTTCTCTATTTTGCGCTTAAGGCGAAAGAATGCCAAAAACTACGTGCTTGAGGATATATAGCCCCTCTTTTTTATGGGAATATTGGCCATAAATTAATTTAGCATTTCAGCATTTGAATAAATAAATATCAATTTATGTATGTAAATGTCGCTCCTGTTAAATATTTGAACAATGAAGTAAATAAATTTATCACCTTTGCAAAACTACAATAAGGATTAAAAATGTGCTTGGTCATTTATGCCATATGCTTCTAAAGCCCAGTTTTACAAAACATTTTATCCCATAGTTTATACCCAGGAAAACAGAATGAAATAGTCCATAGACCTTTTTAATATCGGCCCTTAGTTATGCATTGCAACAAAATTCTTTGACCTATACAGATTTATTCACTTTATAAATGTAATAATGTAAATAAGTAGGGACAAAACTGATAATTTGACGTATAAATCAAAGTTATGCAAGAATATTTACAAAAGTTATTAATTATTTTATCTGTCTGCCGTCGTATTCCTTGTTATGGGGTAGGTCAACATTATTATCATTTAAGGGGTGTTATTGAGTGGGCAAAACTCCGACCTTTTCAGGGTAGTTACACCTATTAATTACCTACAATTTGACGTATGAATTAAAGTTATGCAAGAATATTTACAAAAGTTATTAACTATTTTGCCGTCGTATTCCTTGTTATGGGGTAGGCCAACATTATTATCATTTCAGGGGTGTTATTGAGTGGACAAAACTCCGTCCTTTTCAGGGTAGTTACCCCTATTAATTACCTACAATTTGACGTATGAATTAAAGTTATGCAAGAATATTTACAAAAGTTATTAATTATTTTATCTGTCTGCCGTCGTATTCCTTGTTATGGGGTAGGTCAACATTATTATCATTTAAGGGGTGTTATTGAGTGGGCAAAACTCCGACCTTTTCAGGGTAGTTACCCCTATTAATTACCTACAATTTGACGTATGAATCAAAGTTATGTAAGAATATTTACAAAAGTTATTAATTATTTTATCTGTCTGCCGTCGTATTCCTTGTTATGGGGTAGGTCAACATTATTATCATTTAAGGGGTGTTATTGAGTGGGCAAAACTCCGTCCTTTTCAGGGTAGTTACCCCTATTAATTACCTACAATTTGACGTATGAATTAAAGTTATGCAAGAATATTTACAAAAGTTATTAATTATTTTATCTGTCTGCCGTCGTATTGCTTGTTATGGGGTAGGTCAACATTATTATCATTTAAGGGGTGTTATTGAGTGGGCAAAACTCCGACCTTTTCAGGCTAGTTACCCCTATTAATTACCTACAACTTGACGTATGAATCAAAGTTATGCAAGAATATTTACAAAAGTTATTAATTATTTTATCTGTCTGCCGTCGTATTCCTTGTTATGGGGTAGGTCAACATTATTATCATTTAAGGGGTGTTATTGAGTGGGCAAAACTCTGACCTTTTCAGGGTAGTTACCCCTATTAATTACCTACAATTTGACGTATGAATTAAAGTTATGCAAGAATATTTACAAAAGTTATTAATTATTTTATCTGTCTGCCGTCGTATTCCTTGTTATGAGGTAGGTCAACATTATTATCATTTAAGGGGTGTTATTGAGTGGGCAAAACTCCGACCTTTTCAGGGTAGTTACCCCTATTAATTACCTACAATTTGACGTACTAATCAAAGTTATGCATCAACTTTCGCAATTGTTATAAACATTTATATAAACCACTTGATAAGCCGCACACCAAGTTACAGCTTTACTTATGTAATAGGGGTTGTAACCATAGGGGCGGTGTCGTATTGATATCATTACTAGATGCAGAATTTCATGTAGATTCCGAATTTGTTATCCCCGATGTTCTACGGTATCGGCGGATGGCGTTATTTGCAATTCTATTTGAAGACATTATGAGCTGTTTTAGATGACGCGCTGGTAATTAAATCAATTTTTTTGCTAAACCGTTCGATATTTTTTTGTGGGCAAAACTCTGGGGTATACTACTTGAATAGCTCTATCGATTGATATATGTTTCATTAAGAAATTCGAAGAAAAAAAACTGTAACATGTTTTGACATAAAACAGATCGATGGAGTTAATAATTGAGCATTGATGTAAATAATTGCAAACAGTTGTAGCGTTCAAAGTTTACACTAAACAGCAGCGGGCGTATAAAATCGTAAATCCGCTTAACTGTAAGCGGCGTTATATACTGGGCGAGTGGATAATCTGCTTGCGGTAACAACACGGAATGGAATAAACGTGTTTATACAAAGAACGTGCGATAAAATGCCCAATAGTTATGCGTGGTACTAGACTCCGGGAACCGACCAATAGTTCATCCGAAATGACGCCCGTTTCCGAAGACCGAAACAACGATAAAAGTGAAATTTACGTCTATAGATAATTTCTTAAATGGTCAGAAAAGTTATTGCCACACACGTAGACATCACGCGACCAGATATCTCTATAATATTCTTTATATCGTATAGTACAAGAACTAAGGAGACTTGACAGAAATTAAAAGTCCGATAGATACATAAATTAAATAGGTTTTAATTATATTGTGACCGCTTAAGAGCAGCAGGGGTTAATTAAATCGTGTAGAAGTTCGAGAAACTGAGATGTTAGGCGTGGCTAAATAATCCCAACCCCTCATAGATACAATGCAACCCCTATATCTAAAATATTTGCGTCGTCAAACATATTCTTTTAAATCACTCAACAATGTTAATTAGCAACATTGTAGTATTCTAAATTGCCAACATAGAAATCTCGAAATAACTTCGCGAACAGGTATTCACATTAGCGTTGAAACGGCGCTAGCAACTAATTGCTGTTTATATTATTTAGCGCGAGAATTATGTGCTAAGTGATCCACGCATACTGCTGCAAAAGAAATTTGCCTGCGCTCTGGTCGCGCCGTGTTGCTCAGTTTATTGGGAAGTGACAGGTCAATAAATTTTACTTTTTACCTATAGGAAAGCAGCCACTATTTTTAGAAAACTTGTCCGCAATGGCAGCAGCCTCCAGGAGCCAGTCTTACCTACATGAATAATAATTCTTCCTTTAGCACCTATAACGGACTAAGCAAGGCGACCAGACGGTTGGTTCTACCAAGAAATGCAGAATATACCGAGTTTTATGCAAAGTGTCCTACATGCTTCACACTCGTTGTACGTGACAAGTTATTCCTTCAGTTCCAGTACATTTAAGAAACAACCAATAATACCCTAAATTTAGCCATAACAACAAATCAAGTCATTTGTATAACATCGGGAACTTTTGTCTGTCTTCGCCCCAAAAACCAAACTACACAAACGATGAATAGTGTAATCGAATGATCATAAAATGAGTCACTTAACGTGTGATCTGTGAAGCTTAACGCCCTCTAACAGATCGTGCTGTATACCGTTGGGACCATGGCAGCCAGCCCTCAACTTCCTCACTCATTTATACATGTAGCAGTGACGTCAGACAAACGATCTTAAGCGATGTCGCTGCATCAAGGATAATATATTTTCTTGGCTGTATCGAATTACTGGTATCCTTTAGGAGGACACACGAGGAAAATGGATTTTTTATTCTAAAATATTTGATTGCGTCGACACCCTAACTTGAAGGGTGCAACAAATATAGATATCACTTTGCTCTGGGACACGCGATACCCTTGTACTTGTACAAGGGGACCAACGTAAAGGGACGATTAATGCTGTTATTAATCACAATCAGTTCTAGGGTTGGTTTCTGGGGATGAATTTAACTGCTCTTTACGGTGCTGCAGAACTGGCCACGAAGCACAGCGATATGGGTACACACACCTAATATTGTGAAGTTACTCTGTACAAATCTTCAGGCATTGTACCGTCAATACGTGGCAATAGATGATGAGAAACTTAAAGCGCCATCTATAGAGTAACAAACATAGTTACTCACTGCTTAAATTAAATAGTATATTGATGTATTAAAAGACTAATTAAGTCAAGATCATTGAACAGTATAGTAATAACGACTACGATAAATTCTAGAACTGAATATTATGACAGCACTAGTAAGTACGATGCACTAACTGGTTCATCTGTTGACAGTACGCGTTTACAAGATGTTAAAATGTAGCAAATTATTAGTGCGAGCTGTTACGGTGCTTGGGCATCGTAGCCATAACCTTGTCTATGAATAATTTACCATTTTAACAGGCATTAGAGTTTGTAAATACGAATAATTCTCCAAGATATAGCAATAGTTCAAGTCCATTGGATGAAGATGGAATGTTACTACGAACTATCGAATTAATTTGGATGTTTCTCTTCTTATTACTGGTTTGATTAAAAGAAAATACATGGGGTGCCCTTACCCTACTTTCCGGCTACCTTTTTACTTAGTTCTTACTTAAATCCTGAAGCCCCAGCCACTCTGGATCCCAACGTAATGCCACTGGACACACTAATGTTTATCAACATGTATTTACATACATTATGTATGTAGATACGTACAAACAAATCCCATTTTTTGTCAATTACAATACTTTCCTTGTAGGATAGTAGTCAGAATTTGTTTCTTAGTTCTTTAGCTATACTTATACATAAAATCTGCAATGATTATGCATTGAAGTATAGTTGGGATGTTGGGAAACATCATGTTAAAATAGAAATGCGTACAGACGTCTATGTCATTTTAACGGTGCTTAGATGTAGCCAGAAATTTTCACATGCTCACTTGCAAACTCTACAGCAAAAATGATAATTGTTTGAAAGTGTTCGTAAATCGGTTATGTATTCAGTACTTAAAGTGATATATTCAAATTAGAAAATGCGACAGACAGGAATTTTATACGATTTCCTGAAACTTGCTGGTGAGTTTAGTTAAATTTTATGCCATGTATATTCTAACATAAATTGGCAAACATTACACTACTTTTTGACACTTTCCACTGAATATTTTTATAATATAATAATTTAATTATGATCGTACAATAATTTAAAATATCTGGGATGGCCCTCACCCAACTTCCCGACTATATCGTTGGTACAATGAAATATCTAAACACTTTTAAAATTATTCAATTTTGTGAAGCCAGAGTCACTCAGGACACTACCTAACGTCAGTTTCTTTGATATAATGACATTTGTCATACTGACATTTAATGTCAGGACATGTCAGTAGCACTGACGTTTGTCAAAATCTGACAATTTGCAACATAGAGACGAAGGCTGTGGTTATGTCAGACTGATGCTATAAACGCTTATAGCACCTAAACCGTTCATCCCACTGATCTGTAACTTTGTATGTATATTTAAAGTCACTGGAGGATGACTTGGTATGAGTTTGGTCTCAATTGGATAAATTCCTAAGAAGATGGATGTAACATTTTCCACGTCCGGTTGTAAGATTGTCACCAAAAACAATCCAGTTCATCCCCCAGTAATTCTAAATATGTATACCAAATTTCAGCCCGATCCACACACATATTATGTACATACATATCAATACATTATCAAATCTGTTATGGCATTAACTTCACCTAGAACATTCAATTTAAGCATAATCTCTTCAAAATATTAAAATAAACAATTCCTTATTGTTAGTTGATACAAGCCAATTATTTTTCCTTCAATATTGCTATAATAATTGCTCAATTCTATTCTTTTAATGACTTTCCTAATAGTCTTTTCCAACTTAAATTATGTACTGTGATTTCTACAGCAGATTTTTTACTTTGCAGCTCACGATAGCGCGCAAACGGTATACGTATGTATTTAGAATTACTAAGGGACGAACTAGTTTGTTTTTTGTGACAATCTGACAACCGGAAGTGCAAATGTTTCATGAATTTTCTTAGGGATACACCCAATTTTGTCCAAACTGATACCAGCTCATCCTTCACTCACTTTAAATGTGTCTATAGCTCCAGATTTCTTAATCTTAATGTTACTGACCTGTGAGATAATTAAGGCCATCGGTGTCACAATAAATTTGGCAGAAAAAGGATGTTTCAATTAGTAAAGATAACATGAGTCTTATCTACGTTTAGAAACAGTGATGCATAAAAAATGATTATAAAATTGACCTTTGGACAATGGTGTGGTACTCTCATCATATGACCAGGTATTCCACAATCTAGTGTTTGTTTTTTGGTTACGATTTCGATAACATTTTTCTGCGATACCTCATATTTGTGAGTATATAAAAGTGAAACCTTATCTTATCAAAAAAAAAAAAAAAAACGTACACGAATTTATCTCGCATTGTGGAAGTTTTGCTTAATTTCGAGTTGGTCTTTAAATTAATTTTGTTCGAGCAACAGTCAAAAAAAAAAATCGTACCTACAACCGTACTATGTAAGATTGAATATCAAAGATAACATTGAAAATTCGTACCAGGAAAAAAAAAAGATCGGAACCATTTAGTTAAGTATAAACTTGAACTTG
This sequence comes from Aphodius granarius, assembly GCA_963971325.1. Taxonomy (NCBI): domain Eukaryota; kingdom Metazoa; phylum Arthropoda; class Insecta; order Coleoptera; family Scarabaeidae; genus Aphodius; species Aphodius granarius. The sequence goes on along the minus strand of OZ020227.1, from coordinate 7,783,158 downwards.
GTGTAGGTTTCGGTGTAGGCCATTATTTGCAAATTTTTCAATGGAATAATCGAGCAAGCGACTCTATTTAATAAGCAGCAAACTCACTGTTTATCATAAGACCTTACGATTGCGTCATGTTAGGTATATTTGCGGTTATAAGTAAGGCATAATCTCGAATCATACGATTTTTGATGACGGAGTATTTAGCGAACATTTTTTCTATAGAATCGCGATGACACGTGGTCTAATTTCTAACTGGGCGGTGATTCAAACGGATGTTGACCTCAAATTTTTCAAGGAATTTGTCTCAGAGGTGTTTGATTAAGCACCTTCATTTTTTTCCGTGTGCCAAATGTCGATTTTGGCAAGTGATTGACCATGATTTATTTCTTCTTCTAGGTCATTTTCTTTTCTGGAGGTGATTTTTTTCTCTCATACAATAAAACAACTTTTAGAATTGACAAGGTTTTATCATAGAATTAATCAATCCTATAAGAATAAATGATTGGTAGTAAAAAATGATACATAAATGCAATGTTATTAATAATCTATTCACTGAAAAGATAAGTATAATAAATCTAAAAATAGTTCATATAAAACGTCGATGCGGCAAATTGAGCAAATCACAACAAAAATAATAACAATAACAGTAAACAAATCGCATATACTCCATAATATTTAATTGTCGCAAATTGCATTTTCAGAGCGTTACTATCGCAACAAACAAAGCCTTTCTCACATCGAGATATACCATCAAATCACCCCATAAAGCATAAGCATTTTTACAAGGTATAACAATAATCGTAGCAGTTTGCAGTAAGCGATATAGTCTGCAATCTGTAAGTTGATATTGCAATTGATATACATATGCAGGAGGTGATGAAAGTGCAGTACCCTTTATCAGCACAAACTTGATAATGAATAAGAGGCCGAAACGGCCATGAAATTAATCACGAATACAATTCAAATCTCGACTTTAAAAGGCGATAAACCACGAGGAAATAATTTATTGCGTGTTGATAACTTGGGTTTGTTGGAGAATCAAAATTACTGGGGTTCTTGTGTGAGCCTTCATGTGCTGTAACGTATCATTGAAATCTCCGAAATGAAACTAAAGTGCTGTTCATAGTTTGTTGTTTTAACCACCACTCTTGACTTGTGCATTTCTCCACCATTGTTAGATTTCCGCATACCTAAACACAAATACAGCATACCAAACACAAGTATTTATTTGGAACGTTCATTTAACAATTTCATAAATAATAAATCATTGTCATTTGTGCTTGTAACCAGCTCTTAGGCCCGAAGAAAAATCTATACATCCATGCAGACACTAATTCATGTTTATTGGCTGAAAATAATGGAAAGACATTACGCACTATAACAGTACCAGAAACTGATAAACAGTTACATCTGTGATGTTACTCTCTTTCTCACTGTCGATAAATCGACTTTAATGATCACCATGATTAATCACGAACGTGATTGCGATGCGTTTTATGATTGAAATTACAACGAATTTTATGCTAATCTCATCTGTTAATGGTATAGTTAATTTTATTTATGGCTTGTATGTGTGTTAAATATGGTTTCTTTAAAGGCACTAAAGGAATATCATTAAGAATTTTATTAATTACTTGTTATATTGATTAGAATAGTTCAAATAACAATGTCCTTTTATCCAATACTAATTGCGAACTTTCAAGTGTAGGGCGCGTTCAGCGGAATCGCCCATTTTGGCCGACATTTGCGATCGAGTAGCTGCAAAATTAGGCTTTTCGATATTACTTTTGACGCTCGAATTGAAAAAAGGACACAATTCCGCGTGGACTGCGCGATTTTTTGTAAATTAAATGCGTCAATTTTGAAAAAAATCACGTTTTTGCACCTCTTCGGGTGAAGGCGAACCTCGAGAAAATGTCACGTGACGTCTAGAAATTCCGACAAGCGGATCGATGAACGTCAAAAATTTACATTTTTTATCCGTTCCTGCCGACCTTATAAAAGCCGCTCGCTCTCATGTCTTACGATAAGATCCCTCTAAATACCCTTCGCAAAGAGTGTTGAGCAAAAAAACGGCCTTAAAAACAATTTTCGATCCAAAAAATCGATTTTTGTCGACCCGTGTTTTGCTGCTATTACCACAGTAACGTCAAACCCGAAACGCCCCCTGCCGGACATTCGTAACAACAGTAACAGATAGCAGATAACCTAAAATGTATCCTAAAATGTCCATATTGCGAATGTGGACAGGTGGGAAGCCTTAACCACATATTTCTAGAATGCCCAATAACTAAAATCGAAAATTTTTACTTATACACAGAGCTAGTATACCTACTAATTTATTTATAAACAGAATCCACAACCTTCATCGCTGTGTTGCGAATTGACAGATTTCGATAAACGTCAGTGCCACTGACATGTCATGGCATTATGTTATTCTTTCATTGAGATATTAGGTTGGGGTCTTGAGTGGCTGTGGCTTCACGAGATTGAATAATAGTAAAAGTGTTAAGACACTTGTGTCAACGAATTAATTCGGAAAGTTAATTTCTATTAATAATATCGATTACGTAAACTAATTATAAACAGTAATTTGTCATTTAATTACAGAAAAGTTCTAGATCCGCTAATTTAGCCAAATAAGTGATTGTTATTTATGATATATGATTTGTTTACATCAAATTACACAACACGACAAAATATCCAATATTCTTTGCAACATTAACTGAGAGGACAACAATTTATTGTTTATGAATGTTTTTTATGATTTTTATTTTATTCTATTTGTGGTTTTGTCTGGAAGATAAAAAATATTGAAAGTGCTCGGTAAGACATTGAAAATCCGGGTAATAACCATATTTAGTGCATATAATGTTGATAATCTTTTATTGCCAATGTTTTTCCTAATTCATGAATCCCTTTGAATCTGATTATAATAACAGGGTCCAAGCAAATTGCATAAAACCCATAGTCTATTAATAACAGTTATATTTGAAGATACTTATACCCTATAGTTATTTTTATATTGGCAGCAATATGCGATTTTTATGTTCAAATCACGTGTACAAATGTCATCCAATACTTGTCCCACGCATGAAAAAAAAACTTACACAACTAAAAGTTTTCTTTCCGTGTTTAACTCATAAGACTTATAACCATCGATTTCCCGAAATGTCAAATTTTCACCAACAAATACAAAAAAAAAAACAAATACTTACTTATTAATTAAAGTAACTTCTTTGGCACTAAATTGATTATACCTAACCAAAGTCTCTAACTGGCCATTTTCCAAGTAATTCTCACTAACAAAGTTCGCAACTTCAACAGCATCGTGAATTTCCACGAAAACCACTAAACACGCGTACAGAAAACACCAAATTTTCGGGAAATTCGCCGTACAGACAGCCATGCTTTCGATTTTCTAGTATGTATGTCTTTTCGATTTTCTATTTGTCTTTTCGATTATCTAGAACGACTTTACGATTTTCTAGAAGTTTCACCGACGACACATCTGATCACATAAATTTTCCAAACAAAAAAATTCCGGAAAAACTTCTCCCACGAAAATGAAAAGTTACGATACGTCTTACGTAAGGGAGAGCACGTTGCTTTGCGGTCCTAAGCCTAGCTGACTTGGTCTCAGCTCGTGTGCATTGATACTGAGGCTTGGCGCCAGCCATACCGTACATTGAATGAAGTCGATCTATATGTCGTCTCTCTCAGACCTCAGTCACTATAGAAGAGCTCTTTGCTCATTTTTTTACGCAGGAATTTTGCGATTTGGAATTTCTAATGGTGTGATGTATGATTAATTCTGTATTCGCGATATAATTCGATTTTTTTTCGGTGAAATTTTGATTTGATTGCATTTTGAATCATTGTATATGAGGTGAGGTTGTAAATAGTTTATTGGTGTATATAAAGCAGATTATTCTGTTATCGATATTGCATTTTTGATTGAGAATTTCGAAAATTTTACCTATTATTTGTCCTGGGAGTCGACAAGAGAGCTTTATAAGAATCTTATCAATTTATTTTACAATTCTTTTCTATATGTGTACGATTTCTTTGATATACAGTATTTCGGCCAAAATCAATTTTATGTATGATCATTTGTTATTATTGCTATTTTCAGAACATTTCCTCACTGTAATATCTATCAAGTTCTGGCATCAGGTTAGCAAACTGATTATTTTTTAATACCTAAATTTATACCAGGAATTTTGGCGTTTGATCTAATGTTTATGAGATTATGTGCCGAAAACTTGATATTTATTTAGGCTGGCTAATCCAGTACAGTGTATAATCCTTCATAAAATACCATAATTACTTCGTAAATCATTGCTATATTAATTTAGATGTCCACTAACGTGCACTGATTTTCTATACTCAGAGATTTTCTATACTTTCTGAACAAATCATAAAAATTTACCCAACACTACAAGAGTTATTAGACATTTTCTGCAAAAAAGATGTAGATAAAATGTTGGTGAGAAGGTATTTGAGACAAATATATTTATGTATCCATCCACAGAAGCTGTCCCTTTCCAAATATTCTCAGCTCCTGTTAGGGTATGATCAGGTAGTAACACTTCAGGTGTCTCTCAATATTTACATAATAATTTTAGGTTTTATTTACAACAACAGGTTTTTATACTTTCTGAACAAATCATAAAAATTTACCCAACACTACAAGAGTTATTAGACATTTTCTGCAAAAAAGATGTAGATAAAATGTTGGTGAGAAGGTATTTGAGACAAATATATTTATGTATGTATCTATCCACAGAAGCTGTCCCTTTCCAAATATTCTCAGCTCCTGTTAGGGTATGATCAGGTAGTAACACTTCAGGTGTCTCTCAATATTTACATAATAATTTTAGGTTTTATTTACAACAACAGGTTTCTATACTTTCTGAACAAATCATAAAAATTTACCCGACACTACAAGAGTTATTAGACATTTTCTGCAAAAAAGATGTAGATAAAATGTTGGTGAGAAGGTATTTCAGACAAATATATTTATGTATGTATCTATCCACAGAAGCTGTCCCTTTCCAAATATTCTCAGCTCCTGTTAGGGTATGATCAGTTAGTAACACTTCAGGTGTCTCTCAATATTTACATAATAATTTTAGGTTTTATTTACAACAACAGGTTTCTATACTTTCTGAACAAATCATAAAAATTTACCCGACACTACAAGAGTTATTAGACATTTTCTGCAAAAAAGATGTAGATAAAATGTTGGTGAGAAGGTATTTCAGACAAATATATTTATGTATGTATCTATCCACAGAAGCTGTCCCTTTCCAAATATTCTCAGCTCCTGTTAGGGTATGATCAGTTAGTAACACTTCAGGTGTCTCTCAATATTTACATAATAATTTTAGGTTTTATTTACAACAACAGGTTTCTATACTTTCTGAACAAATCATAAAAATTTACCCGACACTACAAGAGTTATTAGACATTTTCTGCAAAAAAGATGTAGATAAAATGTTGGTGAGAAGGTATTTGAGACAAATATATTTATGTATGTATCTATCCACAGAAGCTGTCCCTTTCCAAATATTCTCAGCTCCTGTTAGGGTATGATCAGGTAGTAACACTTCAGGTGTCTCTCAATATTTACATAATAATTTTAGGTTTTATTTACAACAACAGGTTTCTATACTTTCTGAACAAATCATAAAAATTTACCCGACACTACAAGAGTTATTAGACATTTTCTGCAAAAAAGATGTAGATAAAATGTTGGTGAGAAGGTATTTGAGACAAATATATTTATGTATCTATCCACAGAAGCTGTCCCTTTCCAAATATTCTCAGCTCCTGTTAGGGTATGATCAGGTAGTAACACTTCAGGTGTCTCTCAATATTTACATAATAATTTTAGGTTTTATTTACAACAACAGGTTTCTATACTTTCTGAACAAATCATAAAAATTTACCCAACACTACAAGAGTTATTAGACATTTTCTGCAAAAAAGATGTAGATAAAATGTTGGTGAGAAGGTATTTGAGACAAATATATTTATGTATCTATCCACAGAAGCTGTCCCTTTCTAAATATTCTCAGCTCCTGTTAGGGTATGATCAGGTAGTAACACTTCAAGGGGGTCCATTATAGCAAAAGTTAACAATATCCTACCACACTTATATTCCCATTGTCACCTTATACATCCCAAGACGTGAAATCAAATGATTGACGACTAGTTGAAAAAATTCCGCAACCAAAAAATCTATTCATTCATACATGGAATTCGGGAAACAAATGCGTCCTCAACGTCTAACCAACAGGTGATGTCCCAGGTAAAAAATAATAAAAATCTACAGAATTTAACTAGGTTATACCTATTTTCAGTAGTATTTTCAGTAGACTAATCGGTTTCTGCTGTTATCTCAGACGTACGTGATATGTATATTTTTTGACAGGTTACGCGTATTAAAAGGAAACAGATAATATGTACCTATTTACTATCAATATGTAAAAAATAAAAAATTATGTCGTACGATAATTAATTAGTAAACAGTAATGTTTTCATCCTTCTTATGACGCGTACCTAATGTTAGATTTCAACTAAATTAATGACACAATCTCTTACAAAATAAGCATTTGCGTAAAAGAAATGCACAATTCTTCCATTTATTCAGTATCAGTGAGTGCAGTATTGTGCAGATCTGGCAGATAATAAACTTGATAATTTGGTAAATTAGCTTGTTTGCGATACGTAGTTGTTATGTCGTGATTAGGAAAGTAACCATATGGCCTCCGTGGCGCAATTGGTTAGCGCGTTCGGCTGTTAACCGAAAGGTTGGTGGTTCGAGCCCACCCGGGGGCGTTATTTTTTGTTTTTCAAAAAGCGTATTTTTTTCCTTTTCAAAAAACAAGAAAAAATGGAAAATTAGGAATGTAGAACAAATGTTACAATTTAAAAACAAACGTTTACTTTTAACCAGAAAAAAATTATATCCACGAATATGATCGGAAGCTGAAGAAGTGACATGTCAGCAGGACAATACTTGACGGAAAAGAAAATCAGGATTTTGAGCAAAAATACGCGGTTTGAGGTCTCCTGCATCCATTGCAATCATTTCTGGAAAAATGTATGTACGTTGTATGTCTGTGAACATACGATAGTGCCCAAACGGTGCAACGGATCGGGCTGAAATCTGGTATGTATACTTACAATTAGCAGGGGACGAACTGTATTGTTTTTGGTGACAATCTGACAACAAGAAGTGGTAATCTTACATGCATTCTCTTAGGCATTGAACCGATTTTGACCAAACTGATACCAGCTCATCATTCAGTGACTATAAACAATTCTGTCCGACAGAATTCACAGCGTTTGGTTGCAAATTGACATATTTTGATAAACGTCAGTAGCCACTGACATAACATTACGCGTTTCTATGACTGACGTTTGTTTCGAATCCAGACTGGCTGCGGCTTCACGAAATTTAAATATGTATTGTAGAAATGACTACTGACATTTTCTCTAAAATTAAGAAAATAAACCTTTAATCTATCTTCTACCTATACTAATTACGAACTTTCAAGTGTAGGGCGCGTTCAGCGGAATCGCCCATTTTCGCCAACATTTGCGATCGAGTAGCTGCAAAATTGGGCTTTTCGATATTACTTTTGACGCTCGAATTGAAAAAAGGACACAATTCCGCGTGGACTGCGCGATATTTTGTAAATTAAATGCGTCAATTTTGAAAAAAAAATCACGTTTTTGCACCTCTTCGGGTGAAGGCGAACCTCGAGAAAATGTCACGTGACGTCTAGAAATTCCGACAAGCGGATCGATGAACGTCAAAAATTTACATTTTTTATCCGTTTCTGCCGACCTTATAAAAGCCGCTCGCTCTCATGTCTTACGATAAGATCCCTCTAAATACCCTTCGCAAAGAGTTTAGAGCAAAAAAAACGGCCTTAAAAACAATTTTCGATCCAAAAAATCGATTTTTGTCGACCCGTGTTTTGCTGCTATTACCACAGTAACGTCAAACCCGAAACGCCCCCTGCCGGACATTCGTAACAACAGTAACAGATAGCAGATAACCTAAAATGTATCCTAAAATGTCCATATTGCGAATGTGGACAGGTGGGAAGCCTTAACCACATATTTCTAGAATGCCCAATAACTAAAATCGAAAATTTTGACATATACACAGAGCTAGTTTTAAATACTAAAAACCCCTATCTTGCTAACACTAAAATGAAACCAAATGACGACAGTTCATACACAACTGTGCGAAATTTCATCAAAATCAACGGAAATGTGGGCAATAATGTGCCTACCCTAAACTACTGATATTTATGCCCTTGCTTATTCATATTTTTTTTTTTCATTGTACATAGAATGTCAAAAACACATACCTACATGGAAATCCAAACTTTAGATTTCTATTCACTTCAATTTAATTTAAGAAGTAAATAATTTATGTGCCAGTTTATGTGTCAGTAGTGCCGTGGAGTAAAGGAATGCGAGTGTGTAAGGAGGCCAAAAAGTCTGCTTTTTCTGGTACACGTACCTACATTGTAATGTTATGGTTGTAGAACTAACAGACTGTAATAATTTTATATCACACACAGACAGGCTGTTCATGGGTACGTGTTATATTTAGAAGCTTGTCATGCAGTGGTTGTTGTTTGATTTATAAGCATTTGTTGTAAATTCTGGTAGGTGCTTGTCCAGTTTTCACTTCTGTTCGATCTGTACGATTAGAAGCATAAATCATAGTTATCCAGGGATTCCAGGGAAATATATTCCAACTAAATTTATATACCAGTAATTTATTTCAATTATTAGAAAATTACACAAAAAATACATCTGGTCATATTTCGTCTTCGTATACTTGATTCGTATAATTGCAAGTAAACTCTGTTTTATAGAAACTGAGAATAAGTGAAAGGTATGGTTGCATTTTGAGTATGTTTCAATATATGTAGCATAATTATTCTTTCAATTTGTTGGAGTTTGTAATGTTTTTCAGGTTCTTCTTTTAACTTTGGCGCATGGTCAGAGATGCACCTATCCAGAAAGGGCTATGTTTCAGTTTATAGGGTGGGCGTGACAAAGTCTTATGTCAGCTACATCCCCCTATTGCGTCATCTGATATTTTCTATCAGGATCGCAGCACAGTGAGAAGATGAACCAAATGATACTCTACCTACCAGATATTTATATCACACGCCAACAAAATTTGGCCAACGCAACGTACAGATGGATAATTCTGATAGTTATCAAACTTTAAAGCAAGTTATTTGGCTTATTTTAAATTGGAACCCCTACTTATGTCAATCGATTGAGAATTAAAAATGAACATTCTTTTTTATTACAACCCTGTCTTAATACCTAAACTTTAACAAGTGAAGCGGCGAGAACTCATATTTTCTCATAAAAAACACCTGTATAATCAAAAATAATTTCCTGTACACTCTGATATATAAAGTATACCTGCAAAATATCAAACTCTTAAGAGGGGGGTGAGCTGCAGTATCTGTATATTAAATTTAATAGTATATTATTATACAAGTTTTATAAGACGTCAAATTGGCGCATGAGTTGTTTGGGGCACGAGGAGCGCTAGCGACGAGTGCCCCAAATGAACGAATGCGCCAATATGTCTTATAAAACGAGTGTAATATACTATTTTTTCTACTTTGCGTCATTAATTTTATAAAAATTTAGAAGTACATTAGGTAAAATTCCAATCTAGAGTATTTATGGGTGCAACCGTTGGTAACACTGTCATCTGTCACTTAAATTCAAATATCTGTGAAAAAGTAATTATTGATAATTATTATATACCATCATATTCTAGTAGTACGAAACCTAGGATGCAACACGCATGTTTAAATATGTATAAAAATATACATACTTCGCAGTTTGTCCGATTCTAAAAAATCAGTTTGTGCTTACTTTTGTGGTTATGTATATTTTCGTTTGACATGCATTTGATATCAAGGTCACCAATCTTAGAAAAAAGTTACTAAAAACGGTGTTACAATTTGCTAATTATAACACCGAAAACAGTGTTACAATGTGTACATTGTGAATGCAAAGTAGAAAAAATATATTTTTTGCTATGCTCTGAAGCCGCGCGGATATGCAACCAACCCTACGCGCCATAAATATGAAGGTAGCAACAGTGGACACTCCATCGTCCGACAAAACGTGAAAAATTACTAAAAGGTATTTTCCCATTATTATCAATATAGATTTTATTGTCACGCAAATGCCGAATTAAAAATTGGGTAATCGTCGAAATCCATCCGTAGACGAAAAACCCAGCGAACAGCACGTCTGGTCTGTCAAAATACTCTGAAATTATCGGCAAGTGTAAAAGCGAAGGCGTTTTTTTTCAGGTGTCTCCCAATATTTACATAATAATTTTAGGTTTTATTTACAAATCGTAAGGATGCAACTGTAATAATATGTTAAAACGAAATCGTATGCCTGAAGAACTCTAACAAAAGTGTAGAATAGTGATAAAAAACAGTGCTTGAATGAACTTTTGATACCCATGGATTGTATAAACAAACTATGCCCATGTTTCTCTTAAACAATGTGCCTGTTGAAGACATAGTGACCTATGGGCGCTATTACGAGGGAGAAGCATTCGAAAACAGCCATTTCCTCTCACCGTTAACGAGCTTTAAAATCAACCATGAAGAAACGCAAAGGGTATACCAGAACCCGCGTCCAAACGAACCGCAAGAAAAGATGAAACAGTATTCCTGCGGCAAATGCGGAAAAGTATTCTTATTCAAGCATCATTTAGTCGCCCACGAGAAAACACACACCAACATAAACATTTTTGAAAACCACCAGAACGACGTCAAACCACCAAAACCCACTGCCGATGTAAAACCTAGGCCTTACATTTGTAATAAGTGCGGCAAATCATTCTCCCTGAAACATCATCTCACGTCGCACGAAAGGACTCATTTGGGCATCAGACCGCACGCTTGTGAATTCTGTGGAAAGACTTTTACTCATAAACATTGCCTGAACACACATTTGCTGCTACATTCAAGTGAACGACCCTACCAGTGTCCAGAATGCAAGAAACGGTTCACCCTTAAGCATCATTTGTTATCACATGCCAAGGTAACTTGATTTCTCTTGTTAAAGTGTGTGTTGTACTCAATAGTTGTTTGTTAGAACCATAGATGGCGGAAGCGTGTATTTGTATGTTTGGTTGCATATTGAAAGTAACTAAATTTTTGTTGTAACGTTTTAACGTTAATTTTAGGTTCATAATCGAGCAAAGCCTTTCAAATGTGTCGATTGCGGTTTGGCATTTGCGTTACGAAGGCATCTCGTGACCCACAGTAAATTCCACGCGGGAAAGAGGCCCTACGTTTGCGAGGAATGTGGAGAGACCTTCTCACAAAATGACCAACTGGTAAATTTCACTAAATCAGCAAATGAATTTGCTAATATTTAACCCTCATTTCAATATTAATAATTTACTGCAATTTTAGGTTATGCACTCTCGGTTTCACGGTTCACTAAATTCGTACGTCTGCAACATTTGCGGTGACACGTTTACCAGGAAGTTTGAGCTCGTCACGCACCAGAAGATACACGGAAAGTTACCACACGTCTGCGAGATCTGTTTCAAGGAGTTCCTGCAGAAGAGGACCTTAATCGCCCACATGAGGTAAGAATTCGAATTGAAATGTTAATTTTTACATAAAACCAGAAGGAAGAACCAAAAACTTAGGTTAGGGTACTTGACAGTTGAGAAAAATATACTAGCGACATCTGTGGCAACTATTGAAAACTAATTACAATAGATAACCTGTATATAATTAATAGCGCCATCTACATTGTATAGAAGGTTGACATGTTTCTTAGGTTAGAATATTTGACAGTTTAATTCAAAATGGAAAACCTATAGCGCCATCTACATCGTATAGAAGGTTGACATGTTTCTTAGGTTAGAATATTTGACAGTTCAATTCAAAATTGAAAACCTATAGCGCCATCTGCATCATATAGAAGGTTGACATGTTTCTTAGGTTAGAATATTTGACAGTTCAATTCAAAATTGAAAACCTATAGCGCCATCTGCATCGTATGGCAGGTTGACATTTTCTTAGGTTAGAATATTTGACAGTTCAATTCATAATTGAAAACCTATAGCGCCATCTGCATCGTATAGAAGGTTGACATGTTTCTTAGGTTAGAATATTTGACAGTTCAATTCAAAATTGAATACCTATAGCGCCATCTGCATCGTATAGAAGGTTGACATGTTTCTTAGGTTAGAATATTTGACAGTTCAATTCAAAATTGAAAACCTATAGCGCCATCTGCATCGTATAGAAGGTTGACATGTTTCTTAGGTTAGAATATTTGACAGTTCAATTCAAAATTGAAAACCTATAGCGCCATCTGCATCGTATAGAAGGTTGACATGTTTCTTAGGTTAGAATATTTGACTGTTCAATTCAAAATTGAAAACCTATAGCGCCATCTACATCGTATAGAAGGTTGACATGTTTCTTAGGTTAGAATATTTGACAGTTCAATTCAAAATTGAAAACCTATAGCGCCATCTACATCGTATAGAAGGTTGACATGTTTCTTAGGTTAGAATATTTGACAGTTTAATTCAAAATGGAAAACCTATAGCGCCATCTACATCGTATAGAAGGTTGACATGTTTCTTAGGTTAGAATATTTGACAGTTCAATTCAAAATTGAAAACCTATAGCGCCATCTACATTGTATAGAAGGTTGACATGTTTCTTAGGTTAGAATATTTGATAGTTCAATTCAAAATGGAAAACTTATAGCGCCATCTATATCATGTGGAAGCTTGACATGTTTTTTTTTTTTTTTTTTTTTTTTTTAATAAAAATCATGAAAAATACAAAGAATTATTTCATTAAAACTTTACAGAGATCACTCAAAACGGATCAGTCTCTCATGTCAAGAATGCGGCTGTGTCTTCACGACCCAAGAAGCCCTAGCCTACCACATCAAAGTCCACTCGACGGACAAATCCTCCGAAAACCAAGAATACCCAAACATGGTCTCCTCCATGCCTAACAACCCGCAGCAACAACAACAACAGCAACCTTTCAACTTCAACAATTGTGATAGGAACGTGGTGTTCAACCCCCAAAAGCTAACAACGCCCAAGGTCGAAGGCAAAGTTACGACGGTCTGCTGCCCCGAGTGCAACTGCGCTTTTTACACGGAAGAGGCGTTGACGCTCCATAAAAAACTGCACTATGGGGACACTTCATTGGTCAACGACATCTGCACACTAGCAACAAACATACAAAGGGGTGCCATGTCCCACTCGGGGATGATGCATCACGTGAATCTCTCAGTGAATCAGCCAGTAAAAACTGAACCGAAAGAAAAGAAGTTTATCTGCGAGCATTGCTCGAAAGGTTTTGTCGGAAAACATGGTCTACAGCAACATAGGTGAGCGAGCAATCTTTTTTTGTATAAACCACGCCTGTTTTTGAGTAAACCACGCCCCTTTTAGCATAAGCCGCGCCCACTTTATGTTTAACCACGCCTTTTTTTCGTAATTTCACAAATTTCAAACATATTTTATGACAATTATCACTTGTATTGCAGGCGGAGGCACCCGGATGGGACGTGCGTGTTAAAGTCGCATGTGTGCGCGACGTGTAGTAAGGCGTTCCATCAGAAGAACCACTTAATCCTGCACGAGAGGCAGCACATGGATTTGAGGAACCGGAAGCCGACGGTTATATATTCGCCGTTGGAGACGATGAAGCCCCCGGATGTGCCGCCGGGGGCTCCACCGGGGGGCCCGCCGCCGTTCAAGCCCCCCGGGGAGGAGTTTGGTGTGAAACACGACGATCACCATGACAGTAAAAGTGACATCACGATCCAGAACTTGAATTGAGAGATGGTATGGAGGTAACGTCGAAATTGCTCGATTGTTTCTGTTGTTTTCGAGGTTAGGTTTGTGACGTTTTGGTTTATTTAGCGGTGTGTATGCAACCAGAATATCTTGCGCGTTTGGTTGCATAAGTATCAGTTTTAAACTTTAATATGAAGAATTCGCTGTTTTGAATTGTATTTTTTATACCTTGTCATAAAAAACTATGATGGACAAACATTTACATTCCAGGGAAGCATATTTTTATCATCATAGAGCTATTGAATTTAAATATGTCCTTTTTATTTAAATACATACACTGGTATAGGAATCAGGTACAGGAACTCAATCAACGATGATTGAGGCACAGAAAATGTTACAATTTTTGCTAATATGAATATGAATATCGTTTGGAAAAAATATGAACTATATTGGATATTAAAAATATTTTAAATATTAAAAATATTGTTTGCTGAAAGTTGGATTTTTGGTAAATGTTCACATGTCAACAGGTATAGGAGGTGTCTACAATTCATTATTGTAATAGGTTTGTCCGAGGAGTGAAAGAACTAGTTTGAAATTAATTTGACAGGATGAGTCAGATATGTTTCAATGACAACTCCATTATAGGCAGCAGTGACAGATTATTTGCGTCATTTGTAAAACTAATTCCCAACAAGTTCTTGAACTCCTCTGTACAATTTAAGATCTGATTTTGAGTTTTTCAAGCAGAAGGATGTCTAATTATGGTGATAATGTTGACTTTTCATTACAATTTCCTTCCATTTTAGAGTATTAAATACCACAAAACAGGTATTTAATACTTGCTACTAGGTATTTAATGCTTTCCTGGGATCAAAATTGTACATTTTTCTTTGAATGAATCTCATCCATATTTTCAGTATAATAGAATCTCAGTATTGGCACTTGGAAAATAACTACAATAATAATAATAATAATAATAATAATATTAATTTCAGATAATTTTTGAAAGGGCAATTTTGATGTTACACCAAAAAGAGGGTTGGCTATCTTAACATTAACTGTGAGTGTATTTTAGAAAGAGTATGAGACCTTTTGCCCATAAGAAATGATTTGTAGCTGTAAAAAATAAAAACGCTGTGCGTTTTTTTCTTTCTTTTTAATGTGTATTTCCCGAATGAGCATTCTTTCGTTTGGGACAGAACTAGATGTTAACATGGACGGAAAGTTTTTTTGTATAGTTTTCCGTTTCTAGGCAACACACGTAGTCTTTAACCACAAACCATGATACAGTGTTATAAGATAGATTGTAGAAATAATACATTAGTCTGTAAGAACGGCAATTACTACTTTAAATTTTGAGTGTTGAGCTTCTTTTTTGTTCACCCACACACTATATTATATATATTTTTTTTATTCGCTAGATTGCTTGTTATTTTTTGATGTATTATATATTTTACATAGCAGAATTAAATATCAAAATAATCATCTGTTGTCTTTTATTGAACAATCTGATATCTGATTTCCCTCTCCCCCTAAAATAACCTAAAATAGTGCCTCGTGTCTCCATAGATAAGCAGTGACAGGTAAGATACAAACACAATAACAAAGCCATCTCACAAATAAACAATAACAAAGAGCCTACTTTGTAGCTTGGGCATATACATATACATGTGCGCGGTTGCGACGGTGCTGCCGCCGTACAGTTCCAGCGACGGTCTTTCGAAACACTCGCTAACAAAACAGTGCATTCGAAACCAGCGTGCGCGCAGCAGGTTGACAGCTCGTATTTTAACACATCTTTGTGTGTATTTTTCACGCGATTATTCAGTGATTTAAATCAGGCTCTCCATAAAGAATTCGTGGTTGGATTCGTCGAGGAAATTCCCAGGCGAAACGCGTCGTGACAGTCCGGAAAACCGCAGCAATTTTCTTTGTCTGAAGGTAGGATAGCCATTTTAGACGTATGTACGCTGTTTATAAACAATTTTACGCCACGATTACCCGATTTTTTACCCCGAACATGAAACATACTGCGTATCAACGCAAAAATCTACGTCTATTTTCTGATTTTCTGCGTTGTTCCGTTCAAAAATTAACACGTAAATCGTAAACAGCGCGAATGATTTAATAGCAATTCCTCAAATTATCAATCAAGACTTCATTCTACTACATTTCCTGGCAAAAACACACGCATTGATTGTTTTTGGGCGCCCACATTCAGCATGAAAAGTCTTTGTTATGGCAGTCAGCTGTTCGGTGTTGTCGTGTTAGAACGGACGTACGTCTTTGGGATATCTCCGTGCTTGGGTAGTGTGGACCTATTGGAGGATTGTCGTTGATTATTTCTGTTGGTGTGGGGTCACATTATATGCGCATTTAGCCGATGGTTGAAAGAGGCTGAGCATAGAGGTGGTCGACCTCTTCAGTCCTGCTCAAATCCTGGACCATCGAGCTGTACTGAAGGACTTTACCTGTCTCTGTGTGTGGCTTGTCTAGACTTGCCTTCGCTGGGGTTTAGTCAAGCTTGTTTGTTTGTTTAGGTTCTTGTGGTGTTAATATTTTGATATCTTATGAAAGGTGCTTGATATTATTGGATAAAGATATCATATAAAAATTGGATAAAGATGATATCATATAAAGATTGGATAAAGATGATATAAAGATGTAGGACATACATCAACATCTTAAGACGTTCCACACGCGCGAGCGATAATAATAACTCTGGCCTGTCAATGCCAGAACAGAGCTTTCTTCCAAGGAGTCATCATCCAACATCCTTCTATAGCAAATTCATGACTGTTCTCTTTTCTTTTTGACATTGGCTTTCGACACATTTGACATTTGCTTCGGTGTTTGCTTACTTATTTTGTCATTTATAGCTACCGAAATGTGCTCTGTGTACTGTGATAGATACGTGCAAGTCTCAGGTATCTTTTGATGTTAATTTTGATATGATTTAATCTCGGCAAGCATTTGCACAAAACGATTTACGCAGCACTGTTCGCCGTCGACCAGTAGCCGATGGAAAAGTGCCTGGAATTCATTAATTTATTTCACCCATTAATTGTTATAATTTTGCTCTGCAATAACAATGTTAGGTAGGGGCAAGTCTTACCTATCTTTTGATGAATATGTCGATATGATTAAATGTCGTCAAAAAAATGCACAAAACGATTTACTTACACCATTCACCGTCGACCAATAGCCGATGTAAAAAGTGTCTGAAATTCATTAATTTCACCCACTAATTGTTATAATTTTGCTCTGCAATAACTATGGTAGGTAGGGGCAAGTCTCAGCTATCTTTTGATGTATATTTTGACATGATTTAATTTCGGCAAGAGTTTGCACGAAACGATTTACACAGCACTGTTCCCCGTCGACCAAGAGCCGTTGGAAAAGTGCCTGGAATTCATTAATTTATTTCACCCACTAATTATTATAATTTTGCTCTGCAATACCTACGGTAGGTAGGGACAAGTCTCAACTATCTTCTGATGAATATGTCGATATGATTAAAGCTCGACAAAAATTAGCACAAAACGATTTACTTACACCATTCACCGTCGACCAAAGGCCGATGTAAAAAGTACCTGGAATTCATTAATATATTTCACCCACTAATTGTGATAATTTTGCTCTGCAATAACTGTGGTAGATAGGGGCAAGTCTCAGCTATCTTTTGATGTATATTTTAACATCATATAATTTTGGCAAGAGTTTGCACGAAACGATTTATACAGCACTGTTCGCCGTCGACCAATAGCTGTTGGAAAAGTGCCTGGAATTCATTAATTTATTTCACCCACTAATTGTTATAATTTTGCTCTGCAATAATTGTGGTAGGTAGGGGCAAGTCTCAGCTATCTTTTGATGTATATTTCGATATGATTTAATCTCGGCAAGCATTTGCACAAAACGATTTATACAGCACTGTCCGTCGTCGACCAAGAGCCGTTGGAAAAAGTGCCTGGAATTCATTAATTTATTTCACCCACTAATTGTTATAATTTTGCTCTGTAATACCTATGGTAGATAGGGGCAAGTCTCAGCTATCTTTTGATGTATATTTCGATATGATTTAATATCGGCAAGCATTTGCACAAAACCATTTACGCAGCACTGTTCGCCGTCGACCAGTAGCCGATGGAAAAGTGCCTGGAATTCATTAATTTATTCCACCCACTAATTGTTATAATTTTGCTCTGCAATAATTGTGGTAGGTAGGGGCAAGTCTCAGCTATCTTTTGATGAATATGTCGATATGATTAAATCTCGTCAAAAATTTGCACAAAACGAATTACTTACACCATTCACCGTCGACCAATAGCCGATGTAAAAAGTACCTGGAATTCATTAATATATTTCATCCACTAATTGTGATAATTTTGCTCTGCAATAACTGTGGTAGATAGGGGCAAATCTCAGCTATCTTTTGATGTATATTTTCACATAATTTAATTTCGGCAAGAGTTTGCACGAAACGATTTATACAGCACTGTTCGCCGACGACCAATAGCCGATAAAAAAAGTGCCTGGAATTCATTAATTTATTTCACCGACTAATTGTTATAATTTTGCTCTGTAATACCTATGGTAGATAGGGGCAAGTCTCAGCTATCTTTTGATGTATATTTCGATATGATTTAATCTCGGCAAGCATTTGCACAAAACGATTTACGCAGCACTGTTCGCCGTCGACCAGTAGCCGATGGAAAAGTGCCTGGAATTCATTAATTTATTTCACCTACTAATTGTTATAATTTTGCTCTGCAATAACGGTGGTAGGTAGGGACAAGTCTCAGCTATCCAATGATGTGTATTTTGATATGATTTAATCTCGGTATGCTTTTGCACAAGACGATTTATACAGCACTGTTCGCCGACGACCAATAGCCGATAAAAAAGTGCCTGGAATTCATTAATTTATTTCCCCCACCAATTGTTATAATTTTGATCTGCAATAACTATGGTAGGTAGAGGCAGGTCTCAGTTATCTTTTGATGTATATTTCGATATGACTTAATCTCGACAAGCATTTGCACAAAACGATTTATACAACACTGACCGCTGCAATTTTCAGATAAATTGGATGAACCGTTTGGGCGTTATAAACATTTATACAGCCTGTCGGACATGCTATTTTCACACAATAACATTACAAAACCAAAGTTTTCTACTCTGTTATTTCTGTCGGAGCATGTAGAACTCTTTAACACAAAAGAACGGATATTTTTGTTTCCTCGACAACAAGACAAATACGAGTTATCAAGAGTGAAGGCGATGAACCGCTCAGATAAAATCCAGCCGCGCATACGGCAAATACAAATAAGCAGCGAAAAAATAACAATGGAACTCTAGATTGCAAGGGCAAGATAAATCCACAATAATATTATGAAGCCCGGTTGGGCTTAACGGCAGAACCTCACGTCTACGATAAGCCTTATCGCCAAATAAGATATCTGGTACGATACAGAGGAAGTGTGAATCCACCTAGTGTCCTGGGATTTGCCTGTAAATATCGTTAAATATGCATGGAACTGTACCGCACGAATAATGGAAAGAAAATTGGTGCGCTTGTTGGGGCGGCTAAACCATAACCTTGGAGGAAAAGGCTCCTGGATCCATAAAATGGTAATCAGTACGTCGAGATAACGTTATTCCGTGACACGAATTAATTAGAATAAATCTTTTTAATACCCCTGTTGCAGATTGTTTGCATGAATTATCTATAGGCGACGATTGTGTTTTATTTTTAGTTATTTTAGCAAGTTGTGTATATCTTGCGCCCATTCAGTTAGGTTGCGATGATGGTGGCAAATTTGGATATTTTATTTTATGCTTATCCTTCATCGAACATCCGGGGACGCTTATCGTGCAATAATAGCAATTATCTACATTAGAGATGGGCTTATTTTTAATGAACTAGTTCTTCCGGATTAGTTCACAAAAAGAAGAACTAGTTTGATCCTGAGACATACTACTTCGATAAACGTGTCTTTGTGTTCTAGCACGTTTATATCTCGTTCCAAACGAAACTAGGATCTAGTTTGGACAGAATCGATGTCTGCCTTCCTCCCACTTTGTCTTTTTCTTGAAGAATCGTTATTTTGTTTTGAAAATAAATAATTATTTATAATTATATTGATCGAATAATCGTTGTCTTATTTTATTTAGGTATATTTCTTAAATATTTATTTAATAAGGCATAAAAGACATATTGCTGCACGTATTTTAGCCTTATTCATACTGCAATTTTAGGTGGAATTGGGGTATTATTTATAAATTATAGTATAACATATACTGGCGAAACTACTATTAACAGTGTAATCCATTATCCAATAGGAAAAAAATTATACTCTAATTATATTTTTGACATCCGCCGTTAGGTAAAGAAACAACTGGCGGGCGGGATGCTTTGTCGCTCGTTTGATGTCGCCACAACTCGTTCACTGAATGGGATATGTTTCACCAAAGCAGGACTTTCGAACTGGATTTCATGTCCCTACAAGTCGTTCACTGAATGAGATATGCATAGAGATATGTTTTGGCAAAGCAGGTCTTTTGCGAACTAGTTCTTTTTATTTTAAAGAACTAGTTCTTTTGTTCTAAGCCGGGAGCCATTCTCTCGGACTAGTTCGTTCACGAACTACCCACCTCTAATCTACATGATGGGAAGGCTCACGCCACAATATGGGAACTGCAAAAGGCATTTTCTTTTGCTTCCCTTTTATCTACTTTAAAAGTTCTATCTAACAGGAAATATAGCATATATTAGGTGTCCATGCCTTTTCCAGATCTCCAATTCTAAATCCAAAATATCAGCAGTAAGCTATGTTTACCTCTTCCATAAGTTTTTCAGATGTGTCACTACATAATCATACGCACATGTAACAAAACTTATTTGGTGAACTTTTACAACATCTTCTTTGATCACTTCCCACGTATGCACAGAATGTCTGTATGACTTGAGGTGATAAAATAACATATAAACAATTGTTGACTTTTTTTTAATACATATTCCAATATATCTCCCTTTAAAAATGAGGTACAAGAAGTGCCACTTTACTGAGGGATTCATTTCGAATATTTTCTCTTATTTTTCCAGGAAAAGCATTGTCGAGGTGACCCTGTTTTTTGTACGCTTTTTGCAGCCACCCGAAACTACTCCTAACTCAGATTCCAAGAATTGACTTATCTTGTTTTGTGAAAACAGAGGCGCTAATTATACAGTTTTTGTTTGTTCTTTTTATCATTTTTTGTCTACTTTTTATTCAATATCCTTTGTTCAATATCACGTACACACTCCCTTAAAAATACTATTGTTTTGTGTTTAGTTTTTCCACAGAGCCAAAAATGTTTTGCAATTTTAACAAAGGGAAAGTCAGCAAGCAGATTACGAATGTTTATGCTAAAATTTGCTCTGCGCTTGTACTAAGATAGCAAGAAATACGTTAGTATGTATTTTGAAGTCAAGAATAATACAATAATAATACATTTATTGAAAATAGAAGAACCCTAATACAACTTAGTTAACATACATACATAACAAATGAATATAAACTCAGATAAGAAATCATAACGCATCATAACATGCATACATTTATCCTAGACATACTTATATAAATACAAATAACAATTCTATGATAAGAACTTCTTCAGCTCTCTTTTAAACAACTCTAAGCTAGACAACCATTTGAGGGTTGGAGGCAGACTATTATATTTTACAAATCCTTTGTGAAAGAGGGAATTCATACCTTTCTTAGTTCTACTGACTGTAACATGCACATCTTTTCTACATCTTGTCAAATCCCCAAAACAGAACATGTAATGTCATTTCGAATGTAACCCACTGTCCCTCCAGTATGACGGGAGTTTGAGTCACATCTAAAGCATTGGTATGATGTAATACACATTGTTAATATATTTTTCTTTATTATTTCAGATATTTATAGTGTCCCTACAATATTGGATATACAGCGGAATCGTAATCATGAGAGAATTGTAAGCTATACTTAGCTGAAATACAACAGTCGGTAAGTGTTTAAAGCTTTTAACTTTAGCATAAATTGTAGTGTTTAAATCTTTACGTAAAAATGTGTCGAAAGCAAACATTGACCAAGGTTAAATAATTAAAATGTGTGCTAATGCATGATATTCGATGAAAATAATATTAAATAAAAACATTTCACTTAGTTATTTTCTTATTATCTGTAATTACACAGCGTTTCTAAACATCAACAAAACATCTTATCGGTGTATTTTTATGCGGTATATTATCTTGTTTATCGCTCTGTACGCCGTACGTCGTGTTAAAAACGTTTTTTGTTTATTTTTACAATGTTGTTGTTTACAATTTTTATAATCTTCAAATTTCCGCTAATCGTGCTAATAAAAAACGACCCATTTTTCTGTCTGTCTAACATCAATTAACTACGCGTCTAAGTAATCTATTGCGATTTAATTTAATTGCTTGTAACGCCATCACAACGAAGTATGTACATACGTCAAACTTTCTTGCATGGCGACAGAACTATGATGAAAATGATAATCGATATTTTGCGTATTTGGAACCCACTGGTTCTCCTATACGCGAGTACTGTAAATATCAGTGCCAAGGTCGTGACCGGATAACAAACAGCTGTGCTTTGTTTATATTCGCCTTTAAATCAGCTAATTATTCACCTTTCCGGTTGTTTTGGTCAGTTCACTGTATGACTACAATGCTATATTGTTAGATAAGCCGAATGACTTACTTTGGAACTATAATCACTACTTAGAGACGTCCGTCATATGTAGCTTCCGAATCGTTCCAGATAGCAAAATGAATAGAACAATAATCGCAGACAAACGCAAAATAATATGTGTTATGTTTTGGTGTAAATTTAGAATGACAACATTCGAAAAAAGTCGCTCATTTCGGTTCAAAATTATCGTAGTGTACAGCACAGCGGTCGGCCTCTGGATTTATTTCCGTACTATGGACTATTTGCGTGCTTGTGTTCAATTTTTGAATTGTGGCCAAAAATGTGCCATCGCCTCGCTCGAAGGCCCGTATCGTAGGTTATGTTATATAAACGAGTGTTTGTTTTGATGTATCTGTACCAAAAATTACTCGAATTGCTTTGATTTTTGCGTGTGCGATGTTTGTTTGTGTTTTATTGATATGGAAAAGTGGGCACACTCCAGTTAGATAAGATATTTCGTCATATGTTGACATATATTCACATAGATTACAAAAACTGAATAAAGATGTCGATAAAATCACCAGAAAAATAAACGTTGCCAGGTCGATTTCATTCATAAGTGTAACTTTGCTAAGTGACAGATATTTCTATTTGTGAGTTCAAAATAAGCATATGGTGCTTTATTTCTTGTATATGGTGCTTGTATTTCACTGGCTGAGTGACTGCGTAAACATATACAAAAGTTGTACGATTATTTAGCTGTGAAACAGAAACGTGATCCGAAAGCGATAGTGCCTCTCGTCCAAAACATTACGGCTAAATATAGCAGCTGTGCTATCGATCTGTTATCAATTTCAACACAGCTGCTCCCGATTTTCCTAATATAATGTCCCCAAATTTTGTTTTGTGTGTTTATGCGATAAAAAATTAACATTATTGCATACGTAGGAAGTTAATAAACGCAAGGTTTAATAAATTTGAGGTATATTATTATACAAGTTTTATAAGACGTCAAATTGGCGCATGAGTTGTTTTGCATTCGTTCATTTGCAAATGAACTAATTCGCCAATATGTCTTATAAAACGAGTGTAATATACTATTTTTTCTACTTTGCGTCATTAATTTTATAAAAATTTAGAAGTATATTAGGTAAAATTCCAATCTAGAGTATTTATGGGTGCAACCGTTGGTAACACTGTCATCTGTCACTTAAATTCAAATATCTGTGAAAAAGTAATTATTGATAATTATTATATACCATCATATACTAGTAGTACGAAACCTAGGATGCAACACGCATGTTTAAATATGTATAAAAATATACATACTTCGCAGTTTGTGCGATTCTAAAAAATCCGTTTGTGCTTACTTTTGTGGTTATGTGTATTTTCGTTTGACATGCATTTGATATCAATGTCACCAATCTTAGAAAAAAGTTACTAAAAACGGTGTTACAATTTGCTAATTGTAACACCGAAAACAGTGTTACAATGTGTGCATTGTGAATGCAAAGTAGAAAATAGTATATTATTATACAAGTTTTATAAGACGTCAAATTGGCGCATGAGTTGTTTGGGGCACGAGGAGCGCCAGCGACGAGTGCCCCAAATGAACGAATGCGCCAATATGTCTTATAAAACGAGTGTAATATACTATTTTTTCTACTTTGCGTCATTAATTTTATAAAAATTTAGAAGTATATTAGGTAAAATTCCAATCTAGAGTATTTATGGGTGCAACCGTTGGTAACACTGTCATCTGTCACTTAAATTCAAATATCTGTGAAAAAGTAATTATTGATAATTATTATATACCATCATATACTAGTAGTACGAAACCTAGGATGCAACACGCATGTTTAAATATGTATAAAAATATACATACTTCGCAGTTTGTGCGATTCTAAAAAATCAGTTTGTGCTTACTTTTGTGGTTATGTGTATTTTCGTTTGACATGCATTTGATATCAATGTCACCAATCTTAGAAAAAAGTTACTAAAAACGGTGTTACAATTTGCTAATTGTAACACCGAAAACAGTGTTACAATGTGTGCATTGTGAATGCAAAGTAGAAAATAGTATATTATTATACAAGTTTTATAAGACGTCAAATTGGCGCATGAGTTGTTTGAACGAATGCGCCAATATGTCTTATAAAACGAGTGTAATATACTATTTTTTCTACTTTGCGTCATTAATTTTATAAAAATTTAGAAGTAACACTGTCATCTGTCACTTAAATTCAAATATCTGTGAAAAAGTAATTATTGATAATTATTATCTACCATCATATACTAGTAGTACGAAACCTAAGATGCAACACGCATGTTTAAATATGTATAAAAATATACATACAAACATACTTCGCAGTTTGTGCGATTCTAAAAAATCAGTTTGTGCTTACTTTTGTGGTTATGTGTATTTTCGTTTGACATACATTTGATATCAATGTCACCAATCTTAGAAAAATGTTACTAAAAACGGTGTTACAATTTGCTAATTGTAACACCGAAAACAGTGTTACAATGTGTGCATTGTGAATGCAAAGTAGAAAAAGTATATTTAATGAATAAAGCTGTATACCCACTCAAATAAAGCGTATTGTAGCAGGAAGTTATTTAGCCAGTTTCCTCGATATGAAAAAAAAAAGAAATAATAACGGAATGTGTTGTCCATGTGTCATGCTCTCAATTATATGTTCCACCTGTAATTTCTTACAGTTATTCGGAAATAATGGGACATTGTATGGAGTTGTTTGCCTCTTTGTGCTAAAATTAGGTACAGTTACGTTTGGGTCAAGGTTTCTTTAGTTCTTTTCAGTCTGGAGAGAGATACAAGCATGCAAAAAAGTATCCAATAACTTTTGTAATCTTGGGTGGATTTTCAATATTCTTTCAACAAATTTGTGACAGACGCTTTAAAATTCTTTCTAGCTAATACAATGTTTGAAATACCTAATTACGTATGACTTTACATGGCTTTATTATAATATAAAAGCGAATCAAATAATAGACCCCTAATTACTCTACGTGCTGTTTCAAACATAAAGACTAAAGCCTTTAGGTACAACTAGCTAATAACAAGGTAAAAAAGTGTTTTTGCAACATTTCTGCGTACCTACGAGCGACATACGCCAACGCAAATTGGTCAGACGTTAACAAATCACCGTAGACAAAATTGCTCGAGTTAATTGCCTGTTTATGTGATTACTTTGTGTCTACGGCAAATTCTAATTTAGATAGGTAATCTAATCGGGAATTCACCAATGCAAATGTCCCCTCGTTCCTGCAGTGCAGGTTGTAATCACAAAACGATATCGACAAACACCTATCGGCTCTTTATGGCAGCAATATCTTTGACGATCTGACACACAGTTACGTATCGAATTTATTTCAATATTATTTTGAATATTGGTGAAATTTTTAGAAAATAACTTGGAAATTTGCGATCTATTGACATCTCAGTGTACTATATATGATGCATTATCGGAATAATTTATATAACAGGTTTGTCATAGCAATTTTACTGACTTAAATTTACTAAATACAAGGTCAGGATTTCAATTACGATGATGTTTGGATTCATTGAGTATTCCATGCTGTGAACGGAGCATTGTACTTTGCGCATGAATATTTCATTTTTAACGACCGAATCGTCGAACAAAGTTACAAAAATAATGAAGAGTGAGTGCTTCCCTGAATATAAACGAAGAGTGTGCTCAAATTACTGTGTACGAGAACATGAGAGTGGTAATACTTACTGTCCATTACCAAAATTAAAGAAACACTTTGCTTTTTTTATAAGTTTGTAGAGCAGGTATACCTGCTCATGATTATATTATTGTTAAATGTGTATTTTCTAAAAACCTTGCTCACCTTGATTTCTATTATTTCTCAATTAATTACGAATAGGAAGTTCTTTAACAAAAAGAGGCCAATTAAAAATTTGCCAAACTGTGATAACATCTGTATTGATCTTATATTCTCTTCTACACTTTGAATTTTTATAAAATTCTACATTTTATTTGTCTCTCCGTTCAATTATTGTGCACTAGATCCTGTTACACCCTGTATAACGCGGAATAATTCCGCCACATCGATATGCCAAATTGAAATTAACACTTGTAGGCAACCTTGAATCTGATACAATCTGAGAGACTATAATATGTTTTATTGGTGTTATTGTTTTCATAGACGGAATATACCATTTGATATACTATTTGATCAAAGCGGAATATACCGTTTGATTTATCCAATTATCCAATTATCGTTAAAATTGTTTTTATAAGCGTCCTATGGATTAAGAAGAAACAAGATTTTAATCAAATCTGAAATTTTCTTATTACAAATAAAATATTTGTCGCTGTGTTGCAAATTGTCAGACAAACGTCAGGGCCACTGACATGCCATGACGTTAAATGTCAGTATGACAAATGTTATAGAAACTGACCTTAGGTATTGTACAGAGTGGCTTGGCTTCACAAAATTGAATAAGTACAAACGTGTTTAGAGAATTCATTGTGCCAATCATATAGTCGGAAAGTTGGGTGAGGGCTACCCCAGATATTTTACATATTGTGTCAATCAATTACTGCTATAGTGAATGAAAGTTTTTTCCCTATTTAGTGATATGAAATCAACATTAACCATAAATTCTTTGCTTTTTAAGTGTTCATTGTAAAAAAAAACTATTTTGCATTTTATTTCCTTATGACTCACTGGCTCCGTTATTATATTTCTATCGTTTATAAATACGACACCATTCTGCAAACACACAACTAACCTACCAATTATAATATAATTGGAAAGAAACAAATTAATAAACTCCGTATAATTCATTGTTTATCGTCTGCAAAGTTTACTGTCGTTATGGTAAACATTAGTCGGCCGTTAGATAGACAAACTAATCGGCTAAAAATAGATTATGCAAATGATACTGCTGCAATTATTGGCCAGATCTTGTTTACATTTATCCCACATGCTAAGCGTGCCATATTTATAATATTTTGGGTAAAAAAATTTATCACATGTGCGTCACGAAGTCTACGATTATGACAACTCGTAGATTAAATTCAACTATCAACGTTACATTGTTGATAATAAACCCAAATGTATTCAAACGCAGTCAGCGTGAGTTTATCTCCAATTGAAAATAGAACAGTAGTACCGTCATTTCACGTAATTTTGTTCTGTTGTAGCAAATGTTCTTTCGTGTTTTCAGGTCACTTAAAGTGATTTGACCGTTCGAAATCAATTTCCTGACATCTCATTTATTATTGAGTTAACACATCACAAACGCTTTCTCGACCTTTTCACATAATAATTGTAGATGAACTTAAACAATGTATAACAGGTTTAACATTTACTTACAGTACAATCCAATATCAAAGATCCTACAACAATTTATTGTTTAATAACGACCATAGTATTGTTATCCTTGATTTTAATCACATTTTAAAATTTACATAAAAATCACTACACGTTGTACATTGTAGAATAAATGATTTGTAAGTGTTACAGAAAAGACTATTTTTTTCTAAGATCAAAGTACTAATATTTGTTGACTTAAACATTTGTGTATCGTGTATCCTTGTATAACAAAATAACTCAGTAACTCAGTGCTAATAAATTTCGGTGACTATAAAAACAGTAAATTTAAACAGCGTGACTGATTAACGACCTGTTAGATTTGTTTGAATAGAACTCAATATTTTCTGTGTTGCCTGTTTTCTATGTCGATATAACTAACGTTATACAAAGCACAAAATCATGATAGACTCATGAAATCTGGTTTGTATCATAGAGATTGCAATAGTCTATGATACAAACCGGAAACTAAAAAGACGATGTTTTCTTTTAGACAAAACACAACAACAAGTACAAAAATAATTAATAAGCAATGCTATAAATACTCGTCAAAGTTTAGAATTGCCAGTGTGCGTTATTAATAATCACTGACCTAATCGACTCAGTAAATAATTAAGTACTTTCGTACTAAAATCGTTTCGAAATTGTTTTAGAAATTATAGCGAGAACTGGGTTAGCTTGAAATTATGCAAACTGCACAATGCAGTGAAAATTGAAACAACTTTGTTCCCGCAATATGAAATTTTCACCATATTACCTTTTCAGTTTTTAACCTTCGATCCATGAGGTAATCAATCCATGAGCTAGTTTATTGTATAATGTGAAGATTGATGGGTAATTTTAATCCCAATTACTTTGTCTAACGGCGTACCTACTTCAACTTACTACATCGATAAGTTCCTATGACAAATCAAACACCTGCTGTGGGTTTTATACATTACAATCAAAAGTTGGCATAATTATATCGTCGATGATTAATATTTGGTGTTAGTAATGCGTGTAGCTCCAAAACTTTCTGGACCTGCAAAGTTTGTGCTTTTGTAAGCTGGAAAGCGAGTGGTATTCTGGTCTCTCATTTGCGAATAAATCTTTTGCCTTTTACTAAAGATTTCCAGAGACAGGAGTAACTGAAATTAGTGTACAACATCTTTTAGCTTTGAGTTTAATCTACCTATACTAATTACGAACTTTCAAGTGTAGGGCGCGTTCAGCGGAATCGCTCATTTTTGCGATCGAGTAGCTGCAAAATTGGGCTTTTCGATATTACTTTTGACGCTCGAATTGAAAAAAGGACACAATTCCGCGTGGACTGCGCGATATATTGTAAATTAAATGCGTCAATTTTGAAAAAAAAAATCACGTTTTTGCACCTCTTCGGGTGAAGGCGAACCTCGAGAAAATGTCACGTGACGTCTAGAAATTCCGACAAGCGAATCGATGAACGTCAAAAATTTACATTTTTTATCCGTTCCTGCCGACCTTATAAAAGCCGCTCGCTCTCATGTCTTACGATAAGATCCCTCTAAATACCCTTCGCAAAGAGTTTTGAGCAAAAAAAACGGTCTTAAAAACAATTTTCGATCCAAAAAATCGATTTTTGTCGACCCGTGTTTTGCTGCTATGACCACAGTAACGTCAAACCCGAAACGCCCCCTGCCGGACATTCGTAACAACAGTAACAGATAGCAGATAACCTAAAATGTATCCTAAAATGTCCATATTGCGCATGTGGGCAGGTGGGAAGCCTTAACCACATATTTCTAGAATGCCCAATAACTAAAGTCGAAAATTTTGACATATA
The DNA here is from genome assembly GCA_963971325.1 of Aphodius granarius. Classification (NCBI taxonomy): domain Eukaryota; kingdom Metazoa; phylum Arthropoda; class Insecta; order Coleoptera; family Scarabaeidae; genus Aphodius; species Aphodius granarius. The sequence goes on along the minus strand of OZ020227.1, from coordinate 7,753,436 downwards.
CACAGAGCTAGTAAATCTTACTAAAAAAATAACTAAATATTCGTTTCATTCAGTTTTTTTTTCTATGTGGGATAAAGTCCTGCTATACTTTTTTAAAAATAGGATCAAAAAAACATCGACGTCCGCAAGCAGCTGTACCAACATTAGCCTACCATGCGGAAACTTGGACAATACGCAACAAGGAAATGCGTGAGGCGAACTGTTAGGCCCGCCGTTTCAGCGGCTCGCTGTTTATTGAAACCGAGTTAAAATTAGAATAAATATAAAATCGAGATTCTTGGTATATACAACACGCTAACCAGATTGTTATGTAAGAGTCTGAAGTCGAAGAATGAATATTTACTTGTAAGACGCGTGTGTTCTATCAGCATTGCAAACAAAGATTGCAAACAATTATATTTGTACAGTTAACGACACAAGTATGTTCTGTTTGATATATTAATTTGATCTTGTTTGTGTTATCAAAGATTACCAAAGTCATGCAGATCGAAATTTATAAGTTCGTGTTTGTACTGACACTGCATGTCTGTCCGACAGCGGTAATACCTGTACATATCGGAATATTGATTGACGTGGTTGTTTTCTGGTAATGACGGCGTAGGTCACGGCTGCTCGTATGCACGGTATCAGGGTTATACTCAAGTAGTTTCTTTCTTGCTGCAACCTGTCACGAACTCAATCTTAATGCCTCGGGCACGGAATCGTACGTATGGATGTTTCGCTCATAGCGTCAAGATAGATATCCCTTATCTCAGTTATTAGGACAGGAATAATTTTTTATAAGAAGCAGTCTCTATTGTTTTCCTTATTTTTATTTGTTTACATTTTCCGGACAAAGCCAACACTCGAGACTGCTTAGTTATTCGTGTTATTGTTGTACGCCCACACCTCGCGATTCTTATTCTTATTTCTGTAGACTATACGTCTGGTATGATTGTGTCTGGGCTGGCTGGTGTGGCCGTCGCCGCCGACGGTCGGGAAACTTGATCCCCCGAGTAATTTGTCTGGGGCTGTATTCACGGAATACCACCAATTAATGTCATAGACGTAGCATACATTATTGTGGAGTGAGTTGACTCGAGCGGAATGTACGATGAGTGAGTGAACTGAATGGTGAACCTCCGGAAAAAGGAATTGGTCCGTCGACATGGTCCGCTCGAGGCCAAACTTTTGGTTCACGGCCAAGTTCACCGTTTTGTCTTCTATGCCAATAATAAGCACTATCTTGACTATTTCGGTGATACCATAGCCACGCTGTTGTTGTATAATTAGTCGTAGGAACAAAGAACGCATGTACTATACGTAAAGATTTGACTTAAGGAGTATTTGTAAAAATAGATTTTTTTTGTGTTGGTTGTATGGTACAAGAATCTCTATGAGCCATCAATATCGATAATATAAACTGTGTAGCTAATTATAGCTCCAAAGACAAAATAACCGCTAGCACCTTTGTATATACTGAAGCGTATCATCGGTGTTCTTTATTTTGCCAAGCGCAAAGTATTCCTGTACAAACAATAATATTTACCATTCCGCAGATGCGTGCCAAATTTTTCAAAAAGTTCATTCATTTTCTAGTTCTACGCACGTTATATCGGCCGAAGCAACACTTTTGATATGACTTTCTTAAACTGGTATTGGATGTGTATTATTTTTGTTGATTATCTATCTACCTATACTAATTACGAACTACTCAAGTGTAGGGCGCGTTCAACGGAATCGCCCATTTTGGCCGACATTTGCGATCGAGTAGCTGCAAAATTGGGCTTTTCGATATTACTTTTGACGCTCGAATTGAAAAAAGGACACAATTCCGCGTGGACTTCGCGATATTTTGTAAATTAAATGCGTCAATTTTGAAAAAAAAATCACGTTTTTGCACCTCTTCGGGTGAAGGCAAACCTCGAGAAAATGTCACGTGACGTCTAGAAATTCCGACAAGCGGATCGATGAACGTCAAAAATTTACATTTTTTATCCGTTCCTGCCGACCTTATAAAAGCCGCTCGCTCTCATGTCTTACGATAAGATCCCTCTAAATACCCTTCGCAAAGAGTTTTGAGCAAAAAAACGGCCTTAAAAACAATTTTCGATCCAAAAAATCGATTTTTGTCGACCCGTGTTTTGCTGCTATAACCACCACAGACTAGACAGACAGCGCAGTAAACGTTATTTTCCATGACCCCCGATATCTCGTTTCTCTCTTCAACTATCGTCTATTTCACTCTAAAAGCATGAAAGTGACATAGGGGCGCTTGGGGCACGTTGGCGCCATATTTGAAATAAATCTTTCGAATTAATAAGCTAGCCTACCTATACTAATTACGAACTACTCAAGTGTAGGGCGCGTTCAGCGGAATCGCCCATTTTCGCCGACATTTGCGATCGAGTAGCTGCAAAATTAGGCTTTTCGATATTACTTTTGACGCTCGAATTGAAAAAAGGACACAATTCCGCGTGGACTGCGCGATATTTTGTAAATTAAATGCGTCAATTTTGAAAAAAATCACGTTTTTTCACATTGTCGAGTGAAGGCGAACCTCGAGAAAATGTCACGTGACGTTTAGAAATTCCGACAAGCGGATCGATGAACGTCAAAAATTTACATTTTTTATCCGTTCCTGCCGACCTTATAAAAGCCGCTCGCTCTCATGTCTTACGATAAGATCCCTCTAAATACCCTTCGCAAAGAGTTTTGAGCAAAAAACGGCCTTAAAAACAATTTTCGATCCAAAAAATCGATTTTTGTCGACCCGTGTTTTGCTGCTAATACCACAGTAACGTCAAACCCGAAACGCCCCCTGCCGGACATTCGTAACAACAGTAACAGATAGCAGATAACCTAAAATGTGTCCTAAAATGTCTATATTGCGAATGTGGACAGGTGGGAAGCCTTAACCACATATTTCTAGAATGCCCAATAACTAAAATCGAAAATTTTGACTTATACACAGAGCTAGTATTTTTACTATTATCGATTACAAATCAACAAAAAATGCATAACAGATGATAATTGTTTCTGGGGTGGCCCTCACCCTACTTTCCGACTACATTGTTGCTGCACTTGGCTGCACTTTTGCAATTATTCAATTTAGTAAGCCAGAGCCATTTCTGGACGCTACCTAACGTCACTTTCTATGACAGAATTACATTTGTCATCCTGACATTTAATGTCATGTTACTGGCATTGACGTTTGTCAAAATCTGACAATTTGCAACACAGCGACGAAGGGTGTGGATTCTGTCAAACTGCTTCTAGAAATCCTTATAGCGCCTAAACCGTTCATCCCACTCGTGTTCACGGACATACACACATAATACATTTTCCAGAAATCATTGCAATCGATTCAGGGGACCTCAAAACGCGTATTTCCCTTGAAATCCCGATTTTTTCAGTCGATTACAATACTCTACTAGGGTACTAGTCGGAAAGTAAAAATTGTCGTATGACCGCTGAAAAAAAATGGGAATATCAATATTTTAATGTAACAAACCAATCGATTATAATGTGTACTTACCCTTTTACTAGATGCACCGACAACGGCCCTGCATACAGACTCGTCGTTCCTCTTTTAGCGACACAAATTGGGTTAACAGTCGCCGCCCCCTGCCACAAACAACAAGGACATCTGGTTATTTAATCTGGAAAATTTGATTTATCAGACATTATTAAGCATTTTCTCGGTTCGAATTCGCGTTCATAGAAACATTCTGACAGTAGACGGTTGGGAATTGGAAAAGGACTGGTACATGACATATGTCCATGTATACTTTTAACAAGAAATTACAGGATTCTATGCTTAAACTTATTCGTGATATTTTGAAATTATGTAAAGTTGAAGCTTATTTTTTTGTTTTCCTTTACGTTGTTCCTTTTACGTCTACTCCCTCAATTGTCATTACATAGTTACACTGGTTTACCTGCATCCTTATAAATCTAACATAGTCCTGATTACTTCGTTTCAGGTGTTAGGTCTACGTATGGACAGTTATTGTGAGGAGGAGTACAATGGTGAAAACGTTTCAGGCGTACTTGCCCCAATGTCATCGCACCTACTCATGTATCCACTGTCGAGCACATCTTGCCAATCACGACGAACTAATCTCAAAGGTAATAGTTAATTATGTCGGTATGTTTTCTGATTTCCTGTCTGAAAGTACCCAGCGAAGATATGTTCCTTATTTGCATACATTTCCTGTATTGTATGAATTCATTTGGTGCTTGATTAATTTTGAAAATCGATAAAGTAATTTCGTTTTGTTTTTGTTATTTTCAGTCATTCCAGGGCAGTCAAGGCCGGGCATATTTATTCAATTCAGTGTAAGTACTTGTAGCTTAAGTGGTACCTCAATCGATATTTGTTCGTTTCACCGCCCCTTTGAGGGTGTGAGGCTACAGGGTCGATTCTGGTCGCAAACTATTAACCCTTATTTATTACTTTTTAATGAAGAGCCACCCCCTTTACTTTTGCAAAGTAGATACCTACGTCAGATACCTTTCTATCTTGTCTACTATAAAAACTTTTCTTTGGCAGGAAAATATGATTATAGCTAGACAAAATTTTGAAGTATTTTACTATAATAGTTCACTTTCCTTTGGTTCTGATGCACAACAGATTTATAAGAGAGTAACTGCGAAAAGTTACGGTTATAAGTTTAGGGCATGTCAGCGAAGGAGACGCAAATAGGAAATGGCATTTAAAACATATGCGTAACGGTTCTCTTTGCGAAATCAACAGCGTGAAAGTAAACAGAACGTTAACATTATTTCTGTTGGTGCATAATATGTAGCTGAACTTATCTGCATATTAGTGCATTTCAAATGCTAAAAGCAAGTCAAGAAAACACTTTACCAGAAAATTATTCAAAAATTACTCAAAATAATGTTGAAATGAAATGTCGTTGTCAAAACTACTCGTCACTTGTTAATAGAACCTTTTTAACGTTGTATCTATGGCCTATAATCTCTAATTTCTTATATACAGGGTGAATGTGTGCTGTGGCCCAGCAGAGGAAAGAGTCTTATTGACAGGTCTTCACGCTGTTGCCGACATCTACTGTGAATGCTGCAAAACGACGCTCGGCTGGAAATATGTAAGTACCTTTTCATTTTATACTCTGTGTGCTGCAGTTCTTAGAATCCATTGTCAATATTTGACCGATAATTTTGCCACGAACGTGCATCGGAGCACTTGTGCAATGCATACTGTATATTTCCATTGTAATTTATCGATTTTGGTGAATTTATTCAATAGTTACAACCACAGAAACACTTTTCCGCGAAATCCCACTTCTAGAGAACATTTTCTTGCTGACCGTCATTTTCGTCAGAAACGTCTGAGAAGGAAGCCATAAAACATTTGCATTACTAACACTTTTCTGTGGGTTTTGTTGGGTGTATTGTATTCAATTCCTGATTATTGCGAAATCTTATGAAGGTTCTTATGAATTGTTGGACAAATTGCGAAGTGCTAAAACATGACCAACGTTTTTCATGAATTTAAATAGACTATGATAATTGTGGGTGACTGTTCTAATTTTTTTTTACAGGAACATGCGTTCGAGTCCAGCCAGAAATACAAAGAAGGCAAATTCATCATCGAATTGGCGCACATGATCAAGGAAAACGGTTGGGACTGACGATTTTGAGGGTCCCATCGGATCGGAAAACCATCGATAATAATTACAAAATCGTCGCCGTCATGTGAGAGTACCAATTGTCTTCAGTTTCGTCAACAAACAACAACAACAACAACAAACAGTCCCTCAAACAAACGCGCGTGCTCGTTCCTTACAAAACATCTCTTCGTCGATTTCTCCAACTAGAATGAATATTGATGATGATGGTGATGAAGAACAAGAAGAAACGTTTTAGTTTTTTCGCATTTAGTGTTTGGATTTATTCGATTTTATTATGCCGAATCTTCGTTTTGCTCAGTGGAACGACTTATTTCGGTGAATTTCCCGGAAACTGTTGTCTTGTGTGGTGGATTGATTGCATTTATTATCTCGTCGATTTGGGCGGTTGGTTGTTGCTCAAGATATGATGGTCCGAATATTCTGTCGTAAGTAGTGTTCGTGATATTTTTTAGTTTAAGCAATTCTGATATAATTCGCGTTTTTTTTACGATTTTAAGTAGCGTCTATTTTATTTAATTGATCGGTAAATCGAAATACAAGCAATTCTATAAAAAAAAAACTATTTCTAAACTAAAATATTTCGATTTACCGATATATAATTTTTCGTTTTTATAACATGTAACCGGAGAAAGTGAATAGTTATGTGGATATGTAAGGAAGGTACTTAGTTGTTATAGTGGTTGTTCTGTGTTAGAGAAACTTCAATGCTGTGGTAAACATCTGTGGTAAATTTATCTAAAGAGTGCGGTGGCATTCGACAAAAAAAATGTAAATATATATTACATGCATTGGGCGAGCTTTCGCGACTTCGTTACAAGTCGCATCGTTGAAAGTTGCTCGCAAATGACATTCACACTGCGATACGTGTAATATATATAACCTAGAATATATTTATTTACTAAATATATGTGTAACAGATGGACTTCACTTGCGCGATGATGACCCTTGTTACGTAAAGTTGCTTCTTCACTGAGAATCAGTGCACTTTTTTTAATGAAAAAGTTGACATTTGAAGTACCCAAGACAAAAAGTGACTTGTTTATTACAATTTGTATACAAGATTGCTTATACTTTCTTCGTTTGCACCCTGTATACAGACAATTGATCCATACAGTGTGCTAATGAAAGAAGTTATACACTTTTTGCTTAGGTATGAAATGTATACGCACTTATTTCATTTACACCCTGTGTATTTAATTACACTGTTTTCTATAGATACTTGATTTGATCTCATACCCTGATATCAGGAACGGAAATTTTATATAGATATTTCATATTGTCATAGTAATGTGGGAAGAGCAACTTTATGTAAATCATTTTAGTCGAGGCACAATCTAAGCTGACAACGCATTTTGGAAACCCAACAACGCCTCTTGATGGTACAAAACTTTGGGAATAAAGTTTACGAAAAAGAAAACATTATTTTATATACTAGGAGAGAAAAAAATTAAAACCAGACATATTTTTGCACAATTTTGAATACCAAATTTCGTGACGCTATGTAAGTTGGTCGATTCCAAAGGTGCGTTGTCGTGTAAATTTGCAAAACAAATTTGTCACGAAGAAGTTAGTATAATAATAAACGTTCATGCCGTAATCTCATACGTCTTATTCAATTGTCATATACATACTGCCAGTAGAATGTAGCAGTGTCATTTATATACTTACTGTGTCCGTTTTTTTGAAGTTGGTTTGACGTCGATAATCCAAACACACCTTCGTCTCGTAGGATAATAAACGTATTTGTAAAACTTTTATTTATTATTTTGTCAATAATGCGTAGTTAAGTTCCCCAAAATATCCCCTCCCCAAACATGTGACACACAATTTGCATTATTAAACGTAATAACGTAATAAGTGTTTTATTTTTAAATTTCGCAACCTACTTGCTTCCATTTTGTGTTAGTCGCTTTGAAATTTTGCAGAGTGACACATAGTGAAGGTAAGTAACATCTTATGAAGCCTATTAACATCCTCTACCATGAGCGACGTGTAAAATCATATCATACTTCTCTATGTCACTCGCTTACACTTCAGCTTTAAAATTTAAATAATTTTCATTCGTACTACGACGCCATCTGTGAGTCAGCGGCGAAACCACCGCTACTCATTGAAGTCGGTAAGTAAGAAACCCAATTCGAAATTTATTTTTGCTCGGTTCCCCTTCGCGTTATTCGACACAGTTTTACTCTTAGAATTTTTGATTTAGCCCTTTTCGCCCTTTTACATACGGGTGTTGTAAAGTTAGGGGGAGGCCGTTTTTCATTACTTTTTCGATTGGACGCACCGTTTAGGAGATACATGCCCTTAAAGGTACAAAATTTGGTCAACTTAAAATGCATACAATTCAAAAACTAGCTGTCCTAGAAAGGAACGGAAGGGCGCAATGGATAGGGAATTAACAGCCCTTTCCAACAAGGTATAACACGTCGATTCCACTCGTGTTACTAGCTTTAAAATTTAAAAATTAATTATTTTTATTCGTACTACGACGCCATCTGCGAGTCAGCGGCGAAACCACCGCTACTCATTGAAGTCGGTAAGTAAGAAACCCAATTCGAAATTTATTTTTGCTCGGTTCTCCTTCGCGTTATTCGACACAGTTTTACTCTTAGAATTTTTGATTTAGCCCTTTTCGCCCTTTTACCTACGGCATCTTATTTAGAAAGGCCACTTTGCGGGGGTGTTGTAGAGTTAGGGGGGAGGCCGTTTTTCATTACTTTTTCGATTGGACGCACCGTTTAGGAGATATAGGCCCTTAAAGGTACACAATTTGGTCAACTTAAAATGCATACAATTCAAAAACTAGCTGTCCTAGAAAGGAACGGAAGGGCGCAATGGATAGGGAATTAACAGCCCCGGAGGCCCTTTTTCATTAGTTTTTCGATTCGACGCACCGTTTAGGAGATATAGACCCTTAAAGGTACGGGATTTGGTCAACTTAAAAATGCATATAATTCAAGAACTAGTTGTCCTAGAAAGGAACGAAAGGGCGCAATGGATAGGGAATTAACAGCCCTTTCCAACAAGGTATAACACGTCGATTCCACTCGTGTTACTAGCTTTAAAATTTAAAAATTAATTATTTTTATTCGTACTACGACGCCATCTGCGAGTCAGCGGCGAAACCACCGCTACTCATTGAAGTCGGTAAGTAAGAAACCCAATTCGAAATTTATTTTTGCTCGGTTCTCCTTCGCGTTATTCGACACAGTTTTACTCTTAGAATTTTTGATTTAGCCCTTTTCGCCCTTTTACCTACGGCATCTTATTTAGAAAGGCCACTTTGCGGGGGTGTTGTAGAGTTAGGGGGGAGGCCGTTTTTCATTACTTTTTCGATTGGACGCACCGTTTAGGAGATATAGGCCCTTAAAGGTACACAATTTGGTCAACTTAAAATGCATACAATTCAAAAACTAGCTGTCCTAGAAAGGAACGGAAGGGCGCAATGGATAGGGAATTAACAGCCCCGGAGGCCCTTTTTCATTAGTTTTTCGATTCGACGCACCGTTTAGGAGATATAGACCCTTAAAGGTACGGGATTTGGTCAACTTAAAAATGCATATAATTCAAGAACTAGTTGTCCTAGAAAGGAACGAAAGGGCGCAATGGATAGGGAATTAACAGCCCTTTCCAACAAGGTATAACACGTCGATTCCACTCGTGTTACTAGCTTTAAAATTTAAAAATTAATTATTTTTATTCGTACTACGACGCCATCTGCGAGTCAGCGGCGAAACCACCGCTACTCATTGAAGTCGGTAAGTAAGAAACCCAATTCGAAATTTATTTTTGCTCGGTTCTCCTTCGCGTTATTCGACACAGTTTTACTCTTAGAATTTTTGATTTAGCCCTTTTCGCCCTTTTACCTACGGCATCTTATTTAGAAAGGCCACTTTGCGGGGGTGTTGTAGAGTTAGGGGGGAGGCCGTTTTTCATTACTTTTTCGATTGGACGCACCGTTTAGGAGATATAGGCCCTTAAAGGTACACAATTTGGTCAACTTAAAATGCATACAATTCAAAAACTAGCTGTCCTAGAAAGGAACGGAAGGGCGCAATGGATAGGGAATTAACAGCCCCGGAGGCCCTTTTTCATTAGTTTTTCGATTCGACGCACCGTTTAGGAGATATAGACCCTTAAAGGTACGGGATTTGGTCAACTTAAAAATGCATATAATTCAAGAACTAGTTGTCCTAGAAAGGAACGAAAGGGCGCAATGGATAGGGAATTAACAGCCCTTTCCAACAAGGTATAACACGTCGTAGCTCAAAATTCGTTTTTTTTTTCGGTCCAAGTTGGAAGCAAGGCTATTTTAAGGCTGATTTTAAAACTGCAAGCCGTTTTGTCCTAGCGTAACAGAGCGTAACACGTTGTGCCTTCGTCTAACATCGCGACCGGAACTTGGAAGTCACCCTATGCCGTTTCGTGTCACTCGACTCTTCTTCATGTAACGCGTCTCTCTAAGAAAATTTTCTTGGTTACTTTGTCTAACATCGTGAAATCATATCATACTCTGTCATTTGCTTTCACTTTGTGGCACGTTATGAAGCTGGCAAAATCTTTTGCCAGAAGCGACGTGTAAATTCATATCAAACTTTTGTCAGGATGCGAATAAAGTTTCATAAACAATATAGTTGGATTAAGCTATAGGTGTAAAAGGGGGTTACAAAAAGACACAAGAATTATATTAACATGTATATTTTTATAAAAAGCAACAATACAGTTTTACCCTACTTAATAAATATGTATTTATAATAATAATTGTGTTAACTTAATTTGGTAATAAATTATGACAAATTAATTACTATCTCTCTCTACTCAACTGGAACGTTGACGAACATTTCACCGTTAAAATGAAGGGGCCCTCTTGGTTTGGTAAGAAGGTGGACGGGACTACACTGAGAGACCCCGCAGGAATATTTTCTAGCGATAAGACAACATAGCCTGACCTGAAACAAAAAAAATCTATTAGAAGAATCTATCAGATCTATTAGAAGAAATCTTGTCAGTTTAAGGTGTGTTTCTGTTATGGCCACTGTTTTGTTTGTGCACACCTTTCCAAAATTATTTATGTATGTACACAGGATTTGTAAATTCTAAAAGTGTAAACCGAACTAAAATCTATTTATTGATAACCTATCTGAACCAGCAAGATTATATGCAACATCCAGATAAATTACGAATAATGAGCTGTACGCGCCCGCGTTCGCCTTACCGCGGCAGTGTGTGGGTCGCCTTACTTTGCCGCCATTTTAAGTAAGCCTGATCAAGGTCCAACAGTTCCAACACAGACAGTTGTCTTCATTTGTTTTGTTTCGACGCATGTAATGTGGTATATAATATAAATTATTATAAGTGATCAGAATTCTGTAATTGAGGCCGAAATGAGCGAAACATCCGACGAAAATGATGTGGTTACAATAAAAAGATCCGAACTGGAATGGTACATAAACCGGATTGTAATTGCAGAAGACGACATCAACAACCTCCACAAACAAATCGGCAGCCTTCAGGACGTGAACGACTCCTTGGAGTACTCCAATAAAATCTTATCGGGAACGTACGAAGAAAGACGTAATGGAGAAGAAATAACAAAGTTACAAAATCACAATGCCGAGCTCCAGCAACACATACAAGATCTCACAGAAAAACTGGCAAAAGAAACCAAACGGGCCGACGGTAACATGAAAATGCTGATCAACGAGCGTCAGCAATACAAAGAAGTCAAAAAAACTCTCAATAAAAAATGTACTGATACTAAAGCGGTCACGGAACAACTTGACAGGGAACTAACAGCACTGAAGAAATGTAAATTAGTCGCCATTCAAACCGCTCTGGAGCATTTAAACAAGCGAGCGCAGGTCATCAGTAGTAAAACGCCGAAGAATACCCAAAACGCCAAACGCAAAGAGTTTGCAGAGATGTTCCAAGCGCTCAAAACGAGGAATAATCGTGTAATGCGCGACTTGGAAATGGTTAAGTTCACGTCGCGGTTGTACCAGGATGACCACAAAAGACTGCTTCGGATGCAAGAGGCAAACGATAAGAAATACAACCAATACAAGTCGAAAATCGGACAGATTACGGCTGACTGTAAGAAATTACTTAAAGAGTACAACACGGATATTCCACAACGGTTCTTGGACACGATAGGCGAGCATGTAAGGGATTTAGATCAACTGGAAAAGATCAATTTCAAATCAGAATTTGGTATGGAAGCAACCCTACAGGACACGATATTAAATGGCTTGATGAAAGAAAGAGATATGTTGGAGGGTATCACACGTATGGACAAAATGAATAATCAAACGGTGCAGGAAAAAACGAAAAAGGATTATGTCAAAAAAGACTTGGATTGTGTCAAAAAAGATTTGGATTATGTTAATAATCTTGACGTGGGGACCTCGTACGCAGTGATATTATCGAATTTCCCGGAAATGGGTGATCATCTGATGGACATAATCACGGTTGAAAAGTTCATGTCAGAAGCGACTGGAAGACATATTGGTTGCTGTGGCTTGGAGAGGCTGGGTGTTCAGTCGAAAACGCCACGACCTGTTAAAGTTATGCTCAAGAGCAAGCAAGATTTTCAAGATGTCTTGGCTATAAAGGGGAACAGCAATGTACGTATCCAGAAGTTTTAATTCCGGGACCAGAAGATGGATGAAGGACACAACACGATTCTGTGATTATTTTTTCAATTAACAATGTTTTATACAACTGAATTTACATTAAGTACAAAATAGACATAATACTGGGAGATGCATGTAATTTGAGAATAAATAACTCATACTTAAAACATTTTTTCATTTCATGAATATTTACCAATAATAAATATCCAAAGCGTAACCAACCAGGGAACCTCGCAGTTAATATCAAGGAGACTTGGCCATATAAAGGTGGTCATAACAACATGGGCTTGACAGGTGGTGTTAATTCTTTACATACATCTGTCAAAATTTCCCTTAGTAACAATTTCATTAGTTACTTTTCATTAATTAAGTATGAAAAGAATTTTGATCGCTAAAAACAGAATTTTTAGAAATAAAAAAACTAACCTGTAAGAGCCTGAAGAAGTTGTCCGGAAAGGGGCGGTAACACCTTCATCGTTGACGCTATCAATGGTGACATCAAAGCCCACCTGGTACTGCTTGGGGCCTTTCATCTCGACAAAGAGGGCGTTGTCATTCCTGGTCGAGTCGATCTCGATTCTAAACTTGGGGTTGTTCTTGTACGTTGAGGGGTGGTTTCCACACCCTCCCGCCGTATGGCCCTTCCATTCACCTGATACCTGTTAGAGAAAAAAAATTCACTTCAAACATATTTTGACTACATAAAATGATTCATTTTCTAAGATGCTATAGAAGCTGAAAAACCCAGCGAAAGAAGTGAAAACCATGAGGCGTTAATGACTGTGAATGCGCCCCTTTACAATCAAGAAAATCTACAGAAACCAAAGGAGCACGAGACAAAACAGACTTACAACCAAGTGATACTACAGATACCAAAGAAAATATAAAGAAGAAACCATAGATACAGCAAGAACCCAGAGATTAAAGTGAAGAAGACCACAACAAAGACAAAATGAACCCAGAGATGGAAGTGAAGAAGACCATAACAATGACACAAATGACACAATGAACCCGGAGATGGAAGTGATGAAGAAGACCATAACAATGGCACTCACCGTTTTTTCGCATTTGTAAGGATCCCCAATCTTGTTCAGCGAAAAGGGGCACGTTGCATACGCCCTTAGGGTATAATGAATGGTGGTGCTCTTCTCGTACTGCGAGACGACCAAGGTGTACTTGCGGCCGCTCTCGGGGCCCAGGATGATCTTGCAGAGGTAGTGGGGGCTGTTGATGCGGACCCCGTCGATGTGCGGAGGCGGGTCGTTCGGATAGTAGACGCGTTTTCCGTTGGTTTTGTACACGAGCACCGTGATGTACTCGCGGTTCTCGCGGAAGTCCTCGATGTCGGTAATGTGACGCGTCAGCAGCACCCAGACGGCACCCTGACCTTCGGGACCGACGTCCAAACTGTACTGCGGGTTTTGACCGACGGTGTACAGGTCCTTCACGGGACCTTTGCCTGCATTCCACGATCTTTCAGGAAATAACAGGGTTGTTATAAAAAACGTTTTTTTTTAAATTTAAAACAAAAACAACAGTTTTTTTGTTAAAATGTGTTTTAAAACATGAAACAATGTTTTAAAACACCTCAAGAAAAGTTTTAAATCATGTTTTTTTTTGTTTTTTTTTATTTTTCAAGGCAAAGTGTCAGAAAAAAATAAATTATTGTTTTCGAATATAAAGGGATGCTCCATGGAGATTTAAGAATAATATAAAATCTATCCTTTTACAAATGTTGGCTCTCTTGAGTTCATAGTAGATTCTCTGTTCCATTTGATGTTGTAATGTTGTACTATTATTTATTTTAAAAGGTTTTTAACACTGTTATTTTTAAACAACCCTGGTAGTCTCTAAATGATTCTATTGAATGTAGTTCGGAAATAAACAGTAACAGTAGAAAAGAACATGTTTTAAAACATAACAACCCTGGGAAATAATAACAAATAATAATAATAATAGTTGTATACAGTGTGGTGATGTAATAAGTGTTTCTTTTTCTACACAATTAAAAAAAAAATACTTACTCATGTATACAATACGTATATTTGAACAATTCTGGGTTCCAGTTCATATAAAACACATCGAAAAACGCGCAGATGCTATCGTAGTCGATCCAAAAGACCCCGTTGTCGAAAGCTGCTGCGCTGTTCGGATCGTAGTTCAAGGTCTTCTGCAGTTGGGGCGTCCAATGTCTGATATCCAACTCTGAGTAATTCCCTTTCCACCTGAGGTGGGACCAGGGATTCTTCAGCTGCAGGAGGCGGACCCCGTCGACGGTACGGACGTCCATCACCGCGTAAGCGTGAGCGGCGACAAGACCGGTTCTCTCAGCCTCTGAGTCGCTGAGTTCACCTGTGGCTACGGTCACTAAGACGTCACCCTTGGACAAGCGATTTTCGAGGTTAGAGAAGAGGCCGTTCTTGTTGAAGTCCGCGTCTTTGGATCGAATGGCGACCCGTTCCGGGATCCACCCAGTCAGGGCGTGCAGGTCAATATTCTGCAAAAGGTTCAAGATTTTGATTAAAAAATAATAATAATAATAACAATAATAATAAAATGTGTGTTGATTACAGAAAAAAAAATAAATTGTATATTTAACATAAGTAACAACTATTTTCTGTAGGCAAAAGGTGCAGATTCAAGTTGTCATTGACATGATAACTTGATCTTCCATCAGTTTTTAAACTATGTGGACAAGGCTGAAGTGTCCGTATAGTTTAAAAACAGACTGTACACAAAAACCACTTACGCTATTGCTGCCGGGAAAGTCGTATCCGCCCATGACTTTCATGTACGCTTTCTCCAAGAGCGAGACCCAAAATTCGCTTTTATTGCTGGAGTATGAGCATAGCAACTGCCCATATCGACTCATGGGCAAATAATCGTCAATGATAACCTTTCTGGTGATGCCATTTATGTGCAGCTTGATCATGTACTTCCCAAAGGGATTGTACAAGGGTTTCTTGTCTTTGCTCCTCGGATATATGATGGCGGTTACTAGCTTTTTACCGAAACGTCTCTCGTATGAGGCGCTGACAGCGAGGCTAGCGACAAATGAACAATCCGAGACTATCGTTTGTTTTATGCTGTAGTAGCTCGGGTAATCCCCGAAAAGAATGCACGGTTCTGGTACGATTTCGTCGGGTCTGACCCACCTATGTAGGAAGGAAAACACTTCATAAAATTAAAATCCCTAGTGGATTTTGATGGTTTTTCTACCTGTGGAAATCTCTTTTCTGTTTTGGTGACAACGCAAGATATCCATCTTTGTCCGTGAACGGGATGGCAAATTGGAATTTTTCAGATAGATCGATGTACATGAACGGCACATACTCCTTGTTGTTTATTTTTGATGTATGAGACAAAACCCGCTTTTCTTCTTCGCTGTAAGTGTCTGAGCCACCAGTAACTTTCAGGTTGATCGATGTGCTGCGATACAACGACGGATAGGACACTCGTGTGACAGGTTTTGGTTCTGAAGTTGTCGGCGTTGACGGTTCAGATGTTTGTGGAGTTGTTGGAGAATCTTTCCTTTTAATTCCTATGTGTCAGACGAAGATTATACGAGATTGTGTATGCAAACAATTTTTGTACATATACAGTGTGCTAATGAAATAAATCTCATATGATGGGGAGCTGTAAACGTGTATAGAGGCTGTTTGACAGAATTCAAATCCTTAGGTAGCCTATGATTGCATTTGGCACATTTTGATAAATGTATCAGATGTTTATTATTGAGACTACCTGCTATTTATTACTACTGAGACTATCTGTTGTTTTATTGCATCTGGATTTTGCAAATTAAAATCTTTCTAGTCATAAAATACAACATTCCTGGCCTAAGACAATTTTATTAGGGACTACCTGTTGTTTTATTGCGTCTGGTTTTTGTGAATTAAATTCTTTCTAGTCATAAAATACAACATTCCTGACCTAAGACAAGTTTATTAGGGACTACCTCTTGTTTTATTGTATCTGGTTTTTGTGAATTAAAATCTTTCTAGTCATAAAATACAACATTCCTGGCCTAAGACAAGTTTATTTATTATTGGGACTACCTGTTGTTTTATTACATTTGTTTTTTGTGAATTAAATTCATTCTAGTCATAACATACAACATTCCTGACCTAAGACAAGTTTATTAGGGACTACCTGTTGTTTTATTGCATCTGGTTTTTGTGAATTAAATTCTTTCTAGTCATAAAATACAACATTCCTGACCCAAGACAAGTTTATTAGGGACTACCTGTTGTTTTATTGCATCTGGTTTTTGTGAATTAAATTCTTTCTAGTCATAAAATACAACATTCCTGACCTAAGACAAGTTTATTAGGGGCTACCTGTTGTTTTATTGCATCTGGTTTTTGTGACTTAAATTCTTTCTAGTCATAAAATACAACATTCCTGACCTAAGACAAGTTTATTAGGGACTACCTGTTGTTTTACTGCATCTGGGTTTTGTGAATTAAATTCTTTCTAGTCATAAAATACAACATTCCTGACCTAAGACAAGTTTATTAGGGACTACCTGTTGTTTTATTGCATCTGGTTTTTGTGAATTAAATTCTTTCTAGTCATAAAATACAACATTCCTGACCTAAGACAAGTTTATTAGGGGCTACCTGTTGTTTTATTGCATCTGGTTTTTGTGACTTAAATTCTTTCTAGTCATAAAATACAACATTCCTGACCTAAGACAAGTTTATTAGGGACTACCTGTTGTTTTATTGCATCTGGTTTTTGTGAATTAAATTCTTTCTAGTCATAAAATACAACATTCCTGACCTAAGATTTTCTTATGAATTTGAAACTTTTCATGTCAATCAATTCCAAATTCATAGGTGATAGATGATAGTTTTCTTGAATGTGAAATCTATTTTTGTGTGAAATCAGTTGTATTATAAATAGCAACAATAGATTATTTGTGTCTTCTAAAAAGCTAATTCCGAACTAGTTGTTGACTGTTGATCAAACAAAGCTATGATCATAACAAAATCAGCAAAAAAAACTAACCTTTCAATTCCTCGGCTCGCTCCAATGCCTTCAACGTAAGCTCTTTTAACTCGCCCTGCAATAAATCCGGATGCTGCGTAACATATTCGATAGCATTCGTGTATAATCCAACGGCGGTTTCCTTCAAACCTGCGGAATCGGCGTCCAAAGCCTGCTGCAACAAGAACTTATACCTCTTGTGCAATTGTTTAACCTCATCCGCACAATTATTATCCATTTCGGTGTCCTTGCTTTCTTCCAATGCGGCAGCCCTACTTTTATATTCTGCAGCTTTCGCCAACAAACTCTCTTTCCTGTCTTCACATTCACCTGCAGCTTTCTCTAATAATTTCGAGGAGACAGAATAAAAATACACTGCGGCCTCTACCTGAGAGTCTCTATCAAATTCTACAGCACGCTTCGCATAGGCGATAGCGTCCTCGAGATACTGGCTAGGCATACACATCTTTGTTAATCTCTAGGGTTTTCAATCTCTGCTATCTTGAGTCTTGTTTATATCGCATGATAAACTGATAAGCTGATCATTGTTTATAAATAAACCAATGATTCATTGTGTGTTTTGAGGTTATGTTGATTGATGATGTACAAGGAGGTACATGGAAAAGTTGTCAACCCCTGAAATAAGATGGGGATTATATGTGGATGCCATTATATGCGTTAAATGCCTCTTAATAAGTACCACTAGTTGAATAATTGTGTTTCAATCCGATATTTTGACACCTGCTGCGCTAACATGACTTATCACTCTCTACTTTATCGATCGTGTCGAGAGGCGCCTTTTCAAATTATTCTCCATTTCTAATCTAGTTAATATTTCGCTATTTATTATTGCCCAACTTAAAAGAATATTAAATACAATGTAACAATAAAACTACTATTGTTTATATAGTTATCATATATTACACTTGGCTAATAAATGCATAGTTTAAATTTATTTGACATTTAGGTACATTATTAAATTTGTCGTCGTGTATTCTGTAACAAATATGATTGTCAACCAACTTTTAAATAAATAATTAACACAAATTAAATCGTTTGATTCATATTTAATTAATCCTAAATCGTTTGATGCCAACGTACAGATGATCTGCTAATTACAGAGAAAGAGTGTAAACAATATTAAACGTTACAAATTAATTAATAATTCTGTCAAACGAAATCTGCGTTCGTATATTTCAATTAATTAAATTATATCTAAAGACTATCGATTATGATGCCCACTCAATTGGTGATTATATCTACGAGTATATATATTTACCTACGTATACGTAATAAGCAGCTTTGTCACTAGTAATTAAATGATGAAATTATTAAATTTAAATTTGGTATACAATTTTGTCAAGTTTTGATGTTCAATAACTTTTGTAATCCTTGATCGATTTTGATGGTTCTTTCAGCTAATTATAGACAAACTCCACTATATTATATATTGCCAATGTAATTTAGAAAATAATTATTTCTACAGCTCATTCTATCTGGGTAATCGACATGATATATTGTTGGTTTCAGATCAAGTTCTGTTATGCTCAGTTTTAGAACAAAATTAATTAGCAATTTTTTATTACACTTTTAACAAACAGCTTTCTTTTAATCGAAATATTTCATTAAATTTCCTTTAGATTCTAGATTCTAGAGTCTAGAAAGATCCATACAATTTATACCATATGTCCTTCGTCTTTCTAGGCTTCTCATGTACAGGAAAATGCCATCTAAAATGCATTTTTACGCTCGTGTTGCATAAGAATGTCAAGTGATCCATTGAGTAGATGAATATTTATTCCCCATCGTGTCGATATTGACTGTTGTATCACTTTTCACAAACAGGCATATCCATTTTTCCACCCATTCAGCTTGATACCTGACAAAAGCACAGCTTCTGCAACTCAACTAAGAATATCAAAAGTGTCATTTCAAGCATAATTCAAGTGTCATTTCGTCTTCTAATTTGAAAAGCCTTAAATAAATATTTAATACGCGGAGTTGTTTTTGTTGTGCTTGAATGGCACCACAAGAGGGCGCCTTTTGTCAGGGACGGTCTGCAATACTTAGAATTTCACTCATCCTTCAAGTTCTCAGCATGACAACACTCAATACGGGAATAATAAATTGCCTGCCGTCGATTCTTACGGAGTTCTGCTGCGGGAAAGGGCGACACAAAAAAGTGCTCCTTTCACTGTTGAATTATGACCATTACGTGGCGGGGGTGGTGCAAATCCACGACGTTACCCCTTTAAATTACTACGCGTCGAATAACTAAAGAACTACTTGTTGAATATCACCTCTCACCCCTCTCAATCCCGTGCTAGAACATGACCAACTTTTCTCATGAATTGAAATAATAAAGTGCCATGTTTTTGTGCCTTATATCAAGGGGTAGACTTCTACCTTAACTGAAACTGCCGGAGGACTGTTTGGATTTCCCTAACCATAAATGGAAGTTTAACATCATTATCCAAGCAAGCCGATCGATGGGAATGGTACCGTAAGGTTTAGATTGGGTCTAAAGCATAATAATACATAACC
Source organism: Aphodius granarius (assembly GCA_963971325.1). Taxonomy (NCBI): domain Eukaryota; kingdom Metazoa; phylum Arthropoda; class Insecta; order Coleoptera; family Scarabaeidae; genus Aphodius; species Aphodius granarius. The sequence continues at coordinate 7,733,626 of OZ020227.1, read as the reverse complement.
ACGAACTAATGAAATCATACTGAGGTTGTACGGACAAATTTGTGGCTCTGTGCTTTACTGCCATAAGTTCATAATGACAGCGCATAAGATTAGCTGACGGTTTTGCGGTCATAACTGACCTGCTGCACTTTAACTACACCACAGGACCGACCGCACAGTACAGCCCTCCGTGGAGTTTAACTTATCTGATTATACTATGTTAGATATTTTGTGCATGATTTTATAGACTATTCCATTTGTACTAAATGATGAATAAATGAATAAATGCCGATTTTTAAGCATTTATTTTTGGAAAATAACAAAATGCGCAGCTAATAAATGTATAAGAGTAAAATGTGTTGCAATCTTGCTATAAAACCACCATTATTATTGTAACAAAGCATCACAAAACAGACAAATAAGCATTGAATCATTATAATTAAATTACGAATTTAATCAAAACTTCTAATTCACTTTAGAGAATTGTACTAAGCGCTAGTAGCCGGTATACAGACGAGAAAGCTCCAACTGTGGTTCTATAATACAATTACAACAAATTAATCCCATCCATGTGTGTTTTGGTCACATATGGAATTATGTAGCCTGTAGGAGTATTAAAATTATAACTGTTCTGGAAAGAAAATACGGTGACCAGTGATTTATTATTTTTTCCATCGATACTCTTTATGTTTTAATAAGTGGTACACGCAGAAAATTATCTATACTTAACTTAAGGAAATGATGACTTAAAAATTAGACAAATTTACGATGTTTTCATGTCTACGTTTATTTGTTCATTGCGCCATAAATAGTAGTGCGTTTAGTATTGACAGGAGACACATTTTGCAATGTAAGCAAAGGAAAATACTTTCCACAAATTACAGTCATAACCATAAAAAGTATTGATGCGAATGCAGTAATAAAGAACATAATCAATGAAGCAATACCAATAACAACCCTAATTGATATCACAGGACTATATAGCGTAGAACTATAATAAAAGCTTTTATGACATGTTTTCAGTTACCCTTTGTTTCATTTGCACATCAGGTACAGCATCAACTCGCTGAAAATCGCTGATATAGCACTTTTTAATTTTTAACTTCACCAAAAGTTAAGATAATGGATTAAAAATTATTTCTATACTGTATCGGTCTTAGCAATGGATTGGTAAAGTCATCCTGAGAATTACAGCGTTCCATCTATTATGGTTTAGTCATCAGAATGTTTTAAAGTTCTTGTTTACCTAGATATTAATATGTCGCGATTTAGTAATTCGTGTTTATCTCGAAAACTATTAATTTTCGTATATAGATATATTAGGTTTTTTCGACTCACAAGACCTTGGAGAACCAATAACCGGTCGAGCTTCCGCGGTATTTCCAAATAATAATTTCCCCCGGCGCATCCACCATTTCTTAAATTTCTAATTTTCTGCATTTCTTGCTGTCTATTTTTATTACTTCGACATCGATGATGAAGAATAGTTTTTTTGGAAGCTAAACGTATACCTACAGACCAATATCTTCAATGATTTTCCTCTGAAAGTTGCTTACAGTAACTACACTTTGGTTAAATGGGTAAAGTTATTATTGCTAGATGTCGGTGCACTTTCAAAGTATCCAGCGTTAACTGTCACTCAATCTGACGACGATTTTAGTGAAAACCATCATCAGCTATAAGCAATTTACTAAAGTTTGGCATTGCTGTTGTAGGTGCGACATAGCTCAAGTCATGGCGAAATTAATAGTAACTTCTTTGAAACTTTCATGCACAGTTTCATTGTAGTAAAACGGATTGATGTGTGACAGCTTATATCTGAAATATTCATTTTATGGATGGGTTTTATGCATATTCTAGGTAATGTTATTATACATTCTAATAATAAATCCGATTTCTGTATAACGGAATTTCGACGAAAATACACGTTTTGAGGTTCCAGGAACCAAACTCCGTCAAAAAGTCAATAATGCGGTCTGTGTGTATGTGTAAGTGTGTGTATTTCATGCATAGGTTTCTATTCTAACAATTTAATTAATATAATAACTCTAATGATTCTCATCACTACAGTGCAAATTCTAGGTATTTTGCTTGAATAGCTTTGTTGTCAGTAGCTTAAATTTTATTTTGCTTTTCTTCTACATGTTTTCTTCTACAAAAAAAAACTAAAGAAATTTTGACAAACCAAACATTTTACTAGTACTAGAGTAAACGTCATTTTCCATTGCATGTCTCCTGACACGAAATGACATGGAAATGTTTCCGATTTTTTTCACAAAACGAGTTAATGTCGCCGGTTATTATTTGCCTAAAGAGGGATGCGTTGCGATGTTGCGTTTGCGTTTGGTGTAACGGGATGAAAGCCTGCCCACAGCTTCTGCTTCACAGGGCGAGAGAGCGTATATAAAGTGATCGAGAGCGCCGAATGCGCACAGAAAATCCAACACAATTACATTACTAACAGCAACAGCAAGCGCAAAACGGTACAAGACCGCAACTTTGTTCGCGTCCTTCTACCAAAATTCTTGTTGGAGTGTGACATTTAGTGCTAGTGCGTTTTCAAACGGTATTTTGTACTTCAAACGGTATTTTTACCGCTATTTTTACTGTTTGGAGTTGTATAAAAAAGTTGTTAAATCTTATTTTCTTTTTCGATGTTTAATTAATATTGGGATTGGTCAGATTTAAAAAGAATTATGGAGGGCAAAACTGTCTTATTTTGGCTGGAATTGGTTGTTTTGGTTGTTTTTCTTGACACTTCTGTTGATTGTGGACCGATTGGTAAAAGAAGTACGGCCCCGGTTTTGAACCCTGAAATAAATGATTACGCTTTCGATGTGAAGTACGATGAATACCCGGTAAGTTCTTTATTATTATTTACTGGCATACTCGAGATTTACACAAACAGATAAATAAAATCGGATATTGTTTAATTTTGAAATATTTATTGTAGAGAAACATTGTTCAGATAACAGAACTATTACAACTGATAAAGATAGCTGAATTCTTTTTATTCACTAACCACTATGACATCATGTCATAAAGTGCATCATGCAAATTACATTAGAAACATGTGTGTGTTATTTCATAATTTACTGAAAGGAACATCAAAATCCAATAAAAGTTGTCAAAGTATTCAATTAGTAATTATCCAAAAATACTTTCTGCTTTTATTCTACACATCCAAGGGTTGGAATCAATTTGTAAGTATTTTGGGGACGTTAACGCGTTTACTAAGCAATACCATTCACATTCAAATAGGCGGGAAAGTTTTATTGAAATTATGGCTGATAATGGAGGTCCCCAAAATATCAACTGATTACTCGTATTCAGGATTAAATGTGTTCGTTATATTTATATACGAACTCTGAATAACCATTATTGATGTTTACAATAATGACAAACCTATATCTTTACGCTTGTACTGGATTAGTATTCATTATTTGCATTTGTATACTTATTTCTTTTTCCTGTTTTAACATTTTAAAACACTTTATTGTCCTTCATTGCTACACAAAAATATAGACGTGCAAAAAGTCCGAAATATTTAACGTATTTATTTATAGTGAAAACCCCAAACTGGTTAATCGAAAACAACTTTCCGCCCTTCCCACACATCTCTGAAATGCATTAGCCATAACACCGAGCTAAAACATGACCCACTTTTCTCATGAATTGAAATAGCAAACTGCCATGTTTTTATGCCTTATATCAGAGGATAGATTTCTACCTTAAGTAGCTAAGTAGCTAATTCTTACCTAGTTCAGGTCTCGGAGTAGCTGACACCAGCGATATTACAGACAGAACCAAGATTAAGTCTGGTGGTATTTTCAAGCAAGCGGCAAGAAAAGTGATCAAAAGTGGACACCATTTTCGTTTTTGCGTGGAGCTGTTTATCTGAAAGAAGAATAATGTCTGAATTATTATAAAATATATATACAGTTACATATATACAACTATATACATACAACAATATACACAAGTGATTGTCTGATTTCATTTAAAACAAAGGTTAATTGGAGCAGACGATGTGAATATATTTTATAGGTTCGTTATTCTTGCTTTAAGGACCAAATTAATAACCTCTTCATTTCTTCTTATTGGTGTAATGTTTAGTTTTTCAGAACACCGCAGTTCATTAAAATCGACAAAACTCATTAACGAGATGATTCGGAATTAAAAGGCAATGATTTTTAGAACTAGTGAGTCAAGTTTTTGTTTCGCTTATTTTTCTACACACAAACTGATGTTGTCATAATACGCAAATAAGTATTTAGTAGCTTCTTTAGTAGTAAAATCCCTCATGGATTTTATTTTGTTCACTCTGCGCAACTGAAAAATAATGACATTGTTAAATGGTTTGACTCACAGTTTGTCTCACAGAAAGGCGTAATTTCAGTAATAAAGTAAAATTTTGCACGTTTCACCCTTTCAAACTTTGACAGTGTTCCAAGCTGGACCCTTTTAAAAATTTACATAATAATTATGTATTACTGTAAGTGGAATGCATTTGCCTACATAATGAGGCTTTAAATTCTTGACCATTTGTTCCTGTCAATGCATAAAACCGAAAATAAGAAATGTCTGCCTCTAAGTTATGAAATTTTGTACTTGAAAGCTCAACTTCGATAAAATTAGTTTTATATAATCGCTGAGAAAATATAAGATACGGTTTACCTTTTAATTTAAAACTTAACATAGTGTAAGTACTTCTTGTTGGAAATATTCAGGAATACATTAAAAGTTGTATGCTGACTCTTTATGTGTACGATATGAATTAATGATAAGCTAAGCATGGATTAAGAAAACTCTTGTAAAACTCTCATGTTTATCTTATTTCCGGGTTAGAAAATCCAAACTTTGCTAATAACTTTTTCACAAAACCTATATAGATTTTATGCGACCAAGTTCTGTTACTTAATTATTGAGCAGTGTTTAACTTTTGTATAGTGTAACAGCCCACTGATTACGTCTTTTAATAGTCGTTTTGGCCCAACATTATTGGTTACTTTATTAAGTTCTAACGTATTGTAGAATACACTAGAATTGTTCAGTATGACAAATTATCGTAATCTGGATCATTTTGTATAAATCAAACACCTGTTAGCAATGATAAATCAATGGCCGGAATAATATGGAACTTAACACTTCACCTTGAAGCTTCGGTGAGCTTTTGCGTCTCCAGGGATAATAATCCGTCGTGAACTGAAAGCTGCGTGACCCACTTATACAGTGACCTACCTTATGTCGGGGTTTACCGGTAATCGACGTGAAACATTGACGACATCAATATGATGTCTTGATGCTCTCGCTTTACCCTAATAATTAGACATAAAACACTGTTTCCCAGTGAAATATGCGTAATAATTAGGATTACGGATTATATAGTACAGCAATACTGCATTACGATGCTTTAGCCAAGCGTGTTTTCCGTAAAACGTGTAATTTTTAGTAGTACTAGAAGAAAAGTAAAAACAAAAATAAGAAAATAACCGAAAAACCTACGAAATCTGCAAAGGCTATGTTTTCAATGAACGAGAACGAAATGAAAGAGACAATTGCATATAATTACTGAGTAGGGTTCTGAGTCCTGTGTCAGACAGCTACTACTTAACTAAATAATAATATTGTGCTCTAGTTACCTGTGTTTAATCAGCAAACAAATACTGTGTGTGACTGCCTCTTTGCCCACTCGTTTGGGCCCGATTACGTCAAAAGCAAGAGTATCTCATCTGTTTTTGTTCGGGTCCTTCATGAGGAACTCTAAATATTTATTTTATCCCCTTAATAGAGTTAAAATGTTTTGCAGTGAGTACCTATTGTCTAATACTTTGTTCAAGTGTATTTTAAATGCACACAAAATACAAGACGCATACTAATTCACTACATTAATTTCAAAGGGTGATGTAACTCAATATTTGGAACAAGAAATTTTAGCAAAACTTTTTGTTTTACCAAAGTAGCGGGAATCTTCAGTGAATTTACACCGATTTAAGGAAATTTCTGAAAACTAACGATATAATTCGGGGTGTCAAGAAACTAGTTTGAAATTAATTTGATATGAGCCAGAGCAAAGACAGATTATATGTGTCATGTTAGAACAAATTACTTAAATAAACAAACAGTAACGTACCTAAAATTAAGATAAAAATATCGTTTTCAATGTTTTGTAGGCAAAATATTCTCGATTACGAGTGTCTGTCTATTTAAAATACAAACACTCCAGAAATGTACGCTGTAGAATAATAGAATCATATGCACTTTAAATTCCATAATAAGTGCTGGAACGCGTAAATGCATTCGCCCTTTACAATACCCCTTAGATACAGAAAAGCACGGCACTATCTATTCTGTGGACGCAAAATGCAACGTATGACCATTGTGTAATTTCCAGGATTCACAGCAAAATTTCATAAGATATTCCTACTTTCCGACTAGTACCCTAGAAGGAAGGTATAGTAATCGACGAACACGTACATACATTTTCCAGAAATCATTGCATTGGATTCAGGGAATCTCAAAATGCGGATATCTCGATATTTTCCCGTCGATTACAATACTTTCCTTCTAGGGTAGGTACTAGTCGGAAAGAATAAATATCACCGTCATACAAATGATACATACAAATTATTATTTTAATATTGTGGTTATTTTCTACAATCCTGTGTAGATATTTATATGCCATGATAAAAGATTCGATCCAATTAATCGATGTGGGGTCAATAACAGTATTAGATGGATAGAAAGCGCCCACCCGGGCAACCATTAAGTTCTTGTAACGGACTGCGCCATACTGTGTTGTGACATTAATGGCATGTTCGGCTTAAATTACATAATCTTGTTCCGCGGTCTATTTCCTCCAGATATAATAACAATTTCGTTAATAGATGTTTGTATAGTAACGTTTATTCCTCCAGAAGAGACATAGACATAGCACGAAGTAACATATAAGGTGCAACCTCGGATTTTTGAGGTCGTAATTACCATTTAAACCAATTGATGAAAAAAATTACACAAATACTAATTTCAATATTTCCTCCTCAAAATTGACCTTGAATATTGCAAGACCAACCCTTAAATCCTCCAATATCCTTTCGACATCGGAAAGTAATTTTACCTTGGAAATAAACGGAGATTGTATCTGAAATTCGATAAGTAAAATCTCGCGTTCCATTCCAGATTTCCAACTTATAAAACTATAAATTTGCAATTTTATAGTTTTTCGAAGTTGAGCTTTTAGAAGTTGAGGTATTTATTCCACCTCAAACGCATATTAACAATTAGGCGTTGAAGTGACAAATTGCCACTGATTCTTAGCTCCAAGCTACCAGTTGTCTTTACAAGAGGTCGCTGGATTCCTCTGTACCTACCAATTAAACTCAATTGTTTATTTTCGCACAAACGTATCTCAAGTATGAAATTATAAAATTTGCTTTCTAATTAGGTTGAAGGGGTGTAGTAAATGTTAATTGGTGCTATGGATAAAAAGGTTCATCGTAACTAATTAAAAGACGTTTTGACCCCGAGATATTCATAATTAGATTCACAATTCGATAGGCAAATTGCATGCTAAATATACTCGGTTTGGATATAAGTAAACAACTAAAATTGATACCGTTTTTATTACAGAAGAAATAAACAAAATTAATAAACAAGGTATTTTCTTAATAAGTTTTTGTGTCATAATTAATAAATGGATATTTTACGTTAATCAAATTTGACAAGTCGAGTATCTCTTTGTGGGATTATAAAAATATCCTTTTTGACAACAGAAAAACAACAACAACAGCGTTTGTGTATATTCCAAATATAGCCTGGAGTCCTGACCTGCATCAATCAAATACAAAACCATCTGTTTCGACACCCACGGCTTTGTTGTCTCGACTTATAATGAATCTCCGGTTATAAGAAAAACATTTTCATGCGGTTTGTCAACAAGGGGAGACAGTCGCGTCTCTATTGCGACTTTCCTCTACTAAAAATAAAATCAAGGATTATGAAATGATAAGAAATTCGATCCTTTGTATTGGTCGGTATAATATTTCCCACCATTATTGCGCTTGGTATAACGATATGGTCCTTCAGGAATAGAAGACGTACAGTCTTCTATTCCTCAAGGACTATACCGTACCACATATTCCTGTATGGAAATCGTACAGATTTCCGTAAAAAATAAAGTGAATTTGAATTGAAATCAAGTCAGGCATATAACTTGCCATCTGAGGAAAGTAAATACGGAATGTTTGCGTATTGAAGGTTGAAACTCCTTCGGAAAATCGTTTTCCCATAATTGAATTTGACTTTGGTGCATATGCATAAAGAATGGATCTATCAATGCACGATTAAATGTGGTATGGACTTACGAAGTACGTAATAGGGTATTCCAAATTTAAACCGCCGTAACATCACTTCAGTTACAAGGATTAAACGACTTCTAAACATAATTATTTTGAAAGTTATAACATCGAGGTAACATCTCGAAGAATTTATCTATAATTTGCTGAAAGAATCATGTAAATCCATCAAGGATTGCCAAAGTTATTAAAGATTAAAAATTTTGTAAAAGTATTGTAATCGACAAAAAATGAGGTTTTGAGATTTTCGCGGAAATACGCGTTTTGAGGTCCCCTGAATTGATTGCGATGATTTCTGGAAAATGTCCTAAAACTCTTTTCTGTCATGTTTCAGATGGTTGTGCCAAGAAAAAGGGCTGCGGTGTTGTTAGACAGATTGATGGTTGCATTACAGAAAGCAATGGATGAAGAGCCAGAATTGGGAAGTAGGGACTCCTACAGGAAAGGTTTTGGACTCAGTCAAGATGACAACTTAAGATCGGTAACTACTACGTACTTTGTAACTTTAAACTTCCTGTAATGCCCACAACAAAACATAGAAATAAAGCACGTACGAAGTATCTTTGAAACTATCATGGACAGACTGTCTTTTTATTGTTATTGTTAAGTTTGCTTTACGTCATTATGAAGAGGGGTAGCTGAAATCCTCTCTCAGCTACCCCCTCAAATATTGTATAACACTGCCGCGGAATACCGGGATTACCGGGCAGGGATTTTTAGTTAAAGGTGCCGCTGCTACGTTTCTTTTACATACAGGAACTCTCAATGAGTCTCGAGTTACCAATCAATTTTTCTTACGTCACATATTGACACTTTGAAACTTGAGGAAAATTAAAGCAGGGAGGCTAGTTCTTTGAACCTCCGTTGAAATATGACAACAGAACATACAGTGTGAAAAAAGAGCGTGGAACATAAATCCAATAAAACTTTTGAGCAATAATTGACATAATATTTCGGTTAGTATATTTCAAATTTTATTGTAACCCATCACACAAAAGACTACGTGCTATTTCATACAGAAAAGTGATATATAAAACCACTTATGGTAAGGGTATTGGACTGAAAGTTCTGGCCATTTGAGCTGCAATGTCAACGGCAATGTTTGTCGCATTGTTTAACATATCCTTAGCAACATCCTGCGCCATCTGTAGTGTACGCTTTTCCTATAAGAGCAAAGATTTGAAATTAGTACGTATTTGTACATTTGGAGTTATGTTGTTCCTCGATCTTTCTTTTATCTTTATAAATTTTTTTTGGGCTTTTGAAACCATCACATAAAAAAAAATTTAAATTTTAGATACTCACCAAGACGTGACGCATCTCAATGTTTGCAACAGCAAACACAAGAACCAGTAGAAAGACACAGTTGATATTCGCCATTACTGATTGAATCACTGATTGATTTTCACGTGTACTTTGAGGCTTAGAGTGTCGTCTGCGAATTTATCCATTTCCCGATAACGCCTACTAATATATACCGTGATTTCAATGTCCTTCTCTGTCAATAGGTTTCATCTGATAACAATTTACACAATATATACAATATAGGTGGATATCAAATGGTGTATTCTGAATGTTCTGTGTCGTGTACAGTCATGTCATCTCTGTTTTGTTATGAAGGACTGATTAACGAAGATTTTAATGTTTCTATTGTTGTTTCAAGTATATCTGATAAAAAACTATGCTTGTGCAGGAAGTTAGATGTAATTAAACCATGTTTAACATATCTGCGTGATTTTTATTCACAAGAACTGTTATTATTGTTTGGCTGTCTATATATGAAATATAATTAATCGTATATGTGTTGTTTTCTTATTGTATGTACTAAAATATTGTTTTCTTTGCAGATGGATTTACAACGTAGAGGTCACGGAAGTCTCGAGAGTCAACAGAAAGGCCGAGTGTATTGGAGATGCTACTTCAACGCAGTGACATGTTTTTAATACCCCAAAAGCATTAAAATCTACAATCGATAATACACGTACTGATACACGAATAGCTAAGGAACATAAATATTATATAACTATGTAATTATGAACGTGATATGTAAAATAATATTATTATCTTCAGTGATTACTATGCCAATTTTGTTGAATAGTTCTACTTCTTGGTGTACTTAATACAATGTATTAATCAATTATTATTATTCATGAAAAGCATCATATTTAGTTGACTATATGTGGATATTGTTTGGCGAACGTTATCATTATTATTATTATTATTATTATTATGATTATTATTATTATTATTAACTGATATTTATGTATGTCAAAATATGTATGTATAATCCAAAACGTGTCAAAATATGAAAATAAATCAAAGAATCCAAACTTGAGTTTTGTCTTAAAGTAGAAAATATTCGGACGTAAAAATCCCATCCTTAAAATTGTAAATTTCAAATGGCAGACATAACACGAAAATTAGGATGATGCCAAACCTTATTTATCTCACTAAGCGCAGAATGCTGAATCCAAATTTGCTTAGAACAAGGCCCTACCATCATTGACTACCAAATTGTGCAAAAATTTCCATGTTCGACAAAAGCCAACGGATTGTTTTTGGTCAAAATTTTACAACAGGAAATGGCAAATGTTTAATTCGTTTCGTACGATTTTGACCAAACTGATACCGACTCATCCTACAGTGTCTTTAAATATGTATACTAATTTACAGTGGTTTGACGAAATTGAATAAATAATCAGCAGTTTAAGCAATATAAGCATTTATAGAAGTAGTTTGACATTTTGATAAACGTCAGTACAGTAGTTTCAAACTAAGAAGAGCACAGTTGAATATGCAACCAATCATACCCAGTGTATGGTTTATAAATTGCCTGTGTATATTTGGTTGCATATACAACTGTGCTCTTCTTAGTTTGAAACATCTATACCACTAACATGACATGAGATTGTTTTATAGACTGACGTTAGGTTGGAAACCAGACACTTACAACTAGACACTTCTATCAACAGTTTAGCTGGAAAGTTGAGCTGAATTCATCTGAAATGTTTTTCTACATGAAATCCACTTTCTCATCCAGCCCCGTTGGAATTATTCATATCGAGCTATTAGAAGGGACATAGTTTGCTTCAAATGAATAAAATGTAGTAAAAAGCACAAAAGTAAAGTAAAAAAGAACAAATTTTAAGGGGCCGGAAAAACTCTAGACACGGCCCTGGTTATGGAAAAGCTGAAATACGCACAACAAAGAAGAAATACATTGGAGGGCAAAGCGTAGTTCAGCTTCCCTTCAAGTGGTGGCGCTGAAGTACACTCTAATGGAATTGTAATGTTAGTGTTCAGTTATCAATATATATAAATAAAATTTCAAATAGAAAACATTTACTTTTCAGAGGTTATAATGAGAGTTTTTATCAATTTTTACTTTCCGACTAGTACCCTAGAAGGAAAGGATTGTAATCGACGGAAAATGACATTTCTTTGATTTGATTTTTTTGAGGTCCCCTGAAACGATTGCGATGATTTCTGGAAAATGTATGTATGTATGTCTGTGAACATGATAGCGCTCATCCTCCAGTTTGTATACGTATTTAAACTCATCCTCCAGTGAGTTTAAATACGTATACAAATTTGCAGATCAGTGGGATAAACGGTTTAGACGCTATATGCTTTTATAGAAGCGGTTTGACAGAATCCACAGCCTTCGTCGCTGTGTTGCGAATTGTTAGATTTTGACAAATGTCAGGGCCATCATATGACATGACATTAAATGTCAGGATGATATATGTCATTATGTCATAGAAACTGACGTTGGTTAGGGTCCAGATTGTCTGTGGCTTTACAAAATTGAATAATTTTAAAAGTGTTTAGATATTTCATTGTACCAACGATATAGTCGGGAAGTTGGGTGAGGGCCACCCCAGATATTTTAATTCTTATTTTATTTGTTATGCTTTATTCCTTATCTCTTAACACGTATGAAAGGCAGTGTGAGACCATGACGACCGATCTAGCTGTATAGATAATTTTAGTCTCCCAAAAAGTGTTGAAGCAGAAACGAAATGAACGAAGTTTTTACCGACTGTCATTAGTATCAGTTAGATTCGTCTCAAATATTAATGAATTAAGGCTATTTTACGCCGGCTGCAAAGCCCTAATTATAAGAGATCGCATTTCATTCCCTTTAAGAGAGATTTATTTATACCTGGAAAAGAAAATCAGTAAAAAACGAAGAAAAATAAACAGATTTCCATTCTGGTGTTTTTTGGTAAACCCTTCTTAATTCAGTCTATCGCGTATACTATTGAATTCATTCAAAATTTATGTTTTAACATCATAATCAATTATCATAACATCACATCAACTAATTTAATTGTTGTTAACGTGATTCCGTCGCTTACTCGAGTTCGATACATGTCCGATTGACTTGATCGCGTAACATTAAACTACTACTGCCATCTAGAACAAGTTTTAGACGATCTGCTAAAGTAAATCTGACAAGAGCACGACTGTTAATCAGCGTTCAGTATGGCTGAAAGTTAGATGGCTTATTAGGGATGATGTTCTATCTTAAGTTTCCCCTGTTTGTAAACAAGATACCGCATTAATTCCATTGGGGATAGGATAACCTAACAACTACCTTGTCTGGTTTCATTCCTCGTTATTTATATTTTGAAGTTTCCTGGATTTGTCTTATACTTGTCTTCTAAATAAATCTTGTACGAAGAAGTTAAACATCGATTTGCTCATAAATTCACACAAACTCTACGTTGGTTCTATTCATCCAGTAGAGTGAACTACATCATATGTCTGATTGGTAATTCTAATTACCCGCAAGCATTTGCTAGGAGTGGGTAAAAGACAGTGGTCTCCAGACGCAGAAGTTATTATAGATCAAAGATCAAACGGCAACCTCAACATGCCGGTTTAACAAGGTTCCAATTTAATAACTACGATTATATAACCTGAATTGCATTAACTGCGTCTCTTGGGACATCCATGACCGTGTTAATTAAGTTAGAAAATTGTACATAAATATGTATGATAAGAGTATGTAGGTATGAGAAAGTTTCCAGCAGAAAAATCGAAAGATAACCAGATTATTTCAAATTTATCAAATTTTATTCTTTACGTGTGTTATGCCTCTAATGAAGATTATAAAACAGGGAAAGCTAGGGTCATTTTAACGAGATCTCAGGTGTGTTGAGTTATGAAACATCTTATACTGCGCCAAACTCACGACAACATCAGGTTACACTATTAATTTGAAAAACTCTACTACGAAAGATGATATCATTCACGTTATTACGTTCATAGCACTTGAACGCGTAGTAAGTAAGCGCGTCATATTTACTGAAACCCCGATTTATATATGACAAACTTTCAAGTGATAATTAAAAGTAACACTTAGTAAAATGTTAGTCGAAAATTTTAATATGTACAAAAATGTTGTTCCAAATTATACGAAGAAAACACAGTTTGGACTTTGGTAGTTGTAACTCTAAGTACGACTGTACACAGAGAGAACTCTATTCTTATGGATATCAAGAAAAATTATTCTTGCGTATATAGTGTAGCATGAAGAGGATTTTTTTTATCCAAATAATATTTTATTCTAATAAGAATTTCAATATAGTTGTTTCAACGGTTAGTTATTCTTGCGATTTAAGAATTTAGTATGTTTATGTTAAGTATATTTTTCTCTGACGAAGAAAAAGTTATTCTTCTATAAAAAAAGTAGACGTTTGTCTTACAACAACAAAAATATTTCGTTGGACGCAAATATATATCCTTCAACGAAAAAACAGTTTCTTGACTCAAGATTCTTACTCTGAGAGATACATAGAAAGTTGTGCCATTACTTTACAGATGGCACTAACATTTTCTCGCGCATTTTGCCACATATCTCCGCTATATAAGTTCGACGATATTGAGTTTTTGTATATTGTTTGTTTACATCTATGCATAAGTGTTTTATTTCATGGGTGACTTACAAGGATTATGAGGAAAATCAGGATTGTAGTGGAATAGCCTACACAGAAAGAACTCTATTCTTGGATATCAAGAAGAAATGTTCTTATGTGTATAGCGTAGCATGAAGATATTTTTGCTATCCACATAATATTTTATTGTAATAAGAATTTCAATATAAAAGTTTAGTATGTTTATGTTGAGTATATTTTGTTTGACGAAGAAAATGTTATTCTTCTACACATAAAAAGAGTAAGACGTTCGTTTTACATCAACAACAATATTTTGTTGAGTGAAAAATATACATGCTTCAACGAACAAACAGTTTCTCGACCCAACAGTATACGTAGGAATCGCTTAAAACAGACGTAATTCTTTTCAAGCAGTTCCTTCATACTTAAAACAAGAAAACGTAATACTTGGAACATCAAGAAAATGATATTCTTACTCTGAAATTTTATATTTGACTTGAACCAAGTAATATTCTTCACTCAAAGGTATTCGTTTTATATCGAATAAAGTCTTCCCTCTGTGTACTATAACAAAAATAGCACCACCTGTTTCAGTTATATTTGGGGAAGAGTTCCTTAACGAACGCATCCTTGATCAAATTCTCATCAGTGCCCTTTCGGCCACGTCTTGTTCCGGCAATTCAACAAATAATAAACGCGACAAAATCTCTAGTTTTAGTGACAATAAAAACAAAATGAAATACTTTATTGTTATAGAGCAAAGCTAAACGTTGCCAGTATGTATTTTATGTGAAACACTTTCTCCACGAAATTGTTGGTGAAATACGAATAATATGGAAGAAATGATAGAAAAAATGTAACATTCATCGGTTTTAAAGCTAAAATTTCCAGCCGTAATGATACTACAAAATTACTTGTACAAAATTGAGAGTAGCCACACAATTTTTGCAAACATACCGCAAAAAATAAAACCAGACTTGAATGAAGTTTTAATAGGGGATATCTGCCCACAGTATTCGAAACTACAAGTGCCCTTTAGGCGTAACACAGGCGCAACCTCCAATGAAAAAAAAAGCAAACATAAAACTAAGCTACGTATTTCACATTTGATATTCTGGAGGATCATGTTAATTAAAAACGAACGAGTAACACTTAATAATAATAATAAAAAAAAAACGGTGAGCGATACAGTGAATGTTTGGTAAATATTTCGAAATAATAAAGTCATAATTAGATGACTTTGTGGCGCCTGCGGTACATACAAAAGGACGTGGTTTCATATGGAATTATTTAGTTTACTTTGGGATTAGTGAGACAACTAGGTATTTTTATGGCATCGATCTGCAAACAATTACAATACACTCAGATGTGATTCTTCCCATGAAGATTATTATCATTTATCCGATAACGTTACGTTGCATGCGAGGGCAAGAAAAAAACGACCAACATTCAATGTATGTTTCAAAATAGATATTTTTTAGCGAGAAGGTGTTTGTTACAGAACTTTGTAGATTAAATTTCTTTTTGTGGCACACTCCAACAAATATTTTAATCTAGTATTTCGAAAACAACTAATTTCTATCTTTTAACCCCTCAAATATGTCACTGTTTTTTATTTAAAGAATCTTATAATGCAATGTTCAAGATGCTGGTAAAATCGATAATTCTGGAGGGGTTTGTTATTTTAAAGAATCCCCGGTTCATAAATTTTTAATTATAAAAACGCACATTTCTATCTCAACTTCAATTCCTGACCTTTAATGGAAGGTTGAGATAGCATAAGAGGTTTTTCCGAGCAACAACGTAATGAAAAATCGAATCTAGGAAATGTAACCTATACGGTACAACGGATTGGGCTCAGATTTGGTATACATATTTATAATTACCAGGGGATGAACTGGAATGTTTTTAGTGACAATCTAACAACCGAAAGTGGCTGTTTCTTTACAATGTAACCGTATATTGGAACTATAATTTTCCATTGTACCTTTTCCTGGTATCCCTAATATACCACCGCTAATATTGTACCACTGCTAACCAATAGTTACACGAATTATGTGTACCGTAATTTCAAAGCACAAACACGGCGTTCCGAAGTTTGTTCCGAACCATTGCCAGTGGTAGTATTGTCTCGATAAACAGACAGTCAAAGTTGTGCAACCTACACTCAAACGCTAGAAATGCACCATTTAGAACAGTAATTTCGCCAACCTACCCCAAATACGAGAATATTATTACGCCAACGTTGCAGAAAATTCAATTAAGGGCAAAACACCTCTCCACCATTCGCTTGCAGGCGCCCTCTATTAACGAAAAATCTAGACTAAAGAGCTAGATAAATTATGACGTCCCAAAGTTGTGAAAAGAAGGTCATATTAGACATTTTACTATATTTTTCATTCGTTTCTTAACGTGAAATAATAAAGTGCCAAGTTTTTGTGCCTTAGATCAGGGAATAGCTGATATAAACTGCATTTTAATGTGGCACCTGTATTATTTTATGCAAATCGATGACACAGGTTACATACGTATGGAAGAAAGTTAAATTATAATTTAAGTTGGCTCAACGTGTGTTCTGCAAGCTTCAGAACTTTGACTTCGTAGCAAAAAGTCGGACAAGCAAAATAATAAATCCAGTTTGTGCGAGACTTGCAAATTGCATGAGAGGAGACCCTTCTTCATTGGATATTTTCAGTGGTCAATTCCAAGCTGGAGCGGCTATTTATTCAAAAAGGATAAAACGCACTGAGTAGCTTATAATGGAAACGTCGTATTATATAATAGAATTCTTGCATTTCCACATCAATAGTTACATATATCCTAATGTCAAATGGTTTGTGGAATTTTTTATTAAGAAATATTTATGCTGTGTTTATGATTGTGGTATTGCCAAATTTTCATCAGTGGCCACTAACCGTAGGTTAGTTAATTAGTTAATTCTAAAATAAATAGTTAATTCTTGTCAATTTATGTTAGTTTAATATACCTACATAGTCATTTCATCACATCTCCTAGATGTCGTAGATTCTGTTCGTTGAGAGCAATAATTGATCTCGACAATTCGATATCCACTAATTAGGGAAATGCAACGCCTTTCAGGGGTGCAAACAAGCAGAGGTTGTCTCAGCGTATGTTGCAATTGTAGATCATTAATTATACAAGCTTAATTAAACATTCTCAGGTAGATGAAAGGCCCTTTGTGACAAAAAGCAACGCACCAGACGCTTCAATACGAAATCGTTCACTAACGATACAAATAATTTAGTAATTATTATGTTTCATAATTAGGTAGTCATATCGAATTTCTGTGAATTGTGCGAGACGCGACGATTTTTATTGTGTATTTTTTATCCACCACTGTCTCGGTTTTGCCTGTTATAAGACTTGATCTTTCAGCGCCGTATTTAAAAAAGATAAATTCTCATATGATCAGACTTTCCCGGACACACAGTACAAGAATTCTAAGAAAATACTTGTTTTTTTACTTTCTGGCTAGTACCCTAGAAGGAAAGGATTGTAATCGACAGACAAAATAGGGATTTCAGCGGAATACGTGCTTTGAAGGCCCGTGAATCCACTATAATGACATCTGGAGAATGTCTGTGTGTGTGTGTTCACAGCATAAACACGATAGCGCCCGAACGGTGCAACGGATCTGGACAAAATTTGGTACATATGTTTAGAATAACCAGGGGACCGACTGGATTGGTTTTTGTGACAATCTGATAACCGGAAGTGGCAAATTTCAAAGGCATTCTCTCAGGTATTCAATCGATTTTGAACAAACTGATACCAGCTCATGCTCCAGTGATTTTAAACATGTAATTTTCAGATCAATGGGATGAGATAGATATTTTGTTGTAATAATTATCCCTCTGCCACTTCTACGGTACCAAGTATGCAGTAGTAGTACATAATGGAATCTACAACAAGTGAGTCGTAAAACCTTTTTTATTAGGTCGGTTCCACCACAGAGTGTCCGCATCAAATTTCAGCGAAGATAAAAGGGCTTGGAGTATGCAATACAACCGTAGGAGTATGTAATACAACAGCCCCGTATATTTACATAAATGAAAGTGGCAAATTTTTAAATTCTTCAAACTGACAAATTCTCCGCAAACCGCATAACGAAAAAAATTGTCCAGAATTGCAGTAATAATATTCTGTTTGTGTAGATTTATCGAGCAACGTATACAAGATTGTGTCGTAGCTTCTTATTTTTGTGGCGGACCCTTACCTGTTGTTTCCATCAATAAAATATTACGACGCGTCCTTTTCGGGCAGAATTGATTCCATTAAAGCGGAATGTGATACGGAAAAAACCGCGTGTACACAAGCATACGTCCTCGTGTCCCTCTCATGATTGAAACGGAGCATACATCTGAAAAAAATAAGGGGACAGTATTTATTCGTGTGAAAAGATCTTTGTTCTTTGTTAAATTGTGCTGTGTACGTAGGTATACCTAGGACAGTGGTGTATTTCATGTGGAAAAGATAGCAAAATAAATAAATTGCATACGAAGGTGGACAGAAGAACAGACAAAAAATGGATGAAATTCAATCCCTTAGTAACCGAATACGTGTAATATGTATACAGGGTGACATAGATTAGAGAGCACAACCAATAATGCAAGAAACGTAAGTTTATAATAATAATAATCCAAGCCTTAACATCCCCCAGCAGCTTTTGCTTATTACAGGAGGCATTGGCAGCCCAGAGATTATTATTATCGGCCGCGCCTGTGGAACGTCTTAAGATGTTTGTCTCCCAGTATTCGCCAAGGAGGAAAACCTCAGCCTTGACAAATAAAAGATTGAAAATGAGGAACACCAAAATGAATGCAGCTGAAATCCGAATTAATACATTTACACCTTCTAGCCCCATGTGTGACATCCCCATGTTCAATATATTCATATCTGACAGACTACAGATATGAATATTTCCCGCATGTCAATATATTTTGACCGACTCTTTCCAACATGAGTTTTATCACAGCAACAGGAACAAAAAAAAACTGTTTCGTATTGATGGGTTATTTGAAAACGCAAAAATAGTACCAAATTTCGATTAGTGGTAATCTATCATGACGGACAGGTATATTAAATTCTTGCTGGAACACAGATAGGAACAATTAAAATCATTCTTGACTTGTTGATCGAACTCGAAAATGTATTTTGGGAACTACAAGTATATGTAAATATGAGCGAAAGTTGTGTAATATACAGGATGTAGCAGGTAGGTATGAGTCCACAAACATTGAGGGATAATAGAATTTTAACCACTGAGCATAACATTTTTATAAGTATTATTCTTTTTTTTGTAATAACTGTATCAAAGGACAAATATCAAAGGACAAAGTTACAGCCAACATGGGTCAACTTCGTATCATACAATGAGAGGAAGTTTCTTTGAAAAAATTCTTTAAACAATGTTACATAGCAAGAAAATACGAAAATAAAGTAATATAGATGTTTCTAACTAAGAAGAGCACAGTTGTATATGCAACCAAATATACACAGGCAATTTATAAACCATACACTGGGTATGATTGGTTGTATATACAACTGTGTTCTTCTTAGTTTGAAACTACTCTAAATAACATATGAAATGTATTTCATAAAGATTTTTACAGTTTTCTTTTGTTGGGTTTCCCCTTATGGAATACAAGCTGTGTTTTATTTCTACTACTGGCTGACGAGTTGGATCAAAGGTATGGATGTTAACACTACCTGTTCCAAAAGCACTTTCAACCAATTTTAATCGCATATGGTATTCAAATATTGCATTTAACTTTGATCTTCGATATTTCAGTTATTAAGAAGTAAGAACCTCTCATCTCTGAAAATTTGTGCCTTCAAACCTGTTACACCCTGTATCTATAAGGAAAAGGGGTTGTTAATCTCACCCATTCAACTTTGGAACTTCACTAAAACTACCAACGCCAGTATTATTCGACATTTTCAAAATAAGGTGTGAAGAAAGATAGTACTTAGTTGCACAATAATATATGAGAAATCACAATATCCTTAGAAATCTCGAACTGCAATCGACTAGTCGAACTGCAATCAGTAGTCAATAAAACTGGGATTTTTGCAACAAAACACTCGTTTTGCATAGCAATATCAAGACAATCAAGCGTAGTGCAGAGACTTAAAAGAACAAAACGCGTTTACTTTCCGACTAGCAGTTCCGACGAATGTTGTAATCGATAAACATCGAGATTTTACTAGAATCACGCGTTTTGAAGTCCCATAAATCCACTAAAATCATTTCTGAAAAATATCTCTGAATTGCTATTCTTTAAGCTGCTACTTTCTTATAATACTGCCTACACAAGCCATATATGTACATAACATTGGAAATACATAAATCAAATACAAAACAATAATTCCAGAAGATTTCCGAAATTTGACGTCACATTTACAATGTAACACCCACGTAGACGAACGTCATCCTCAGTCAACCTGATCGCGAACGGGTTTTAACATAACATACCCTCAAGAATTGAATAAAATCGTCCTGGCCAATGATTGGTTGATAATCGGTGACGTAGCGTTTCGAACGGAGCGTGATTGGTGGCGGCGCCGGTGGCGGTTGCACATAAATGGTTTTGCACTGAGGGCAAAGCCGCATTGTCCTACGTGTGCTCCACGAAGAAGTTAAGTGTTCCATCCGCAGCGCCGAGAAGGTAAGTTAAACTTTCGTCTTGGGGAGGCTCATGCATGTTTTATGAGTGTATCGAGGGTCGAAATTAAGAGGGTGGGCCATAATCCTTTAGAGCCCTTTCGATGGTTTTTGGGTGGTAAACGGGAAATAAAACAGTTTGAAACTTTTCGCGGTAACTTTCTTTCAGTCAGTGGATTATTGGGTGAGATGTTTTTATGTATGTAATGCTTTGTTTATAGTGGAGTTTTATTGTTATGGTTTTATTTTTTACAGGGTTCTTACTATAAATAAATACGTTAAACATTGACAATATTTCGGACTTTTTGCACGTCTATATTTTTGTCATTTTTGTCTGTCATCGGGGTGAGAGAACAAAAATGACTTTTAGTCCATCGATGCATAAAATAAAATTTGGTAATGCCTTGTTTTGTGAAAAAATATCTAGAATAATTGCGCTACTATGTGCTGTCATCCTGTGGTAGTAAAATTTCCTAAATGTACAAGAAAATGATTCATTAGTTTATCTTTGAATGTGTTAAAACTAACCTGAAAGTCAGGTTAACAATACCATGGTCGTTATTTTGTCGTAAGTAAACTATGTTCAATAAATTGTTGTAAAATCTGAAAATTTTATTGTACTGTCTTTGATGACGCCATCTAGCGTAAGTAGATGCTTCAAAAAATTCCACTTGCGGAGAAGTTTTGGTTCTAATCAAATCTAGTAACATCAGCACCTTCCTAGCGACACCAGAAAATATTAATCCAGTGTATTCTTCAACATTAATTAGGAATTATTTGTTCAATTAAACCGAAACTGAATTGAAATGCAATTATAAACAGTTCAGAGTTACAGCCTGATGTTATCCTGAAACTTTTCGTTCGCGGCTTGTTCATGAAATTCAAACATTTCGAAGCCTTCGTAGTGCACAAAATTGATGAAGTTATAACGAGTATACCAACCAAAATATTGATAGTTTGTATCAAATATTGAATTGCTATTTTGTTTTGTTAACTCTATACCAGCACTACAGAATAAATGTGCAACTGGACACAAAGTATTATGTTATAGTGAGTGTTATTTACACAGATTTTCGCAAGCATAGTACGTATTATTATGTTATAAATCGGGTTTATTCACTAGGATTTTATTTTAAGCTTAGAATTGTGCTTTTTTTGCTGAGATATAGTCAGGGTTAGCCAGGAAATGGGTCAAAGGATGATATTCAAGGAATGTTGAGGATAAAGAATGTTCTATTTCTTCGCTGAAAATTGTCTATTATTACATTTCCTTTGGTAAGATAATACAAGTTGAAGATTTCACAGAAATATACGTTTGGTTGACAGATTGCTCTTAAATATCCCATTAGCACAACTAGAATAATTTAAATTTATAACAATTTCGAGGATTTCTCTTTTAAATTATGTACTTTCTTTGTGTTTTTTTTTTTTCAAGTTTCAACACTTTTGTACTTATGTATTGTACCCTGATTCCTTCTAGGGTACTAGTCGGAAAGTTAATAACTGCATCCCAGAAAAAAATTCCATTACTTACAATATTAAAACTAAAAGTATTTCTTTAATATCTCATCAATTTGATTCGTCTCAATTTATTACAGTTGACCCTGATTCTTTTTTATGTTGCTACAATTCTTTTTTATGTTCTTTTTTCTTTCTCTAGCTTCTGAAATTACATTGGGGCGCCATCTCGCTTCAGACAAAATGAGTTCAAGACATTTGATAGCTATTCGACGCAATTTTAGTTCGTACGCAGATTTAGTTTCTGCTACAAAAGGAAGATCCTACACAATTACAAATACGTCTTTTATTGGATACTCCGACTACGACACTATACGAAAAACAACTTAAAACGAAACGAACATTTCCACGAATATCATCCTATTGTCCTTATTCATGTAAACAAGGGTCATTTTAATAAATTGTGACCTAGAAAAACTTATTTTAGCAGCAAATAATAGACAAAATCTTGAAAATTTGTCTTGAAATATCTCAAATATTGTCTGTTTTATTCCATCTTAACTAATTGTATACCATGTCTTTTAAGTATTTAACAGCGAATAATCAAAGTTTGTCTTGTGTATTTGCGAACGTGTATATAAATTGAAAGTTTGCTCTAACTTTGGCCGAGTTTACCTTCCCCAAATGTCACGTAAAATGTCGTCACGCTTCCGTAGAATCTGCCGCCTTATCGCGATCTGTCCACCTCTGTTTAACGTCAATGTTAAATCAGGTGAGTGACAAGATATGGTCTCGCCATTGCATCGTCATAGTCGATAAATCTATTTTATATTGTCCAAAGATATTCGAGCAGTACTTTAGACTGACTGGTTTTTAATTTAGGCATAATTGCATACATTTTAACAAGAATGTAAAAGCCGATGATTTAAAAGCATTTGAGCAGTCACAAATACCGAAGGAAGCTTTTATAAATTGCATATTTTTATTGATAAATCCCTATAACTTGAGCAGTCCTTCGCAAACAAACGCCGAACGATGTTGATTCTTGCTCTGCGTGTTTAACTAGAATGTTTTTTTTTTGTATTTTTCCTTACTTCGGATAATCCTAAAGGGATCTTTGGTGAATTTGTTTGTTACAGACATGTTGGATGCTCGCAAAATGAAGTATTACGATTGGTTTATATGCTTACTTTGACGTTGTTTGTCTCATTGTCTGGGGACCAGTCAGCAGTCGATAATAATTTGAATGATGCTAAACAAACAAACGAAATTCGAAGTTTTATTTTGCTGCATTTGATCATAAAATTGAATAAAAATAAAAAACTTGGACGGGGTTGCAAATAAAATTGATTCAAATAAATTATTATTTGGGATTCGCCTATGCAACGAAATATCGGATTTCAGTTTTAATTGATTCTGCTGTTTAAATTTATGCACTGTATAGGTAAAATAATGAATCATAGTTTTATTATTTAAAATTAAACTTGATATCTGCTACATCTAAACTACACCAGCATTCGTTGAGAACCATCATAAATGACTACAATTAGGGAAGATTTACCAAAAAAAAAAGACGATATAATATTTAAATAGCGTCCTTAAAGACCTTTGAGTGCACCTTAGGTACTTTAATAGCTTCGTTACAAGTGCAGTCTAACGAGCAAGTTTCATATTTATAAATTGATAGCGCCGTCTGGTGTTAAAAGGACACAACGCCGTGAAATATAAAAC
This sequence comes from Aphodius granarius, assembly GCA_963971325.1. Classification (NCBI taxonomy): domain Eukaryota; kingdom Metazoa; phylum Arthropoda; class Insecta; order Coleoptera; family Scarabaeidae; genus Aphodius; species Aphodius granarius. The sequence continues at coordinate 7,709,516 of OZ020227.1, read as the reverse complement.
TTCTTAAAAATTGTTAGAAAGTAATTTCTGGGATGTGTACTTTTTGCACTCCCACGAATCATAAAACAACATTTCTGTTGAGTTTTACTTCACTACAATCAACTTCTTCTTACATATCAATGTTATATTCGACAAAATAATACAAACCAATATCTGAAGTGGCCCTCACCCAACTTTCCAAAACTTTCTGACAGAATCCACAGCCTTCGTTGCTGTGTTATAAATTGACATTCTTCAGACACTTCATTGTGTGAACGATGTAGTAGGAATGTTGGGTGAGGGCCACCCCAGGTATTTTTATTTCTGGTATTTTCTGATTCACCAAAATTATCACCTAAATTAATCACTAAAACAGATAAGGAACACATGGAAATTATTTTTTAGAGATAAATTTAAAATTAGTAGGTATATTATCATGGCCATCAATCTCATAATATCACATTATCCAAGAGTTAATTAACTATTTTCCGGTGATTACGGGATAATTGGGCGCGCTGATTAGTACTCAATTGCTCGTCAACAGGTGTCGGAATGGAAAATGCAATTTGAGACCCTGTCATTTAGAGGAATTATTGATTAAAATTGATGTAATTCATTTTACTACCCAGAACTGTAGTTTCACTGCATTAATACCAGAAATTACCTTCGGGAATAATAAGATGCACAGCATTTTCTATGTATATGAGGGTATGAGCGTATGAAAAGTACTCTCTTTAAGGAGGGAATTAAAATGAAAATAACGTTTTCCCTTTATAGTTATTAGTGCAGGCTTTAGTGGTGTATAATAACCATTTGGCTAACGTTTCTTTATTAGATTTTCAGTATAATCGGTCTCTTTGTTCATTAGATTACGTATAATAACGTAATTATAAGATTCCTTCATATCTCCTAGATATTTATACTATATTTAGCATTTTGGGTACCACTTTGATACTGTTTTGAACTATAACAAATCATGGTGTGCTTGAAATGGCTCTACCATACTATTGAACTTAACAATACTTTACTATGAAAATAACCCCTAGGCCATTTAATCCACTGAGCTGGAATATTGTATTAATTTTGGGTTTATATTACCTACTCATACAAATGAAAACAGTACAATATTTCTGAATATGTACAATATTTCTATAATTTTAATCAGGTTAAAATTATCTGTAAGATAAATAATTTACTAAACTTTGTTGTACAAATTTTAATCAGGCATCAAAGTAGCATTAATTGGTATAAAAATGGGGCGGGTAAATAACAAAATGTGTAACCCTTTGTGCAGCCAACGTTAGGGTGAACGACGAACTCTTGATGGATGACAATATCCTGACAGATGCTGGTGAAAATTGGAATGTAAAACAGGGACACACTGAACTGCAAATTACTCGAATAATTCGTTTTGCCCGCGCTGAAAAGTGCTTTTAGGCCGCTGAAGAATTTTTCGTGAAACGTGTTTTTGGGGAGGATAACTGCGTTTGCGATGCCATTGTGGCAAAGTATGGTTTTTGTGACACATTGATTTTTTAAGGTTGGCTGCTTTTATCTGCACTCTTTTCTGATTGTAATGCAAATGAAAATGATAGGAGAATTTTATGTAAATTGTATAAAAATTGCAAAGAATTGCGTTGTATAAGAATGAGGAGATACGAATTGAAAGCTTGATTGTAATCATAAAGAAACATAAAGATGTTTTTATCAATGTTTTTTATCAAAAAGAGTCAAAACTTTTTTTTTATGTATATATAACTAAATTTCCGTATCTATTACCTAAATAAATTCTCGCATAAATTTGTGTTTAAGAAACCACCCAAAGCGCGTTAAAAGCTTTTGTTCAAGGGCGGCCCTTTTTCCTTGCGAACACACAAGAACTCATTTCACATCAACTAGAATATTATGAAGGGATAATAAATACGGCCCAGAACAATTTTGCTCGGCAAATAACAAGAGACGATTGGAAAATCTTTTAAACCTTTTTCTAGGTCACACTGAAACATTACTTCCGGGATTTTAAGGAATCTTCAGTAATTGTTTTCGATTTAAGTCGACGTATCGCATAATCCGGCGAAAATTGAAAATCTTTCTTATCGCAAAACAATCTGTTAAAATATCCCGATTCTCAATTAACTAGTTCTCGATGTGGGGCAAAGTCTTGAAGCTTTAATCTAGTTGAGGAATTTGTGGGCCTTGAAAGACAGGTTCTTGAAAGAGGTAAATTGCAGAATTTGCGCTTTGAAATACATACTGACTAGAAACATTAATACTAAAAATTCAATTTTAGAGTAGGTTAGTGCGTCAAAGCTCATTCCTAATCATTAAGGTAGTAAGGCGCTTATGTAACCAGATAAAATTAGAACGAAAACTTGTTCGCAAGTAGACCTTTTTCAAGCATCTTCTTACGTTAGATGGTGCCACCAAAGATAGTACAATCCAATTTTACAACTATTTATTGCTCCTAGTTAACTTACGATAAAATAATCACCATAGTATTGTAAACCTGAGTTTTGGCTTAGTATTATATTCATGTCCCTTGAGAACAAACCAGAAAAATAAAAAGATACAAAGATGTAACCCCTACATAATAAATAAATAATTCAAAACAACCCTTATTAAACCCAACCACGATCTGATGTACAAATCTCAACAGAAAAAAAAAAACAAGGGTGGAATATAATTTTCCTCTTGATTACACAAGCACATACTGGAGATCTACATGCTGAACGTGAATAAACATGGTCTCCGTTCATGTCCATCCATGAATAACAGAGAAACCTGAAGAGGGGAACTTTATTATTCGTGATTTCGGAGTTCTGTAAATTTACAACATTTTCCAAGTAAGCTTCCAGATAAATGGTCACAACATGGAATGCTCCAGTGACTTCGTACATGCCATGTGATGATATTTATTATAAAATCCAAACGATAAACGACAAAACTTGGAAGCATCTAAAACACTGGTGAATCCTTATGTATCCTTATGTATCCAAATAATACGAAATGTCTACATTCCTTAAGACTGTTGTAGGTACTAATTTAATTTCAATTATGCGGTTTTCAGTTTACTTAGGACACCGTAGATGGCGTAGACAGACAGACAAGCGCTCTACGCTACCGGAAGTAATTGCGTATACATTTACCTTCAATTTTACCAGCCAAACACCGCTCATCTGTTGCATATGTTTAAGTGATTGTAGTGTTAGCATAGTGTGCCATAGCTTCCCGAAAACTACTGCATGTATCCATTTGTACATACGTTAGCATATTTAAAATTAAAAGCTAATACCTTTTAACCATATGCTTGTATTATATTAAAACAACAGCGTTGAATTTTTTTAGATCGTCACTGGTAGAATTTACCAAAATCATACATAAAGTGGATAAATGTGTTGGTTTTCTTATTAATAGACTATTTAATTTAGTCACTAAAACATATATTTTTATTGCTCTTATTATTTGTACATTTGACTTAACATTTTGCCACTTTATTTATGATTTTGGTAAATTCTATTACTATGACGAACTAAAATATTAAATTCAACAACACATTATCTTAAGAGAATTTTATTAAATTCATGACGAATTATACAAACGCTGACGTATTAAAAAGTATAAAAACACAACTTTTTCGCTGAGTTACATTATATTATAGTAACTTAATTAAATAGACTATTTAATTTAGTCACTAAAACATATATTTTTATTGCTGTTATCATTTGCACATTTGACTTAACATTTTGCCACTTTATTTATGATTTTGGTAAATTCTATTACTATGACGAGCTAGAATATTAAATTCAACAACACATTATCTTAAGAGAATTTTATTAAATTCATGACGAATTATACAAACGCTGATGTATTAAAAAGTATAAAAACACAACTTTTTCGCTGAGTTACATTATATTATAGTAACTTAATTAAATAGACTATTTAATTTAGTCACTAAAACATATATTTTTATTGCTGTTATCATTTGCACATTTGACTTAACATTTTGCCACTTTATTTATGATTTTGGTAAATTCTATTACTATGACGAGCTAAAATATTAAATTCAACAACACATTATCTTAAGAGAATTTTATTAAATTCATGACGAGTTATACAAACGCTGATGTATTAAAAAGTATAAAAACACAACTTTTTCACTGAGTTACCTTATATAAACAAACATAGCCTACACAGAGGGAAAATATATTCGATACAACACGAATATCTTTGAGTGAAGAATATCGCTTGTTTCTATATCCTCAGGAAGATCATTTGGTTGGTTCAAGATATAAAATGCTCAGAGCAAGAATATGATTTTTTGATGTTCCAAGTATTACGTTTTCTTGTTTTAAGTATGAAGGAACTGCTTGAAAGGAATTACGTCTGTTTTAAGCGATACGTATGTATACTGTTGGGTCAAGAAACTGTTTGTTTGTTGAAGAATGTGTATTTTTCACCCAACAAAAGATTGTTGTTGTTCTAAAACGAACGACTTACTCTTTTTATATGTAGAAGACATTTTCTTCGTCAGAGCAAAATATACTCAACATAAACATACTAAACTCTTAAACCGGAAGAATAACTAGCCGTTGAAATAACTACATATCATATTGAAATTATTATTACAATAAAATTTATTTGGATACCAAAAATATCCTCTACATGCTACACTATACACGCAAGAACAATTTTTCTTGATATCCAAGAATAGAGTTCTTTCTGTGTAGGCTACTTTCCACTACATTTCATCATAAACCTTGTAAGTCACCCATGAAATAAAACACTTATGCATAGATGTAAACAAACAATATACCAACACTGAATATCGCCAACCTTATATAGCGGTAATATGTAGCAAAAGAGGCGAGAAACTGTTAGCGCCATCTGTAAAGTAATTGCACAACTTTCAATGTATCTCTCAGAGTAAGAATCTTGGGTCAAGAAACTGTTTTTTTGTTGAAGCATATATATTTTTCATCCAACGAAATATTTTTGTTGTTGTCAGACGCACGTCTATATTTTTTTATTGAAAAATAACTTTTTCTTCGTGAGAGAAAAATATACTTGAAATAAACTACTAAATTCTTAAATCGTAAGAATAACTAACCGTTGAAACAACTATATTGAAATTTTTAGTAAAATATTATTTGTATAGAAAAAAAATCCTCTTCATCCAAGAATAGAGTTCTCTCTGTGTAGCAAAGCTTCACAACACAAATAAAATGTAATACTTTGTACCACAAAACCTTACTCCATCAACCCTTTTCCACGGTTTAATATTGCCTCACTTAACAGTACACACAATGTCAGATAATGGTACTAAACAGTTTGATATTCCCCCAAGCGCAACATGTGTGCAATTGCAAACACTTAAAGACTAAAGTAATACCGGATGAGTTCATTTTATTACGGACATTTCGGGTAAAATTGCGAGGAAAACTCCCTAGAGAAACAACTGTTGCAAACATATTTGGGTACTAATAACTAAACTACCATTCGACAGGTAGAATTATCTTGAAGTTGGTAGTATAAATTGCATCTGGATGAGTTATTTTCGACTGTTACGTGAGCTACTTCAGGTACTTGTTCAAGTTCGGCCTGAGGGAGGATTTAATGCGCGATGCAAAGCTCGTTAAGCCCAAGCGGCAAGTGTTTAGTTCGTGTTATGGCCGATAGAGCGATGCTCGTCCGCGGTACGACGGCGATATTTCAAAATATCGCGTAGAAACCGCTATAAAAGTTTTAATCTTTGCGATAAGGCATACACGGCGTTTTTAATCCCTTGATAAATTTGTTTTCGTTTTATTTCTAGAAGAATATCGTCGCAAATCTGACAAGGAATAAAAAGTATGGTCCCTGTAATTCATTCTAATAATCTTCTACAACTAACAGTACTAAATTGGATCAAATAGAACAAAACTTTTTCTGTTAATTTACTTTGTGATATTGTACAGACCGCAACTGCAGAAGAACAGGAGAAACTGCAATATATTTTGCCAGCTAAGTCCACTTCATTTAGTTCTTACTTATTATCCTGTCCTACATTTGTATTTCGCCAAATTGCCGTGCAAATTACTGCCCTTTGATGTTGAATGAAGATACATTATACGTTCCTAAATCGGGACGTAACATATGAAGGTTGCATGTAAAATACATTCCAATTATTCAAATTTCTAATGCTATTTCTGCAGTGCGCTCAGCGGGGTTGGTATGATAAAAAGAATTGTTTTAAAACATGCTGATATGTATCAATATTTGTTTACTGCAATTTAACAAACAATCGAAATGGAAATATCTGAGCTAATATGTTCTTGTTTACCTATAGGGCCTATAGTATAGGCAATAATGTTATTTCAGAACAACAAAAATACGTATCACAGCTTATGGCTTGCTCGACGTCAAACTAGTCAACAAAAAAAGCTGTTATCGCTTCTCCGGCTTACAAATCACTAAACTTTGGAGAAACCATTATAAAACTACGTTTAGTTTTAACATTATCGAAAAATATTATTTGAAAATGTGATTTGTTATATTGGCATTAAACTCAGTAGGAAAAAACTTAGGACAATGTCCTTAATTGTACCATAGGGTGTTCTAGACCATGACAACGTCATGTCTGTTACGGAGATAAAAAAGGTGTGAACATAATTATTCCAAAAATGGTATGGGAAGATTTTTGAAGAATTTATATATAATTGCTAAAAGAATCATCAAAATCTACAAAAAAGTTATTGGAAATCAAAATTTATGAAATTTTTAGGTCAATTGGTACGTGGTACGATCTTTTCTGTTCGGTACACAATTTATATGTTTAAGCAACACATAGCTCTAAGAAAATATGAATATTCTTAGAATATAGCTTTTGTAAACAACTAATATCCTAATCTTTTCCAGGAAAAAACAAACACACACGCCACCCTTCAGTTAACTTATTAGCTCATGTTCTATTATTCCATCATGATAAAGGGGTTTCAATATGCATACACATCTTTCCGAAAACCTCTACTGAAATATTAAATCGCATATTACAATAGATCTTTTGCTGTAAACGTGAAGATGGTAGACGATGAACCTTCGATATAAACAGCCAACCCACATATCATAGTTCCCACTAAGGGCTGTTATCATTATCTATATTAATGAAAACCGCCTCTTTTGTCTACAAACCAGTGGTCCGGGCTTTTCTATTATGTGGATGACGTGTCCCGTATTCTACGCTTACGCCGTATTACTGATATTACAAAACAGCTTGAATTTAATTATTTGATGTTGAGGGAGAATAATATTCTAGGGCAACAGTGCAGTTATTAGGGAAGAATTTTTAAATTGCAACCCTTTAAAATTATTTTTCCTTTTTTAAATTATGTCTTGTATAATGTCACATAATATTCAGAATTTTTTCTTGTTTCAGATAAACACCTCCACACAAAAACGAAAATGGCGTCCACAACTTTGCTGCAAATTGCCACCAGGCTAATCTTGGTTCTATCAGTAATATCTCTGGTGTCAGCTTCTCCGAGACCACATTTTGGAGACCTGAACCAGGTAAGAATGAGATATTTAGCTACTTAAGGTAAAACTCTATCACCTGATATAAGGCCCAAAAACATGGCACTTTATTATGTCAATTCGTGAGAAAAGTAGGTCATGTTTTAGCACGGTGTTTTCGCTGATGCATTTCAGAGATGTGACTCATTTATGTACAATCTTATCGAGTGAAATCAGCGTCTAACTGGCGGCATCAGAAACTTCGTAAATAAAAATAGTTCTTTAAGAAAGATGTCCTTTGAATTTCATGATTATGTTCCGCACTCCTCGACACACTACCGTATAAGATTCGAGGGCATATCTTTATATATCAATTCGCAAAACTGTCACGTGCACTCCATGTTACCGATGTTTTGCCAACTGCAAACACGACAAAGAGAGATGAGGGTAGAGCACGTTAGCAAGTCAAAGTAGGATATGATCCTTGAAAAAGAAATCACACGTTGCAAGGAACCGTAACGAAATGAAAGAGACATGTCTCGAGCCAATGTGAAACTACAACGGCGAATCCAATGTTGCTTTTGTCAGCGTTTTGTTACGCAAAAACGACATTACATACCCACCGTTCCGTTTCTTCTGAATTCTAATGCTTTTCGTGGAATTGAAATGAGATATTATTTACGCATTTTGAACTGGAAACTTCAACAGTAGGGCTTTATTAAATCATATTAAATTGTTTTTACTAGAAATATTAAGCTTGAACAAAGTTTATACTCCGCAGCCTTATATAAAAAAAATCCAAATTTTGAGATAGATCTCCTTGTGAAGTTGAAGAAGTTTGAAATTTAACGTAATCATCCTTGATTGTTGTGTCTAACTACGTGAAAATAATTTTATGCGCATGCATTTACACCAAGATGTGATTAGCTTAAACTATGTGCATTTTATTAGTCTCCTCGTTGCCAGGAATGTAATTGGCAGCTAACGGCCATGCGACTGTTAAGTTCTAATAAAATCTCTGTCATTCACGCCCCATTTCGTAAAATCTAATTAAATGATTACCGTTCACCCCAGAGACCTAATAAAACTGCAGCGAAGATAGATGTAATCTCTCAAGCGTAGTTTTGCAATTTTTTATATTGCCAAGATTTCGACTACCTCGTGGACGCATAGAAGCGTGGAAACTGGTCGAACGGTAACAACTTTACCAAAATCCAAAACGTAAGGGCTCTCTGTATTGATTTGACATAAAGTTACATAGAGGGGACATAGAGTTTACTCATTACTAATGCCATATAATAACCACAAAGATTTCCTTTTCTTGAATGAAAAGTTGTGATCTATAGCTGAAGGAATAAAGATTTAGATCTAGATCCACCGAGAGGAAGTAATTAAATCTCTACAATGTCCTATAATTGGGTGTAGCAGAATTGAAAGCACGAGTAAATGAAATAGCAGAAAAGAGATAGCTAATTTGGAGGATCGATTTGCTGGCTTTCTTTGCAATTTATTTCAGTATGTGGACATTCAGGAGTACCCATCTCACATGATTTAGTTTAAGCTGTCATTTATTATTATTTCTTTTGAAGCTAGCGAAGTAAAAATTCGTCAGAATCAATATTTCAGCAATATCTTGGTTCCTGAAATGCAGAATACAATTGAATTACACGAAACACAATACAGATAGAGTACACTTGTAACAAAATTCGATTTGTAATGTAAATCGAGATATAGTGGTAGTAACGTTGTACGATTCAAAACACGGTAAGCCGTCCTGCACTTTGCAAGTCTGTCCTCGGCGATTTACTGCCAGATAAAACCGCCATCTGTCGGCAGCATCGGTAACTCGAGTCGATCGCCCCCGGTAACGATGTGATTGATAGTTGAGAGACGATGGCGCACTCATTATTGGAAAACGAACGTCGGACACATTGTTTTTCCGACCAAACCGAATCACTGCCATCCATTCTATTCAAGTGAAAATCGGTGACGATCTAAATTTCTTAAATTGCGATAAACGGTCATTTGTTCGAGTGTTTTCTTTCAGACAAATTGGTCGATTTTAAGATAGTTGTGCTGGTATTTCTGACTGCTCGAACGCTTTTAATCATCACAAATAGATAAATATCGCTATTTTAGTCTTTAGAGGAATATATTAAACCAAACACACGCTATTTAACACGTTAAAATCTCGGTTTTGTAATTTCACACGTCCATACATTTGTCAACATGAAGACTAAACGATTTCAATTAAAACACGTGAGAGAGATACGTGTTTTGTGCATTTAATTTGGTTCAAGTTCGAAGTGGTCCTATAGACTGGAAATCCCTGTCTACGTCGCTATAGAATAAATGTTAGTTTTCCAATCGACGCGATGGCAGCGCTCAATTGAAAACTGCGGCGTTCAGTTGCACCGAAACAAAGGTTCGAAAAGGTCGGGAAAATCGGTGCACAAAAAAGCAATTAACCGACGAAGAACAGAGATTTTTACAGAGGGTAATGAAGTTTTTCACGCTGATTCCAATGGTGCCATTTATGACGTTCCAAAGCATGAAAATTGTGTCAAAATATCTATTTTACGACACTGACTCCTTTCGGAGCAAACTGTGTCCGATCTAATCTTGCAATTTGGATGTTTCCAACGGTACCGGATGGGAAATTATCCCAGGAAACCATTTTTGAAGACCTTATTGCTCTAAGATGTACCTTTCGCTAGTAAAAAGCGAAGAAAGGAAAGGCATAAAAGACGATTTTTCTAATGAACCTGACCTTTTGTATACGACAGATTTTCTATGTTCTGCTTTATGTTGTTCGTCTCGTTTTTTTTTTTAACCATGAAAATGTTAAGATGTCGTCTTTCTGTTTACTTGTGCGTTATTATATGAGTGCACGTTATTTTCACAAAATTTCCCCAAAGAAATGTGTTTTGTTTCTGTGTGTCTGCTTTGTGTTTCAATAACCTAATACAGCGCTCTCCTACAGGAATGGGAACCGAAAGAAAACATGGAGAACGTAGAATTTCTAGACCTACCACCGGAAGACCCCATCGACTACAATGAATTTGAAACACCGAAAGAATCACTATCAAGATTCAACTTTGAACCGATCGGCTTGATGAAGAGACTTTCAAAGATCGGTCAACCACAGAACTACAGGAGAAACGGCATCAATAAAAAACTGAAGACGAAAACCGACCGCGAGTTGATACGTTGTTTCTTCAATGCGGTTACATGCTTTGGAAAGTAGAATTCGCTCTAAAAATTAAATGATAAATCGACTCTTTTCAACGATCTTTATAACTAATACCTACTCGTCAATCAGATCTAGCTCAACGCAGATGGCACCACGAACGGATTCTTAAGTGTTGTTAAGTGGCTGGACTCTTTCAACAACCAGATATACGTCTCTACTTGTTAAATTATTGTTTATTTATTGTGTAGATGTTAGTCGGTGAACGTTCATGCATATCTTAAAACGTAAAATGTGTGATTCATTATCGATGTGTTATATTTTTAATAAAGTTCTTTGCAACTATTAAAAATATGTTTCATTTCATACCAATTTGTCTTGCATCCCATGGTCTTTGCTTATTATTTATGATATTAATTATATAAATAGAAATATTATATTATTTCTACCATGTTGAACGTATTCAATCCTATATAGATCGTTATATCGTATGATTGATGTTCACACTATATCCCTACTGCTTATTTTTCTCAGAATACAAAATCGATTCGTCCAATGCGAGCTGTGAAGTGATAAATCGGATTTTCTTTCATTTGGCCTTAATAATGGAACATAATAGATAGCAGATGACGGTCAGAATGGTTATAAGGATAGATATAATTGCAAATCGACTCTTCAAAAGCACTAATAAAACAGTTAGGCCTAGAAAATCAGTAATACCTATACTATGACATTCCAAAAGCACAGAGAAAACTTGACAAACTGTGATAAATTCTAGAGTAATTTAGTATTATTTTTTCAGGAGGTCTGTAATAACGTACTCTAATGTTATTTTTGTCGTGTTTCAGGCAAGTAGCGAGCAAGAGATTGCCAGTAATGCACTTGACACTTCAGGCCTGACAAATGAGCAGATAGACTTGCTGATCCAACGTCTCGTCGATATCAACAGACAAGCGATGATCGCAAACGGATGGGACAAGATGATCAGAGGGCCTGAGATGAAGAGGCAAAGTCGCTTCAGACAGTGCTACTTCAACCCGGTCAGCTGCTTCAAGAAGTAAATCCATCCTATTCAAATTGTATATCTTAAAGCAGTAGTTAAAGAGAATTTGAAACTGGACTAATTCTGATCCCGTATTTTTAACTTTCTTCCCTTATAATACAACAATAATACTTGATTATAATGTAATGTTATAATAGAATTTTCAACTGGATTACCTGTATCAATTTAAATGTAAATTTCCAAGCTCTAAATGTCAATTATCCAGTGTAATGTACGTTATTTATTGATTTAATTTGAGTCCCTAAACCGCATATTTAATTGAAATGTTAAGGATCAAAAAATTAAATTTACGGGATTTATTTTGTCGTATATGGCGTAAATAATTGAACCAAAATATATGTATGTAATTCCTAATTGTACCAAAGTCAGTATTGCAGTTTTATCCTATAATTATAGTGAATCCTTTTCGAAAGGATATGAAAGAAATTATGGAGAGTATATTGGATTATGATGTGTACTAAATAAAGTATATCGTATAATATGTTGTGTTGTATTATCATTTCCCTCCTTAAATATCCCAAGGAAACGCGAAAAGCAACATTTCCCTCCTTCAATATCCCTAGGAAAAGCAAAAAGCAACGCAGGGTCAGGTGTGTAATACGACAACACTTTTTAAGGTATTACGAGCAAAATTTATCGGTTGTAACGGATTATGTTATCATATCATACATTTAACCTACACAGTGCAGATCCATGTAATGTTACATAAACTTTATCCATTTTACTAAACATAAAGTTGTTTCTATTGCGTAATAAACGTATAGTTTTGGTCGTGAATATTTTATGTGCATTCTAAATACAACTTAAATTGTAGATAGGAAATGATTATCAATATCTTGCTCGTATCGCCCAACCGGTGCGACCGATCGGGCTGAAATTTGGTATACATATTTAGAATTACCGGGAGACGAACTGGAATGTTTTTGGTGACAATCTGACAACTGGAAGTGGCAAAAGTTACATGCATTTTCTTAGTGACTTCACCGATCTTGATCAAATCGAAAATGGGAGTTATTTTGGCTATGTGTAAGACGAATGAACGAAAAACATTTACTTGACTAGTATGACTAGTAAAACGACGTTTTACTAGTCACAACACATCGAGAAACGTCTAAGTTTCAAAATGGTGTACGTGCAAATTGTGCATCTACAACAATCACGGTGATGTATACGGAAAATAAACTTACCGATGGTCGATCGGCCCTGCAGATTGCGTAAAAATGATGTTCCACATTCCCATCTGTACACTGGTAACACAAATCACTTGATTTGGTGCGATAATTCGCCGGAATTTTGAAAATATCACGGACGCGACGCGCACGACTTTGCAGCGGCGAGAACCTGCGCAGCACGCTCTCACAGCTGTTCGTGTTGTTCGTATTGTGGCCAGCGTGTTGGTAGGTTACATGTGTGTCTTCTCCAAAAAATTGACCGCAGGTATCAATAGTAGAACTGGTGTAAATATGGTGTAAATGTTTGCAGTTTACGTTGATGTTTTAAATTCATAATTACCACAACTGTATGATTATTGGGTACAGCCAGCAGTACATTATACACTTTATACAACCATAGTCGCTATGGTTACGAATTTGCAATCATTGATCAGCGTCAGATTCGACTGACATGGCATGACATTTATTGTTATCATGAACGTCATTAGGTTGGGATTCAGAGTGGCTGCGGCTTCACGAAATTGAAGTATGTATTGTAGAAGGTTTCGACGCTTCAATGTGCCGAAGAGGTAGTCGACATGTTGGTTGGGGGCCACCCCATTTATTCTTTATTTGATTGAAATTTGAGTTGAAATTTATTGTACACAAAGTATTAACAAATTCGATTTTGGATGTAAAGTATGAACAAAAAAAATCTGATGTGGCCAGGCACATGACTATCATACGATACAGCCATGTTCAGGGGGGCAATTTGGAAGTTCAAGGGGCATCCGCTTACTATGATTTAATTTTTTTTTCCAAAAAATGGAATGGACATAAATTATACAAAATTTTCTCTACTATAGTTTATTATTTAATTATTTTGACGAAATTAGAAAAATGCCGGCTAATTTGCAAAATCGTTGAAAACTGATAAGAGTAAACCTCGAGTTCCTTTGGGCCCTTTTGGACAAAACTTCTTTCAGCTCTAAGTTTAGTCACGAAACTTCTAAATATGAAGTTTCGTCTCGATACCTTCAGTAGTTTCTCCGGAATTGTCGCCACAAAAAACGGGTACACGCACGCACACAGACATTTTTTTGCACCTTGGTCAAAAATGTTCAGGGGCCCAAAAAGACCTATTTCCGTTAAAATCTCATTTTTTTTTTTCGACACGATTACAATACTTTGTCATACTACGTATGATAAAGTAATAATTCACATTTAGTATACAGATTTTTGAAATGGAATATTTGACGCTTCTTTTTTGCAGTTTGTGCCTGATAGAGTAATGTATTAGTCGGTAAAAAGTTGGTGGGTAAAAAGACAATTTAAGGAATAAATAGATTAAACTTTTTTCTAACCAGGTTAATCATTTTACCGATATAATTACAACGTTGTAATCTGGGATTACCCTAAAGCCTAGCTGTCCGTGTAACACGTAACAAATTCTTTAAACTCTTCTGAGATTATCTCTATTTATATTACATAATCAAAATTAAGTAAAAGATTAGAATAGCTACTGTATACAAATATGTATACTTCTTAGATAAAATAGAAAAAAAATTAAAAATATCTGGGGTAGCCCACTTTTGCCATTACTCAATTTTGTGATGTCAGAGCCACTCCACCTAACGTCAGTTTTTATAAAATAATGACATTTGTCATGCAGATATTTAATGTCATGTCATGTCAGTGGCACTGACGTTTGTCAAAATCTGACAATTCACAACACAGCGACGAAGGCCGTTGATTCTGCCAAACCGCTTCTATAAAAGCTTATAGTGCCTAAACCGTTCATCCCATTGATCTCTAAGTTGGTATACATATTTAAAGTCACTGGAGGGTGAGCTTGTATCAGTTTGGCCAAAATCGGATTAATCCCTAAGAAGATGCATGTAACAGTTGCCACTTCCAGTTGTCAAATTGTTACCAAAAACAATCCAGTTCGTCCCCCGGTAATGCTAAATAAGTATGCAAATCGCATACTTGCGCAATCCGTTGTTCAGTTTGGGCGCTATCGTGTTCACAGACATACATACATACACACATACATACACACACATACATACATACAGACATTTTCCAGAAATCATTGCAATCGATTCAGGGGACCCCAAAACGCGTATTTCCATACCAAAGGACGCACTGTATTGTTTTTGGTCACAATACGATAACCGAAAATGGCAAATGTTACATGCGTTTTCTTAGGGATTTATCCAATTTTTACCAAATTGGTACAAGCTCCTTTTTCAGTGACATTACACATATGTACCAATGTACAGATCAATGGGATGAGCGGTTTAGACACTGAGAATTTATAAAATAATTAATTGATACAGCATTTCGAAATTATGAACACAAAAACTTTACATACATACGAAAAACACATCGATATCATTGGGTGAAGTTTTTCTTATATATTTGTTGATATATTTGTGTTCTTGTGACCCAATAATATATATTTTCAAAAAATTGGGGTTCAAAATTTTACCGATTACAATCCCTCTCTTATACAGTAATGGTGTAGGTAAAAACAAAGTATTAGACACACAAAAAATTAATTTCTATGACAAGAACTGAACGCAGAATACACAGGCAACATGCAGACAATATTTTTTTCTATGAAGCCCTCGCTACGAAACATTGTGACCCTAATAAATCTCAATTCAAAGCGTTCATGAATTTTCATAATCAGGTTAGTAAGCAATGCCGTCACACTATTTATCATTAGCTACCTTTGTCATATGCGAGGTAACACAAATAAACATATACAATCCGATCTATAATATGAAATACAGGACAAATACAGTACCTACCTTACTACAAGTTCCGTCACTGTATTATTATTACAATATTGCGTTTATGTCTTGGAAAGAAAAACAACATCAACACCGAACTAAAATAGGTTTTGCTCGTATCTTGAGTTGACAGTTTACTGTAAAGGTATTTTAACATTTTCCGACAACAAGTATATTTTCCGCGAATATGAGGGCGGATTTAAGGTCGGATTTCAATCAAGTGAAGCACTAAGACGCAGGGTGTGCCCAACAATGTAATTAACACTAATTTGCGACTTAAGGAGTTGACAGGTCGAACTGCATGCCAAATTGGATATGTCTCGCACCTTCTCGAGACAAATCCGTAACTTTGCGAACTCAATTTCCTTAAATTAATTGAAACCGCGACAAAGCAATTTGAATACACTGTGGTCGCTTCCACCAACATGTTTTCCAGTACGCAATTGATATAAAGTCGATAAAATTACAGAAAACAATTCTTTTGGAAATATAAACATTGGCAATATTTTGTCGTAAGTAAATTAGAAGGAATAAATAGTTGTAAAATCTGAAAATTGGAATGTACTGTCTTTAGTGGCGCCATCTAACGCTAAAGAAGGTATTAATTGAAGGTAGACTTCAGCCTTAATACACAATAATGTGGTAATGGTTGAACTTTAAGTTAGTTTGAGAAGTTTGACACAATGGGCAAAGATTCAAGACAATGGCCAAGACGTTCTAACGATTTATACTTCAAAGTATTGTGGTATCAACAAAAAAATGTGCAGTGCAAATCAATGGTGGTGCTACGTTATAAAGGACATGGAAATAAAATACTGGGGATGTTGCTTGAATAGTTTAATCGTATTGTGAAAAATAATAATTAACTGTTTTCTTTTTATTATTGTCTCTTCTGTTCATCGAAGGTACAAAGTATCTTATAAATCTAGACGATAACAAAATACTGTACAAGACTCAAAATAGCAAATAATGGGCGACTATACATACGTCAGTAAATAAACAACACCACACAAATATATTTATATATAATTGTATAAAAATTGTATATAAATCTGTTTAGTTCTTTGTACAAGTTCTTGAGCAGTCACAATATTCTATTAACACTAGGTACGTATTAGTTTTTTTTTTTTATTTATCATGATAAATAGTGGCTATATGTTATATCTTAAAATAGAGGACGTGTTCATTTCTCTTTAGATTAATCGTGTAGGTATACTGTAATAATTAATTAAAGTTGCAAACTATATTTATATTGTAAAATGTACAGGGTAGAAATATTTATTTATATTGAGCAATTAGATTCGTTGCATTTGGGGACAATTGATAGAAAAGGCATAATTAGGAACTATATTACACATTAAAAATGACATATTACGTTAACTAACAACAAACAATTCTTTTTTAGATTATTTACAAACTTTTATATTAATTTGCTGCTGTTTCGAATTCTAAACAACTTAATATGTTATATTACACATTTCATACATAACAGTTTTTTTGATTTTTTGCTTTCAGCCTTATTTGCAAGCAAATATGAATCCACAAATAATTTATACAAATAATAATCATATAAATAACTTAAACTATCCATTACATCAACAGGTTTGGTACAAAATTCGATTTTATGAATTTCCACCGGAATCTGACGTATTTCCGGTCGGACTTCCTGTCTCTGGAACTGCGGGCGAAGCGCTGCAACTACAGTGCATGCAACTGTTGTTATACGAAGGCCCTATCTTCTTCCCTAGCATAGATTTCAGCTTCAAAGCAGGTCCGAGTTTCATACCCATTATTGAGGTTAGATGTTCTTCCGTTAACAGTGGCAGTCCAGCACCATCTATCCGCTGGTCCCTGAAGCTCTGCAAAGAGGAGAAAAATCGATTAGTGCAGTGTATACAGTGGTATACAGATGGCGACACGATAGTTATGTTCAAAATATAGTCTTTTGTGGTCATTATCGTCAATATAGACAAATATAGTGTCATACATCTATGAAACGTCAAAGTCCTGTCATGATACGATGAGATAAAAAATCTAAGAATGGGAATAGAAACGTACAAGAATAAATTAATTTTTAAACACGATGACCCAAACGTTTTCTTCAAATGTCAATGGCAGAAGACCACTGGACCAAGCGTGATCTACTGTGCATACAAATGCTGTTTAGCTGCATATTTCTTAGTAACTTTTATCTACTCGGTGTGGTTTTTTGATGGTACAGAAAAATGCGACATGATCTGCCAAGTGAAGTATTTGATCTACATGACCCATTGGGGTTACACACTGCTAACAATTCAAGTAGCAATCTCAGCAATGGGGGTTACAGCTTACGTCATATCCGCTAAGAAGAAGCAAGGCGAAGAAACAGAAGATTTTCCATTACAAAAAATCTACAGAGTCTACTGGCCTTTATACATAATGACAGTAGAGGCAGCATTTGTGATAACCATAATCTTCTGGGGTTTCGTCTATACAGATGAACTATTTGTCATAGACTTTTGCAACATATCCGTTCATGCTCTGAACTCGGTATTTACCCTGTTGGATGTCTTACTGGTACAACACCCTGTATACTGGATACAATTTTACGTGCCGTTTATATTTTTGATTGCATATTGTTCCTTCGCGTATATCTACCACTTGTGTGGTGGAACATCGCATGACCAGAACCCCTACATGTACGAAATCTTAGATTTTAGGAAGCCTGGTATGGCTTGTCTGTGTATCTTAGGTGTTAGTGTTCTTGTGTTAATTGTACATATGTTGTTAGCTGGTATACATGCAGTTCGACAGATTATTTACAATAAGTGTGTAGCTCTACGCCCCAGACTACCAGGAGAGGGGTAGTTTTTAATTATTAAAAGTTGATTCGTTTTCATTAGGTATGTCTTTTTTTAACGTAGAAGTCTACCCCGTGATATAGGACTCGGATATACAGCATAACGGCATTCGTTTTCCTGGGGAAACTTGGAAATGTATTACCACGACGAAGCCTGTATTTTTGTCTGATTTTGTTCTGGGTAAAAGTTGACCACTTTCCGGTATAGACACATTCGTGGGCATTAACATGATGTCCAACGTATACCGTAAATATGTTCTGCAATGGTAGGAAATCGAATGCCGTACACCCATGTTTCATCACAAAACTCTACAAATATTGCGCTATACAGTGGTGGTATCTCGCGGTGGTTAGGAGAATTGCGATTACCGACTCTGCAGATTTTGACAAATGTCAGTGCCACTGACATGACATGACATTAAATGTCATTATGACAAACGTTATTATGTCATAGAAACTGACGTTAGGTAGGATCCAGAGTGGTTCTGGCTTCACAAAATTGAATAACTGCATAAGTGTTCAGACACTTCATTGTGCCAACGAAGTAGTCGGAAAGTTGGGTGAGGGCCACCCCAGATATTTTGTCAATGCTTTGTGATTGAATACTGCTTTACGATACTGCTAATTCGCACTATACTTATACGTACACATACAAATCAGCTTAGTTAAAATGTAAATTTAAAATTCCCTAAATTTACAGTATAATGACTCAGTATTTTATCTGTAAATATTAAATACTATAATAAAACTCGGGATAATAATATTATGGCCTAGTGGAGGGTAGACTTCCACATTAACGATAAACTATCCCTTCCATTTGTTTAGACTAGTTTTAGACACACTTGTCAATCACTTTATGTACTGTGCTGTTACTGTCAAGAAGACGACTGATAAATTTCTCAAAATTTCAAGAAAAACACCAACGTAAAACACATCTAGTCCTTTCGGCGCAACATGTTGAGCGAAATTTTCAGTCGAAGCTGTAATGCTCTGCTTAGAACCCACGTGAATAATGCTCTGCCAGCGAGAAAACTATACGAGACACATTACGACATCCTCAATCTTGACCACGACTGCACCAACAACGAAATCAAAGAAGCATACGTGAAATTATCAAAAATCTACCACCCGGATAGAAGCAAGAACGTCGTTTTGCAAAAAACATTCGTAAAAATCGTTGAAGCTTACAACGTCCTCATCAAACCAGAGACCAGAAGGAGTTATGATGTTGGTCTAGCGCTGATGAATCAACTGGCCAACAGGAATGGACTCACTGCTGTTTATAGTGGTTGCCAGATATGCCAGACATCGTTTTGCGACCCTCTGTTCTGGGTGAATAAAGACAAGCTGCGTGTTACGTACGATTTTGATCTTTCTGACATCGAAAGACTCAAGAGTCAATACGCCAAAGCGGAGGTGCAGAATGAAGCCATCAATTATTGCTATAAGGAGAGATTGCAGAGGCTAATGGAGCGGAGGAAAGAGAATAAGATCATCAACGGGCGATTGAATTCAAAGAAACAATAAGCAACATTCAGAATCAAGTACCATTTGTATGTAATGTCGGTCTTTGGTAATGGCAAATAAATTTTTCGCATACCAATGTTGTCTGAAGTTAGACGACTGTCAGAGAGTTTATTTTGTGCAAGCTACAGGTTTAGTACATGGTGCTTACGCCACTAAACATTAATATTTAACTATTGAAAAGCATCAAGTCAGTTACACAGACACTTGAGACACCAATTTCTTTTGGCCATCACACTCTTGCTCCAAGTCTCAAATGATTGATGGCTAATCATGAGCATTTTTAATGCTCACTTCGTTAATTAAATACTTTCGAGCCGCACTTAATTAATGACCATTTCGATATCTTGTCGATTTATAACTAAAGGTTTTGCGCGGACTTGATAGATGGCGTTCGCTGGTGACCTGTGACACGCATATGAAGGCCGTTCTCAACGGTGAAGACGAAGGCGAACAGGTCCGTATCGAGAATAATTAAAAGAAAAAATTACCTATTTTTTATCCATGATATCTTTCGATATGAGTCAAACAAAATAAGTTGTGTGATATACAAAATAAGTTAGTACGGGCCTGTCTGCAAGGCCTTCGGGAGTGATCTGGTGGAATGGGCGTGGTCCACTGTGTTTACCAGTGTATTTTCTTAAGTGACCTCAAGAATAGGCGGCCGCGGTTTTCTGTGGTGCGTCGAAGAAAGCCATTAAGTAAAAATCGACTCCTCTCGCTCTGGCTTACTTTCAACAGGATATATCGAACGCACTGATTAAGGATTTCTTCAGATGGATCTGGTGAATGTGTAGATTGAAAATAAATTATCCTATTTATCTTGTGTGTGCGTTTTAACACGGAAGTGTTTAATAACACTATTTCAATGGAAAAGTAGTACATTTCTGACAACTCTAAAAGCTGAGAATTGTAGAAAAAGTGAAGAATTACGGATTTCAATTTCAATTTCCCGTAACTAAACTACAATACATGGAAAGCTGTAAGTTTCAGGATTCATGATTGAATTGATCAGTAATCTAACGGTGTATAATAATAATTTTTATCCCAACTAGTTTGGTCATAATCGTAGGAAAAGCAAAATCGCAATATTCTAAAAACAAAATCACCCAAATCAATTTTACAAAATTTCTCCTGACTAAAACAGAATCGATGGGGAACTGCAATTTTCAGAATTTATTACTCAATTTATTAGTAACCTAATGGTAAATAATAATAGTTTATATCCCAACTGATTTAATCATAATCACAGAAAAAAACAAAACGATAACATTCTAAGACCGAATCACGCAATCAATTTTACAAAATTTCTCCTGACTAAAGCAGAATCGATGGGGAACTGCAATTTTCAGAATTTATTACTCAATTTATTAGTAACCTAATGCTAAATAATAATAGTTTATATCCCAACTGATTTAGTCATAATCACAGAAAAAGCAAAACGATAACACTCTAAGACCGAATCACGCAAGACAATTTTGCAACATTTCTCCTGACTAAAGTAGAACAGGTGGGTAGCTGTAATTTTCAGGATTCATTATTGAATTGAGCAGTAATCTAACGGTGTATAATAATAATTTTTATCCCAACTAGTTTGGTCATAATCGCAGGAAGAGCAAAATCGCAATATTCTAAAAACGAAATCACCCAAATCAATTTTACAAAATTTCCCCTGACTAAAGCAGAATCGATGGGGAACTGCAATTTTCAGAATTTATTACTCAATTTATTAGTAACCTAATGCTAAATAATAATAGTTTATATCCCAACTGATTTAGTCATAATCACAGAAAAAGCAAAACGATAACACTCTAAGACCGAATCACGCAAGACAATTTTGCAACATTTCTCCTGACTAAAGTAGAACAGATGGGTAGCTGTAATTTTCAGGATTCATTATTGAATTGATCAGTAATCTAACGGTGTATAATAATAATTCTTATCCCAACTAGTTTGGTCATAATCGCAGGAAAAGCAAAATCGCAATATTCTAAAAACGAAATCACCCAAATCAATTTGACCAAATTTCTCCTGACTAAAGCAGAATCGATGGAGAACTGCAATTTTCAGAATTTATTACTCAATTTATTAGTAACCTAATGGTAAATAATAATAGTTTATATCCCAACTGATTTAGTCATAATCACAGAAATAGCAAAACGATAACATTCTAAGACCGAATCACGCAAGACAATTTTGCAACATTTCTCCTGACTAAAGTAGAATAGATGGGTAGCTGTAATTTTCAGGATTCATTATTGAAGTGATCAGTAATCTAACGGTGTATAATAATAATTTTTATCCCAACTAGTTTGGTCATAATCGCAGGAAAAGCAAAATCGCAATATTCTAAAAACGAAATCACCCAAATCAATTTGACAAAATTTCTCCTGACTAAAGCAGAATTGATGGGGAACTGCAATTTTCAGAATTTATAACTCAATTTATTAGTAACCTAATGGTAAATAATAATAGTTTATATCCCAACTGATTTAGTCATAATCACAGAAAAGGCAAAGCGATAACATTCTAAGACCGAATCACGCAAGTCAATTTTGCAACATTTCTCCTGACTAAAGTAGAACAGATGTGTAACTGTAATCTTCAGGATTCATTACCCAATTTATCAGTAATCTAACGGGGTATAATAATAATTTTTATCCCAACTAGTTTGGTCATAATCACAGGAAAAAGCAAAACCGAAAAGGTATCCCTTCTAAAATATTTTACGATTTGCAATCATCCGCAAAATGTCCCATTAATAAAACGGAAACAACTCCGTGTCGATGTCGAACAAACTAATAGAACAATAATTAATAATAACAATTTCTATGTATGTATCGATATGTACAGAGAGACGTTTAGCATACTTTATTGACTTTGTAGGCCTTTCGAGCAATACTATGTTCGTCGAGTCGTTTCCTGGATGTAAATAACTAGTTTAGAGACAAGTGGTCGATTTATGGACGCAATAAGTGCAGTGTGTATATTCCTTATGGAAGAATTTTTCAGCGCATGTTCAGGTATGGACATCAAGGCAGGCCTCTACGAGGTCTGCTTACTTGTTTACGATGTCTGTTCGAGTTTACGATCCGTATTAAAAACGTATACAAGTTTATCAACTTTACGACTTTTATACCGCCAGATTTGTAAACCATAGAATTATGATATTGTATAACAGAAAACTACCAGGATTACTTATTATACCACCGAAAAATGATCATAAAAATAACAGTGTATGTGTCTTTCGTAATTAGTCACGGTGTTTAATTACGTACGTGGTCTCCATGACCATTTGGGATCTTCCTAGCTAAACGCACATTCTTTTGGTGTATAATATAATTGTGGCACGCTCACTAGCACCATAGAACTTGCTATAGTTGTTTTAAAAAGCGTGAAATTTAGCCACGCGATCATACGGACTCGTGTCCGTTGGATCTAAGCATGGTGCTCTCGTGCCTGGTCTTCCTGTGCTGGTAAAAGGACGCACAGCACGAGAGCGAATTAGGAAGAAGTAGAACGTGCCATACAGTGTTATTACGTTAAAGTAGGTAGCCACTTATTTATAAGGAACAATGGCAGTTTACTTCACTATGTTTGGCTCCATTCTAGATATATTTGGTTATTTAATAATTATTATATAACGGGCTGAACAAAAAAGAAACACACTACATTATAAACTAGATTTAATGAACAATAATAACAATCTCTTCCAGCGGTTCTAAATCATCTAACCGGTTCAATTTGTCTACCATCAGCGATCACTCTATCATGAATATAAACCCGAAATCTCTGCAATACGCATACCAACATATGAGAAAGAAATACTAGAGTAATGCATCCGAAGCATACAAGGCTAGCTGTCCTCGGATAATGCCAGTCCATGATCTTGTAGATGTACTTGTCATTCCTATGACTTGTCCCCCCAAACAAATGGTAAATGATGGTAAACCCAGAATAGAAACAGACCAGGCTAGCGGTGATATAACACTGCGAAAAATATATAGGGTGTTTCACTACCATTAGGTCGAGCATGGAGAACACCGAGTTGAACATGTGAATTGACAAGTTGACGTAATCAATTGCATGTATGCAACTATCGTAGATAAAAGTCCAGTAGATAAAACTGATTCCGAATGCTAAATCAGTCGCTATGATATTACTCGCCCAGTAGAGTTTGTAATAGCCTCTTAGACACAGGCACTGACAGTTCGGCCTGTTTAACTCCACCATGGATATTATCCAACAGGCCAACCCAGCTGTCGCTATCAAACTTTGCACAACGATCATGGTATATCCCCAATCAGTTAGATAGATGAGCCATTTGACCTTGCACGCTGCGTTGCAGGCTGATTTGTTAAACGGGTCTATAATCGATAGAAACCAAGTCATCGCCAAATAAAATGTGAAGCAGATCCTATAGACGAAGTAATAGATGCTTGGACCGTTCGTTTTCTGCCATTGAGACTGCAGGAAGATGCACGGTTTGTCGTGGTGGAGTTTCAAGATGTCCTTCAATTCCTGCCTGGTGCACATTTCGACTGTCAAAATTGATGATTTGTTGATCTTGCTTATTGTTCCATTGGTTTCGTTGTGTTATCGAAGTTTTCCAAGCTGTTTTAGATGGGTTTCTTGGAGTTTGGATATTTTGACAGACGGAGTTGAAAGGTGTTGTTGTCAACTGATTAGCGACGGTTGCTTCACGTTCTGGGCGAAGTTTTGGTTTGACATTATAGAATGTAGATGTCGTTGAGTTGATTTTGTTAAAGTTAAAGTAAAGCGTAGTAAAGTCTCGTTGTGGGCACATCAAGGTTACATTGTGGTTGTAAATCGAGGAACTAACGATTCTGTATGTGTCCGTAATGATCTGATATAATCCCTTTAACAGTTGATGGAAATTTATTCGGCCATTGAATCTGCATGTTCCAATGGCTAATAGTTCTTTACGCAGGTCGACTTATTTCAGAAGAGAAATACTGGTTCATTCAAACGTCGCAAATTGAAGAAATAATTGAAATTATCGTTTTCGAATACCAGAAAACGTTTTTTTAAGGCACCTAAACGTTTCCGCAATGCAATATGCATGTAAAGTCGTCCGGCTAACTAAAAATAGCAAATCCGCAACCGGATAAGTACACAGTACACACCTCTGCCACCTTAAAGAAGTAATTCCGATTCAAGTATGGTATTACAGTATCATCGGCTTGGATTTTTCATCCACCGTCCTACCAAATGGGTCGCTACACGCTCGCTACCATCGCGTGCAAAGCGCTCATAGGAATTTATGCAAGAGCATGCCACTGTTAGGCTCATGGACCAATTTCTTCAGAGGCGGGCGCGGCCAAGCATAAATTGATTAGGAATGGAAGTTGGAAAATGAGGAACTGACCACTACTATCCGTTACCTTAATGACCATTGAACGAGGCAGGTGTGAAGGTAGCTAAGAAACGCGTCGCTCGCCTATTTCTACTGCTTCTGCTGTTGCTCCTGGTAGAAGAGTTTAATTGCAGATCAGTCGACCGCTGCAGATTACGCCGGATATTGGATCTCGTTTGCAACGAGGAAAAATTGGCAGCCAGGAGAACGCTAAATGCTTGGTGGCGTTTGATTAGTCTTGAGGAAGAAGACGGTAGCTAGAATATTGTTGTCTCTATTCTCGACAACATTTAATATCTAACGAACTATACACATTAAAACGTGTAAACCTTCTGTAAATTTATCAATTTTTTTGAAATTGGGGACAAATTTCAACAAACAGAGAACCCAAGTGAGGTACGATGTCCAAATCAGGTACGGTGTGTGCCTCTGGATACCTTCGGTCGAAGTAAGGTCGGTCATCCGTGACAAGGAGACCAGTATCGTTAGTGCTTAAGTTGCTCGAAGGCAATCTTAACAACCGTGGTAGCTCCTATCAGCTCCACAGTAATTAAAACAGAGCCAGCGGCTGAATTAGTAGCTGCGGCAACGAAACGCGACGGCAACCAGTGCAGCGCACTCTAGCGGACGTCGTTGTAAAAAATCTACGACGGGATATTGAGATCTTCCACATTGTTGGTCTCTTATTATTATAAGACTCTCTTTGTACACATATAGGTGTCCACTTATCGGGAGTACAAGCAATAAACATTATTTGTAATTATAATAGTTAACAAGACTGAAGAATGTGTCTTGTCGTCAAAGGAAATGTCATAAAAAATACAAAAGCAAACTTTAAGAAAATCATTTACTTGGATGAAAGTAAATAGAAGTGTATACCTCCAGATCTTGCGATCCTGACGTGTCAGCTAGACTAGAGTCCGCTTCAAACTACCTATTGATTCATTGAAGTACTGACTTGCCGATATTCCATTTATCGAGGTGTTGAGTCCACGACAGGTGTGTGCCGTACTCACGAAGTTGCCACGTCGAAGACATGGTAACAGGTGAGAACATCAACAACAATCGGCCCGGCCATAGAAAATCGTGACCGGAACATCTCGCGGTTAAAATTCAATTGTCCATCGGCCATCGACGTGTCCGGTGCCCTCTTTGATAATTTTTCTTCGCCTTTTTTGTCCATCGACGACCAATTCAAGCACCTCCCAACACTCTACTCTCGATCTATTGTGGAAGATGGACAACTGAACATTCCATGAATTTTTTAAGGTTTAATTTAGAATAAATTGTATGTATACACGTATGGTGCAGATTATTTTGTTGTCCATACAAGTCTTAGTAACTCTTTTTCGATAGTTTTAGTGCCAAGTTAATAGGCAATTATGTTTCATTGTCAATTCGTTGCATAGTACGAACTGCATAAACTATCTTTTTAAAGAACGGTACGTTGAGGAATTTATATGAAATGTCAAAGGATCTGTTCCAGTTTCAGCATACCGTAATTTCCAATTGAAACCTTGAAATCAGAGCACGGAGCGCACCTTGTAATCAGCAAGGTCCTCGGCAAAAGTCGATCGAAAGAAATGAGTTCACCGATTCGTTCTGTGACACCTGTACTGATGTAAATTGTCTAACAGTGGAATTCTTGTCGTCTGCAAAATGGTGCGTAAAATTGCTAGAGCGGTGGTCTCATTTTTCACGCATGATCGTCTTTCTGTACGTCATGCTAAAAAAGACACTCGCTGGAATATCAAAATCTCTCAAATGGTTACACAATAAGTTCTTCCGTGTTCATTATCCTGATCATATAGAAGGAAAACGGGACAAATCGTGTGTTCCTAAGGACGAAGCCGGCGGCAGCAATAAGGAGAGAACCGATAATTAATAAACACAATGGAAGAGATTTACGATCACTGGCTATACGGCCGTAAATAGATCGATCGTAACCATCGTCTTAGTGCGATTGGAATAGCTCGAAGAAAAGCAAATTCCTCCATGATAAATAAACACCACCTACGTGCCGATTCGGCCTAAAGGCGTCCATTCTCCGTGTGTATTCTTCGTCTTTTCCACCGCGGGCCTAACCAAACCACATCCGCGACCACCTCGTGTTGAAATCCAGTGTTGAAATCCTTTGTTGTTTTTCTTTTAAATTGTAACCTAGCGAATTTAATCACTACCTTTGTTATATGCATCATACATAGGTCAAAAATGCCAGAGTTACGGATGATGAAAGTTAAAAGGTTTCAGTTAAAAAAAAATACGAGAAAGAGTTACTAGCATTAGTGTGCACTGTAAAATAGTTGGCATCATACTAAAGAAAGCAAAGGCAGCAACAGCATCATACCAGTTAGCCAGATCAAATGGGTAACAGATAAAATTATTTTAAAAAATTTATTACCTATCAAAAATGTGTCTTTAATTTGCTGAAAGAATCATGAAAATCCGATAAAGATTACAAAAGTTACCAGCGATCAAAATTTATCAAATTAGATCGACTTTTTTTTTTGGCGATCAGTGTAGGTAAAGGATTATAGATCACGATCGCGAATGTTGCTCTATTTTTGTGGCTGGATACTTTCTTGGTCGGAGTAAGTGGTCTTGATCGCGTTCGGCATGTGTGTTGGTGGGGGACGAGCTTAATTAACATATGACCGGCCTGGGTCGTCGAGATGACGGATCTTTGCCGCCTCGGGCCACGGGACCGAGCCAAGAAGCTTGGCACGCACTGCTTCAAGGAGCGGTCAAGACGGGGGCTGTCCACGTCCGATATGGTAGGTAGTCGTTGCGAGCACGCCGCGGGCACACCACTCTTACAGAACCGTATCAAGACACCGGAGAACAGTTGATAGAAGAAAGAGTACCAGAATGATTGATAGATACATTTATTGCCAAAAAATTTTTTTGTTTTGTGACATTTGGTATCAAAAGTGGGACAAAATAAACACAAGAGATAGAGATAACTCTCTAGAATGTTTAGTTAACTTGCTCTTACTAACTGCTACAGACATTACTCAAGTTCTCTGCGTTTTCTTCCCTTTTGAGTCAGATGTGGGATCAAATTTATGAACCACCAACTAAAGATTGCACGTTTTATGACATTTAATCTCAAAAGTGGGACTAAATAAACACAAGAGATAGAGATAACTCTCTAGAATGTTTAGTTAACTTGCTCTTACTAACTGCTACAGACATTACTCAAGTTCTCTGCGTTTTCTTCCCTTTTGAGTCAGATGTATGATCAAATTTATGAACCACCAACTAAATATTGCACGTTTTATGACATTTAATCTAAAAGTGGGACTAAATAAACACAAGAGATAGAGATAACTCTCTAGAATGTTTAGTTAACTTGCTCTTACTAACTGCTACAGACATTACTCAAGTTCTCTGCGTTTTCTTCCCTTTTGAGTCAGATGTATGATCAAATTTATGAACCACCAACTAAATATTGCACGTTTTATGACATTTAATCTCAAAAGTGGGACTAAATAAACATAAGAGATAGAGATAACTCTCTAGAATGTTTAGTTAACTTGCTCTTACTAACTGCTACAGACATTACTCAAGTTCTCTGCGTTTTCTTCCCTTTTGAGTCAGATGTGGGATCAAATTTGTGAACCACCAACGAAAGATTGCACGTTTTATGACATTTAATCTCAAAAGTGGGACAAAATAAACACAAGAGATATAGATAACTCTCTAGAATGTTTAGTTAACTTGCTCTTACTAACTGCTACAGACATTACTCAAGTTCTCTGCGTTTTCTTCCCTTTTGAGTCAGATGTGGGATCAAATTTATGAACCACCAACTAAATATTGCACGTTTTATGACATTTAATCTCAAAAGTGGGACTAAATAAACACAAGAGATAGAGATAACTCTCTAGAATGTTTAGTTAACTTGCTCTTACTAACTGCTACAGACATTACTCAAGTTCTCTGCATTTTCTTCCCTTTTGAGTCAGATGTGGGATCAAATTTATGAATCACCAACTAAATATTGCACGTTTTATGACATTTAATCTCAAAAGTGGGACTAAATAAACACAAGAGATAGAGATAACTCTCTAGAATGTTTAGTTAACTTGCTCTTACTAACTGCTACAGACATTACTCAAGTTCTCTGCGTTTTCTTCCCTTTTGAGTCAGATGTATGATCAAATTTATGAACCACCAACTAAATATTGCACGTTTTATGACATTTAATCTAAAAGTGGGACTAAATAAACACAAGAGATAGAGATAACTCTCTAGAATGTTTAGTTAACTTGCTCTTACTAACTGCTACAGACATTACTCAAGTTCTCTGCGTTTTCTTCCCTTTTGAGTCAGATGTGGGATCAAATTTATGAACCACCAACTAAAGATTGCACGTTTTATGACATTTAATCTCAAAAGTGGGACTAAATAAACACATGAGATAGAGATAACTCTCTAGAATGTTTAGTTAACTTGCTCTTACTAACTGCTACAGACATTACTCAAGTTCTCTGCGTTTTCTTCCCTTTTGAGTCAGATGTGGGATCAAATTTATGAACCACCAACTAAAGATTGCACGTTTTATGACATTTAATCTCAAAAGTGGGACTAAATAAACACATGAGATAGAGATAACTCTCTAGAATGTTTAGTTAACTTGCTCTTACTAACTGCTACAGACATTACTCAAGTTCTCTGCGTTTTCTTCCCTTTTGAGTCAGATGTGGGATCAAATTTATGAACCACCAACTAAAGATTGCACGTTTTATGACATTTAATCTCAAAAGTGGGACTAAATAAACATAAGAGATAGAGATAACTCTCTAGAATGTTTAGTTAACTTGCTCTTACTAACTGCTACAGACATTACTCAAGTTCTCTGCGTTTTCTTCCCTTTTGAGTCAGATGTGGGATCAAATTTGTGAACCACCAACTAAAGATTGCACGTTTTATGACATTTAATCTCAAAAGTGCGACTAAATAAACACAAGAGATAGAGATAACTCTCTAGAATGT
This sequence comes from Aphodius granarius, assembly GCA_963971325.1. NCBI lineage: Eukaryota > Metazoa > Arthropoda > Insecta > Coleoptera > Scarabaeidae > Aphodius > Aphodius granarius. The sequence continues at coordinate 7,679,106 of OZ020227.1, read as the reverse complement.
TTAGTTAACTTGCTCTTACTAACTGCTACAGACATTACTCAAGTTCTCTGCGTTTTCTTCCCTTTTGAGTCAGATGTGGGATCAAATTTATGAACCACCAACTAAATATTGCACGTTTTATGACATTTAATCTCAAAAGTGGGACTAAATAAACACATGAGATAGAGATAACTCTCTAGAATGTTTAGTTAACTTGCTCTTACTAACTGCTACAGACATTACTCAAGTTCTCTGCGTTTTCTTCCCTTTTGAGTCAGATGTGGGATCAAATTTATGAACCACCAACTAAAGATTGCACGTTTTATGACATTTAATCTCAAAAGTGGGACTAAATAAACATAAGAGATAGAGATAACTCTCTAGAATGTTTAGTTAACTTGCTCTTACTAACTGCTACAGACATTACTCAAGTTCTCTGCGTTTTCTTCCCTTTTGAGTCAGATGTGGGATCAAATTTGTGAACCACCAACGAAAGATTGCACGTTTTATGACATTTAATCTCAAAAGTGGGACAAAATAAACACAAGAGATATAGATAACTCTCTAGAATGTTTAGTTAACTTGCTCTTACTAACTGCTACAGACATTACTCAAGTTCTCTGCGTTTTCTTCCCTTTTGAGTCAGATGTGGGATCAAATTTATGAACCACCAACTAAAGATTGCACGTTTTATGACATTTAATCTCAAAAGTGGGACTAAATAAACACAAGAGATAGAGATAACTCTCTAGAATGTTTAGTTAACTTGCTCTTACTAACTGCTACAGACATTACTCAAGTTCTCTGCGTTTTCTTCCCTTTTGAGTCAGATGTGGGATCAAATTTATGAACCACCAACTAAAGATTGCACGTTTTATGACATTTAATCTCAAAAGTGGGACTAAATAAACATAAGAGATAGAGATAACTCTCTAGAATGTTTAGTTAACTTGCTCTTACTAACTGCTACAGACATTACTCAAGTTCTCTGCGTTTTCTTCCCTTTTGAGTCAGATGTGGGATCAAATTTATGAACCACCAACTAAAGATTGCACGTTTTATGACATTTAATCTCAAAAGTGGGACTAAATGAACACAAGAGATATAGATAACTCTCTAGAATGTTTAGTTAACTTGCTTTTACTAACTGCTACAGACATTACTCAAGTTCTCTGGGTTTTCTTCCCTTTTGAGTCAGATGTGGGATCAAATTTATGAACCACCAACTAAAGATTGCACGTTTTATGACATTTAATCTCAAAAGTGGGACTAAACACAAGAGATATAGATAACTCTCTAGAATGTTTAGTTAACTTGCTCTTACTAACTGCTACAGACACTGTCCGTGTTTTCTGCGTTTTCTTTCCTTTTGAGTCAGAAATGGGATCAAATTTGCTAACCACCAACTAAAGATAGAACGTTTTGTGACATTTGGTATCAAAAGTGGATCTGGCCTTACTCAAGCAGTGATATGGATTACAGTAAGTGTCTGATACGGTTCTGTTTGGAGAAGAATGGTTTAGGTGGTCAGGGCGCGGCTCTGTCGGGTCGGACCGAAGTTGTGACCCGCAGCGGCATCGTCAGCAGCCGGGTTGGGGCCGCGGCCGCGCCCCGCGCTCACTCGCGAGGTCAGTCGCCGGCTGAACCAGATCAGATCGGCTAAATAACCTGTCCCGCTCTCGTTGTATTGACCACCGGTGCCGCGGACGGTGTACGGGGCCCCGCGTGTTCGAAGGCGTCGCATTCCAGCCCCAGCTACCGGTCACGCAGCTATATCTATAACACACACACACACGCTTGCGAGACCATCTATAGTGACCGCGAGGTACGAAACGGAGAGAGTACCATGCGTCAAGCATCCTGAATTAGAGCAAAAACTATTCAAGTGCTCTTATTGAAGATAGGATAGATTGCTTTGCTGTCAAACATATTCTAAACGTGATGTAGTGTGGCGCCATCATGCCAGCATCAAATAAACTAATATAAACTCTATATATCTAACCTATGCATAAACTAGATGATCATCAAATGTCACAATCGTTTGACGTTATTCTGGCGACCTATTGTCGGATTTTGGTATGAATAAAGGTCAGTAAAATTAACCCAGATTACGATGAAGAATCATGTCGTCTATATCACTAGTCGAGGAGATGATTTTCTACTACACACCAGCATCCATATTCTTCAGATGCTTATGGCAGAAAAAAACAGAAGAACCAAGCAAGTACTATTGCGTTTATAAAGCAGTGTTGGCTGCCTTCTTTCTGCTAAGATGCATCTTGGGGCTTCACTATTTCGGCACGGACACATGTGTTAAACTCTGCAAACTCATATGGTTTGCGGACATCATCAACTGGATCAATATTGTTGTTCTCATTCAAGCACTGATCCAGTTTATATGCTTGGCCAAATGGATAACATACGCAGCTCTTATAGAAGGATATAATGGCTACGATGATTATGGCCTTGCTTATGGCGTCTACTGGTTAACGAACATCTTGGCTTTAGATGGTATACTTGCTCTTATAGTTTTCTATATCCTACAAATCCTAAAAGGTGACAGGACAAAACTTGAGATTTTCTTGCAAGTTGTAACCACAAGTTTGATGGTGGCCGATCTGTTGCTTGTGGCGCATCCTATATACGGCGCTCAATGTTACCCATGTATCATCTTGTTCATCATCTATGTACTGTTTGAAGTGTGTTACAGGCCAGAACTGTCAATTTTTATCGGGTACGAGAGCATGGTCAGAAAGGTTTTGATGGTGACTTTATTTGTTGTTATGTCAGTCGCTGCTCATGGTCTTGTATGCTTGATCTCGTATTTTAAGTTTCTGGTGTATCGCAGAGCCACCAAGCATAATTTGGAGACCGGAGAAAAGCTGGACAAGGGAAATCATGAAGAACAGAGAGTACTAGACGAAAGGAAGGGAGACAAAACATGAGAAATTTTTTGTTCGTGTGGTTCAAGAAATAATGTAATTTGTGACTAGAGTATTAAGTATTATAGTGAGTCCTATATGATTATTATTGTAAGTGTAATGGTTGTAGTTACTTCATTGCAAAACACAAAAAGAAATTAGAACCCCAAAATCTGTTGTCTTCATTACAATTCTTGTTTAGTACTGTATTTTTTCTCGAGTTCTCGTTTCTGTTCGACAACATACTTTGTAAAACGCTGCGTTACAACTAACATATCATAAAATACACCATTAATTACTGTATTATTAACAAGTATTACTGTATTATTATCCATAAATTACGTTAAGAAAAATATCCAATTCATAACTTCAGTGATGTGTAACAAATTATACACGCTTACGAGAGCAAAATCAGATAGAAAAATGTTTGTACAAGACATAGTGGCCGCTCTAAAATCGAACAACAAAGCATAATATAGTTACTAACCGGTTTTATTGTATACGAACCGCGTTGCGTCACAAATAATTGTTATATTAGTTGTTTCGCTCACTTACAAAATTATCCGTAAGTGCAGGCAACGTAATTTCCCCAACCACTGTGTTACTGATTGTGAGTTTAATCTCGGCTATTTGTCGAATGACTCAAAAACGCCTTTAAGCGAAAGTTTCTAAACGCAAGCAAACCGCAGTCTATTTGCTTTGATTGCGATCAACTTCCTGTATTGTTTTCCTTGGTTAAACTGGGAAAAAGTTTGATAAAAAAAACGATGATTTTTTTTAACAAATCATGGGTAAGACATAAAATTCTGTATGTACCATGGCCCCAAACTAGGCATGTCGCAAGAACGTACAGAGCACGTTATATATAAATAAACTAACCAGAGTATATGCCTAAAGTTGTAAAAGTAGAACGAATGTAGTCTCATCAACTAGTGCAACCTTCATTAAATTGCTACTATAGAGTGAGCATCACGACTTGAACTGTGCAGAGCCAATTTCGTCCGCAATGTGTGTGCTCTGTGTACATTCAGTGCTGGTGATTAGTTTGGCACGAAGGTTCGTACTCGGTCAAGGATGTTCAGGATGTCTCCGTGAGTGACCTTTCCTAGGCAGTCTGCCTTTCTAATAGGAGCACGATCTCCGAGAGATGGACTGCAGATATCTAATGAGCAACTTCATTTGTACTAATAGCTCAATTCTGTATTTATTATGCAGGTGAATGAACGATCATGTCAATTATTGAGGTTTTCTAGAATGAATTATTTAATTATTTGGGTATTTTGTCTTTAAATTCAATCAATAAAACAATTACAGAGACTATTATCATTCGAAACCCTAATCCATGTTCATAATCCAAAAAAAACTTATTTTCTCAATTAAAATCTTCTTTATAATTATATGTACACACGTCTTCAGTATTCCTTCAGTAGGTCCATGAAGAATACCGGGGCAACTTGCTACCCTACTATTATAGTTGACCATGGAACGGTGGGTAGCTGCACCGTGTTATTATGGTAGCCTGAAGGCACGTGCCCAGCTACTACAACAACCCCCACTACTTCTTCTCAATCCACGATAGAGCGAGGTTTATCGCTCCACAGATGGTCCTAATTTAAGTACCTGCACTTTTACGCGAGACTTTATAAATTACCGACTATCTACCGGTTAATCTGTACGCTTAAAGTCGTCAATTTGTTTGTTCTATCCTAATTACCCAGCTATTGTTCGGGGAAGTCGTGTTAATTGATTTCTTGATGGGTGATTAATCAAGTTAGAAGCTCGAGGAATTCGGATGAAAAGAATTATGCACATAGAAACGGTGTGGAAACAAAAAATGGTTCGAAAATTAGTGTTTTTAAACCATTTTTGGTTTTTAAACTTCGCTTTCGTGTTGAGAACGATGTGTATACAATACGTAGTAACTGTGAACGCGTGCACAGAAAAAAATGGCTTACTTACCATGGCCGAGATCAGTCAATCAAGTATTCGATAGATGTCGCAAACTGTGCCACAGACTGCTGTAACTAGCTCCATTCAACAGAACGTACGCACAGCAGAAACAGAAGAACCGTGGTATTCTATACCTCCTTTTACCTGATGCTGTTCTGTATTTATTGTAGACAGTTTAGGGATATTGTATCTGGTGCGTAGAGTTTTAATCACAATACGCAAGAAAATGATTCATAATTTTGTATGTGAATGTGTTAAAAACCATTCTGAAGCTTAGGTTAACAACACTATGGTCATTATTTTGTCGTACGTAAACTCAGAGTAATAAATGGTTGTAAAATTGGATTGTACAGTCTTTTGTGGCGCCATCTAGGGTAAGTAGACGCTTATAAAAATTCCACTTGTGAAAAGTTTTGGTTCTAATCTTATCTAGTGATATCAGCGCCTAACTAGCGACACCAGAAGGAATTAATCGAAGGTAGACTTCAACGTTAATACTATGTGTTAACTTTTAAGCACAGCAATATCGTGAATCTGCTATAACTGTGTTGACTTGGCTAAAGATACAAATTCAATACGAATTCCAGTCCGTAAACGGGTTGGGCAATTAATTTCCGTCAACAACCAGAAAATTTTCAACATTTCAAACTTCATCACAATAATAATTCGCATCGTACACTCCTAATCGTAAGACAACCGGAGACAGGACGGTTCATTAATCCGAAATAAATCACACTAATGCGTCTCACTCGATATAGAATTGCCCGTGACTAATCCAAAGATGGACGTCCCATGGTGTAAAACTTCAATTCGCCGTGATATATTTCAAAACAGCCATGAAAAGCACGTATCAAACGGTAACTTGCGCGATTTATCTATAGAAAGTTGAGGTTTGATGCATTTTATTATGAACGATGCATAATTATATAGAAAATATTTAGGACAAAGCATTTTTACTTAATCGCTTTACAAACTGCGTGTTTAGTGGAGTTCTTTCAAACTTAGTTGAATACCGTGAAGTTGCATTCTGTTTAACTATTAAGTAGACAAGTTTTTATTCATTGGGGTAGATTGTTTGGCGTAACTGAGCTACAGAAGTCGCGAGGTGAGCTGCAGGGTAAGGATAGCAGTGAAAAGAAGAGCGATCTCTATACGAAGAGTTATAATTTCGTCGGCGAGGAATACAATAGCGTCACGAGTGTATCTCTCCATATAATTCACTTTACCGGTCTTCATTGAAAATAAAAGCCGCCTGTTCATGCAGAAGAGGCTTTTGCAAGCCGAGAACAGGTGAGTTCGCGCTTGAGCGTCTACGTGCTTTTGTACAAACAGAAAACGTGACCGTGTTTAGTTTTACAACCTCTCATACAATACACATTATTTTGTACTAAAGTGCTAAAATACAACACTAACCTGAACATATTCTGAGCAAATATCAATCCCACCAACGAAATTACAAACGTCATCCACACTCCATCCAGAAATATCTTCATGAAGGTTAGGACTCTCACTCTGGTCCCTCTTGACGTGATTGGACAAGTTACTAGCAGCTTTAGTTCGACTTCTCTTCGGTGGTGGCGCTGCCGACGACAGATCCAGCGGCGACGACGTGTCAGGACGAGTTTGCTTCGCGATTTTCAACAGCGCAAGCCTCTCTGACTCTTTCGCTTGCCGGATGGCCGCCACAAGCGCCTGCGTACCTGTCATCTCAAACACAGGTTGAAACATCAAATTCGGCGCGAAGGAACTATTCAATAGCGACGAAAAATCCGGTGGTTTTTGGTTCTTTGCGTCGTCTTTTGTCGATTGGGGGATGTTCAGATTAAAAGGTGGTTTCAGCCTTGGGTCTACTGGAGGGGGGAAACCGTTCCTAGCAGGGCTGAAGTAACTGAAAGAGATAGAATAGGTTTTGTCTAGAAATTGTTATTTTTTGTGGATTTTATCAAAATTTTTGAGTTTGTTAAGTTTTATAACTAAAATCCACTCACTCATGTGCTGCTGGTGCGTTGTATTTTGCAGCTATACTCCTCATAAAGTCACTATACATCGTCCGTTCCCTCAAAGCTTGTATCGCAGCTTCTGGGGGTGTATCCGGGTGCGTGCCGGAAGAAGGGGTAACAGAGGGTGATCTAGAGGGTGTGTCAGGTGTACTAGGACTCAGTCTTTCATTTTTCACGTGGTTATTGTTGTTATTTGTACTAAAATCCGTTGGAGTGATGCTGGTTGCCAAAGCCATGTTTCCGTTTGTGTTGCTTCTGTCAACCCTTCTTCTTTTCGTCGGTTTTAATCGTGATGCTGGGCTGACATCTACTGGAGGTTCAGGAGTACTCCCTGAAACAATTGAAAAGTATTTATTAATAAAAAAATAAGGGTATGATATGTTCGAACAGTTTTAGGCGCTGATGTGAGATTAGCACCAAAACTTTTTGCAATTGGAAATTTTTCAATCGTCGACTTAAACTAGATGGCACCACCAAAGACTTTGGTAACGATTATACTTGAAAACACTCAGATATCTTTGAAATGTCTTAGCGAAACATGATAACGCTAAAACATGATTTACTTTTTTTTATGAATTAAAATAGTAAAGTGTCATGTTTTTGTGTCTTATATCAGGGGTCTACTTATGATATAAGGCTTCTTCTACTTTAAATAGAGGAAATATTGAGATTTTAATTATGTGGCTTGTAAGGAGCATGTGAGAATAAAAGGTGTGTGGTTTCGAATTTATAGGCGATATAAAATTGTTTAGTGCTTGTTGATTGTTAAGTATTTAATGATTTGTTGTCTAGGCATCTGGCTCTCGTTAGGTGTTTATTTAATTGCTCATTGTCGTGAGCTTGGATGGCTGGTAAATCTTCACTATACACGTGGAGAACTGTAGAACTGTTATTCAAAATTATTTGAATGGGTTTCTTTTATTAAATTGACCATTATGCTTTTAAGGTCCACCAAGTTACATTCTTTCATTAGCAAACGATAAATATCTGGGGTGGCCCTCACCCTACTTTCCTACTATATCGTTGACACAAGAAGTATCTAAACTTTTGCAATTATTATTCAATTTTGTAAAGCCACAGCCACTCTGAACCTGATCTAACGCCTGTCTCTGTAACGTAATAACCTTAGTCACACTGACATTTAATGGGATGTCATGTCAGTGGCACTGACGTTTGTCAAAACCTGTCAATTTGCAACACGGCGACGAATGCTGTGGATTCTGTCAAACTGCATCTGTAAAAGCTTATAGCGCCTAAACCGTTCATCCCATTGATTTGCTAGCTCAAAATTGAAAATTCTGCAGTTGAAAAACATCATATATCCCCACAATAAACATAATAACACCACATTTTGATCGATTTTTCTAAATTCAATCAAGAGCCGCAACAGAATGTCCGGTACAGTGTTCACCATAAAAGGTTGTGACCGTTATGTCGAAATTAGATCTCTTGTACAAATCGCAGTTAATAACACCTTCTGTTGTAATTGTCGGCATGCCAATAGGGCCGTAACAATAGAGAACAGGTCGGCCAATTGGCCTAAGTATTATAATCCCGCATTTAATCTTGACGAAACCGTATTATGCGCCTCGGACGCGTTCGCAATTTGCCAGGATAATGTCAACAAATTACTGTTACAACTTGCGGCACTTGATCGAAAGAACACTTCAATTTGTACCTGTTGGTAACGTGCAGGCGATCTTTTCTTCTTTTGTTTTCTATCAGTTATCGAACGTGTGTTTTTTTAAGAGTTTGTTGCTGAAATAATACGGTTTATAATCAGTCTTACTCCACAATCTCTTCACATATTTCCTTCTTTAATAAAGTACATTTTCACTACAGTATCTTGTGGATAACAAAGACCAACTTTGCACTTAGCGGTGTGACATTTTTCCACAGTTGAAATGTCAATGTAAACCTGTACCTAACGGCCATTTTTTTCTAATTGGCTTATGTCTTATTAGTTCACCTATAAACTTATCATGCTTACAGGTATAACGATTTACATAACAAAAAGTCTAAGGTCACATTCATAGGAGGTCGTATATCATAGCTCTAGTTAATAAGAGGTGTAAATTGTTTTGAAATAGATTAATCACAACGTGAACCAGGTTAATATACAGGGTTGGGCAAAAATATAATACATTTTGTGTAACTTCTCTATAACTTAACTGAAAGAATCTAGCAAACATTACAATTGGATGTTGTCGACTTATAAAATCAACCTATCATTACTTGTTTGTATTACATGTTAATCCCATCTAAGCAAACAATAAAACATTGCCTCAATTAATTCGTTCTAAAAAACACTACTCGTTGCACAACATCCACAATGCGCTTTTAAGTTGTTTTATTGTTATCTAACTCTAAGATATTATGCTGTAGGTGTTTTTCCGAAGTTTGAAAAGTGTTTTTTTTTTGTTGCTTGATATTATACTGACTATATGTTGACTGAAAGGTCAGGTCCATCTATGGATGTGGCTATCTTAAAGATTTACAGCATCGTCATCGATGTAATCAAATCTGTTTTGTTATACGAATATTACATGAAGATGACGTGCAGTTTTGTTTGAGACGGTGGCACCAGTAGATTCCACGTACTTAGACAAAGTTACGAACAGTATAACGATGGTAAAGTTATGGAAATTTGTGTTGACAAACCCCAAGGCAAGCAAATATATCAAAAAAGGATATTTTCTTCAATGGTTCAATGAATTTAGGGATTTTAACAGAAAACCTAAATACTAGGTACCTAATTTGAGCTTACTAGAACGTTATAATCCAACCATTAGGTATAATCAAAATACTACACTGTTTGTAGGAACAGATGTTCTTAATAAATTCATTAGCGACACAACGTACTAAAAAGGATGACGACTTAAGAGCAGAATCATTATTATTATTATTACAACAAATACACTATAATAACAGCAACATGTTCAGCCACATTTCAATACAGGACAATGACAGCCCAGCAGACCATATGTCATTTTCTCAGTTATATCTTTGATAAAAAAATCAGGGGTGTCCCCGACCAAAGTTTCCAACTAAACTGTTGATACAAGTGTCTAAACAGTTTCACTAGTATTGGATTTTCTCTATCTTGAACGGTATGGAAGTTATGACGTTTTTATGATTATTTTGTCTAATAGAATGGTCAACCGCATTTAAAACGGTCTAAATGCGTTCCGATGCTTGGAAACTGTGATTAGGAAGCTGTTTAATGCAAATTATAACGTTAATTTAGTTGTAAATGACTCCAAGCTAACTCTGATACGCAGTATGTCTTATCTGTACAAGCTGGAATGTGGTTATTTCTGTTAGTATTATAAATTTGTAAATTATTACATAACGTATCGTATAAATATTTGCAATAAAAACAACAATAAAATAAATTTGACTTTAAAATTAACCATAAGATGCAAGATTCTAAAGGTTTAGTTAAAAAAACTACTTGTCAAAGGTGTTATCACATTTTGCAATGTCATATACTACCAAAACACCATCATACTACAAGAAACCCTCTGGAAAAGAGAAGAACTGAAACACACATACCATAAATCATAAAATATTTTCATAATTATCACTTAAAACGATGCGGTGTAGACCCATCGAGAGTAATTGCTTATTTAAAAGGAGGATTACAAAGTGAGTGTAGAACATGGGCGAGAAGAACACAGAGTATTGCAGACACCAAGGTGTGGATGGTTGCGAAGAGAAGGTGGTACCGTCGAGTTGTAAACACAATAGGCACTTAAGGTAACATAAGTACACCGCGTACCGACGCAGACACATTTACCATAACTCAGCAGGGACATCTTCAAGCCATTTTCAACCTAAGACATACTCAGTTCACATCGGTGAAGTATTGAATCGTTCAGGTATTATTACGCCCTTCGATTCGTATATTTCATACTAGAAATGCTGGATTATTTCGTAAATAAAATGTGTATTTTATTTTGTGGGTTTCTATGTTATTCTATAGTTGAAGCTGAGAAAGACATAGTAAATTCTCATATAAGACTTAAAAGATTTAAAATAGGATTTTAAATAAATTCTAGTAATCATTCAGGTCACTTTGAACTTTTCCTGATACCTGAATGGGTACATTTTAGGTACAATCCATCATAGTACCTGTACAAAACCTCAGAGGTGTTGTCCCTCTAGGGCAAGAGCATAATTCTTAAGAAACCAGCTGTATAATTCCTTTTTCAAAGAAACAACCCAGATTATAACCTGCAAAAAGGCCGAAAAGACCCTCAAAATCTAAAATAATTATTTCTATAACTCTTTTTCTTTCAGCAGATGCAGCTCATTTTTTTTTAAATTTAAAATTACTTATTTGTTACAAACATATTCATATATTCAAATATGTGCAAAGAAATACATTTATTTGATTTTACATTCCTCTTCTCTCTGTGTATCTGTCTTGTACGTAAACTGCTTAATATTCTCAAGTTATCCAGCAGTTGCTACCTGATGCTATTTATACGTTCAATCGTTTAAAAGTTCATGAACGATCCACTGATTGTCTTTCCTACAAACTAAAGACATACAACTCTTTGTGTCACCTTACAAGAATTTGGTTTCATATATTTTAGAGACGAAGAATAAATTTAAACCAATAGAATATATTATTTACCTACACCAAAAAAAGTTACTCGTATAGGTATATGCACCTGTAGACTTCCCTGTAAAGTGACCTTTTGTACCGATGATGACAAAGCTCCGAAATATGCGGAGGCAGGTAGTTCGTTCCTGATGCCCTTTGACAAACAGGTCATCCCAAATTTAAAGCTAAAATTTTAAGGAAATACCAGTTTCTATCTTTTCTATAGTATTGAACTCTCCAGTCTAATATTGAAGTCTCCAATGATTGTAGGCAGGTATATATTCAACATAAACCGACAAGTGCATGGTGATAGAATGACCCACGATATAAGGAAGCTGGCCTTGTATTGTTGTTTACTTTACACTGAGGTCACATTTCTTGTCAGGTACACTGACAAGAAACACTGTACAATACTACTCGAACCATAAGATTTGCTTAATACAATTAGCAAGTTATATTTAGTTTGCACTTTGGTATACATCGGTCGAAAGCAAAAGTCAAACGACAAATAACAGGTATAATGAAATATTGTCCTGATGCACGGGTTTGTATCTTATTCCACTGTTGATGTCTCCTGCGTTAAAACAATACCAATTTTAATGAATCTTTTAAACTGCAATAAGTAATGTCTTATTGAGCAAAAAGGCATGCTTAGATGTCGCAATCTTTGCTGGTATAACAAATTAGCGTGTATTACACAGCATTTCGAACAAATACTTGCAATAAAAACAAAAAAACATATAAAGATTCACTATTGCGTGGTCAACTTTGAAAAGGCCATTGCTCTTACGTGTTGAACCTTAAGGTAGTAACGTATTTCAAGAATTACACTGGCAAACACTAGATGTCGACACTAGACGTGTTCAAAAGGTGAACAGTTAAGCTAACAATTTGAAAACGCACCAACAGATGGGTAGCGATACCTTTTAACCACTATTAAATGACGATAAACTTAGTATGTATTGTGTATATGGTGTGTATTAGCTTTGTTCGAGCCACAGTAAAAATGTCATGTATTCTACAGCGAATGCAATATAGAGTAGCATAGTAGTATAAAAGTATACTAGCTCTGTGTATATGTCAAAATTTTCGACTTTAGTTATTGGGCATTCTAGAAATATGTGGTTAAGGCTTCCCACCTGTCCACATTCGCAATATGGACATTTTAGGATACATTTTAGGTTATCTGCTATCTGTTACTGTTGTTACGAATGTCCGGCAGGGGGCGTTTCGGGTTTGACGTTACTGTGGTAATAGCAGCAAAACACGGGTCGGCAAAAATCGATTTTTTGGATCGAAAATTGTTTTTAAGGCCGTTTTTTGCTCAAAACTCTTTGCGAAGGGTATTTAGAGGGATCTTATCGTAAGACATGAGAGCGAGCGGCTTTTATAAGGTCGGCAGGAACGGATAAAAAATGTAAATTTTTGACGTTCATCGATCCGCTTGTCGGAATTTCTAGACGTCACGTGACATTTTCTCGAGGTTCGCCTTCACTCGACGAGGTGAAAAAACGTGATTTTTTTCAAAATTAACTTATTTAATTTACAAAATATCGCGCAGTCCACGCGGAATTGTGCCCTTTTTTCAATTCGAGCGCCAAAAGTAATATCGAAAAGCCCAATTTTGCAGCTACTCGATCGCAAATGTCAGCGAAAATGGGCGATTCCGTTGAACGCGCCCTACACTTTAAAGTTCGCAATTAGTATAGGTAGATAAAGTTAGCGTTTCGAGTCACAAATACTGGTACAATTAATTCGATATTGGTAACTTACTGCTACAATAAATTCGTATTGTTTACATACCTGAATAACAAAAGGCTGGCCAAACCATAGCTGGTTCAGTATCCATAATGACAAGCACAAATCAATTGTAAAATTATTATTGTTAGTTTGTTATTCACTTCTTATGTTGTCACATCATATTCACTACATCAAGCGACTAGGGAATCACTCTGAAATACATACAAGAGCTTTGTTTGAGTGGAAATGGTACAAATAATTTCGTCAGTTCTACTGTTACTACTTCTACTATTATTAATTATACTATTAAGTATTAAGAATCAACTATATGACTACATCTTAGGTTTTCTGGTGATGGTAATTGAGTAATCAAAGAGGGCCGTTGATAGGCTGACTCTTGTGCTCTTCTTGAAATACATCAATCACTGCCATGCATAGTTATAGCAGCATATTTACAACCTGTAATTTCGTATTACAGATTTTGTGTTTGGTTATGTAAGTTGTTGTCTAAAACGGTAATTAACTTTTGGGATATATGGATTAAGTCTTTAACGGATTTGTTTTTCGTTTTTAAGTTGCAAAGATAGCTTTTTTTATTTAGTATGAATTCTTACGCAATTTTTCGTGTTTCGTACCACATTTTTTGTAGCTATTGATTATAAAAGCAAAGAATATGATATAAAAATTAAGGATTTATTTTGTATTTACAACAAAAAATTTCACGAATTTTAATTTCCGATAACTTCTGTAATCTTTAGGCGATTTTAACCATTCTTGCTGCATACTGTAGATAAATTCTTCTAAATTCGTCCTAGCTGATTCAATTTTCAAAATAATTACTTCTGAGTAGGTAAAACTTGACTAAAGTCGTTAATTCTTCCATAGGGTGTTCCAAACTTAGTCCAGAAACACATCATGTTGTTTACACAGATCAAATGAGTTGTAGAATTTTTTTTTTTTTTTTTCAAAATTTTATTAGCTAGGGGGAATTTTGAATAATTTGGGTATACTTTGCTTAAAGAATCATCAAAATCTACCAAATATTGCAAGAGTTCTTAGAGGTCAAAATTTGTTTTAGTGAAGTTCTATTTCTGTAGCTATTGATTATAAAAGCAAAGAATATGATATAAAAATTAAGTTCAGAATATAAGTTAAGCATCATATATTTTGTTAACTAATGTTCTGGACAGGCAAAAATAACGGATGCAAAATACGGCCCTGTATCTTTTTTGAAGATTATTATATCGAATTGAACAAATACTAATACAATGCTATATCATTTGACTTTAATACACAGGGTGATTCAAACTTTGACCACAAACATCATGTCGACACCTCGTTTAAAGTATGATTAGTTCTTCTTCTTCTGCACAATATGTGATAAGAACCCTTTATATTTATTTTGTATTTACAACAAAAAATTTCACGAATTTTAATTTCCGATAACTTCTGTAATCTTTAGGAGATTTTAACCATTATTGCTGCATACTGTAGATAAATTCTTCTAAATTCGTCCTAGCTGATTCAATTTCCAAAATAATTACTTCTGAGTAGGTAAAACTTGACTAAAGTCGTTAATTCTTCCATAGGGTGTTCCAAACTTAGTCCAGAAAAACATCATGTTGTTTACACAGATCAAATGAGTTGTAGAATTTTTTTTCAAAATTTTATTAGCTAGGGAGAATTTTGAATAATTTGGGTATACTTTGCTTAAAGAATCATCAAAATCTACCACCAATCTGCAAGAGTTCTTAGAGGTCAAAATTTGTCTTAGTGAAGTTCTATTTCTGTTGTTATTTTTATTAATTTATTAAAGAAATCGTAAATATTTTGGTGACTACAAAACTACATGAAGGATCATGTCCACTCAGTTCTTCCTCCTTTCTACAATGATTTCCGACGCAAATGACCAATTGTAGGTCTTTAGGACGCGATTTGGTCAAATTAGCAAAGAAAAGTGTCTTAAATTTGATATGGTATGCCTACTGATAAAGAATTAAGTTCAAAACTTGGTGTTTTGACAAATAACAGTCACTCAAATTACTACCAGATCAAACCAGACTAATCACGAGTACCACTCCACAAAACCAAATCAAAAATTTACCTAAGAAAACGGTCAACAAAAAACAACAACAATCCATTCACGAAACAATCCACGTGATCTAAATGTCCTAATTAAGCCGACAACAACAAACAACGAACAACAACACACGAAGCACTACTCATCACGAGGAGACACACAAAAATATTCGGTCCGAAAATGACAGATCGCGAATTGGAGTAGGCCCGCCGATCGCCGTACTCCTGACACAAGCGTCAATAAAGTATCGTAGAGTGGCTACTACTGGCCGCTGCGAACGTGCAGCAGGTGCAAGTGAAACACTTTGACCATGGACGACCTCGTCCTGAACTGATCGGGAGTGCTCTGCTTCGAAATCAGTTGTGGTGCCACCACTTCTGCTGTCACTCGTTCCGCTTGGAGATATAGATGCCAGCACTGTAGTTGGAACAGCTCCGACGACTGTTGCAACTGGACGATGATGGTCTGAGTTGCGAGGCGAGAGGAAAAAATGGATTCGATCATGGGATTTGATCGCGCCGTGTCCGTCGTATCTGCTAACCGCGACTAATCGACTTTTAGTTCGGAGTAACGGAAATTTGCGGAGAACCGCGTTAAAAATGGGTCTGCTTGTGACATTTTTCGGTTTACCTTTTTATAGTTTCCGATTCAACATAATGTTAGTAAAACCTAACTTTTTCTTGTCAAAGAATGAATTGTAGTCTAGTTATCATGTTATCAAGGACCAATGAGCAATTTCGTTGTCTACCATCTCTCCCTTTGAAGTCCTACCAAGGACCATTAACAATACAGCTACTGAAAATGATTTAGGTAGAACATAAAGGAAAACCACTTAAAAATGCTGCAAAAAAGATTTGAGATAATTTTTTGCAACAAAATAAAACTATTCGATATATAACAGATATATCCAATTAACATGTTAATTGGTTAATACCATCAACCATAGAAGGACTGGCAACGGTAGTTAATTAAGTTCGCAAAAAGAAAAATATCCTCGACTATCGACCAAAACATAAAATAAACAACCATAAAAATAATATTGCTGAGCGGGCAGATAACTTACATAATAAACATTCAGCTCTATATAATTGCAGCACTAAATTCATGCTATAAAATTTAAATATACCCGTTACAGATTTTACTTCTTTAAAAGTGAACAGACAACCCACACCGCTTCCCTCTCCTTCTTACACCGCCTTCATCCTCAAAACGTAGGTCATTTATTAAACTTAAGATCGGACTCCTGTTGAGTCCTATCGTCACCTTTTTGCTCCCAGCTCCTTCTTCTCTTTTTACCCCTCTACCAACGCGCACATATTTTATCTCTTTGCCTTCTCTCAATGTACCTGTCCCGCTTGACCAATGAACTACCATCTTCCATCTTCATCCCTCTTCCGGACGACCGATTTGATCTCTCTCCATTCACCTGTTGTTAATTCAACGCTCTAGTAATGTGAGGTCAGCTTATATTCCATCCTTATCCGGTCCACCATTACCAGATCGCTACATCTTCGTCTAAAGGCTTAAAGGTCGAGTTCTCGTTCTTTTTAATGGCAGATTTATGTCGTTACTCTGCCTACCTGACTTAATTCGAACGAAAGGTTATTTTTGTGTGAGTGCGTATTGGGATGAAGAAGGATAGACACGGTCGACGAGAAACTGGATGATTTATTTTTTGGCTTCCTTATGATCTTGGTGAGGATTGTCTATGGACGTGAGGAGGTTCAGTTAGTAGTATTTGTTTCATTCATGGAGCAACTTGTGGGAAAATAGCCTTGGTTCTTCTACCATGAATGATTTTAGGTACGGGGAAAAGGAGCTACTAGCACTAGTATGGGCAACCAAATAATTTAGACCTTATGGAGCTAAAATTCTTAAACTCTCTGTATGTATA
The DNA here is from genome assembly GCA_963971325.1 of Aphodius granarius. NCBI lineage: Eukaryota > Metazoa > Arthropoda > Insecta > Coleoptera > Scarabaeidae > Aphodius > Aphodius granarius. Next base: position 7,661,930 of record OZ020227.1, on the reverse strand, counting down.
AACTCTTAAAAAGAGTAGAAGCGAATTCGTTGCCTAGAGGTGCAGGGATAAGAGTACGGGTGGTCGTTTCGGGTAAGAATACGAAAAGGAAGCAATAAAATGCCGAAAAAAGGACCGTGTAGCGTACGGAGGACAGTGCAGAAGAAGGGCGAGGTGGAGCGGCAGTCTGTAACCCGAGGACATCTCCTAATTGGCGGCGTAACCTGTTATATTATCTGGAATCTGGACTGACTTCGATCAGGTCAGATCCTCGCCCAAATAAGCCTGGCCCCCCTTCTGTACACATCGTAAACCCACTCGAAAATGTATACGAACTTTGATCTCAAATAGCTATAGTAATATTTGATGGATTTTTACGGTTCTTTCAACAAATGATAGAGAAAATATTGGAGCTTACTAGGTACCTATGAGTTATTTAGATTAGGCTCTGATAGATTAGGCGACCTCTAGTGGTAAGGAACGTCCTTAGAAATCGCTATTCACCTGCCCCTCTTATCCTGCAGCTCTCGGTAAAGTCTAAAGAATAGATTCTTTTGACTTTACCGAGTGCTGTTACTCAACTAAACCTTGCTGTAAATTGAAATTAAACATAGCCAGAGAATAGAGACTAGATATAATCTTCGTAGTAAATCGTTTTGTCTCTCAATACGAGTGCAATATGTACAAATAAAATGTTTTAGATATGCGTTGATTGTTTTTTATACAATCTGGTTGTGTTAGAACGACTATTCTGGTTCGAATAAAGTCCAAAGCTCACAAAAAGCTCAAAGCCCACGAGAATACTGAAAGCTAATAAGAATAGCTAAGATCTCGATCTCCATTGCGTACCTAAGAAGAAGGATACGAACATAACCTATAATATTATACACTAGAGGCATTATCGCTCTGATTCACATATGGTAGCCGCGGAGGAATGCACTAGATTGAAAAACTATCACCTTATGCCGTGTAATTTGCTTCTTAATGGCAGAAAAAAAGTAACCGGCAGCCGGGTAGAGAGAGACGCGAGCACAAAAGAAGCAGTAGAAAAGCGTACGCGCGTTCACGGCCTGTTATTCGCAGTAATTGATAATTCATACGGCCCATGATCTCTTGGTTCAATTAAAGTACGGTGCCGATGGCCCAGGAAGTGACCACCGACCAACCGTTCTTGGGCTGCTGTATATATGTATCTACCTACCTAGTATTTCTTTTTCTTCAAGAAACTTGTTCCAGATCACCGTCAGTTTGCGGCCGACCTACCAGTGTTGACTCGTGAATACGAAAGACAAATTTGCATTTGAAGTCTTTCAGGTTTCAGTTAAAACACTTCTTTGGAAACTAACATAGGACTGTCAATACATTGCTAAATAATTGTCTCTAAAACTGTGCGATCACAAACCCAACCAAGAACCTACGTGAGCTAATCAGCTGTATATATATCCATGTAATTCTGATGCCCCCATTATGTCTGAAGCACGAGCCGCCACTGCAATCGTGCTACCAGTTTCTTCTTTGCCGCATTCAAGTCGCTGCTGCCTCTCGCAGTATTTATAGATAATTGAGCGGATAGTAAAAGCAATTGCTAACTGACCACTAATTTCGAAATGCCTTTTATTGGTGCTGTTCTGTGTTATGTATTGATCGCAACTGTCGATAATTCGCCAATTGGACAGCCCACGCCTACAGCTTAATACACCTAAGCCAAATTGGAAAACTGTAACTGCACCGAAGAATTATGAATTATGAATGAGGAGCAATTATATTTATGGTTTGCTGCAACTACTGCTTTAACTAGTTCTTCGTTATCCTAAGTTTCTTATGGTCGTATTGTTGTGGAACTGTTAATCCATATTTTATCACCAAATATAATGGGTTCTCTCAACAAGGAGATTGCAAATGAAAAAATTGCAACCACGACTTGAGATCATGTATTTCGAATCACTCAGTAGACGTCTGTATTGGTTATGACGAATCGGTAGCGCGTTGGCAAGGAGAGCGGCACAAAGTGGCATTCGTAGCAATGAGAGATGGACAAAAACTGGTCCACGGTGGCACACCACAGCCAGCCTCTGTCCGGAAGGCAGACATTATCAACTTCGACTTCTTCTTTCTTGGCCGGCTTACGACGACCACGTAGGTCATTGGCGTCACCGATGCCTCCACAAATGGTATCGTCTCAGGTGAACGATAATTGCCCAGATATATTAACGAGGACTGGATGCTGTTTCCTTTCCATCCAATGGGTACATCGTTTTGTATCATTTGATTCAGTACGGCAAAATTTGTTTCATACAATTATGGCGTAAAGTGGTTTTTTGGACATACTTATGCTGGTAACTCTTTTTCGATAGGAAAATAATGTAATTTTTTTTGTTGGTGTAAGTTTGTCATTTAATTCATTTCAATACATAAATTTTTGAAGTTGATATAGTGTTTTAACTTAATTGTTATTTGAAAATTAACTAGTAGAACTAATTATTACAAAAATTTATATCTTGGAAGCTGAAAGATTTATCAAAATTCACCAAAAGATTATGTCTTAAACAAGAAGAAAAAAGACTATTTGAGTGGAGTTGTTTTAGAATGCGGTGCGATATTTTTCATCCCACATAAGCGAAACGATTGGGCTGGCAAATGAGGGGCTTTCATTAAAAATTTGAATAATGCATGCGAGCAAGATTCGACGGCCGCTATTTTGCAAATTTATGAAAAATACACCCTTTCACTTTCCTTTTAGAGTTAGCACAGCCGACACTGTCGGCCCAGGTTCGTAATTATATTTTGATGTCGTAACATTGTATTCTTAAACGCCCATTAGCGATCAACTACAAATTGTCTTCATAATTTCGATCTCTCGCCCTGAGAATTCTGAAGATGTAGGCTTATTATAATCTATAATATCATTATTATAAGCGTTATATGGATAATACAATAATCTATAAAGGTTAATGTACTTATATTTTGTATTTTATTGACAAATTTCGCCACACTTTGATATGCTGCTTCTGTAAAGTAGAAGATTCTATATTAAATAAGCTCCATCGCACTTTCTCTTTGACCCTTGCGCAAAAACTCGTTGGTAAGTCAGCGATCTCTTTAATTTTCGTGTAATTTCAATTGACCAGTTTTTCACCCGTACCAGATCCACTGTCATTGTCCTCTGAGTGAAGTCTTAGCGGCTTTTTTTCCGTCGGCCATCCGGCGTCTTCTCTCGCTCTTTCGGTCCAATTAATGCACAGCAGTCTTCGACGATCGAAAGAGTTCATGGGTTGGTCACCGCGTCCTCGAGAGGCGACAGGTGTTGGTCTCTGGCGGTGCCACTCCTGCGGAGTCAAACGCAAGCAGCCGGAGTGGGCATATCTTAGCGCGAACGCATTGCGAATGAACTGCTGAACAGCGGGAAGTGGATTTGATGGCTTCAGTCTAACTTAGGTCGCGGTATAAAATTTTTGAAAATAAGGTTCTTGATTAACTAACGTTAATAATATTAATTGCTATAAGTGGCAAACTAGCAACTAATAACATAGCAGCTTGCAAACGTGCGTACAGAAATGTTCTTTTTTTATTTCTTTTCGTTCCTTTTTTGCCGTCATTAAGAGGCAAATTACACACGGCATAAGGTGATAGTGTGATAGTTTTTTCATTCGGTTACATTCCTTCGCGACTGCCATATGTGAAATAGATCACTATTACCACTTTCCTAGGTAATTACGGAAAAGATGTTGGTAATAACAGTGTTCACTTACCCAAGTGTTGGAATTCCTGATTATCCAGTTTTTGCGTATCTGAAAAGACAAACCTAACTGTGATTTGAAGTAAATTTAGTTACTTATACATATTAAAACATAAAGAGTTTATAATCTACAGAAAAATCTTGAGAATTTCGTGATTGTTGTTACTTAGTGATAGTTGAAGCTGTAATCTTATAAGCTTATATCAAGCCACTGGTAAATTGACCTATTCAAGGTATTCATTTGCAATTATAGTCGACAAATAGACCCGATAGATTCAATTACTTTTGCACAATAAGCCTTTCTATGAAACCAGGTATCTAGTTAATTTCAGTTTGTAGATAATACCACGTATAATGGTGATATTTTGCAAATAGCCGGTCCATTCCAGGTCACCAAACAAAAACAATTGCTATATAATTTCGATTGCTACCGTGGATTATGTAAGTGTGATTTGAAAGTAGAAATTATTTATGTAAAGTTACAACTTAGCCAGTACTTTACCACTAATTTAAATATAAGATAACATAGAATCTGCAATTCAATTTCATACAATACTTTCCTTCTAGGGTACTAGTCGGAAAGAAAAAACAATCCAGTTCATCACCTCAGACATTTTACTTACACAGATTCATTTGGACGCTGAGACAAGTGGTCAACATTCTTCAAAACACCGAAGAAACACCGAAGACAAATCATCAACAGTTTAATCAACAAACATTTTAATCAACAGTTTAAGCAACATCATTTAAGAACACAGCCACATAAATCTTCCACATTTTTAGAAAAGAACTAACTGAAACGTCACATTAGTTACCGGAATGTCACTATTGCAGTGCCATACACTGTAGGACCAAGAGACACTCGCTGGCAAGCAGACGTCAAGATGTAACGCAGGAAAGTACAACCACGCTGTTTGTAATGTGATAGATACTTGGGCAGAGGGACTGCGACCGCCACAATGCCGGGCCGTGCGCGGGTCGCAGTTCAGGGCCGGGCCAACACCTTTGACCTTACCACCAACACAAATTTAAGACCACACTTGCTCATGTTAACAGAAGAGGCCCATAGGCAGAGTTAACTGCGTGGCATGTGTCATTCAGCTTCAACAGAGGTAATACCACTCACCTATGTACTACATGACTGTAATAATGTCTTTAATGGAACAGACTATAATGAAACAGAAGATAAAAGAATTTTTAAAATCCGACAAAGACTACAAAAGTTTAAAATTTGTGTGTAGTGTATTTTTTTGTAGGTTGTTATTTTTCTTCTGGCGAGGAGTATATTATTTATGATTGTTTATAGGCAGGCATACCGCTTGACCTAGGAGGCAATTAACAATCTGATGGTGCTGGTCGGGCCAACCGGAAGCCAATATCTCTTGTTGACCGCTACATCCTTTATAGCCTTCGGTGACTGCTAAACATTTCTACTTCTGAGAGCATCGCAAGCATTGGTTTATAGAATTAGGATTACGCGCTTCGTTCAGATTCCCACAGATAAACACTGTTCTCTGCAGAACTTAGATGACCACCGGAAGCAACCAGTTATACACAAACTGTAGATAATTCCATATAATTTATTCACTGTGCTTCTAATGCTGTAATGTTTGCATTCGTAATTTATCAATCTTTGCCCTTCTGCCTTTTCTCGTTCACTTGCAGGAAAGAAAGTAGCAGTTTAATGTTCCAAACTATTAGAGTTATAAATAATAAATTAGCATGGTTACCAATCAATAATCAATAACCAAATTTTCAATCTGTTTGACTTTAATACACATTGATTGAATAATTTTACCAGTACTTTGCATATATAGAGGTATAGTTAGTTGCCCAATTTATTATTAAAGGTGGGTGTTGGATGTAGTAACCTAGAGGGCACGTCAAATACCTGCAAGGTCAGAGTTCAACGGTGGTAGGCGTTGGAAACTGATTGTTGTAGGCGCTGACCCAACCTTACCCTAATGTTAACGTCTTACGAACTGAAATAATTTCACTCTATTTTATACGAAGACAAAACTATTAAGATTTTTATCGATCACACAAAATATGTTTGTTAATTAGTGATCTTGCAGAACATTGCTGTTAAAGACACAGTTACTGTTAAAGAACTTTGAAACTACTCAATATTAGTCGTAAAATTCGACTATTACTCGTTAGAAAAAAAAAGAATCTCATGTTAACTGAAGAATTTCTAGATAATGTGTGAATATTTAATACTTTAGAGATTGTAACAATCACAAAATGTGTAAAGTTATGGCTATCTGAAGTCGTTAGACGCAAAGTTGAATAAATTTAATCTTCATTTCGTGTCTTTTATATGCACGAATGTCTATTAGATTTGTACATCTTTGGCCGTACAGTTTATGAGATTCATTTGACTATACTGTGGCATCGACTGCATTACAGCACTGCTGTTTATATTGCATTCAATTACTTTCTGTACCACTTTGTCAAAATCGGTCAGACTTTATACGAGTTCAAAAGTTAAATTTACAAATTTATAAGAGTTCTAAAGTTTAAGACAAAATATTTTCTTTGAAAATTGACATATTCAAATGAATCAAAAGAAAATACATTCTTAAGTAATTTGCCTATGAAACACAGCACGCAAGAACTTGACAAAGATTGTCAATTGTTCTACAGGGTGTTCCAAACTTGTGGAAACAAGTTTACAAGTTTTAATGTTAAGAGCGATGTAAATTTTGCATATGATATGCAGGTGAACAATTCAGATTGTAGTAGATGACAAAGTTAAACTCAAATGTCAACTACAGAGTATCTAAATCCAATGTCTTCCATAAAACAGCCGATTTTGCTTACAAACAACACTGAAATGTCACCTTATACAAAATTAGGTATCGCCCAATTTCTAAATATCAGAATCGTGTCGAATCTCGAAGAGAGAACTCATTTATCTCTGCCACTAAAGTCGTCGTTCCACAAAATGTCAAACTATTATCGAAAAACTAGCCCGCAAATCTAGCCCACAAAACATCAATCGTGAAATTTATTAATATTAAAAGCAAGATGACGCAACTAGATAATCCTAGGGTAATGTAGATCCATTGTTCGTTGATTTTTTTAGCCGAGCGAATGCGAACGAAATTTGAAAGTATTTGTAAGCAGATTGGTTGACCTTTTTAGGTGAATGTCGTAGGTCTTAGGTCGCGGGTCAAGCAACAAACTGCATACGTACATTACTACTATATGTGTATCGTATGGCTGGCGTTAAATATGCTTGTGTATGTGTAGGCTTTGCGTTAAGACAGGGCAAGTTAAATGGTTGAGGGCAATGTCAAAGAGCAACAAAAATTCCACACGGTCATAATCCAGTGTTGATATGGCGCAACCAGACAATATTTATCGTGATTTCATACAAAAACAATATAATTTATTTCAACAATAACTGTAATATAATTTAAACACTTAATTATTTTAAATACATCATATGGTTATCCACATGCACATCATACAACTGTCGGATACGTTTTGTTCTTAAATCAGAACTCATAGTTAATATAATACAAGACCAGATTCATAATTCCTTTCCTAATTGCGCAATGCTACCAAGCGTAGCAAATCTTTTGAACTTCCGCGATCAACACATGTATAACCATAGCTAATTACTTTAATTACAATTTCTATACACTGGTGGCGTGTTATATTTTTCCTCCTCATACATAATAAGACCTAAGACGCGTGCCACAATGCGACCCATTCTCAAATATAGTTAGCTAGGTAGTTTAGAAAGTTATACAGCATCGAATATGTTTTTCTTTATTTGAATTAAACACAAATTAGTGAATTTGTGCATCACAAATTCACTGTGTTCTTAGAACACAAAATTATCATGTCTCTCTTACACAGATTGAATGTTACAACTCATTTTACCTGTGTAAACATTTTTTCTTCGAGATTATGAAAGTTTGCGCAAAATGGTAGTGCGTGAACGGCACCCTTAAGTATTTCAAGTCGTACGCAGCGAAAGAGAACGGAAGAATAGGCGCGCACGAGCGCGAGCTTCCCAAATTAGCATAATAGCATTCTAACGCGGGCAATTTAGATTTTTCCGTGTAGATAAGTGAACGCTGGCTACACAAAATCTCCGGCTAACTGGCCCGAGTCGCCAGTTATTAAATTAATTGGCCTATTCGTCGGCAAAGAAGTTGCCAGCAAGCTCTGGTTTTGGAACGCGCGCCGCACTTGGAGGTCGCTCGCGTGCCACTCCAATTAAGGGCATTAATTACGTATTACACATTACAATTGTAGATGGCGCTGTGCGACACCGTGACCGACCCACCTGACCCCAACTACGGGTCATCTCCATACACCGGAAAAATGCACACGAGGGTAACTTGTACCCTGTGGAAGATAGGGTCATTCTGTTGAAACAAGTATATTTTCTACTTTCTAAACGAACTATGCCTAATCTAATCCCTACACGTCACAAAGTAGAAATGCTGCTACCCAGAAAAAAAATCATCCATCACAAAACAACTTCCCATATTTATCATAAACAGCATGATTCAGGTAGCCTTTATATAATACCGGCGCATATTACAGAACACAGCGCTTACAATGGATACACCATATTATTATTTATTCCATTATACGGCTCCGGCGAAAAAAATTATATTTATGCTCTAGAATTGTTATTCCTGGCTATAGATATACCTAGCGGCAAGCTCCGAAAGAGTTATTTACCGTCGTAGGCTACTTAAAAGGGCACCCCGATGCAGAAACACAATAGCGGCGACCGCGACCGACCCGAAGGACCATAGAAAAGACTATATGCGCCCGCGTAAAATTGTAGATATGCATGTGTGTGTGTGAATACATCTGGTGGGTATAAATCAGCAATGCCGGTGTCTTTGAGATCTACCGGTTGCCGACTGCAGCGCCGCGAACCGACGCAACGCACAATAGACGGTGACCACCTCCGATGACACAAGCACAAGCTAGTTTATCATTAATAAGAATAACCATTAAATAAATAGAAGCCAACTTTCATAAAGAATAATTTTTTTTGAGAAATGGATAATAAAAGGTTTTCCCATATGCCTACGTTGTGCCATCATGACGTTACAGCTCAGAATTCTCTTATCTACCTATGCTAATTACGAACTTTCAAGTGTAGGGCGCGTTCAGCGGAATCGCCCATTTTCGCCGACATTTGCGATCGAGTAGCTGCAAAATTGGGCTTTTCGATATAACTTTTGACGCTCGAATTGAAAAAAGGACACAATTCCGCGTGGACTGCGCGATATTTTGTAAATTAAGTGCGTCAATTTTGAAAAAAAAATCACGTTTTTGCACCTCTTCGGGTGAAGGCGAACCTCGAGAAAATGTCACGTGACGTCTAGAAATTCCGACAAGCGGATCGATGAACGTCAAAAATTTACATTTTTTATCCGTTCCTGCCGACCTTATAAAAGCCGCTCGCTCTCATGTCTTACGATAAGATCCCTCTAAATATCCTTCGCAAAGAGTTTTGAGCAAAAAAACGGCCTTAAAAACAATTTTCGATCCAAAAAATCGATTTTTGTCGACCCGTGTTTTGCTGCTATTACCACAGTAACGTCAAACCCGAAACGCCCCCTGCCGGACATTCGTAACAACAGTAACAGATAGCAGATAACCTAAAATGTATCCTAAAATGTCCATATTGCGAATGTGGACAGGTGGGAAGCCTTAACCACATATTTCTAGAATGCCCAATATCTAACTAAAATCGAAAATGTTGACTTATACACAGAGCTAGTTTTTTTTTACTATAAATAAAATCGAGGTTTCATGTCGATCCGAGACCTAGTTTATGAGATAGACGTGCTACTTGAAAATTATAATTTCAAATCTGCGATTTTTAACGAAAACTAGTCGATAAAAAGTCAACAGTGCTGTTTTCCACGCTGGTTCCAATGGTACTATTGGATTTTCTCTAACTTGAACAGTTCGGAAGTTATGACGTTCCAAAGTTTAAAAATAGTTTTCAAGATAGAATATTCTTCTAATATCATCTATGATTATTGTACACTCTTCAGACCAAGTATTCCACTCTTGGCTTTGTAATTTTCGACCACTCAAAAGCGTAAGAATCAGCGGTACACAATTTTTTTTATCGACGCTGAAAGAAAAAAACTTAGAATCGAACGGTTAAGTTGAAGCATACACTCGACCTCAGAAGAGCGAGAACCATCACCGAAAGACCACTCTCTTCTCATTATCCACACTTAATTTTTCGTTTCGCTTCCTTAAGTACGAAAGGTCAAAGGAGATCTTCGAATGCTCAGAATAAGACAGTCACAGCAACCAACCACCTCGCCACCATCAACCTTTCTAAACTTTCAGTGGTCCATGGAAGAATACAAGCCGCGACCACTCAGTCTCATTACTATAAATGATTCGGCAGATTCCCTATAGGTAGCACTCGGGTCACGACGACCTTTTACCATACTCCGGTCGCCTCTTTCAACTCTTGCGCGTCCTAATGACCACCGTTCGGTCATCCAATGATGATGATAATGACGGAGACCAACTGTTGTGATTGCCGCCGTTGCCCTGCCACACGAATACCGACAATGCCAGAGTTATTGTTCAGTTTTAATGCCGACATCATCACGTAATTACATTCTGATCTTTTTTTTACTTCTTTTATCCATGCAGCACAATATGGGGCTAATGTTAGGAATTAGGATCAGGTCTGGAATATGGAGCTGATTAGAATTCGAAAACTTGTCAACAAAACCAAAGAGAACGTTTCTAAAGGTCAATTCTGACGGCACAGCAACGGAAGGAATCACGTATGCTGACCACGACTTATTACCGAGAAGAAGAAGGAAAAAGCACGGTCAGAAGACCTGGTTATTATTTATATGTTGTGTGGCGTTGCGTTGTTGTTACGGGTGAGCGAAAACCGGGAGCATAGTGCACATTTCCGGCACCGTCGGTCGCTTCCGGTCGCTCGCGTGGACTCCCCGTTTATGGTTCGTGAATTCCGGTAATCATAACCTCGACATGTCCGCAGGGTTTCCGTCCATCTTCGTTTTCTAACCCGCAACGATATACCATACGCATAAAAACACATAACCGCGCTTGACCTCACGAATCGATGCTCCGCCCATGCCCATCCTAATTGATATTCAACACACGTTTGAATCCGTTGGTGATTACTGATTAAGATACACAATAAACGTCCTGGTTTTTGTTTCTTTTCGTTGGAAGACGATACGCATTAGTAATACCTTCCTCGTTGGTTTATTTGAACTTGTTGATACTTGCAACCTATTGCTTACCCACTGTTGACAACAGTTGTCAACACTGAGCGTTTTGGTGACTACACAAGCGTTGAGTACGCTGAACGCAACCAGTGAGTTTTGATTTTGAAATGCTGACGCTAATATTTAGTCAACAGACTATCAACAGGCCAAAAGGCGAGACCACATGCTATGCATAACCGAAGTCAAATGTATGTATGACCAAAAAGATAGACAAAATACAAAAAAAAATCAACAAAGTATGGTTAGTAAAGTAGAGCTATTTTCCTAAAGTTTTAAAATTCATAGCAGAAAATGGAAATAATGCAGCACTCACCTGCTTTCCGTATTTGTTGCTCTTTCAAACATTTAATAATAGAAATTAAACCTTTTTTCCTTCCATTTGCCTCTTGAGAACCATTTGTCACAACACTATCACTACCCGAACCATCACTGCCGTCCGATTTAGGCGATAGCATCTTGAATCAGTTCGCCCAAATAAAACGTTTGTTTTCGATGCTTTTCCCCAAAAAGAAACCTGTAAATAATGGAAAGTGCACGTTTATTATTAAACATAAGTGGGCAGAGCAGAAAAAAGATTATTGAGAGAAATGGGACACAAAAGGTAATATTTAGGTCGAGATATTCTTGGATAAACATATTAATTTATTAATTAGTTTGGAAATTTCAATAAGCTAACTCCTGTGGTTATTTTTGCATTGTATATTACCTATTTTCTCTAACGAAATGTTGTTAGTCTCACCTATGTTTGAAGCTTTTGAATGCCGGAAAAATTAAAAACAAACTTTAGCCGGCATTTCACGCGTTATGTTTTCAAAATCTCTCGGCTTATTATTAGATGAAACTGGGCGGAATGTGGCGATCTTGGACGATAGGTTTGGATCTTGTGTAGGTTTGCCGAGAGGTTAAAGTTAAAATAATGACCTGTGCCGACCTCGTGGTCTAAAAACGTCGGGGAATTTTAAAATTAGACGACACCTATTTCTTTAAAAATAGGTGTGTACACTTCCTCTCTCCACAGAAGTGAATCTACGCAGCAAACCGAATTATATTTTGGGTGTGATATTCGGTACGATTAATTAAACCGTAAACATAAAAGGTAACTTATCTAATTTGAAATTTATTCTATGAGTTTGGATAGAAGTAAAAAATGAAATAGTAATGTTTTGTTATTGGACAAGAAATAAATAATACAGTGAAAGAGTACTTTACTTTTAAGCCATTAGGCAAAAGGACCCACAGGTTTTAACAGAAGAATTACGGCGATAAAACTTCTAAAGAGTAATAAAACAATAAAAGGACAACATTCTTGAACACATTCTGTAATGGAAAATACACAAAACAAGAAGAAAATTAAAGAAATGAAGATGAAAATTAAAAGAACACCTCCCGACATCTACCAGCAATGCTTCAAAGCTTTACAACTTAAGCTGAGTAACAAACCAACAAAACACAATTTTCTGTAAGCGGACTTCTGTTGAGTTCGTGTATTAGAGTAGTTTCAAACTAAGAAGAGCACAGTTGTATATGCAACCAATCATACCCAGTGTATGGTTTATAAATTGCCTATGTATATTTGGTTGCATATACAACTGCGCTCTTCTTACTTTGAAACATCTATACCTTAATTACTGGTACAATTTAACAGCACCAATATCTATGCCAGATCTATGATGTATCTATATCTAATTTGCATTGTAATATCCAATAAACTTTGTTAATTAAACATTTTTAGTATACCAGGATTAAAATTTGAATCAAAAGGAGACATAATATAGCAGTTTATAATAAAATTTTGCACATGAGTGCAAAAATAAGAATATTAATGTTAATCTGCTAGCTAAGAACGCTAATCTTGATGTAATTGTTTGTTTTAACAGTACAAAATGATTATTTATTTCTAGGTTTTATCAGAGAACACTTGACTACTGCATCCGCTGTATTGCATTTCCTTGTTCCTTTTTAAAAAAAATTAGAACCATAAATAGAAAACAAACAACAGAATAAACAAATACTTACTAGCTATAAAACCGGAAACGCACGAAATACCTATATAAACACCACACTTTTAAAATAGTCACGTCGTCTCACTACAACGACAAACTACAAAGACAAACAAAAATTCTTCGTTTAATTGAACTGAATATTTGTTGAATTAAACTGAAAACGTAGGAGAATATGTCGACGGACACTGTGTTGTTTGTCACCATTGACAAAGTAGAACAACTTATCTTGTGTACCTTATTTGTAATGTACAATATCCAGGTAGGCTTATCGCGGGTCACACCGGCCCGTTATCAATATTGTGCAGCGAATATTATTGTGTCATATGTCGCGCAACAAAGGTCACATAAAAACGTGAACTGAGAGAATTTTCATGAGAGATTGGAAAGAATGTCTCCTTTTCGTTCAATTTTTGTATCAGCGCGTGATGGATAAATTTCTCATTGAGGTAGATTACTACTTTTTAAGTTTAAAATTCAAATCAGAAAATGGGTTACACTTGATTTGCGTATATAATGTGCTGAAAGAATCACCAATATTCACAAAAAACTAGATGATTTCGGTTTTCAATGTATATAATCTTCAGAAACCAGAATCTTCCACTTTCGGTTGTCAGATTGTTGTCAAAAACTATCCAGTTCGTCCCCCGGTAATTCTAAATGTATATACCAAATTTCAACCCGATCCGTTGTTCCGTTTGGGCATCATCTTGTCTACAGACATACACTCCTACATACCACCACATATGTACATACAGTCTAACCATTTTAAATACGACCAATTCTCCCATAAGAAAACCGGTTATTTACACGTGCGAGTAGGTCTCCTTTACAGTGGTTTAGCTATACATACAGTTGCAGAAAAACTGTTGAAACACATTGAAATAATTAACGATTGTGGAATTCAAACAAGTATTTCTCAAGAAATATATTCTGTTTAGCAATCACAAAAAAAACATATGACAACACACAATAAAAATCATATAATCTTATCAATTCATCCAGTTGTTATCGATTTTCTGGACAGAGTAAACCAGGTCGCGTCTGCGTCAAGCAGTCGCGAAATTCGTGCTACACAACAACAGACGTAACCGTGTTATCAAACGCTGATTTCCCAAAAAAAAAAAAAAAAAAACGACAATGGATACATTGAAGATAATCTGTAAAGAATTGTTATTCTCGAGCAACACGAAACTGTACATTGCTGGTTTAGCCTTTTTCCTGGCAGTGCTACTAACAGGTAACCAACAACCAGAAGAATTGAAACAGATTGATATCCAATCAAAGAAATCAGAAGAATCAGAAACTGAGCATGACCCAATAAGAGATGTACCAGAACTTAAAGTTAGAACGTTCCATACAAACTTATTTAAGAAGATTATCGTCGATTACTGTCAAAATAGGCATGATATGTGTGGACAAGGAGACGAGAATATCACCAAGAACGACAACCAAAACAAAAAGAAAAAGACTGTCATCAAAAAAGACATGGAAGGTACTGAAACTACTAGCTATATGGTGATCTACATACCGGTGTTATTACTGCAAATCTCCTTGATCCTGTCGATCTTTGAGATCTTCAAGGATAAGAGTGGCGACAAGGACAAAGTCAATCAAAAACCTGCTCTGAACCGAACCTGTTCCCTAGCTGATATTACGCTGATGAGACACCAGAGACGTGAATCAATGAGAAAGGATTTTGGACATCAGGATGGACACACGGATGGTCGGTTTCCTCACAGGCAGATTGGTAGGATTTCTGTCAAACTTCAGACCCATTTAGACTAAGGTACCACACTTCGTGATCAAGACAAGTAATAGATAAAAAACGTAGTTTTGTTACCCATCCTCTAGTTTTAGTTTAGTAATTGTACTGCCAAAGGATCATTTTGAAAAAACGTGGTCCAAGGATGATCAAGTAAATACGCATACTCAATATAAATATAAACGTTCAGTGAACTGTTGGCAACCGTTGGAAACCGTCCAACTTTTATAATCTTTAGTGGATTTTGTTGATTCTTAAATTACAGACAAATTATGCATGATTTCTTTCCATAGCGGATGGTGACAGGTATTCCTTACGTCGATGTTCAGTCCCAGTTGGTCCTGGTGTCGTAAGAAAACCTTCAGTGTTTAGTTCAAGATCGTTTGACACCCCTGGTAGTGACCCATCAACAGCTCCAATTGATGAAGACTTGGAAATGCCACGAGAAAGGCGACGAAGTCACATGCGTCTGCTCCACAGGCATTGAAGTCAGAGATACGCGAAACCAAATCAAAATAAAACCTAAATAGTACCTAAATCAACCTAAATATATTTAAGAAGTTGAACCGATCCTTTATATTTCTAAGACTGATGATAAAATGAAGAGTAACGGTCAATTATATGACTAATGTCTAAAGATGAACTAAAGCAGAAGTAATCAAGTATGTAGCTCTATTTTTATAAGTTGTATACCTACTTCGAAAGAGTTTTTATCACCTTTTTGCTTGATTTTTTTGTCTGAATTTTTGTAAAAAATTCTATTGAGATTTCAGATCATGTTATCAAGAATCTCTGACTTCAATGTCGTATAATATAAGTCCTTATCCTTTTGATTAGGAGTGACCAAAACAATGTACAATACAATCCCATACAATCCTGTTTAAATGATATGTAGGAGCTTATCAATGAAATAAATGGTGAATTGATAACAGTAGGCACAAGGGAGACTGACAGGAAATTGAGTCATTCATCTTTTAATGTTCAATAGTTAAAACAAATAAATAAATAACAGCTTTTTTGAATGTCAATTTCAACATTCTCCTAAAACTAAAAAAATATTAATTTCATATACCTATATGAACATTGAATATACTTTTGTCGCACCAATTTGAAGTGGAAAATCCTGACCTTGTCCATCTGGAAAAAACACATTTTATACATAAAAACCTACACAGATTAAGCAAATAATACTTACTGCAAATTACTTGCGAACACTAAGATCACTATCACACTTTAGTCATCATTTGTTGAACTTTTGAGAGACGTAATAAGAACAGACAACGCCGCGCATACAAAATTGGCTAAAATTCTACCTTACAGTGTCTTCGTCCATCGCTGGTTGTCATCTATGGGACCTACCTACCACAAGATGTCTTCATGTAACCTGCCTCTTCATCGGGGTTCTCCTCAAAATATCCGCGCACTAATTAATCCACAAACCCAAAAGGGCCATTTCACTGCACACACTCACTTTTTCACATCACCGTCAATCTGCAACAATAATACAATAAAATATAGAAAAAGAGCAACAGACAAACACTAATATATATACAAACACACGTTTTTCCACGAAATTCTGTCAAACATCGCGGAGAGACGCGCTTTTGACAGCAAGCGAACACTTTTTGGCAATATGGTGCGAAACAAACAATTGACGCTCGCTTGAAGTTAACAGTTGGAGTGGGTGGTAGGATACGGACCTGATACATCTAACTTTTGCCGCTTTTTGCGATAGACTCGTCAAGTTCTTGGTTCCACGATCATTTGAGACTTTTATAATAAAAAAAAAAAAAACACAAATGGCCGTGTAAATGATAGACTATATGAAATACCTTCGTCGTTCTGCAAAAGCTCGTCCAAATTCGACTGCTACATACAACACTTGAAAATATGACATATCACGTACACATAACTGTTAAAGATATTACTTGATAAAATTCAGGGTTCATTCGTAAAAATCCTACAGGAAATTACCAGGGCCGAAGTTGGGTTGAGGCCAAAAAAAATGTGGTTACATTTTACCACATTGTTGAAGCATTCCTGTTCTTTAATTACTGGAAATTAGATGAGTCTTGATTTTGATACAAAATTAAAATGTAGAGTCTAGCATTTGCCCCATTTTTTGCCATTAACTCAGAAACATGTTAATGGTGGTGTGTAGAACGTGAATAAAATAATCATGTGATGAGTTCTGTACACCATGTTTAGTAATCTATTCCTTGAATGATCTGTAACACACCAACAAAATTTGACCTATCTGACACATAGCTATACGGGACTTTAGATGTAGGTGAAGGGGTGGTTTATTACCCCTAAATCTAATTGAAATAGATGTTTATTATTTATCATTTTGTATAGTACTTACCTCAGAATAAACAGCAAAGGTTTATAATTAAACACAACACTTTAAAAAGTACCAGAATTTATTCATTCATGAAAAATATATCTCACATGGATATTAACAACAAATTCACACGGAGGGTCTGTCACATTTCAATAATTTCACGATAATAACTCGAAATGACAATCAAATACAACAACACGGAACACAGAATTGTACGGTTTCTGCAGACATATAAATAATAAACATGCATATCAATAATCAATTATCTTTTAATTAACTAACTTTTAATTTTATTTTTTCCAATTTTCTTCATTTTTTTTTTACCTAAAGAGCGACTCTAAACAACAACAAATAAGATGGAGACGGGGCCGAGTACTTGATCAAAATTTATTTGGTAGCTATTTATATAAAATCAAAATTCAATCGTCAGGTACGCGCCAGTTGAGTAATTTTCCCCTCTCATACAGCTCGGAAAGTGCGAAACCAATTTTCCCCTCGGTCTCCAGTTCTTTATACCTCCTGTATAACTGTAAGGCTGCCCTCGCGTCCTCCACAGAGTCGTGAGTCTCCGATTGAATTCTCGTGCCTACAACATAAGTCCATCAAAAAAAAATAATAAATAAAAAAAAAACAGTTGTGGACCAAGAACTATGCTCAAAAGTCTCACCCAAAAAATGCCACGCTAAAAACCGCAACGACACCATCCTGTGATGCGGCAGATGGAACAGGAGAACCGTATCGACAACTTGTTCGGGCGGGACAACTAAATTTATAACTCTAAAATCGTTCTTCAAACCGTGCCCCACAAATGTTACTCCGCTGTCCTGCAGAAACCGCAGCTTGACATACGTCGACTTCAATGTCGTCAGGTGCTTCTTGCTAAAATTCGCATCCAAATCGCCCGGCTCTATCCCGGAAAATTTCGTCAGGTAATCAACAACCTGCTCCTGCGTCGATATGTAATCGTCGATGAACGGCGTCCCCTCAAGCTGACCTTGCCTATTCGAGAAAATCAAAATTGAGAAAAACGAAAATTGAGAAAATCTAAATTGTGATAATCAAAATTGAGAAAATCAAAATTGAGAAAAACGAAAATTGAGAAAATCTAAATTGTGATAATCAAAATTGAGAAAATCAAAATTGAGAAAAACGAAAATTGAGAAAATCTAAATTGTGATAATCAAAATTGAGAAAATCAAAATTGAGAAAAACGAAAATTGAGAAAATCTAAATTGTGATAATCAAAATTGAGAAAATCAAAATTGAGAAAAACGAAAACTGAGAAAATCTAAATTGTAATAATCAAAATTGAGAAAATCAAAATTGAGAAAAACGAAAATTGAGAAAATCTAAATTGTGATAATCAAAATTGAGAAAAACGAAAATTGAGAAAATATAAATTGTGATAATCAAAATTGAGAAAATCAAAATTGAGAAAAACGAAAATTGAGAAAATCTAAATTGTGATAATCAAAATTGAGAAAATCAAAATTGAGAAAATCGAAAATTGAGAAAACAGACCCTCGGATGCAAGTGATACGTGCGACAGACATATGCGACGGTTTAATGGTGGACATTTTCCCGTCGCTGCGCAGTTCCGCCTCTTCCTGGTTGAGGGTGACAAATTCCGCGTCCATGGCGACCAGCTCCCCGGGCTTGGGCATCTCCAATTCGGAGAGGGGGGTGAAGGTGATCCCCGCAGTGCCACCGCTCCGCGCTATGCATGCGTCTTGCGTGAACACGTCCTTGAAAATCGGGGTGCCAAAGAATTGCGTTAACATTAATTTTACAGTAAAGAAAAATAAAAAAAATTGAAGCAAAATTAAACACTTTGAAAGAAGTGCCAATAAAAACAATAGTAAAATAAACAAAACAACAGTTACTTACAAATCCTACCTTCGAGAGCGTGGGTAGAATGTCGCTCTTTGAAGTGTACACCTCATTGGTGGAATAATACAGAACGCAGGGCGTCTTCCAATCGAGACTGAACCAGACCGCTTCCTGGGCGGGCACCGGGCATATACTGAAGTCGTTGAAGAGGTACCAAGTGTTCTCCTTGTCCATGGACTCACCGAGATACGACGCCGGCACCTTGATCAGCGAAACCAAATTCCTCTTCTCCATGGTTGGCTCGTTTATGTAACAGACCACCGCCGTCAATGAGTAATCCTCAAAGTCACCTTCACCTTCCGTCTTGTGGGCTTCATTCGAGTCACCGCCTTCATTCGACTAAAAAATTTGCTTTCGTTCAAGTTAAAATAACAACAACAACCCAACACAAATGCATTTTTATCTTCGGCTAAAACTACTACAGTTGAATTAAAAAAAAAGTTCTTTTTACGTACGTTAGGTATCTTTTCGATGGTTAAATCGTCCTGTTTGAGGGTCATCCTGATGTGGTGCGGAAGCCAGTTGTTACTGCAGTATGGATTGTTGACAGGTGCTTGTACATTGTCAAAACTGTGTCTGAAACGGCACCCAGGTCTCGAACAATTGTCCCCATATCTGCAGGGCTTCGTCGAAGAGACAGAGTTCGGTGTGGTAGACCTTGAGGATTCGGTACTTACAGCCTAAGAAATTGGTAAAAGCATTGTCTAACACAGTGTTTCCCAACCTGTGGTCCGGACTCCCAGGGGTCCGCGGGTCTATCCCAGGGGGTCCGCGGATAAAACGCCACAGATAATCGATCTATGGAGTAGCAATACTACTCCACCAACTACTGCATCAACTATTTGGACAAATTTAGCACCTACGAATGTCCAAACTCATCTATGTCATTACAAATTTTCTCAAGAGGCTGAAGGAAGCTTTTGGACAAATACCAATCAAACTTATCGGGCAAACTCAATTTTTTAAAGCAAATACTGCACCAATGAATGTCCAAAGGTTATACACCGGAAGAAATTTCCTCAAGAGGCTGAAGCAATCTTTTGGACAAACACCAATCAACTTCCTCGGCAAATTTAGCACCTACGAGTGTTCAAACTCATCTAAGTCATTAACTAATTCCTCAAGGGGCTGAAGGAAGCTTTTGGACAAACACCAATCAAACTTATCGGGCAAACTCAATTTTTTAAAGCAAATACTGTACCAATGAATGTCCAAAGGTTATACACCGGAAGAAATTTCCTCAAGAGGCTGAAGCAATCTTTTGGACAAACACCAATCAACTTCCTCGGCAAATTTAGCACCTACGAGTGTCCAAAACTCATCTAAGTCATTAAATAATTCCTCAAGAGGCTGAAGGAAGCTTTTGGACAAATACCAATCAAACTTATCGGGCAAACTCAATTTTTTAAAGCAAATACTGCACCAATGAATGTCCAAAGGTTATACACCGGAAGAAATTTCCTCAAGAGGCTGAAGCAACCTTTTGAACAAACACCAATCAACTTCCTCGGCAAATTTAGCACCTACGAGTGTCCAAAACTCATCTAAGTCATTAAATAATTCCTCAAGAGGCTGAAGGAAGCTTTTGGACAAATACCAATCAAACTTATCGGGCAAACTCAATTTTTTAAAGCAAATACTGCACCAATGAATGTCCAAAGGTTATACACCGGAAGAAATTTCCTCAAGAGGCTGAAGCAACTTTTGGACAAACACCAATCAACTTCGTCGGCAAATTTAGCACCTACGAGTGTTCAAACTCATCTAAGTCATTAACTAATTCCTCAAGAGACTGAAGGAAGCTTTTGGACAAACACCAATCAAACTTATCGGACAAACTTAATTTTTTAAAGCAAATACTGCACCAATGAATGTCCAAAGGTTATACACCGGAAGAAATTTCCTCAAGAGGCTGAAGCAATCTTTTGGACAAACACCAATCAACTTCGTCGGCAAATTTAGCACCTACGAGTGTTCAAACTTATCTAAGTCATTAACTAATTCCTCAAGAGGCTGAAGGAAGCTTTTGGACAAACACCAATCAAACTTATCGGGTAAACTCAATTTTTTAAAGCAAATACTGCACCAATGAATGTCCAAAGGTTATACACCGGAAGAAATTTCCTCAAGAGGCTGAAGCAATCTTTTGGACAAACACCAATCAACTTCCTCGGCAAATTTAGCACCTACGAGTGTCCAAACTCATCTAAGTCATTAAATAATTCCTCAAGAGGCTGAAGGAAGCTTTTGGACAAATACCAATCAAACTTATCGGGCAAACTCAATTTTTTAAAGCAAATACTGCACCAATGAATGTCCAAAGGTTATACACCGGAGGAAATTTCCTCAAGAGGCTGAAGCAATCTTTTGGACAAATACCAATCAACTTCCTCGGCAAATTTAGCACCTACGAGTGTTCAAACTCATCTAAGTCATTAAATAATTCCTCAAGAGGCTGAAGGAAGCTTTTGGACAAACACCAATCAAACTGATCGGGCAAACTCAATTTTTTAAAGCAAATACTGCACCAATGAATGTCCAAAGGTTATACACCGGAGGAAATTTCCTCAAGAGGCTGAAGCAATCTTTTGGACAAATACCAATCAACTTCCTCGGCAAATTTAGCACCTACGAGTGTTCAAACTCATCTAAGTCATTAAATAATTCCTCAAGAGGCTGAAGGAAGCTTTTGGACAAACACCAATCAAACTGATCGGGCAAACTCAATTTTTTAAAGCAAATACTGCACCAATGAATGTCCAAAGGGTTACACACCGGAGGAAATTTCCTCAAGGGGCTGAAGCAATCTTTTTGGACAAACACCAATCAACTTCTTTGACAAATTTAACACCTACAAATGTCCAAACTCGCATATATCATTAAATCAGCCTTTTCCAACTTTCCTCAAGGGCGAAAAAAAAGTTTCAAAGTATTGGCTAAGACATTGGTAAAAGTATTGTCTAATAAATTGGTAAAAGTGTTGTCTAACAAACTGGTAAACGTATTGTCTTAAAAAATTACTGCAAACATTCAATATCCAGGATATTTGAAACATTTTAGAATATGACACTATCCCTAGAGTCTAAACAGTTAAGATTGCCAAGCAAATCATTTGAACGTAATGAAGATAGGTACATTACCTTTGCTACGATCTTGTCCATCTGACTTTGCCAGAACAACTTGTGCTGTGCGTTGTGTAGACCAGTGTTGATCGCCAATTGTTTCGGTAATGACTGAAAATTAAATAGGGCAAGATTGAGACTCACTGAACACATTTCTGTTTTGAATATTTACCTGTAGTATCCTAGCTTGGGACGTGGGTGTAAATTTTCCGCACTTATCGCACCACGCGGGTGTGGTCTGGCGTGGGTTCAGCGACCTGGTGAGGATGTCGCAGAAAGACCACTCGTCCCTGTCCGGCTCGCTTGTAGGATACATGAGATTACAAGCAAGCATCCTTGATTCCTTCCTAACCTCAAAGCCACATTTCAGGCACGAGTTGATGTGCAGCTGCTTGGCGCCAAAGAGCCCGCTAATCTCGCTCTCGTCTTCACGCTTCTCCTCCTCGATTTTAGGGTGGACGGTCGTCTCTTGCGCTAAACAATCGAATAATAAGTTAGGGGCAAGGCATGGAAAAGATCAGCAAATCAAAAGGGCGATTGCAACTTACACTGTGCAGCGGTACGTTTACGGCTCTCGGAGCTGCCGAGTATACTCGGGAAGTCCGTTTCTTTGTAGACGAATGGCTTCCGGATAATTTTGCCCTCCTCTTTCTTTTTCTTGGTCTCCAGGAGTTCGACGTGCATCTGATGGAGGATGAAGCGGTTCCAACTCTGCCAAATAAAGCGATCTTGAGCATATTCGAGCCTATTTATGCCTTTTCACAAAAACTATCTAACAAACTATCTAACAGTCATCGGTGATATAAAACCAGCGAAAATTACAACATTTTAGAACTTGATCCAAGAGATGACAACTATCGTTGGAGGTGAAGAAGACGCATGTTTTCTGGGTAAACTTTCCTTTTAAATGGCAGAATTTTAAAAGAAAATTTATAGTTTATACCGTAGTTTATACTGTAGATATTTCAAAAGTCGGATTGTTTGCCCGTCTAACTCGTTTTAAATTTGAGAAAATTATGGAATGTGGAAGAACCGTCCTCCTTTATAAGTAAGATAAGTCTTGAGAAAAAGCATACAAGAAATTTCAAAGATACGTACTTGTATTAATGCTCCGATGTCTATCTTTGATTTTGCCTCAGGGTGAAGGTCGCTCAGAATTAGTCCCAAGGCAGAAGCTTCTGGTACTGTTCGGAAAGCCCGCAGGAAGTTGCCCGGTTGACATGGCTGGCCTTGAGCAGTTGACAACATGTGGAACAAAAATCCCAACTCGCATGATAGACAAAATTCTTTGATGCATATGTGTGAAAGTAGGGCAGCTCGTAGTGGTTCTGTATAATACAAGACCTATTAACAAAAAACATAAATTAAGTTAACAAAAACATGTATTTTTTTCCAAAAAATCGAACTTACTTGTATCATAGCATTACAGTAAGCGTTTGGTAGCATAGCCTCAAGACCAGGTAACCCGGTCTTATTGTACTGGTCAAAAGGAAAGTC
The DNA here is from genome assembly GCA_963971325.1 of Aphodius granarius. Taxonomy (NCBI): domain Eukaryota; kingdom Metazoa; phylum Arthropoda; class Insecta; order Coleoptera; family Scarabaeidae; genus Aphodius; species Aphodius granarius. The sequence continues at coordinate 7,638,317 of OZ020227.1, read as the reverse complement.
CTCATTTCCGAGCTTGTTGTACTTCATATCGATCTTTCGGTAGCGTTTCGGAATGGCTACAAACGCTCCCCCATCATCGGTCGGCTGCTTTATATTCCTGCTCTCGGTAGCGTACGGCTTCACCTGCGACTTTGCGCCGTTCTTTTCAAGGTTGTACATCACCTAAAAACACCACCTTTAATTTGGCCACAAAGATTCTTTAGGAAAACAGTTCATAGATACTGCGGTCTCGTGCAGGCACTGCATCCTATTCCGGCTAAAATATCAATTAAAATTAAAAAATAAAAACTTGCACTAGTATTATTTTGACAATGTCATCTTTTCATGTTTGGTATGTCACAGTGGCATGTGAACATTTAGCAGGCCTGGAAATTATTAGGTTAGGTTGCTTGTCACTTATGTCAAGATTGAGAAATTTGTCTCAATCAAATTTCATGTCTGACTGCAATAAAAAGAAATTGAGGATAGGCAACATTAGATAAGTTGTCACTTGGCAATTTTAAAACACCCGCCATTTTGTGTGTGTCAAACCCAAATAGAGTTGCTTAGAAACATGAATAGCCACGCCCACTGTCGGTAAAAATTATTACCGCTAGAGGCGCAAATATAGGTTAAGAAATAGTGACTTGTAGGTCAATAGTAATTAATAATTATCATGTCATTAGTAATGTATCTTCTTGTATATAGCTTCTATAGTGTCCGTTCTGTACAACAAGTTGTTTATCAAAGATAATAAATACTAGTATACCAAAGTTAAGTGTTAAAAATTCTGCATTTTAGCAGTGTTGGGAAAGTAAAAGCATGAAAATATGTCAGGTTTTGTAGATTCTGCTCTGAAACGGTCATAAGTTGAAAAGCAGGGCAGTCATATAAAAATAATAACTGTCAGTGACAGTAATGTTCACAGTCTTAGTGTAAACATGCCTTAAGGAAGGTCAGCACTCAAATAATTTAACCTGCACAAAAAACTTAACATTTATTCTAAGGTTTGGAACAATACAAAATTATAAAAATAAAAATATCACATTCTCAGGTGACTAGAACAAAAATCAATCAACAACTCATTCAAACCCAATCAATATTATATAAAATTCAGAAATCAAAAATAACATTCATCAAATATAACCAATAAATAAACATTTTATAACTTAACCTCTCATAAAATACAAAAAGGCAACCAAACAACAATTAGAAACGATTCAAAAAAGCGATAGAAATCAAAGAAACAATATCAAATCTCTAAGGAACTAAAAAAGATCAATTTTATACGGCAAATAGAAATAACCAAAGAAACACAAACAGTCTACTGATAGAAGCAAACTAACGGCAAATTACTGTAATTTCTCACTTGGTTTCTGCGTGTAGCCTTCGGATTTGGAGCGTAGCCAATCGGACCTTGCATTTTCATCGTCTTTAGTATTTCAGGATCAATATCAGGCACTTTTCTGCAAAAAAAATTGTTTATTTTTTTATATAATATGTATATATGGGAACAATCAAATTATCTTACCGGTAGCATTTCTTCATCAGATGTGGGGGCCAGTCTGACGCCAGGGGCATGTCGGTGTGCAAAATAGGTAAGGGGACACAGGAGAGCGGTGTTTCGTAGTCGTCGATCGCAAACGAGGGAAACGAGGTCACCTGATCCGCGTGTTCGGTCATACGTGAGAATGAGTTAAACAAAGGTTCCGGTGTGCTTGAGAAGAGATGAATCGAGCCAGCGTTGTCGCCAAACGCCATTGCTTGACTTGTCGTGCTTATGTCAAACGCCAAACACATCGCACCTGCGAAAATAAAAGAGAATTTGACGTATTTATTTATAGCAAAAAAGCTAAATTTGTTACATGAAAACAACTTTCCTCCCTTCCCACAAATCTCTGAAATGCATTAGTAAAAACATCATGCTAAAAGATGATCTAGTTTTCTCATGAATTGAAATAATAAAGTTCCATTTTTTTGTGAGTTTTTTTTGGGCCTCATATGTACCTTAACCAGGGTTGTTATGTTTTAAAACATTTGTTTTAAAATATTGTCTTAAAAATGTTTTAAAACAAAGTTTTTAAAACATGTTTTTTCTACTGTTACTGTTTATTTCCAAACTACATTCAATAGAATCATTTAGAGACTACTTACCTTAAGTGTTGTTTAAAAATAACAGTGTTAAAAACCTTTTAAAATAAATAATAGTAAATATTAAATTGTTTTGTATTAAATCCAACTAACTACCCGTGAGGTATTCCCCTAACCGTCAGGGAATCCCATTACAACGCCAAATGGAACAGAGAACCTACTATCAAGTCAAGAGAGCCAACATTTGTAAAAGGATAGATTTTATATTAATATTAAATCTCTATGAGCATCCCTTTATATTCGAAAACAATGATTTATTTTTTTTCTGACACTTTGCCTTGAAAAATAAAGAAAAAGCAAACAAAACATGATTTAAAACATGTTTTTTTTTGGGGTGTTTTAAAACATTGTTAATGTTTTAAAACACATTTCAACAAAAAAAAAACTGTTGTTTTTGTTTTAAATAAAAAAAAAACGTTTTTTTGTAACAACCCTGACCTTAACACAATTATATTACCTGGGCTGTCGATCTGTAGTAAGCAAAGCCTTGGTTCTGACAAAGCAACGGTATCTACAAGCTGTATTTGCCCCATGGCAGACACGACAGCTAACCTCGAAGTGACTGATGGAAGAAATCTAAGATAGAGAGGATCGAGGACAGTCTGTATCGGCGTAACAGCTCTTAACATCCTCAGGTCGTACACCATCAAGAATCTATCTACCGACAAGTTACCCTGTCTAAAGAAAAACAAAGGTAAATAGGAAATTAAGAGTCATGAATCAAGCTCGCATGAATTTTATGTTCACTACTTATTATTATATCACAGGCATTAATAAAAATATTTACAGATAAAATTTTACAAGTTATAAATGTTTCAAACCAAGGAAAGCACAGTTGCATATGTCGCATATGTCACTGTGCTCTGCTTAGTTTAAAACTACTCTACATTGTAAACTTTACAACAAGAGATATTTTAAATGTGAAATGGTAAAGTTTTACTAGGTTTAATTGTATTACTAACAAAGTTAAGTCTTGTGAGTGAAAATTTTTTTTGTTTTATTGATATTTGGGATCAACTTTTTCATGGGATTGTCAATTTACCTGTTGCTGAATCCGCATGTTACCAACAAGTTGCCTTGTACGTCAAAATCGCTCAGGCTTCCACTGTGTGTCTCTAAGGTGTGTTCAATTTTCAACGAATTTGGATCTCTTAGGTCTATACGTCCTAGAGGATTCCCAGCACAGACAAATCTACTGTGACCTCGCAGCATAACACATCCAGTATCACCAACATCAATCTTTTAAAATAATAATAATAATAAAGTATTGTAAAAAGTGTGTAAAGAATTAAACTAAAAAATTTGCCAAACTTTAAGCTTCAATAACTTTGACAATTTTTGATAGATTTTTATGGTTCCTTCACCAAATTATAAGTAAATTCTTCAAGATTTGTCATTAATAATTGTACCTAACAAAATACAATATGCACTCACCAAATTTGTTTCTTTGCAAATGGACATGTTAAAGTCGATTAATTTCTCTTGATGTCCTGCCAGGAGAAGTCTAGACGGTGATAGCTGTAACATGCACTGCATCTCGGTCATGTTTGACGATCTGAAACAGACAAAAAAGATGATTGCATAAAATAGGTAATTTCTCTAATTAATCTGTAGGTGGTTTACGTGTGAGTGAAGACTGGTATTCCACGACGTATTTGGCAGCGTAAAGTGGTAGCAGTAAGTGCTAAAATGCCCTCGTCGATGGTCAGGATCTGTCTGATGTCTTGGGTGGCATGAACTTGGAATGATGTGTATTTCTGCATGATTCCGGAGTAGTATGAAGTGACGTGACCCTATAAAATCATGGATATAAATTGGAGGTTTGTAAATAAATAGTTGCTTACGCCTTGGTTTCCCATCCAGAGGAGTTCTTCGTTCTGATCGAAAGCAAGAGCGCAGACACCGAATCTGTCACCACCGTCAGCTAGGAAGCATTGCGTCTGCATGTATTCGCTATCGATGCCGGGCATTTCGGCGTTTTCTGGCCTGCCGACCATCGCCAGCTGAAAGTTTCATTCAAAAACTGCATTAAACAGGCAGAAAAAATACCGCTAGGACGTGAAAAGTCAAAAAGTCAGCGGAATTTCGATCACTTACCCCGGACTGATCAAAATACATCGCGGGTCTAGTGTAATAACATCCAGTTTTACTGTTTTTTATTTGTATTTCGATCAGCAGAGTCGCATTGTTCGGTTTTATTATTTTTTTTGTATCACAGACTGAAAATAACAGACCACGAAGGTTATAAAATATGTGTGAATTTATCAGTCGACTCGAAATGTCAGTTATGTGAGTGAAGTTCGCTCGGGAGCGAAAATATTTATTGTTGCAGGTGGTCTCCGGTGTTACCAAGCGATGGAAACGGTCATGTAATGAATTATTTGTTATTTCTGCCATTGTGCATCTTTATACGATTGTTCGAAATAAGATCAAAATTCGAGAAATTAAAAATATTCAAATTTAACTACATTGGGTTGCATATGCCTAAGGGGTTTATACTTTAATGATACATATACCGTGTCTCCAGTTTTGTAACACTTCGTGTGTTAGTCTCAAATATAATTTTGTCTTTGGTCAGGAAATGTTGTTTTTTTATGACTAGAAAGAATTTAATTCGCAAAAACTGGATAGAATAAAACACTAGGTAGTCTCAATAATAAATAAACTCGTCTTAGGTCAAGAATGTTGTATTTCTTGACTTAAAGAATTTAATTCGCAAAAACCAGATGCAAGGAAACAGCAGGTAGTCCCAATAATAAATAAACTTAAATTCTGGTACATCTTAAAATAGTGAGATTGGCCAAAACAAATTAATTAAAAATAAATCTAACTTGAAAACATTGTGAAATTATAATCAATTTGGATTTTAATCAAGGTAAACGGGTATTACTTTTTAGTATGATAATAACAACGTCCAGTACATTACTGTGGTACATTTACATTATACGTTTATTGTACGTAATCACGTATAATGTTTCTTTTTGAAGGCTGTCTTTTTTCGTTATTAGAAATAGCCCTTTTGGTGGCTATTGCCATTAGAGTAATAAGCAAATTAACCATGGGTTGGTGCAAAAGTAACACTTGTTTACTAGGAAAAACTGCCATTATTACCGGAGGAAATTCTGGTGAGTTAAATCTTTGTTATGCATTTATTGTTAGTTTCAATCGTGTATTTTCTTTGGTTTTAATATACTTTTCTTTGGCTCGGAGGTCTGGGATATCAAACTGCATTGGCACTGGCAAGTCGAGGTGGTAAAATTATTATTGCAGATGTGAACGACACGACAGAAAGTGTTAAGAAGATAAAAGAGGTCACACAAAATCAGAATGTGGTGGGGAAATATTTGGACTTAGCCTCTTTGGACTCAGTAAGAACATTTGCAAACCAAATCCATCAGGAAGTCGACGAACTGCACATCCTTGTGAACAATGCAGGAGTTTTAGCTCTACCATATTCTCACACAAAAGATGGCATGCAAGTTCATATGCAAATAAATTATTTCGGACATTTTCTTCTTACGCATTTGCTCATAGGTATATGTTATGCTTACCATAAAAATTTGACACCATCAAATGTTATAAAAACATTTTTTAGACGTATTAAAGAAGGCTTCACCAAGTCGTATCATTTTTGTGAGTTCCATAGCAGTTTTTGCACATAATTTAACCACATTAGCAAGGGTTAATAATCCTGTAAAATATGGAAATGCCTTGACTCATGCTGCCATTTATAGCAACAGCAAATTGTGCATTTTAATCGCCTCGAATATGTTTGCCCAGAAATTAGAACAATTTGGTGTTACGTCAAATGCTGTACATCCTGGTTGTGTCAATACAGCACTAATTGACAATTGTTTTCCTAACAATCCAAAGAAAATTCGGAGGGTTCTTTTGTGGGCATTATTAAATATCATTGGAAAGGTATGTGATGTTAAGGGGTGATGTAATTTAGGTATGGAAAGACAAACAAAATCATTTAAGTGTACTTTTTTGAATTTTCAGACGCCATATGAAGGGGCTCAAACACAGGTAAACTGTGCATTGTCTGGTAGAATAAAACATACGACTGGAAAATATTTTGTTGGTTGTAAACCATTCTTCCAACCACGGATAACTGGTGACAAGGAATTTTGTAAAGGACTGTGGGGACTATCAGAAAGGTTGGTAAAATTAAAACCAGAAGAAAAACTGTGATTATTGTAATAAAGAAATTGTATTTTTGAATAATTTTATCAATTACCATTTATGTTAATAAACAAAGATATTATATAACCTACTCTCTTGATAGAAAATTGATTTGTTATAAACAATACAACTGAAGTAAAACGTCAAATGAAACATTTACGGTAATTATTCGTTATCCCATTGACAACGTGAATAAATTTCTTAGTAGTGATTAATGTTGTGCCTTTAAGAATATGTTAATTGTGAATTCCATTACCTATTTGTGTTACCTCAAGGACATAGCAACTATGAACGCCACATTTACTACTACTACGCGCGAAAGTATTTCATTGTGCATAACTGGTAATTAATAGAATATAATGCTTATGTTCTCATAGATGTTTGATTCAATAATAGTTTTGATTCAATAATATACTTACACACACAAAAATCAGGGGTGACCACCACCAAACTGTCCATCCAAATTGTTGATACAAGTGCCTAAACACTTTTTAACAATTATTCCTGCCATGTCAGTGGCAGACCATAAAGAAAGCTAGAAAGAAATCAAGACTAAAAAAATACAGTACAACTTTTCCAAAGAAGTATTTATTCCTCATAACACAGTCACTTGTTCAAAAATTTTGACAGCTTCTTCTTGGTCTCGTGTTCTTTTATCATCTGCCTAATCTTGGCCAGATCTAGCTCGTCCAAATCAATGATCTCAATGATGTTACTTCTGTAAAACTTCTTCGGCATATACTTAGAGTTGGCGTTCGCGATGCTGGATTTTGTGGTGTACTCGTTCCAGAACTTGAGTTCCCTATCGATGACGGTTGACAGCTTGTGTATGCTGTCGTTTGGTGGTTGACTGGCCTCTTGCTTTTGGTTCAGAACAGTCCTCTTGATCACGGATGTCTTTGGCGTCGGCAAAGGAATTTTCCATTTTTCACTGCACGCTGGACACAGCGTCTGTTTGAGAGAATACTTCTTCACTTCCGATTCTGTGTTGGATGTATTGCTGGCTTTGTCATTTGGTGCCATTGCCACCAGTTGTTCTGTCATCGTTTGAAGCTGTAGGTTCCTTAGTTCACGCTGTATAGCCGAATTTGCCTTTTTACTAAAGAAGGAATATTAGATAATAAGTAAAGATCAATTAATCATACAAGACTAGCTCTTGTAGAAGAAAGGACGTTTTATATTGTTTGTAACATAGGTACATATGAACAATACTGCTTGTTATTCAGTTTCGTTCATCGCACATTTGAGTCCCTAATGTATGCCACGTACGACGATGGCGCGTCTTTCCGTTCTACGACGATTGGTCGCATCAAACAAGTCGTATTTTCTCTACAATCACATATGAACATGTATTGTAGAAGTTCTGATCGTCACAGTTTGAATATTAAAGAGGAGACTTTGTTATCTTCTGTATAAATTTGGTTATGGTGACTTGGTGCAGTGTTCATTATAGGACTCCAGTTGTCAAACTTGTCAAGCTATCATTATAATGAAGCCTTGCATCGCTTCTAATGTTTCTTAGAGAGTGCTTCAACATCTCGGTTTCTTTCGTATATGTCCTTTTCTAAATGCATCAAATTGGCATTGAAATAGCCCACTAGTCTTCCAGAATCATCTGCCTATCTCGAAGACCAGTGGACCAACAATTCAGGTACAACTTACGTGAGAAAGTCTGCTACCTTATCCAGATTCATCTTGCTCATATTCCCAGGATTCCGATACGGTTCCTGGCAAGGATCCGTCTCCGTAGTCGCGGTCCTTGCCGGTGAAGACCCCCTGGATCCGCCGAAGGACCTAAAATCAGAATCCGAAGACGCTACACTTCTCGGCCTCCCTGTAGTACTGCTGCTTCTGCTTGCCAAAGTACTGTCCAATGTTTTCTTGTTGCGGCTTTGGTTGTTTTTATCGACGTCAAGGCGTTGCGAGAAAATCTCCATCTCCTTGCCATCGAATTCTTCGGTTCTGCGAGGACTTTCCAAAGGATTATTATAGAGTCTAAAGTAATTATTGCCGTATTCCCAGCAGCATGTTATCGGGAGCTTGAAGATGTTCTTGCGGATTTGTTTGACGAGGCATTCCAAATAGCCTGTGTTGGTTTTTACTGGTAGGAGTTGTGGGACTATCTTGAATGGTTGGGTCAAGTAGAATGATTCGCAACTATGGAAGAAAAGAGACGTAGGACCATGTTTGAAAATGTCAAGTTAACCACCACTGAAGGAAGAAATATTACACAGTTTGATGATAAGAATGAAGTTATAAGAATGAAGAATACATAGCGAAAGTTAAGAGACACATTCGGTCTATCTCACCATGAGATCACGTTGAATCCATTCAAGCTGACGATGAAATCTTGCATGTCTGGATGGCAGAGCATTTCAGTGAGGTACTCTTCGTCATGTGACTTCTCCACCAGCTGACGAAACTTTTCCTGGTTGGATGTATCCAACGCTACCATGACAGTCCTCAGCAACTGGTTCAGCTTCTCGTTGATGATCAATCTGGCCGCCAATCTACCATCTCGTATAGTGTCATCAGTTTTTCCATTGATATCTGCAAAGAAAAGGTCAGAAAGATACAAGATATACCAGACATAGATGCCTTCATACACTATTGATAGACAATGTAGAACCTTAAACTCTTCTTGTAACTATATTAATGGTCTAACTTAAGTCACGTGCAATGATCTAGCTAGAATCAATACCTAAAACATGGATGGGCATCATTTTGATCATTCTGTCCTCGACATGTTTCTTCTTGGATCTTTCGATTAAGCGTTCCAGTGGGCTCTGATCCCTTTGGAAGAAGCCGGTTCGTTGGTTTTTTGGAGGAGGTGTCAAACTGGAAGTTGTGTGGGCACTCAACAGATGGAGTATCAGAATCTTATCGATGTCGACGTCGTTGTCGGTGAATACCAGGCCGTATATGTCCTAAATGAAAAGAAGAAATATTACCAATGGTATTGTTTGAATGTCGATAACTATAGAAACGATCTGAGCTATATTAATTTATTAATAACAAAAACATTGTTATTACTTTGAATGCTAAAGATGTGTTCTTGATTGGACTTGTAGACATTCTGCATTCTCCATTTCTGCGATAGCAAAAGCCAGGATTGTGTGTTTCATACATGATGACATTAGATGGCTGAAACAAAAACGAAATATACAAAAAAATGTTACCTAAACTGGCAACTGTTGAGTTCGCTGAACTCGCCCATCTATTGGATATCCTAAATCATATTTTGATTTATTCACATTTCAAACGTTTTTAAAACCCTCTAAATAAATCAAATTAAAACACTTGGTTTTATATGGTTTGGCTCAACTCGAATATATTATAAACTCCGTTCTTTCTAAATAAATCACTCCGCTCAAGTTTGGACTGTTAACTACTTAGCTTAACGTTTCTTTTAGCAACTAATTTGTCAGCGGTTGGAGTGAAGACATCGCGGAGATACCTGGTTTCTACACCGATAACACTAACATCAACAAACTTTAGGCTTGTTTGAACAAATATTTGGCCCTTCTCTTCGAGTGTCTGTTTATATATTGCTTGTTTTCATAACCGTAAAACTGACTATTCTTATCTTGGAATAGCCGAGGAAACGACAAATTCTTTCTCACTTAGCGGAACAGAGTTTAAAAATGTTTATTTTGCGCTGTTATTTGGAATAACATCCAAAGATATTTGTTGGGGTATCTGATATGGGACGTGGAGATATTATACTGTTTAAAAATGGACATTGGACACTTTGTTCTTTTATCTTTGATCTATACTCAGCACTTGATGAATTTTGATGGTTCTCTCTATATTTGTTCACCAATTTTGACGATCCATTCAACGAATTGGGAAGGGCTTAAGAAAAGTAGTTCCAAATATTATTTTGGTAACAATACCTCATTTCCTTTATCAGTGACAGGATCTAGCTTACAATATCTGCTTCTAAATCTTTGTTTGGCATTGTTTAATAACCTCATGTCCGTCCGTTCTTCCTTGCTGATCCTATGGAGTTCTGATTGTAATTTCGACTTATCCACTAAATTCTTTTTATTGGCCAAGGCCAAACTGTCCACTGGAGACATCTTGATGACGATGATGGTTAATTTTTTTGATGAATGGAATTATTAATTTGAATTTCAAGATACAGCAAACATAATGCACTCGTTTATAAGAAAATTATTGCTGTAGGTGGTTATTATAACACATAAGTTTCATCTGTGTGACAGGTAGACATTACAACTGCAGATTTTTTATAGGTTATGCTCGTAGAGATGATTGACATTAATTTTTGATAGATTCCGTACTTAGTTGTCATTTCCTTTATCAGTTAATAGTAGGTCTACTCTCTGATATAAGGTACAACAACATGACACTTTATTATTTCAATTTATGAGTAGGTCGTGTTTTAGCACGACCTGTTCATAAATTGTGTTGTTTTGCTAACTCCAAAAAGTTTTGGTTGTAATATTATCTAGTGATTATCATATCTATTGACAACAGCGCCTAACTAGCGGCCCTAAAATGCATTAATCGTAGGTAGACTTCAACGTTAATACGCGGATTTACTGAAAGATAGTGTATCGATCATCGAACAAATGAGTTAATTTCAGTGTTCGCACTGTGGATCGAATTATATCGAATCCTCGTTTCAACGTTCGCATTTTCCGAGGAGATTAGATTAGCGAAGCTGGACCGGATGTCTGCTATAAGCAATAGCCTATCATTAGCCGGCAAATTATTTCGCGTCCATTGCATTAACCGCTATCTTTGTATGCCATTACTATTTGCATGTTTCAAATGCTGCTAGTGCACTAATGTCACTTTATGTACAATTGATCTTAAGCTAAAGGATACTGTGTTGACTTCCGCGTAGAAATTTGATCGGAAGTAAGAGGGAGATGCAATTAATTTTTCAATTTGTATGAGGTTTTATGTGAACGGTAATTTGTGCGAGTGAAAATCGGTAATTTTGCTGTTGGTAGTGAATTATAGATGTCTAATTATATGGTCTGATATATGGAGGATGAATGGTGAATGGTGTTCGCAAATAGACTGATAAATATGAGCATTCTAATATTACTAATGGTGTAGGTTTTGTTAAAATTGAGCAAAGGGTCGTCGAGATACAGCTCTTTGAAAATCAAGATTTTGGCGAATTTTTGGTGTCATCGAGTCAGTTATTAATTAATCTACCTATACTAATTACGAACTTTCAAGTGTAGGGCGCGTTCAGTGGAATCGCCCATTTTCGCCGACATTTGCGATCGAGTAGCTGCAAAATTGGGCTTTTCGATATTACTTTTGACGCTCGAATTGAAAAAAGGACACAATTCCGCGTGGACTGCGCGATATTTTGTAAATTAAATGCGTCAATTTTGAAAAAAAAATCACGTTTTTGCACCTCTTCGGGTGAAGGCGAACCTCGAGAAAATGTCACGTAACGTCTAGAAATTCCGACAAGCGGATCGATGAACGTCAAAAATGTACATTTTTTATCCGTTCCTGCCGACCTTATAAAAGCCGCTCGCTCTCACGTCTTACGATAAGATCCCTCTAAATACCCTTCGCAAAGAGTTTTGAGCAAAAAAACGGCCTTAAAAACAATTTTCGATCCAAAAAATCGATTTTTGTCGACCCGTGTTTTGCTGCTATTACCACAGTAACGTCAAACCCGAAACGCCCCCTGCCGGACATTCGTAACAACAGTAACAGATAGCAGATAACCTAAAATTTATCCTAAAATGTCCATATTGCGAATGTGGACAGATGGGAAGCCTTAACCACATATTTCTAGAATGCCCAATAACTAAAATCGAAAATTTTGACTTATACACAAAGCTAGTCTACCTATGCTAATTACGAACTTTCAAGTGTAGGGCGCGTTCAGCGGAATCGCCCATTTTCGCCGACATTTGCGATCGAGTAGCTGCAAAATTGGGCTTTTCGATATTACTTTTGACGCTCGAATTGAAAAAAGGACACAATTCCGCGTGGACTGCACGATATTTTGTAAATTAAATGCGTCAATTTTGAAAAAAAAAATCACGTTTTTGCACCTCTTCGGGTGAAGGCGAACCTCGAGAAAATGTCACGTGACGTCTAGAAATTCCGACAAGCGGATCGATGAACGTCAAAAATTTACATTTTTTATCCGTTCCTGCCGACCTTATAAAAGCCGCTCGCTCTCATGTCTTACGATAAGATCCCTCTAAATACCCTTCGCAAAGAGTGTTGAGCAAAAAAACGACCTTAAAAACAATTTACGATCCAAAAAATCGATTTTTGTCGACCCGTGTTTTGCTGCTATTACCACAGTAACGTCAAACCCGAAACGCCCCCTGCCGGACATTCATAACAACAGTAACAGATAGCAGATAACCTAAAATGTATCCTAAAATGTCCATATTGCGAATGTGGACAGGTGGGAAGCCTTAACCACATATTTCTAGAATGCCCAATAACTAAAGTCGAAAATTTTGACATATACACAGAGCTAGTTGCTCATACTAATTATCATTTTTCGAATCGGACCCATCAAGTTTTAGATTGGCCGAGGATTGCTGGTTATAGAGGCGTTTGTTTGTTTTCGATATCTTCAAGGATAATCGAGTAATGGTCATATTAAAATACTCGTAGATTCCCATAAGAGGGGGCTGGCGGGGAGGGGGCTGTACGGGAGCAAATACTACATCGGCTTCTCTAAATCTGGATCGGAGCCATCAAAATTATTATAAATTAAGGAAAGGGCAATCAAATGATGTAGGGTTGTATATCAGATCAATGGAATGAACGGTTTAGGTGGTATGAGCGTTCACAAAAGCAGCCTGATCGTATCTGTATAACAAAATTCATATTCCTTGGCAAAAGAGTTGATACAGTTTGAGAGAACAAGAACGGTTAACACCTTAGCGTCGGCATAAATTATCAATGTTGAATGGACTGGTCCTGCATCTAGATTAGATGCTTAACTTATAAAATAAATTATCCAAGAGCTGAGACGTTGAGAGCAACACGAAGATAATTGTGTTTTTAGACGGGTTGGCGTTCCACTTCTAGTTGGTCTTGTTTTCGATAAATATTCCAGACACCCTGTAATTATTAACAATTCCAACCACCTGTTCTGGAATATAGGAGAGACCCAGATAAGAATTTCTCTTGGTCTGTTTTTCCTCTCGTCGTCTCCTCACAATCTTGTTAGTCCTGCGCGAAGTTATTACAAAATCTATCAGAGATTACCATCTAACTAGGTTATTTCTCGCCTGCTTGGGAATATTGCGGGAGTCTTGTAAACGCCGTCTTACCAGCGCAATGGGCGTTACACCATTCCGTGTCAGATTGCGTTAAATTATCTGCTGAAACTTACATTTTCTGCGATAACGTTAAAATTGAATATGTTCATATATTACTTATCGCTTCGAAAGGTAATGACTTTTTAAGAAACACAAGCAAGATAGGTATATATAATTTTCAATTTTTATTTTGGATTGTCTGTCTTGAACTCGTAAAGTAACTAAGATATTTCGACATAAAATAGAGACAAAATATGGGTACAATGTGGAACATTAGTAATTAAAAGGTGAATAAATGAGAAAATCCAGTAGCGGCTCGTGATTTGTTTAATTGGGTAGGCAAAATATCAATGCAGTTTTAAGGACTTATTTAATGAAGTGTTACTATATGTTATTAAGAAAATACTACAAATTTGAACCGACATATTTTTAAGAAGTAGTTAACCGCAAGAACCAACAAGAAGGTCGAGTAAACACTAAACAACCCTAATAAAACGGCCGACATTTTGCGCGAATTTGTTGCATGCGCTATTGCCTATTTAGCCTATTAGAATACGTCTATGCTATGGTATGGGGTTATCTGCCTAGGCCTATGACGTCACACATGCATTTTTCGCTACCCCACTCCTCCGGCTTGCTGGACAGTTTACGCGCTTGCAGTAGAAAACCGTCACCTCTGGTGGGCACAATCTCAATTGCCACCCCGGCCTGGTAGTTTCGGTTGCATACACTACCGTTATTTACCAATTCTACGGCCAGTAGCATAGCAGCGTTGGATTTTATTATGTATTCAATATAATAATGCAGGCATATAGACAGTGGTTGTAAAGATTTTATATTAGGCAAATACTTAACTGTAACAAATATTGTATGAATAACGTCCAAATAAAAATGTGAAACACTGAATATCAGTACCAGGTGATCCAATATTTTTTGGGTGGGCACTGCCCCCCCCTGCCGCCCCTGACGAGCCGCCACTGAGAAAATCATGTTTTGCAATAAAATAAACTGTCAGTCATCACATTACCAAATACCAACACACAGAATGCATTATTCGGAACACACCTGTAACTATGAATCTATGTAAGAGGCTAACCTAGTCAATCTGCTAGCATTTTGCACATTCATACACATTCACATATACCAATGCGCACACGCACTAAAGTTCCATACGAGTGACCTTAAAGTCACAAACAAATTCTCGGGTATTTCTATCCTTATTCTGGCCGTTCATCGAGCTTGGACAGTCAGAATAATCTCCGTTTCTATCGAATATAACCTTCAATCGCTATTAGTTAAACACATTTCGAAATATCACTGAAAGGAAGCCATATAGGAGTGAAAAAAAAATAACTCTCGCACCTGTTGCGTCGTTGGATAGAGACAGCGTGTCTCTAACACTTTGTCAGTGGCATAAATTTGAATAACGAGCATAAAGTGCCATCAATCTTTTGGTGACAGTCTTCCTGAATGAATATAATTGATGTGGGGTCATTCCGTTACATAATAGCTTGTAAATTTCATATGGAATTGAGTTTATGCGGCATTTTTTCAAATTCTCGACGTGTATACTTTTCTCAGTTGAAAATGGGCAATCTAGGCCAGTACTCTCCACAGTTTTCTCCACATTTTGTCAACAAAACCTCCAATAATCGGAGATATAATTATCCATAACAATATTACCGTCAAGTGCAATAAACTTTACAAGAGTCGATTTTCACGCTGTCCGATTTCTCTAGTTAATAGCCGTCCGCGGTGATTTTTTTTACCGTTCCATTTTATAGAGCCAGCGAATGACACATTACCCGTACCTACATTCACATAATTACAGTGAATAATGACCGATCTAGTTAGACGGTGCGTCTATACTGTATAATATACCAAATGTGGCAAGAAAGTGGACGTTTGTTGAGATTTACTACAATGGTTGTTGCCAGTAGAATAGGTATGAGGGGAACAGGTGAAAGTAAAAGATTTTTGCACGTTCCCAATTACTGCTCAATTATTTTCGATGACCACTGAGGTACTGTACAGAAACACTCTAAAATGTGTAATTGCCAGCAAAATTAAATTAGTAGGTATAAAATATCAAATTTTCTGCTTTATTTTGCAAATTTAATTAATAAAAACCAAATTAATGTTACATACATACTTTATATCAGTGTCAGAAAGAAAAATGTTATAATTTTGAGAAACAGTTTATGGGTAAGACATAAAATTTTGTATGTACCATGAGCATACATTGATTGGTTAACGCTATAGGGAGACTAAATATTTTTTTAATAAGTTCAAATTTATTAAAACGTGAGATAAAGCAGCATCTATCATGTTTAACAGTACAATACCGTATAGCAAAATTCCAAAGTGTGTCGCAACTGAAATCGATGTACTAAGTGTTGTTAAGTAACATAATACGCGAATGCGAGATGTGGCCTTCAATGGCCTTCTTTTCAACGCTGCTTAAAGAAAAAAAAAACACCAAATGAATTAGAATGCGCTGTCTTAGAATAGGTATGGCACACCTATACATTAATTTACAATACTTCGACAAATTCAGTGGTTAAGGCTTCCCACCTGTCCACATTCACAATATGGACATTTTAGGATACCTTTTAGGTTATCTGCTATCTGTTACTGTTGTTACGAATGTCCGGCAGGGGGCGTTTCGGGTTTGACGTTACTGTGGTAATAGCAGCAAAACACGGGTCGACAAAAATCGATTTTTTGGATCGAAAATTGTTTTTAAGGCCGTTTTTTTGCTCAAAACTCTTTGCGAAGGGTATTTAGAGGGATCTTATCGTAAGACATGAGAGCGAGCGGCTTTTATAAGGTCGGCAGGAACGGATAAAAAATGTAAATTTTTGACGTTCATCGATCCGCTTGTCGGAATTTCTAGACGTCACGTGACATTTTCTCGAGGTTCGCCTTCACCCGAAGAGGTGCAAAAACGTGATTTTTTTTCAAAATTGACGCATTTAATTTACAAAATATCGCGCAGTCCACGCGGAATTGTGTCCTTTATTCAATTCGAGCGTCCAAAGTAATATCGAAAAGCCCAATTTTGCAGCTACTCGATCGCAAATGTCGGCGAAAATGGGCGATTCCGCTGAACGTGCCCTACACTTGAAAGTTCGTAATTAGTATAGGTAGAAGATAAGATATAACTTCTTCTTCTTACAGTCTTCTCATAGTATATCGAACACAGCACTTGGATCATTATACTTTACACTGATCTTGATTTTTATATTGATTTACTATACATTTATCTGCAAATTTAACAAAAATAAACAAATTTATACGTATTTAAAGTCACTGGAGGATGACCTGGTATCAGTTTGGTCAGATTGTCACCAAAAACAATCCAGTAAATTTCGACCCGATCATTACAAAAATACCATTTGGAAACACTATTAGGTATATTTACACAAATATCAATACAGATCGATTTAAAAATCAAATTAGCTTTAAAAGATGCGAAACACCGCCAACATTTTTGAATGAATTAGCGAACGTATGCGAAATTTTAGCACGTTTGCCATTGATATATAGTCTAACTAACACAAATATTTATTTTTACAATGTTTACACACACTTGTACGTAATAGTAGGTACAATATTCCATTAATCATTGTATATGCTCCAGTTACCGGTGTTACAGGTGCAATTAGTAACAGAAAACCAAATATTTTCACTAACTTTTCCATTGTTCGATTCTTGAAAGAAGTGTTTTGAAACAGATAAATCATCATAGTGCAGTTTCCTAAACATAGCGGGTCTGTTCATTGTTTTGTGTGAATTATTTAAAGCAATAGTATACAATTTGACTGTTGTTTTGGTTCTTTGCTGGCTTTGGTTGTAATAGCTTTGTTCGAGCAGTACTTTAGACTGATTGGTTTTTAGTTTAGGCACAATTAGATGCATTTTAACAAGAAAGTAAAGAATTTTAATCCACACGACGACCAATATCCCTCGATATATGGCAAAAATCAATGAGAAGTTCAGGCAGCAATATGTAATGTCTCTTTCTTCTGCAATATTGATATTGATTTACGCTACATTTATCTGCAAATTTAACCAAAATAAACAAATTTATACGTATTTAAAGTCACTGGAGGATGAGCTGGTATCAGTTTGGTCAGATTGTCACCAAAAACAATCCAGTTCGTCCCCAGGTGATTCAAAATATGTATACTAAATTTCGACCCGATCCGTTGTGCCGCTTTCGTGTTCACAGACATGCATACACATTTTCCAAAAATCATTGCAATCAAATTCCGATTTCTTCCATCATTCGAAGGAAACTATCTTCTGGGGTACTAGTCGGAAAATAAAAACACAAACAAAGGATAATAAGCAAGACTATTCAAAATAATGATATAAATTCCAGCAATTCTTGAACTGAAAAAAAAACCTGTTGACGTTTAAATATAATAAACATTATTAATATAGTAAACACCAAATAATTATTTTAACAGTTATCTGAGGAAACGGAACCAACGTATCGTCGACAAAAAGCACTCAATCATGTCCAAATATTCCCGTAGAATTGCCTCACAAGAATGCACAAGGTAAACAAACTAATCGACAGACCAACACTTTAAAATATTGACGACGTTCGAAGTAATTAGAAAACTAACGGAATCCTCGTCTTCTTTTCACGATAAAACCATAAAGTGCAATTAGATACACGAATATAATATATCTTATAACTATTTAGGAATGTAGACACTCAGTCTGTTATTTTGGAAAAATACAGTAACATTTGTTGGCGATAGAATATTTCTATCGCCCAATAACGCGTGTATTATTATCTTTCTATGCAGCAGTAATTGAATAGAAACAATGGTTTTACTTTATCAACTAAGGAATGATCTGCCGCACCTGCTATTCTATTGATAAATTATTTATTGAATTCTACACGACATGTCTATCTACCTATACTAATTACGAACTTTCAAGTGTATTACTTTTGACGCTCGAATTGAAAAAAGGACACAATTCCGCGTGGACTGCGCGATATATTGTAAATTAAATACGTCAATTTTGAAAAAAAATCACGTTTTTGCACCTCTTCTGGTGAAGGCCAACCTCGAGAAAATGTCACGTGACGTCTAGAAATTCCGACAAGCGGATCGATGAACGTCAAAAATTTACATTTTTTATCCGTTCCTGCCGACCTTATAAAAGCCGCTCGCTCTCATGTCTTACGATAAGATCCCTCTAAATACCCTTCGCAAAGAGTTTTGAGCAAAAAAACGGCCTTAAAAACAATTTTCGATCCAAAAAAACGATTTTTGTCGACCCGTGCTTTGCTGCTATTACCACAGTAACGTCAAACCCGAAACGCCCCCTGTCGGACATTCGTAACAACAGTAACAGATAGCAGATAACCTAAAATGTATCCTAAAATGTCCATATTGCGAATGTGGACAGGTGGGAAGCCTTAACCACATATTTCTAGAATGCCCAATAACTAAAATCGAAAATTTATACACATAGCATATACACAGAGCTAGTTTTGTATACTAGTACGATTTATATTAATAGAAATTGTAGACAATGGAGTTTCTCCTTTTTTTTATGTCAGATATTTGATATTTTAATGAAAAAGAAACGTGTTCTTCTTCAAAATAAGCAATGATATTTGAGAGAACGGATAACTTAATCACGTAAATGATTAAGTGTCAATATAAAACAGGAGCAGTATTCTAGACTGCTTGGTTTTTAGTTTTTAGCTTTGTTGTACAGAAACCAAAAATAAATCTTCGAAAACTTGTATTGTCAGTTGTTATTGTTATTATCGCAACACATGTGTCCCTATAAAAGTCATACAAGTCCCCAAACATCAAAAAAAGGGTTTTGGGGTATTCTAAACCACCGCAGTTCATGCTGTGCACCCATATTAAAAAATTGATTTATTGATCTGGTCTCAACTCTTGGCAATTATTATAACATATCACAATAACGGCATACGTTTGCCTATAAAATATTTACGTCGTAAATATATCCTATACATTTTGTTTGACATCTTGGCCATTACTATAGAAATATTTGATACCCTGCCTCATAACGGCACCTCATCAGACTTGCACAATAAAGAGCTTTGTTATGAGTTTTCAGAGAAAGAAATTATTGAATATCTCAGAGCGCAGAATGCATGTGCAGCTAAAAAAACCGCCCACGGCATGTTTTTATTAATAATTAAAGATACATACCATAAATTGATTATGACTCAAAGACCTCAGTGTTGACTGGGGACCGGAGTTGACTGGGGGATCTTTTATTATGTAAAGTGCAAACTATAAGATGAATTGTTCAATTTACGACGGCTATTTTGTAATGCTGTTGTTATTTCCATAAATTCAGTAGCGGCTCGTCATTTGTTTAATTTGGTGGGCAAAATATCAATGCAGTTTTAAGGACTTATTTAATGAAGTGTTACTATATGTTATTAAGAAAACACTACAAATTTGAATAGACATATTTTTAAGAAGTAGTTAACCGCAAGAACCAACAAGAAGGTCGAGTAAACACTAAACAACCCTAATAAAACGGCCGACTTTTTGCGCGAACTTGTTGCATGCGCTATTGCCTATTTAGCCTATTAGAATACGTCTATGCTATGGTATGGGGTTATCTGTCTAGACCTATGACGTCACACATGCATTTTTCGATACCCCCACTCCTCCGGCTTGCTGGACAGTTTACGCGCTTGCAGTAAAAAACCGTCACCTCTGGTGGGCACAATCTCAATTGCCACCCCGGCCTGGTAGTTTCGGTTGCATACACTACAGTTATTTACCAATTCTACGGCCAGTAGCGTAGCAGCGTTGGATTTTATTATGTATTCAATATAATAATGCAGGCATATAGACAGTGGTTGTAAAGATTTTATATTAGGCAAATACTTAACTGTAACAAATATTGTATTAATAACGTCCAAATAAAAATGTGAAACACTGAATATCAGTACCAGGTGATCCAATATTTTTTGGGTGGGCACTGCCCACCCTGCCACCCCTGACGAGCCGCCAATGCATAAATTTACAATTCCTTCGATATAAATTTAATTTAATATTCCTTCCTATGCTTCTTCTAATCTCCGCGATGCATTTAATCGTAATTAAAAAGTATGAAAACTCGATACTAACCGACTCTAACCGAAGCGAGCGAATCTCACCTACGGCTTTCTATACTACCTGTTGATGCCGACATTTAAAACAGTTGACTGTCAGACGCGGTTGGTTGCTGAGTATCAATTGTTTATTTTGACGCGTGTTTTTGTTTTACTCGATTTACGCTCGCGTTGTAAATTTAAAAACTATTATTCCTCCTGTATAATATATGAACTTTTATCGTTTTTCTTGCTGTGTGTGTTTATAATTTTAAGTTTATAAACTTATTTATACTGTTGAACTGTGTTGAACACGTGTGCTGCTGCTTACCAGTGAATTTCGTGCGACTTTGGATTTTGATACTGTGACTCGGTGTTTAGGAATTGCCTGAAATTAATTCAGTATGAGGTAAATAATTGATTTGTTATTCATTCTTGAATTCCTAGGAATTTTTCTATGGCCTGCGGGACTGTTTTGATTATTCCCGCTGTCGATCGTATGTCGTAGCTTTCTTTGACTTTGTGTCTTTCTTACCTAATTATTAAACGCGTAATTTGCATATTATAGAAGCGGTTTGAAATACGTAGTCTTGTAACTAGAGCAAGGTTGCATACTTTTGTATTAAAGCAACACCATTACGTTTACCAGGTAAACGAAATATGTTTTGCTTTGAGATTTTTGTCGATGGGGTAATTCTATGTCAAATGTACATAGTTTAGCATATTTTTGTTCCAAACTCCTTGGATTATATCTCCAATCACATTTTTAAATGTGATCAATTTTCTTTCTGGTGAAAATATCGCCTTCAACACGTTTCGCAGCAGTTTTTAGTGCTCTGCAAAACAGAAACTCTTCTTTGATCTCCACAAACTGAATAAATCTCAGAAAATTGTATAGTTACAAAATAGTATATTATTATACAAGTTTTATAAGACGTCAAATTGGCGCATGAGTTGTTTGAAATGAACGAATGCGCCAATATGTCTTATAAAACGGGTGTAATATACTATTTTTTCTACTTTGCGTCATTAATTTTATAAAAATTTAGAAGTATATTAGGTAAAGTTCCAATCTAGAGTATTTATGGGTGCAACCGTTGGTAACACTGTCATCTGTCACTTAAATTCAAATATCTGTGAAAAAGTAATTATTGATAATTATTATATACCATCATATACTAGTAGTACGAAACCTAGGATGCAACACGCATGTTTAAATATGTGGTTTGTGCTTACTTTTGTGGTTATGTGTATTTTCGTTTAACATGCATTTGATATCAATGTCACCAATCTTAGAAAAAAGTTACTAAAAACGGTGTTACAATTTGCTAATTGTAACACCGAAAACAGTGTTACAGTGTGTGCATTGTGAATGCAAAGTAGAAAAATACCATTATAAAACACTATATATTTGCACAAATACCATTTGGAAACACTATTAGGTATATTTACACAAATATCAACACAGATCGATTTAAAAATCAAATTAGCTCTAAAAGATGCGAAACACCGCCAACATTTTTGAATGAATTAGCGAACGTATGCGAGATTTTAGCACGTTTGCCATTGATATATAGTCTAAACTAACACAAATATTTATTTTTTACAATGTTTACACACACTTGTACGTAATAGTAGGTACAATATTCCATTAATCATTGTATATGCTCCAGTCACCGGTGTTACAGGTGCAATTAGTAACAGAAAACCAAATATTTTCACTAACTTTTCCATTGTTCGATTCTTGAAAGAAGTGTTTTGAAACAGATACGTCATCATAGTGCAGTTTCCTAAACATAGCGGGTCTGTTCATTGTTTTGTGTGAATTATTTAAAGCAATGGGATACAATTTGACTGTTGTTTTGGTTCTTTGCTGCTTTGGTTGTAATAGCTTTGTTCGAGCAGTACTTTAGACTGATTGGTTTTTAGTTTAGGCAAATTAGATGCATTTTAACAAGAAAGTAAAGAATTTTAATCCACACGACGACCAATATCCCTCGATATATGGCAAAAATCAGTGAGGAGCTCAGGCAGCAATGTGTAATGTCTATTTCTTCTGCAATTGTTCACATTTTGATCAAGAATCAAGTTCTTTCTTAAACTTTATAATGCTTACTTCAGATATTTCAAACAAAAAACAAAGCAATCCCAACAAAAGAACGAAATATACCTACACCTCTATAGCATCCATAATTACAATTTTCTTCGGGTAAGGCGCATTTTAAAAATCCCCTTCATGCAGCAAATGGCTCACACATCACGTCACCCGATAATTTACGAGGAATTTGCCTCCTAGCCCCATCATTTAGGAGCCCCATCATTAAAAACAAAACACCGAAAGACCAAACGGCCTCTCGCCAGGGCTGTGGTCTTTAGTTTTGAAGTTTTGAGACCCCAGTGACCTGCTTTAGGCCCAATGTTATTCGTCAGTCCATACAATGAGTCTAACCAGTGTTGCCACACTACAATCTCCGATTATCAAGCATTTTATTGGCTGTAAGAAAGTATTATTATAAAATCTTGGGTGATATTCTGTTACACTGGATATAAACTATGGTGTAAAGTGTTTTGTTAGATTAGTCATTACTTTTATAAAGATATGACAACCCTAATCGTTGGATGGTATGATTTATCCTTCTGGTCTGCATGCCGGTAGAGATCACGTCTTTGTGCTGGATCTTGCGGCATGCCTACCCAAACAGGGTGACAAGTTTATTCAATCTTGGTGATTAGTAGAGCTGACAAACTTTTGCCCATGTCAACGGAACAATGGAGCTGTGTTTAGGATTCTGTGGTACACATAAAATATTAGTCATGTGTAGCCCAGAGGACGTTTTGGAAGCTACGGGTTCCTTTGTGTACAGTTATAAACTCTATGGTGTCATATTGCTGATTTAACCGTATTGGGTTTATTAAATTTTACGATATTTGCCTATAAACGCCATCTGGTTGTGCTCCCAACAGTAATTAAACCATCACAGTGTCAGAATTTGTTATTGATAGTTGTATCATTGAGTAATATTGAGTTATACAGAGTATAGTGTCATTTTCTTATTAAAGCATACATATTTTGAACAGACATTAGAAAATCTGTTAAAAAAATGTGTATGAAATGTTTGTACATATGTACATTAATTTGTCTAATTGGATGCCACAAAATTGCTTTATAATTGTGATTATTCAAATACACCAATCTAAAAATTAGAAAGTATAGAATTATTTACATTACTATGAAAATATTTGTTTAAATTAGAATATAGAATGTCAAAACCCTCTAAGCACTGTGTATATGTGACGTAACACCACAAATAAGTAGGTTTCTATTTAAAATAACAGGTATTTAACCTCTTGATTGGTGGTGATGCAATATAATTTTTCGCGATTTATGACTTCTATTTGGAACACGTAAATAATTTCCTAAGTTAACGACAAAACTATTTTTGCTATTACGAAGTGCTTGACTCATTGCAATTAGACATTACTGTAGCATTTAAAATCACAAGCCAGTGCTAAACAGCCAATAAACTTTCTGTTTATTGAATTATCTAACCACACTGCTAAGTCCCACATTTATTACATACATATATAAAATACATAATCCGATGATAAGAAAAGTGTAAGTAGTACTAATAGAGGATATCTTGTAGATCTATAACAAGCACAATTAAATTAATAACTACAAAATATACAAGCATAATACATTAGAAAATGATACATATCAGATGAATTAGGTACCATTAAGTATTGTGAATGTATTATAACATTATAAGGTAGCCAGATTGTGCAATTATTATATAGACTCTTAATTCAGTTCGTTGTCGTAAAATACATCGTCTCAGGTTGCAAAGTTAGTGTGAAATTGTTAGCGTGCTTGATGTGGGAACCAAAAGAACGCTTCAGATCTACTTCCCAACACAATAAGACATTTATAAACACCTCGTATATAAAATCGTATAAACCATCGTATACAAAAGCCGGAGGTTGATGAAATTTGATTAAATAACAAACGTCTGCTGGAATGTGTTCTGAACTAGATACGAATTTCTTAAACATGATAGACATTTGTATATAAGCTAGCAATGGCTATATACATAAATTATAGTAACCACTAACGCCATTTTTACACCCCTACTACACATTAAAGCGTCGACACCTTCTAAAATATTTCTTACAGCCTCTATAAGCGTTTTTCTACTTTGCATTCACAATGCACACATTGTAACACTGTTTTCGGTGTTACAATTAGCAAATTGTAACACCGTTTTTTAGTAACTTTTTTCTAAGATTGGTGACATTGATATCAAATGCATGTCAAACGAAAATACACATAACCACAAAAGTAAGCACAAACTGATTTTTTAGAATCGCACAAACTGCGAAGTATGTATATTTTTATACATATTTAAACATGCGTGTTGCATCCTAGGTTTCGTACTACTAGTATATGATGGTATATAATAATTATCAATAATTACTTTTTCACAGATATTTGAATTTAAGTGACAAATGACAGTGTTACCAACGGTTGCACCCATAAATACTCTAGATTGGAATTTTACCTAATATACTTCTAAATTTTTATAAAGTTAATGACGCAAAGTAGAAAAAATAGTATATTACACTCGTTTTATAAGACATATTGGCGCATTCGTTCATTTGGGGCACGAGGAGCGCCAGCGACGAGTACAACTCATGCGCCAATTTGACGTCTTATAAAACTTGTATAATAATATACTATTTTTCTACTTTGCATTCACAATGCACACATTGTAACACTGTTTTCGGTGTTACAATTAGCAAATTGTAACACCGTTTTTAGTAACTTTTTTCTAAGATTGGTGACACTGATATCAAATGCATGTCAAACGAAAATACACATAACCACAAAAGTAAGCACAAATTGATTTTTTAGAATCGCACAAACTGCGAAGTATGTATATTTTTATACATATTTAAACATGCGTGTTGTATCCTAGGTTTCGTACTACTAGTATATGATGGTATATAATAATTATCAATAATTACTTTTTCACAGATATTTGAATTTAAGTGACAGATGACAGTGTTACCAACGGTTGCACCCATAAATACTCTAGATTGGAATTTTACCTAATATACTTCTAAATTTTTATAAAGTTAATGACGCAAAGTAGCAAAAATAGTATATTACACTCGTTTTATAAGACATATTGGCGCATTCGTTCACAACTCATGCGCCAATTTGACGTCTTATAAAACTTGTATAATAATATACTATTATAGCACCCAAACCGTTTATCCCATTGATCTGAAAATTGGCATACATATTTAAAGTCACTGGAGGATGATTCAGATTCAGATTGTTACCAGAAACAATCCAGTTCGTCCCCTGGTAATTCTAAATTAGTATACCAAACTTTAGCCCGATCCCTTGCACCGTTTGAGCAAAACAGTAGTAAGTACAGTTGTAGTCACAAAACAGTGATACAAGTGGATAAAATATTTATTTACAACCTAACATCGTCTTACTGGTTTAATTTGTACCTCAAGTAATCAAGCCTTCATATTTATTATACACGTAAAGATTGCAGTGGTACCTAATGGAATCGTAAAAATATTAGATGGGTAATACAAATAGCCTTCTAATGGCAATTACACTGTCCCTCCTCGGGATGCTATCCCGCTAATAAAGGAAATTAACGTCCTTGTAGGTAATTAAAATTCAAAACATTTGAAACCAGTTTGGCTTCCAAGAAAGATTATGAACACCCTTCTAGACTTCTATCTATGGGATACGTAACTTGGTGACCACTGGCATATACCATCGCTGTTTTTTATTCCTCTTCATTGTAACGCTTGGTACGCACGTGTCTTGTCTTTTGAATAGTTATTATTGCTTGTATTATTCACCTAAGAACGTAAGAACACGAGTGTCTTATAGCACGATTTCTGTATACGTATACACACACACACACGCCGCATCGTATAGTTGAAAAGCTAATTTATATTCAGATTTAAATACGTCGCTACATTCTTCGTTCGCTATGGATGGAGAAGACAGGCCCAAGCCGCAGTCGGAGGAGACATTTTACACACAATGGTGGTAGATTTTTTACCAGGGTTATCAGTTATGGGCCCATTGAAGGCAAATATAGTACTATGCCCATCCGTACAATGTCCAATATCAATGGAAATTATGACTGATGCAGACAAATCATCCTGGCGTTGGAACATCTTAAAGTGTAATACATATTTTTGAATCTTATTCATGCATAATGGTCCACGACATCGTAGTGTCCAAAAGAAGCACAAAACAGATCAAAAAGAATGTTTGGAACTGGCAATCTTAGTAATCATCATATGGTTAGTCATCCAATGTATGTCCTGTAGCTTAAATGAATAGAAGAATAGTGACCTTGTGAATATAATATGCGTTCATACGTTGATCTGTAGCCGAGATATTGGGATGGTAAAGAAAAAAAATGGGATCAACCGTTAAGGAAGCTGGTTAACATACAGTGTGGGTCTGACCCAAAAATAAGCCGTCTCGTATTCGAATATATACGAATATGCGGCTTTATATATTTCGAAGGTATTTTTTTTTTGTTAGTTTAGCGCCCAATTTTCGCTTACGAAATAAGTAAGCATTCACCAATTAACTCTTGTCTGCAGATCTAGGGCCAGAAGCTACACAAGCAACGAAAAGAAGGTTGTTTTTCTCTTAATTTATGACGTAATTAAATAAACTGTTTTTTTTTATCGGCGGTTAATTAGATGAAATGGCCGACTAGTTCATGGTGACTTTATTAGGCGATGAAATTTCACGTTTATAGCAGTAATTAGAGCATTACATATCTTAATTGTCACAAAAAAGATCGATGTTATTTCTTGTTTGCAAGAAAAACGCATTTCAATTCCATCGAGAAATGTTATATTTGTACACCTGTTGTTACTAGACGATTCATTATCATAAATTTCCAATCAATAATGAATATTGAAATTATGATGTTTGTTAATATTACACCGGCATTGGACATATGTCGGATCTACGCGAATATCGCTTGGTTAATTTAATAAAACGACGTTCAGGAAGATTAGAAACATATGACGCCATGACAGGATTATAACTGTACAGTATGCAGGATATTATAGTTCACTCCATCAGGTGACTAAATCCTGCCTTTAACGCCATCTAACGGCTTTAATTCGATGTTTAATGGTGCTATTAATCGTCGGTCACTTTTGTAATAGGCGTGATTGTATACACAATTTGATGCAGAATGGACACCGTTGGCTGAGAAGAACAAATATCTATAATACAAACAATAAAATTGGTCAAGGTATAATTTGTTTAAGACTTGGAAAACTTTATAGAAAAGATGTATACAATAAATCTTTGTATAAATCTTTTCTATAAAGTTATCCAAGTTCTTTATTGTGTAGTTTGTTCGGAAAATCTACGAGATTAACATGAAAAAAAAGGTATTCTAATAGTATATTATTATACAAGTTTTATAAGACGTCAAATTGGCGCATGAGTTGAACGAATGCGCCAATATGTCTTATAAAACGAGTGTAATATACTATTTTTTCTACTTTGCGTCATTAATTTTATAAAAATTTAGAAGTATATTAGGTAAAATTCCAATCTAGAGTATTTAGGGGTGCAACCGTTGGTGACACTGTCATCTGTCACTTAAATTCAAATATCTGTGAAAAAGTAATTATTGATAATTATTATATACCATCATATACTAGTAGTACGAAACCTAGGATGCAACACGCATGCTTAAATATGTATAAAAATATACATACTTCGTAGTTTGTGCGATTCTAAAAAATCAGTTTGTGCTTACTTTTGTGGTTATGTGGATTTTCGTTTGACATGCATTTGATATCAATGTCACCAATCTTAGAAAAAAATTACTAAAAACGGTGTTACAATTTGCTAATTGTAACACCGAAAACAGTGTTACAATGTGTGCATTGTGAATGAAAAGTAGAAAAATAGTATATTATTATACAAGTTTTATAAGACGTCAAATTGGCGCATGAGTTGTTTGGGGCACGAGGAGCGCCAGCGACGAGTGCCCCAAATGAACAAATGCGCCAATATGTCTTATAAAACGAGTGTAATATACTATTTTTTCTACTTTGCGTTATTAATTTTATAAAAATTTAGAAGTATATTAGGTAAAATTTCAATCTAGAGTATTTATGGGTGCAACCGTTGGTAACACTGTCATCTGTCACTTAAATTCAAATATCTGTGAAAAAGTAGTTATTGATAATTATTATATACCATCATATACTAGTAGTACGAAACCTAGGATGCAACACGCATGTTTAAATATGTATAAAAATATACATACTTCGCAGTTTGTGCGATTCTAAAAAATCAGTGTGTGCTTACTTTTGTGGTTATGTGTATTTTCGTTTGACATGCATTTGATATCAATGTCACCAATCTTAGAAAAAAGTTACCCAAATGAACGAATGCGCCAATATGTCTTATAAAACGAGTGTAATATACTATTTTTTCTACTTTGCGTCATTAATTTTATAAAAATTTAGAAGTATATTAGGTAAAATTCCAATCTAGAGTATTTATGGATGCAACCGTTGGTAACACTGTCATCTGTCACTTAAATTCAAATATCTGTGAAAAAGTAATTATTGATAATTATTATATACCACCATATACTAGTAGTACGAAACCTAGGATGCAACACGCATGTTTAAATATGTATAAAAATATACATACTTCGCAGTTTGTGCGATTCTAAAAAATCAGTTTGTGCTTACTTTTGTGGTTATGTGTATTTTCGTTTGACATGCATTTGATATCAATGTCACCAATCTTAGAAAAAAGTTACTAAAAACGGTGTTACAATTTGCTAATTGTAACACCGAAAACAGTGTTACAATGTGTGCATTGTGAATGCAAAGTAGAAAAAATTACTTTTTCTTTCTTTTTCAGGTAAGCAAAATAGTGGTCAAAACTACGGACAACGTATGGCCTGATGAAGGATGACACTGGAAATGTACAAGGTTTTAATTTTGATTTCTTCACTTGTGACTAACGACAAAATTCTCCAAATTTACAAGAAAATGATTCATTCGACTTTTCTCTAATAAACGATTGCAAACGTCTAAAGACTCTAAAGTTTAGAGACCAACACAAAACCGTATAATATCCTTTACATGGTGTACATATATCGTTTTCGTTCCCTTCGTTTACGTCACTCGTGTGCAAGAGATGGATGATGTATTATCTTTTGACGCCTACAAGTCTACGCATGTTGTTTACGGTCTTGTGGGGAGTAACGTGTGCCTATAGTGGTGCTCGGGCCCATATGGTTGGTAATTTTAGACGGTCACCTGTAAACTGTGTAAACTGGAGAGTGTACATGTGGAAAAGTAACATATCCTGCGCCGGGAACAGTATTTTTGAGGTCTCTTGACATCGCGCGGGACTCCACACAACTCAGGATGGTTTATGGTAACTTCCTAGAAAGATCTTACGTGAATGTTTTATGTGTACGTTACCTCCAAAGTCAGAAACACTCCGAAGTATCTTAGAGTATTTAGCTAGAGATTTTAGCTAGTTAACGTTGAAGTCTACCCTCGATTAATACCTTATGGTGCCGCTAGATGTCACTGATGTTACTAGATAAGATTAGAACCAAAACTTTTTTTTTTCACGTATTTGCCAGATGGCAATTTTACAACTTACGGCGAAATAATGACTATAGTATTGTTAACCTGAGTTTCATATTGAGATTTAACACGTTCAGAGACAAAATAAATTTGTTATTCACCGTACTTTTCCTACCCATCTATTGATCAAAACATATACAAGACGTTCGATAAATATTTTGATCGCCTGTACAGACTTGTATCAGTTTTAGTGTAATTATTTGTATGTATCCACCTGATAGACGTGATAGACAAAATTTAAATATTCCCAAGGCCAAAAACAGCAAAATACAGGTCATCTGTCATTTCCAGATCCTTTATTATTATTACATCGATCGAAATGGAACTTTAAAGGCGAAAGTGCACACACAGCTTGTAAAACACAACAATCACTCGATAATAAGCTATTTATTATATCTCATTGCACACGTTTTTGAATTAATGGAGTGATTAATCACATTGTTATTAGTAGTTTTGCTAAGATAAAGAGAAACTACGTACTATAATTTGAAAGGCGCATATTTAATTGTACTGATAGTGGAGAATATTTGTTTCTTAGGCGATTTTCTTGTAATTTTCTTAGTAAAATGTTAATTTGCTAGTGACAGCGGTTGTAGGTGTTAAAAATACGATAAATAAGCTAATTATATACTTTCGTTTCTTGTAAAAAAGACCTTGTACTTTCACGCAGAAAATTTTATGTATGGGATATTTTATTTTACTCTATGTCTGTCAAGCATATTCTATTATGTGGTGTCATTAATCCCTTTCTTTGAGGTTATTTGTATGCACCACAAGAGTTAATTAGTTGAGAATGAACTGTAGCAATTCTAGAGCACGTTTAATTTTATTAAAACGATATATTACACTTTTAATAAAATTATTTACTTAAATATCTGGGGTGGCCCTCACCCAACTTTCCGACTACACCGTTGGCACAATAAAGTGTCTGAACACTACAATAAATTAATTTTTTTTATCAGAAATACGGGGTGGCCTCCACCTAACTTTCTGACTAAATTATTGACACAAGTGTCTAAACATTTTTCCTATTATTCAATTTCGTGAAGCCACAGCCACTCTATACTCCAACCTAAATCAGTGGACTAGAACTAGAATTTGACTAGAACTGACTAGAATTTTAGACAGGTTAGTCCCTAAAATGTGGTAAAGAAATAGTCATTCCATATTTGTGAACGATATGTATACTTTTAACCTCATCTAGTTCAATAACCTCTTTCCTTAAATCTCCCAAAATCGTTTTCAATAGAACACCCACAGCACACGCACATGACCTTAGAATAACAACAGCAACACCAACCAGCATTAATATTAATGCAATCGGGTATCACAATCAAATCAAAGGCTGCGTTCCATCTTCGACATTTCGGAACACGCGACTCAGCAGATGAAGAGGTGTTTCCATTCATTCAAACCGAGAATCGAAATAGGCGTAGGCATATTATGTAATTTCGACACTTTTGTACACGCATAATGGCGGTATCGTTCGCATTTCAGATGCAAATGCGTGTTGTACAACATTTGATTATGCGCTCGTTTCGTATTTTTTTTTTTTTTTCGTTTTATTCGACGTCGTCGTCGTTTTTTGTCTGTCATGTCATAGCTGGGTCACGTCCATGGCCGTGGCGTGAACAATTGCATCTCTGGTGAACGGTAATGGCGTATATATTTTGACACGTAACTGCTCACCTCTTATAGGAATGCGCTCATGCAATTACAGATAACTGTATTATTAGGAGAGATTGGCCGATAGCGAAGAGTGGACGAGTCAGAGCCACATCGGTTGAAAACGCGTGTATTTTTTAATGTGATTATGTATGACGTGATAATTAACATATTTGTAAGTACATATAAGTCATATGCCTTTATGTTTTGAACTACTTATTAATATTTTAATATAATTTAAACCAGTAGCGGCTCGTGATATGTTTAATTGGGTGGGCAAAATATCAATGCAGTTTTAAGGACTTATTTAATGAAGTGTTACTATATGTTATTAAGTAAACACTACAAATTTGAACCGACATATTTTTAAGAAGTAGTTAACCGAACGAACCATCAAGAAGGTCGACTAAACACTAAACAACCCTAATAAAACGGCAGACTTTTTGCGCGAATTTGTTGCATGTGCTATTGCCTATTTAGCTATTAGAATACGTCTATGCTATGGTTATCTGCCTAGTCCTCTGACGTCACACATGCATTTTTCGCTACCCCCACTCCTCCGGCTTGCTGGACAGTTTACGCGCTTGCAGTAGAAAACCGTCACCGCTGGTGGGCACAACCTCAATTGCCACCCCGACCTGGTAGTTTCGGTTGCATACACTACAGTTATTTACCAATTCTACGGCCAGTAGCGTAGCAGCGTTGGATTTTATTATGTATTCAATATAATAATGCAGGCATATAGACAGTGGTTGTAAGGAATTTATATTAGGCAAATACTTAACTGTAACAAATATTGTATTAATAACGTCCAAATAAAAATGTGAAACACTGAATACCAGTGTCCAGAATTTAACAGTTCGATTGGTCCTCGATCGGACTACATTCCGATCATTTAAAGATTACACAACATCCACTCTGGTATACGCAGCCAACCATTCACTCAGGCCATGGTCCTGTACTCTCAATACTTTTTTTTTGCGACGCATATCTCATTGCCTTACAACAAGAGGCGGTTCTGTGAGAGACTGCGTGTGTCGACCCGATTTTACCACATACAATACCGGTATTCACATTGTGCATATTACGGCATATCGAAAAAAAGAACAGGAAAAACGAAGCGAGCTCAAAAGTGGTCCTTCGAACGACGCGGCGATCCGCGGAATGCAATCCTCCGTTCGTCAGGATGCCTGGAATTTGGCAATATCTTGACCTTCGATCTGGATAGCCCCGAAACAGCATCGATGAATTCAATAACACCGTTGTAATCAACGAAATTGGTATTTTGTGTGGATCTCTTTTTGAACTCGAAATAGAAATAGCTAGAACATAGGGCCCCTCGAGACTTGTCAGAATGGAGCGAATCAAATTCTTAATAAGACTTTGGCCACCTAAAAATTCATGTCTCGGCCGGCTGATCACAGACGGCAGCCGTCCGTCACCGTCAAAAGAGAGAACTGAACGGGGACCGAGGTGGAATGCAAGAACCTGTGCGACGAAAAAACACAGTTAATAACTTCTAAATTGTCCAGATTCGTTGTGAGCGTGACTCGTCTGGAGCCTGGTTTACCTCTTCGCCGGCTACAACGGCGACAACACCGCGTAATCCGACCCATAATAAGGATTTCTACAATTGAAGAAATGTTTTCTTTCCTCGCGTCACTATAATTGGATAACGGGTGACACTGAACGAAGTGTAGAAAATTTATAGGTCAACGGTATGCTGGACACTCCTCTTTATGCCCTGGTCAGACTACGCTGTTTTACTAGCCGCTAGTTGCTGGTGCTGCTAGCAGCAACAGCAACCAGCGGCTATTTTGTGGCCACTCTACGCTGTTTACCACAAAAAGTACCACCGCCGCTGCTGGCTATTACCAGCAAGCCTCAGTTCAAACTACAAGGTCAACTATTTCTGATGCATTTTATGTCACCAGGTAGGTATATACCACAGTGTATCTATCTACCTATACTAATTACGACTTTCAAGTGTAGGGCGCGTTCAGCGGAATCGCCCATTTTCGCCGACATTTGCGATCGAGTAGCTGCAAAATTGGGCTTTTCGATATTACTTTTGACGCTCGAATTGAAAAAAGGACACAATTCCGCGTGGACTGCGCGATATATTGTAAATTAAATGCGTCAATTTTGAAAAAAAAATCACGTTTTTGTACCTCTTCGGGTGAAGGCGAACCTCGAGAAAATGTCACGTGACGTCTAGAAATTCCGACAAGCGGATCGATGAACGTCAAAAATTTACATTTTTTATCCGTTCCTGCCGACCTTATAAAAGCCGCTCGCTCTCATGTCTTACGATAAGATCCCTCTAAATACCCTTCGCAAAGAGTTTTGAGCAAAAAAACGGCCTTAAAAACAATTTTCGATCCAAAAAATCGATTTTTGTCGACCCGTGTTTTGCTGCTATTACCACAGTAACGTCAAACCCGAAACGCCCCCTGCCGGACATTCGTAACAACAGTAACAGATAGCAGATAACCTAAAATATATCCTAAAATGTCCATATTGCGAATGTGGACAAGTGGGAAGTCTTAACCACATATTTCTAGAATGCCCAATAACTAAAGTCGAAAATTTTGACATATACACAGAGCTAGTGTATGTACTATCTTTTATCAGGTGAACGCGTCGCAACCGTAAAATATTTACTATTCATTATATGATCAGTATTTTAACAACTGTACCGTTAAAGCCTTATATTGGGGTAATATTCTCCTATAATATTTATAAAAGACATTTCAAAAATACATAATTTTCTGAGTTAACATACATGCTAGTTGCTGTAAAAGTTAAACAAGCGCTGGTGGGCTTGTAGTTTAGCAGCTGCTGCTAAACTCACTCGCAAACTGGTAAAACAGCGCTGCTGAGTGGTTACACTATGCTGTTAGCAGCAAGCAGCAAATAGCACGCTAGTAAAACAGCCTAGTGTGACCAAAGCATTTCTGACAGTATTACTGATAAGCGATAGGACCCTTTCAAACAGCGCGGACATCCGTCCGGTTGAATACTTTCATACCACAACAACGCGCGATAAAACAGAATTTGACCTTGAATAGTACCATATGAGGCGCTCCATAGGTGTCTCGTTCCAAAGAATAATGAATTTTACCTATAATAAAGTTAAAAGTAAACTTTCCTTTTACTAAATACCTTTCCAATTAATAAAATCAGTTACACTGTTATTTTACTAGCAATTTTACGGCCGTAATAATGGCACACTGGTTGGTCGCACTCCAGTTTTGAAACTGCAACATAGCAATATTACTTGTCGAAGTGGGTTAATATATACACACGCGACAACGTGCAGAGTGCACGGTAATGACGAAAACGAGCAATACACTACAGAAAATAGGATGTGACGACTTCCTCTCTTAACATAAACGATGTCCAATTACGTGAAACTCGGATAATATCTGTCATTTCTGCTGATTTGTCGTCCTTTTTATTATCCTGCGCACGAGGTTGTCGACTTAGAAAGCTCAGTGTGTCTCTGTGTGTGTGTACATTTTCAATTTCTTCCACTATTGATCGATAAAATCAATTGGTTACTTCCTGATTCACCTTTCACACGCCGTTATGGACAACGTTGGAAATTTGTCCGATGGCTCTTTTTCTCGTTAGTTTCTCTGATCTTAAATTATTCGAGTGAAAATATGTAGTACGTGATGTGATTCTTGATTGGATTTTGTCTATCTTAAGCAGTTCGGAAGTTATCAGTTCCATAATTTGGAAATATGGACAAAAAACATACATTTTACGACATTTTCTCTTTTCGGAGCAAACTGTGTCCGATCTAATATCGCAACATAAGTTATTCCAACGGTACCCGATGGAAAATTGTCCCAGGAATCCATTTTTGAAGACTTCATTGCTCCAGCATGTACCGTTCGCGAATAAATATACAATTTGCGAGTACGCATCACATCACTAATTTTTATGACAAACGAAATTATTCTTTCGCTTTATGTACCGTATACAGAATACGCCTACAATCGGGCATAAAAGGACCAATTTAAGCCCAGAACAGGGCATAATTGCGACCCAAAAACATCTGCCATCAAACCATCGGCCGCAGGCCATCACCAAATATGGACGTACAGAATTCACCCGGTTCCAGGCAGAACAAAGCACGTTGCGGGAGATTTTAAATTTGAGCGCATTCTTTCTCGAAATGCCGTTATAATACCTACCGTCTGATAATTTTGTAGTCGACATTAAACACACAAAATGAAGAATAACAACACGTTATTATAAACGGGTCAAGCAGAGAGGCTGTTTTATTAGCCGCTAGTTGCTGGTGCTGCGGTCAGTAGCTGGTAGTTGCTGGTGCTGTGGTCACATTACGCTGATTACCAGCAAAAGTACTGCTACCGCTGGTGGCTAGTGGCTACTACCAGCAAGCCTGAGTTCAAACTGCATGGTCAGCTATTTCTGAGTCTGATCACCAGAGAGGTACATACAACAGAGATGTATTGTCTTTTATCAGGTGAAGGCGTCGCATCGCAACCATAAAATATTTCATATTTATGCCAATTTGTGGGGTTTTATTGACTACCTGTCTTGAACCTGACTACATAAATTTTGAAAGCTATACATACACGAGTGTAAATAACATAAGCAAGGCCACGATGACAATAAAATTAGAAATTCTATATTTTAGAAGTATTTAGTTGGAAAGTCAATGGCTCTACTACAATTAGTTATTTACAAAATTATTTTAATTATTAATTAAATCATTATTTCAATTATTATTATTAATTAAATCATTATTTCAATTATTATTGTTAATTAAATTATATATTTTTGTAAAAAAATCTCTTTTTGGTCAACAATAATTGTTTCCAGTATATTTCTAAATAACAAATTGTTCAAAAGTTACCGTTTTCATCCGCTGAGTGGTCACACTATGCTATTTGCAGCTATTGGCAAATAGCACGCTAGTAAAACAGTCTAGTGTGACCAGGTCATAAGTGTACCTTAACAGAATATTTTCTGCAACTCGTAAGGATCATTGATTACACTAGTCAACAGTCAAAATGTACATTGGATGCGACTATTTTTGTATATATACTAAGGCCCTCTAAACTCAAAAATCGCATAAAAAATTTTTTTAATGGATACGTTTTCGAGTTACAATTTTTTTTTCTTTTTTTTTGTTTTTTTGCGGAGGTAGTTCGACTATTTGGAGCATATCTCGAGTTAGGAACGTCCAATCTGGTCGCTCAGCACATAAAATTGAAGCTAATTGTATCATCAACAACTGTCACTCATATAGTTTTTACGATATTATAAAAATTTGGCCAAAATGAAAATGAAACATTTACTCTATTACCTGTGAAAAGTAGAAATCGTGGAAATATAGTTAGTTTAATATTTTTTGCGTAGAGTTTGAACTTTTACGAAGAGAACAAGGTATTTACGATAAAAATCTATGCAAAAATAGCGAAGTTATTTTAAGATTGATAGGTACCAAACTACCAAAATTCCACCTTTTCTCTGTTTACAAGTTTAATTCATTGTGCTTAGTTTTAATGTGATGTTTTCAATATAAAGGAGATTAGAAGTGAGTTTGATTGCTGTTTCGCCTTATATTCTTGTCGATATCTGTTTTTCTTATGAGGAACCAGATGTAGTTGCCCATCATTTTTTCAATCCAAAATCCCTGGTAGCGCCGCCCAATAGTCTTCATTTCCTAGTGAAACCTCTCACCATGCTCGTCACTGACGTCACCAAAATTCTCAGGATGAAATCTTCTCAACTGCTAGCTCCAGGTGTATATACCGTATCCCATGTGCTTGTGGCAGTGTCTATATTGATGAGACAAAGCGCTCTGTCAGCGTTGGGGTTTCAGAACATGAACGTTGTACAAGGCTGCGCCAGGTCACCAGTTCAGCGCTTGCTGAGCACAGACACAACAGTTCTTCTCGACCAAACAAAAATCATCTCCCGGGAATCACGTTATTATCCTCGTAGAATCCGCGAAGCGATCGAAATCTTTAAAGATCCCTCCAATCTCAATCGAGATGACGGTTGGCATTTGCATCATAGCTGGAAACCACTTTTACGACCACCACAGCCAATCACAGCTACCCCAAACCGCCCTCCCAACCAATAGTTGTTTGACTACCTGCGCAGGCACCTGCGCCAGGTACATATAACGTCGATCGAAACACGTACTGACATATCTGAATATCATTTTTTGGTGAGATATGCCACTACGTGTTTTGAGCGACGATAAATACCCTCACCCTTCCACACACGTTCATTCTCTCCGTCCTGAAGATGCCTCTTGCGACTGAGTGCGAAACGTTGACTAAAAGATGCGCATCTTGGTGCGAATCACGTGACGTACTCGTCTTCCGAATGGACCCGACCTCTACCATGCATTTAAACTGCTATAAATGACGAAAAATACAAAATAGAGAAAAGGCTGAATTTTGGTAGTTTCGTACCCATTGGTCATAACTGATCATAACTTCGGTATTTTTTCATAGATTTTCATCGTAAGTACCTTGTTCTCTTCGTAAAAGGGTAAACTCTACGTAAAAAATAAGAAACTGAGCATATTTTTACTATTTCTACCTTTCCCTGGCGGTTAAATGAATGTTCGATTTTCATTTATACTAAAAAAATTCAAATTATGGTCAATTGCACTGAAACCACTGAAGCGATTGTAAAACAGTATTAATAACATTTATTGGTGATTGAATTGGCTTTAATTTGATTTACCGAACGACAAGATTTGATGTTC
The DNA here is from genome assembly GCA_963971325.1 of Aphodius granarius. Lineage (NCBI taxonomy): Eukaryota > Metazoa > Arthropoda > Insecta > Coleoptera > Scarabaeidae > Aphodius > Aphodius granarius. Next base: position 7,599,469 of record OZ020227.1, on the reverse strand, counting down.
CGAACTCGAGATATGCTCCAAATAGTCGAACTACCTCCAAAAAAAAAAAAAATAAACAAAAAAGAGAAAAATTCATAACTCGAAAACGTATCCATTCAAAAATTTTTTAATGCGATTTTTGAGTTTAGCGGGCCATGGTATCTAAGAAAAAAATAGTGGCATCTAATGTACATTTTTTTGTTATTATTTTGTTGACTAGTGTTATTAGTGCCATTAACACCACCCTGGTTGAAGTGTGTCAACCATGCTAAGAGACTGAAACAATCACACAATCGGGCAGAAAATGAAATTACAACACGAATACGAAAAATACAGATTGAACCAGAGCATAAACGATTCGGAAACAAGGTCAGTGGAGGAATAATTTTTTCACCTCCATTCAGAAGGAGCTGGATCGATATCCATTATTAACCAAGCGGCATTAGAGTTCTTCTGCTTCTTCGTGAAGCGTTCGTTGGTTTCGTTATTGATTTCAGGTTTTCATTGATGCCTACCTCCGATGGATTTGACAAGGTTTTAAGAGCAAATGAATGCCGGCCTCACTCGCAACTTGTAAAATCACTATTAAATTCATTTTTAAATCGTTTTTGTCCGACCGGTATTTCCAGTGAGCGCAGTCGACACGCTGATGTCTACTGTTTCTTGTTTTCTTTATCTTTCAGAGGAGGCAATAGGACTAGGTATATTATAAACTACTTATAAAAGCGAAGATCTAAAACTAAAAACGTATGCAAATATCTACGATAAAACAAATCAACACAACAAATAATTATACCCCAAAGTTAGATTCCATTATGTTTTATCTAAACAGGCGAATTCAAAACAGCAATAAACCAAAATAATCACTTTCCCAGTCATGGTTAGGCTGGACCTTATCGCGCATTAGTTCGGAAACAATCATAAATTTAAAGTTCGTTGATATCGAACATGAATTGCTCGCGATAAGTTGAAAATATAAATCACTCGCGAAGCAATAAGTATTAAATCGATACTGACTAACGGATTGGACGCGAAATAACTCGCGGTCCGCTCGTTCGAACGATTAGAAAACGTCTATCTGATCAATTAGCTACTGGGCGGAGGACTTGAAATTAAAAATCGCTAACTGCTCCTGAGACTGGAGTCTGACATCCGCTCATAAGCGACTCAAGACTACTTACTACTGGGTAGTAGAACGGAAATGCGTAATATTCCCACGTAACACATCATACCAACCACTGATTACCCGGAGTAGTGCCGCAAGGCGGTCCTTTAGGACCACTGCTCTTTCGTTTCAGCAAGAAAAGCAAAAACCCTACAGAATACATATGTAATTGAATGGTATCTATCATAGATCATTGTTTCCGTTTATTGGGACTTGAGCAGGTACATTACTAAAAAAAATTAATATACTGGTGATGCTGTAACGGTGACTGGTGATCGATATTGTAAAATAAACCACAACTTTTTATGGCTTCCGATGCTTCTTCCATTGTATACGGTGTGAGTTTAAATTCCATGCGGTTTCTGCAATACGGTGTCTTTATTGCAACCTGTCATTAAACTTAAGAAATAGTCGCTCATCTACATTGGCATCTTCCTCTGGTCTCTCGACGTTGCTTCATTATTGGTTTATTACTTTGTAGAATATGACTAATACTATATACTAAATACCATATACTAATAAATGGGTTATTTGGAACTAATGATAATGTTAATTAAGGTTAATGTTAACGTTAATTAACATTATCATTAGTTTAATTTAATTACATAATATTTTCAAAAGAAATAAATATTTTCCTTCAAGAACTCTACGTTCCTTTTTATTTCTTCAATTACAATGCTTTCCTCTTAGGGTTGACTAGTTCATAGGTACTAGTTGATGACTAGTTCATAGGTACTAGTCGCAAGGCAAAAATCATAGACAATTATAGAGTGCTCGGTCCCGTCCTCTAGGCTGGTTGGACGGTCAAACAGAGCGCGCGTCAACATATGTATGTGACTCGCACTACTTGTTCCGCCGCGGGCACGGTCTACCATGGGCTTAGAGACCTCTCCGCAAGAGTTTCATGGCCCTCTGGATCCACACGCTCCGAAGATATGACACGCAACTTGAATACGTGCCGCATTCCACCGGCAGCCGCGGACCAACTCCAGGACCGTATCCAGCAAACATAATATTGTAAATAATCATAATTTTTTTTTCTGCAAAATTCAATATATTTTGGAAGTATTGTTGGCTATGGATTTTTGCCGCACTACATTTTTTCATAATTACTAAAACTGGTTCATCTGATACCAAACTGCAACATACCTAATAGATTGATAATAACGCACCGATATGACACGTTATTGGTAAATACTATCGGAAAGAATCCGCGGCTGTTCCAATCGTCACCGAACGGTTACACATCCCTCGCGTATCATATAACAATATAGAAATACCCTCTTTAAACAGCAATAACGATACAGTGTAAGGTTAACTTACCCGGGGACTCCTGTCCCAAGACTTCAGTCCCAGTCCATGTCGTCTATTTCCTTGGACTCATAGGCTAGCTTGGTCATCTGCACACTTTATCTTATCACACCTAAAATACTCCAAATCAACCACAACCTGGATGGAACTTTACACACACAGTGAAGCAGAGCGGAATGCACTAGCCAGTGCCATTGCTACCATATACCGGTGCAAGTCATGGAGGAACCCGCATAATATCCTATTATGGCACCCAGGAAGATAGACAAGCCCAAGTCATATACGTCTGACTCCATGTCTATGTTCTCCTCGACAAGCCCAAGTCATATGACTCCATGTCTCCACGACAAGCCCAAGTCATATGACTCCATGTCATACTATTCTCGACAAGCCCAAGTCATATAACTCCATGTCTCCACGACAAGCACTAGTTATGTGACTCCATGTCTACACTCTCCTCGACAAGCCCAAGTCATATAATTCCATGTCTCCACGACAAGCCCAAGTTATGTGACTCCATGTCTACACTCTCCTCGACAAGCCCAAGTCATATAATTCCATGTCTCCACGACAAGCCCAAGTTATGTGACTCCATGTCTACACTCTCCTCGACAAGCCCAAGTCATATAACTCCATGTCTCCACGACAAGCACAAGTTATGTGACTCCATGTCTACACTCTCCTCGACAAGCCCAAGTCATATAATTCCATGTCTCCACGACAAGCACAAGTTATGTGACTCCATATCTACACATCCTCGACAAGCCCAAGTCATATAACTCCATGTCTCCACGACAAGCCCAAGTCATATGACTCCATGTCATACTATTCTCGACAAGCCCAAGTCATATAACTCCATGTCTCCACGACAAGCACAAGTTATGTGACTCCATGTCTACACTCTCCTCGACAAGCCCAAGTCATATAATTCCATGTCTCCACGACAAGCCCAAGTTATGTGACTCCATGTCTACACTATTCTCGACAAGCCCAAGTCATATAACTCCATGTCTCCACGACAAGCCTAAGTTATGTGACTCCATGTTTACACTATTCTCGACAAGCCCAAGTCATATAACTCCATGTCTCCACGACAAGCCCAAGTTATGTGACTCCATGTCTACACTATTCTCGACAAGCCCAAGTCATATAACTCCATGTCTCCACGACAAGCCCAAGTTATGTGACTCCATGTCTACACTATTCTCGACAAGCCCAAGTCATATAACTCCATGTCTCCACGACAAGCCCAAGTTATATGACTCCATGTCTACACTATTCTGGACAAGCCCAAGTCATATAACTCCATGTCTCCACGACAAGCCCAAGTTATATGACTCCATGTCTATATTATTCTAGAAGAACAACAATACTTTCCACACAACTATACCCCTAGAGCCACTTTACAATACTGCAGCAACAACACATTTCACACAACTAAACCCCTAGAGCCAGTCTATGGTACTCCTGGCCTCTTTTTCTCGAGCCTCTAGGTTACTTTCCCTAGTGTTTACATTAACCCTCCGCACGCCTTATCTATCGTACCAGATAAACCCTGGCTAGCAAAATCCGCATTGGTAAAATATCTGTGCAACAGTATTTCATTAAATTCCCTAAGTAAGATGACAAGATGACACATTTTTGTCAACCATAGCGTTTTAATGGTTCTGAATTGTTAAATTTTGATGAACAGCTTCACAAAATTAAATAATTTAATAAGGTTGACAACTTGACACTCTTGAGTATGTCACCAAAGCTAGCGGCGAGTAAATTCCAAAATCGTCACTCATATCCTCACTACGCAGAAGAGAAGAAAGTATTGAAAGAAATGAAAAGCTCTTCTGGGAACTTATATCTCGTTGCTCGTTGCTTCTCGCCTGCTCAGCCTTATAAAGGCTCGGAGAGTAGAGACTCGTGGACTGCATTGAAATCGAGATTAGGAATCTAACTCGATTAAGAGAGACGGTCAGAGAAAATGCTCCATAATTACCTTTCGAGATCATCAGAGAGAAAGAGGAAGAGGAGCGATAGTGGCTGTAATGCGACTGCCCGACGATTTTTCAATGGAATCTGACATAACCACGTCTGCGTTAGACAAAGTGAGAGATTTATGATTTAGATATTGTTTATACCATTTTTAATATTCATAGTATAGTGCAATAGAAGAAGTATTTCTTTTTGGTAATGATTATATTATTCCAACATTACAATAAACAATATCCAACCTCTGAACTATTACAACTTACGATCATGAAGAGGTCGACCCTGAAAAATCGTGTCTGTAATATTTCTTCGCGGTCCATATGCAAAAACCTCAATCTCATCTACTATATCAGTCATGGACCATGGTGTGTTCAGTTTTTATGGCATTGTTGGTGGTTCTGCTGTCATTGAACCTCTGGGTCGCGACGGTGGGTCTCATCCTCTGTTCTTCAAATAATTACATTTTGGATACGAATGAATGCGAGACACAAACGGTGGGAGGGACGACACAATGCTTCCAAACAACAATGACAGGCGTCGGCAAAGAAAATTTTGCCAACAGACAGACCGGAACACTATTTTAATAGCTTTCCAAATTATTATTTAGCATTTCTTGCTGTCTCTTCTAGGGCTTCCATCATACAAACATACATATCTCACACTCAATGACATTTAGTACGTAAAGTCATCACAATCGCATGCTATAAACGCCCACAAAACCTAAAGCTCTCCACATCATATTGGCTCGTGAATACCTTCCTTTTAACTGATTCTTTCTTGCGCCATAACTAATCATTATCCAGCTTTGGTCGTACACTGTAGGGCTCTGGAATGACGAATAGGTCACTTCTTAGGCCGTAACTCCATTGTTAAACCGAGGAACGGGATCGTTTCAAGACATTGTAAAGATGAAATACTGAATGTACTGATTATTTTAGACCGTATATCTGCCGCGTGTGTCGTATGCTAGACAGCGAAATGGCGAATTTAAACAGCGCTGTCTGGGAGAGGTTAATTCTTTTTGTCGTTTTCTGAGTGTGTGTGATTGCGATGGTAATAATATTTCGTCGTTTTGCTGTTTATGTTTGTACCAATCAAGTTGATGATGTGTCTTTTGTGATTTCTCTTGCCCCATAGGTTGAAGTTTCTAATGTGGCTATTCCCTATTAGCCGCTGGTTGCTGGTGCTGTTAGCAGCAACCGCAGCTAGCGAGTATTTTGTAGTCACAGAGTAATGTTTACCAGCAAAATTACTGCTGCAGCTGGTGGCTACTACCAGCAAGTCTCAGGTCAACTATTTCTGGTGCATTTTATATGTTACCAGGTAGATACATTCAACAGTGAGACAATGTATTGTCTTTTGTCAGGTGAAGGCGTCGTAACCATAAAATATTTCATGTTTGATACCAATTTGTGGGGTTTTATTGGCTACCTGCCTTGAACCTACATAAATTTAGCAAGCACTGCACAGGTGTAAATAACATAGGTAAAGCCACGATGACAATAAAATTAGAAATTCTATAGTTTTTAGTTGAAAAGTCAATGGCTCTACTACAATTAGTTATTTACAAAATTATTTTCATTATTAATTAAATCATTATTTCAATTATTATTAATTAATTTATATATTTTCATAAAAAAATCTCTTTCAGTATTGTTTTCCAGTGTATTTCTAAATAACAAATTATTCAAAAGTTAGGTACTGCTTACATCCGTAATTTAGTTTCTACTTTATATTTAATGTTTTATTTATATTATCTTCAAACACAGAAGTAATTCAATGAGTTTTCGGTCCAATTTATTAATTAATGTGATTAGAATTAAAGAAAGAATATTACATTTTCCACTCTTTTTATCAAACAGTTTAAATCTGGAGTTCGGATTTTAATCTTAATCTTTCATAGCAATTACAGTTTATCAGCTGATGTAATTGAATCCATTTGCATTACCAAGGATATACCTCGATCGCATCGAAGAAAATGAACCAGATGTCGCGTCCGTCACCTGTTCACGTTAATTTATAGAGATAGAATACTGTACCCTCCATTTAGAGACGACCATTGTCTGCTAATTGTCTTGAATTTAATTGTTGTTCCGCTTTCTAACTGTAATGGAGAGCAATTGATTTTTTTCTCTCGTCTGAACTGTCATTTAATTTACTTTCGTTTTCTGATTAGCATTTTTTCCGTGTTGCCATCTTGTCGCCGTGCAGCGTTTTAAATAAAAATGCTCAACTCGGGAGCCATTGCCCTTAATTGACCCGACTTGAATTGGGCAATAAACACTTAAATGACTGCCATAAAATATCCACCACAATGTATACGGAATACGCGTTCAGATGATACAGTTCTCTTCTTTATTGCTTACTCTGTAAAAGGGTTCTTTTGTATGTACTGAATATGATATACAAATAACCTTGTTTTGATTAATACGCCGGTATAATTAACGTTTATTTAGGGATTAATAAATAATGAACAATGAACAAAAAACCTAAACATTCCATAATCACTGCCAATCGAAGACACAAATCATTTTACCATCAATCTCCATTATCTACCAATAACTTTAGAATCATAACATTAATAACCCTGACCGTGCAAGATTTTCTCTGTCTAGAAAACTCAGAGTACGGGAATAAGTAGTCAGAGTTTACAAAGACCCCCGATGGGGTGTGGATTTTCGAATAAAAGAGGCACCGGTTCGGCAAACAGAACACAGGATCTTATAGGCCAACACCTGCTCTATTTTGCAGCGACAGGTAGTTCGAAAAAACCTCTTGACCGCACATGTCTACCTTAGCAGTAAACTGACATCGAATACCTGAACTGGATTTTATTCCTTCGACAGGTTTTAGCGAATTATCCAGGCGTTGTGAACCTAAAACTGACAGTTGGACCTATGATGCAACTCAACGTAAAGGGATGAAGAAGTTTATTTCTTGGAATATAGAGTCAGAGCTGTAGAGAAATCAAAGACATTTCTTTAAATATCGGTACTGTAACTGTTAGGATCTACTTCTGAGGACCTTATCTATGCTGCCTGCCAATGGATGCAGAGATGGTAAACTTGCGTACTACATACTATATGTACCAATAGTACCATTACGTACAATCGATTTGAAAATCCTATAAATGTACGGCGACAGGCAATAATAAAATTGCCTTTTGCAATGTTTAGACTCGTTTAAGGTTGGTAATTGGCAGAATTCGTGTCCAAGGAGCCAAATAGCCTTGGCGAACGCAGTCACGATTTTCCAACGATTACGGTGTTATTAAATGTGCGAAATTTGTAATTAGCCAATTATTCTTGTTGTATTTGCGGCATTACATTGAATAAACCAAGGTACTATAACCACAGATTATTTTTGTATTATTTCTTATTTCAAGTAAGTTTAGGAACCATTTTAAGCCACCATTACCTGCGTGTGTTTTTAAACGACTTGTTGATTTTGGCACATACGTAAACCCTACCTTCGCTTATTCGCTTATTTTTTTTTCTGTTGTTTTTTGCTGAGTGAATGAATCATCATGGCCAAAAACACTTGTCGCGGAGTAGCCCGCCCACTACTTTGAGATAACTACGTTTACTTTCTCGATTTGGATAATCGTGATGCACCATGAAACCACATCCTAACAGAAAAAGTAGCGTTCTATTCGACCAACCGGAAACCGCATGATGGATTCCGTGACCATGAGCAGAAGGAATTACACCTATTATCGATTTGAATAAGGTGTATTTTTTCTATTACGCGACTAGCATTGATTTAAATGTGGAAAGTGAAAGTGGATCTTGACAAATCTTGGGTTGATAGAGTTTATGTTGTAAAAAAATTACTTCTGCACAAGATTTCTGGGGCGAGTGGTTCAAATCCAGGCATCAGCTGAAGATCCTCGTCCCACCGCCTTTCGCAAGAGGCGTAAAACCGTGGGTGCCGGCAACCAGTTGAACACCTCTGGTTGTCGTTATCAAACAGTATGTAAAAATGGGTAAGCACAAAGGGCCAAGAATTGGCCTAGGTGCAGCGGAATAAACCGCACCCAAAACAACTACAACAAGATTTCTGAAAATGAAATTTTGGAAAAACTGCCTGGAATTCATTAATTTATTTCACGCACTAATTGTTATAATGTCGCTCTGCAATAACTATGTAGGTAAAGGCATTTCTCGGCTATCTTTTGATGTATATATCGATATGATTTAATCTCGACCGCCGTTTGCACAAAACGAGTTATGTAGCACTGTTCGCTGTTGACCAATACCCGATGGAAAAAGTGCCTGGAATTCATTAATTATTTCACCCACTAATTATTAGAATTTTGCTCTGCAATATCTATGATAGATAGGGGCATGTCTCAGCTATCTTTTGATGTATATATCAATATGATTTAATCTCGGCAAGCATATGCACAAAACGATTTATACAATACCGAACAGTGCGTCGACCAATAGCCAATAGAAAAAGTGTCTGGAATTCATTAAATTATTTCACACACTAATTATTATAATTTTGCTCTGCAATAACTATGATAGGTACGGGCGTGTCTCAGTTATCGTTTGATATATATATCGATATGATTTAATCGCGACCGCCGTTTGCACAAAACGAGTTATGTAGCACTGTTCGCTGTTGACCAATACCCGATGGAAAAAGTGCCTGGAATTCATTAATTATTTCACCCACTAATTATTAGAATTTTGCTCTGCAATATCTATGATAGATAGGGGCATGTCTCAGGTATCTTTTGATGTATATATCAATATGATTTAATCTCGGCAAGCATTTGCACAAAACGATTTATACAATACCGAACAGTGCATCGAGCAATAGCCAATAGAAAAAGTGTCTGGAATTCATTAAATTATTTCGCACACTAATTATTATAATTTTGCTCTGCAATAACTATGATAGGTACGGGCGTGTCTCAGTTATCTTTTGATGTATATATCGATATGATTTAATCTCGACCGCCGTTTGCACAAAACGAGTTATGTAGCACTGTTCGCTGTTGACCAATACCCGATGGAAAAAGTGCCTGGAATTCATTAATTTTTTCACCCACTAATTATTATAATTTTGCTCTGCAATATCTATGATAGATAGGGGCATGTCTCAGCTATCTTTTGATGTATATATCAATATGATTTAATCTCGGCAAGCATTTGCACAAAACGATTTATACAATACCGAACAGTGCATCGACCAATAGCCAATAGAAAAAGTCTCTGGAATTCATTAAATTATTTCACACACTAATTATTATAATTTTGCTCTGCAATAACTATGATTTGTACGGGCGTGTCTCAGTTATCTTTTGATGTATATATCGATATGATTCAGCATTTGCACAAAATGATGTATACAGCACTGTTTGCCGTCGACCAATATGCGATGAAAAAAGTACCTGGAATTCGTTAATTTATTTCACCCACTAATTGTTATAATTTTGCTATGCAATAACTATGGTAGGTAGAGGCATGTCTCAGCTATCTTTTGATGTATATATCAATATGATTTAATCTCGGCAAGCATTTGCACAAAACGATTTATACAATACCGAACAGTGCATCGAGCAATAGCCAATAGAAAAAGTGTCTGGAATTCATTAAATTATTTCACACACTAATTATTACAATTTTGCTCTGCAATAACTATGATAGGTACGGGCGTGTTTCAGTTATCTTTTGATGTATATATCGATATGATTCAGTCTTGGAAAGCATTTGCACAAAATGATGTATACAGCACTGTTTGCCGTCGACCAATATACGATGAAAAAAGTACCTGGAATTCGTTAATTTATTTCACCCACTAATTGTTATAATTTTGCTATGCAATAACTATGGTAGGTAGAGGAATGTCTCAGCTATCTTTTGGTGTATATGTATGTTGATATCATATAATCCCGGCAAGCATTTGCACAAAACGATTTATACAGCACTGTTCGCCATCGACCAATAACCGATGGAGAAAGAGTCTGGAATTCATTAATTTATTTCATCCACTAATTGTTAAAATTTTTCTCTACAATAACTATGGTAGGTAGTGGAAAGTCTCAGCTATATTTTGATGTATGTATCGATATGATTTAATCTCGACCAGCGTTTGCACAAAACGATTTATATAGCGCTGTTCGCTGTCGACCCGATCGAAAAACGTGTCTGGATTTCATTAAATTACTTAACTCACTAATTGCTATAATTTTCACATTTACAACTCATTTGATCTGCCTAACTAAGACGGATTTTAATTTGAACTCATCCAATCTCAATTCATCCATGTAATGTAATAAAATCTGTATTTGCTATACAGTCCAAGTGAATAAGTCATTAATACATCATTTGTATTTCTTTTTTCACAGCTACGATTTCGTATTGGCTCTATAAAGCGTCAAATTACCTGCTTATTAACGAAACAGAAATCGAATTTAAGGCGTGTTGCCTAAGTCCATTGTTCTTTACTAGCGAGAACTGGTGAATGAGTTTTTTTTTTTTCGTTTCGTATCGTTAGCGCCTTATAAAAAGCTACCAAGAAGGCAAATAACAATTTGAAATATGATTACGTTTCGCTCTTTTTGTTCGTAACCGAATATGATTTATTGCCCAACGGTTTCGATGAATATACAGAGCTTTTTTGTTCTTTTGTTTTGCGATTGTTTGTAATTATAATGGAGCTCTGTATTTTTTACGAAATGGGTTTTTCTACTTGGCTATTAGGTTTTAATGAATGAATGAATCAATCAAAATATCCATTACGACACTATGTGCACACACCTCCAATGTTTGTATACGACAATAATATCAATTTTATTGTTTGGCGTTTTACAATCGTGTTTATTTGTTGTTATCAGATTAGGAAATGTTTATTTGTTTTTTCAGTGGTACTAATTTGGTCTAACCTATCTTAGGTTAGTCCAGACAGTGTGATACTGTGTGATTACTGAGTCGTTTGTTTGTGAAGATTTGACAGGTAAAATATGGTCCAGTTTTGTCTAGAAGTGTTGTCAGGTTGGCGTTGTCCAAAAATCTAGTTTTATAAGCATTTTCGACACAAGTGTTCTCTAGTTATAAGATGTTGAACCAATAAGGTTCGTAAAACACCCCTAAATGGTTAGAAAACTCTACCCCTATTTCTCATGATGGCACAAATGTCACATAGATGTCGGTAGTAGGTACCAATGTCAAGAAGTTACCACTGGAAATGATTCTTTAGAAGAAAAGGAACCTTCTTTTCTACATAGAAGTACCTTTTTTAGAAAGGGATAACTGCCAAACATTTTATTTTAGATTTTTTTGTAAACGCAAATAAAACAACAAATCAACTGTTTTATGTTTTATGTTAACTGTTTTATGAAAATAATTGCCAAGTGATCAAGTCGAGTCACTATTCTAAAACAATATACGAAGATATCCTACAGAAAATTTGACAGTAACCAGTATGACAATAAAATAGCCAAATTGTTTCCAATTTCAATAATTTTCTTTTAATTTAGAAATTCATTTAATCTTTGTATTTATTTTTGAACTGTGAGAGTGAGATAACTCGTTGATCTAAATATTGTTTTGCCTGTTTAGCCGAACTAACTACCTGTCTATCTATGGTATATTCTAGTTGTTGAAAGTTGAAACTTTGGAATATGCAAATACCGTGTAAAAGTTTGAAAACATTGTGAAATTTGATCATATCTGCTACCTAAATGACACCATAACAAACTGAAATCCGAAACGTTACCAAACGAAATTGCTAATCATATGAACCGTTTCTAATGGGCGAAATATATATCGACATGTGTCAAACATATGTGTCAATTTCTCCTTTCGGAGCATATTTTAAAATCCTTTTCTAAAAGTCCCATTCTAGTGCTGTAATTAGCCATCGCTGATCAAAACAAAATTGTACAACAACTACAGTTATCAACTTATGAACAATTAGCAATTCACACTATTCTGTTCTCTCTGTATAATACATGCTAATTATAAATGGTTGTTTACCCACTTTATTTACCATACTCTTTTCTCTTTCCAGATGAGCAGCACAAGCAAGTTAAGCCTAACATCTCGTCAAACAGCTGAAATCTTAACCGGACCTCACCGGACCTGAGACCACATAAAATTAACATCTTGAACCGGTTCGAGATATTTGAGCACGGGCCAAAAAATCCTCACCTTCCTTCCATTATTGTTATTTGCCTTCTCCATCATCCACCTTTTCTTTTTTAAACTATTTTCGTAGCCCAGGTATACCAAAAAACCCGACCCCCAAAACCTGCCGACGATCAAAAACAAAACAGAAGTAATTTGACACGAAATTGTCTTCTGCTTTATCTGATTCGTGAATCCCCCCGAAATCCTTCGAGAGTAGAAATTTATGTTTCGTGAATCCTCTTTTTCGTGCGGGAAAGGATGAAATAAAGATTAGTTTACAAAAAGAAATCGGCAAAAATGTTCGATAACTTGATACATAGGATTACGAGTCCCTCGGCGAGGAGAAGGTACACTTACCATTGTCCTGAGGTCCACTCTGATCCTGAAGATGTGGAGCCGACAACGCCCAGGAAGCCTAGACTCCTTGAGAGGAGGAAACGAGGACGAAGGATCCAGGAGTCAGGATTGAGACAAGCCAGGAGTCTAGGACGATTAGATGGACTAAAAGAGGTAAGTCTTTGTGGACAGATACACATTTTATGATAAAAAAATCGTTTTTCTAACCACAACCTAATGTACAGTAATTTAATCGACAATAACAGAGCCAGAAAATGGCCCTGACCATCAACTGTGTCCCTATTTCCTATTCTACACCTGTTTTTGGGTAGATATCGTTTGATGGATCTTGGAAACTATATAATTGTGACTTTATATTACTGATATCAAGCCAAGATGATATTGATATCATCGCCAGTGAAGTTATACAGAAAGCGGTGTTCCTTTTGTTTTCTTGTCATTTCTATTCTTCTCGTTAGATGGGTGCGATTCGGAAGGAGTGTCCAGAATTACAAACCATGTCGTTTATTCTTCGTCTCGATCACTTAGCCATTGTGGTTTATAATTAAAGAAGGTGTGTTAGCCAGTAGACCATTGACTACGACGGAAAATCTAGGTTATAATGCGTTTTTGCAACCAGTGTAGAAGTCAGGAGCTAAAATCCAATCTTTTAATGTCTAATTTACCTGTAGAGATTAATTTGAGTAAAAATGTTTGTGTAAAAATTCGTGTTCTATATGCCAGTAAGGTACAAATTGAATTGAAGAATGGTGATTATTAAATTGGGTGTGCCCATATATAGCTAATTTATTATTGCAGATATGTAGACATGCAAACATTTGTTTGTTAAACAATCATATCGTGTACGTGTATCTATTTGTTGGTACACGCGTGCTTGAGACATGACTAGAATCGCTCTGCTGTGAGAATATTAATTATGCAATTTCAGTCTGTCCTGGTATGATAGCAATAATAATAATTTGCAAGAGATATACCTACTTATTGTAAAAATTGTATCTATATGATACCGCAACTTTGGGATCTTTAATATAGAAAAGGTAGACATATATAATCCATTCATGAATCTTCTGTTTTTGATTAACGAACAAAAATAAATCATCAACACAATTCTTCACGTATAGAAGCGTTAAAAAATAAATTAAGCTCTGTCGTCCATAGAAACGTCCTCGCTGGCCAGGAAACGGTTTATAATGAAAAATGTGCATCTAAACATGTCTAATGCGTACAAATGAGTGTATCTATCGAGTGAACCTAAGATTTAAGCCCAACATGCTGCGACGTGAGCTCCAACCTATGCTATTTGGACACCCATGATTACGTAACAAAAACACGTGTAACACAACGGGCCATGGTCGGATGCAATTCAAAAATAACTGAGGGAACGATTAGAAATACGCTGCTGTTATATTGGTAGCCATAGAGGCTTAATGTTGATTAATTTGTGTTGTTAATTTAATTTTGTTGGAGTATACGAAAATAGAAAATAATTCCAAAACAAAATGACCACAGAATTTATACGATATGAATAAGTTAAAGCGACATAACAAGAAAATCTCATTACGGCACCGGCTACAGTAACTCATTCCGGCCACTTATTTATTTTTCATAAATTTCGCGCCAACTTCTACCAGGTCTTCTATAAGCAACTTCTCCAGGCGTTCCAGATTTGAAATTGAAATCATCGCAGAAGTTGGTTTGCTCTTAGACGGTCTCTCTCTTGTCCCTTTACCATTAGATTGGTCGTCTCGTGTCGTACGTGTCTTACGTGTCTTCCACGACGACAAATAAAGAATTGGACGTATGATAGAACCCGCATTGAATTGAAAATTGTACGACGCGAACGCACCAAGCAAAATCACGATGCAAACGCACTAAGCAAAAACGTTATATACGCGTATTAAATTTAATTATTTATGTGTTTCAATATTTGTACCGTGTTTTATACCGTGTATTCAGTCGTAGTTTGATTGTAGACGCCATGCACTAACTAAACCTGTTTAAACAAGTTCCAAGTAGAAATTATGAGCTGCAAATTGCTCTGTGTTCTTTCCATAAAATATAATTCGGTAATTTCTTGGATTTGGAAAATATAAACGGTTTCCTGTTGGTCTCAACGCACATAGGTAAATCCGAAAGGGAAATACGAGGAATCTAACACGATCGCGTGAGCAATTACACCACTTCTTGCTAATTTCCATTCCTAATTGGAAGCGGTGGCCATCGGTGTTGCTTCCAACGCGATATGAAGAGGAAAATGCGCCGTTCGCTCTGCAACGCTGTTATTAGCGAGTCTTCGCTATTTGTTGGCAGGCAAAAGAGCCTCGACTTCCTTTAGGTATGCGTGCGGAGCACATTTTTGACTCGGAATCACCACCATTATCCTTGTTGGTGGCGAAGGAAGTGAAAAATCACACAAATTGGTTAGAAGCGTTCAAGACCAAGGAAGTGTGTACGATGAATAGAATTATGTACTAGCTCTGTGTATATGTCAAAATTTTCGATTTTAGTTATTGGGCATTCTAGAAATATGTGGTTAAGGCTTCCCACCTGTCCACATTCGCAATATGGACATTTTAGGATACATTTTAGGTTATGTGCTATCTGTTACTGTTGTTACGAATGTCCGGCAGGGGGCGTTTCGGGTTTGACGTTACTGTGGTAATAGCAGCAAAACACGGCTCGACAAAAATCGATTTTTTGGATCGAAAATTGTTTTTAAGGCCGTTTTTTTTGCTCAAAACTCTTTGCGAAGGGTATTTAGAGGGATCTTATCGTAAGACATGAGAGCGAGCGGCTTTTATAAGGTCGGCAGGAACGGATAAAAAATGTAAATTTTTGACGTTCATCGATCCGCTTGTCGGAATTTCTAGACGTCACGTGACATTTTCTCGAGGTTCGCCTTCGCCCGAAGAGGTGCAAAAACGTGATTTTTTTTCAAAATTGACGCTTTTAATTTACAAAATATCGCGCAGTCCACACGGAATTGTGTCCTTTTTTTCAATTCGAGCGTCAAAAGTAATATCGAAAAGCCCAATTTTGCAGCTACTCGATCGCAAATGTCGGCGAAAATGGGCGATTCCGCTGAACGCGCCCTACACTTGAAAGTTCGTAATTAGTATAGGTAGGTAGATAACTAATTGTATCTTTGGTATTAGAATACAGTGTGTTTCTATTTAATATAAATGAACCAAACAAATCATTCATATTCTGTATGGTCTTCATTGCATTTTAGAAGCGCCATCAATTGTTAAGTTAGTTTTTTTTTTTTCAAATGAGTAAGGTTTCCATGATTAATTAATGTCTGTTGTTTTTAAATCTGTAAGAGTTTTGTGTATAAGTAATGCCTCTCATGGTAAATTGCTCGGTCAAGGAAACCCTAGTCAATAATAATAATAAATACCCCTTTGTATTGTCTCTAAATTACCATAGAAACTAACATAACCGTGTTTCCTTTGTCCCATAGAACAGTTTGACCCGAATAACTCACACCAAATCTTGGGCAATAGTTGAAACGACTAAATTTCGTAATCACTACCATACAGTAGCACTTTTTCTGAATAGGAAATTTTCTCAAAGATTCTTGTCGCTGTCTTAAAGTAGATAACAATTATCTGCACAAGTGACACAATTGTATATATGATTCAGTTATTACTAAAATATCTTGATATACATAAGTATGTAAATCAATACCTTTATAAATCAATAAAAATATTACATACAAAAAAGCAAACAGTATAAGCAGTATAAGCGACAAAAAGTCAGCGGTATCCTCATACGTTATGGATAAGTTTGAAGGAAAAGCATAGAGTACGGACGAAAAAACTAAAAATTAACAATTTTAATAGCAGGCTTTCAAAAAAAATTACTGTCTGACTGTCATTGCTCATTAAACCCATTTTTGTCCCGAGAAACGATGTGGTTGGACAAAAACTGCAGAAAATAGAAAATAGAATACTCTTTTACATATACTTCTGACTCTTTAATATCTTCAATTTCAAAAAGGAACACTCGCAATTACTCGCTCTTATAAGGATAACGCATTTGATGAAAACATTAACAGTCCTTTGCTGGATATATCAGTTGATGTTACTGGCGAAGACATTATCTTACATGAACAATATGAATATGAGAGCTAGGAAAATTGATTTATACAATTTTGTTGTCATTACTCTAAATCGAAAATGTACTACATATTTTATGGACCACCCTGTAAAGAGAAAAATAATGTTAAGATGACTTCTTTTGCTTTCCACATGTAAGAAAATTTAATTTATTGAATACTGTCTTTAAGAAAATGTACCATCTCCCGACATCGCAATATTGGAACACCTATGTCTGTTTAAAACTCAATATTAGTAGTAATTTAATACTTAATGCTAATAAATATTATATTTCGCATTAAAACTGCGTTTTCGCTCTAATACGAGTTTTGCACAGCTAGTTCAGGCATGTGCTATTTTAAGAGAAAAAAATGTATGAAAATACATAGTAGTTTGTCGGGACCGTTATAATAGCTGCTTTCCATTTGCACACTTCTGAATTAATCTTAGCTGAGCTAATCTAACACCGTATGGCTTGGTCCAAGTTCAACTAAGCTAAACTATGTTGGCAAAAGGAACGCGTTCGGTGCCATTCTATCTAAGTTCGTGGAACTTGATGTCAGCGAGTGGCGGCGCCACTTGCCTGACAACAAGTGTTATCAATGTTATCATCTATAGGTACAAATAAGAAACATAGGTATCAGAACCGCTTCTTTGCACGCGTATACCGTCCTCGTGACTTAATTCCACTTCGTAGCAAAGATGTGTAATCAGGTCACACACATCAAATATGTTAACTTCATCCATCTTGCCGAAACTTCTTATAGTTTATAAAATAAACAAAAACCAAATTGCACGCACGCACGATGGCGGATTCAGGTTAGGTTCTCCTTCTTCTTCTTCTATTAGGTTAGCTCAGACAGCTCAGACGATCTAAGTTACCTTTTCGCATGACTAGTCAAGGGCAAGGGGAAGGTAATTTGTCTGAGCTTGTCTTACTTCACCAAAAGAAAAGGAACGCTACGCATAAGTTAGATTAGATCAGCTCAGCTAATATCAACTCAGATATGTGCAAATGGAAAGGGTATTTCACTGTAGTTGGGAAAGTATTCCCAATTCTGAAATTAATTTAACTTCATGTACCGAGTAGCAGAGTAAATAAGTACAAAGTGTACAGACTAAATAACATTTTCTTGCTAAAGGCTCAATTAACTCTACTTTTCAGAAACTGGATGACGCGGATTTCGCATATCCGTTAGCAAAAACAAACTTTTAACAGGGTTTTACGACACTTTACCAATATGGATTATTTTGACTGTATTTCCTGCAAAATCAAGAGTTCTATTTTCAGTATAATATGTATTCAGTGTCCGCGGACGTCACGAATATACAAGGAAATGGTTAAATTGTAAAAACACACGTTTTTACGACCTGTACCCAAAACTTTAAACATAAACACGCATGGTGTGATCGAAGCATTAAACTTGAGAGGTTTTTACTTTATGTGGGAGGTCATTACCACTTCCAGGCACCCTCACAGATTAAAAATAGACCTTACAAGGGTCCCCTTATTATTTCACAGCAAGTGTTTCACACACTTGCTCTGTTTGGCTTACCAAATCTTTAAATTACCGAACCAAGAAAAAAAATAGAAACATGAGACTTTTCAACACAATAACTCATCGTCTCGTGGACCCTAACAGCCATCAGCTATCACAATCAGCCATGTGGAGATCTAGAAAGAGAGAAAGAAAGACTTGGTTGGGAATTAGTAGATTCTGGGAAAAGATGTGACCCTCATTTGCCTGGCATGGGTTAAGGTAGGCCCACAAGCGTGTTCACGGCAAGGAAAAAGAGTAGGAAGCCGTTTAGCAAGCCGCATTGCAGAGGTTATGTATAACGGTTTGATACTTGGTCCGACTCTGAAATGACTGCATTCCATCTAGATAGGAAATCACAGGTCCCGTGTTACAGATTTATTGAAATGGGCGTGACCCAGACTAGAATTTCCTGCACCTTGCAGAAGAGTAACGTCTTTATGTCTCTTCTCTTCAAAAATTCTAACCTTGCGAACAAAATCTTGCAAAATCTTTGGGATAGTGTTTTTCGTTAGACTTCAGTGGCAGCGGATTATTAGCTTGCAGAATCGGTTGCTAATGCGAATGGAGAGGGCCTGTCGGCCGTTTGGTTGCTAGCTTGCATGCAACAATTTATTATTTACTTATTATCTAAGAATGTGGCCTAACGGTGCCAGCGCAGAGATCTTTTTATTCGACCTCAACCGTGGTCCAACGCTGCAGCAACAACACGCCTCTATCTGGTACTTTCTCAGCTGTAATTATAACCCAACCAAGTCTACTTAACTTTACGATCATCATCAACGAACGCTGCCTTTACTTCTTCCTCACTTCCAACGTCCTCTCCTTCGGTCTTCTTCTTAGAAGCACATCTTTACTTTCTTTTTGGTTTAACGTCTTTCTACATGCGGAAGAAGTACTTAAAGCTTAACACGAAGTACACCTACTTAAAACTTAACTCGAAACTAATTAATTCGGTTAATAAGTTACTACTGTTCGAACAAAGCTATTTTTGTGTATAAAATACATCTACTGACCGTTAGATGGCGTGAATCGGTGACATAAGTCGGGCTGAAACGTTAAGGTGGCCGTTATGATCGTTGGTTGGAATATTCGTGTCTCGGGCGGTCCATAGATGTCGCCCTATAAATCTTGTTACGCGTTTCGCTTAATAGGAATTCGTGTAATCTCTCAAGTGGCGGCATCTCGTATAGAACGTAGCACACGGGGCCGACTAACGCGTACGAACTGGACTTAAATTAAATTTATTATTATGCCGTAAGATATACGTATACGGTGGAATTTTTACACTGGCGAGTGGCGATATATCAGGCGGTAATTTTAAAAGCGCGCGGTCCCATTTCGTAGAATGTACGACACGCTAAAACACCTGTATAAGCTACAAAACTTGCAGGGTTTTTTCACATTTCAAGAATATTAACAAGATTTAATTCCGTACTCCTATTAACAATTTTCAATCTCTAATAACTTTTGTTATCTCTGATAGATTTTTATGTTTCTTTTACAGCTCCTCTACATTACATTAACCTAATTCTTCTACAAATAAAATCCACACAAAGTAACTAATAATCATCTCGCATGAACATGGGTTAAATTGACCGAAAGAAATGACCTTTGCGTGATGGTAACCAAGGTGATTCGCATGTGATTCCCACACGGGTTGACTTTTGAATAAAATCATACGATTTGTGTGTAAAAATGGACGGATATGTGGTCCGCTGGCTTTGTATATCGCCCATCCATCTCTCTGGCAGTCAAGCTAACAATTACCCATGCTTTCCCTATCTCTCTTTTTAACGCGTTAAATTTTACTTCTGTCTCTGTTAAGTTGGTACACATGAGTACGCGGACATCCGGAATACACACCACTTTTTATACTGACAATAACCTTACTTCCTATTTTTCTCAACGTTTATTTGTGGATGTAATTTCTGCATATCAATATAACTGAATGTGAAATCATATATCATAGGTTTTTCTATCCAAATAATCTACCTATACTAATTACGAACTTTCAAGTTCAGCGGAATCGCCCATTTTCGCCGACATTTGCGATCGAGTAGCTGCAAAATTGGGCTTTTGGATATTACTTTTGACGCTCGAATTGAAAAAAGGACACAATGCCGCGTGGACTGCGCGATATTTTGTAAATTAAATGCGTCAATTTTAAAAAAAAAATCACGTTTTTGCACCTCTTCGGGTGAAGGCGAACCTCGAGAAAATGTCACGTGACGTCTAGAAATTCCGACAAGCGGTTCGATGAACGTCAAAAATTTACATTTTTTATCCGTTCCTGCCGACCTTATAAAAGCCGCTCGCTCTCATGTCTTACGATAAGATCCCTCTAAATACCCTTCGCAAAGAGTTTTGAGCAAAAAAACGGCCTTAAAAACAATTTTCGATCCAAAAAATCGATTTTTGTCGACCCATGTTTTGCTGCTATTACCACAGTAACGTCAAACCCGAAACGCCCCCTGCCGGACATTCGTAACAACAGTAACAGATAGCACTTAACCTAAAATGTATCCTAAAATGTCCATATTGCGAATGTGGACAGGTGGGAAGCCTTAATCACATATTTCTAGAATGCCCAATAACTAAAATCGAAAAATTTGACATATACACAGAGCTAGTGTTTTATTCTAATAAGAATTTCAATATAGTTGTTTCAACGGTTAGTTATTCTTACGATTTATGAATTTAGTATGTTTATGTTAAGTATATTTTTCTCTGACGAAGAAAAAGTTATTCATCTATAAAAAAGTAGACGTTCGTCTTAAAACAACAAAAATATTCCGTTGGACGAAAAATATATATGCTTGAACGAAAAAACAGTTTCTTGACCCAAGATTCTTGTTCTGAAAGGTACATAGAAAGGTGTGCAATTACTTTACAGATGGCGCTAACAGTTTCTCGCGTCATTTGCCACATATCACCGCTATATAAGTTCGACGATACTGACTGTTCGTATATTGTTTGTTTACGTCTATGCATGAGTGTTTTATTTCATGGGTGACTTACAAGGATTATGAGGAAAACCAGGATTGTAGTGGAATAGCCTACACAGAGAGAACTGTATTCTTGGATATCAAGAAAAAATGTTCTTGCGTATATAGTGTATCATGAAGAGGATATTTTTGTTATCCAAATGTTTTATTGAAATAGGAATTTCAATATATGTAGTTATTTCAACAGCTAGTTATCTTCCGGTCTAAGAGTTTAGTATGTTTATGTTGAGAATATTTTGATCTTACGAAGAAAATGTTATTCTTCTACATACAAAAAGAGTAAGACGTTCGTTTTACATCAATTGGGTGAAAAATATATACATGCTTCAACGAACAAACAGTTTCTTGACCCAAAAGTATACGTACGTATCGCTTAAAACAGACGTAATTCCTTTCAAGCAGTTTCTTTATACTTATAACAAGAAAACGTAATACTTGGAACATCAAGAAAATCATATTCTTACTCTGCGAATTTTATATTTTACTTGAACCAACCAAATGATCTCTGTGTCCTCTGTGTACTATCCAAATCTCAGATTTTACAACCATTTATTGCTCTTAGTTTACTTAAGACATAATAATGACCGTAGTATTGTTAACCCTGAGTCTCAGATTAGTAATTAACACAGAACTTCAATCAAATATTATATTTCTTTAATAAAATTATATTATCGTAAATAACACTAGTCAACAGTCAAAATGTACATTGGATGCGACTATTTTTTTTATATATATTAAGGCCCTCTAAACTCAAAAATCGGATAAAAATTTTTTTTAATGGATACGTTTTCGAGTTACAATTTTTTTTCTTTTTTTGTTTTTTTTTGCGGAGGTAGTTCGACTATTTGGAGCATATCTCGAGTTAGGAACGTCCAATCTGGTCGCCCGGCACATAAAATTGAAGCTAATTGTATCACCAACAATTGTCACTCATATAGTTTTTCAATCGCTTCAGTAGTTTTAGCGCAATAGGCCACGATATTATAAAAATTTGGCCAAAATGAAAATGGAACATTTACTCTATCACCTGTGAAAAGTAGAAATCGTGGAAATATAGTTAGTTTAATATTTTTTGCGTAGAGTTTGAACTTTTACGAAGAGAACAACCTGCGCAGGCACCTGCGCCAGGTACATATAACGTCGATCGAAACACGTACTGACATATCTGAATATCATTTTTTGGTGAGATATGCCACTACGTATTTTGAGCGACGATAAATACCCTCACCCTTCCACACACATTCATTCTCTCCGTCCTGAAGATGCCTCTTGCAACAGAGTGCGAAACGTTGACTAAAAGATGCGCATCTTGGTGCGAATCACGTGACGTACTCGTCTTCTGGATGGATCCGACCTCTACCATGCATTTAAACTGCTATAAATGACGAAAAATACAAAATAGAGAAAAGGCCGAATTTTTGTAGTTTCGTACCCATTGGCCATAATTGATCATAACTTCGGTATTTTTTCATAGATTTTCATCGTAAATACCTTGTTCTCTTCGTAAAAGGGCAAACTCTACGTAAAAAATAAGAAACTGAGCATATTTTTACTATTTCTACCTTTCCCTGGCGGTTAAATGAATGTTCGATTTTCATTTATACTAAAAAAAATTCAAATTATGGTCAATTGCACTGAAACCACTGAAGCGATTGTAAAACAATATTAATAACATTTATTGGTGATTCACTTGGCTTTAATTTGATGTACCGAACGACAAGATTTTATGTTCCGAACTCGAGATATGCTCCAAATAGTCGAACTACCTCCAAAAAAATTAACAAAAAAAAGAAAAATTCATAACTCGAAAACGTATCCATTCAAAAATTTTTAATGCGATTTTTGAGTTTAGCGGGCCATGGTATCTAAGAAAAAAATAGTGGCATCTAATGTACATTTTCTTTTTATTATTTTGTTGACTAGTGTAATGCTCAACCTCTGATTTACAAACATACTTGAACTGCAGGGTTGTCTATATTCTACACATACATATATAAAGGTTGCTTGCGTAAAATTACATAACGTTATGTTTCGTTTCAACATTCCTGTTTGTGTTATAAAACACTTCTAAGAAATATACCGCATAATGGATAGAATGAATGGATGGATATGCATGTCTGTGTCGCAAATTTACTTAGTTGTTTGCACAACCGTGAACAGCGAATACCACAGAAACCGTATACGTAGTAAATTTTCAGTATTTTTCATCGTTTCAGAGAATTGTTCACTACGCACAATTGCTATAGGTATCTCCATTATGAGTTAACTTTATTGAATTCAAACCTACCACACAAAGTTCTGATTACAGTTTTGTTCTGCATTACAGATCAGTTTTGACGAAAGAAGAGTCTCCTTTTTCATAGACTCCAACAAAAATTCATTTTTTGCCTGTTTTCCATAAATAAGATGAAATGAAAGTTTGACATTCTGAATCATCGTACAAAGTGATAATAAGAAATTGCAAAAATTACCGCAATATATGTCAGCTAGTACACTTGGCGTTAACTTTCATCCAATCGACTCAATTACAACTGTATTCCTGCTTACTTTTATAGTCTTAATTGCACATTGCACAGTTGAGCGACAACGTTAGAAAACTGACTCGCATTATTTCTCTAGACTCTAGAGTCTATAGGAGATAATCGTCTGTGACATGAAAGTTCTACCATCTTATTGTGGTCTCCAGTCATGTGCATTTATAATAATGCCTTTTGCCATTGGATTAGGTTTTATTGTATGGTGAAACTTTCGCATTTTTAACGACATATCCTCTTAGTATGTTAGACGTATGTTTGAGCTTTCTTGGCCTATTCGACCTACATAATTATGAACACTATGTATGATAATATAACACAAAAATATTTAAGACTTTTCCTTAAAGTGTTTTTTTACTGGGTTTGTGTTTATTTTTGCAGCACTTAGAGTACTCGTTTTAATAACAAAAACAATTTTGTATGGCGCCGAGCTTAAAATAAAAGAAAATATGAATCATTTTATTGGTTAAGAAATGCGACTGTCTGGCGCTTCGATGGATTGAAAATTTAACAGCTAAATTTCAAACAGCTATAAATATGTGTTTATGTTTTGTTCCTATGTGTATTTTATCTCACGAGAACTCGGCACCATGTTGATTCGAGATAAAGGCGTACGATAAGGCGGAATTTATTAATGTTTTTAATTACAACCTTCTTCGTATATCCAAAGAGAGAAAGAACTGTTGAAACTAACCAAAGGTATAAATGCCAACTGTGCAATAATTCTTGTGTTGTACAACTCTCATAATTACTTCTGTCCTGTTGTTCTGAGAGGTTATCCATTTTGTGTACTCCCCAGTCCCCTCTTATGGGAATTTACGTGTATAGAAAAATACTAATTACTAGACTATACTCCAAGGTATTGAAATGAAACTGACACTGCTCGAACCAACAATCCTCGGCCAATCTAAAACTTGATGGGTCCGATTCGAAATATCAGAATTAGTATGAGTAACTAGCTCTGTGTATATGTCAAAATTTTCGACTTTAGTTATTGGGCATTCTAGAAATATGTGGTTAAGGCTTCCCACCTGTCCACATTCGCAATATGGATATTTTAGGATACATTTTAGGTTATCTGCTATCTGTTGCTGTTGTTACGAATGTCCGGCAGGGGGCGTTTCGGGTTTGACGTTACTGTGGTAATAGCAGCAAAACACGGGTCGACAAAAATCGATTTTTTGGATCGAAAATTGTTTTTAAGGCCGTTTTTTTGCTCAAAACTCTTTGCGAAGGGTATTTAGAGGGATCTTATCGTAAGACATGAGAGCGAGCGGCTTTTATAAGGTCGGTAGGAACGGATAAAAAATGTAAATTTTTGACGTTCATCGATCCGCTTGTCGGAATTTCTAGACGTCACGTGACATTTTCTCGAGGTTCGCCTTCACCCGAAGAGGTGCAAAAACGTGATTTTTTTTTTCAAAATTGACGCATTTAATTTACAAAATATCGCGCAGTCCACGCGGAATTGTGTCCTTTTTTCAATTCGAGCGTCAAAAGTAATATCGAAAAGCCCAATTTTGCAGCTACTCGATCGCAAATGTCGGCCAAAATGGGCGATTTCGCTGAACGCGCCCTACACTTCAAAGTTCGTCATTAGTATAGGTAGATAGATAGCTCTGTGTATAAGTCAAAATTTTCGATTTTAGTTATTGGGCATTCTAGAAATATGTGGTTAAGGCTTCCCACCTGTCCACATTCGCAATATGGACATTTTAGGATACATTTTAGGTTATCTGCTATCTGTTACTGTTGTTACGAATGTCCGGCAGGGGGCGTTTCGGGTTTGACGTTACTGTGGTAATAGCAGCAAAACACGGGTCGGCAAAAATCGATTTTTTGGATCGAAAATTGTTTTTAAGGCCTTTTTTTTGCTCAAAACTCTTTGCGAAGGGTATTTAGAGGGATTTTATCGTAAGACATGAGAGCGAGCGGCTTTTATAAGGTCGGCAGGAACGGATAAAAAATTTAAATTTTTGACGTTCATCGATCCACTTGTCGGAATTTCTAGACGTCACGTGACATTTTCTCGAGGTTCGCCTTCACCCGAAGAGATGCAAAAACGTGATTTTTTTTCAAAATTGACGCATTTAATTTACAAAATATCGCGCAGTCCACGCGGAATTGTGTCCTTTTTTCAATTCGAGCGTCAAAAGTAATATCGAAAAGCCCAATTTTGCAGCTACTCGATCGCGAATGTCGGCGAAAACGGGCGATTCCGCTGAACGCGCCCTACACTTGAAAGTTCGTAATTAGTATAGGTAGATTAATTAATAACTGACTCGATGACACCAAAAAATTGGTAAAATCCTGATTTTCAGACGGCTGTATCTTGACGGCCCTTAGCTCAATTTTAACAAAACCTACACCATTCGATTACCCTCTCCTTAATCTATAAGAATTTTGATGGGTCCGATCAAATCAAACATCCCAGTAACAAAAAAAAAACAATTTTGACCCTTAGAGCATGTGTTTGCTGTGTAAATTCCTATCAGCTCCAGATAGAGAAGAACCAATAGCAGGCAGGATAGAACATTTATGAACGGACGATGGTCACAAAAAGACAACTAAAACAACTTAAAAAACAGGAACAACAAAGATATAAAAACCCCAACATAAATATCAGTCTTAAACACCCCTATAACAGGCAAAACTCCTTAAAACCGCAGTAATGTATGTCGGGCGGTCATAAAAATAGTTCGTAATACGACTCTATCTGGTCTCTATATTATCTCCGTATGGGTTTTGTTATGCTAAACACTGAAAAAGGAAAATAAACGAACGAGTCTCTTTTTTTCCCTGAGATATTACAGGTATAGCTTATGGAGTAGGTGGTGGTTAGTTCGTACTGTAAAATATACGGTAAACGATGGGTAAAATATCGTTCTCCGATGGCGGGTGTATTTATACCGTCGTCCGTTGCGTTGAGTATTTGTTAAACGTATAATAGTAGGCTATCGGATGGTATTTTATTGGTTTGGGGGGATGAGGGACTCCAGCCTTCGACCGCTGAAGTGAATTTACTATCCGCTGTACGCTGCCCGCAGGAGCATAAACTTGAAAATGCTATAATCATGGACATTTTGTGATTACGGTAATTGAAATGTGCCAGAGATGAATAACAAAGCCAATTTTTGAACCACTGGTGGGCTTCCATATCAAATAAACAGTTCTATCAACATAAGTATAACATAATAACCAATGTACTCCAAGAGATAGATTCCATAGAGTAAGTTTTAGTAAGATAGCAAAGGTTTCGTTCATTGGTAAGTTATGACGCCTCAACCAGATTGGATAAAGCGAAAACATTATCACCGTATCTCCGTATTAGCAATCAAGTCTGTGTATAAGGTCAACCACTGGCCAAGCAGGATCACGCATAGATGAGACCGCAAACACTAGCAGCAGCACGAGATCCAACAGCAGCAGGTCTCTGCTTCTTGCGTTTGACCGTCTACCCATCTCTGCTGCTCTTAAATTTACATCGGCAGCGTACATACGCAGTGAGAAGATAGCCACAATTATCTGGCGGTAGTATCGAACAGGCTTGTGCTAACCAATGAATGGTGAACGGCTTATATTCTTTGTGTCCATGGCTACCATTCTCAATACCAATTATGTACGTATACATATCGTTTTCAAAACGATTCGAGTTTTAAAAACGATTTCAGAACATCTGTTTTTTATGTGTTTGACACCAAGGATTCAAATCAGCATGCCAAATCGCAGCAAAATACAATTTGGGTTCATATGAATCAATCAAAATGATTTAATATTAGGTCACAGGCGACATCGCCTAGCAAATCAGTAGCGGCTCGTGATATGTTTAACTTATTTAATGAAGTGTTACTATATATGTTATTAAGTAAACACTACAAATTTGAACCGACATATTTTTAAGAAGTAGTTAACCGTAAGAACCATCAAGAAGGTCGAGTAAACACTAAACAACCCTAATAAAACGGCAGACTTTTTGCGCGAATTTGTTGCATGCGCTATTGCCTATTAGAATACGTCTATGCTATCGTATGGGGTTATCTACCTAGTCCTCTGACGTCACACATGCATTTTTCGCTACCCCCACTCCTCCGGCTTGCTGGACAGTTTACCGGCTTGCAGTAGAAAACCGTCACCGCTGGTAGGCAGAATCTCAATTGCCACCCCGACCTGGTAGTTTCGGTTGCATACACTACCGTTATTTACCAATTCTACGGCCAGTAGCGTAGCAGCGATGGATTTTATTATGTATTCAATATAATAATGCAGGCATATAGACAGTGGTTGTAAGGAATTTATATTAGGCAAATACTTAACTGTAACAAATATTGTATTAATAACGTCCAAATAAAAATGTGAAACACTGAATACCAGTACTAGGTGATCCAATATTTTTTGGGTGGGCACTGCCCGCCCTGCCACCCCTGACGAGCCGCCACTGTAGCAAATGAACAATTATTAGCGTACAATGCCATGAAATTGACCATTGTTGGCGCCGTGATAGATTTTGCGAACGCTGATCGATGACAGAGCGCGCCTGTTCCACTTTCCGATGAATAAGTGAAAATAGCGTTTTTGATTCACGAAATGTTTGTCACGTCGTCACGGCAACAAGTATCTAACCCGATTCCATTCATGCATTTCAATTCACGAATCTGATCTATAAAATAAACAGTGTCAGTGTCAATAATGGTTATATACCGCTGTTTGTACACTTTTATGACACAGTTTCTTGCTGGTTTGCAGAATTTAATCGTTTCCGTGTTGAAAATTGCTGTTTATCATAATGAAAACTTATTGTTTGATTTGTTGGGGTAAAGAATGGCTGTGGCTTCACGAAATTGAATAATAGTAACAATGTTTAGACAGTTGTGTCAGCAATTTAGACGGAAAGTTGGGTGGGGGCCACTCCGCCCAAAAACATGTTTATAAATCATTTATGAAGCACTAAGATTGGTCAAATTTTATTGACCTATGTTATGAGCGATTAAAAAAGCATATAGGACAACAGAACTAACATAATTTTAATTTTCTTGTTTCAGGTAAGGACTATCAACGAAAATATCTAGCCAGACGTCCCACAGCATTCTTACGTAAGTCGCGTTATCCAAGCCAATTAATTAAATAAACAATTACAAACGAGCGGTTAATAGCCCGGTTTCACTTAATAAACTTTCTAAACCGTCCGCTAGATGGAGACCCACGCATGACACGTCGTACTCATAACTAAAGTAACCAACCTCTACTTTGATGTCTTTGTCTGTCTTCTCATATTCATTCGAAGCAGCGATGGTCTCGGACAAACTTTGTATAATTAATTATTAACATAACCGAGTGGAGTTTAGTAATTAGTATGCAGTTGTGGGCAAGGCGGTATTGTTTTTCTTTTGTTTACGGGGGACGGTGAACAACGGAGACCTTTCGAAGGTTGATTATTTTCTAGGAAACCTTCTTGAGGTCCATGCATGACGTGAGTTGCATTTTTTATTATTTTTCAATCGGTGATTTTTTCATAACCAAACGAAAATAGCGTTTAAAAATTCGTCAATTCATCAATTTCGTACAGACAAAGTCACTCTTAATCCCAATTTAAATCAAAATTTGCCAAATTGCGACTGTAGCTACTGTAACTTAACCGTAACCCACTGTTTCCCAACCTATGGTCCGCGGACCCCTGGGGTCCGTGGGTCTATCTCAGGGGGTTCGTGGGTCTATCTCAGGGTGTCCGCGGATGAAGCGCAACAGATAATAGACCAAGTAATAGACTACCTGGACAAATTTAGCATCTACGAATGTCCAAACTCATCTACGTCATTAAAAAAATCCTCAAGAGGGTGAAGGAAGCTTTTGGACAAACACCAATCAAACTTATCAGGCAAATTCAACTTCTTGAATGACATATTGCACCAATGAATGTCTAAAGGGTTGTACACCAGAAGAAATTTCTTCAACAGACCGAAGCAATCTTTTGGACAAACACCAATCAACTTCCTCGGCAAATTTAGCACCTACGAGTGTCCAAACTCATCTAAGTCATTAAAAAGCTGGGCATAAATATAAGCCGCAAAAATCTATGGTTTGAGGTTTTAAGTGACAGTTACTCTCTACCGACATTCATAGGAAATTTGAAATATTCAAAACGTCTGACTGGTCAAGTCGAGTATGTATGTATATGCAGGCTTGGGTTCTTCTCATCGTTGTTGGTGCGTCCTTTTCTGTCGTTTTTGCTCGGGCACATGTTGGGTTCGCTTCTCTCGGTGAGCAGCAAATCCCGGACAACTTTAATAGAAACAACTTTATAAGGCAATAATAAAATGGCCTTTACGTAGTGGGAATTAATGTACCACTCAGTTCCTACCAGTTCGTTTACTCGACGTACAGGTTTTTAATTCGTACCCATGGAGTGGAGGGCTTCTTCTGCTCGCTCTCTACTACTTGGTTTTCACTACACTGCTAAACCGGCGAGCTAACAGTGAGCACGTTAGAATAAAACGCCTTTAATAATTCACTGTCGTTCTCTCTTCTCGTACGCTCAGTCTCCTAGTGCCTTTAGGCACTACTTCTTTGCCACTCACCTACTATATTTCACTCCATCTCCAACGGTTTAAAAACTATACCATACGATAAAAGTTGTAGTATTTGATGGATTTTTATTTTGACACTTGCTATTGTGAAAATAATTAACACCCTGGGGTGCAATTTGCGTTTTTAGGTCCCCTAAATCATAAATGGTGTATGTCTGTCAACACTATCGGTCAAACTGTGCAACGGATCGGACTGAAATTTGGTATAAGTATTTAGAATTACCGGGGGACGAACTAGATTGTTTTTGGTAAAAATCTGACAAAGGGAACTGGCAAATGTTACAGGCATTCTCTTATGCTATGGTCACACTTGGCTGTTTTACTGGCGTGCTATTTGCTACTGGCTGTAACAGCATAGTGTGACCACTCAGCAGTCGCTATTTTTGCATGTCGGCGAATTGTTTTGGCTGTTTTGGCTTGTAAAGTTGAACATGTTGAACCTTAATTAGCCGCTATTTAGAGCTTGCGCTGCTAGCTCAGGACAAATGTGGGTATTGTAGAAAATACCGATTATAATAAATAATTTAAAGAAATTTTGTATGAAAACATATAATTTACTTCATAATAATTGAAATAATGATTTAATTAATAATTAAAATAATTTTGTAAATAACTAATTGTGGTAACAGCCATTGACTTTTCAAGTAAATACTTCTAAAATATAGAATTTCTAATTTTATTGTCATCGTGGTCTTGCTTATGTTATTTACACTCGTGTACAGTGCTTTCAAAACTTATGTAGTTAGGTTCAAGGCAGGTAGTCAATAAACCCCACAAAGTGGTATCAAATATGAAATATTTTATGATTGCGACGCCTTCACCTGACAAAAGACAATACATGGTCTCACTACTGTATGTACCTACCTAGTGACGTATAAAATTCACCAGAAATAGTTGACTTTATAGTTTGAACTGAGGCTTGCTGGTAGTAGCCACTAGCGGCAGCAGTACTTTTGCTGGTAAATAGCGTAATGTGACCACAAAATAGACGCTGGCTTCTGTTGCTGCTAGCAGCACCAGCAACTATTGGCTAATAAAACAGCCTAGTGTGACCAGTCCAGGGACTTTCAACATGTATGCCAATTTTCAGATCAACGGCATGTGGCTGTGGCTTCATAAAATCAGAGTTTTGTAACTAGATGACGTATAAATTGTCATGTCCAGTCCTCATATCACTTCTAGATCAAAGACCCCGTGAACGTGACCCTCAAAATCTTGCGTCAGGACCAAGAACGACACTACAAATCAAAATAAAACCCCGAAATAAGATTGATCGTCTCCGAATCGTCCAATCGCTATCAGGTGGGTTGACCGAACATCTCAGCTCTGCTTGCATATTCGTTCGACAAAAAGTCTACAGGTAAAAATTTGTAAGGTGATGTATCATACGCAGTTGGGTTGTCACTTGTCAGGCTGGTTTTCGGCTTGCATTACTCCTTTTTACTTCTTCTTTTGCTGGTTCTCTTGCAGTTTTGCGTGGGCGTTTAGCTTACCATGCATGGATATCGCCAAATTCCCGCTGTTAAAAATTATTCACTCGGTATGAGGCTAAATACGTCCTGTCAAGCTTGATTTTAACAGTTATTAAACGGCATGGAGGAATGTACGAGCACGTAAGTCATCTCTTTTTGTGTTGTTACTATCTCAAGGGATAAGATCTACATGTTGGATGCGTACTCGGAATTATACAAGCGTATCATCTTGGATTGGCTGTTATGTAATGGTCATGGTCATTAACGAATGCTTACGTTGTATTTTTCTGGTTGACAAATAAACACCAATTTACACAACAATAAATATCGATTTCATATCACTTCTCATAAAAAAACAATCTTTCTTCACATCGAAGACATCTAAACAATGCTTCGTTAACCAATTTCCCATATCAAGCAGCACACGAGCGACATCTTCGCAGCATAAAAACAAACAGAACTTTCTCAATTTTTACGGCAGTTCGTTCGTCCCACCGACACAAAATTTCATTTTCACTGTTCAACAGAGCGATGCATCTTAAGCCTCACGGATTGTCAAGCCTAAAACTTGTTCCTGAATCTTTGCCTTCTATACTTAATACTTATCTAGGCAGGGATAATTCAAGTGAGTTGACGAAATACTTCTGTAATGTCGTCTAATCTTCTTATCTGTATTCTTGGTACCGTGTTAACTTTCTTGGACGCGTGACTCCACCAGCCACCAGCACATCTTTTCAGATGTTTGTACGGAACGTATAGATAAACTATGGAATAGTGTATATATACGATTAGGTTTATGTCACGGTGAAAGCTGCAGATGGGTTGTAGATATAGAGGACTGGAGAGACTGTGTAATTATGATGATAATGTGCCTTTTAAGGAATAAAGCCTGCTCGTTCGTTTAATTAACCTACTTTGTGGAAAATCTACGACCGCGAATATAGGTTTAACTGTGTAGAAACACCTTTTCTCCCCGGGAAAGGGAGTGTAAGTTATGTGATTGTTGACAAACTATTTGCACATTGTCTTTGAATGTGTTACTGTCGTTGATGGCGCCACCTAGTGTAAGTAGATGCTTGAAAATGTGTAGAGAAGGCGACGAATTGAAATTGTTGTTTAAATGACGGTTTAAACATCAACTGTCACCTTTTAACCTTCAATAGACACGCGTCTGCAATCCAAATATATGATTAACAAGCTCATGAAACAATCGGACTCATTCGTATGCGCATGTAATTGACATCATTTCCGGTACATCTCGACGAATTGATATCTTGTTGATGCTTTCCATACAACACGAGGCTTTCAATACAGCACATATACATACACATAGCATAAACATACAGCACAAAAATTTCAAACGGTTCGCCGACTAAGTGTCCAGAAAATTACCATGTCTTTGACTACAATGGGACATAACGGTAACGTCTTCTGCATTAATATCACAGTAATTACAGATCCATATAAATTATGTCGGCGAAATTTCTATGTTGATGTCGTTCTAGCGTGCTTGAGGAGGGAAAAGAGTCAACTGTTTGTTAGAATAAATCCGCCCATGTCTTGTTAGGACAATTTTCTTACTACTGCTACTGCTCAGTTCATCACATTGTAAATCGTACCAGAGAAATAATAAATAGTAATTTATTAATAAAAAGCCATTTTTTGACATGAGGAGTAAAGATCGGTTAAGTCGGCGTTTCCAAAATATTATCTATCTAGACTATAGATACACACGAGGTTTAGAAAGGGCATCAGTATTTATGGAGTAAAGAAAAACACATATGCCAGATTTAGGACGGAATATGACTAAGAAATATTTTTCCTAATAACCGTCGATCGAAATAGTTTAATAACCGTCGATCAAAACAGTTTATTTTGGCGTAGGGGCATTAAACAAACTCAACGTCAACATTGGGAAAGTCACGGTCGACTCGTGCTATCATATTTTTGAATAAAAAAGTGCACACGCGCACAAAACCCGATGAAATTCCTCACGCGAAACAGGATAATAAATAACAGGACTCGCAAGTGTGCAAGCAACGCTTGGGCCGAAAATTTACAGGACCGTTGAGGCGATCAATCAAAATAACGCAAGACCCCATGTTCTCAAGATACGATCTCGAGAAAGAAAGAAAAAAATTAGTTTGGTATGTACTTTTTGCTGATTACTTATCCTGTTCATCCTTCAACGATGTTGACACTCATTTGAATTACAAGAATTGCACAAGAGGAAAAAGATCCTTCGTAAACATTTGTATCACAGTTTTATGACATTGATTACAAAGAGACAGAAACCCAAATGGTATAGTATGAAAAACAGATCTGGTCATGACTCATGGCTAACAGAACGAACAGAACTTCCGGAATTCAACCAACATCACGTTCTTTTTTTTTTTCAAAAAGAACAAAAAGACATCGTCGCGTTCGAAATTTGAAAATTTCACGTTTGCATGCTGCGTCGGGTTGCCGGTAATAATAGGTTGGTGATTCTTGGAAGGCTGGACGATGAACGGTTTTTAAGCGTGCCATCACGGTGACACACACACAAGATGCATGCCTCTGGCATGACCTTCTACTCGACCTATGGTCTTTTTACACAGAGCGAAAAATTTATTCGGTACTACACGAATATCTTTGAGTGAAGAATATCACTTGTTTCTATATCCGCAGAAAGATCATTTGCTTGGTTCAAGTAAAATACAAAATACTCAGAGTAAGAATATGATTTTCTTGATGTTCCAAGTACATATTACGTTTTCTTGTTTTAAGTAATAAGGAACTGCTTGAAAGGAATTACGTCTGTTTTAAGCGATACGTACGTATACTTTTGGGTCAAGAAACTGTTTGTTCGTTGAATAATGTATATTTTTCACCCAACAAAATATTGTGTTGATGTAAAATGAACTCTTTTTATATGTAGAAGAATAACATTTTCTTCGTCAGAGCAAAATATACCCAACATAAACATACTAAACTCTTAAACCGGAAGAATAATTAGCCGTTGAAATAACTACATATATTGAAGTTCTTATAACAATAAAATATTATTTGGATAGCAAAAATATGCTTTTCATGCTGCACAATATACGCAAGAACATTTTTTCTTGATATCCAAGAATAGAGTTCTCTCAGTGTAGGTTATTCCACTACATTCACTACAATCCTGGTTTTCCACATAATCCTTGTAAGTCACCCATGAAATAAAACACTTATGGATAGATGTAAACAAACAATATACGACCACTCAATATCGTCAAACTTATATAGCAGTGATCTGTGGCAAAAGACGCGAGAAACTGTTAGCGCCATCTGTAAAGTAATTGCACAACTTTCTATATATCTCTCAGAGTAAGAATCTTGAGTCAAGAAACTGTTTTTTCGTTGAAGCATATATATTTTTCGTCCAACAAAATAGACGAACAGACGAACGTCTACTTTTTTATTGAAGAGTAACTTTTTCTTCGTCAGAGAAAAAAACGTTGAAACAACTATATTGAAATTCTTATTACAATAAAATATTATTTGAATAGAAAAAAAAATCCTCTTCATGCTACACTGTATACGCAAGAATAATTTTTCTTGTTATCCAAGAATAGAGTTCTCTCTGTGTACATTCCGAGTTAGTCCACCAGAAGGAAGAAAGTATTGTAATCGACGGAAAAATGCGTTCGAGCAGTCACAAATACCAGCACAAGTTTTGCATTAATAACTTACTGCTGCTCGGACGGAAGTTAATACTGTAACTAAAGAATTGTTTTTGGTGTTGCTGCTCTTTTGCACGTGTGAAACAACTCTAAAAGCACTTGATAGCCACGAACGGGTTAAGCGAGTGAAAACCCGGCATTTCCGCGATCTTGGTTGACCGGCGTGCCGGCAGAGGGCCCGCAGTGCTGCCCTCTGCAGCGGTGCGTATTTCTCGTTGTCCGGCGCATTAATTTAACAAGCTACATGACCATAAATCTGCAATTCAACGCAGAATTACTGCGTCGTCGGTATCCAGGCCATCAGGTGCTTTGGAGTAGGTGGCGCTCCCTATGCATAACATACCACTATTTTTCTCTATCTCTCTCTCTCTTACTCGCGTGAAAGGAGTATGGACTAACACTCCAGTGTCCAAACGATTGCGTGTGTTGTAGACTGCTTTTGTGGCGAGAATTGGTAGGAAAGTAGTGAAGATAGAGCCAAAATAGTATATTTATTATACAAGTTTTATAAGACGTCAAATTGGCGCATGAGTTGCTCGTCGCTAGCGCTCCTCGTGCCCCAAATGAACGAATGCGCCAATATGTCTTATAAAACGAGTGTAATATACTATTTTTTCTACTTTGCGTCATTAATTTTATAAAAATTTAGAAATATATTAGGTAAAGTTCCAATCTAGAATATTTATGGGTGCAACCGTTGGTAACACTGTCATCTGTCACTTAAATTCAAATATCTGTGAAAAAGTAATTATTGATAATTATTATATACCATCATATACTAGTAGTACGAAACCTAGGATGCAACACGCATGTTTAAATATGTATAAAAATATACATACTTCGCAGTTTGTGCGATTCTAAAAAATCAGTTTGTGCTTACTTTTGTGGTTATGTGTATTTTCGTTTGACATGCATTTGATGTCAATGTCACCAATCTTAGAAAAAAGTTACTAAAAACGGTGTTACAATTTGCCAATTGTAACACCGAAAACAGTGTTACAATGTGTGCATTGTGAATGCAAAGTAGAAAAAAGTTATTTTGTTGATATTAAAGTAGATAGATATTCCAAGGCTGAAACTTGGTATAACCTGCTCTTTTAGTCATAAAAAGCAACAATTATTTAACTAACAACAGTTTTAACATAAGCTGTTTTACACCAAGAAGACAATTCTTGGATCACTTAACTGTGGAGTAATATCAATAAATTTCTTCTAATGATGCTACCATCTTACGTGTTGGACCGTTAAATTTCACATAAGGTGTGTAATTATTACACAACAGAGTGTGTCGTAACATTTGGCCAAATGTATTCAACTCGTAAATGAAATTAATTCCCATACTTACCTAGACCAAGAAAGTGTCTCGTCTTGAAGAGACGTGAAGAGCTATTTGCGTAAACTGGTTCTGAAACGTTCAGGAAAATCTCTCAAATCGATATGGGAAATTAACATATAAGTAAGTGTTATTTAACATCGTTCATCGAATAGCTATAGCTATCTCCACTGACACGCCTAATAAACGGTTTCATGGACACATTTAGGGTTTTTTTTCAGTCTGGTCAAATAACCGAAGTTAAATGTTCTGATTTGAAATCTCAGTGTCCTGGGGCAACTCAAGTTGTCATACTTCAATCTATTTATGTCAGTTTGGCGTAAACAGACAGCAAACACCAAGGAAATGGCCATTAACGATAAGCAAATATGCCATTTGCTAACAAATATACCATTTGCTAACAAATATACCATTTGCAACGAAAATATCTCTCGTACATTTCTGCAATATCTTATCTAAAAATGTCTGGACGCAAGACAGCCATTATGCTATTAATTTTGTGGTTGCGTCTGATGTCTAGCCATTGCCCGGTAGCGTTCAGAGTTATCAAAGATTGTCGCCAGTTACGTCCCAAAAGTATTCCGGTCATAGGCGCCATGAGCCATACAGTACCTTCCTGTACGTATTGTTATACTTGTTACGGAACGGAAGATGTCCCGCAGCGCTGTATCTTCGTCTCGTCGGATGTGAAGTTACCTGTCCCATAACCTGTCCTCAACACCGACCATTTGGAATCCATTTCCGGCCATACCACTAAGTCTTGTAATTTAACAAGCGAAAAACAATTACTTATAGCAACTAAAGCACTCGTCCCTTTCATCTGTAAATTGGTGTACGTATTTAAAGTCATTGGAGGATGAGCTGATATCAGTTTGGTCAAAATCTGATGAACCAAAAACATTCCAGGTCGTCCCCTGGTAATTCTAAATGTGTATAGCAAAATTCAGCCCGA
This sequence comes from Aphodius granarius, assembly GCA_963971325.1. NCBI lineage: Eukaryota > Metazoa > Arthropoda > Insecta > Coleoptera > Scarabaeidae > Aphodius > Aphodius granarius. Next base: position 7,561,311 of record OZ020227.1, on the reverse strand, counting down.
TCCGTTGTACCGTAGACTTAAAGATATTCTCCAGAGATCAATGCAATGGATTCAGGGGACCTAGTCGGAGGATAAAAGATACTTGCGACCATTATTGCATCATAAGAACCATCTAAAAACTTTCGCCAATTATCGGGAAATGTATGAGCGCGTTGGCCGCCAGATGTCCGTGGTAGCGCGAAAAAGATCAAAGTGGATGTTGGCGGTGCCCGAGGACAAGTCAGCGCCCTGTATAACGTCGTCTGTGAACGCGAGTGAAAGTCTTTCACTATCGCGAACACCGACAAAGAAGAAAGTATCGCTGGCCATTGTGTGGCCATCATGAGAAAAGAGAAAAAAGGGAGCGCTAATTATTGTTCTTGAATACTCGGAGTAAGGCGTATCGCACCATCAGTGAAATGCATAATAATGTAGTAACAATTACGCAAGGTGGTACTTAAAAATATTCGCTGTGTTTAGTTTAGAGAAAGATTTAACACAAGTGAGATTTTTTTACTGGTTACCTTGGCGTTGGTTTTTCTGGGGAGTCGCCAGTTTTCAGTCAACTAATTTCATATTCTACAAACAATCAGATAAATAAAGACTGTTGCATAAAAGAACAACACATACACACACATAAAACCAACAGAAATACAATAGTATATTATTATACAAGTTTTATAAGACGTCAAATTGGCGCATGAGTTGTTTGGGGCACAAGGAGCGTCAGCGACGAGTGCCCCAAATGAACGAATGCGCCAATATGTCTTATAAAACGAGTGTAATATACTATTTTTTCTACTTTGCGTCATTAATTTTATAAAAATTTAGAAGTATATTAGGTAAAATTCCAATCTAGTGTATTTATGGGTGCAACCGTTGGTAACACTGTCATCTGTCACTTAAATTCAAATATCTGTGAAAAAGTAATTATTGATAATTATTATATACCATCATATACTAGTAGTACGAAACCTAGGATGCAACACGCATGTTTAAATATATATAAAAATATACATACTTTGCAGTTTGTGCGATTCTAAAAAATCAGTTTGTGCTTACTTTTGTGGTTATGTGTATTTTCGTTTGACATACATTTGATATCAATGTCACCAATCTTAGAAAAAAGTTACTAAAAACGGTGTTACAATTTGCTAATTGTAACACCGAAAACAGTGTTACAATGTGTGCATTGTGAATGCAAAGTAGAAAAAAGTTGATTCATAACCTTCTAACCGATATGCAGTATATCGCTTATTGAAGAATTCCATTAGGTTATGATTGTGGTTATCACCACAAAACGTCACTTTGACAAGTGGAAAACAAACTCTAATCGTCGATTTGGTCTGCAGTTGTCCAGTTTTTAAAGACGTGGGTCAACATAACCAATAAAAAATACCAGTTTGGTTGTCTATTTAGTTCTAGGAAGAACATATGCGCTGCTTTCACTTTTTTATATCGGAACGCACAAGACACAGGCGCGACAATAATTATTATTGGTTGTGATGTCGACACGGACGCGCCATGATTATCGTCGTGTTCCAAAGAGGCTATTCCCCATACAGGAAGCACTCAGTTTATCGCTACATTCAAGTGAGTAATCTTTATTTTGAAAAAAGAAACTAGGGTCTATACTTTTTGCTCTTTATTTTTGACGTTTATCAAAATTTTCCACTTCCGGTTTGTTGGATTGCCACAAAAAACAATCCAGTTCGTCCCCTGGTCATACTAAATAAGTTAACTTCACAGGATGTTCCAAATTTCGATCCATATTTTCCAAAGAACAGTTCTATACAGTCTGTAAATTTATGTATGTACTGACCTGGTCACTGGTCATCCTTATTGAGTTTACTGTGATTTAAAGGTGTTAGAAACGTGCCAATGAATGGTAAATGCTTCCTCACGTCTGTTCCTCAAATAAGGAAACTCTCTGCCTTCGTTGAGTCCCAACCTTCGGTCGAAACCAGCTCGAGGCACGTTTTAAAAACATTACAAAGTAGTGCAGAAGAATGCTCTTTTGTATCGGTTGCATTTCAGGCATTATTATTTTACTGGGAACGTAATTATACAGCCGGTGTTTTTTGTCATGTTGCTGAGAATCTTTCGAAAAAATAATGAGTCCTGTTAGTCATCCTTATTTCGTGGAAAAAGGATTAAAACGTAAGATTTTGTGCAAAAGGTTTGCAACTTATGAAGTGATTAAATTCGTATTTGTTTCTTTAAGATAAGTTAGGTACTACGTTAATAATTGTAATGATTTTGAATGAGTTGTTGAGTGTTTTCGAGTATTTCAAGAATTGTGGTTTCTGGGTAACCTTTTTTATGTTTACAATAGTCTTACTAATTATTAACTGTCTATTAGCTAATTACAAGAATACAAGAATAGTCTGATCTAAGAGCAGTGGATTTTTATGTTGTAATTACTGTCACTCGTTCATTATTTCTTTATAGACATGTTTTGACATAACCATGTTTGATAATGGGAAGAATTATGCTTTTTTAATAATTAACGAGGTCATTAAATTTCAATTACGGACCCAATTTAAGTCAGAAAATTGATTAAACCTCTATCTTACTCATTTCAAAATATAATAATAAACAGATTACAGATTCTATTCAGTCTTAGATAATGAATTACGACCTTTGTTCAAAACACTTATTATCATAAATTCTATTGATAGAATTGTAATTAAGAGGAATGTTTGTTTTTTAATTCTGCATCGATTCATTCGTATTAATTTTTCAAAACGATTTTAAAAGTTGTCAAACCAACAAAAAAGACAAAACAAAAAGAGATTAAAAGTTGATACATAGCCGCCATCATACCTCCTTAAACCCTGTCACAGAAAAAATATCAACCAAGATATGATACTCAACTTTGTCGAGCATCTCAAACAAGAGCCGATAAAAGGTATAGATGTTGGTATCGCCGAATCAAAAAGACCTGGATGCGGACTCGAGATCGGTCACGTAGTCAGCGTCATTCCAGATCTAACCACCATATAGATCCGAGATTAGGACTCGGCGAAGAAGCACGCCTAATGTGATTGTAAATTAACATAAAAATAGACGCTGATGCGTCCGCTTACCGCCATGAAAAATCGGATGCTCCGCAGCCTACCATACGGCCCGGTTTATGTCTTTCAGGCAACCGTGTTGAAAAGTTACTTAATAAGCAGCATTGTGTTGATCTTAAGGTAGTTAGGACGCGTCCATATTGGAACTGAGGAAGTGATTTTCGAGGTTATATTTAGAATTGACTTTGATCTGTATAGATTTGAATGAAATGAGGGTTGGAAATGAGGGCGAACTCAGTGGTTACCAACCATTGCCAACAGTATGTCACTTGGCACATTAATACTCATAAATATCCCTAACAGTAAAAAAATGGAATAAGAATTGGAAGTTGAATAAATACTGCTCTAGAACAACAAAGAAGTTAAATTTATTCAGTAATCATTGGTACAGAAAGCATACAACCTTTAAAATCATCAATAGAACAAAACTTTACAATGTAACACTAAAATAGAATATCTTCATCTTGTGCATCCAATAAATTCCCAGCTTCAAACCATTTCTTCTCCAGTGCTGCTGCTGCTTCTTTGGCAACTTGAGCCCTAGCATCTGCAGCCTTTCGAGCAATCTTCTTCTTATCCTGGATCTTCTTCAACCGATAAAACTCTTCCCTTTCCAGTTCATCCAACTCCGAAAGTATATAAGCCAAAGTCCTCTCAATTCTTGGTATTACAACATGTTCTATGGCATTAACCCTTCTATTGGTAACTTTAATCACTTCATCCAATGTAACAAAAGCAGTCTGCAAGGAAGCTAACTCCACCAGAAGCTTAACAGCGTTTTGATAGTTCTTTTTCAATTTGGCCAATTGTTGGCCACCTCTTGCCAAGCCAGCAAGTTCGTAGGTGTCAGTTCCGTCGATATAACTCTCGAAAATCGGTAGACTTACACCGGCTACGTTTTCCTTACGAGTTCTGATCTTGAGTTGGGCAGTTGTGACATTCTGCAAGACGATTTGGTTGAAATCGCCTGCTATGAACGTGGCTTCAGCAAAAGAGAATGCAGCTTCTTTCATTAGCTCACCCATGTAGGTCTTTGTGTCGATGATTTTACCCAAAATCATGCGGAATCTCATCTGTAACGCATCTGCTTTCTTCTTGAGGAGGCTATGGCCGTTTTGGGCACCCTTTAGCCGGACCTTCATCAACATTTGACCACCGCGCGATGGGAAAATCGGAAGGCGCTCTTTCGTAGACATTTTTGGGCGATTTTAGTTCTCTTTTTGATCTTTTTGATTCTTGTTGTCAGCTGACAGAATAGTGATGCCAGTGACAAGTTATTATGACTGACTAATGCTTGAGATTCCTAATAATTCTACAGAAATTTACCCGGATATTACCTTACAAAATACTGCGTCATTTCTATCATTTAACGGTACTATTTTTGTGTTTTGCTCCTTTCGGTCGGCACCAAACTTTTGTAGAATCAACTGTATACGAAACCGTCCAGGTAAACGCTATAAACCGCGATCTGTTTGATAAACGAAGGTTGAAAATAACCAAAAATAACCGCGGGGAACTCCCTGTCAGTTCAAAGCAGACTTCAATTCAACCCAAACAGAAAATTCGATGCATCGAACCTACTAACTATAAAGTTAACTTTTATAGTCATGTTTATCGTAGAGATAGACGCATATATTTGTATAAAATAGCCAGTATTTATCACTGTTTGGGTCGCATGCCTCCAGGAAGCGTGTGTAGTGCGTTATAGTGGTGTGTTATGGTAGTGTATAGTAGGATTGTAGTGGGGGTAAGGCCCAAAAGGTCCCAAAGCCAGTCGAGGCTACCAGTAGCTGTTTAAGACCTATGTGGTTAAGGTGTGTTGACTACGCCAGTTGAAGATTGATTTTGTCGCGTGTTGAATGTTTTTAATTTTTGATGTTGTGGTAGAATCATAAAAAGTTTCGATGATGTGCCTTACGGGAACTTGTGAGAAATATTCGGACCCTTATATCATCAATAAGAAGTTTAGCCAAAGTACTAAGAGCTTGGATACTTTGTGCAATGAAAAGGCAACAATTAAACAAATTGTTGACAAATGGATGGTATGTGTTTTTTGTCATTTTTTTTTACTTTGTAATCGATTTTATTTATTCTGTATAGGTAACTTGAGTAAATAATTAATGATAAAAATTGGGAATTCCATCACTATCTGTCATTTAAGTTATTGACTTAGCGTTGACAGCATTAACTTTGACCTCTTGAACGTTGTCCATTAAGTTATGTGAACAACAAATAATAATGTTTGATTGCTACATTTGTATATCGCCTAAAAGTTCTGTACTTTCAATCAGGGTTGTTATGTTTAAAAACAATTGTTTTAAAACGTGTGTTTTAAACATATTTTGTTTTAATCTATAGTTTGTCTAGAATTTATAGTTTCTATAGAAAGAAAACGTTGACACAAAGTAAGAACACTTTCCCACACACATCAATAATCAATCTAACAATCAGACACTCACTATAATTCAAGAATTACGCAAAAATGTCGATTTCTGTTCCATTTTTACCGTCAACCATTGTTCTTTCCGTACAATGAAATTCGTTTTCACTATTGTTTTCTTGTTGTACGTCCATATCGTGCCGATTTACAACAGCGCTGTACGATTTCTTGGGTGTGATCGTTTATAGTGAAAGTGGCCGAACAGTCTAGCCTAAGGCCGGCGAAATATTCTGCGAGAAAAAAGTCAGATAGCGCCGATTAGCCTATGGCGACCACCGGGAAAATATCACCGGGTTTTTGTTGAGGTTTTTCTATAGATTGGAGAAATTTCTGATTGAAATTGTGTTTATTATTGTTTATTGTAAAGTTTATAAAGTCGATAATGAAATTTAACCTATAATATTTTGTGTGTTTATAAAATAATCGATACAGAACTTCTGTTATACATCTGTCGCTCTGTTAAGTATCATTTGTGGACACTTATAACATAAAAAGGCACGCGTTACTCATAGAGAAACTGTTTTCTCTCAAACGTCTTTAAAAACTTGTAATATTAGTCACTACATAACACAGCGTTCTACAGTATAGAAAAGCTTTTTTATACGATTGGTCACATCAAAAATCAACACCATACTCTTCAGTCCTCTATAGATTTCGAATAGGTGCATATCACAAGCGGTCACTTACTATGTAAAAGCAGTTTTGTGTACGTGATAAGAATTTTTAAAACGCTACATTCGTTATGGTCAATACGGTGAGTTTGAACTTTACAATGCTATTTATCCTCTACTCTACTATATTTATTCTCTACTATAAAATAACGTTAAGGTACTCATTATATGTTATATTTCAATACTATATTTTAAAGTTTATTTTACGTTGTGGCTGCATTCAAAAAATATTATGAAAGGTGGCTGTACCGAGATCCATAAATCATGATGTCTAGGTACTATTAAATTCCTTTGAACTGCGCTGTAAAGAGTGTAAAGGACCCTCAAAAGTACGAAGTTCAAAGATACCCCGCTTGTATCCCTACAACCATATCGGATTGTTAAAGGTTCCATCTGACATCTGACCCAAGAACAGTTGACATCTTTTTTACTAAAATGTGAGCCAACACAGTTTAGCTAGTCTTTTGTATTTTAACTTTCCGGCTAGTACTCTAGAAGAAAAGTATAGTAATCAACGGGAAAATGGGATTTTAGCACTGATTTCTGGAAAATGTCTTCTGTGTATGCATGTATCATGTACAAGAAATCGGGTATACTTATTTAGAATTACCAGGGGGACGAACTGGATTGTTTTTGGTGACCATCTGATAACCGAAAGTGGAAGATTTTGACCAAACTGGTACCGACTCATCCTCTAGTGACTCTAAATATGTATACCAATTTACAGATCGACGGTATAGTTGTGAATTGATAGATTTTGATAAACGTCAATGGCTATAAAAATTATCTCTCAAACATTCTATGATAATTATCGTGGTAACTATTCATTACTACTATTGTTTGGGGAACATTAGATCTAAATTAAAATCTGGAGACTGTCTGTCCAAGGATTAGTTTGTCTAAAGTCTAGACTCTAAGAGGCTAGACTCTAGAAGTCCTAAACGTTCAAAAATGATTGGCTAAACACGTTGAGATAAAACAACACTTTTTAAAGGATTTTAGTCTACACATGCAACTTAACGTACCTGTTAGGTTTTGCTTTTATGTTGGGATTAAATTCGTTGTTATTTTCCTTTTACCAACTAATTTTGAAACTAAAAGCAAAATTAAATGTACCTACCATTGTTATTAATACTATTTTATTAAGGCTAGTTTATTCACCTGTCTATAAGCTTAGCCATGTGACAGATAAGTTGTTTTTGTTGTCCTATTTTATTAGACAATCTATTACTTGAATGAGTTGTAACACAGCAAAAAAATTTAACGTATCTGACATATACCTATAAAGAACTTTACATGTAGGTGAATAAGCCCTAAGGCCTGATTTACTCCTACCCAAATCCTGAATAGCTATCTGTCAGATAAACTGATTTTGTTGCACCATTTTTAGTGTTAATAGATAAGATGTAGTGATGATAGTGTGCAGAACTTGATAAAAACTTGTACACTTCCATCGGAAATACATATACTGCTTGTAAGAGTTGTTATAGGCCTATAGGGTAACAGAATTTGACGTATATGACAGATTGCAATACAGAACTTTATGGGTAGTTGAATAAACCCGACCTTAATGGGATAATGGTTTAATTTGCATATTTATGGTGTACTTCGATATAACAGGACTCTTGTTAAACTGTTTCTTAAAGGTCTATTTTGGTTTATTGCCGTGACTCATCTTACAGCAAAATATCTGTCTAGAGTCCCAAATTCAGGTACCAGGTAGTCGATTCAACTCCAGACAGACAGATACCTCGACAAATACAACCTGGGTATAAATATTAGACACTTTGTCAACCTCAATAACTTCATAAATCTTTGATTGATTTTGATGGGTCCTTCAGCAAATTATAAGCAATATCTTTGAGATTTTACCTGATAAAGCGACGATGATGTCTTTAGAGGTCTAAATTTGGAACACTGCGCAAATTGTTCCACAGTGTGTTCCTACCTCTGTTTTAAATTCTTATTAAGTGGTCCAAATTCTTCTTCTATTTCAGGCTGAAAGATTGGCCGACTATGGTCGTTGTTTGCTCAGTGGGTCCCAACCAGCACTGGACGGTCGACGTAAGGATCTGGACCGTATTCAGGACCTCTTCCCACAGGACTATCTATCCCTGCATTCAGCAGACCCAAATTCGTGTCACGTGGTAAGAATAAAAAACTGGACTTATTTTCATTATCTCCTAATTCTGATAAACTGGGAGAGAATAATTTGAATAATTCATAATTGAATTGAATAATTCATAATTCCTCATGATAATTTGTCATTCCAGAAGACGAAATCCTTCAGGAAGAAGTCCTTTAGCGATCTCCAATCAGCCGAAAGCCTACTATCGCCCAGTAATAGAATATTCCTTGTTGAAGCACCATGTGCAATGGCACCAACCCATGTCACCATGGCTGCAAAGCCAAGGCATTTATTTCTATTTTCTGATCTGTTATTAGTGGCAAAACCAAGGAATGGAGGAACTTTCAAGTTAAAGGTATTAGGTTTTTGACATTTCAAGGGTTTGAGATACTAATTTCGGCTTTGTTTCCATAGGAAAGGGTTAGAGTTTCGGAATTGTGGTTGTCACCTCATCAAGATTCTGAAACTGGATTCCTGTTGGGTTGGCCTGCACCAGCGAGGACTTACATCGTGACTTTTTGCACTCAAGCCGCAAGAGATTCGTGGTGGCGCGAATTGCAACAAGCTTTGGCAGCTCAGTTAAGACTTGAACCAGCGACTACGAATATAAAAGTGGTCTATAGGGATCCTCTAAGTGGGACAGAATGCGTAAGTTGATGTTTTGATGATTTTCTAAAAGGTTTTTAATTCCTTGGGTTTTTCATTGCTTGAATTTTTCATTGCAGTCAAAAACGTTGGGGATAGGCCCAGAAACGAGTTCCTGTGATATCGCCAGAATGGCCTTGGACGAATCCAGGACATCTGAATGTAACTACACCTTATGGGCGAGAGACAGGGACAATCCAGCTTGTCCCTTGCTGGGTTGCGAAAGACCACATTCCATACAATTAGCAAGGTTTGTTTTTGCATCTTGAGCTGTTGGTCATCGAAATTTCATCATTTAATTAACTTCTTCGTAGGTTAAGACAATCCATTTGCGCTGAAGAAGGATTTGACCTAACCCATTGCAACAACAACAGGATACCGTGTGATATTGTCTTCGAACTGAAACCCAACAGCAAACCACAGCCGAGGAAAACGCCGCTTAAATTATTCCGAAAGAACAGCGGTCGATTATTTGGTGTCCCATTGGCACGCCTATGCGCCAATAACATGTTACCGCACGCCCTGACAACCATCTTAAGGGCGCTTTTCCAACGTGGTCTTCACACCCAAGGGATTTTCAGAAGATGTGCCTCAGCTAGGGCTCTGAGAGAGCTTAGAGAAAAGCTAGACACACAAGGTACATAATTTGTTGTTTTTTAATTCGTCACCTGTACAATAGGTTTATTGTACAAAAGGTTTATTTACCCCTGTTAACTATACAACCAAAATAAGTGTTTATTTGGTTGCCTCATCATTGTGTTTTCGGTATGTTGCAGGTGCTGCAGTCTATGATGAATTGGCAACGACACCTGCATTACTACTTGCAGCATTACTAAAAGACTTCTTGAGGAGTCTACCTGAACCGTTGCTCAGTGGAAACGCGCAAGAATGGCTCAGTGTAGCCAGCAGTGGAAGGACTGACCATCTTCGGCGTTTGCTCAATCTTTTACCCAGGGAGAACCACATGGTTCTAGCGCATGTCATCTGTTTGTTGTACCATATCTCGAAAAAGGCCAGGTATAACCTAATGTCTGCAGCAAATTTAGGTATGTTGTCAGTGACATAAAACATTGCTTTTTTTGACATAAAACATTCCTTTTTTGGTATAAAACTTTGCTTTTTGGTGTAAAACATTGATTATGTGACTAAAACATCGATTTTTTGGTATAAAATATTGATTATTTGACATAAAACATTGATTTTTTGGTATAAAACTTTGCTTCTTTGGTATAAAACATTGATTATGTGACATAAAACATTGCTTTTTTGGTATAAAACATTGATTATGTGACATAAAACATTGATTTTTTGGTATAAAACTTTGCTTCTTTGGTATAAAACATTGATTATGTGACAAAACATTGCTTTTTTTGGTATAAAACATTGATTATGTGACTAAAACATCGATTTTTTGGTATAAAATATTGATTATTTGACATAAAACATTGATTTTTTGGTATAAAACTTTGCTTCTTTGGTATAAAACATTCATTATGTGACATAAAACATTGCTTTTTTGGTATAAAACATTGATTATGTGACTAAAACATCGATTTTTTGGTATAAAATATTGATTATTTGACATAAAACATTGATTTTTGGTATAAAACTTTGCTTCTTTGGTATAAAACATTGATTATGTGACATAAAACATTGCTTCTTTGGTATAAAACATTGATTATGTGACATAAAACATTGCTTTTTTGGTATAAAACATTGATTATGTGACATAAAACATTGATTATGTGACAAAACATTGCTTTTTTGGTATAAAACATTGATTATGTGACTAAAACATCGACTTTTTGGTATAAAATATTGATTATTTGACATAAAACATTGATTTTTTGGTATAAAACTTTGCTTCTTTGGTATAAAACATTGATTATGTGACATAAAACATTGCTTTTTTGGTATAAAACATTGATTATGTGACTAAAACATCGATTTTTTGGTATAAAATATTGATTATTTGACATAAAACATTGATTTTTTGGTATAAAACTTTGCTTCTTTGGTATAAAACCTTGATTATGTGACATAAAACATTGCTTTTTTGGTATAAAACATTGATTATGTGACATAAAACATTGATTTTTTGGTATAAAACTTTGCTTCTTTGGTATAAAACATTGATTATGTGACAAAACATTGCTTTTTTGGTATAAAACATTGATTATGTGACATAAAACATTGATTTTTTGGTATAAAATATTGATTATTTGACATAAAACATTGATTTTTTGGTATAAAACTTTGCTTCTTTGGTATAAAACATTGATTATGTGACATAAAACATTGCTTTTTTGGTATAAAACGTTGATTATGTGACATAAAACATTGATTTTTTGGTATAAAATATTGATTATTTGACATAAAACATTGATTTTTTGGTATAAAACTTTGCTTCTTTGTTATAAAACATTGATTATGTGACATAAAACATTGCTTTTTTGGTATAAAACATTGATTATGTGACATAAAACATTGATTTTTTGGTATAAAACTTTGCTTCTTTGGTATAAAACATTGATTATGTGACATAAAACATTGATTTTTTGGTATAAAACTTAGCTTTTTTGGTATAAAACTTTGCTTTTTTTGTATAAAACATTGATTATTTGATATAAAACATTAGTTTTTTTGTTTTATTTGCAGGTGTTTGTGTTGGACCGAGTTTATTATGGGAGCCCAACCAAAGAGCACCGATGAGGACGCTACCTACATTGGTCGAAACATTAATTAACCAGTGCCAGTTGTTGTTCGGACCTCAGGTAACCTCACTTTTGGGTGAGGTCGCCAGTGACAGCGGAGCTGAGGAGTCAGACAGCATACACTGTAAGTTTCTGTATAATTATTTTGTTTATATGGATTATCGGCGTCTTACTGTATATGTACATAAAATCGAGGTTTCGCTGTATATCAAAACCAATTTTCCCATATTTTTTCAGGTCTTTCTCTGGACAGCACCGAGCTGAGTAAGGACCAGAAATCCTTAAGTAGGGATTCGGGATTGACGCTATCCGAGGACGATAGGGATAGCCCGGGATTAAATTTTAACCACGCAAATTTCCACAGATCTGATTGGGCCAGACAAGCAGCTAGAATTCGTTCATTGGATAATACCTGGATAGAAGAAGATGAGGCGTTTGGTGCGTCGAATGAGAGTTTATGTGGGCCCCCGATACCTCCTAGAAGATTGCCACCCTTACGTCAACTACCCCCCGTGCACCTACCCCCTATTTACAGACCGCCTCCGCCTCCTCCCCCGACGTACGCCACTGCACGTTTGTTACTAGTGACAGATGCAGAAAGTGAAAGTTATGTGTAAGTTTAATGGATAAAAACATACGGTTTTTCGCAATATTCTAAAGTGCCTTTAATACAATAAATTTTATTAAAAAATTCAAGGGTGCCATTATCACTGTAAATAAATAATTATTACACTTGCGAATTGTTACAAATTCTATAAGATATGTATTATATTAATTATATTATATTGTGTATTTATTTATTATATCGAGGTTCAAAATTTTCTTTGGATCTCATTGAGCTTAATTGTTGTAAAAAGTAATGTTCTATCGTTTAATTCAGTTCATTATTATAATTATTATTTTGTTAGTTGTTTAAAACCTGTAAATATAGTGTAATAATTGAAATATTAAGAGATGTTATAAAGGAAATGTATTGTTATATCCATATATAAGTTATATATTTTTGTACTTAGGAAGATATATACGGCCATATTATGTTTTAAGATGATGTGTTGATTATTTCAGAGCCGTTCTGTATTTTACAAAAGTATATGCGTACTTAGCTTATATAATTTTTGTATGTACCAGATGTTATTTCAAAAAGAATTTCTTTTTTAATAAAATATATCTACATATCAAATATTTGTCTGTTTTTATTACCTTATGCAACAGTTAATGAGTTGAAGCAAGTAACACAGAGAAGTATATGATTTTACATGTTGCTGACAAAAACAAAAATAATTCACGGTCGCAATGGTTATCCAATTTGAAAGTACACTTTACAGAAACTAAACTACTATATTTGATTAGGTATATCAAAATTTGTAGTTTTTAAATGAATGAATTTATTACGTTAAGTACTAAATTGTCAAACAGCGAAGGAAGATTTTTACTTTCCGACTAGTACCCTAGAAGGAAAGTATTGTAATCGACGGAAAACGGCATTTCGAGTTTTCCGCGGAAATACGCGTTTTGAGGTCCCCTGAATCGATTGCGATTATTTCTGGAAAATGTACGATTGCGCCCAAACGCAACAACGGATCGGACTGAAATTTGTTAAACGTATTTAGAATTACCGGGAGACGAACTGGATTGTTTTTGGTGACAATCTGACAACCGGAAGTGGCAAATGTTAGAGTAGTTTCAAACTAAGAAGACCACAGTTGTATATGCAACCAATCATACCCAGTGTATAGTTTATAAATTGCCTGTGTATATTTGGTTGCATATACAACTGTGCTCTTCTTAGTTTGAAACATCTATACATCTTCTGAGGAATTTAACCGATTGAGACCAAACTCATACCAACTCATCTTCCAGTGACTTTAAATACATATACAAATTTGCAGATCAGTGAGATGAATGGTTTAGGCGCTATATGCTTTTATAGAATTGTTAGATTTTGACAAACGTCAGTGCCATCACATGACATGACATTAAATGACAGGATGACAAATGTCATTATGTCATAGAAACTGACGTTAGTTAGGGTCCAGATTGGCTGTGGTTTTACAAAATTGAATAATTTCAAAAGTGTTTCGATATTTTATTGCACCAACGATATAGTCGGAAAGGAGGGTGAGGGCCACCCCAGATATTTGAAGATATGTGTTTTCACCAATTTCCATGGTAACCACACTGTTATTTTAATTAAACGGTTTTAGGTATTAAAATTAATTTCTGTAGGATTTTTACAAACAAACCATGAGTTTTATTGAGAAATATTTTTGTAAAAGTTACCAATACGTGAAGTGCATGCTTTGCGCGCTGTGTTGATTGGAATTGGACGAGTTTTTTTGGTATGCCGGATGTGTGCTTGTATATATGCTTCGTGTTCGCAGGTAAATTTTTTTTATGCATTTCATATGTTGTTGCTAGATATTCGGTTCAGTTAGCGACAAGCGTTGTAAGTGGTTCAATGTGGGTACATATTTAACCATATATTTCAACAATATTAAAATAATAATAACATATCTCTTGTAGCTAAGTTCGATCAGCGCAGTAACTATGTGTGTTCTGATCATAGAAGCTGTGATAGAAATTTGAAGCAAAGAATAAAACGTATGTAAGTAATACTAAATTATTATTTTCTACTTTGCATTCACAATGCACACATTGTAACACTGTTTTCGGTGTTACAATTAGCAAATTGTAACACCGTTTTTAGTAACTTTTTTCTAAGATTGGTGACATTGATATCATATGCATGTCAAACGAAAATACACATAACCACAAAAGTAAGCACAAACTGATTTTTTAGAATCGCACAAACTGCGAAGTATGTATATTTTTATACATACTTAAACATGCGTGTTGCATCCTAGGTTTCGTACTACTAGTATATGATGGTATATAATAATTATCAATAATTACTTTTTCACAGATATTTGAATTTAAGTGACAGATGACAGTGTTACCAACGGTTGCACCCATAAATACTCTAGATTGGAATTTTACCTAATATACTTCTAAATTTTTATAAAATTAATGACGCAAAGTAGAAAAAACAACTCATGCGCCAATTTGACGTCTTATAAAACTTGTATAATAATATACTATTGTCTTACGCATCAAATTATTATCGGCTAGTAAAACCGAATTATCTAACATTACGAAATATTAAGAACCGACAAAAGCTAGATGTATTGTCTTGTAACCAGGCAACGACAATACCTGTGCACCACAACCGAACTAATTTGCATTTTTCGGCCATATTGCCAAACATTTTATGCGCGTCTGCGCGTTTTTTTTTTTTTTTTTGACAATTTCACGGCGTACGCGTCTGGTGCATACAGATATACCAGCAAATATTCGCAACAGGTAATTTGTGATATTTTGAGTGGTGTTTTAAGTGATTTTGACCTAACCTATTACCCCGTGTGTATAAAAATCATGTTCCGTGCTCATTTCAGCGCCATTAATCAAATTTTGTTGAGTAATAACTGGTACTGGTGGTGTTTGGATCATAATAAACATTGTGGATGAATATTTTGCTATATTTGGTTATATTATTGTTGCAGATGGATAACGACAGTGATGTAGTGAAGTGTTGGACATTTAGTTGTGCGCGTTTTTAAATCTTGCGTATGTAGTGTTGAATAGCAGCCGTAGATGCCCAAGGGAGAAGAAGGACTGACTTGGAGGAGGATTTGACCGGAGTGGCAGCTTCCAAGGACGAAGACATCTAAAGGTAGGTTCAAGGAGATGTCATCCTTCGTTGGAGGGGAAGAAGACGTAATAAGGTAGGATTTTTTGATTTCTCTAGGTTCGCGGCGCGTTATCGGCCTTTTTGACTCTCTACGGAGTTCTGTAGAGTCGTTAAAAGCAGTGGTAGTGCTAATCATCTCACCTTGATTGGTGGTATTATTGAAAAATTCCGGTAAGTGGGAATTTCTTTGTAATTCTTGCGATACCTGGCAGAAACGAGCGAGAGGAAGAAGATGTCGCTGCAGGTTAGCGGGTTGGTGGTTTGGGATCTTGGCCCTTGCTCGTTTCTGCTTCAAAAAAGTTAAAATCTGTGTGTTTTTTTGTTTCAGATGGACGAGGGGTGGGTTTCCTTTGTCCAATAGGCGCTACAAAAATGTTCAATGTTTATAAGTAGAGTATTTTTTTTTTAGTTTTAGGAGCATGATGGAAGTGATTTAATGGGGGCCTTAAATCCCCATTGTTTATAATCTTTATCCATGGATTAACTGCAATGATCAGGGTTATGTTTTTTTAAGTAGGTAATTTTGTAGATGAATGAAGTAGTTATTATTTTAACAACACTTAGTTTATACGTTTCTTGTTGCAAGCGTCCAAACGGTACAACGGACCGGGCTGAAATTTTGCATACGTATTTAGAATTGCCAGGGGACGAACTGGATTGTTTTTTGTGATAATCTGACAACCGGAAGTAGCAAATGTTACATGCGTCTTCTTCGGGAATTATCCGGTTTAGGCCAAACTAATTTAGGTTCATCTTTCAGTGATTTTTAATAAGTATACTAACTTACAAGTCAATGGGATGAACGATTTAGGCGTTATTAGCTTTTATAGAAACGGTTTGACAGAATTCACAGCCTTCATCGCTGTGTTGCAAATTGTCAGATTTTGACAAACGTCAGTGCCACTGACATGACATGACATTAAATAGCAGTATGACAAATGTCTTTTTCTACTTTGCATTCACAATGCACACATTGTAACACAGTTTTCGGTGTTACAATTAGCAAATTGTAACACCGTTTTTAGTAACTTTTTTCTAAGATTGGTGACATTGATATCAAATGCATGTCAAACGAAAATACACATAACCACAAAAGTAAGCACAAACTGATTTTTTAGAATCGCACAAACTGCGAAGTATATATATTTTTATACGTATTTAAACATGCGTGTTGCATCCTAGGATTCGTACTACTAGTATATGATGGTATATAATAATTATCAATAATTACTTTTTCACAGATATTTGAATTTAAGTGACAGATGACAGTGTTACCAACGGTTGAACCCATAAATACTCTAGATTGGAATTTGACCTAATATACTTCTAAATTTTTATAAAGTTAATGACGCAAAGTAGAAAAAATAGTATATTACACTCGTTTTATAAGACATATTGGCGCATTCGTTCATTTGGGGCACAAAGAGCGCCAGCGACGAGTGCCCCAAATGAACGAATATAATATACTTCTAAATTTTTATAAAATTAATGACGCAAAGTAGAAAAAATGGTATATTACACTCGTTTTATAAGACATATTGGCGCATTCGTTCATTTGGGGCACTCGTCGCTGGCGCTCCTCGTGCCCCAAACAACTCATGCGCCAATTTGACGTCTTATAAAACTTGTATAATAATATACTATTATGTCATAGAAACTGATGTTAGGTAGGGTACAGAGTGGCTCTGGCTTCACAAAACTTTATTGAGCCAACGGTGTAGTCGGAAAGTTGGGTGAGGACCACACTAGATATTTTAGATAGTTTTCACAAACAATAAATAAATTAAAATATCCTCCTTATCAACCAGATATAAGTAATTTTCCAACATACCAAGCATGTTCGGTCTATCATTATAACAATTAGCAAGCACACTTGATCACTCCGTTATCTCACCATAAAAAGTTCGAGGTCAGGCCAAGATATTCCGCAGAATTGGCGCATGATATCAACAAATGGAGATGAAGACAGCATATATGTTATTGTTTTCATCTTTGCTGGGGGTCCATTATCATTTGACCGCTGCCTCCTGCGATAGCATTTTATAATCTCAGAGACCTTTTGCCTTTAGAATGAACTCGTGGTATGATGACATTTAAAAATACACATAACTTAAATAATCACTTCTTGGAAAGACAAAAATTATCGCAAATCATTGCTTTATTATATTTTAAAATTAGACTATGGATCGTTGTCGCAGTTATATTTAATAATGTTTGTTATTGTTTGATAATTTGATTTAAAACACAGATTGTTTTATTTTGGTTTTCTTATAATACGCTATATTTCTGGGCCCATTTTGTTTACTGACCAAGAGTGTACTAAATCATATAAAAGAACAATTAACTTCTAGAGTTTATTTATTTCATAATGTTTAACCTCTTAATGGAAGATTATTTTAATCAAATACTAAAAGTGAACAAATATGACTACCGATGTGATCAGCACTCTTCTCAAAAACAGCAATCTTAGTAACAAGAAGATTAAAGAGGTTGAATAGAGATCAACATGTTATGAAATAAATCGTAAAAAGACAAAAATAAAGCTTTAATGGCACAACATGATTACCAGCAATGAACCCCCCGTAGAAAATAAGCGATAAACCCCACAGGAATTTTCCAAAATAACTAACCTTAAAAATAAATGTTAAAAGTAGGAAACTGTAATCCAAAAAAAAGACAAAAACTGCGCAAGGGCCAACACAAAACTGCTCAAGGATCAAAACCACAAAAATGACCTCAAACATTGCAGCAGTAATGTTTTTATTTAAAAAAATTGTGTAGATCATACGCATTATAAATAATAATCATTCTTGTTCATTGTAACTGTCTGATGATCTTTGACCCGCTGAGACTGGGCAATCGGATGTTTACTAAACGGACCCCCTATAGTTGAATCTGTCTGATAAAAGGTGACCTATTGACACTGATAAGCTACCAGCTATTCTTTACAAATAGAGCGTTACGTTCTGATTGCAAAATTGGCCGTTGGTTATAAATGTATACATATTAACTGGGATGTAATGACGAATTTACTGACGCAAAAACATAAGAAAATCCACACACGTGTGAAAGAGTTTTGAAAATGTTGTTTTGAAAATATTTTCTCTCAAGATGTTGCACGTAATTTTGTAATAGCTTTTGATTATTTATAGAATAGTTGAAACACAACATCTTAGAACTATTAATCACAAACTAGTAGTCGAACAAACCTAATAATTATTTTGAAAATATACAATATTATTAAGCAATCCCTGCAGAAATATCTTGTTGCTGAGTGCTAAGAACTAACAACCAAACTAGTTGTATGTTTTAAAATAAGTGTTCATTTATTGTTGCGTAATTCATAATTTATTCTTGCGTGTACACATTTTTGCTTCTATAAAATCTGACATCAAAACATTGTGCTTAATATAGCAAGTACCTACGTAATCCATACAACTGTACACACCTCTTTGGTAATATGGTGTTATCAATTCTGTTATCAACAAGCAATTGTGATCAGAAATAGCTAAAAATATCATGAATGGCTTATCTCAATCATAACTGGCTTATCTCAAAGGAAAGAACACTTTGAACTTTTTATATTTTGACTCGTATTAGCAATGGCTCATCGGGAAAGATATGCCAGCTAAGAATCTATAATTTTAATATATGCTTTTTACCCTAGTGTATTTATTACATCAAGCTTCAAAATTACATTGGACTACAAAATACTAAACGTTTATTACATTCATCAGTGACAAGCAAACTTGGTGCACATTTAAAATAACACCCTGTATAGCACATCCAACCCGCTACAGCCCTGCCCTCTACCGTCCAGCTGTCACAAACATTACGTAATCCCCAAAATAACCCTAACCTAACTTTTCTAACCACTAGAAACAACTAGAAACGTCATATCAAAGCAATGAGTACGGCCTTGAGAATTGTAGAATAATAAACTTCGGAACGGGCTATTAACAGCTGCACAATTGGGCATGGGTCCAAATAATGCTTTCTCGCATAAGTATATAAACAATTGTCTAGAACACAACTCAAAAGGTGAAATGCAAATGTACTAGCACGTAAACAATGCAAAAGTCCTAGCCTGAAAACAGTGCGAATAAAATGCACGAGGAAAGTGCAGAAGAAATAATCGATGGGATACAGAGCCCCCCTAGTAACACAGAATTTCTCAAAGATGTAAGTGTTGAAAGGTTATAAAAGATTTGTGTTTACGAATGATTAGTCGTGTGGGGTCAGACGACCTCTCTGATTACGATAGCTACTGGTGGTCTGATAATTATCTCCGAAGCATCGCCCGGGTATTTAAACTAACTTTGAGCCGGTATTTTAGTTAGTACGGAGTTTGATTTCGTTTGTGAACGTTCCTTTCAATTTTATAACATGGTATTTAGAGTGAATCCTATTTACTATTCCGATTATTCTGATACTATTTGAACGCGTTCATTCAACTTATTCAAGTGCGTGTTTAGCATTTTTTATTGTTATTATTATACAAGACTGATTTTTTGTACTTAATTCTTGAAATAAGAAAAAACGTATTATGGATATCGTAAAACATGTAAGTATTCTTCTATTTTGGATTTAACTCATCAAAATTATTGATTAAAATAACATTATTGACTGTATTTATTTATTTTTCTCAGCATCCGATTATCAAGGCTTTCATGGCTGGTTCGGTGTCCGGAACTTGCTCTACAGTTCTATTTCAACCCCTAGATTTGGTAAAAACCAGACTACAGAACCCGGCAACCAATGTAATAAACAACACGGGCAGAAATGGCGTTGGTATGGTTACCATATTCGCCAATATCATCGAGAAGGAACACCTCAGAGGACTTTGGCGAGGAATGACACCGGTAAGTTATAAATTATAAGTTATAAATTATTTCTTTTATAATAAACAGTCACTCTTTATTCACAGTCACTCTCAAGATGCGTTCCAGGAGTTGGTTTATATTTTTGTACCCTTGACTGTCTCAAGACTTCATTCTTTGCCCAAAAGAACCCCGGACCATTGGAATCCGTTTGCCTGGGCGTTGTGGCCCGTTGTATTAGCGGCGTTATCATGATTCCTATGACCGTAGTTAAAACAAGGTTAGTTTTGGTTTATAGCGCCATCTCTACTTAAGATAGAACATCAATAGATATTTTTTGACATAATGTTTTGTAGGTTAATTGAACTTAATTAATCTAGTCGATCATAGATGGCACTAACATTTTTTCCTGTATTTTTACAGATTTGAAAGTGGAGTCTATGGTTACAGTAGTGTGACCCAAGCAGTACGCGAAATCTACCGTACTGAAGGCATTCGCGGAATGACATGCGGTTTAGTTCCTACTCTGGTACGAGATGCCCCATTTTCAGGGCTGTACCTTATGTTTTATACACAATGCAAACAGCTAGTGCCTAAAGGTAATACTTCTTTTCCAAATCTCTATTTCAAACCTCTATACACTATATACTAGAAATTTTATATAAATAATTGTTTCTTGTGTATTCCAGATATGTTAAATTCTGCTTATATATCTCCAATTCATTTCACGTGTGGATTGACAGCTGGTGTTCTAGCGTCAGTTATTACGCATCCAGCTGATGTTTTGAAGACAAAGATGCAACTGTACCCTCATAAGTTTAACGGACTGTGGTCGGTCGTCGTATATGTTAATGGTAAATACGGACCACGCGGGTATTTTAAGGGAATTGTACCGAGAATGCTGCGTAGAACCTTGGTGACTGCAATGGCTTGGACCGTCTACGAGAGGTTGACCAACACATTTGGCCTTAAATAATTTATCAAAGATAATTCGTTTGAATGTTGTGAGAGTTGATTTTTTTGATGAGTTTTATATAAGAGAGTACAAATGATTGTTATCCGATGTATTTTTGTATGGAGAGATATTATTTTTAATCCTGTTTGTTAGGATGATTGTTTATTTATTGTGATATGTATTATAGACATTGTTACTGAGTATTTTAGTAAATTATTTATTGATTGATTTTGTTGTTTTTTTTTTAATTAGTTACGAATAGCTTTCAAGAACTAGTTTGGACTTGTTCAGGCTATCTACATTTGCTTGTTCAGGAGAATTTATAATACAGCACAAAAGCAAAAGTTTTTCTTACAAAACAAACAATTTTACTACAACAAGTTTATTCACACAAAAAAACTATAACATTCTGAGATCTGATGTGTAATTTCATCAAAAAAATTAGATCTACAACCTAACCGTAATGTTTATCACATCAGCCAACTAGCTGTCAACTGCGCCATCTCGTGAGAGCTCCTTAAGACAAATGCGTGATCATAACCCTTATCACAGACTTCGGCATCAACACCAGGGATATCCTCTTTAATCTTTGTGTAATAACTCAAAGGGACCCATCCATCTTTTTCTCCATAGTATAATTTAATCTTGTCAATATTTTCACGTAGAATTTTATTATCCCTCGATCGCACAAGCCGCATTTCATCCATTCCCATATGCGAAAAATTCCCTATCGTGTACAGTGTGATGAAATCTTTAATAACTGGGCGCCATCTGGCAGGCATTGAGGATAAGTTGCAATATAAAGCAACCAGGGATGTTTGAAAGAAGTCCGGAGTTAGGGAGAATAGAAATACGATGATGTAAAGGAAAAATTTTAAGTGTTTGAGGATTTTTGTTACTAGGAAACCATTGAATGATTCGGCCATGTTTTCGATGGTGGGGAATAGTAGATAGTTTTTGAGGACTCGGTTTTTTATTGAGGATGTGCGGAGTAAATTGAGGATTATGTATGCACCGATTGAGTGCCCCATTAAGAAGAGTTTCGCCTCCTTTGGTACGTAGTTTTGTATGAAAACTGCCTGAAAATAGGAAAATTGATATTAATAAGTCAAATTTTTAGTGACAAAGTCAACCAATAATAGCTAATTTATCTCCTTAGTGACTGCATTATAAATAGCAATGACAGATCGTTTAACAGAATTTAATTAACAAAAAACATATGCAATAAAACGGCAGGTAGTGGTAGAGTAGTTTTAAACATTTTCAGGGTTGTACCTGATGTTTTATACACAATGCAAACAGCTAGTCACTAAAGATAATACTTCTTTTCCAAATCTCTATTTCAAACCTCTATACACTATATACTAGAAATTTTATATAAATAATTGTTTCTTGTGTATTCCAGATATGTTAAATTCTGCTTATATACCTCCAATTCGTCAGTTATTCCGCATCTAGCTGATGTTTTGAAGACAAAGATGCAGCTGTACCCTCATAAGTTTAACGGACTGTGGTCGGTCGTCGTATATGTCTGTTATATGTGAAAATTGATATTAATAAGTCAAATTTTTTCTGACAAAGTCAACCAATAATAGTTAATTTATCTCCTTAGTGACTGCATTATAAATAGCAATGACAGATCGTTTAACAGAATTTAATTAGCAAAAAACATATGCAATAAAACAGCAGGTAGTGGTAGAGTAGTTTTAAACTAAGTAGAGTACAGTGACATATGTAACCAATTATACCCAGTGTATGGTTTATAATTCACCCGCGTATATTTGGTTGCATACACAACTGTGCTTTCCTTGATTTGAAACATATAATAAACATGCCTTTGGACTTAGCACTTTATGCAGGTTGAACCAATAATTTCTTTACAACAATCAAAATAAAAAATAGAACTGAAACTACTAATAAAATTTGACACTTTGGTAAGAATATTTACCACACAGGTGAATCAATAAATAAAAATTAAAAATTACTAACAAAAAATGTGTA
The DNA here is from genome assembly GCA_963971325.1 of Aphodius granarius. Classification (NCBI taxonomy): domain Eukaryota; kingdom Metazoa; phylum Arthropoda; class Insecta; order Coleoptera; family Scarabaeidae; genus Aphodius; species Aphodius granarius. Next base: position 7,538,133 of record OZ020227.1, on the reverse strand, counting down.
CAATGAAGTCAATCAATACCCATTCAATAAACATATTCTTACATACAAGTAAACTTACTTTGTGATCGATTTGCCCTTCCAAACTAAACAGGTGCTCATTGTCCTTCCTCGGAGGCATGTGATGTGACGGTACAACTTCGTGCCCGGCATGTCCCGCAATCCAAACGGAATGTCCGGTAAGCTTATACACTTCCTCAAGATACTCGGTATAAAATGTTGTTACACCAGGATTACCAGGTATAAAAAGCACAAGCTTTTCATCTTGCTTAAATTTGTCTTCGATACTTTTGCCCCATGTTAGAACTCTAGTGGGGACACCATTGACAATTAAACAGTGCTCTTGCATTGCCATCTTGTTTCTCTTTGCTGTTGGGTAACGAGTTACTGCATTTTTCTTATTATCTGCATGAGGATACGCCAAGTAATTTTTTGCTAACTTATCTACTGGTAACTGCAGCTGGCTTTCAAACTTTAGATTTGTGGTTAGGTGAATTACATTTAGTGCTGTAATATGTGTGGCCTATACCATTGTACAATAAAACCTATGTAAGCCTACGAAGTAGGCTCAGATAGGTCCTCTTCTGCGCACCGCGTCACTTGGGGTAAAGCAGCACGCTCACTGGATCGACTCGACTCCGCACAGTCCGCATCGACGCTGTCGGCGAAGTTGCTCACAAAGGAAGTAACGGGTGCCCGCTCACTGCCTTCGTACCGTGCGGAGTCGAGTCGATCCAGTGAGCGTGCTGCTTAACTCAGCAATTGCCTAGCAACCGGCCATGTTTGTTTACATTAGTTCGTATTTACGTTGGATGCATTTTTGTGGTTATATTTTCGTATTGTGTGCATTAATGGAGATCTATCAATCAATTTGCATTTATGCAGCTCGTTGAGGGAATAAAGTAAGTGTGTGTTATTTTCTGCTTTATGTAAAATAATGTGTGCTAAAATGTAGAATTACTCATTGCAGAAAAGAATGTTTGGAATTACTGCTGCTGCTTACATCAATAACATGAAGAGCTCACTTATTCAGGAAGTTTTTCGTTTGTATTACTGCTAAAGTGATAATTTATTTATTGTAGGAAAGATTTGTAATATCTCTATGGCTGTAGCTTTCATGATCTTCGATTATTCGGTTAACGTACTATTGTTTAAAGTGCATTATTGTGCAGTGACTGAAAATCACGTACAACGATGTGTATTTGCATATTGTGACAGATAATGCATGAAGAGCAATATGAAGAGTGTTCAGACAGGGAGTTACTTTTTGCTTTATATAAAACATACTATATTCTGTGCTGATTTCTTCTCTCTAACACCACATCTAAAGCACTAGAGTGGTGTGGTGTTAGAGGATTGATACCCACGAACATAAAGTGTAAAGAAACCGTGTATGTTGTGAAGCTGTTTAACGACTGGTTCGATGTATTCAACGCTAGGATGAAATATGGCCATCGTAGGGGATCAAATGCCTTTGGTGTTAACCTGAATGAGCAAATGCAAATTCTAGAACAGATGATTATGTTGATGAACAACACTAGAGTAGGGAACCACGCAAGCCTTTTGCCTTTTCAGAAGGGAATATTATTAGACAATCAGTCATTGCCTGAACTATATTCCTACTTGCGTGGGCTTCATCCAGAGCTAGAATACATTTGTACATTCAGGTTAAACCAAGATGTACTTTAGAACTTTTTCTCATACATTCGAGGTATGGGCGCAACAAATGATAATCCGACTCCCCTGGATTTCCGATACCGGCTTAGGTGATATATTTTAGGAAAGCACTCTGCGTCCATATTTACATTAAACCACAATGCTGAGGAAAGCGTAGAGGAAAGTTGTCTTGTTTCGCCGCTTACTATGGAAAGACAGGAAGTTTGTGTCCTTGGCCCTGAAAATGTAAATGACGCAGAAGGTGCGGAGGATGAAGAAGACCTGTTCCGTGATCCAAGTATTTATTTCTATTCCTGAAAATTGCAGTATAGATGAAGAAAATCTGCAGTATGTCCGGCCAACATAAAGTAACTGTCAACTACAAAGGGTTTCTTACAGGTTCCAGAAGCATCTGTAAGCAACCTTCCTCAATAACTATTTTTACAACATGGAGGAAACAAAGCAAGCTCTAGAAAACAACACTAATAAAACAATAAACATAATAAAAGCAATAAATGCAACTTTACTAAATATATTGTAACTTGTCTCTGTACCGAAGGCAAATAAACGTTATTATTACTACAAAAATATGATATACAACTGTGTTATTTCAAGAACCTCACCTACCCAATCTTATCCAATCAAATACATATTAAATAAACAATTCTACCAGAAACAAGGCAAAGTTTCTTAAGACAATGGTAATGTATGCATACTTTCAATTTTTTTTTTTTTTGAGATGAAAACATACATTTTTAAGGTGAATATCTATTTACAGCCACAGATATATTCATTCTTTCAATTATTGCAACAAAAATTCTGTTAAAGATTTCGTTTATTAAGGAACACTAACAAACCAACTTAGTTGTTTGAATACGACCATTTAAATATCTACCAAGGCAAAAAAACTTTAAAAATTGATAAAAATTGTCTACGAGAACAAATATTACCACCCCAAATTTCATCATATCAGTTTTTACACTAAATATCTGCGATAAGAAGTAATCTGTTATGTTAGCATCGTGAGCGTCTCAGCTGTTTGTACACGGCCATTCCAAGTTTCCCCAAGTGACGTCACAGCGATCGAATCGTGAGCATACGTCTGATTCCTTATACGATGGCCTATACTGTCTATTCTCTCAAGTAATGGTTAGGTGTGTTTAAATTTGCCGCTTTATTTTCTCGACAACAGCGACATCTGTGACTTCCTATTCAGCGTCTTTATCTGCCATTTTTTCCCTCTTCCGTTTGTAGCAAGTGAACAGGTATGTTGCGTTGTTGCATATTTTCCATAAAATACCCGTAAAATGTTCTAAATATCCACTAAATCTGTACTAAATTATATAATACTTCATCACCGAACAATCGCACATTACAATAAACGTTATTTTCCTCTGTTTTAGCGTACTTGTTAACAACGTGCTAAAAAATGGTAAGTTAACCTAAAAATAAGTGTTGAACATGCCGTTCTAAAAGTGTTTTTTCTTCAATTCTAGCCGAGACAAATTACTGAAATTAAAGATTTCCTACTTAAGGCAAGGAGGAAGGATGCTAAATGTAAGTTTTATTTTGGACCAAATAATTAAATACTTGTTATATCGATGAAATAATTTCTAATGGTTGTCGTTTGTTGAGCAGCCGTTAAGATAAAGAAGAATCCGGAGAATACCAAGTTCAAGGTACGTTGCTCCCGGTTCCTTTATACGTTGGTCATCGTCGAGAAGGAGAAAGCCGAAAAACTGAAGCAATCTCTGCCCCCAGGTGAGATATTTTTACGTTTGAAATAATTTTGTTAATATCAACGTTTCATTTCTAAGTATGTATGTCTTTGACTGTCTGTGTTAGTCATTATTGTGCTTGGTTTTGTAAAGTTTGATGTTGGCATTGTTTCTTTTATTGATTCTGATCTTTTGTTTGCAGGCCTCCAAGTTAAGGAAGTAAAATAGACATGTATTTTAACTATTGATAAATAAAAGTTTATAAAAAATGTAAAATTTGTTTTCTTTCTAGTTTAAGGAATAATAATACTAATAAAATTTATAGTTTATAGCTATTTTACTTCATTTGCTTTCTGGGAATGAAATTCTTTCTACTTCTAAAATACAACATTCCTGACTTCAAAGAAGTCATTGTTTCTTCATCTGGTTTTGCAAATTATGTTTTTTATGTTTATAAAATACAACATTCTTTACTCAAGACAAATTGAGACTAGTTTTATTGCTTTGTTTTTTGCAAATTAAAATGTTTCTAGTTATAAGCATTCCTAGTACCTTGCTGACATTAAAACGTCGAAACCTTTTACAATATTTCAATTTTTGGAAGCCACAGCCACTCTGGAGACTAACCTAATGTCAGTCATTGGATAACATTAAATGTCATTATCATAATGTGCCATTTTGCAACCATAGTGAGAAAGGATGTGGTTTCTGTCTTTTTAATCGAAATTTTTAAACAAAATTGTGTTAAAATCAGAGATCTTTGGAAGTGAAATGTATAGTGTATATGTCGTTAAATGCTCTGTTTAACAGATGGCGCAAGTAGCAATCAAATTTGTTAAAGTTTGATTAAATTTAACAACATAAACGGAAGTGTTATATTTGAATGAATGCAGCAAGTGAAGGGGTTAATAAATGATCTGGTAAAAATATAGAAAAAGTATGTTTAGTATGTGGGTAATTCATCATTTTTATTGGTCACAACACCCAGAGCTGGCCAGGAAAATTTTCAATGAATTACATGGAAATTACCAATAGAACTCTGCAATACAATAATAAACTGGAAAATATCCCGTAACAAATATTGGAATCCATGAACGCATGCAAATATTTACTTGTGAATCTCAGGATAACATTGAGGGCAAAGGCCACATTATTTTGATAATACCAACAAGTGCTACAGCAAATCTAATCAGAATATGTACATTGTTACTTTCTGTAAGGGTGACTAACGCTAATGAACTCTTATTGCGTCACATCATCGGTTACAAGCTCATTATAATAAATATATATATATTATAAGATAGTGTTAATAACTACATACAAGAACTCCTTGCATCATGTTTGCACCGCCAAAAAAATGTTCATGCTTTGCGCTAGAAAAATATTGTTAGCCCGCCATCTAGGTAATACCGAACGAACTATACCTTATAAACGTCCTTAACCTCTAAAATCACCTGTCATTTTTCTCCATAGTGATTGATGGAGTGATTGGCTTGTCAGACGATATTGTATTGGTACACATACGTCATTGCGGTTACAGCACACGTGTTTTATCACGGAATTTGGTACCCAGAATTGAATATAAGCTAATCAATAAACTATATCCAAGTATACAGTGATAAATAATAACGCGTCATGGTTTAAAGATCGCATACTTTGATTCCCATTGAGAAGTGCTGCAATATATCGAGTGCATTGTTAGTATAATACGCGGTTGGGGCGTATTTAAGAGCACTGTCCTGAACAAAGCACTTAGTATCAGCAGATTCGCGACGCAGTGAGGAACGTAATAAACAACAAACAATGAAGCAGCATACGTTTATTGACCTGAATGGCACACCAACCAAAGTAGTGACGTGGGGCAAGAATTTGGACGAGCCATTTAGTGAAGACGAAAAAGAGTTGATTCTCTGCATACCGGGGAATCCCGGCGTTACGCAATTCTACGAAACATTCCTGAGCACCGTTTACGAGGAGGTTGGCATCCCGATTTGGATTGTTGGCCATTCTGGACACGAAAAACCACCCGGATATATCGAAACCAACGATGATCTTTATAATTACACGCTGGAAGGGCAAATTAATCAAAAGGTAAGGGTTAAATTATGAATTTTTGTTGTATTTGTGTGTAGGATCCTTGTTTATAAAGACAATGAGTTGTTGAGCGCTAAATAGTTTAAATTAATGTCTAAATTATGTATTAATGTTTCTCGCATAATATGTATGTCTTATAAATTGCTTCTCACAACAGCAACTGAACTGAACAGAACAATATCGTAACACGTCAATATTAATATATTTTTGTTAAAAATCGCCCCTGAAGACAGACCCAATTTAACATAACGTAGTACAGGCGTTATGGTTGATAAACTTGATAAATTTTGACTAATGGACCAGCAATCTAAGGGCTACACCCCTTGTTTTTATAAGCACACCCAGCACCTGAACAAAAATATCTGGGGTGGCCCTCACCCAACTTTCCGACTACATTATATGACATAATGACATTTGTCATACTGACATTTAATGTCATGTCATATCAGTGGCACTGACGTTTGTCGAAATATGACAATTCGAAAATTTTGTTTAAATAAAAAACAAGCAAATATTGTCTTTCTTTGAGACTTTATGTAACATTTCCACAAGGACAATGTTTTTTGGTAAATGTTTATCAAATAATTGAAACTATGTTCAAGAAATTGCTTTGATCCACTTGAAAGAACAATGAGAAGTTTATCAGAAATGACAGTTTCCAAATTACGCTTGTGTCTATTTTGTCTTTATCTTAGTAAATTCTATTGTCTAGCATTATCTTTATCAAACTTTTACAATATAGGAATTCAACTGTCCTATTATTTATTATCTCCTCCAAGTACGCAAAACAGATAAATCACATAGTTTCGTTTCTTTTTGTTCCAGAAAACATTCATCGAGACCTACCTTCCAAACGATGTAAAAATCTACCTCCTAGGCCACTCGGTGGGCACGTATTCAATCTTGAAGCTTCTAAAAACGCCTTCAATTAAAAATAGAGTAATAAAAACCTACTTCATGTTCCCAACGATAGAACATCTCGGCGAATCGACAAACGGGAAATTCATGACCAAAATAATCAAACCAATCGTGCCTATTATTTTATTCCTGGCCTGGGTTTTCACTGTCTTACCGCATTTCATTCAAGTCTTCCTTATACACACTTACATGTTCGTTACTCAAGTGGAAAAGGACCATTTGGACGCCATCGTAGGTTTTGTAGATCCGTACATACTACGAAATATCTTCACGATGGCTTACGACCAAATTGAGGCTGCAAAAGTTCGACCTGATAAGGAACTGACGGAACATGCTCATTTCTTGAAGTGTTACTATGCCAAAAAGGATAACTGGGTTCCTAGGACTTCCGCACCGAATTTGAAGCAAACCTTACCTGATCTGGACGTGGAAATTTCGAATAACATGGAGCATTCCTTCGTTCTATGGCAATCGAAAATGATGGGACAGATTGCAAGTAAATGGTTCAAAAGTTAGTTGTTTCTTGTCTGATTAATTTATTTATTGTTGTGGTGAATTTTTGTACGCTGTTGAGAAATAAATGGTGATATTTTTTTAAGAGATGCAGTCTTTTATTTTGTTTATACTTGGGTGTTGAGTGACACCAAAAGGCATCGAACTTCGGAAAGGGTGCAGGATAGGTAACCAGATTTAAAGCTTCTTCGCAATGACAAGGGTTGGAAATAAATAAAACAATAGTCGTTAGAACAATTTTCTTTAATCGTCTTTATCACTTACGTATGTGAAATTGCATAGGAATATATGTACACAATTCAATTTGTTCGTTTTTACAAAATCTTAAAATATATATAGACATTTGTTTGGCGATTTCTTGTGCAGTCGCCATGGATAAAACTATTCATTTAACTTTTATTTAGAACACTTGCGCTTTGTCTCCTTTTGTCGAGGGTCTGAGAAAAATGGGTGCTTAATACGACAAACCGAAATAAACATGTTTTTATAACGTCCCCTACAAAAATTGATATACGTACAAAAAATCTCTCGTGTTACACGCGTGATTGAATACAACTAAACAACTAGTTTTGTGTGTGATTGCATCTTCTTTTTACAATTAATTACGTGGGTTATTCAATATCAAATCAACATTTTATTTTTGTTACTTTTGTTCAGATTTGTACAAAACTCCAAGGTACTTTTTGCTCAAACCAAATTTGATTCAAACCAAAGATGGTGTTGTAAAGTAACTTGGTTGATTTGACTTGAAGTTACCCTAGGTTACAATCGATTTCTTGGACATTGGTGGGTCACTTTGCTATTAGGAGAGAGAGATTTGATATTATTTTTTTTTTGTTTAATTTGAAAAGTGTTCGGGTTCTTATTTCTTTTAGAGGATAAGGCTTCTCAAATGTTTTAATTTAATGTTCTTGTCGACTAGTCTTCATCACTACAACAGTACCTACAGCATCTTCTGCACAGGCATACGCAAACACAACACAACAGTATCAGAGAACCGACAACGGCTATTCCAACGTAAAGCCAGTTGAATTCTGGCTCCACTTCGCGATGACACAGCTTCTCAGATTCGTCGCTGATATCATCACCTGAAAAAAAAAAACACTCAAATTATGAACCAGAAGAAATTGTAATGACAGAACCCTGATATAAGGCACACAAATTGACTGCTTGGAGAATTATTTGCATTTTCAGTGACCTATGTTTTCGTTTGATAAGTTTCTCACCAAATCCTGTTAGATAATTTTGTACTTCATAAAGTTAAACTCTGGACCATCAAGTTAAGTCATTAATAAAATAGGTAGCTAAGTTATGTTTTAGTCACTGGATAAGATTCTGATTCCAGCTGTGCTTAATCTTATAATTAATATTTGCTTATCAATACATGCTGTTTTAAAATGCAAAGGTCAAATCGTTGGCAGACGGTTTTTTTTAAAGATAGAGTGATAAGTATGCGTGTTATGACTAATATTATAAACGGTTCTTATCAATATACAGTTTTTGGACAATTCTGATCTGCAATAACGTCTGTTATCTTTGATGGAATTTGATAGTAGGGAACAGCTATCTCCTATATAGCTGTTGCAATTTTGTAAATATCGTTTTCTAGAACTCATTTTACGCAATATAATGGTTATGATTATAAAGTGATTACAAAATTTTATAGTAATCAACAACCATATTTGTGCTTATGTATTTATAATTATAACAAATAATTCTCAAACTGAACATGTAACATCAAAATTCATTAACAATTTTTGATCAAATATAGTTGAAAATTACCTGAACTGCTGGTGATGTTTGGACAATTGATGACGCCATTACACACTAGCCTTGCAGGTATGCAAAGTCCAGCCTCCCCAGGACACTGAAACTCGCAAACATCCACAGAATCATCCTGCACCCCACCTTCAGTCAATCTCGAAGTCAGAGTGCCATCGGAGTTCCTGGGCAGATGATACAGCTCAGTCCAAGCAATTTTAAAAGCAGCTCTAGTCGGAGACGTCGTCCCAATGAACTGAACAATCACTCCAGGATCCCTACCGTCAGGACTAAGCTGTTCAGCAGTCAAAACAGGCAATTCCTTAGCCAGAGTAACATTCTCACCACATATCGAGAGATAAGGGTTTACTTGACCCTTGATGAAGAAGTCCACTATACCATCCTCACAGAACTTTGAAGCAAACTTAATTCGATCAAAGACTAGCAGAAGGTCTCTATCTTTGTTCACTCTGATCTCCCAGATGCATCTTATTGACTTGGGAGGTTCCACATAACCGATGGCTTCATAGTATGGGTAATGTATGTCACCATCTGTTGTTGGGTGTATGATTGGTGGTCCACACAATGGTCCATGGACAAATTCGTAAGTTGCCTCGAAGAGTGGTGTGTTATGCTTGAAGTAGCTAATTGCTGCATGGGCGCTGTCTACCACTAGCTGAAGATTCAACTGCTCCCCTCTGGAGATGACTGTTGTAGAACCTGAATGGCGGTTGCATATGCAGGTGACTTCTCCTGATTGTGCTGCTTTTGAGAGAGGTATTGGTGGGTGTGAAGAATTTGAACCAGGAGGTAGAGGTTCCCATATGAGGATCTTATCCACTCTATCTTCTAAACAGTTGGTGCAAAGACCTGGGTTGTATGGGTGATCCTATACAAAGAAGAAGTTTTTATTTAAGCAACTTTACCTAAAACCCTTTTCTAAATTATACCTTGAACCTCACGTTGCAAATGGTGACTATAACTCGAGCATACAAGCGTTTGTCAGTGACAAATCTGTATAAGCATTGAACATCATCACTACTGGGGTTTTGCTTGTAAACCAAAGTGTTGAGTGGTGATCTCAACCAGCCCTTCTTTGATTTCCACGAGGCAAAGACTTCATCGCAAATTTTACCAGGGACAGGTTCTCCCAATCTCGTATTATTGAAGAAATCATAATGGGCCCAATAGTATAAACTAGAGCTGAAAGGAAACCAAAAATAGTCACCATTCTTTAGTATAGCACTGCTAATAGATATTATTATATAAATCATTACATACAACAAACTTCAACAAAAAAATATAAGAAGTGTAGGTTTGTGAATAAATCTGGTAAATTCGTTTACTCACCCACTATAACTTCCGGTTTTACTCTCAAATCTGACGAATAGTGCATTTCCTGTTGAGACAAAGTCGTGTTTCTCCATCGCTTTTGAGAATGTGTCGCAAAAAGTTTTAATGATTTTTGAATCGTCTGGCCATGAGGCATCATATAGAGTAAGAGATTCACCACAATCTTCCTCTATTGGCTGTATGGGGGATTCTATCCTATTTATTCGAAAGCTATAAAGAATAACACAAAATATTAGAGAATGATTTTCCAATAATTTTGAAGGAGGTGACGATTTTGAGTATAACTCGTGTTAGTGACGATGGATTAGAACGTTCTGAACACAAAATTAAAGATAATCGATTAAGGAATAAATGTTGTTAACACTGTTTTGAAATCGCTTCAGTAGTTTCTGTACAACACACCAACGAAGAGATTGTATCTTTTCTAAGAAAAGCAGATATTTGTGATGCAAATCTATGTTGATATAACTGACTTATGAACAATTTTATAATTTACTCAATTCAAACTATAGTTTACAACTACCAAAAAAATGTGTCTTGTTTTGCCGCCTATTCTGTTCTTTTTGAAAATCGCTTTTCTAATGACTAATTCGTTTATCTTATTTGCTTTTAATTATTTTATTAGTGGTATCTTTTATAAACTCCAGTGACTACAATTTGTTCAATATCTAATTATATAAAATTATAATAAAAATTAAATTTAATCGCCGCAGAGCGCCATCTTTTATCCGATGTACCAAGTTATTCCCACTTCTAGCCCTAACCTCGCTTTAAGGTCGGTAATACAGCGCATGTGCTTACCGGCAAACCTCCAAATCATCGATCTGTCACAAAACGTCACCGAAACACCACAAGTCGAAAGTGTTGTTACGTGGCTGAACTCTTCAGGTTAAACAGCGCGTTTTTCGTCGTATTTCCGTCATTCTAACAGAAACTGTAACGTAAAACAGTTCAAACGAAATCATGGCCGCGAAAACTTTATACATCTTGGCTGTTTTGGGCGCTCTGAGCGGAGTTTTGTGTAATTCTTGCTCAACTCCTCAGGTAACCTCAACTTCGTTTACCACTCAAGATGCTACGATTGTTACAAATATCGCGTATGTTACCGAATTCACAGTGCAGTGTGGATCTGGTGCTTTGACAAATCTTTACGCTGACATCGATGGAAATATTCAACCCGTTTCCAGTGTAGGATCTAATAAATATCAGGTAGGTTCTCAAAATGATAATTTTTATGATGATTTCACTAAATTCTTTGGTTTAATTTTAGGTTAGTTGGACTGAAGATGTGACCAGTGCGAAACGCGGTGATAGAGCTGTAAGAATTTTCGACGAAGACGGTTACACCGCTATCCGTAAGGCTTTGAGAAATAACGAAGAGATCTCCGGGATTACCGAGTTGTTCACGGTCTACGTAAACCATCCGGGGGCCTTCAGCGGACCGTGGTTGAACAGCGAGTTCTTGGCTGCTACCTTGTCCGTCGTCGTAGCATACATTGCCTTTAGTTCTAGGTCAAAGTTGTTATCGTAAATCCAGTTGTATGTGATTTTTTTCCATCGATTCCATTGTAATTTATTTAATTTTTTGTAAGATTGTTGTTTTTGCGAGAACTGAGATTTGTATCTGTACATGTGGGACATCTTTTTCTAAATACAGTTGTTGATAAAGTTATATGTTTGTATTTTTTATTGGTGTTATGAAGAGGTGTTGACTAATACCGTTTCAAAGGAAAAAAAAACTGTCGAATTTGTTTATGTTTGAATTTAACTCGAACAGTATTCTGTTCATGCATAGTAATCACAAAAATTAATAGATGGCGCTGTGTAAATCAAGTTTAGGTGGTATTTTAGATATTTTATAGAAATTTGCCTCAATGAGCAAAAGGGGGATTCCCTGGTGGTCAAAATATGAGTTGCTACTGTTGTTTACCAACCTATACATTGAAATGAGAAAATGACAACATTTTATTGTGTTTTAAACTTGGGAAATCAAATCTGTAAGCAGAAAATATATGTACAAACCTTGGAAAATAAAGCCGTACTATTTCGCCCTCTTCCCCTTGCATTAAATATGTACAGCTAGTGTGAGGCGGGTACCAGTGAGCAACAGAAAGAAAAATGCCCTCAGAGTCGCCTGAAGCCCGTAGACTCTCAGAGGACAGCAGCCAATCACAGGTTCCATTCCTGCTACCTGCCGTATCAACGTGACCCGGCCAATTTCCCACATTGAAGTGAAAACCAGTGTTCAAGAGAGGACCTGAAAAACAAGCGAAATACATGAAAAATACAAGAAAAAAACCGAAATTTGACAAATTTTGATCTTCAAGATTGGTTTTCAGTTTAGGCACATTTAGATGCATTTTAACAAGAAAGTAAAGTATTTTAATCCACATAACGACCAACATTCCTCGACATATTTCAGGTAGTCAGTGAATAGCTCAAGTAGCGATATTAAAATGTTTATTTATCTCAAGAAATGACGGCAAACCAATCTTTTATATGTTGGCAACCTTGGTCGAAAATGTTATAAAAAACATGCAAAAAATCTTGGTTAACCTAGTCGTGCGACAGGGGCGACATCTATCCGGAATGGAGAGGTTCAAACGGCCTTATTTAAATTTCAAATAAGCGCCGCTGCCTTTTGTACAATTTCGTTCGCGCCTCAAGCAAAGAAAATTCGTCAAAAATAGAGGGAAAAACGTCGATCGGGCGTTTGATGTCCACCGGGGTGTTTTGCATGTTAAGAAATTTGATTTTCCCGCCCCTGTTTCGCGAGAAATCCCCCGTGTTGTTCGTTATTTGCGACAGACAATCGAATTTGTAGCATTATGCGTATGTAGGAGGAAAAAAAGCATCAAGAAAAGACAAGGAAACTGTCGAAAAAGTTATTAGATTGCGTCTTTTGAGCTTGTGCCGTCACGACGTGTCAAATTGTCGACGTATACAACGAAGACACACGAACAAACACTCGTCTGTTGACGCCACGTGCTTTAACAAGTTTGACACACAAAATCGCGGGAGATTTAAAATTTGTTAACCTTATTTTTATGATTTGAGAAAATACTAAAAACGGTGATTGTAAACCACCAGTGGAGTGTGTGTTTTCAACTCTGGCTTTTTTTGTGCCAATTTTGTGTGTATTCTCGGTGAAATCTATGTCTTACCTGCTGGTGATGACACGAATTCAACGAAGAGGTCTTGAGACGTTCCAATAATCGAATATGGAAATTTTCCCATTCCGCAAAATGTGCCAATCACAGGACTGAATTCGTTCTTTCCATCGTATATTTTTATGTAGTCGAAGGGGCAATTTTCTTGACCTGCAATGAAAAGAATAAGAATTAAAACTAAATTATTATGAAATTCTATAATTTTGATTGAAATTTGAGACTACTTTTTTGCTCGTGTCACGATATAAGACATTTGTGATACTTCTTATTATTAAAGTCTTTGATAAAGTTCTCTGCGAGGCTGGAAGCCCTATAAGCATTTCGACGAAGTAAGAACTTCATTAATATGGAAGGGGCATCACATATTTATGTTCCAGAGATAGGCGATACTTTTGGTTGGCGGTGGCCTCTGTTGGTAAGACAGAACGTTGCAGCTGCAAACTGAAAACTATATTCCCTCTCTCTGCACGTCAACTTTATTGAAACGCGGGTATTACCGGGTATTAATTTTCTCCGCATTAATGGAAACCTCTCCCAGCAGACAAAGAACTTTATCAACCATACTCTAAATTTGATCTGCCTTTGTTAACTCATTTTAATATATGGCAGGCAAATTTAAATAGACAGCAGTACGTTTAGACTGGAGACTGGAGACGCAGAGAATGACAAAAACATGATTAAATTAGTTAGAAATTTTAAAAATTCCATCAGCAAGATAATAGCTGCTTTCCATTTGCACACTTCTGAATTAATCTTAGCTGAGCTAATCTAACACCGTCTGGCTTGGTCCAAATTCAACTAAGCTAAGCTATGTTGGCAAAAGGAACGCGTTCGGTGCCATTCTATCTAACTAAGTTCGTGGAACTTGATGACAGCGAGTGGCGGCGCCACTTGCCTGACAACAAGTGTTATCAATGTTACCATCTATAGGTACAAATAAGAAACATAGGTATCAGAACCGCTTCTTTCCACGCGTATACCGTCCTCGTGACTTAATTCCACTTCGTAGCGAAGATGTGTAATCAGGTCACACACATCAAATATGTTAACTTCATCCATCTTGCCGAAACTTCTTATTGTTTATAAAATAAACAAAAACCAAATTGCACGCACGCACGATGGCGGATTTAGGTTAGGTTCTCCTTCTTCTTCTTCTTCTATCAGGTTAGCTCAGACAGCTCAGACGATCTAAGTTACCTTTTCGCATGACTAGCCAAGAGCAAGGGGAAGGTAATTTGTCTGAGCTTGTCTTACTTCACCAAAACAAAAGGAACGCTACGCATAAGTTAGATTAGCTCAGCTCAGCTAATATCAACTCAGAAATGTGCAAATGGAAAGCAGCTAATATTTGCTTGTCTTAAATTCCGTGGTAACAAAACAGTGGCTAATAAACTTCAACATGTTGACAGTTTATTCAACTCTGGAAATCCAGAGAAAGAGAGATTATAGAGAGAGAGGGAGGGAGCTAGGAGCGTGTTTATGCACAAAGTTAATTTTGGCGTGTAGGCTTTTGTCAACACGCAACAAACCAATCCAGCGGCGCTGTTCGCTTGTTTTCCCAATTTCCATTCGTTACCGGTAGCTGGCAAGTCGGACAGCGCACTACTACCAACATAATAAACAGGATACCCTAACTGTTTCTATTTACCTATTTACGAAGCTTCCTGAATTTGGATTTCCACGCTTCTTTCAGCAAATTATAGGAAAATTCTTTTTATATTTCACGTGTTGTTTATTTGTAAAACAGACATGATCGTTTGGTGGTCTATCTGGTAGATGCTTTTTTTGAATTTGTTTAACAAACTCCTTCGATTGTGTTTTTATTATTACAATGAAATTGAAAACAACTCTGACCCCGGTTTGCGAAAAGACAAATCTGTTGTTTTACACAACACACCAGTCAGGTGAAAATTTTAAATCGGTGCTGCTGTAAATCCAAATCCGCCAGCACGCCGGCGAAGTGAAAACAAACTCTTGTTTAACTTGGCTGTCGATAAACGGACAGGGTTGAAAATGGAACGGCAAAAACGAACGAAGGGTGATGAAACAAACCGGAAGCAAGCTCGACTACGACAAAATACATCCTAAGAAATATTTGTTTATCTTTTAAATCGACTGATTGATCCTATATTACAAAATTATACAATTAATATTATATAAAAGAAATTATGTTTGGATTATAATTATGGTCCCAGCCGAAGCCGGGCACAATAAAAAATTATTGTAAGACTCATTAGAGTTGTTCCTCTCCACGGAAATCTTTAGTAAAAGGCGAAAGATTTATTCGCACATGAAGAGAAACCAGAGTAACCTTCACCGCTCATAGCACAACTTATATATATTAGGACAGCGCTAAGGCGTGACTAGAGACTATTGGCGCCACCTCCCGTCAGGAGATATACCGATAATTACGCAATCAAAACAGAGGTGGCGCTTTTATCGCTCTAGTTACAATAGGGGCTTGCTCCACTTCAGTCGCGGGTTGGCCTTACACTGAAATATCGTAAGGATTGGTCCATATAATTATAATTCAAACATAATATAAATTATACAACAGCATTAGGTCCTTTCTCTATGTCTCCGGAACCCAAACTTTGTTAATTATTCTTACCCGCTAATTGTTGGAATCTCGACCGGGCAAAACTAGCATAAGTGGTTGCCACCCTTAGCTATCGATTGATGCATAATTTGTTCAAATCGGATGACCGGAAGTGCTTAAAAAACTTGCTTTTGTCCACCGTAACACCCGACCGGCACGTTCTCTATGTCTCAGGAACACAAAGTTTGTTAATTATTCTTAACCGCTATTTGTTTGAATCTCGACCGGGCAAAACTAGCATAAGTGGTTGCCACCCTTAGCTATCGATTGGTGCATAATTTGTTAAAATCGGATGACAGGAAGTGCTTAAAAAACTTGGTTTGGTTCACCGTTGTTCCCGACATGGTCCTTTCTCGCCCGCTAATTGTTCGAATCTCGACCGGGCAAAACTAGCATAAGTGGTTACCACCCTTAGCTATCGATTGGTGCATAATTTGTTAAAATCGGATGACGGGAAGTGCTTAAAAAACTTGCTTTGGTTCACCGTTGTTCCCGACATGGTCCTTTCTCGATGTCTCAGGAACACAAACTTTGTTAATTATTCTCGCCCGCTAATTGTTCGAATCTCGACCGGGCAAAACTAGCATAAGTGGTTACCACCCTTAGCTATCGATTGGTGCATAATTTGTTCAAATCGGATGACCGGAAGTGCTTAAAAAACTTGCTTTTGTCCACCGTAACACCCGACCGGCACTTTCTCTATGTCTCAGGAACACAAAGTTTGTTAATTATTCTTAACCGCTAATTGTTTGAATCTCGACCGGGCAAAACTAGTATAAGTGGTTGCCACCCTTAGCTATCGATTGGTGCATAATTTGTTCAAATCGGATGACCAGAAGTGCTTAAAAAACTTGCTTTTGTCCACCGTAACACCCGACCCGGCACTTTCTCTATGTCTCAGGAACACAAAGTTTGTTAATTATTCTTAACCGCTAATTGTTTGAATCTCGACCGGGCAAAACTAGTATAAGTGGTTGCCACCCTTAGCTATCGATTGGTGCATAATTTGTTCAAATCGGATGACCAGAAGTGCTTAAAAAACTTGCTTTTGTCCACCGTAACACCCGACCCGGCACTTTCTCTATGTCTCAGGAACACAAAGTTTGTTAATTATTCTTAACCGCTAATTGTTTGAATCTCGACCGGGCAAAACTAGTATAAGTGGTTGCCACCCTTAGCTATCGATTGGTGCATAATTTGTTCAAATCGGATGACCGGAAGTGCTTAAAAAACTTGCTTTGGTTCACCGTTGTTTCCGACATGGTCCTTTCTCGATATCTCCGGAGCGCAAACTTTGTTGATTATTATCGCCCGCTAATTGTTGGAATCTCGACCGGGCAAAACTAGCATAAGTGGTTGCCACCCTTAGCTATCGATTGGTGCATACTTTGTTCAAATCGGATGACCGGAAGTGCTTAAAAAACTTGCTTTTGTCCACCGTAACACCCGACTCGGCACTTTCTCTATGTCTCCGGAACCCAAACTTTGTTAATTATTCTTACCCGCTAATTGTTGGAATCTCGACCGGGCAAAACTAGCATAAGTGGTTGCCACCCTTAGCTATCGATTGGTGCATAATTTGCTCAAATCGGATGACAGGAAGTGCTTAAAAAACTTGCTTTGGTTCACCGTTGTTCCCGACATAGTCCTTTCTCGATGTCTCAGGAACACAAACTTTGTTAATTATTCTCGCCCGCTAATTGTTCGAATCTCGACCGGGCAAAACTAGCATAAGTGGTTACCACCCTTAGCTATCGATTGGTGCATAATTTGTTAAAATCGGATGAAAGGAAGTGCTTATTTTTTACGCTTTTGTTGATCGGTGTTCAAGGCATGCGGTTGCACTGTGTTGTCCAAATCCCCACGACGCTAGTACTTTGTTATTTTTTTTTCAGGCGGTAATTGTTATAATATCGATCGGGCAAAACTATGGGGTGTACACGAAGACTTGTGCTTTCGATTAATGTATTGCTCATTATGATCGGTTAAGTCATAGCCGAGATATGATGCCGAAAACTTTACCAAATTGTCGAAAAAGTCAACTTTCATTCGTATTTTTAGGGCACTAATTATGATTTGATCGACCGGGCAAAACTCATGGGATATCAGGACGTTATGAGGCTTTAAAATAATGTATCATTTATTAAAATCGGTTGAAAAACAAACTTATTGCTAACTTTTATTGCTAACTTCCCCCGGGTAACAGCATTTTATTACAACCCACCATGTTTCGAAATCAGCTATATGGTGTGTTTTGGTCAGTATGATAGTATGGTGCAAGATGGCGCCACAGAAGAGCGCTTTTGTCCGCACCTTTGGGACAAAAACCCTAAACGTGGACTATAGAGAATGTTTGATCATTTTCCATCTACAATTTCAAATTAAAATCTTGTTCAATTAGTGTATAGAACTTACAATGAGCGCTGATTTCATTAATTTAGATTAGACCTGCTTACGCTCTTTTTTTAGCGTAGTCGCTGTGTTGGCTTTATGTGGACTTAAGTATAGCTACAAAGGGACACAACGACTGCGTTGCACCATAAAGGGATCCCTAACGGGCTACTTTCCCTTTCTATTGTCTTCATCTGCATTCTCCCGTTGTATTACAACTACCTTTACAAGCTGCAAGTTATTTCAACTCGAGTACCAATTTTGTTTATCTCAAAGTTGTCTTTAGGGGATTCCCCCTTAGCTAATAACGAAGACATAACAATAATACACCCAATTATTATTATTGTTATATAGTTTTCAAATATGTATTTGATAAAGTTTGATTGATCACTAATAACATACGAAAACTTGATTATGAGCTGCAGAACTAAAAGTTAGGTTAAATGTCGAAGATTTTGCCTACAATTTGCTGAAAGAATTATCAAAATCGATCAAACATTACAAAAGTTATTGCCGATCAAAATTTCTCAAATTTTTAGGAGTGTGCCCTTAGATTTGCCTTACCTGAGGATATTGGTCTCATTGGGCATGTCATGATGTTCTCACAGCGTTGTCCGTCAATGTTGAACTCTTCATTTTCAATATACAATTTGATGAAGGGTAATCGAGTGTTGAGATAGTATCGACAATGAAGGTTTCTCGGGTACACTCCAGGATATGCCGGTGACTGTACGTAGCATGTCTGAAGCCTACAATCCCTGAATATTCGTTCGCAATAGGACCTGAAAATAATGTTTATTATCAAAAAAATTATATAGGATTTCCCGAGAGATACTTTTCTGCAAATCAAATTACAGAAATGCATTAGTAGAACTGTAAATTACCGAAAAAGTGACTCCGACTGACAAAACAAGATAAATTGAAAAGTTAATAACGAAAATATTCGACAAAAGATTCGATAGCGATTCATAATGTCCTTTCTATGGCACGATTCAGGGAGGTCCTTGAGTCCTGCTTCAGTTCGATACGGCCAGAATAAATGTCTTTATTTATTGGCAGAGGAAAAGTTGTTTTTCTTTCGGATTCCCCTAGTTTTCTTTCTTAAGGATAATAAATTGACCTAACGTCATAGTTGGATAGAATGAGTGACTCAGCATTGATTGAAAATCCATTATAGTTATTTCAATCGAATTTCAGTTAAAATCCTTGATTGAAACTTTGATTTATTAATTATTCTAACATTTTCTAACAAACGGAACAACGAAATTTGGTATACATATATAGAATTACCAGGGAACGAGCTGGATTATTTTTGGTGACAATCTGACAACCGGAAGATTTCGCAACCCGTACGCACTTTAGACCGATTTTGACCAAACTGATAAAAGCTCATCCTCCAGTAAGTTTAAAGGTACCAACGAGGTAGTGGGGAAGTTGTGTATGTTAGTGGTAGATTTATACTAAGAATACTCACCCTTGGACGACTTCACCCCTGCGATTTGGGTAGAGTTCCGGATGCTGTCCGTATCTCAGATACACCACCAGCTGTTGTTCGGCCCTCGTGTCAAAGCTGAAGTATGTTTGGTCGGTAAAATTTTCCGAGTGAAAGACGACTTTGACGAAAGATGTCTCCGACATGAACGTCTGTGGTTGTTCGGACTCCCCGCAGAACATTCCCGGCTCTTTTCTATTCGACACGTCGGTTTTTGCATTTCCATCGACAATCTGCAACAAGATAAGGGAATTGTATGAGTTTATATCGAGTAAATCAATAAGACGAATGGTAGGTATTTAAAATTGACTACTAGCAATACTAGTAGATATTTTCAAGTGATATCGAACTGCTTTTAAAATGGCATGCAGGTAAAAACTTACTAGTGTGATATCCACAGCAAACTTTTCCAATTTCCACGCTCAAGCAGTGCAGTTGGTATTTCCGCAACAAATATGTATTTTACAGAAGCTTTTTCCCGATAAGGTGAAAAATTCATATCGAAACTTTTCAATAAACTTTTGCGAGTAAGAAAAACTGAGTTAACATTTCCCAGAATGTTATGTATTGTTACTGCTCTTTCCCTAGGGGAACACATAAAATACAAAAGAAAACTGTGTTTGTAGTATTAAGTATGAAATAATTTAAAGTGGTATCGTTGCTTGTACTATTCATAATAACGTTTAAGTTCATTTTGCGTAGTTTCAGGACGGATATCTCAATCTGTATATCCGGTCAGATTATCACGCCTGAAACTATACCAGCACTGCTAATTGATATAAATTCCGTAACTTTCTGGACTCTTGGAGTTTAATAAGGGACGTCGGGAATCTAGACTGAGGGATCTCGTTATTGAGTTACCGAAAAGGGGGTGGCAACCCCCCGCTTTGGAGGTACTTTGGGGGTACCCCTACTTTGCCGGTCCTACCTCCAGGAAACGGACTCGACGAGGCGAAATAGCTACGTTTCGCATTCAACGGCCCTTATTAAATGAAACAATCCTAATTAGTTGGCTGGTTAACGGACTTGAGGAGGGACTTTTTGTTACCATTGAAGCCAACTTGCGTTTAATATAGTTTAGCAAAGTCCTTCTGGTTACCCACCTATACCCTACCTCTGAATGAATGAGTTCCACTATGATATTATTTATCAGTTTTCGATTCGAGCTTCACCTTAAATGGCTGCGAACTGTCGCAGTCCATTTCTCCGATGAATCGACTGCTTTTAGTGTGGGTTTCAACTTGTTCTGACAAAACAAAATCTTGCGGTAAGAGTTTGCTTGTAGATGCTTATTAGTAAGAATCTTTGAACCAGAATGAGATTGAGTTTGCAAGACTGTCCACAGTACGATGAATCAGAACATTCCAGAACTGATTTATTTGCAATTTATAAACATAATAATCTTTATAAATTCCATCAAAGATTACAACCGTTATTATAGAGCTCAAAATTTATCTCAATGGTGCTACTCAATTGTATTACTAATACAGAAAGAAAACAGCGTCAACATCTCTCAAAAGGAACAAGAAAATAATTAAAACGGACAGACTCCCTCGCAATGAAGAACGAGAGACCACAGAAGCGTTGGTGGTACCGTTGTCGGCGGTCTGTCTTTTGTCAGGAAACGAGGTAACTCGTCCATTGGGAGAAACGAACAAACGGCATCAGGCCCGCCTGAAGAGCAATTAAAAATAATTGGAAACCAGGATACGGGATGCGTAAATAGGATCCTCTCACTCCCACGTATTGAAATGGAGGCAAAAAGAATTCCGGTACTGTAGACGTAGAAGTAGTGGCGGGGGCGGCTCAAGGGTTGAAAACATCGCCAAGGTCTGAAGTGGTCCCTTTTTTTCCCAAACAAATTGCGGTTCCTGCCAAAGAAACGCTTCAAAGACTGCTTATGTTTGTAGGTATTTAACGAATTGATGGTAGTCGAGAATTTTTTAATGAGACAAAGGGAATTCAAATTGCGCAAGGGCAAAGGTAAGCGTGACAAGGCTTAATGAGATGGACGACAAATGTCTGGAGGTTCTATGATCATTGTTACTGTTGTGTGACAGTTGCCTTCCAATTTCCGAAAATAATTTCATGGTAATCCCATTACAGGTTTGCTTTCAAAACCAATTTCATTATACCTCACTCACGTGCCGAGGAAAAACCGAACAGAGACGTTTTTTCTTTCGCCTGATATCTCGCTGTCTGGTATTCGGTCGTTTTAATATGGCACAAGTAGCAATGGACCGCGTTTGTGTGGGAATGTGAGTTGGGTCGGTTCCCCAAGGTTCAACTGTCAGGCCGTATCACGAGCACGGACAAATGAAGATGTGCGTGCCGGAACCACTCGATCGAACTCGACGTACCACACTTGTATTTTCCGCTATTTTTCCTGGCGCCATTTCACGTCTAGCCGTTCTGCCACCGGTGGCAGATCGAAATTTGATGTGCTCTCTGCATTTGTTCTTGTCACTTTTATTCACCCTTTAGACCAATCCCTCTCTATCTCCATTATCTGATGTTAAACATGAGTTTCTGTTTTTTATCATCCCGGCTCCTCCGCCAAAATAGATATACAGGTTTCTGCAGCTCGCCTTCCGTCATCTGTAGCTCAATTATCGATTAAGTTAATAGTTTGATATTTTACAGGTATTTTTTAATTAATATAATGTGGGAATTACCACACTCGTCCACAGATTGCAAAAGTTATCGGCGATAAAAATGTGGTCCAATTTTTAAGCGGGCGTATTAGTTGAACGATGTGGACTGTTTACACTAATGAAGTGACTAATTATATCACGTAGCTTCATTACCTTAAGTACAGACAGAAACTATAAACATTAGAAATATAGCAAATACAACTAAATAAAAACCTTCATAACCTGTTAAAACGCCTATTCATGCGAATCTGCCCTATCAAGTATAAAGTTTTGAGCACATAACTGCTCAGATAAGTTATCTGGCGCATGGGAGGATCTGTTCTGTACGTTTCATGCTGGGTAGATGTGATGTGAACTGGTGAACACGGTCTTGTAACGAGCAATTCACCAAGACCATTCAAACTTATGGCGAATACTAAGTGCACAAATGGTCATTTACATTCATAATAGGTCGGACAACGATTCAATTCACTCGGCGAACGGATACGGTACCCTATACTAACTCGAGACACATTATTATTTCACGTGTGCTATGTGTATTGAGACACTATCAATGTTTTAAGTGAATAGCAAATGATCTGATGACTTTTAGCAAGAATTTTGCTATCTGTAATTCATCAGACATTGAACACAATACAAACATGATTAAAACGCAAAAAAACTGTGATTAAACTGACATAGCTATACGTAGTTCATTTTACGACTATGTAATCCGACTTTGAATACGGTCAACTGTTGACAGAGGATCGGACGGTGGACCCTAAAACCAAGCCTTGGGATTAGCCGGCAGATTTCGCGTCCAATCACGCGTGAGTCTCGCCAATTGT
The DNA here is from genome assembly GCA_963971325.1 of Aphodius granarius. NCBI lineage: Eukaryota > Metazoa > Arthropoda > Insecta > Coleoptera > Scarabaeidae > Aphodius > Aphodius granarius. Next base: position 7,514,990 of record OZ020227.1, on the reverse strand, counting down.
TCCTGGAACGATAAACACCAGAAGGTCAGTCCTATTTTATAGATCGAGGTCGACGCTGACACCCGATGAATTGCGTATTTGCTGCAAGATACTGTTTCGCACGTCTGACAACAGTAAAAACTCGATTTTATTGCCTATAGCCGAGATAAGTGTACTTATCGGAGATTTAGTTGGTATGCTGTTGTAAAACGGTGATTAAGTGTTGGAATATTATAGGTATTGCGTAATAATTAATTATCTTAATCATTATATATCTGTTATGAGAACGTATGCACAATGTAGAGTTGCGTGCCGTCTATTAAATCACTATGTGCAATAACTCATAGCACCGAACGATAGAGTAACACAGCGTAACAGGAAGTAGATTATACACGATAATTTCGATCTCGATCAAAATTTCCGCATTCGAACCAGTGACCTAAATTCCCCAATATTACATCGACGTCAAGCTCGTCTGTCCCCCCGTTTTCCCCCCTAACAATAATCGAAATGTTCGAAATACAGATCATCCAAGTTTGTCAGTGGGGTTTAGGGTTGGTACTGGGGGGTTTAGAGTTGGTAGTGGGGGGATGATGGTTGATAGTGGGGGTTAATGTTCACCCACCCGAATGAGCGGCCACCAAAAAGACGTCGCCGGACAAAATCGACCGGAAATTCAATTGTTTTATTACTTTTCCATGGCACGTCGTCCTTCTGACGGTCTTGGGGTGTCCCACCCAGAGATTTGGCGTCCGCTATCGATGCTCCATCTACCGGAAATCTATTAGTCGATCTAAAATTCACCCACCCCGCCAAATTCCCCACGGTACCCCTATTCCGTTCACAACCGCCAACTATTTCGTGATTGTCGATTGGGCTCGTGTGCGATAAGCTTGGTTGAGATTTCCATGGCAATTTTGTTGTTCGGGGGTTTTAGGGGGTTAAGAGGAATCGGCAGGGGTGAATGGTGAAATGTTCCAGCCTGTCGATGGGGCTGGAATAAAATAAATGATTCCCGTTGACGGGCCTGGATGTTAATAGCTGCTTTATTTTGTATCGATTTTCTTGTTGTTGTGGGATGTTTTTCTTCTTTAAGGGTTGCGGAAACGTGAGGTTAAAAGCCTACTAAATTGTCCTATGCATACGGGTTTTAGTTAGCAAGGCGCAAAAATGATGTTATAAACATCTCAACTGTTGGATTATTTCGTTTGGATCGGATCGTCATTAACGATGGGCTTTATAACCAAAATAAGTTAACGAATAATAAACGAACAGAGAGCAGATTAAAGTGGAACTTCTACAGAGTAATTCGCTATTTTCTCCAAGAGAACCCACTAAAGACATTTCTGTACGTAGAAATTTCTTTGTCAGGTAGAATTTGAACGGGAGACGACGTCTGAAATGGTGAATGGTTCGGCGTAGGAAAGTGCGGCGAAGCGCCATGCCAGGTTGTCGGACACGTTTCAACGTGCCTCGGGATTATTGGATTTACCGTTTTCTCGCGGTCCAGCCAACTCATTTCCTGGGGCTTTTCCAATTATCCGGCCGGCTTGTCGGTCGAACGGATACCCCTTACTATCCTACCATCCTGACGATCCTTTAGACAACAACCAGACGCACTAAGGGCACGAGATAGGCCACAGACCCAAAATAAATAGATTTGAATCTGAGGGATGTTTGATTCAATTGATTCAATTATAATATGTAACAAAAAAAGTCGTACAACTAAAACGAGTCAAGGTCAAAATGCTAATATCTGGTAGGGCAGAAATTTAGAATCATATATATACACTAGAACAGTGGTTCCCAATCTGGGGGTAATTACCCACTGAGCGGCAAAAAAACATTTTCTGATGGGTAAAGACGAGAAAGATAACACAGGGCAACAAAAAAATGTTTCTGCGGCATCAGTTTGTGTACTCAATTTTGATAGACTATGATAGACTTGCTACTGCTTTTTTATTGGGTCAGCAAAATGGACACACTAAATGTCCCTGTTTTCGTTGTCTGTGAGACAGTCAGTGCAAAAAATGAACATTGGGACAGGAAAAACTGATCGTCGAGAATAAATATAACCGTGCGAGAAGCTAACATCGGCCATGAACCATTGATAAGTCGAGAACAAATAATTCTTCCACCACTACATATTAAATTTGGGCTTATGGTTATTAGACGGTATCTTTGATGGACCACAAATCACATGACTTAGGTTGAACTGGAAGCATGGACAGGCTTTGTACCAGTTATCGAATTTTTTTTTTGGAAATCACCAAGGTGAACAATGTTAACAACACAAATCGTTGACAAAATGCTTCAAAATTTTGAAAAACTACTATGAGTACCAAGTTACATTATTTTCATAGTCATTCAGATAAATTTTCTGACAATCCGAGTGATTATAATGAAGAACAAGAGCAACGGGAACATTGGGACAGGAAAAACTGATCGTCGAGAATAAATATAACCGTGCGAGAAGCTAACATCAGCCATGAACCATTGATAAGTCGAGAACAAATAATTCTTCCATCACTACATATTAAATTTGGGCTTATTAAACAGATTGTGAAACCTTTATATAAGAATGATGTTTGTTCCAAAAACATTTGTTAATCATTTCCTGGCCTCAATACAGGAAAATTAGAAGACGGTATCTTTGATGGACCACAAATCACATGACTTAGGTTGAACTGGAAGCATGGACAGGCTTTGTACCAGTTATCGAATTTTTTTTTGGAAATCACCAAGGTGAACAATGTTAACAACACAAATCGTTGACAAAATGCTTCAAAATTTTGAAAAACTACTATGAGTACCAAGTTACATTATTTTCATAGTCATTCAGATAAATTTTCTGACAATCTGAGTGATTATAATGAAGAACAAGAGCAACGGGAACATTGGGACAGGAAAAACTGATCGTCGAGAATAAATATAACCGTGCGAGAAGCTAACATCAGCCATGAACCATTGATAAGTCGAAAACAAATAATTCTTCCATCACTACATATTAAATTTGGGCTTATTAAACAGATTGTGAAACCTTTATATAAGAATGATGTTTGTTCCAAAAACATTTCTTAATCATTTCCTGGCCTCAATACAGGAAAATTAGAAGACGGTATCTTTGATGGACCACAAATCACATGACTTAGGTTGAACTGGAAGCATGGACAGGCTTTGTACCAGTTATCGAATTTTTTTTGGAAATCACCAAGGTGAACAATGTTAACAACACAAATCGTTGACAAAATGCTTAAAAATTTTCAAAAACTACTATGAGTACCAAGTTACATTATGTTCATAGTCATTCAGATACATTTTCTGAAAATCTGAGTGATTATAATGAAGAACAAGAGCAACGGGAACATTGGGACAGGAAAAACTGATCGTCGAGAATAAATATAACCGTGCGAGAAGCTAACATCAGCCATGAACCATTGATAAGTCGAAAACAAATAATTCTTCCATCACTACATATTAAATTTGGGCTTATTAAACAGATTGTGAAACCTTTATATAAGAATGATGTTTGTTCCAAAAACATTTCTTAATCATTTCCTGGCCTCAATACAGGAAAATTAGAAGACGGTATCTTTGATGGACCACAAATCACATGACTTAGGTTGAACTGGAAGCATGGACAGGCTTTGTACCAGTTATCGATTTTTTTTTTGGAAATCACCAAGGTGAACAATGTTAACAACACAAATCGTTGACAAAATGCTTCAAAATTTTGAAAAACTACTATGAGTACCAAATTACATTATTTTCATAGTCATTCAGATAAATTTTCTGACAATCTGAGTGATTAAAATGAAGAACAAGAGCAACGGGAACATTGGGACAGGAAAAACTGATCGTCGAGAATAAATATAACCGTGCGAGAAGCTAACATCAGCCATGAACCATTGATAAGTCGAGAACAAATAATTCTTCCACCACTATATATTAAATTTGGGCTTATTAAACAGATTGTGAAACCTTTATATAAGAATGATGTTTGTTCCAAAAACATTTGTTAATCATTTCCTGGCCTCAATACAGGAAAATTAGAAGACGGTATCTTTGATGGACCACAAATCACATGACTTAGGTTGAAGTGGAAGCATGGACAGGCTTTAAACCAGTTATCGAATTTTTTTTTGGAAATCACCAAGGTGAACAATGTTAACAACACAAATCGTTGATAAAATGCTTCAAAATTTTGAAAAACTACTATGAGTACCAAGTTACATTATTTTCATAGTCATTCAGATAAATTTTCTGACAATATGAGTGATTATAATGAAGAACAAGAGCAACGGGAACATTGGGACAGGAAAAACTGATCGTCGAGAATAAATATAACCGTGCGAGAAGCTAACATCAGCCATGAACCATTGATAAGTCGAGAACAAATAATTCTTCCACCACTATATATTAAATTTGGGCTTATTAAACACATTGTGAAACCTTTATATAAGAATGATGTTTGTTCCAAAAACATTTGTTAATCATTTCCTGGCCTCAATACAGGAAAATTAGAAGACGGTATCTTTGATGGACCACAAATCACATGACTTAGGTTGAACTGGAAGCATGGACAGGCTTTGTACCAGTTATCGAATTTTTTTTTGGAAATCACCAAGGTGAACAATGTTAACAACACAAATCGTTGACAAAATTCTTCAAAATTTTGAAAAACTACTATGAGTACCAAGTTACATTATTTTCATAGTCATTCAGATAAATTTTCTGACAATCTGAGTGATTATAATGAAGAACAAGAGCAACGGGAACATTGGGACAGGAAAAACTGATCGTCGAGAATAAATATAACCGTGCGAGAAGCTAACATCAGCCATGAACCATTGATAAGTCGAGAACAAATAATTCTTCCACCACTATATATTAAATTTGGGCTTATTAAACACATTGTGAAACCTTTATATAAGAATGATGTTTGTTCCAAAAACATTTGTTAATCATTTCCTGGCCTCAATACAGGAAAATTAGAAGACGGTATCTTTGATGGACCACAAATCACATGACTTAGGTTGAAGTGGAAGCATGGACAGGCTTTAAACCAGTTATCGAATTTTTTTTTGGAAATCACCAAGGTGAACAATGTTAACAACACAAATCGTTGATAAAATGCTTCAAAATTTTGAAAAACTACTATGAGTACCAAGTTACATTATTTTCATAGTCATTCAGATAAATTTTCTGACAATATGAGTGATTATAATGAAGAACAAGAGTAACGGGAACATTGGGACAGGAAAAACTGATCGTCGAGAATAAATATAACCGTGCGAGAAGCTAACATCGGCCATGAACAATTGATAAGTCGAGAACAAATAATTCTTCCACCACTACATATTAAATTTGGGCTTATTAAACAGATTGTGAAACCTTTATATAAGAATGATGTTTGTTCCAAAAACATTTGTTAATCATTTCCTGGCCTCAATACAGGAAAATTAGAAGACGGTATCTTTGATGGACCACAAATTACATGACTTAGGTTGAACTGGAAGCATGGACAGGCTTTGTACCAGTTATCGAATTTTTTTTTTTGGAAATCACCAAGGTGAACAATGTTAACAACACAAATCGTTGACAAAATGCTTCAAAATTTTGAAAAACTACTATGAGTACCAAGTTACATTATTTTCATAGTCATTCAGATAAATTTTCTGACAATCTGAGTGATTATAATGAAGAACAAGAGTAACGGGAACATTGGGACAGGAAAAACTGATCGTCGAGAATAAATATAACCGTGCGAGAAGCTAACATCGGCCATGAACCATTGATAAGTCGAGAACAAATAATTCTTCCACCACTACATATTAAATTTGGGCTTATTAAACAGATTGTGAAACCTTTATATAAGAATGATGTTTGTTCCAAAAACATTTGTTAATCATTTCCTGGCCTCAATACAGGAAAATTAGAAGACGGTATCTTTGATGGACCACAAATTACATGACTTAGGTTGAACTGGAAGCATGGACAGGCTTTGTACCAGTTATCGAATTTTTTTTTTTTGGAAATCACCAAGGTGAACAATGTTAACAACACAAATCGTTGACAAAATGCTTCAAAATTTTGAAAAACTACTATGAGTACCAAGTTACATTATTTTCATAGTCATTCAGATAAATTTTCTGACAATCTGAGTGATTATAATGAAGAACAAGAGCAACGGGAACATTGGGACAGGAAAAACTGATCGTCGAGAATAAATATAACCGTGCGAGAAGCTAACATCAGCCATGAACCATTGATAAGTCGAGAACAAATAATTCTTCCACCACTAAATATTAAATTTGGGCTTATTAAACAGATTGTGAAACCTTTATATAAGAATGATGTTTGTTCCAAAAACATTTGTTAATCATTTCCTGTCCTCAATACAGGAAAATTAGAAGACGGTATCTTTGATGGACCACAAATCACATGACTTAGGTTGAACTGGAAGCATGGACAGGCTTTGTACCAGTTATCGAATTTTTTTTGGAAATCACCAAGGTGAACAATGTTAACAACACAAATCGTTGACAAAATGTTTAAAAATTTTGAAAAACTACTATGAGTACCAAGTTACATTATTTTCATAGTCATTCAGATAAATTTTCTGACAATCTGAGTGATTATAATGAAGAACAAGAGCAACGGTTTCAGCAGTATATCAAGATAAAGGAGGAAAGATATGAAGGCCGATGGTATTGCCATATAATGGCAGACTACAGCTGGACCTTAGAAAGGGACTGTCCTAACCAAAAATACAATGGAAAACCACACACAAAACGTTTTCTTAATTTAAATTTGTGTTTTTTTTAATTATTTTATTGTTAATTTCAGAATTGTGTAATACACCTCATGCTTTCGAATGGTAACAAAATTCAAATTACGTTGAATATGGATGATAATTTATTGCGTTATTGCTCAAAATATTTTTTGTTGGGAAATTGCTAATGTCTAACTCGTTTTGTGGGTATATGCTTCAAGAAGGTGGGGGAACCGCTGCACTAGAATCATATATACACGATATGTATACGTAACATGTGTACGTATTAAATATCAAATTTTCATGTACAACCTTTCAGAAACACACACACACCCCAGAAAGCTACCCTAAAACCTTCATTTGAGTTCAAATGGAAGTTGCCATGCAAGGTTGACTTGAGTCAAAGCCGAGCACGCCCCGACTGAAAAGTTACAGGAAATTTTCGTTGGAAACATTGCTTGTGTCGTCGACATTGTACAGTCTGCATGTTTTACTGTCTGACCTGACCAGATCGGTAAATCAGCCCCTGGTACGGACCATTTGTTCCCAGTTTTATTTGCGTATCGGAGCCCCATATACCCAGCTAGAGGGGTTGTTGCCGTTGTAAAGTTTTTACGTCGGCGAGTATTCGATCCCCGTATTTATATATCTCGTATTCAGGGGGTTTCGGCAGCAATGGTCCTTTTTATACGCACTCGATGTCCGTTCGATTCGAGAAACATCTATAACTCTTCGGGCATGTCGCGTTTCTAATAAGACAAGTCTAGAGAGCATTCAATTTAAAGGGATGCAGATAGAAATTGAAATACAGGGTGTGACAAAATATAGGCATGGAATTCTTATACAAAGTCTTGTTTGTCAATTGGGGGTAAATCTTGTGTTGAGACACCCAAAAAATAAACTATCAAAAGCATCCATCTAATAAATTCTGTTCTATCCAATTTTAAATCTAATGAAAAACGCTAGTCGCACCCTGAGTTCCCGTGGGGTCGATTTACATAAAAATGCGCACTTAATTCGCGTTATAAAACGTACAGGGGTATCGGTGCTCTCCTCCAGAAACGAATTGCCAAGTCTGCCAACCGTGAAATTGTGTATTTAGGACCTTAAAACTTTGGACGGTGCACAACGGTATTATTTATAATAGGTACAGGTCATGCTAGATCGCATGATCCACTCAGATAACGCTAATTAAATTTAAACCTTTTTATAGAGCTACTAATTAATTGCGTCATGGAATTATTCAAATTAGGAACTGCATAATGCCACAATAAAGATTAGAAGGCAGTTTTATTGTGTTAGAGAATGTTTGTGTGGTTTGTTTGTGTGCATATATATAAAAATAGGAAATGAATTTATAGGCCTCTATAGCGACTTTCATTTGATATGCAAAAAAGTTCAAGTTTGGAAAGTTAAGTCCAAAGTAACACTAACGTCAGGATCATATATACGAAAAATATGTGATAATACCTATCCTACATCCTGGTCGTACTTGACGTTATTATGAGTGAACCCCTACAGGGTTTGAATGTGCAATTATGGTGTGGATACGGGAGATGGTATGCGAACATATTTAACGCCTCCTAACAATATCCGCGACGAGTTCGATCCCATAATACCTTTATAGCTAGGGGGTCTCGACCGTAAATAGAATCCCTGGGATACGAAGGGTAAGCAGGGATTTTCATCGCAAGATACGACACGCCAATTCGACAGTTATTCTTACAAGATTCCGAACAAATCTTACATCCGAACGGATACGAGGAATTATTTAGATTAGATTGTCGAATGGTCCAAAAATTGAGAATTTTTACCAAAAGGGTTTATGTGACACTTCTAAAAATTGGCATTATTAGGGGGAATATAATATAAGACACAGAACTTTTCATCTCTTAAAATGTGTGTAACCATAGCTGATACACCCTGTAAATTAAAACACTATGTCAGTTTTTAATAATGGCGACTAATAATAACTCTCAACAAAGCAGCTCAACACATAGAATTTGTATTACTTACAGTTAGAAGATTTCGCACAAGTCTAGTAATATGTGTCTTACCTGAAACAAATAGAAAACACCAATTAATAGAAATAATAAAAGACATTGCAATATGTCTTTTAACTGTTAAATAAGTAACACAAACATTATAGGGATAAGGGTCAGGCATTGGAAAAATTAATATTAATATTAATGGTCATTTAATCTTGAGATATTTGTAAAGGAACTCTAGTATTTGTGTGAATAACAATTAATTTTATTTTTGGTAGTAGCTCTTGCCACGTCACCGTCTGTCCCATTCCTCTAAAATCATAGTAAATTTCGGATGTTCATCTCGCAAAGTGCTATAATTACAGCTTGGTGGGTGTGACACAAGAACGAACTCGAGGGCTGACTCAAACCCTTCTTATTCACCCTTTTTGAACAGCATGACGCGCCTGAGAGAACCGAGAAGTTAGTGAATATATTTCACGCAGGTGACAGCTTACTTAATGTACAAGCTGATAGTCAACTGTTTTTGCCGGTGCACTGAGGGTGCAATTTCACGTAGGGTATTATCTGCCACCCTGTCGACATGAGTGACGTCAATACACAGTTGAATTGATGGATTAATTAATTATGGTTATTGAATGATTGACATGATTACCTATTTCATTGATCAATCTATACTCAGAGCCACTCTTACAACTGGAAGGAAATAAAAATGTATCCTTGCAATTAAAAACCGTAGTTTTTATTACAGTCTCTAAAATTACAACCACTAATTATACGGGTGAAACCTTCATAACAAAAATCCGAACAAAACTTTTGCCAGACGGAAAGTTTGAGCTGCATTAAAAATTCAGAACGCGTGGTGAAATGCATTAGAGCGTTGCAACGACCCCTATCTTCCACTCTCATAACCCCATGCACCCCTCAAATCGTCCATTTCATCCCTCATGAATCTCGCCACCGACCAACAAAAAAAAATGTGCACAAACGGCGTATACAAACGATGATATACGCATTCTGCGAGAACTTGACGACAGAATACTGCGATGCAAATAGAATTTTAACCCTCGGTTATGATTTAGGAGCGCAATTAAAAATATATAAACGGGGATGATGCCCGGGGACTATTCGCTGTATGAATTAAGGCTCATAAATCACGCTAAAACGCCAAATATCGACAGTCCGGCGCGCCCGCTGATTTATTCAGTGAGTTTTGCCCTTAATTTTGATTGATATGGAAGCTGTTTGCTTTTGACAGACGACTGCTTTGCGATTTATTTGATGGTTTTATACGAGTTTTATGAGGAAGTTACCTAAAAAACACATCCACAAAAACGTTAGACAAAGTTATAATTTTATTTAATTTGTGTGAATTACACAAACTTTTTCCAGAAATTCCAATGCTTTACTTCTATTAGAATACAAGTCGGAAAGTAATAAAATTCAAACACAAACAAATTTCTATTATTCGTATAAACAAACTAAATGATACATAACAATAAACACATATTTTACAATCTAAAAACCAATAATCCTTTACTAAACTCCAATAAATGTATAAGACACATGTTTTCTTAAAGTTCTATAAATTCGTCATAGACAGTTTGTCGTTGGGTACTATAAGTTGTCGCAGTACTAGATATTGGGATCAATAAGCCCTCCTCATCTCAGATAGGTTTTATGGTATTCTAATGCAGGAAATAAAAGATAAGGGGTAGATAATAACAAGCCTAGCAACGATTTATTAGAGTTTGAATCAACTTTCTCTATATTGTCACTGAGATCTACGGTAAATATTCTTGGTTTTTATGTTATTCCTCCCAACTTTTCGTAAGAATACAACGTTGTCAATCAACATTTCGAGTTTGATTCCCCATACAAACAAACTCCCCAAACAAAAAAAAAAGACTTTTTTAGACAGGGAACAACAATTCCATCTATAAGTTAAAGAATAAAAAAGTTTGTACTATAATTTCCCGAACAATAAAATGTTTATTTCCACGCAGTTCATAATTTTTCTTTTACCGACAACATAAAACAGCATAAAACACAATTTCCTGTAAAATCAGTGATCCAAAAAAAAGCAATATTAAAAGTCATTCGATAACCATCAGGCCATAATCGTAAAATCTGTACTTTTCAAAAAACCCACATCAATCACTTTGATGAGTACAAACACATCATCGATGTTTTCCCTGGCGGCTGTCATTTCCGCAGATTTTCCCTGTATTAAAAGTGTCGAGAGACAGCGCCATCTTGCGTATGCTTTGCCGCGTTAGTCGAGGGGTGGAAAATTTTAAGCTACGAGATTGAGTTTTTTTTTTATTTTACCCGAGAGCGTCGGCTGGAAATCAAGTGGCAGATAGACAAGAAGTTTTATTAAAAAGTTCAGGAGTAAAGCGCGATGCGACCTCTGGTGGTATTTTCATTAAGCTTCCGAGACGGTTTATCTGTAGCGATGGGCAAAGTTTGCGAGGAGGGATCTCTTGCGCAAAAGTTTCACTAGACAATTCAAAAATCCTTTTTGAATTTCGTAGTACGGGATGTACAGAGTGGGGGTAAACTTGGTTAAAGCTCTCTGGAGTTTTTATTAGGCGTGGTATAATACTGTGACGATAACTCAGCATTATCAACGCGATTCGATAGAGTAAACAGTATGAGTTACTAGCTCTGTGTATATGTCAAAATTTTCGACTTTAGTTATTGGGCATTCTAGAAATATGTGGTTAAGGCTTCCCACCTGTCCACATTCGCAATATGGACATTTTAGGATACATTTTAGGTTATCTGCTATCTGTTACTGTTGTGACGAATGTCCGGCAGGGGGCGTTTCGGGTTTGACGTTACTGTGGTAATAGCAGCAAAACACGGGTCGACAAAAATCGATTTTTTGGATCGAAAATTGTTTTTAAGGCCGTTTTTTTGCTCAAAACTATTTGCGAAGGGTATTTAGATGGATCTTATCGTAAGACATGAGAGCGAGCGGCTTTTATAAGGTCGGCAGGAACGGATAAAAAATATAAATTTTTGACGTTCATCGATCCGCTTGTCGGAAGTTCTAGACGTCACGTGACATTTTCTCGAGGTTCGCCTTCACCCGAGAGGTGCAAAAACGTGATTTTTTTTCAAAATTGACGCATTTAATTTACAAAATATCGCGCAGTCCACGCGGAATTCTGTCCTTTTTTCAATTCGAGCGTCAAAAGTAATATCGAAAAGCCCAATTTTGCAGCTACTCGATCGCAAATGTCGGCGAAAATGGGGGATTCCGCTGAACGCGCCCTACACTTGAAAATTCGTAATTAGTATAGGTAGATAGATAGATAATTTGGTGTCATATTATATACACGTAGGTAAAATGTTAACTTGTTGGTAGAAAAAACGTGTGCGTGTCTATTCTGACTTCAATCAATTTAATTAAAATCTACCATGGATGTTTGCCGGATTTAATAGAGTATGAAATGCAAATGAAGCACTCGCCATCCGAATACACAGATACCATCGCATTGATCCATCAAAACTAGCTTTCAACTTTTTGCGAGCGCGCTTGAGGCTAAAAATTTTCCAACAGATATGCCAACTGTTATATAACGTCGGCCATAAAATCGTAATAATACCGATCCTACACGAACCCTACATAGCCCCACATGCACCCACATTCGTCCACTGGCTGTATATAGGTACCTATCAAAGAAAAAAATCGATTGCAAATGCGAGTGCTTACTTTCGTATTTAGATACAACAATTTCTGTGGTATTGTATCACATATGAACCCAAAATTGTTGTTACCAGTTTAACAAAGCACAAATTAATGTGCACAATTGATTAATACTTCGCATGGTTGGGCAATTCGCGTTAGGCCGTACAGCAATTGATCAGTAATGCGTGCAGGTCGCCTTTGTTTGGTTTTTTGTTAACTCACAAATGAAATTCGCTACAAACAATACTGATGGCGGGCACCGCTGCTGATTTTCCATAATACCGAAATTAATTGTAATAATGTTTGAGTTGACGCGTCCTTTCATTTGTTTTGAGATAAACCGATCCAATAAAGTAAACAATCCATATTTTATTTCCAGAATTTCCACTTCAGTGTAAGCCAGTTGAACTTTGATCCACATACATCTTGCAAATATAACTTTGAAGAAGTTCTGTAAATAAACATTTTACTGTTGGAGAAATAAAACTTCATGGTTATTCTCTATGTCTTTAAAAACAGCAGTTGGGCTTAACTGGGCTTTCCGTTGCTTTTTACGACCGAAAATGTGATTTGTATAATGCGCAAAGTTTGAATTTGAACTTAAAGTTTGACCCAATTCCTTACAATCTTTGTTAGTAAAAGCAGAAGTGGTAAAAGTCATTTTCGATGAGAAAACAAACTCCCAATTCCTGTTATTCGTTGAAAATCTATCTAAGAATTCTTATTCTTGTGCTGCACAGAAAAAAAATTGAATGAAACAGACAAAGCTTTGGTTACCACAAAGAAATAAATTCTTAGATACTCGATGGTAGAAAAAAGAGCTGTTATTTATCGTACACAATGAAAAACATGCAGTTATAATAAATTTAATATCTACATTAGAAATTATGAAAATCATCATTTTCAAGTAATGGAAGGAAACTCTCAAGTAACAGTAAATTAGCGTGATATATATGACCACTTGGGGGTTGGGTTGCGGCAATTGATTTGGTGGTTGGTCTCACCAACGGTCTACCAAGCTGGGAGCAGCTGATACAACGGGCGGGCCACATCAAAAGCGGCCCTGGTTATTTGGAAGGATGGATAAATCAAGAAGTTCGTGAGCCCCGACCGAGATGTTTACCAAACTCTAAATTAACGGTCGTCAGTCTCGAGACCCTGTTCTCCACTTGCCCAAGATAAACGTCAGTAAACAAGTGAAGCTATCCTTCAACTTGTTGGAGGCTTGTCTCCACTTTACTCACGTATAGTTCGGTACAAAATCAAGCCATTTCACTTTTAGGAAATCTATTCTAACTAAGATTTTTGAAATTACAACAGACTCTCAAGAAAAGCATCAAAATCGAGAAACTTGGATGGACTGTTTTCTTTAGAAGATTAAGTAGAGTTTTATTTACTCAAAAAGGCACATAATACATCACGAGCCTCTAAAAATATCGTTGTGAGTGGGCATTCCTTACTACATAAAGTACAGTACATCAGTCCATATCAATTTAACAAATTGAGACTGATCACGTCTGGATACGCGATGTATTCCTTCGGGATCTCTCCCTGGTAAGGGGGGATGATATATATTCCCTTTAGATGCTCCCGTATTCCCTAAGAACTCATCTGCTCAAATTCAGAATTAGAACTTATATATCCAGCTGATTAATTGAGTACCATTACTGAGGCATTAGTAATAATTAAGATTTTGCATATAAAATAAATAAACGAAAGACATAATCAACACAGAGTTGGTTATAAAGCTTGTCTTTGACACACGTAGAGATTAAACTGAACAGTTCAAACTGCCAGTTGAAACTGAACGGGTGTAGCCAGCCTTAAATCCTATATATCTATGCATGACTGGAAAGGGCACTCAAATACCCAAAGGACTCGTAAAGACAAAGAAAACAACTATAACCTACACCCAGTGTGGTGTGGACTGGACTGAGAGTCTTGCGAGGCTTGCGAGCGTATCGCAAAATGTACAATTATAGTCCGTAGTTTGTTTTTCAATGAATACGTCTCGTGGGAGGTCGCCAAAGCGAAGTTGGCCGTATAAATCCAGAAATTCTCTGGTACACTATAAATTAGCGGGGAATTATCCACTGCTTGCTACATCCAGAACGGTAACTTCATTATTCACGATTAGTTGACTGCGTCCCAGTTGGGTTTAATTGCTGTATGTTTTGCGAATGAAAATGACAGCTTTTAAAGATATCCCAACTTTCAAGTTTAAGGCTGGTTAATGATGATGACCCCAGAATAAAATAAAATGCACAAATAAATAAAAACAAATGATGCTCTCATATTATAAATTTATTAATTTTAAATTCGATTACATCGACTTTAAATAACAGCACATTTAGCGGATGATGGTCATGGAGTTGAATCCTGGAGTGTGGACTGCAACATCGTCGCAGTTTTCTGGTTCAGCTGGAAGGAATTCTGGGATGACAACAGCGATTCCGCCCTCTGGTTCGATTGGGAGTGGCAAGATTTCTGGTTTGATCTGTGGGTTGACTTCTGGAAGAGTCTCAAGCTCTACTTCTGGGAACAAGAGTTCTGGGGCAATTGGCAATGGAAGAAGTTCTGGTTTGATTTGGATGCTGCTTTCTGGAAGAGTCTCAAGTTCTACTTCTGGGAACAAGAGTTCTGGGGCAATTGGCAATGGAAGGAGTTCTGGTTTGATTTGGATGTTGCCTTCTGGTTCAATTGGGAGTGGCAAGATTTCTGGCTTGATCTGTGGGTTGGGGAGAGTCTCAAGTTCTACTTCTGGGAACAAGAGTTCTGGGGCAATTGGCAATGGAAGAAGTTCTGGTTTGATTTGGATGTTGCCTTCTGGTTCAATTGGGAGTGGCAAGATTTCTGGCTTGATCTCTGGGTTGACTTCTGGCAAGAATTCTGGGATTACAACAGCAACTCCCTCTTCTGGTTCGATTGGCAAAGGCAAGAGTTCTGGGAGGATCTCTGGGTTGACCTCTGGCAAGAATTCTGGGATGACGACAGCAAGTCCCTCTTCTGGTTCGATTGGCAAAGGCAAGATTTCTGGGAGGATCTCTGGGTTGACCTCTGGCAAGAATTCTGGGATGACGACAGCGGCACCTACATCCTCTGGGTTTACTGGCCATGGCCTGAGGTTCTCTTCTGGGACACCGCATGGGTATTCGTCAATTTCTGGGATGACAATGGATGGAAGATTGCCGATTTGTGGGCCACCAATGGATGGAAGGTTGCCGATTTCAAGGGAGGGAGTTTCTGGGATCACAATCGATGGGAGGTTGCCGATTTCAAGGGTTGGGGTTTCTCCATCGACGATTGGCAAGGTTTCGCCAACTGGGGCTTCTGGGTACACAATAGATGGAAGGTTTCCAATAAGAATAGGTTGGTCAATGTTTGGGATGACCTGTCCAACTGGAGCCTTTGGGATGTCCCTGGTTAAGGTAAAGGCGTTTAAGCCTGACAAGAACTATTAGTGCTTGAACAAGTAAAGTGATGTAATATGCTTACCAGTGATGCTCAAAAGAGCTACTAATAGAACAGTTTTCATAATTGCGTAAGTAAAAATGTTACTACTGACTTACCGGTTACAAAAATGAGCTTATATACCCGAAAAAAATCTTTATCTTCCGTTTTCTTGGTAATCTAAATTGCAATTAAGTTATAGACAATTTTTTGTTATATTGATTGTAGATAGTGGTATTGCTTTGTCTGAAGTACACTTTTTATTGTTTTATTTATTTATAGTTAAAGTCACTGTTAAATATAGACATTAGGAATGTTATGTCATCAGCATTTTTTGCTATTGAAAAAAAAGGGATAACTGTTTCGATTTCTGATCTGTTACTAGGGCTGTTGTATTTGACTGTAAAACAGGACTAAAGAATTCCTAAACAACCAAGTATAACAAGTTATTTAAAAAACAGTAAACAAGATAAACTTTCTTGCTTGCTAGCGATTACGTGTCACTTAATATTTTTATTAAATACAAGAACATAACAAAAGGTTTGAGTGATAGGGGATTTAAAGACATTCCAAAATCTTCACTGACCATAAAAATGTCGGGCTAGCGTAAACCAAATTATAAAAGAAGTGAAAATAGTGAAAAAGAAAATGTTAAAATCTGAAGGTAAACGCTTACTTTTGATGAGTGGACATCAATTCGTAATTGTCATTATATGTATAAATTTTAATCTACACTCTGTTACCACTAATGGTGCATAGATTATGGCAAAATTTTGAAGATTTATTGTTGTTCAACAGAACTTATTTTCTTCTCGAAGAATAAATGCCTATGATTCGTTATTATTTATTACTATACGTTATACAATAAAATGTAATTTAGTTACATTTTGTAGACCATAATAAATGCACAATACTTATACATTGTAATCTAATATTTATTACAGACCTTGGTATGCGATAAAAGTGTCTTTATTGTTTAATAAAGTTCAAAACCTTGCGCAATTGTTTAAGTGGAGGAATTAGTCCTCACAAATTTGCATATTATATTTAGAGTGTAAATACGAACATTTATTTAATCATTATTTTTTAATATTTTTCATAAATTATAATTAAGGAAATTTAACCTTTCACTTTATTTGGACATCAGGTCAAAATGTATAGTATGTTGAATTAGATTTTATCTGAAAGTCACAAAATATTTCTGACCTGTTCTAAATTTTATACGGAATGAAAACTGTCAGTAGAATTATTTTTATTGTAAACTTGTTTTTATGTAATTTTTATGCCATGTAATGTACTCCCCCTAAGTACTGGTTAAGTTCGATGAATGAAAGGCTCATGACGACTTTACATCTTTATTTCCTTCTTAAAGTATATTGAATAATATCTTTATTACTAGAACAATACATTCTCGACAGTTGCCATGCAACATGTCCTCGTTCAATTAGTATAAATATGTCTTATATGTAACATGCTTAATAAATAAACTACGTAACAAAGGAATCCATCACATCTCCATTAGGAAAGATCTATTCGGATAAAAATATTTGGATTCTTAACATCTAGAACATTATAAGGACCATTAAAAATTGGATCCATTTTCTTATCACTTTAATTTTTTAGTAAAACTCTATCCCCTATTTTATAATCACAAATACTACATTTTTTGTCGAATATTACTTTTCCATACAATTTTGATTCCAGCAAATTATTTCTCGCGTCATTCCATGCAGTTGTAATCTAAATTTAAATTCTTTCGGATGATCATCAATATTATAAATCGCATCTATGGCATTTGATAATTTGACGATAGTCGACACTGTAAACCGTTGTAGTTTTTATAGCTAATTTCATCATTGAACATAAATTGAACAATTAATTGCACAAAACAATAACTAAGTATATATTATATATTATTTAGTATTTACTAGACTAGATGGAACAAAAAGATATTCTAAATGTTTATTCTTTAGCAAGATGTCAAAACATTGAAAACTAATATAACAGGACACCATAAATGCTATTCCTAAATCTTTTTCTTGCATATAAATTGTTTAAGAAAAATATCCTACTTTCTGATAGAACGTTCACTCTGAATTTAGAAATTAGTTTTAGATTTCATCTTTTGGTTAAAAAAACTTGCTACAAATGTTAAAAACAGCGATTTTCGTACATGTTTAACTAAATAGGTACCGAATATTGAATTTTATAACTAGAAAGAATTTAATTCAATAGATTTTTCTGACTAAAATTCATTGAAAAGATAAGCGTATCCATAATGTCTTGTCTTAGATCAGCAATGTTTCCCTAAAACTAGTTGCAGAATAACAGCAGGTAGTCTCAATAATAAGTAATGTCTTGGGTCAGCAATGTTGTATTTTACGAGTACAAAGAATTTAATTCGAAAAACCTAGAAGCAATAAAACAGCAGGTAGTCCCTGTAATAAATCAGCATGTTCTGCAAAATTCTTCCGGAGTTTTTATCCATGTTGCAAATAAATAATTATTTAAACAACTCATTTTATCTGGTTATTATTCTAAACATCCAAATTACGATTAGAAACATGGACTATTTACTTTACCAGATGATCAAATGATTTCGAGTTCATTTAATTAGTTAAAGGTATAGAGAAGGCTAAACAATATCAAATCAAAAGTTGTGCAAATGAAAACATTTTATTATATACATCTATAACATACATCAATCATGTTCGATACATTTTTGATCTCAGCTTCAGTTAACTTCAACGTAACTTCTTAGTAGATGAGTGGCCTGTTGATTGGCAACACTTGTGGGCGTTGTTGCTCGATTTCTGGAGTAATTGGCATTGGCAAGATTTCTGGCTTGATCTGTGGGTTGACTTCTGGAAGCATCTCAATTTCTACCTCTGGGTACAAGAGCTCTGGAGCAATTGGCAATGGGAGGAGTTCTGGTTTGATTTGGACATTGCCTTCTGGCTCAATTGGGAGTGGCAAGATTTCTGGCAAGATCTCTGGGTTGACTTCTGGGAGCATCTCAAGTTCTACCTCTGGGTACAAGATTTCTGGAGCAATTGGCAATGGGAGGAGTTCTGGTTTGATTTGGATGTTGCCTTCTGGCTCAATTGGTTGTGGCAAGATTTCTGGGAGGATCTCAGGGTTGACTGGGTCAATTGGGAGTGGCAAGATTTCTGGCTTGATTTCTGGGTTGACTGGGTCAATTGGGAGTGGCAAGATTTCTGGCTTGATCTCAGGGTTGACTGGGTCAATTGGGAGTGGCAAGATTTCTGGCTTGATTTCTGGGTTGACTGGGTCAATTGGGAGTGGCAAGATTTCTGGCTTGATTTCTGGGTTGACTGGGTCAATTGGGAGTGGCAAGATTTCTGGCTTGATCTCAGGGTTGACTGGGTCAATTGGGAGTGGCAAGATTTCTGGCTTGATTTCTGGGTTGACTGGGTCAATTGGGAGTGGCAAGATTTCTGGGAGGATCTCAGGGTTGACTGGGTCAATTGGGAGTGGCAAGATTTCTGGCTTGATTTCTGGGTTGACTGGGTCAATTGGGAGTGGCAAGATTTCTGGGAGGATCTCAGGGTTGACTGGGTCAATTGGGAGTGGCAAGATTTCTGGGAGGATCTCTGGGTTGACCTCTGGCAAGAATTCTGGAATAACGACGGCAACTCCCTCATCTTCTGGGTTTACTGGCCATGGCCTCAAGTCTTCCTCTGGGACTCCTCCGCATGGCAAAGATTCTGGGATGACGATGCTTGGCAAGTTGCCAATGGTTGGGAAGTCGATGCTTGGCAAGTTTCCAATGATTGGGGTGTCAATGTTTGGTAGAGTTTGACCTTGTTCTACATTGGGGAGAACCTGAGCTTCTGGAGCTTCTCCATCAATGTTTGGCAGAGTTTGGCCTTGTTCTACATTGGGGAGGACCTGACCTTCTGGAGCTTCTCCATCAATGTTTGGCAGAGTTTGGCCTTGTTCTACATTGGGGAGGACCTGACCTTCTGGAGCTTCTCCATCAATGTTTGGCAGAGTTTGGCCTTGTTCTACATTGGGGAGGACCTGGGCTTCTGGGGCTTCCTCAAAGTGAGGGAGGGTTTGGACGAGTGGGGCTTCCTTTGGGAGGTCCCTGGTAAGGGTGAAGGCGTTTAAGCCTTTAGAGAAATACAAACATTAATAAGAGAATTCAGTTAAGATTGGTTAGAAGACTTACCTGCTACGAGAGCTAACACTAGTATTACTTTGAACATATTGATTGTTGTGAATGATGTTGTTCAAAAATCGCTTTATATAGGCGAAAAGTCTTATCTGTATAATAAATTATGATTTGACAGTGTCCAAGGATGGATTTAAGGCAATAAAAAGTCGGATTATGTATATAAATCTTAAAATAGAGATACTATGACAAATAATAACAATGCTTGTCATACATTAAAGCATGTATTTCTTAAGTAGTAATATTGTTCAGAGTATTAAGTATATTTGTCATAGAATCTACTAAGAAATTTACCAAGAAGCAGAAAACTTCAATAAACTACTGATAAACTATTGATACACTATTGATAAGTTCATGCAAAACCCTATGAATCTACCGTCACAGTACCGATCCCTTTTCATTTAGTAGCGAACATAAGAATATGAAACGGTTTCCACAAACGTGCCATGACCTGAGGTATGTACATTATTGTACACATACGCGAAATCCGAGATTGTGCAGTTGTATAGGAATGCATTCTCACATAAAAATGCGTAGAAAAAGTGTATGATAGTACAAGAAGTTGTTTTGAAACTATCTTTGCTAACTAACCTTGCCACAAGCATGGTCAGCGCGGACAAACGCGGGGCTCGGTGCAAAGTGGACTTGCGGGGCCTTTAACAATATAGTGGAGTAAAATCGCTCTTCTAACTCGCTGTTTTCTGAGAGTACGTGACTCCGAGGTATAACCAAATAAAACCTATACCATCTCATAGAGGACATTGTAAGGCATAGGAAATGGAAATCTACAACTTTTTTTAGTAGAACCGAACTTTGAAAACGACGCTTAAACGCGACTGATCTGGTATTCGAAAAACCACGGTTTTCTTAACATTTACCGTTGTATTAATTCAAGTATACAAGCTATGGTTTTGATTTTTTGCAGACATATACTTAAAATGTGAGCGCTTCCAATTGCCAGTTGGAAATTTCAAAGATGTTTAAAGTTTTTGAAAAAATAAATAAGGAATATTGAATTATCAAAATCGTGCATCTAAAACTTCTCCCTGCGGCGAGCTATGTGAATTATTGAAAATGTTTATATACATATATTGAGTGAAATGTAGTCAGAACATTGAGAAAATTTAAAAAAAAATTAAGTCGATAGCTGCATTAGTTACAGAAATATGAATTTTTATAGAAGAGCCTTGGAATGCGCGCTGATGCCGAGAGCGGTTACTATACAGTCTGGAAATCATTTGCGTTACAGGGTGCGGCAACTTTTAATTGGTTTTTAAAATGCATATTAAATAAAAATGCAACAAATATTGTTAAATAAATTATAGTTTATTTTTGTTAATACACCTTCCGGTTAAGAGTGAAATACTATTTCATTTAAATGGCTGCCTCGACTGGCTTTACAGTAGCCCATTCTGTCAACCCAATTTTTCACTATATTTTCAATGATTTGAACCTCTATTTCACCAAGAGCCACTTTAATGGAGTTTTTCAAAGCCCAAGTTGTCTCTGGATGATCAACATAACATCTGTCCTTGGCGGCGCCACACAAGTCCAAAGAAGTCCAAAGAAGTCAAATCGCAGCTCCTAGACGGCCAGCTGACATGGCCATTTCGGCTGATATTGCCATTTTCGAAAATAGGGCGCATAACGTCACCCTATCTTCGAAAATCGCATTTTTGTGTAAAATCCTTCGCAAAGTCCTATCGCTAATGTTTAATTCTTGTGCGCGATGGCCGCACCCTATAGAAACAAAATAAGAAAATTTTTAGTAAACCGTTTTGTATAAAATTTACTTTAAATGTTTTCCTCTTCGTCATCCTCGTACAATTCAGAAACATTGTTCTGACAATTTTTGCAGGAACAATCTCTTTAGCATTTTAGGCCTTCTTTCAAGCATACACATCTATTATTTTGACATAACTTATATCCTTTGGTATGGGATCAGCGGTCATTAAAATAGGCTCTAAAATTCCGTTATTCCTAGTTCAACCAAGTTCAGAGGGTGCACTGGGTGGTTAGCATACCTACCTTAGTACATAATGACAAAATGCGTCATCCATTGGTGGAAGTTCTGAAGCGGACTTACTGAAAGTTGTGGTCAACTGATACCTCAATTCATTGAGTGTTTGAATATCTTCTAAATAGGGCCAATGCAAATTTATTGGCAATATTAACAGCTTCAGTTGTAGACACGAAGTTCAGTTTTGACCGCTCATAAATTTTAATAGGAATCGCTTATTTTCTGACAATTTAAAAAAAATTCCAAACTTTACCACTGTTCTACTTCCAGAAACTTTATAGGCATACGCATCTGTCAAATCACCTCTTCTGCGTCCTTCCAAAGATTTTCACGATTCATTATGTTTATCAATATTTATCGAACGATCCCTATTAAAATTTGTGAGCAGTTGCAACATTTGCATTGGCCCTATTTAGAAATAAGAATAGGGCCATTCAAACAGTCAATTAATTGAGGTATCAGTTGCGCACAACTTCCAATAAGTCTGCTTCAGAACTTCGATCAACAGATGACGCATTTCATCAGCATGTACTAAGGTAGGTATGCTAGCGAAAAAAAATCCATTTATGTGATCACCAAAATTTTAGATGCATATATCAATTGCGTATATAGTTGTGCAGTCATATACCTATTATGCCTCTAGTTGACCCTCTTAACTTTGGTTGGACTAGGAATAACGGAATATTCGAGCCTACTTTAATGACCGCTGATCCCATACCAACGGATATAAGGCAACTGTTGAATATCTTTTGCAAAGATAAGTTATGTCAAAATAATAGATGTGTATGCTTGAAAGAGGGCCTAAAATGCTGCAGAGATTGCAAAAAGTGTCAGACCAATGTTCCTGAATTGTACGAAGATGACGAAGAGGAAAACATTTAAAGTAAATTTTATACAAAACGGTTTACTTACGTACTCTACATCTACAAATTTTCTTATTTTATTTCTAGATGTAACGCAAATGATTTCCAGACTGTATGGTAGCCGCTCTCGGCATCAGCGCGCATTCCAAGGCTCTTCTATAAAAATTCATATTTCTGTAACTAGTGCAGCTATCGACTTAATTTTTATTTTAAACTTTCTCAATGTTCCGACTACATTTCACTAAATATATGTATATAAACATTTTCAACAATTCACATAGCTCGCCGCAGGGAGAAGTTTTAGATGCACGATTTTGATAATTCAATATTCCTTATTTATTTTTTCAAAAACTTTAAACATTTTTGAAATTTCCAACTGGCTATTGGAAGCGCTCACATTTTGAGTATATGTCTGCAAAAAATCAAAATCATAGCTTGTATACTTGAATTAATACAACGGTAAATGTTAAGAAAAACGTGGTTTTTCGAATTCCAGATCAGTCGCGTTTAAGCGCCGTTTTCAAAGTTCGGTTCTACTAAAAAAAGTTGTAGATTCCCGTTTCCTATGCCCTAAAACATCCGCTACAAGATGGTATGGGTTTCATTTGGTTATACCTCGGAGTCACTCAAAGCCATAATTTCACTGTGATTTTACCCCACTAATACGATAATAAACTTATTACAGTGCCCGCGCGAGACCTTCAGAAGTGCGGGGCTTCTTTTACACCTACCTTTTCTTCAAATTTTGATACGACTTGCAAACTATCGCAGAAATTATGATTTTTTTGTCATACTAGATAGTAAGTATCGTAGAATTCTTTAGAATATAAAATGATATAATAGCACAAAATATAATATTTCTCCCATTTTTTTAGGAAAAACCTTTTTCCAGGTACCAGAAACAATTCCTAACTCATATTTCAAGAATTATCTGCTAGATTCTAGAATTAACTCATCGTTTCGGTGAAAACAGAGGCGCAGTTTTTCCAGTTTTTGTTTGTTTTTTATTTGTCTTGTACCCACCGCATGTGGGTGTAAACAATATTGTCCTGAACTCTCTCTAACCTTCGATATTTCAGTTACATATTAAGAATATCAGAATAATGACTTTGTTAAAAACCTTTCATCTCTCAAAAGTTGTGTACTCAAACCTGTTGTACCGTGTATAGGTACTAAAACACCATGTTGGATTATATTATAATAATGGTAACTAATGAAAACCCACTTACAGTCAGAACAATTTGCATAAGTCTTATAATATGTGTCTTACCTGAAACAAATAGAAAACACCAATTAATAGAAATAATAAACGATATATTGTAAAACTGTTAAATAAGTAACACAAACATTTTATAGTATTGTTATAATTTATTTATTAAAGAAATCGACTAGGCCAACTAATAATATGAATCGGTTTCTTCATACATGCAATGTCGTATAAATTGAATTCTGATTATTTTAGAGAAAAATTGGTTTTAATAAAAGTTATTTTATGGTATTGCCCGTTCACATCTGGATCGATTTCGGCCATGTTTACACAAATTTTCGTGCAAACATGGGGTAAAATGTGCCTCGATTGCTCCCTTATTAGCAAAAAATCATGGAACACAATTATATTCTGATCTTACGTAACTAATTTTACTAAGCTATCAATGAATTTGCACCGAAAATAAAATTATATTGAAGCAATATAACTTTACAAAAATTGCGGACAATTACCAGTTCAAAGCAATTTCGCGAATGTTACGCGCATTTATTGGGCATATCGGCTAATAAGCGCGAACAATTACAAACATTATCCAAATTTTAAATCAATTTATTGCCGCGCGTTTAGCTTTATGGTCAGCATTTTTCAACGATAGGTTTTATACTATTCGCATGTGCCTACTCAATAAACCAATAAAAAATGATACCAAAAAACCGTAATTTATCGAAAAAACGGTGATAAGACGATTCTTTTGTGGACTATATAAAGATATTTTTCTCAAACATCTTCAGTAAGCAAGCATCAGCAAGCTACAAGATGATGAAGTCAGTGCTCCTAGTATGCGCCTTAGTCGCAGGTTAGTTACCATTTCAAAATTAGATAAATCGTATTTTTTAATTTTCCTCTAATTTATAAAACAGGTTTGAATGCCTTTACCCTGACCAGGGACCTCCCAAAGGTCCCAGTTGGACAGACCTTGCCAAACATCGATGAGCCAACCCTCATCATTGGAAACCTCCCATCTATTGTATACCCAGAAGCCCCAGTTGGCGAGACTTTACCAATCATCGATGGAGAAACCCCAACCCTTGAAATCGGCAACCTTCCATCCATTGGTGGCCCACAAATCGGCAATCTTCCATCCATTGTCATCCCAGAAATTGACGAATACCCATGCGGTGTCCCAGAAGAGAACCTCAGACCATGGCCAGTAAACCCAGAGGATGTAGGTGCCGCCGTCGTCATCCCAGAATTCTTGCCAGAGGTCAACCCAGAGATCCTCCCAGAACTCTTGCCTTTGCCAATCGAACCAGAAGAGGGACTCGCTGTTGTCATCCCAGAATTCTTGCCAGAAGTCAACCCAGAGATCAAGCCAGAAATCTTGCCACTCCCAATTGAACCAGAAGGCAACATCCAAATCAAACCAGAACTTCTTCCATTGCCAATTGCTCCAGAACTCTTGTTCCCAGAAGTAGAACTTGAGATGCTTCCAGAAGTCAACCCACAGATCAAGCCAGAAATCTTGCCACTTCCAATTGAACCAGAGGGCAACATCCAAATCAAGCCAGAACTTCTTCCTTTGCCAATTGCTCCAGAACTCTTGTTCCCAGAAGTAGAACTTGAGACTCTTCCAGAAGTCAACCCACAAATCAAGCCAGAAATCTTGCCACTCCCAATTGACCCAGTCAACCCCGAAATCAAGCCAGAAATCTTGCCACTCCCAATTGACCCAGTCAACCCCGAAATCAAGCCAGAAATCTTGCCACTCCCAATTGACCCAGTCAACCCTGAAATCAAGCCAGAAATCTTGCCACTCCCAATTGACCCAGTCAACCCAGAAATCAAGCCAGAAATCTTGCCACTCCCAATCGAACCAGAGGGCGGACTCGCTGTTGTCATCCCAGAATACCTTCCTGAGCCAGAGCAATGCAATGATGAGGTCTACCCAGAAGGTTTCGATGGATCTAACATCATCTTCTAAATGACTAGTCGATTGTTGTAAATACTTTTTGCATTAATATAAACATTTATACCTTACAGCATTAAAACTGTGTTTAATCTTTCCTCCAAGATGTTGTATCCCTATCCCACAAAAAATATAGAAGAATTGAATCTAGTAAAAGAATCTAGAAAACAATAGGCCATAAAGAAACTGATGCAGTTGCTTATCTCCTAATTAAGAAATGTCAAAAAAACTGCATTGTTGATAGTGTATAGTATATAAGCTGCCACGAACTCAGTGCAAATCATAGTTTTGCTTTGGTCTGAACTAACAACTACTGCAAGATGATGATGAAGATAGCTCTTATCGCACTTTTCTGCTTGTCAGGTAATATTATACGTTCTTAACCATTGTTTGTCCTTACTAATATCATTTACATAATTTAGGATTGAATGGATACGCTATCCATCCACAACTTGTTATCACTGGGGGACCACAAATTAGCCCAGTAGTTCCAGAAGTAGCCCCAGAGACCAAACCATGGGCTCCAGATGCTGTTGAGATCACTCCTGAACTCTTGCCACTTCCAATTGCACCAGAAATAGTTCCAGAAACTAAACCAGTTGCACCAGAAGTCGTACAGATCATTCCAGAACTCTTGCCACTTCCAATCACTCCAGAGGTTGAGGAAGAAGAACCATGCAATGTCGTCCCAGAAACTAAACCAGTTGCACCAGAAGTGATTGAAATCACTCCAGAAATCTTGCCACTTCCAATTGCTCCAGAGATTGTTCCAGAAACTAAACCAGTTGCTCCAGAAGTGATTGAAATCAAACCAGAAATCTTGCCACTCCCAATTGACCCAGTCAACCCTGAGATCCTCCCAGAAATCTTGCCACTCCCAATAGACCCAGTCAACCCAGAAATCAAGCCAGAAATCTTGCCACTCCCAATTGACCCAGTCAACCCTGAGATCCTCCCAGAAATCTTGCCACTCCCAATTGACCCAATCAACCCAGAAATCAAGCCAGAAATCTTGCCACTCCCAATTGACCCAGTCAACCCTGAGATCAAGCCAGAAATCTTGCCACTCCCAATTCACCCAGTCAACCCAGAGATCAAGCCAGAAATCTTGCCACTCCCAATTGACCCAGTCAACCCTGAGATCCTCCCAGAAATCTTGCCACTCCCAATTGACCCAGTCAACCCTGAGATCAAGCCAGAAATCTTGCCACTCCCAATTCACCCAGTCAACCCAGAGATCAAGCCAGAAATCTTGCCACTCCCAATTGAACCAGAGGGTAACATCCAAATCAAGCCAGAACTTCTTCCTTTGCCAATTGCTCCAGAACTCTTGTTCCCAGAAGTAGAACTTGAGACTCTTCCAGAAGTCAACCCACAAATCAAGCCAGAAATCTTGCCACTCCCAATTGACCCAGTCAACCCTGAGATCAAGCCAGAAATCTTGCCACTCCCAATTGACCCAGTCAACCCAGAAATCAAACCAGAAATCTTGCCACTTCCAATTGACCCAGAGGTTGTCCCAGAAACTAAACCAGTTGCTCCAGAAGTTGTTGAGATCTCTCCAGAAATCTTGCCACTGCCAATTGCTCCAGAAGTAGAGGAACCATGCAACGCCCATAAGCCAATCCCAGAGGTCATTGAAGCTGAACCGGAAATATCCATCTTGCCGTGGTACCCAGAAGGACCACAAGTCAAACCAATTCCAATTGAGAACAACCAATACCCAGAAGGTTTCAATGATGCCAACATCATCTTTTAGTTTCGATAACTTATTGTAACAAGTTGTGCTTAAATATTTGAAATGGTAAATAAATGTTCATTAAGAAAATACATAGTTTGTGGTTTGTTTATCTTTACAACTAGGCATGTTACGACTTGTAAATCTTTAGGTAGATGACGTTCACAAGCCGAAACATGATATCTTCTTACATACACGAGAAAGAACAAAAGTCTGAATCTCTAGATATGATGTGATTTGTAATTAGATTTTTAGAT
The DNA here is from genome assembly GCA_963971325.1 of Aphodius granarius. Lineage (NCBI taxonomy): Eukaryota > Metazoa > Arthropoda > Insecta > Coleoptera > Scarabaeidae > Aphodius > Aphodius granarius. The sequence continues at coordinate 7,486,849 of OZ020227.1, read as the reverse complement.
TTGAAAAAATATTCTGAATAAAACACATATGTTGTGATGTGTTATTTATTGATAGGAAAGGTTGACTTGTATCTTTAACGATATCTACATTGAGATAAGAGGAAGTCGTTTGCAATATATACAACAGGGTAATAAATTCTGGCAAAAATTATACAAATATTTTTTATGTCTGTGTAGATATCGGACATTATTGGGTACAATGGACTAAAAATGTTATTTATGACTGTGTTCAGGTTTGTAATCTTACTCAGCACTATTTTTGCCTTTGATAAGAATATTCCAGATAAGTGATCGTGTTCGCCTTTTGTTCACAGCCATAAACATAAATAAGACGATTTGTTTATATTATTATATGATTAGTACACGGTATGAAAATATTTGTAGCAGAGAAGGAAGCAGTTTTGTTTAGTAGATCACTTACTAAGGGCTAGTTTTTCAATACTAGTTTAAACCACAAGTGAAGTTCAGCACTGCTGACAATGACGTTTTGAAGACCAGTAGCCAATCAGCTTTGGCGAATCTGACAGAAATCAAGAATAGAACGGAGCTCAGCAGAACTTAGAAATAAACCAGTATTGAAAAACTAGCCCTAAGTGTTAGATGTTATCGACACGCAGTTAAATGTTGTCAAATGGGGTGGCCCTCACCCTACTTTCCGACTAAATCGTTGGCACAATGAAGTGCCTAAACACTGTTGCAATCATTTAATTTAGTAAAGCCAGAGCCATCTCTGGACGCTACCTAACGTCAGTTTCAGTGACAGAATTACATTTATTATACTGACATTTAATGTCATGTAATGTCAGTGGCACTGACGTTTGTCAAAATCTGACAATTTGCAATACAACCAGGAAGGCTGTGGATTCTGTCAAACTGTTTCTAGAAACCCTTATAGCGCCTAAACCGTTCATCACACTGATCTGCGGATGTTGAGCTGATGTCAGTTTGACAAAAATCGGATAAATCCCTAAGAAAACGCTTGTAATATCTGCCACTTTCGGCTGTCAGATTGTCACAAAAAACACTACAGTTCGTCTCCGAGTAATTCCATATACGTATACCAAATTTCAGCCCGATCCGTTGTTCCGTTTGGGCGCAATCGTGTTTACGGACACCTTTGAACAGTAGTAGGACTGTTTTCAACATAATATTAAAATCCATTTAAGTTGAGTTAACATATTTTTTTAACGTAAATTAGTTAATTTATATGTCTGACCAAACATTAGTCATGTTCTTTTTCAATTTTGTGACTATGTATATAATAATATATAAAACTGTAAATAGAAGCATGATTTATTAGCTTTATTACTGCCCTGCCCAAGCCAGAGTACCTGGAAATTTTGACCGAATATTTCTCCTATAACATGAACATGAGATAATACAACAATATTGAGTTGGAAGCTAATATCACAGAACTGAAGAACTACATAAGGTTTAGACACAGCAATGTATCCATGAGTTAGAAGCAATATCACAAAGAAATGGTTTTAATGTATTACTGTCATATGGAAAAGATGACCTAACACCACCAAGAATTGAGGTAAAAATGATAGAACCTAAAAACAGTTGAGATCAAAGGACACGAGTTGCTAACGAAGATATACAATGTACTTAAATCAAAAACGTCTGACGACATGCAATAAACTTACCAAGTAAACAACATTGTCTGTTAATCCTTTGGATGGTCCAATAAAGATTGGTTTAGTTAAGTTTTTTTTTTCAGCCAGGACAATCGTATTTAAATGAAGTGCACTATTTTCTACAAACAAGATAAGTCCCAAAATACTCCTAAATTAAAGCAATAAATTTAATTACCACTTTACAATGCACTATCTAATATCTAACATTGCATTTTTGCTAAAGAAGAACATGTATAAAAGCTGACTTTTGGAAGCGAAAAGCATACAGTTCGAGTAGGTTGTTCTGATAAACTCATCGAAAATGTACCAAGTCGCCTTCTTTGGTTTGCTCTGCGTTGTCGGTAAGTGGTTTAAGTTCTATTAATAATAAGTTTTATAAGCATTGATCTAATAAGTTTAATAATTACTAAGAATCTCCTGAAACACGTTCTCTTCTGGTAATATAGGGCTTAATGCCGCCTCAATCTCACTGATGCCAGCACCAGTTGTTGTGCCAGAAGTGAATGAGATCATCGCAGAGACGAAACCACTTGAGATTCCCTCTTTCAACGCTGGAGACCTCATCAAGCCATGGAACCCACAGACCAACGAGATCGTCCCTGAACTCTTGCCTCTCCCAATCGTTCCAGAGGTAGTCCCAGAAACCAAACCATGGGCCCCAGAAGTCGAGATCACTCCAGAAATCTTGCCTCTGCCAATCGCCCCAGAGACCAACCCATGCGATCAACCATCCGACTTGGTCGTCGAACTGTTGCCAGCACCTGAAGAACCAATGATTGAGGTACTTCCAGCCCCAGTTCCAGAAGTGATTGTCCCACTTCCAGAGATCATCATGCCAGCACCTGAAGTTCTCCCAGCACCAGAACAACCAAATATCGTTGTACCACTTCCAGAGATCATCATGCCAGCACCAGAGGTTCTCCCAGCTCCAGAACAACCAAATGTCATTGTCCCACTCCCAGAACTTCTCCCAGAGATTGTTCCAGACTGTGAAGACAATGAGGAAGCTGTTGCTCCAGAGCTCTTGCCATCCCCAATCATCGTACCAGAGGTCAACGAGATCATCCCAGAATTGAGACCATTCCCAATTGAGTACGCACCTGGTTATGATGGCAGCAACATCATCAGGAAATAAGCTGGTTCGTCGCAGAATTTGCTTTGGGAATAAGTGATTTTGACTTATGCTATGTAAATATCAAAATTAAATAAATATCTATCAATTGAATTTGCTTGTTTATTTTGTATTTTGGTCTCGATACAATGGTGGATAAAATATTCAACATTCGTCAGACATCATTTACTTTCACAGTTAACTAGCAACGACTTTTGGTCACTAAGACAAATACAATAACTCAAAAGGCTTCATTCTCTTGAGTCTTTTTATGGGACCTGTGTTGTCGAGGAGCTGGATAGCCTTTACATTCACGTGTTGATAAAGTCTTTGTCCGTGGGATTCTTGTCTTTGTTCTTGAAGTCTTGTCTTCTCGTCTTTGTTCTGGATTTTGCCGTTATCTCCATTTTGAGGTCCTTATGAAGATCGTCATTATCAATGTACCAAGGATCATAAACAATATTTCATAGTACTTTGTTTTGGAATGTCTGGATAATTTTTATATTAGTTTGTATGGTGTAGCCCCAGAGTTGAGCACCATACATCCATACTGACTTCAGTATTTGCCTGTATAACAGGCTTTTGGTATGTACTGACAGGACCGAGTTTCTTCCAAGGAGACACAACATCCTTGTATAGCGATTTCCCAACTCTTTTCTTTTCTTTTTGACATAGGCTCTCCAGCAAAACTTAGCCTCAAGTGCCATGCCAAGATATTTGGCTGTGCAATTTCTACACGAAATCGATACTCAAATCTGCTGACGTCAATAAACAACCTGTCAGTGGTGTCTATAATTCCCACTAATCCTGATGGTCTTAATAAATAAATTATGGATTAGCATGAACATTTTTTGTCACACAGCATACAATCAGACATCTTTCAAACACAAATTCGAATCCAAACTCGGATGCTGAAACTACCTATTCAAGTTTACAAAAGCAAAACAAAAAACATAAATTAAATTGCTCTTTATTGGTTTATCACAATCAACTATACTAATCAAATCTATCTAGAGGTCAAGCTAAGAATTAGTTCAGAATCTTGCAAAGAATTTCTTGAATATGTTACCACGGGCTTTGTATTCTTTGTACTCTTTGAAATTAATTGGATATGGTCTATGTTCTTTAATAATCTCAACAGATTCTTCGCTTTCCTTTGTCTCCTCGGTTTCCATCGTTTCGCTGCTATCATCTTCCACAGAGAAAACTGGGAAAAATTCTGGTCTCAACACGGGAGATGGAAGAACGTCTGGTTTTGGCTGTTCTGGAGATGGAAGGATTTCTGGAGCTGGCACCCCTGGAAGTGGTACAGCGACATTTGGCCCTTCAGGTGCTGGAAGCACTTCTGGGTTGACTACTTCTGGTGCAACTGGAAGTGGCAAGATTTCTGGCGTAATTTCTACAACCTCTGGATTAACTGGTTTAGTTTCTGGGGCTACTTCTGGTGCAATTGGAAGTGGTAAAATTCCTGGTGTGATTTCTACAACCTCTGGAGCAACTGGCTTAGTTTCTGGGGCTACTTCTGGTTCAATTGGAAGTGGCAGGATTTCTGGCGTGATCTCTACGACTTCTGGTGTAACTGGTTTAGTCTCTGAAATTACTTCTGGAGCAACTGGAAGTGGCAAAATCTCAGGCGTGATTTCTACAACTTCTGGAACAACTGGCTTAGTTTCTGGAACTACCTCTGGTGCAATTGGAAGTGGTAAAATTTCTGGGGTGATCTCAACTACTTCTGGTACAACTGGCTTAGTTTCTGGAACTACTTCTGGTTCAATTGGAAGTGGCAAGATTTCTGGTGTAATTTCTACAACTTCTGGTACAACTGGCTTAGTTTCTGGGACTACGTCTGGTGCAACTGGAAGTGGCAAAACTTCTGGGGCGATCTCAACTACTTCTGGTACAACTGGTTTAGTCTCTGGAGCTACTTCTGGGGAAATTGGAAATGGCAAGATTTCTGGTGTAATTTCTACAACTTCTGGAGCTACTGGTTTAGTTTCTGGCACAACTTCCGGAGCAATTGGGAGAGGTAAGACTTCAGGAGTGATCTCAACTACTTCTGGTACAACTGGTTTAGTCTCTGGAACTACTTCTGGAGCAATTGGAAGTGGCAAAATTTCGGGAGTAATATCTACAACTTCTGGGGTCACTGGCTTCGTTTCTGGGACTACCTCTGGTGCAATTGGAAGTGGTAAAATCTCTGGAGTGATCTCTATGACTTCTGGTGTAACTGGTTTAGTCTCTGGAACTACTTCTGGAGCAAGTGGAAGTGGCAAAATCTCAGGCGTGATTTCTACAACTTCTGGAGCAACTGGCTTGGTTTCTGGGACTACTTCTGGTGCAATTGGCAGTGGTAAAATTTCTGGAATGATCTCTATGACATCTGGTGTAACAGGTTTAGTTTCTGGAACTATTTCTGGAGCAATTGGAAGTGGCAAAATTTCTGGAGTAATCTCAACGACTTCTGGAATCACTGGCTTCGTTTCTGGGACTACCTCTGGTACAATTGGAAGTGGTAAAATTTCTGGTGCGATTTCTACAACGTCTGGAGCAACTGGCTTAGTTTCTGGGGTTACTTCTGGTTCAATTGGAAGTGGCAGGATTTCTGGCGTGATCTCAACTACTTCTGGAGCCACTGGCTTAGTTTCTGGGACTACCTCTGGTGCGATTGGAAGTGGTAAAATCTCTGGAGTGATCTCTACGACTTCTGGTGTAACTGGTTTAGTCTCTGGGACTACCTCTGGTGCAATTGGAAGTGGCAAGATTTCTGGGATAATTTCTACAACTTCTGGTGCAACAGGCTTAGTTTCTGGGACTACCTCTGGTGCAATTGGAAGTGGCAAAATCTCAGGCGTGATTTCTACAACTTCTGGAACAACTGGCTTTGTTTCAGGGACTACCTCTGGTGCAACTGGAAGTGGTAAAATTTCTGGTGTGATCTCAACTACTTCTGGAGCCACTGGCTTAGTTTCTGGGGCAACTTCCGGAGCAATTGGAAGAGGTAAGACTTCAGGAGTGATCTCAATTACTTCTGGTGCAACTGGCTTAGTTTCTGGGACTACCTCTGGTGCGATTGGAAGTGGTAAAATCTCTGGAGTGATCTCTACGACTTCTGGTGTAACTGGTTTAGTCTCTGGGACTACCTCTGGTGCAATTGGAAGTGGCAAGATTTCTGGGATAATTTCTACAACTTCTGGTGCAACAGGCTTAGTTTCTGGGACTACCTCTGGTGCAATTGGAAGTGGCAAGATTTCTGGTGTAATTTCTACAACTTCTGGAGCTACTGGTTTAGTTTCTGGCACAACTTCCGGAGCAATTGGGAGAGGTAAGAGTTCAGGTGTGATCTCAACTGCTTCTGGTACAATTGGTTTAGTCTCTGGAACTACTTCTGGAGCAATTGGAAGTGGCAAAATCTCTGGAGTAATTTCTACAACTTCTGGGGTCACCGGCTTCGTTTCTGGAGCTACCTCTGGTACAATTGGAAGTGGTAAAATCTCTGGAATGATCTGTATGACTTCTGGTGTAACTGGTTTAGTCTCTGGAACTATTTCTGGAGCAATTGGAAGTGGCAAGATTTCTGGAGTAATCTCAACGACTTCTGGAATGACTGGCTTCGTTTCTGGGACTACCTCTGGTGCAATTGGAAGTGGTAAAATCTCTGGAGTGATCTCTACGACTTCTGGTGTAACTGGTTTAGTTTCTGGAGCTACCTCTGGTACAATTGGAAGTGGTAAAATCTCTGGAGTGATCTCTACAACTTCTGGTGTAACTGGTTTAGTGTCTGGAACTACTTCTGGAGCAATTGGAAGTGGCAAAATTTCGGGAATGATCTCTACGACTTCTGGAACAACTGGCTTGGTTTCAGGAGCTACTTCTGGTTCAACTGGAAGTGGCAAGATTTCGGGAGTGATCTCCACAACTTCTGGAACAACTGGCTTGGTTTCTGGAGCTACTTCTGGTTCAATTGGTAGTGGCAAGATTTCAGGAGTGATCTGCACTACTTCTGGAACAACTGGTTTCGTTTCTGGGGCTACTTCTGGTTCAATTGGAAGTGGTAAGATTTCAGGAGTGATCTCTACTACTTCAGGAACAACTGGCTTAGTTTCTGGGGCTATTTCTGGTTCAATTGGAAGTGGTAAGATTTCAGGAGTGATCTCTACAACTTCTGGAACAACTGGTTTCGTTTCTGGTACTACCTCTGGTGCAACTGGAAGTGGCAAAATTTCTGGAGTAATTTCAACTACTTCTGGAATAACCGGCTTAGTTTCAGGAACAATTTCTGGTTCAACTGGAAGTGGCAAGATTTCTGGAATAATTTCAACTACATCAGGAACAACTGGCTTAGTTTCTGGGGCAACTTCTGGTTCAATTGGAAGAGGTAAGATTTCAGGTGTGATCTCAACTACTTCCGGTGCAACTGGCTTAGTTTCTGGCACAACCTCTGGTTCAATTGGAAGTGGTAAGATTTCAGGAGTGATCTCTACAACTTCAGGAACAACTGGCTTAGTTTCTGGGGCTATTTCTGGTTCAATTGGAAGTGGTAAGATTTCAGGAGTGATCTCTACAACTTCTGGAACAACTGGTTTCGTTTCTGGTACTACCTCTGGTGCAACTGGAAGTGGCAAAATTTCTGGAGTAATTTCAACTAATTCTGGAATAACTGGCTTAGTTTCAGGAACAATTTCTGGTTCAACTGGAAGTGGCAAGATTTCTGGAATAATTTCAACTACTTCAGGAACAACTGGCTTAGTTTCTGGGGCAACTTCTGGTTCAATTGGAAGAGGTAAGATTTCAGATGTGATCTCAACTACTTCCGGTGCAACTGGCTTAGTTTCTGGCACAACCTCTGGGGCAATTGGAAGTGGTAAGATTTCAGGAGTGATCTCTACGACTTCTGGAACAACTGGTTTCGTTTCTGGAGCTACTTCTGGTTCAACTGGAAGTGGCAAGATTTCTGGAGTAATTTCAACAACTTCTGGAACCACTGGCTTAGTTTCTGGAACGATTTCTGGTTCAACTGGAAGAGGTAAGATTTCCGGTGTGATCTCAACTACTTCTGGAGCCACTGGTTTAGTCTCTGGGACAACTTCTGGTGTAACTGGAAGTGGGAGGATTTCTGGAGTAATCACGATGACCTCTGGTGCAACTGGTTTAGTTTCTGGCACTACTTCTGGTGCAACTGGAAGTGGCAAGATTTCAGGTGCGACCTCTACAACTTCTGGAGCAACGGGTTTTGTTTCTGGCACTACTTCCGGTACAACTGGAAGTGGCAAGATTTCGGGAGTGATCTCTATCACTTCGGGAACTGGCTTAGTTTCCGGCACCACTTCTGGAGCTGTTGGTTTTGTCAAATCACCAGCATTGACGGACGGAATCTCAAGTGGTTTGGTCTCTGCGATGATCTCATTCACTTCTGGCACAACAACTGGTGCTGGCATAAGTGAGATTGAGGCGGCATTAAGCCCTACGCAGAAAAATTGTAATGGGACGATCCTTTATGATATCTAAAGATTTATAATTGAGATACTTACCAACAACACAGAGTAAACCAAAAAACGCGATTCTGTACATTTTCGACGTGTTTATCACAACAAACTAGTCGAACTGTATGCTTCAGTTTTCCAAAACAGAGGTTTTATACAGTTTAGATTCGGGAAAAAATGTCACATTTGAAAGCGTGAGCTACGTAGATAAGTTTCTGCTGTTAGATAAAACAGTAGTTTATAAATTATGTTGCTTTATCTTGAGTTTACATAAATACTAATTGTTTCAATGAAAGTTTGAATAAAACTATAATCACGTAAGTCGGTGACAATACTGCTGCATTGTTATTGTTTTAAGTAAAGTCATATGAAGACTATAAAATTTAGTCATCATTGCACAAATTTTGTCAAAAAATCCCATTGTCTAACACACAACGTTGATAAGAAAAATTACTGGCTATACGCAGCATAGCCGTAGGTACTATGTTCTAGAAAAATTCCACTACCTATTGCGCTTTCAGATAATTAAGTGATGTCGAATTTCATTCTAGCAATGTCTGGTGTAGCCATGTGTAGCCAACAAGATAACAGTTAGAAGTAGTTTATATTACGAGGTTCTATTTCAAGATAAAATGGAAGACATATTCGTCAATACAATGCGGTGAGTATAGACTGTTGTTACTTGTTGCTTGCAAAGTGCAAATTTTAAGCGAAGGATTAAGTATTTTAATTAAATTAACAATAATAAGTCCGAATGTATGTTGTGATATTATGGTGCTAATTTAGAAGACTTCATTTTCTATTATGTTAAATTAGTTTATGCTATACAGACCGGTCATTATTTAAAAACAAGAATTTCTTTACATAACTCTGATATAAAAACGAACACAGGTAGAAGCCCTAAAAAATTGTATACAGAAACAGGGATAAGATTTTTTTGGAAATGTTTCATATTAATGAATTGAACTCATAAATTACATGTGAACAATTTAACCATTATTGAATAAAGATTTGTGTTGATTATGTTATATATTTTATTCAATTTTCGATTATGTACAATTTGCTATGGACTTATTTTGCTTGACAACTTAGTGCACTCATCTCAATAGTTGTGCAATTTATAAGTCTCTCACGATATAAATTACAAGTTTTACAGTACTAGTGTTTATAGTAATTCCTTATAAGTTTTGGTAACTGCACTGATAACATCTAGAGATGGCAAGATTTGAAACAACATTTGTTATTTATAAACGAAAGCACATTTCATAAGTTCAAAGTTTTATTGAAAAACGAAATTCCAATATGCTGATTCATATTTTCCAGTATTCAACATTCTAATAATAAAATTGCAGCTATTTTAAATCAAAATCGTGTTTTCATACGACGCCACATAAGCAAAAATAACATAAAAACATAACAACCAAATCGTAAACCTCAAATAAAATTAATCGCTTCCTATATTCAATTAAAACTTGAAACAATATAATCAACATAAGTTTACGACTTTAAAGGCAACCATAAAAATCTGTTCCATTGTGTTATAATAATGTATTAAGAGTATCCACACAAACAAGCAAGCAACAGACAAGATAGACAGACATACAGAAAAATGTTAAAACTCAGCTTAATTTTTGGGCTAGTATGCATTTCAAGTAAGCTAATTTTTTTATTTAGAATATTTTCAAGTAATGGTGTTTGACGTTGTAGGGTTGGATGCAATGCAATGGCAAGGTATGAGTATTTCAGAAGGTTACATGCCCATCGACAAAGATGAACCAGGTAATACAGAATCGCCGTTGGACAACGAAATTATTCCTCCAAATGAACAGCAGAAAGAGACTATGGCACCTGAAGACGGTATACCTCAAGAACTGAAGGAATTTGTCAACCAGTTCATGCCTTTTGGCTTCCAAGATGGCGCTAAGAAACCCATGAAGAAGAAGAAGATGACCAAGAAAACCAAGAAAACAAAGCTTGAACATCCTGAAACTATAATTGAAGAACCAATCGGAAAACCGGTCGAAATCGAATTCAATTTTGATCCAAACAACCTACCAAGCGTACCCAAACTACTTGGGTCTATGTTGGATATGGTTTTACCTGAATTTCCCGATGTTAAACCAACCACACCTAAACCAGAGGTTCCTTCAACACCAGAACCACTTCCTCAATACCCAAAACCTACCAAAACCAATAAGCGACCAAGTATCATTGGAGACTTAATACACACCGTAGTTCCATTGATTTCCATGTTGAGCCCACTCTCTCAGGTCATGTCAATGTTCACTCCACCAAAACCAATGAAGCCAACACCAAAACCAACGCCTGAGCCAACACATCAGCCAGAATACCACAACATTTTCTCGGTAGATTCAAAATCTGACCATAAAACCATTGATCCATTCCCAACTTTTTCTGGTCATGATTTACATTCGTTATTCCAAAACCATGATGTACATTCTTCAGTCCATGATGTACATTCTCCAGTACATGATGTACATTCCTCAGTGCAAGCTTTCAGTCCATTGACTCAGTTCATGCAGATCATCAGTCATCCAAAACCTGCGCCAACGCAGAATGTGGATGCTGACTTCCCCCTCCCTGATTTTATAATGGATATTATGAGGCAGGCTAGTGCTGGTGGGGATGCACCATGGAAAATCCATGTGGGAGATGCTGTGGGCGATGACGGTGAGATGATTGTTAATATTGAACCTGCGCAGAAGGGGGTTGGTATTGGGAAGACCATGGTATTCAACGTACCCTTGCAGATGCCGATGGAGATCGGTGGTAATGATGAGGAGTTGTTCAATATCTTAGATTTCTTGTAGATTATGGATTCATCATCCATTATTATAATGATATGATTTGTTACGTGATTAATAAAATAAATAAAGATAGAGATGTTGTTGTGCCTTTTCTGATTGATCTGTCTGTAGTTTATCTGGTTTTATGATTATTCTGATATATTTTTGATAATTTTGTCACTTATATTAGATATTGAGGGTCCAACATGTTTACATCATATTTTAACTTGCTTATGAAACTCTTTTTTATTTATTTACCCTTATTTACCCTTTATATTATATTACCCTTAAAGTCTTAGCATAACTCATCGGAAATTGAATTTGTCTCAGTTTTGACGGAAAACTCTTCACTAACAGACAGGGCAGCTTCGCCCCTTCTTGCTAACCACCAGCGACGAAGCAACACTATTTTATGTGCACCTGGAGAAAAATCAATATTTTATAAAGAGCATCTCGTTCCCAGGAAGTACTAGATAATTGAAAAACCACCACTGTAGACGACGGGGGCACAAACATAATGAACTTTGCTCTCGATCTACATTTTTAGACGCTTGCAAAAAACAAAGAATTCCTCGTTTCCAATAAACAGAACACTACTCGCGACAAAAGCACTGAAGAAGAACTGATTTCGTTTTTTGTTTCGTGTTTTCTTTATTTTTGTTTTGCTCCCATTGCTGAAGTTTGTTACTGTACAGATTTAATTATTTTAAAGTACCCGTGCATTTATAAGAGAGCGGCCTAGCACGCTCATTTGTTCGTCGCTTCGCAATTGTTCCGCGCTACGTGCGCGCCACCTGGCGTTACGCCGATGCAAATAAAAGAAGAGGTCGTGAGTAATAATGACCACAAATGCATCCAGACCATGACACAAATGCATGCGTTGTGCAATCTTATGCAAGCTATTTTTGTTTAGAAAAGCTTATCTACTTTTTGCTAGAAGGTGCAGCAAAGGCGGCCCGCGCCTGTGGAACGTCGTATGATGTTTGGCTCCCAACATTCTCTCAGTAGTGAGGAATGTTGTCCCAATGTAAACGCGCTCTAAGAACACTTCTATATTCCTCCTTGACATTATGTCCCTTACAAAACAAACCGCGATGTTGCAAGCTGAATAATATACCACAGTGACAGTATACTGCGGGGTTTTATGGAGAGTGAAGTGGTTTTAAAAGCATTGGGGTTAGCAGCATTCGCGACCTAATGTAGTGTGTGATTCGGTCATACGGCTTTTGCACCACCTGTGATACATGCAATTGCATTTGGGGTCGTAGCATGACCGTATACGCGGAGAAATGTACCCTATATGCACCGCCCACCCTCACCCTTCAGATCAGTGGCGGTTCGTGATATTTTTATTGGATGGGCAAAACTATTAATGCGTTTTTAGCACCTTCCTAATAAGGTGCTAAAAACGATAGCACCTTAATAACTAAAAATATGATAATATATATAAAATACCTTCACGAATAAATCCCCTACCTCTGTATTCAGAGATTACGACCCCAGGGCGAAATCCCTTCAGTAATAATCGTTAATAATGAACTGGAGAGAATTTCAGGCCATCAATTATTCAAAACGCGTGTCCCGAGAAATCAATTCACGCGAGATGCCTGTCCGCCCCCCTTGCTTTCACCCTGTAGGGGTGTGTGTATAAAGGGCCGCAGGTATTGCAGAGAGGCGCTGAAAACTCGTAGGGCCTCCTGTTCTTCGTAAAATTCGGCGCCGGGTCTGCTTTGAGGGCGCCCCTGAATCGGCTGGTCCCTTTCAAGTACTCAGAAATTGATTTTGATTGTTTTGTGACGAAAACCGTTCGCTTAATCTCGGGTGGGTCTTTTGGTACGGACCGTGTGCATTATGCGTTGAGATAAATGTTGATTGATGATGAAACTGACGGTGTAAAAATAGATTTTGTTAATTTGGAGTTTTTTTATGCTGGCAAAAGACTAAAAAGGGTGTAAATATGTACTTGGATACAGACTGATTTTGAAAAAAAAAAAAAACGTAATGACAATTATTATAGATAGATTTGATACTTTCTCTAGAAACATAACGACATAACAACCATACCAAATTTCATCCAAATCCAAAAGTGTACCAAACAGTAGCGGCTCGTGATATGTTTAATTGGGTGGGGAAAATATCAATGCAGTTTTAAGGACTTATTTAATGAAGTGTTACTATATGTTATAAAGTAAACACTACAAATTTGAACCGACATATTTTTAAGAAGTAGTTAACCGAACGAACTATCAAGAAAGTCGAGTAAACACTAAACAACCCTAATAAAACGGCAGACTTTTTGCGCGAATTTGTTGCATGTGCTATTGCCTATTTAGCTATTAGAATACGTCTATGTTATGGTATGACCATGGGGTTATCTGCCTAGTCCTCTGACGTCACATATGCATTTTTCGCTACCCCCACTCCTCCGGCTTGCTGGACAGTTTACGCGCTTGCAGTAGAAAACCGTCACCGCTGGTGGGCACAATCTCAATTGCCACCCCGACCTGGTAGTTTCGGTTGCATACACTACAGTTATTTACCAATTCTACGGCCAGTAGCGTAGCAGCGTTGGATTTTATTATGTATTCAATATAATAATGCAGGCATATAGACAGTGGTTGTAAGGAATTTATATTAGGCAAATACTTAACTGTAACAAATATTGTATTAATAACGTCCAAATAAAAATGTGAAACACTGAATACTAGTACCAGGTGATCCAATATTTTTTGGGTGGGCCCTGCCCACCCTGCCACCCCATACGAGCCGCCACTGGTACCAAACTGTGTTGATCTGACATAAAATTGCAACAAATCAACTAAAACCCCACACAATGCACTGTGTAGAAACAAAAGAAACCAGCTAGAGATCAGTTCCATCTATCCTATGTCACTAAAACCGAAGCCGTTGCATTCTGCAGTCCTGTTTAGATTGGCGGGTTGTCACGGTGTATTTTGTCCAACGATGAAACGTTGCCATGACAAATTTCAATTAATTAAGAGAAGCTACGCCAGAGGGCAGAGTCCTGGAACCACGCCAGGCAGCATTCTAATGGCTGAATTTGTCCTGCCAGTTTCGCCAGACAGCAGATGTGACGCGTGATTATGATATATTAAGTTGCGCCGCTCATTTATTTGCTCCACGTTGCTCTTAATTAAAACTTCACCTTGGTAATTGTCGATATCATAGGTATATTTTAGACGAAAGTTGTGATTGTTGCTTGCAAAGTTTCTCATTTCCAAAACAGAAATATAACATATGTCGCATTATATGCTACACTAACCATGAGATCCATCAAAGTGCTCATAAGCCTTAACAGATTTGTTATTATTTACCTTGGTTATCGATCGTAAGAAGGGTTGAATAAGCCTAGTACTGAAAGCTTTTAATCTAAAACTGTTATCCGATAGTTCTGTACGTTGAAGGACCGGATTCGAAATCCATTAAAACTTTGCTATAATCGGAAACGGTTTGTATATTTCGGATTTATGTTGTTAAATCAAACTCACCAGCAAAGCCGAAGTTTGTTACCTGCCCAACCCTGAAATACCTAACCCAATCCTGAAACCACAACCAAACATGAGTATTAAATGAAAGCTTGAAGCTCTAAACGACAGAGAACAACACCTCTAAACGAGAGAAAACAGCACAACAATCCTTTTTTTGCCACGTCTCCTTTAATTATAAAACAATCGATAAAACGGACGGTTCTAAAATAAACGTTATTAAGGAGACTTGTGCCGGCGGCAGCGCCCTCTGTGTATAAAAAATCGGTTTGCGCAGCGCCAATGAAATCACCCCCACCCGTGTTCCGAGATTGAAGGCAGAGTAGAAGGGTAGGGGAGGGTTAGAGAACGAGTTCCGTTTAATTTTCAATTAGTACTCGGTCCACAATTAAAAATCAATTCGGCCGGTTTTATTATCGGAGAAATTTAATAAAGTTTTAATCCTACTGAGCTGGCCCGAAAAAAGGACTTAATCAAGAACGGTCGGGACAAAAGCAGGAACCACTTCCCGATGCAAAATGGATGATGGAGATTTCGAGAGCACTAATTGAAGGCATGGTGCTAACGATCTTGAGAAATTTCGGTACATTTGTGAGATCCCAATCAAGAAAATTTTAGTGAAAATATTAATTTGCGATTTGTGTGATGAATTCTGCACGTAACAATTTCATGACGCACAACATCGAATTGACATTCAGGACGTTGGCAATAAGAGTTCATATTAGCTTTGTTCGACCAGCACTAAAGACCAATCAGTCTAAAGTACTGCTCCAACAGTAGAATCTCGCTCGAGTAAAGAATGTGCTGCTCTTTATCCTGCATAGTAAATAAAACATGGATGTAGTATTCCATCAAACAAAAATCGACCTGCCAAAAATATCTATGTGAAAACAAACTTCGAGAATTTTTAATTTTGCCCGACGACGAACTCCATTTCAACTTTCGCAAATGTGGCGAACCTGTCCGGAAATCGCTGGTGTTTGAGACATGACGCCAGAGGGCGACGTGTTCGTTCACATTCTGTCGAGGCGACGGTGGCGCTGGCTGTTCGCCTTGGGGGAAATATGAAACCATATAAATTAAAACAGTGTCAACTTGTTGCGAGTTGGAGGAAACTCACAGTACGCGGGCTGGAAACATAAATACGCGTTGTAGGGGGAGTTTCTTTTTTTGTATTAAGGTTGGTTGTCTGGACGACACGCACTGGAAGTAAGCAGTGATTTAACGCTGAGGTCTACCTACGATTAATACCTGCTGGTGCCGCTAGTTAGGCGCTGATATCACTAGATAAGATTACAACAAAACTTTTTTGCGTGGAATTTTTTTCAAACATCTACTTACGCTTTTAAAATGTGTTAATATGTCAAGGTCTATAACTAATTCAGTAGGTATTAAGACACTATTATTATTATTCAAAGACACTAAATCAATAATGTCAATCGGAGCTATTCGTGTTGACCAGAAGCGAGTATGAAAAGCCTTTGAATTGATCGAGCTCGTTCAATCAGCTTTGCATAAAAGGGAATTCTCTTTCTCTCAAAGCGAATGACAGATCTGAATTGGCAGCAGTTCGATTCGAAATGGCCGACAAAGATTGCAAACCGATCTCGTGTCCGCAATAGACGCTTTTGTATCGACAAAATACAACAATAGTCCACGGCATTGCCTGTCCAGTGAACCTAGTCCAATGAAGCGAGTCCGACACTGCACCAAACTCGGAATCACGTCGGAATACATACAGAAATGTACAGAATACAGAAATGAACAGAAATTCTCTGCCAGTGGATGCGTTTATTGTTTGCGGTGATTCGGATTCGATTCTCTATCGCGATCTCTATCTCTTGCACTCTTTCTATCTGTCGCTCTGCGCCTATTTGTTTGTCAGACGATCGGATAACTGCATAACGACATCGGATTAGCCGAACGGAAAGCTTTTATTGCCGAGCTGGCTTTTCGAATAATCTGTACAGGCAGCAGTACAGCCAAAACGAATTATTGATATGACCGTTCGGTATGGCACGAAATAAAACCGTTTTTGGGGCAGGGGCTTGTTCTAAACTGTGGTCGTAAAAATCTACTAAACGAAATACATTTTGGACAGAATTAGCAATGTAAGATTTTTTCGCCTTCGGAGTATATATTCAGAAATTGATTTTTGAGTCTGTCCCATAGGAAGGCTTATTTATATACGACAGCACCACGAGCACATCAATCAATTTAAGGCACCATTATGTCCGCCCGAAACTTCATAAAATTAGTAATTAATTTAATGAATGAAATTTAATTTACATCGGAAGCGAGGGACGGAATGAGGTTTATTAACACGTGAATTTGAAAATATCAATCTTTCTCCGCAGGCATTCGCTCACCCCCTCGAGGCGCGGCAGTCTCCCGTTTAATTTCAACCCTGTATTTAATTCCCCATTAATTGGCTCACAGACATACATACAGAGTTGGGGAACTCAATGAAATATTCTCTACAGGCTATAAATTATTAGTTCTATCAAAACATTATGCATATAATAGTATATTATTATACAAGTTTTATAAGACGTCAAATTGGCGCATGAGTTGTTGATGAACGAATGCGCCAATATATCTTATAAAACGAGTGTAATATACTATTTTTTCTACTTTGCGTCATTAATTTTATAAAAATTTAGAAGTATATTAGGTAAAATTCCAATCTAGAGTATTTATGGGTGCAACCGTTGGTAACACTGTCATCTGTCACTTAAATTCAAATATCTGTGAAAAAGTAATTATTGATAATTATTATTATACCATCATATACTAGTAGTACGAAACCTAGGATGCAACACGCATGTTTAAATATGTATAAAAATATACATACTTCGCAGTTTGTGCGATTCTAAAAAATCAGTTTGTGCTTACTTTTGTGGTTATGTGTATTTTTGTTTGACATGCATTTGATATCAATGTCACCAATCTTAGTAAAAAGTTACTAAAAACGGTGTTACAATTTGCTAATTGTAACACCGAAAACAGTGTTACAATGTGTGCATTGTGTGAATGCAAAGTAGAAAATATTATTTTATTATACAAGTTTTATAAGACGTCAAATTGGCGCATGAGTTGTTTGGGGGACGAGGAGCGCCAGCGACGAGTGCCCCAAATGAACGAATGCGCCAATATGTCTTATAAAACGACTGTAATATACTATTTTTTCTACTTTGCGTCATTAATTTTATAAAAATTTAGAAGTGTATTAGGTAAAATTCCAATCTAGAGTATTTATGGGTGCAACCGTTGGTAACACTGCCATCTGTCACTTAAATTCAAATATCTGTGAAAAAGTAATTATTGATAATTATTATATACCATCATATACTAGTAGTACGAAACCTAGGATGCAACACGCATGTTTAAATATGTATAAAAATATACATACTTCGCAGTTTGTGCGATTCTAAAAAATCAGTTTGTGCTTACTTTTGTGGTTATGTGTATTTTCGTTTGACATGCATTTGATATCAATGTCACCAATCTTAGTAAAAAGTTACTAAAAACTGAAAACAGTGTTACAATGTGTGCATTGTGAATGCAAAGTAGAAAAATATTTTTATCCCAAGTTTTCTCAAAATTTGTATATCTGGTGATCCAACAGAACGAAAATAGGCGAACAGAGGCGTCCAGTGAATAGAACCAACGGCGTGCAAATATATTATGCTCTCATTAAAGGAGCTAGAGAAAGAGTGACGGGACAAACGTTTTGTCGTACACCGTTAAACAAAAAGCTCGCGAGTTTTTGTGTTGCAGCACAAACGGCCGGAGATAAAACGAACCCAGTTACTGCCTCTACGGGTTACAACAGTATCTCGTAGGTATTCGTATTCTGCCGCGTATTTGGCAGAGAATGAAAATAATTTAAGAAGAATAATGGGGTAATTTGCAAGCACAATGCCGTAGTGGGGCCCTCGATGTACACTCGCGCCATCTATGCGGGCACTGTACGAACAAAATGGACGAATATGTACCTAGTAGAATTGGTATCGTGTTTTATTTTTTAGTAGTAAATGTGTAACAATTTTGTCTTTGTTACAGAAGTTAGTGTTAACATTGATGGTAACAATAAAATAAATCCGACCATTTTTTACTCCTTTAATCGTACAAACATCAAATTCTTATCGCCGGTTGCCTTCGTCGCCAGAAATGAAAACCGTTCGTTTCGGATTGGCCCAAATTCGACGTCAGCCGATTTATGCAGTTATGGGCACCAATAAAGGACCTATAGCCAGAGGCGTAGATCTCAGCAGGCAGCCGAAACGGTAACGTGGTTTCTATAAGTACGAATATCCCGTCGTTTTGAACGGAATCCAATCCTTACCGCGCCACATAACCAACCCCTTCAAAATATACCGTCATCCTTACCAGTTTTATTAAGTCCTAGATGCTACGGCTAGATTACGAACGGGTATAAATTTTTTAGGTTGATGTTGTCACCGAAAGAGCTTTTTTATTACGAGAGAGTGTTTCATTGGAAAGAAATATTCATTGTCATTAAAGAAATAAAATTATCTAGTTTAGAGTGATTCTCGCTGGTGATCGTTCATTTGTGACGTCAGGGGTCGCCAATAAAAGTCTGTAATTTGTTGAAAACGGTCGTGAAACGGAGCAATTAAGGACGCAATTAATATTATACATCGGAGTCAGCTGCGTTCGCAAAATTTTAATGGCCCCGCACTCCCAAAAATTAATTAAGGCTCTTTCTGCGCTCTGGACAAATCGCCTCCGTCAAATTACAACCTGGTTTACTTGCAGAATACTGAAATTAAAGCATATGGTAGGACATTGTTTTTCCACCTTTTCTAACTGAAAGTTTTTAATGTGTACATACGTATTAATGTCGTCAATTTAAATTTATTTCGTCGTGTGGGGGCCAACTTGAAAATTCAATCAACAGGGCCGGATCTATAATTCAGACGGTTAATCAGGGCTTCTGGAAAATGTGACACCGACGCCGAACATGAATACAAATTGCTGAGAGCGATAGCTTTTATAGCCCCTCGTACGTCAATTATTTCGCCGGCCATGCACATATTAAATTCCAGCGGCAACGAGACACGCCCAGGACAAGCATTATTGTTTAATTATATGACTTGAATAACGAACATAGCCGCCAGCCAGAATGAATTCACGTTCCCGTTTCGTTAGATCGTATAATTGCATGTAATTTGCCAGCTATATTGCTGTTAAAATGTAGACCAAAGGGGGCAAAGGGTACAAACTAAAAACCCATGAATGTGACAGATGTAACAGAACCTTAGCTGGTTCTTTTAAGCTGCGTTTAGTACTAGACCAGTGATTTATAGCTATTCTTATGTCCTAACGAGCCTCTAGTCACAGTTTGGTTTAGTTTGTGCTTATATTAGTTGAGTGCAAACGCAAACATGGAAAGATTTCTATGGGGCAGGAAATATTTTCAAAAAAACAAAAAATACTTGTGTTATCGTTCATAAGCAATTTGTCGGAATTGCTTGAATAGTATAAACGAAAAATCACCCGGTATACGGTCTAGTGATATCACCAGATTTTCCCCTAAACAGGCCACGCCCACTTTATCGAGGCAAAACACACCTTGACAAATTGCAAGATTGCCGGCCGAAAATGCGTTTTCGACGCGATTTTTTGCTCAATACTCGGTCCGTAGGGTATTTGGAGGGATTTTGTCGTAAGACATGAAGGGAAACGTCGATTATAAGGTCAGCAGAAAGCGACGAAAAATGTCCTTTTTTGACGTTTATCAATCGGCTTGAACGGAACCGCTAGACGTCACGTGACATTTTCTCGAGGTTCGCCTTCACTCGACAATGTGAAAAAACGTGATTTTTTTCAAAATTGACGCATTTAATTTACAATATATCGCGCAGTCCACGCGGAATTGTGTCCTTTTTTCAATTCGAGCGTCAAAAGTAATATCTAAAAGCCCAATTTTTGCAGCTACTCGATCGCAAATGTCGGCCAAAATGGGCGATTCCGCTGAACGCGCCCTACACTTGAAAGTTCGTAATTAGTATAGGTAGAAGACTAGTTCTGTGTATATGTCAAAATTTTAGGATACATTTTAGGTTATCTGCTACTGTTGTTACGAATGTCCGGCAGGGGGCGTTTCGGGTTTGACGTTACTGTGGTAATAGCAGCAAAACACGGGTCGACAAAAATCGATTTTTTTGGATCGAAAATTGTTTTTAAGGCCGTTTTTTTGCTCAAAACTCTTTGCGAAGGGTATTTAGAGGGATTTTATCGTAAGACATGAGAGCGAGCGGCTTTTATAAGGTCGGCAGGAACGGATAAAAAATGTAAATTTTTGACGTTCATCGATCCGCTTGTCGGAATTTCTAGACGTCACGTGACATTTTCTCGAGGTTCGCCTTCACCCGAAGAGATGCAAAAACGTGATTTTTTTTCAAAATTGACGCATTTAATTTACAAAATATCGCGCAGTCCACGCGGAATTATGTCCTTTTTTCAATTCGAGCGTCAAAAGTAATATCGAAAAGCCCAATTTTGCAGCTACTCGATCGCAAATGTCGGCGAAAATGGGCGATTCCGCTGAACGCGCCCTACACTTGAAAGTTCGTAATTAGTATAGGTAGAAAAAAAATCAGCTCAATAAACAAACAATGCAGTCAACATAGGGCAAAATATCAGTCAGAAACAGGTAAATTTCATATGAAATGACCACCAATACAAGAGAAAAAACTTCGATATTCCCGAAAAGGACCAAAACGAATATATTGATTTCGATGCGTGTACCAGAGAATAGCTCGTGAATTTATTAGTTCGCCGATTGTGATGTTGACGCGGCCGTTGTTAGGTGGCGCTCTCTGCACGCGGCGATCGGCGGCGAAACTAAACAGCAGCGCCGTCGAGCACCATTCACGATATACAACCCTTATAAATGATGCATTGCCTGCTTCCACCATAAAACCGGTAATTACTTCAGTCGACGACGAGCACCGCTATTGGGGGTCGTTCTGAAAGCGCATTCCGCAAAACAAATACGCAAAGGTATATGTATATGTTTGTTTTTGTCGATGGCAACCATTAAGGGCGAAAGAGATACGGGGATGGTAGTCGATTAGGTGATTAGATGTGAGCTAGTCGATTAGATGTGAGCCAGACAATCGAAATTTTGATGTAACTTGGAAACTATTAGGGATAGAGACTTATCCTTTGCGAATTTGTAATCAGCGCATCCGTTTTAGTAAAATAACTAGCTCTGTGTATAAGTCAAAGTTTTCGATTTTAGTTATTGGGCATTCTAGAAATATGTGGTTAAGGCTTCCCACCTGTCCACATTCGCAATATGGACATTTTAGGATTCATTTTAGGTTATCTGCTATCTGTTACTGTTGTTACGATGTCCGGCAGGGGGCGTTTCGGGTTTGACGTTACTGTGGTGATAGCAGCAAAACACGGGTCGACAAAAATCGATTTTTTGGATCGAAAATTGTTTTTAAGGCCGTTTTTTTGCTCAAAACTCTTTGCGAAGGGTATTTAGAGGGATCTTATCGTAAGACATGAGAGCGAGCGGCTTTTATAAGGTCGGCAGGAACGGATCAAAAATGTAAATTTTTGACGTTCATCGATCCGCTTGTCGGAATTTCTAGACGTCACGTGACATTTTCTCGAGGTTCGCCTTCACCCGAAGAGGTGCAAAATCGTGATTTTTTTTCAAAATTGACGCATTTAATTTACAAAATATCGCGCAGTCCACGCGGAATTGTGTCCTTTTTTCAATTCGAGCGTCAAAAGTAATATCGAAAAGCCCAATTTTGCAGCTACTCGATCGCAAATGTCGGCGAAAATGGGCGATTCCGCTGAACGCGCCCTACACTTGAAAGTTCGTAATTAGTATAGGTAGACTATGGGTAGACTAGCTCTGTGTATATGTCAAAATTTTCGATTTTAGTTATTGGGCATTCTAGAAATATGTGGTTAAGGCTTCCCACCTGTCCACATTCGCAATATGGACATTTTAGGATACATTTTAGGTTATCTGCTATCTGTTACTGTTGTTACGAATGTCCGGCAGGGGGCGTTTCGGGTTTGACGTTACTGTGGTAATAGCAGCAAAACACGGGTCGACAAAAATCGATTTTTTGGATCGAAAATTGTTTTTAAGGCCGTTTTTTTGCTCAAAACTCTTTGCGAAGGGTATTTAGAGGGATCTTATCGTAAGACATGAGAGCGAGCGGCTTTTATAAGGTCGGCAGGAACGGATAAAAAATGTAAATTTTTGACGTTCATCGATCCGCTTGTCGGAATTTCTAGACGTCACGTGACATTTTCTCGAGGTTCGCCCGCACCCGAAGAGGTGCAAAAACGTGATTTTTTTTTCAAAATTGACGCATTTAATTTACAAAATATCGCGAAGTCTACGCGGAATTGTGTCCTTTTTTTAATTCGAGCGTCAAAAGTAATATCGAAAAGCCCAATTTTGCAGCTACTCGATCGCAAATGTCGGCGAAAATGGGCGATTCCGCTGAACGCGCCCTACACTTGAAAGTTCGTAATTAGTATAGGTAGAAAAATAGAATAGACAAAGGTTTCATGTCAATCCAAAACCTAGCTTTTGAGATAGGCGTGCGACTTACAAATAATAATTTCAAAACTGCGATTCTTAACTAAATTTTGGTGGGTCGATGAAGAGCCAACTAACTATCTCCGATCCAATTAAGTTTATGATCCTTATGTAGTTTTTCACGCTGATTCCAATGGTGCTATTGAATTTTTGCTATCTTAAACGGTTCGGAAGTTATGACGTTTCAAAGTTTGAACATTGTGTCTAAATAGCTATTTTACAACACTTTCTCCTTTCGGAGCAAAGTATTATTTAAAAAATAATTTTCCCATCATATTTTCTAACAAAACTGCTATTAAATCATAGATGATGATCATCTGGGTTTGCCGCTCTTTGACGCCATAAATTCGTTATGGCAGCTAGTTAATTCGTGCCTCATTTGCTAACCGAATCCTGGCTAAAGCCTTCCCAAAACCGTCAAATATTTGCGAACGTTCGCATGGAAATGGCGAAAGCATGTCGAGAATAATTTAATCAAGCTCTATCTCCTGGCCTGACCACAATTACAGTTCCGTTGCATTTAATGACAGATAGATCAAGAGAGAGAGAGAGAACCGCTGAGCGCGGCGCGGCGCTCTCTTCTGTTGGGATATATAGCAAACAAATGGCACATGAATCCACTATTTAGCGCCGAATTGAACAAACGAATATATTGATTTCAGTACCCTGTTTGTTTGTTGGGGGAAATGATTCGTTGAGCTAGTGAAGCTAGTCGAACTGGCTTTATGTAGGTAATAATGAAGAATTATGGTTGTCCGATAATATATTCTGCATGTCACCTCTAATGTATTCAGAATATCGAAGCAATCATTTCTTATTATGGAACAGGACTTTCTAATCAGTCTTCTGGAAGTTATTGACGATAGTTTGTCCTTCGTGAGTGTTGGAAGTTGAGAGAGGAATCTGCTTGGGGATTTATTGCTGGCTACGAACTAGAAGTGATACTAAAGAGAAATCCCTTCGCTAAGTTTGATAGACGTGTACGAATATATGTACATCCTGGGGGTGTTTAAAATTTACGACCGCCCTGCGGGGTAAAATGTACGGTGGACGATAAAATCTGAAAGCTTCAGGGATAGATTCAAGATCTCTTTTTTTATATGAGGGTCTACGCAGACAGGTACTTAGATCTGTTCATCAATATCCACTTTATCGACAGAAGTAATTGACTTTTGTTGGAAAAATATAATGGTGAAAACCATGATAGTTTCCTTAACTTCTTCCTCAACCTTCTCAACCATGAAGACCTCAGTATGACCGAAAATAATTTCCAAATAGCGAATTTTCTCAATTTTAAAAAGTTCCGGCGTTATGACGTTCCAAAATTTGAGAATAGTGCCAACCTGGGAGTAATTGCCCACTTAAAACACGATTTTCTGAGGGACAAAGACGAGAAAGACAACACAGGACAACAACAAAAAAAATTCTGCGGTATCAGTTTGTTAATCAATTTTGATAGACTATGGTTATGAAGTACTCGTTGTATAATTAGTTTGTTTGAATGATCAGTTCTTGTGATAGACAATGCAATCAAAGTATAGCATACGTTAAATTATTTTAATTTAAACCTCAATAAAAAATATGTTTGCTTTTCGTGTGGCTAGCAAGTCTTTATTTATCAAAATTCAAAACCAATCAAAACCAATCTTTAAACTAACTTTTTGAAATATAACATGTTACTTTACAACTTGCTGCTGTCTTTTTATTGAGCCAGCAAAATGGATACACTAAATATCCTTGTTTTCTTTGTCTGTGGGACAGTCGTGCAAAAAATGAACATTGGGATAAGAAAAACTGATCGTCGAGAATAAATATGACCATACGAAAAGCTAACATCGACCATGAACCATTGATAACATCGTGAACAAATAATTCCTCCACCACTACATATTAAATTTAGGCTAACTAAACAGTTTGTAAAAGCTTTATATAAGAATGATGTTTGTTCTAAATATATTTGTTAATCATTTCCTGGCATCAATACAGGAAAATTAGAAGTCGATATCTTTGATAGACAACAAATCACATGACTTAGGTTGAACTGGAAGCATGGACAAGCTTTGTATCAGTTATCAATTTTTTTGGGAAATCACCAAGCTGAACAATATTAACAACACAAATCATTGACAAAATGCTTCAAAATTTTGAAAAACTACTGTGAGTACTAAGTTACATTATTTTCATAGTCATTTAGATAACTTTTCTGACAATCTGAATGATTACAATGAAGAACAAGAGCAACGGTTTCAGCAGTGTATCAAGATAACGGAGGAAAGATATGAAGGCCGATGATATTGCCATATAATGGCAGACTACTGCTGGACCTTAGAAAGGGACTGTCCTGAACAAAAATACAATAGAAAACGTAACACAAAACGTATTCTTAATTTAAATTTGTGTTTTTTAATCTTTTATTGGTAATTTCAGAAATGTGTAATACGCCAGCTGTGTGAAGTTAGCAACAAAAGCCAGCAACAAATTTTTTTTCATCCGATTGCAATGAACTATACACCGTTGGAAAGCCCATGACGAGCTGAGTCTACCATAGTTATTGCAACGGGATCAATTAATAACTACTACCTAAAAAATTAAAAAGAAAGTCAAAATTTCAATGAATTTCCATATCTTTAGAACCGCATATCTTCGCCAATACTTCATTATACTTATTAAGTGTAACACCAATCGAAAGCGCAACCTTCGGTTATACTACCATAGTTATTGCAACCCAAAATTTTGCTGATTAGTGCCTCAAATAAATTAATCAAATATGAGTATTTTTAACATCCGGGTACCATATGCAGTCCCACCTAAATTAAGTTAAACAAACGTATTCGCTTTGTGTGATCATATCGATAAATACATCAAAAGACAGCTGAGACCTGCCTTTACCCATCATAGTTAGTGCAGAACAAAATTATAACAATTAGCGGGTGAAATAAATTAGTGAATTCCAGATACTTTTTCCATCGGCTATTGGTCGACGGCGAACAGCGCTATGTAAATCCTTTTGTGCAAACTTTTTGCAAGATTAAATCTTATCGGTATATACACCAAAAGATAGCTGAGACTTCCACCTACCTACCATAGTTATTGCAACGCAAATTTTTAACAATTAACGGTTGAAATAAATTAGTGAATTCCAGACACTTTTTCCATCGGCTATTGGTCGACGGCGAACAGCGCTATGTAAATCCTTTTTTGCAAACTTTTTGCGAGATTAAATCTTATCGGTATATACATCAAAAGATAGCTGAGACGTCCACCTACCTACCATAGTTATTGCAACGCAAATTTTTAACAATTAGCGGTTGAAATAAATTAGTAAATTCCAGACACTTTTTCCATCGGCTATTGGTCGACGGCGAACAGCGCTATGTAAATCCTTTTGTGCAAACTTTTTGCAAGATTAAATCTTATCGGTATATACATCAAAAGATAGCTGAGACTTCCACCTACCTACCATAGTTATTGCAACGCAAATTTTTAACAATTAGCGGTTGAAATAAATTAGTGAATTCCAGACACTTTTTCCATCGGCTATTGGTCGACGGCGAACAGCGCTATGTAAATCCTTTTGTGCAAACTTTTTGCAAGATTAAATCTTATCGGTATATACATCAAAAGATAGCTGAGACTTCCACCTACCTACCATAGTTATTGCAACGCAAATTTTTAACAATTAGCGGTTGAAATAAATTAGTGAATTCCAGACACTTTTTCCATCGGCTATTGGTCGACGGCGAACAGCGCTATGTAAATCCTTTTGTGCAAACTTTTTGCAAGATTAAATCTTATCGGTATATACATCAAAAGATAGCTGAGACTTCCACCTACCTACCATAGTTATTGCAACGCAAATTTTTAACAATTAGCGGTTGAAATAAATTAGTGAATTCCAGACACTTTTTCCATCGGCTATTGGTCGACGGCGAACAGCGCTATGTAAATCCTTTTGTGCAAACTTTTTGCAAGATTAAATCTTATCGGTATATACATCAAAAGATAGCTGAGACTTCCACCTACCTACCATAGTTATTGCAACGCAAATTTTTAACAATTAGCGGTTGAAATAAATTAGTGAATTCCAGACACTTTTTCCATCGGCTATTGGTCGACGGCGAACAGCGCTATGTAAATCCTTTTGTGCAAACTTTTTGCAAGATTAAATCTTATCGGTATATACATCAAAAGATAGCTGAGACTTCCACCTACCTACCATAGTTATTGCAACGCAAATTTTTAACAATTAGCGGTTGAAATAAATTAGTGAATTCCAGACACTTTTTCCATCGGCTATTGGTCGACGGCGAACAGCGCTATGTAAATCCTTTTGTGCAAACTTTTTGCAAGATTAAATCTTATCGATATATACATCAAAAGATAGCTGAGACTTCCATCTATCTACCATAATTATTGCAACGCAAATTTTTAACAATTAGCGGTTGAAATAAATTAGTGAATTCCAGACACTTTTTCCATCGGTTATTGGTCGACGGCGAACAGCGCTATGTAAATCCTTTTGTGCAAACTTTTTGCAAGATTAAATCTTATCGATATATACATCAGAAGATAGCTGAGACTTCCATCTACCTACCATACTTATTGCAACGCAAATTTTAACAATTAGCGGTTGAAATAAATTAGTGAATTCCAGACACTTTTTCCATCGGCTATTGGTCGACGGCGAACAGCGCTATGTAAATCCTTTTGTGCAAACTTTTTGCAAGATTAAATCTTATCGATATATACATCAAAAGATAGCTGAGACTTCCATCTACCTACCATACTTATTGTAACGCAAATTTTTAACAATTAGTGGATGAAATGAATTAATGAATTCCGGTCAGTTTTTCCATCGGCAAAAAAATTTTGTTGCTGGCTTTTGTTGCTAACTTCACACAGCTTAATACGCCTCAGGCTTTCGAATGGTAAAAAATTTCAAATTACGTTGAATATGGACTTAGCTGCTTTGAATAAAAGGTTTTAAATATATTGGCCATGTTTAGTTAATGTTATTTAAAATATCTCTCTGTATCTCAAAAAGTGGAGTGAATTTAACAAATATTTTGTTATTTTCATATTTTGTAGACCAGAATTACCTAATTGACTAATAAATTTCATGCCACAAAATCAATGCTCCCCTGTGTAATCATTGTTGATCACTTATTGTTGTTTACTGATTGCTCAAAATATTTTTTGGTGGGTAATTGCTAATATCTAACCCCCTTTGTGGGTATATGCCTCAAGAAGGTTGGGAACTGCTGGTCTAAGATGTTCCGTTCGTAAAACGCGAATCAACTTTGTGATAGAGCCGCTGTAAAATTCAGATTTGCACCGTTTTTCAGCATCTTTCTCGATTCCAGGATATCCAAGGAGGAATAAATCCTGTGCAGAACACCCGGCAGATATTTTCCGTGTGCGCGCAATTATGGTTCGGGCCGTAGATCTCGATGCGGTTCCCGCAAATGGCGGCGTATTTCACGCGACCGCAACCGCCTTAATCTATTCGCGAACGCGTTACGACGCGGCGTAATGACCATAGGGCCTATTTTACGTCCTGCTGTCTGCAGATATCGCACTCCGAAGATATTACAGAACCGTTCTATCACCACCAGCACTCTACTCACCTAATGCCATCAGACACTTTCCCAACGAATTTGTCGACGTACTAGTACGCGCCATCTATGTACATACGACAAAAGACACAAAACAAAATCTAGTCAATCTAGTCTATCTATCTCTACCTATACTAATTACGAACTTTCAAGTGTAGGGCGCGTTCAGCGGAATCGCCCATTTTCGCCGATATTTGCGATCGAGTAGCTGCAAAATTGGGCTTTTCGATATTACTTTTGACGCTCGAATTGCAAAAAGGACACAATTCCGCGTGGACTGCGCAATATTTTGTAAAGTAAATGCGTCAATTTTGAAAAAAATCACGTTTTTGCACCTCTTCGAGTGAAGGCGAACCTCGAGAAAATGTCACGTGACGTCTAGAAATTCCGACAAGCGGATCGATGAACGTCAAAAATTTACATTTTTTATCCGTTCCTGCCGACCTTATAAAAGCCGCTCGCTCTCATGTCTTACGATAAGATCCCTCTAAATACCCTTCGCAAAGACTTTTGAGCAAAAAAAACGGCCTTAAAAACAATTTTCGATCCAAAAAATCGATTTTTGTCGACCCGTGTTTTGCTGCTATTACCACAGTAACGTCAAACCCGAAACGCCCCCTGCCGGACATTCGTAACAACAGTAACAGATAGCAGATAACCTAAAATGTATCCTAAAATGTCCATATTGCGAATGTGGACAGGTTGGAAGCCTTAACCACATATTTTTAGAATGCCCAATAACTAAAATCGAAAATTTTGACATATACACAGAGCTATCAAAATTCTAATTAAGCATTTCAAATTTTAGCTCGATCCTTTGTCTCGGTTTGGACCGAAGAAAAAACGATATCAATTCTTTACACTCGACCGCAAGGAATTTCAAGTTGTGCGCGATATAAAGCTTGCTATAAGAGGTTGATTTAGGGAAGTAGTTTGTGTTGCAAGTTGCCTGGACTACGGACTTGGGTTGGGTTCTTCCAGTGCTAAGCGTCCCGGGTATAGGTACGGTTAGGTGGGTATAAAATAAAATTAATAGGCCCAGGAGAATTAGTGGGCATATTTATGGTTGAAGAACTTCAGTTAATAAATCAATTTAGTAGCCGACGCCGCGTCGCGCCGGTAGGGTGTTTAAACTTCGTGCCAAAGTAGGTAACGCGGATGAACAAGAAGGGGTATTTTAATCGTTACCTACCCTGTATTCTAAGTGCTCCAACTTGACGTTCTAACCGGTAAAAGTTTACGCCATCTAGCGGTATAGTTTTCGGATAGTTACCCCGGCCTCAGTTTACTGTCATTTTATGTTATGCCATATCTAAGCTTTTCCACATAAGAAACATTTTTCAACAATGTTCAGTCTAACAATTCGTAATGTGATGTTGAAATTCTGAATGGAATAACCGAGAAGAAATAAGAACCAACTAAATAACGCTTTTTCAGTTGATATTTTTGTAAATGGGAAAGTTTTACGAATATCAAAACGTACATCCATATCGCATGATGCTCTATAAAAACATACGTATTTAAATAATAAAAAAAGCAATAACGATAACACCTCTCGCAACCCCGAACAATTCACAAAGCGAGAAACATCCCCCCATACCTCCCCTGACGCCCACCGCCCTTTCGTATGTTTATCGAGCGTCACTTCACCCAAATCATTTCTTTGCCTCGCTTTCTCTCCACGCTGATATTATGTATATACATTTTTCCTTAGCGCGGTGTCTCGTAGGCGGAGGGCTTTTTATTTAATGAAAATAAGAAGCGAGCTCTCCCAACAACGCCCTATATACAGTGCTGTGCAAAAACATCTGCAACTGCAAGCACCAAGTAAGACAATGGCAATTTTTACTGTGTTAAAAGGGGGCAATGAAATTGAATTCTATGTTTTATTAATCCTAAGTTATTGAGCTTAGTTGGTAACACCAAAAATAACATTATTTAGATATAACAAAATAATAATAATTCATAAGCTTTAACAACTCAACTTTTGCCTGTGCAAAACATTCGCAACTAAGAATAGACTTAATTTAGTAATTAATATTTTGTTGCATATTCTGTCTGTTTAATAACAATGACAGAAGCACACCTTCTGGACATAAAGGCAATTAACTTTGCAAATAAGTTTTAAGAATATCTCTTCACTGTTCTTCTATCTCCGCCATGAGATCTTCTATCTTCTTGAACATTTTATTTCCTGTTCTCCTTTTGACATTTCCCACAGGTTTTAAATGTGATTAAGATCCGGTGATTGCACTGGCCGCTGCAAAACGTCGCAAAACGTTGACGTTTTGCTGTCTAAGCCAATTTTTGACCAGTTTAGAAGTGTGTTTGGGGTCGTTGTCGTGTTGAAACCACCACACACGTGGCATTTCCCATTCTGCATAGGGAAGCATAGTGTGTTGTAGGATATCTTAGTAGTCTTCAGCTCGCATTATGCTTTCAACACGACAAATTGTTCAGGCAATTCGTCATATTGAAAGCATAATGCATAATGCTTCCAG
Organism: Aphodius granarius; assembly: GCA_963971325.1. NCBI lineage: Eukaryota > Metazoa > Arthropoda > Insecta > Coleoptera > Scarabaeidae > Aphodius > Aphodius granarius. Next base: position 7,455,581 of record OZ020227.1, on the reverse strand, counting down.
CAGAAAAGCAACCCCAAACCATGACGTTACCACCTCCGTGCTTTACTATTCCTTTGGTAAATCTTCCTTTGGTCTCTTCTTTCGGCCTCCTAATATACTGCTGTCCGTCAGATACACAAAGAATAAATTTCGACTCATTGGAGAATAAAACCGTTGTCCACTTCTGTAAGCTCCAATTCAAATGTGCTCTGGTAAAATTTAAACGAACCTTTAGTTCTCTTTTTTGACATGTAAGGTTTTTTGGCTACCTCGTCGTTTTGCAGACCAGTCTATAGTGCTCTGCGTCTTATTGTTGAGGTATCAATATCCAGTTAAAGACTTCCTTTGATTTCTCGTGATGAGATCTGGAGGCTTTTCTTTATCATATTTATTATTTCTCTAAACTCTCTTTCAGTGGTTTTTTGAGGTCTGCCTCCTCTGTGGTTTATTTCAACATTTCGGTGTTTTATAATACGACAAATTGTGGACTGGTGTATGGAATATTTCAGTGAAATTTGTTTTTGAGACAGTCCATTCTCAAAATCGAACAGAATTCTTGATTTTAATTCAGAACAGTATTTGTTTCTTCGAATGTTTAAGTGACAAGTTAAAACGAGCTAACTTTAAACGTTTACAGTGACAGTCAATAACTGGCACAAGTAATAACTTGCCATTCGATAGTTCTCAAGCCACAGCAATAATAATATTAGCAAGACCAACGTTTAGCGGAATAGTAAACTTAAAAGACGGATCGAGAAAAGTCAGTTACATTTTTTGTTGTTTTGAAATAATTTCATTAGTTTTTGATGCTCACTAACGGCAATACACAAACATTACGACGGCGTAAAAACATAAATATCGTCGACTTATTTATTGGTTGCGAGGGAGGGAGAACGCTGTTACAAATGCTTCCGATTTATACCTTTCATTACGTATCGATCGTTCACTATAATACTAGTTTTAGATCGAGACGTCTAATTTTCAGGACGCTGATGATATAGCGGACCTCGGGGTTGAATAATGGACACAGAAAGAATAATACGCTCATTATTGGAGGGCAAGAAATAACCGCTTTCGTATATATTGATGGGGAATATAAATATAAAAGGTGGAATATTGGATTTCGTCTAACCAACAGACCCAAGAGATATCAGAGTTCGATAATCCGTTTCTACCTTTGTAAAATACACCCCAGTCTAATTTTAACTAAACAGATTTAGTCTCTGTGTACACCAGGTTGACATTTGTAGTTGTACCTGCCCCTCCGTCCTTCTGCCGCTCCTCCAGTCACGAATTGCCAGCTACAGCAAAATGCTTTCTGTGCTTCAACTTCCCGCTGTGAACGCTTTGCAGTCGTGTCAAAAGTTTACCTTTCTAAGGACATGTGATACGCTCTAGTGATATTGCAGTCAGTATTCAACTAGGAATGGAGCTGAATTTAATTAAGTCAGATTAGATTGCGTTCCCTTTAACTCGCGACAACGTCGACATTAATTAAATAAACGACATTGTCGTGCATATCAGATTGGAGATGACTCGATGAAGGAAAAATCATTCTCTACGCAATGTTAGCTATTCACTACACAAAGAGTATAACCTACGCTTAGCGCGAGCTTTGAGGCATTTTAACATTTCTCCTTGGAGAAAAAGCGCTTGGAAAGAAAAGAAACTGTCTTTTGTTCGCGAACAAGTCCATGAAACTCACGTCGGCCGATCGGAGAGTTTTAATAAAAGTTTGGCAGAACGAACCAGCGACGGCGGACGGGGCACATAAAAAAAAACTCGAACGTAAAAGCAGTCACTCTGGCGGCGACACTACCAACTATTCGGAGATATTGTTGCCGTTCAGCGCACAGACAGGAGAAACTTTAAGTCGATGGAGTTCGATCGACGTCGTTTCGGTTATTAAATCATCCTCAGGGATAAGCGGAATACGCTGCTCCTGGCACTAGACTCGACGCGCATTATGTCCGACTTCAAAATAGAATTATGTTACCGGAATATATATATTGTAAGGTGCTGGAGGTTGCTCGAAACGTGAGACCTTCAAGTCGATTTTCTTTTTGCCTTTCGGTTATCGAATGTCGATTTGAGCCAATAACATGACTAAGATGTCAAGTAAAGTACACTAAAGTTTGGACGTCAAACCAGGAATAACTAATAATTGTAGTCAACAGTAGTCGAGAGAAATACCCAGTTCACTACTTTCCACAATTCGAGGGATGATTTAGGACAACATCCGGTGCAGATAATTAAGACTAATTACCTACAACGAGCGCAGCCTTCATCGATAAGAGTTCACCTCGTTCCCGTTGAATTTATAGCAATAACAGGCTGGTTCGTGTCGCGGAGAACTGCTCCCTGCGCACGTGTTTCGACTCGAAATCCGCCTCGCCACGTTTTAAAATGTCCCTATTTATAATTAACCACCATCGAAGCAATATATCACCAGGTAATTTCCGCTATCTACCCCTATCTGGGTCGGTTTGCTAACCACCATCGCGGTCCACGCCTAGGGAATAGATTTATCTAAATAATGCGGGGAAGAGAGGCTTTAAACACGTGGAAGGGTGGGGATAAAGAAGATTGGGGTAAGAGAAATTGGCAGATATCTCATTAATTGATAATATTGTGCGTGGTTAATGAATGGGTTCTGTGTTATAAAGACCAAAGAGGAAAGAAGAATGTTTAACAATAATTCCTCTATAAGAGAAACTTAGTAAACTCACTAAAGATACCGGTAGTAATCTGCACTATTGTGATAAAATTTAATATTTTAAGAGGGCATCAAAGTTTCGAAAAGGCGAAAAATAACCATTTCCCAGAAGGGCGGACGCGGCGTCAAAGTTCTTCTCTTCTCTCGCGGAAAACTTTGAGCCAAAAATGCGATTTCTTTTTTAATTCAACGTCGGAACACAATCAAGTAGCGCCGTGAACAGGGTTACCAACTTATAAAACTCCTTAATCGAATGAATTAGCTCCGCTGGAAAGCAATTTTATACCCGGCGGAATCTTCTGAAATTTTCCGGGCCAAAAGTTGGCAGTCCTATCTACCACGAGTTTTTCTTTTCTCTAACCAACAAAAAGTGGCTCACGGTAGGCAGAATGATACTGAGATTTCTCATAAAGGGTCAGGCGATTTCCGGGCATGTGTCATAGGACATAGATAGATAACGGAATATTTTTCAGTTCAGTCGAGAAGATAAAAGATGAAAGGTATAAAATACGAAATGTCCTACCTGCATATATCCTCCTTCGCAGTGGCTCGCGTTCACAAGGCTGCCAACTTTAAATTTGTTGAACTTGATCCTGAGTATCCAGTCTTTTGGTGTTCCTCTAAAGGATCGAAACCTGTACCAGCATGTCATCGGTTTGCCCACATTCTCCGGGGTCACTTCAGGACTTGATACATCTTCGTATATGTCAACAGTCTTATTGCAGTGGTCCTTTTTTCCTTCAGCTGAAACAAACACCAGAAATTACAGTTACCATCAATCACCCCCAAATTTATTACAAATATTTTCTATAGTTCATTTAATAACTAGGAGGAATTTTTTAAGCGTGTTACTAGGATGACCTCGCCCGTGATTTGCTAAATCGCAGACCGCTTTACATCGGGCAAATTTAGCCTTTGACGCGCAAGCCCCGTTAGGTTAGGTTACAAGTAAACAAACATTGGTATCTGCTTTGCGTTGTTTTGTCTACCTATACTAATTACGAACTTTCAAGTGTAGGGCGCGTTCAGCGGAATCGCCCATTTTCGCCGACATTTGCGATCGAGTAGCTGCAAAATTGGGTTTTTCGATATTACTTTTGACGCTCGAATTGAAAAAAGGACACAATTCCGCGTGGACTGCGCGATATTTTGTAAATTAAATGCGTCAATTTTGAAAAAAAAAAATCACGTTTTTGCACCTCTTCGGGTGAAGGCGAACCTCGAGAAAATGTCACGTGACGTCTAGAAATTCCGACAAGCGGATCGATGAACGTCAAAAATTTTTATTTTTTATCCGTTCCTGCCGACCTTATAAAAGCCGCTCGCTCTCATGTCTTACGATAAGATCCCTCTAAATACCCTTCGCAAAGAGTTTTGAGCAAAAAAACGGCCTTAAAAACAATTTTCGATCCAAAAAATCGATTTTTGTCGACCCGTGTTTTGCTGCTATTACCACAGTAACGTCAAACCCGAAACGCCCCCTGCCGGACATTCGTAACAACAGTAACAGATAGCAGATAACCTAAAATGTATCCTAAAATGTCCATATTGCGAATGTGGACAGGTGGGAAGCCTCGAAAATCGAAAATTTTGACATATACACAGGGCTAGTGTTCGATGCTATTCTTGAGTTCAGTTCAATTTTATCAGCACCTCGTATAAGAAGTAAATATAAATATGATAATTTATTATTCCACAAGCTTTACTTTAACGTACTTGGACACGTTTTAAAGTTTTACAGCAAAAAATTCGTTAAAATTTTAATAGTACAACATTTATTGTGGTTTACAAATACGTTTAACCTAAAAGTGATCAAATTTAACCGCAAAAATATCTGGTGACATTTCTGGTAATTTGTCCCTAGTGTAAACCTGGCGTCTGATTTTATTCCTCCTAGTTATTAAATAGACTATAGTGAGTGTACAATAATGTTTTCCTGCATGTATAAATCTGTGCAGACTTAGATCATTGCGAGTTTTAGTTACATGTGGGCCTTAAACAAGCGTTATGCTGGAAAATTTTGTAACTACATTCTATAATGTCAGTAATATTTATTTAGTTGGCGAGACGGTGCGAGTGTACGGTTGGTACCACTGATCCCTAGACAACATGCGAAATTCCACTTAGTGGGATGATGCTGCAATTCGTTTTACTGCTGGCTCGCTTGTTTCATACATATAGTATGCCGGCAGTTTGGTATTAATGCCCAGCAAGAAATGAAACGATATATTCCGTGTTGTGGCATTATTAAAGTACATGAAACGGCAGCGTGTTTTGATATTACGTTTAATAGGCGCCATTGACTAGACGACCCGGCTGTACACGGTTGCGGTCGCTTCATGTTGGCCAGTCAGTGAATAAATCGTAAATTGAAATTCTGACTCGGCGCACAAACTTAATGAATGAAGGGTTTAAAACAGATTTTGTAATATATTATTAAACAGTATTTGAAATATAATACGGATGACCGAGATGTAAAGCCGTGTCGCCTAGTCAGTGGTGCCTTTAATGCGTAGAAATAAATGAAGGAATTTACATTAAAAAATTTATTGTACTGTCACCAGTTTAATGCCCAAATTTACTGTTAGCATAGTAGGTAATATGTGTCAAGTATCCAGACATATTTCTGTATGTTAAAAATTAAGAATTTGATTTTGATAAGCAATCTATATCTGTTGTAATTTGTGATTAATTTTGATGCTTCTTTCAGCAAATTAGGAACAAGTTCTTTGAGTTTCAGCGGATTATACCTTTCTCTCTCTCCCTCTTCCTCATTCCCCTGTCTCTCTCGTTCTCGTTAACGTAAAACACAGTGCAGAGTCAGAAAAAAAAACAAATTAAGAGCACGATATTTAATTTGAAATAACAACGGTTGGTAGGACAAGCGAGCGAGCCAAACCGTCGCGTTTTTAATTTAAAAACGTCGTTCGTAATAATTTTGTCGCGGAGTCACGCGCGTTCGCGCTGCCAGCACTGTCGAGAGCTGCGGTTATTACATTCGCCATACATAATTAAAACCCTAAAACAGTCTGTGGACGTTGTTTTTCAGGTAGGACGATGTTATGTACTTAGAATCATAACTAGCTCTGTGTATATGTCAAAATTTTCGACTTTAGTTATTGGGCATTCTAGAAATATGTGGTTAAGGCTTCCCACCTGTCGACATTCGCAATATGGACATTTTAGGATACATTTTAGGTTATCTGCTATCTGTTACTGTTGTTACGAATGTCCGGCAGGGGGCGTTTCGGGTTTGACGTTACTGTGGTGATAGCAGTAAAACACGGGTCGACAAAAATCGATTTTTTGGATCAAAAATTGTTTTTAAGGCCGTTTTTTTGCTCAAAACTCTTTGCGAAGGGTATTTAGAGGGATCTTATCGTAAGACATGAGAGCGAGCGGCTTTTATAAGGTCGGCAGGAACGGATAAAAAATGTAAATTTTTGACGTTCATCGATCCGCTTGTCGGAATTTCTAGACGTCACGTGACATTTTCTCGAGGTTCGCCTTCAACCGAAGGGGTGCAAAAACGTGATTTTTTTTTTAAATTGACGCATTTAATTTACAAAATATCGCGCAGTCCACGCGGAATTGTGTCCTTTTTTCAATTCGAGCGCCAAAAGTTATATCGAAAAGCCCAATTTTGCAGCTACTCGATCGCAAATGTCGGCCAAAATGGGCGATTGCGCTGAACGGCCCCTACACTTAAAAGTTCGTAATTAGTATAGGTAGACTAGTGATTTATAGCTATTCTTATGTCGTAACGAGCCTCTAGTCACAGTTTGGTTTAGTTTGTGCTTATATTAGTTGAGTGTAAACGCAAACATGGAAAGATTTCTATGGGGCAGGAAATATTTTCAAAAAAACAAAAAATACTTGTATAGTATAAACGAAAAATCACCCGGTATACGGTCTAGTGATATCACCAGATTTTCCCCTAAACAGGCCACGCCCACTTTATCGAGACAAAACACACCTTGACAAATTGCAAGATTGCCGGCCGAAAATGCGTTTTCGACGCGATTTTTTGCTCAATACTCGGTCCGAAGGGTATTTGAAGGGATTTTGTCGTAAGACATGAAGGGAAACGTCGATTATAAGGTCAGCAGGAAGCGACGAAAAATGTACTTTTTTGACGTTTATCAATCGGCTTGAACGGAACCGCTAGACGTCACGTGACATTTTCTCGAGGTTCGCCTTCACTCGACAATGTGAAAAAACGTGATTTTTTTCAAAATTGACGCATTTAATTTACAAAATATCGCGCAGTCCACGCGGAATGGTGTCCTTTTTTCAATTCGAGCGTCAAAAGTAATATCGAAAAGCCCAATTTTGCAGCTACTCGATCGCAAATGTCGGCCAAAATGGGCGATTCCGCTGAACGCGCCCCACACTTGAAAGTTCGTAATTAGTATGGGTAGATATTCCCGTGAAAAGGATACGTGAAATTAATACAGTCAGTCATGAAGAAAGAAATCCCTACCTACAAATTTCTAGATAATACAATTTTTAACGTAGTAACGTTTACACTGCTTTCACGTTTAGGCCATCCTTGTCTTGCGCTATTCAATATGCGATGTCGTAGTCCTCGCTGTAATGAATTCGATGCCTTGGGTCCCGATCCGTGAAAACGCCGTTCCGAAACATTTACTTTAAGCCGATTACAGTTTACCCCGAAACAGAAGCAAGCACAGGGGCGAACGTGGTGGCATAGAGACGCCCGCCCTCTATGGTGGAAGACGTAGCCTGAAAGCGTCCAGCAAACGTAGGTATGGGTACGAAGCAGCTCCGTTCTAAACTACGAACTCGCTAATCTTTATATTTATTAAATTAGAACGGGAGGTGGGCTAAGCCGGCAAAAAGGTTTTCGCTAAGTCGGTCTAAGGTAATGGAACTTGAAAATTTCGTTCGGAGAGATTATGTTAATTTCCGGTAATTGCTGCATCGACCTTGTTTAATAGCGTCAGGAAAAACGTGTAATTAACGCATTTTAGGTCGTTTTTACGACATATTATAGCTCTTTGGCAGTGTTGTATTTACCATTATTTTGATTGTTGGATTATGTGAATTATTTGACAAGAATTAACAGTAACACACCCATTACGAACCTAATTCTAAGTGTTATTGTCAAGCACTCAATGCAAGAAAGTGCATTTCTCCAAAGTGCTAGGCTAGCATACCGGAAAGGCACGAAGACATTCAAGCTTAACGTCCAATAAAATAATTAGTTGCTAGACGTGTTCGACAAGCCGTTCTAACCCTTACGGGAAACCCTTTACGCCAAGGAATACCCAACCCTACCGGTAACGTCTAAAGATAGTGTTACCAGATCTTGATATTTACTCCACTGGTTATTTCTTCCCCAAGAAATAATATAATATTTCTTTACCAACAATGTTCATTTAAATTTTGTAGGATCTACATCGTACGCCATTTACTATTCGAAAAAATGTACATTTCGGTTCTCATTTTGGTGAGATTTGTTATGATTTTCTATCAACTAATGTGGCAACACTGTTTCGTGCGAAGAGCCTCTCGATGGCTACACAAAGCGGATAAAACTCGCCGTTCCGCCGGCTATGGTGGAGAGACAGCATCGGGCTGGTCGTTAGTGGAAATTGGAAAACTCGCTCTTGCTCATTTTTTTGCAGTGCGCCGGCAGCGCCGTCTAGCGAGCTGCTCGTCTAGATTGCTTTACGGCACCTAGAAGGCCCGATCCGTGAAAAACTGGTACGAAAAATGCAACTTTGCAATTGTGCTGGAGATTTATTTGTTTGCTGTTAATAATTGTGATTTCAAACATGCCTAGTTACAGGAAATGTAGGTAATCTACCTATACTAATTACGAACATTCAAGTGTAGGGCGCGTTCAGCGGAATCGTCCATTTTCGCCGACATATGCGATCGAGTAGCTGCAAAATTGGGCTTTTCGATATTACTTTTGACGCTCGAATTGAAAAAAGGACACAATTCCGCGTGGACTGCGCGATATTTTGTAAATTAAATGCGTCAATTTTGAAAAAAATCACGTTTTTGCACCTCTTCGGGTGAAGGCGAACCTCGAGAAAATGTCACGTGACGTCTAGAAATTCCGACAAGCGGATCGATGAACGTCAAAAATTTACATTTTTTATCCGTTCCTGCCGACCTTATAAAAACCGCTCGCTCTCATGTCTTACGATAAGATCCCTCTAAATACCCTTCGCAAAGAGTGTTGAGCGAAAAAACGGCCTTAAAAACAATTTTCGATCCAAAAAATCGATTTTTGTCGACCCGTGTTTTGCTGCTATTACCACAGTAACGTCAAACCCGAAACGCCCCCTGCCGGACATTCGTAACAACAGTAACAGATAGCAGATAACCTAAAATGTATCCTAAAATGTCGATATTGCGAATGTGGACAGGTGGGAAGCCTTAACCACATATTTCTAGAATGCCCAATAACTAAAATCGAAAATTTTGACATATACACAGAGCTAGTTTCAAACTAAGATGAACATTCTCATACCACACCAACTTTATGCGCGATAAAACAGAATTTGACCTTGAATAGTTTCAAATGAGGCTTTTAGTTCATTTATTTTGTTATTTCCGGTACAATCACCGCGAGAAATAATTCGTGACAACATTTTAGTTTGGCGGAAACCGTACCCCACAGCGAAAATGGTGGGGGTTTTTTAGTTTAATTCGAAATCCGGTTAGCCATGCGGGACCGATATTTCAGCAACCTGCGGTGGAGGAATAAAGCTCATTTGGCATTTCCAGTCGTTTGGCAGCATTGCCGCCACAGCGAGCACGCCGCCAGTGGCGTACGCGATACATAAATCATTTTGGATGCAATGAGGCAAGCGCAACGCTCATTGCTCACCGATCGCAGCGCAACTGGCGGACGCAATCAACATTATACAACGTATTTCGTTAGAAGCAATCAAAAACTCCCCGCTTTGTCTTGATAATTTTCCTTTTTTGTTACAAATACTTTAAAATAGGCAAAACACGAAGTGAAATAAATATTTCTGAATGTATAATGCAAAACGAGCGAACAAATGTCGTCTAGTTTCGTTTCCAGGCACTTTATTCGTTGCGCAAGGATAATAATGAGAATGACACGGGCCAATCCCAGTACGCCGGTGATGCTAATGGAAATACGGTTTGAATTGGGTCGCGCAATGTCAAATTGCTGTGAGAATGTGGGATAATATGCTGAACAAAATCGGTCAAGCGGTAGTGCAGAAATTGCCTATTAAGGACCCCCCGTCAAACCACTAGCTGTATAGAACACGCAGGGAACTTATATTATGCAGATCTAGTCGCTAAATGTTTACTGTCTTGCTTTGAAACAATACTAAATCTCCGCTGTTTTAAACGTAGTACAACAACTAGCTCTGTGTATATGTCAAAATTTTCGATTTTAATTATTGGGCATTCTAGAAATATGTGGTCAAGGCTTCCCACCTGTCCACATTCGCAATATGACATTTTAGGATACATTTTAGGTTATCTGCTATCTGTTACTGTTGTTACGAATGTCCGGCAGGGGGCGTTTCGGGTTTGACGTTACTGTGGTAATAGCAGCAAAACACGGGTCGACAAAAATCGATTTTTTGGATCGAAAATTGTTTTTAAGGCCGTTTTTTTGCTCAAAACTCTTTGCGAAGGTTATTTAGAGGGATCTTATCGTAAGACATGAGAGCGAGCGGCTTTTATAAGGTCGGCAGGAACGGATAAAAAATGCAAATTTTTGACGTTCATCAATCGCTTGACGGAATTTCTAGACGTCACGTGACATTTTCTCGAGGTTCGCCGTCACCCGAAGAGGTGCAAAAACGTGATTTTTTTTTCAAAATTGACGCATTTAATTTACAAAATATTGCGCAGTCCACGCAGAATTGTGTCATTTTTTTAATTCGAGCGTCAAAAGTAATATCGAAAAGCCCAATTTTGCAGCTACTCGATCGCAAATGTCGGCGAAAATGGGCGATTCCGCTGAACGCGCCCTACACTTGAAAGTTCGTAATTAGTATAGGTAGACTAGCTCTGTGTATATGTCAAAATTTTCGATTTTAGTTATTGGGCATTCTAGAAATATGTGGTTAAGGCTTCCCACCTGTCCACATTCGCAATATGGACATTTTAGGATACATTTTAGGTTATCTGCTATCTGTTACTGTTGTTACGAATGTCCGGCAGGGGGCGTTTCGGGTTTGACGTTACTGTGGTAATAGCAGCAAAACACGGGTCGACAAAAATCGATTTTTTGGATCGAAAATTGTTTTTAAGGCCGTTTTTTTTTGCTCAAAACTCTTTGCGAAGGGTATTTAGAGGGATCTTATCGTAAGACATGAGAACGAGCGGCTTTTATAAGGTCGGCAGGAACGGATAAAAAATGTAAATTTTTGACGTTCATCGATCCGCTTGTCGGAATTTCTAGACGTCACGTGACATTTGCTCGAGGTTCGCCTTCACCCGAAGAGGTGCAAAAACGTGATTTTTTTTCAAAATTGACGCATTTAATTTACAAAATATCGCGCAGTCCACGCGGAATTGTGTCCTTTTTTCAATTCGAGCGTCAAAAGTAATATCGAAAAGCCCAATTTTGCAGCTACTCGATCGCAAATGTCGGCGAAAATGGGCGATTCCGCTGAACGCGCCCCACACTTGAAAGTTTGTAATTAGTATAGGTAGATAGATAAACATATTTCATTGTATTAAATATAAAAATACTAATTACTAGACTATACTCCATGATATTAAAATGAAACTAACACTGTTCGAACCAGTAATCCTTGGCCAATCTTAAACTCTATGGGCCCTGGGCTGGAAGCCGTCCGCACCCTTAATCTTTAGTTTTTCGTTTAAAACAAAAGGTATTCTTTTATTCTATTAGTAATTTATGTCTGATTAATATAGCTAGTTACTTCTACCATAGGCTATCATTTCCGATCATCATCGCTTAGTATTCACATCATACCGTCCGCCATAATGCACCTAACGGCCGTTTAGAGGAATTTACGACATCGTAAATATCAATCAGTACCTACCTATATATGCTATGTGACACCAAAGTTACTGCATGGGTCACTATGGGACCTATATCGTCGCCAGCGGAGCCCACAGTGCCAGTGGAGCAAAAAGACCGAAGAACTGTGCCCGGGGCAAATGATTTATATACCGCAAAATCAATCTTCATAAAAATATCGTCACCGTTGCTAGAAAACTGGTGGTCGGACGCTATAGCAGAGATAGGGGTGGAAGAACCGCGATTTATATCGTATATTGGGTATCATATTTTAAGCATTATGGGGTATCGACAAGTTCTTGCCATAGGCCTGGTCAAATTTACAATACCCAAGGTGGTGGGAAACACTGCATGTGATGGCTTGCGATAAATCATTTTTTTGTGTTTTCAGGACAAAGAAAAATGTAACTTTTGTACTCTAACAGATTTTAGTCCATTTGTTTGTTATTAAAACTGTTACTTGTAAACAGTAGCGGCTCGTGATATGTTTAATTGGGCGGGCAAAATATCAATGCATTTTTAAGGACTTATTTAATGAAGTGTTACTATATGTTATTAAGTAAACACTACAAATTTGAACCGACATATTTTTAAGAAGTAGTTAACCGTAAGAACCATCAAGAAGGTCGAATAAACACTAAACAACCCTAATAAAACGGCAGACTTTTTGCGCGAATTTGTTGCATGCGCTATTGCCTATTAGAAAACGTCTATGCTATCGTATGGGGTTATCTGCCTAGTCCTCTGACGTCACACATGCATTTTTCGCTACCCCCACTCCTCCGGCTTGCTGGACAGTTTACGCGCTTGCAGTAGAAAACCGTCACCGCTGGTGGGCACGTGAAACACTGAATACCAGTACCAGGTGATCCAATATTTTTTGGGCGGGCACTGCCCACCCTGCCACCCCTGACGAGCCGCCACTGCTTATATATACACAGAATCTTTTATAGGTTGAATACATTCCACATAGAATGTCTCGGGGTATTCTTAACAAAAGGTGTGAGACTTTTAGCACACGTCTGCCACGCATAAATCGTCTCTTATCCCATCCATTTCCATTTGGCAGCGCCACCCCAATAATAAATTTTTCCCGCGCCAGTCGTTGGTAGACCGAAGACTGGCCTACCCTTGCTGTCCGCATCCCCCCGGGACTGCTCGTCCCCCCATCTACGGTGTATAATATGTTTAAATCTCCGAAAGGGTGAACAGTGAAATGAATAAGAAATTCCAGCACGTCCACGGTTTCCACATGTCACGCATTTTTTTGCATGAGAACTGGTTTATTGCCTGATATTCTATGGGTTCAATTGAGCAATTTCCTTTTTTTAGACGAAACAAATTGAAAGTCTCAAAATCTCAAAAAACATCATCATTATTCGAAAATCAGGTCACCTCGATGCGGATTTTCGATAGGACATTTATTGCGATAAATATATCATCGAACCGCAACAGAATTTCGATCGTCCCCCACCACACAACAGTTTAATTACCCCTGGTCATTTCTAATATGTATTTATGGTTCGGCGAACGTTTCGGCGCGATTTGCCGTTCGCCCGGCAACTAAACTAATTGCTAGCTAGCGCTGACCGCACTCTAAATAGATTAGTGATTAATTCAATTGTTTCGGTCTGTCAGCAGTGTTGAAGGGGTTGCTGAGATCGAGGGGCTACCGCAGTCTCCGCAAAATGTCTATTGTACATGGCCGTCTCGTTATTGTTCCTTCGTCGGGACCATTACCCAAGTCAAATTGCCACAATGGCAACCGGAAATGGGGGAATACCGATGTCGATTGGTACAGAACACCCTAACCTCACTATCCAATCTAGTTCTGACTAATGGTCGTGTTTATTTATACAGTAGTTTACGGGTAGTCGAATCTTGCTTATATTACAGATGAGAGCTTATATTATTGATCAGATCTACAGTTGTTACTCACCAACTGAGTTAGAAAATATTGTAAAGGCTTATAAACAATTAATTTAAATATCAGGTACCTATGACTTGATTAGATTTGGAATCCTTTGACATCCTTTGATAACATACGTGCTTTTGAGTGATGCGATCCCATAATACACGATATTACACGCAAGGAATTAATCCTCACTTTGATGTCGGCTGATGTTCCTTTTCAATCAAATGTTCACGAAACGTATAACACATATACATGCATACATATATAGGGATTAGTGAGACACATCGTAGACAGAAGGATTATCGTATACATACGTTTTAGTTAGGTATGGGTTTTAGCACAGAAACTTCTAGAGGATTAATTGCTGATACTACTATATAGTTAAACAGTGTGGAATTAAAGTCTGGAACACTTAAAGTACCTTCAAAAAGAGTTATTACTGGAAAAACTTCTGAAGGAACCATCTTGAACAAATTTTATAGTTTATAAAGATTTAATACAAGTCCATGATTTAAAAAATGGAAAATAAACAACATAAGAAATTTAAGAAACGCCTCATATAGGCGTTCTAAAGTCCTTGAACGTCAATACGTCAATACGAGACAATTTAGTAATTCTGCTGATTTTTATAGGGAATGTTTGAAGGGATCTGTTCGGGTTTTCTGCAAGATGGAATATCAAATAATGAGGTTAAATTTGTTCAATTTTATAGTTTATAAACATTTAATACAAGTCCATGATTTAAAGAATGGAAAATAAACAACATAAGAAACTTAAGAAACGCCTCATATACGCGTTCTAAAGTCCTTGAACGTCAATACGTCAATACGAGACAATTTAGTAATTCTGCTGATTTTTATAGGGAATTTTTGAAGGGATCTGTTCGGGTTTTCTGCAAGATGGAATATCAAATAATGAGGTTAAATTTGTTCAATTTTATAGTTTATAAACATTTAATACAAGTCCATGATTTAAAGAATGGAAAATAAACAACATAAGAAACTTAAGAAACGCCTCATATACGCGTTCTAAAGTCCTTGAACGTCAATACGTCAATACGAGACAATTTAGTAATTCTGCTGATTTTTATAGGGAATTTTTGAAGGGATCTGTTCGGGTTTTCTGCAAGATGGAATATCAAATAATGAGGTTAAATTTGTTCAATTTTATAGTTTATAAACATTTAATACAAGTCCATGATTTAAAGAATGGAAAATAAACAACATAAGAAACTTAAGAAACGCCTCATATAGGCGTTCTAAGGTCCTTGAACGTCAATACGTCAATACGAGACAATTTAGTAATTCTGCTGATTTCTATAGGGAATTTTTGAAGGGATCTGTTCGGGTTTTCTGCAAGATGGAATATCAAATAATGAGGTTAAATTTGTTCAATTTTATAGTTTATAAACATTTAATACAAGTCCATGATTTAAAAAATGGAAAATAAACAACATAAGAAACTGAAGAAACGCCTCATATAGGCGTTCTAAAGTCCTTGAACGTTAATACGTCAATACGAGACAATTTAGTAATTCTGCTGATTTTTATAGGGAATTTTTGAAGGGATCTGTTCGGGTTTTCTGCAAGATGGAATATCAAATAATGAGGTTAACATTTATATTCTGCGCGGATAACGAAGTCGTCGAATATCAGGATCTCCGCTTACCAGATTAACAAATGAAGGAAATCTCCTTATTGTGAGATAAAACGGGGGAATATATAATTGTCTTTTAGAATCTGAATAGCGATATCTGAGTGTTATGAGATTTACCGTTGTTAAAATGAACGAGATTCCGTCCAACGTCTGGATAAAATTAATTATTTAACTTAAAATAGGTCCAAATTTGAATCCCGATTGGCCCAATGTACTTTTTACTTTCCGACTAGTACCCTAGAAGGAAAGTAAAAAGTACCACTGACATGACATAAATGTCAGTGTGACAAATGTCATTACGTCATAGAAACTGACCTTAGGTAGGGTCCAGAGTGACTATGGCTTCACAAAATTGCATAACTGCAAAAGTCTTTAGACACTGCTAACGATGTAGTCGGAAAGTTGGGTGAGGATCACCCCAGGCCTAATAGCTGAGAAAAACCCTGGTTATAATTACACAAGTTTTGCAATTACTCTACAGATGGCGTTTAAAAATTCTCATCGTTTATCGCCACATATTGACGGTATATACTATATACATTTGACGATATTCTGAAACAATCTTATCCAAACTTACCACTTATCTTCAACACTATAAGAAACAACACCATCGAGTAACTGTTAGTTAATAGTTGAAACACTTAATACTACTTAGAATGTATACAGCGCTGTATTCACCAACCAGAAACCGCTTCGGAGATCATTGTTCCAACTTCGCCCTACTCGCATCGTTTCCTGCCTATAGCAACATTTGAGTGGAGTTCGGAAACATATGCATTCAGCTGAGAAGCAGGGCTAAAAGCATTCATCCCGGAGGCAGGTCTCGGAGAAGAGTGGAGTCGATAAGAAAGGGAGTACACGGAAGAATGCGGAATCCTTCGAAGCCATTGTTGTTCTTGTTCAAGAGCCCCTGTTATTAATAAACTTAGACAAATTCCGCGGTCTCTGCAGGCGAGAGACTCCGTTCGGATGTAGACTACGGATTTTCGTGTATTAGCACTGCTAGTTCGGCTCTGGAATTCCGACGAAGTACGCTTCCTGGGACTTATATGGAGTTGTCGGATACTACGCTGCATACTAAGGGATCGAGGACTCCTGAGTAGTGGAAAGTTGGCGCATGGGGTTGAGATATTTTAAAGATAAAAATGAAACAGTTTAAGGATTATTTACCGGCGAAATATAGAATAAATTGACGAGGGTGTATCGCATACGGTGGCCAAAATCAAATAAAATTTCCCTCATCCCCTAAATATGCGCAGAACCCCCTCCGCTGACCAGCACCGCCCGCTATGTGCGCGTTGTTTTGCTGTTGGTGCAAATTTATGAAATTGACGTTTAATACGCGTGTGTGACTGGCGTGTTTGAACAAGCTAGAATAACGGGCCATTCTCTACTTTTCCAATTATGTTGTTGTACGGTTGGCACGCACCACGTTTTAAATTAAAGGACATTTTCCAACAGCCTGCGAACCGAACGCAACGAGAATTTGTACGTGGAGTTCATGTGACAATTTGTCATTTTTAATTAACATCACCATCTAGTCTGCCTTTAAACTAGCATAAATAATACAGCAAGAATTTATTACGATCCAAAATTATTTGTTTGATTCGACGTGTTACATCCCCAATGAAGAATTTCGAATTTCTCGCATCTTACCTCGGGTGGGATTACTCTTTGGTAGCATTGCTTGGTGAAGAAGCGGAATCCAAGGGGGTATTGTCTGGAGCTGAGCTTCGCGAACGTCGGCAATATAAAGCTCGACGGTGTTCGCCGGTAGTAGATGGCGCTAGTGGCGTTTTTCTTTCTCTCCAGCTCGGCATTCACCGTGCGAAACGTGCATATCATATATTGCATCAGGCAGCCACTTCTATTCCGTTATTACCACTCTCTGAAATTCGCATTCATAATTTCCTACTTTGGCTTTTCGTTTACTCGGGCTCTCTCCTCAAAAGAACATTCGCATCACGCGTCATATCCCCACCCAGTCCGCTCTAATTATTTATTTCTTGTAACAAATAGATTGAAGAATCGTTTACGACATGCTGGATGGAGTGGAATTTAGTAATTCTGCTGATTTTTATAGGGAATTTTTGAAGGGATTTGTTCGGGTTTTCTGCAAGATGGAATATCAAATAATGAGGTTAAATTTGTTCAATTTTATAGTTTATAAATATTTAATACAAGTCCATGATTTAAAAAATGGAAAATAAACAACATAAGAAACTTAAGAAACGCCTCATATAGGCGTTCTAAAGTCCTTGAACGTCAATACGTCAATACGAGACAATTTAGTAATTCTGCTGATTTTTATAGGGAATTTTTGAAGGGATCTGTTCGGGTTTTTTGCAAGATGGAATATCAAATAATGAGGTTAAATTTGTTCAATTTTATAGTTTATAAACATTTAATACATGTCCATGATTTAAAAAATGGAAAATAAACAACATAAGAAACTTAAGAAACGCCTCATATAGGCGTTCTAAACTCCTTGAACGTCAATACGTCAATACGAGACAATTTAGTAATTCTGCTGATTTTTATAGGGAATTTTTGAAGGGATCTGTTCGGGTTTTCTGCAAGATAGAATATCAAATAATGAGGTTAAATTTGTTCAATTTTATAGTTTATAAACATTTAATACAAGTCCATGATTTAAAAAATGGAAAATAAACAACATAGAAACTTAAGAAACGCCTCATATAGGCGTTCTAAAGTCCTTGAACGTCAATACGTCAATACGAGACAATTTAGTAATTCTGCTGATTTTTATAGGGAATTTTTGAAGGGATCTGTTCGGGTTTTCTGCAAGATGGAATATCAAATAATGAGGTTAAAATTGTTCAATTTTATAGTTTATAAACATTTAATACAAGTCCATGATTTAAAAAATGGAAAATAAACAACATAAGAAACTTAAGAAACGCCTCATATAGGCGTTCTAAAGTCCTTGAACGTCAATACGTCAATACGAGACAATTTAGTAATTCTGCTGATTTTTATAGGGAATTTTTGAAGGGATCTGTTCGGGTTTTCTGCAAGATGGAATATCTAATAATGAGGTTAAATTTGTTCAATTTTATAGTTTATAAACATTTAATACAAGTCCATGATTTAAAAAATGGAAAATAAACAACATAAGAAACTTAAGAAACGCCTCATATAGGCGTTCTAAAGTCCTTGAACGTCAATACGTCAATACGAGACAATTTAGTAATTCTGCTGATTTTTATAGGGATTTTTTGAAGGGATCTGTTCGGGTTTTCTGCAAGATGGAATATCAAATAATGAGGTTAAATTTGTTCAATTTTATAGTTTATAAACATTTAATACAAGTCCATGATTTAAAAAATGGAAAATAAACAACATAAGAAACTAGATTGAAGAATCGTTTACGACATGCTGGATGGAGTGGAAAAGGGTTATTTCTATCACGTGATTGATACTTTTATGTCTATAATCACCGGTGTAAAAAGTAAAAACATCATTTTCTTTAAAAAAAAGTACCCCATCCCAGTTTGTTATTTTATATGTAAATTTTATGTAAAATTTGTGTAAACTTTTAAAACAACTTCTAAAAAAACCTACAAATAATATACATATAAATACGTTTTAATCCCTACAGAAACAAGCATACTTTCGTACAAAAGCAACACTGATCCGTATCCTGTTGTTGTTGGCGATTACCCTACGCCGTAACTCATTTGTTTTACCCGAAAAACAGTCGAGTTTCGAACAATTTCCATCCGTATAAACACCACGCAGCCCGCAAATACTGTCGTTATTTGGCTCGGGTCCAGTAAAAACAGGCGAAGGACGTTTTTAATATCGCCAGAGTATCGGGCGGTTTTCATTGAGGGGATGAGTAGCAAATTCGGGGCGCAAAATCGAAACTTTCTGGCGGGCGGAACGATCAGGATCCACATTTTTTCTTCGTAGTCGACGCCGAATGTTGGATTTGGGAAATGGACCGAACCGTTCTGTCAGATCGCATCTGAAATTAAGACAGACGCCTGACATATACCCTGGATATAGTCCTCGAAGGTCCTTTGGCTGACCCGATTGTGTATATCCTTGGGGAGGAATAACGAATTTGGATCGAGGTTACTTGTGGGGAAGCCTATACGTATTTATTGGTATATTTTTCAAATGTATATTCACAGAACACCTAAGTATATATCAGTTCATAGAGTAGGTACGTATGTACCACCAAAGCAATAGTTTTATCGCGTGTGTCAGCGTGTGGTGGCAGGATCTACTATCCACTTGATCATTTATAACGTTAAGTTGAACACTGTCCAACCCTCTTTCAACGTGGAAGTGTTTTAGCCCTGCGGGTATATACTATATAATCGATGAGGTTCCGCTGTGGACAGCTCGGTGCCAGACAAAGTTATTATATGATTTAATTTTTACTTTCCGACTCCTAGAAGGAAAGTATTGTAATCGACGGAAAAAAAAGATTTGAGATTTTAGCGGAAATACGTGTTTTGGGGTCCCCTGAACCGATTGCAATGATTTCTGGAAAATGTATGTGTGTACGTGTGTATGTGTGTATGTGTGTATGTGTGTACGGTGTACGTATGTCCGTGAACACGATAGCGCCCAAACGAAACAACGGATCGAGCTGAAATTTGGCATACATATTTAGAATTACCGGGGGACGAACTGGATTGTTTTTGGTGACAATCTGACAACCGGAAGTGGCAGTTGTCAAATACGTTTTCTTAGGTATTCATCCGATTTTGACCAAACTGACACCATCTCATCTTGCAGTGACATTAAATATGTATACAAATTTACAGATCAATGGGATGAGCGGTTTAGGCACTATAAGAGTTTATACCTATCGGGCGCCTTCGGTTTGTGTCGTAATGAAGGGCTCACGGATGGCTCACTGTATGTGTCAGCATTTATGCAGCCACATGTTTTCGGCTCGCGATCGAAGAATAAATAAACATCTCGCAGAAAAATACAGATACGTGACAGTATAATATTATGGTTATTTGTATCGAAAGGTGCCTTGTGTTATGATCTAATAGTAGTATTATTATCTTACGGACATTCGTTTAAATGTCAACATTGTAGTCGGAAAGTTGGGTGAGGGCCACCCCAGATATTTCATATTGGATACGGTAGACAATGACCGATCGTCGGTCCTGAAAGCTTTCAGGAGGTCCTTAAATGGATGCGGCCGTGCCAGCGGGAGAATGGATATGTCCGTTGACATATTGCATGCACTCACTGGTTGCCCTTGTTCATAACGAAGTTTAGCACTTCGTTCTACACAGAGACGGACTACGATTTTCTTGTGTATAGTTATGTATATTTTCCAGCTTACAGAAGTCAGCAATAAAATAAGAAGCTTACGGCGTCGAATGCCTTGAAAGAATTCAGCGGATCTCCTATTTGCTAAAAGGACTAAAAGACATTATCATCTTCATGGGATGATAATCGAATAACAGATCGAGCTCGTCCTCTTCTATTCGTCGAGAAGGTAACGGGAAAGCATAGGAACAAATATTATTCCGGACGAATTTAGATAGCGGGACTTATTTACGTCGATAAAGTGGATTGTTATTAAATTTCAGGCGAGCGCGTTCGCCCCAAAAATTCGATTAGCGATACCGATCGATTTTATACCTCGCGGAATCTGCTCGCCAAATTTACGTGCCATAGAATGAAAATTCACTCGAAACAGAAATTGTCCTTTATCGGAAACTATACATCGGACCATTTCGCGAAAACTCGTTATTGAATGAGGATAGTGTCTTTTCGGTTAGGAGCAGATTTGATAGTTTTTCTTCACTGGATTTTCGTACGCAAAGCAGAAACCAAATAATTTCCATTTTACGGTTCGAAGGCTTGGAAGAGCTTGGAAAGCATAGAGAAGCTGTCGCATGTGTCGCCCTCTCTCGTAGTCGAGTCTTTACCCGGTGATTTTAAACAACTTGTCAGCCCGTCGGCGGCTCTTTTGATTAACGGCCCATCTCATTTATCAAACCCCTCTCGTTTATTTCACTTTTGCACACGCCATTCATCATTTTACGGACGACCCAGCTGATCAGGTTTCCGCATATACGAAAACCGCAAAATAAAAAAGATATTTTGCTCTATTTTCTACACTCAAGACAAATTGTGTTATGCCTGCCACACACGTTCAGTTGAACTGAACAAACTGTCAGTTGAAACTGAACGTGTGTGGCCGGCATAAAACGCAATTCAGTACAAACAACTAAGGCTGTGATTTTTTACTTCGGAAGTTGGTATTTAATAATAAAACGTTGGAAGTTGATGTTTTTTTATGTACACTCGAATTCCTTAAGGGAGCACTATGGGGCTCGACGTTTTCCGTCCAACTGGAGAAATTTTAATAATATTTTTAACTACTTGAGCCAACTTGAAACATTTCAGAGTTGGACGGCTAGTTTCGCGAAGCAAAGCTGCTTGGAGTGCTTTTATTTTGTTATGGAATCATTAAAAACTTCGCTAGGGGCTTACAGTACTGATAAACTTCCACGTTTATCCAGTTAAGTTATTTTAGTGCCGACCGGTTGATGTTAAATTGATACCAGCGCTAATTTCTTCGAGATTTTAAAGACGGCAAGTTTGTAAGTATTTACGAAGAAGAAGTTACCAACTGTGTATATTAATTATAATTTCTACGTCGAGAGAAAAGAAATGTAAAATGAAGAACATTTGATTCTTTGCATGTCCATTTGTAACTTATAACTCCTCAACTACCCCAACAAAAGACTTATTACTTTATTATCGACCGCTCATTTGTAAGCCCCATACTTCGAACATAATCGCTATATTATACCGTCAATTTTCGTTAAGTAGCACTGTGTAGGGCGATTATCCGCACAAAGGAAAGTACACCTGTAGCCAGGCTATAGTAACTGTGGCAGGCACAAAAAATACATTTGACGGGTGGTGAGCTTTCAAGTTTTTTTGGTGGTACGATCGAAGTCACCGAAAAAAAAGTATACTCCAGGAAAAAGCGCCTACATATCGACGTATAGCCCTTGGCCAAGTCAACGGAAGAAGTCAGACCGAGCTTAGGTGGGAGTATCGATTGCCCCTAGCACGAATTTTACTTATGAAATATTTACGAACAGTTCCTTTTATTTCGAGCGACGCCGTATTTGTTTACTCATACATTTGAAGGTGTTGTATTATATGAGTGATATTTATAATGAGTCTTCATATGAATTGTTTCTTATGCCGGCCACACACGTTCAGTTTAACCTGACAGTTTAAACTGTTCAGTTCAAATATACAGTTTAACTTCTACGTGTGTGGGTATTTCAGTCTCAGTTGAACTCATCTAAACAATAAAGGTTAAACTGTACAGTTGAACTGAACAGTTCAAACTGTCAGTTTCAATAGAACGTGTGTGGCCGGCTTTATATCAATTTAGCAACCAAAAATGGAGGAACCAAAAGTTGCATGAATTTTCATAAGGTTTCAACTGGTTTTGACCAAACTGATACATGACAATTTACAGAGCAATGGAATGAACGGTTAAGTGGCCACTGACTACGTTGAGATTCTGAGTGACTGCGGCTTCACGAAGTTAGAGGATTGTAGAATGTCTCTAAGGTATTGCAAAAGTTTGGTAGGGTCCATCCCTACTTTTGAGTGGTGGCAGAATTTCTAAAAAAAACCTTTTCGTGTTTGTAATTACATAATGGTATTCAGCGCAAATCAATTGTGTTTTGAAAGCATGAATGTGAAAGCATGAATGTGCACTATGCGCGTACATTGTACATGAATTGGGTCGTATTAGAAATGGAATATAGACAATGGGGAATTTCTCTCGATCAGTAGCTCCGATAAGCGTTCCTGGCATTGTTATATGCCATTATGGAGGCATATATTATAATATGCAATGGCGCTTTATGGTGACGTGCAAGGAGCATTTATAGAAATCCACGCGCTTGACATTATTAAATTCTTAACATGCATGAAGATCGAAAACATTCCCTCTTGGGACAACAACTAATGTTGCATTATTACCATTATTAAAGGCAGGGTTTACAAGAGTTAGTATAACAAGTAGAACAGTTATGCCCAGGATAAGTTTATTTTAAACATATACAGGGTGTAATAGGTTTCAGTACACAAACATTGATGGCTGTATTAGATTTGGTTCAACTTCGTGTCATATAAATGAGCTGAAGTTTCTTTAAATGGTTTATTAAGAAGATTTGATTAAGAAGAGTAGAACAATTCATCTCTCAAAATTATTGTATTGAAACCTGTTACACCCTGTATAGGCAACTAAAACCCCGTGTAGGTTTCAATAATGGCACTAATAATAACCCGAACAGAGCAGCCAAACGCCATTTATATCACTTACAGTCAGAAGAATTTGTATAAGTCTTGTAATATGTGTCTTACCTGAAACAAATAGAAAACACCAATTAATAGAAATAATGTAAGACATATTATAAAACTGTTAAATAAGTAACACAAACACTATAAAGTATTGTTATAATTTATTTATTAAAGAAATCTTCTAGACTTATTAGAGTATCGACAGCTCAAGCAAGGCAGTATTACAGCCATGCTTAGATAAATTTTCGTGCAAACATGGGGTGTAAAATTTGTCTCCTTAAATTTGTCCTCTTAAATTTGTCTCTCCTTAATGAAGTTTCGCTTAAACTCTGTTTAGTTGAGTAAAATCAGTTAAACCAATATAAAACCCAGCTCTATCTGTGATTGAAACATCGCACGATATCACAAATCTGACAATATCCCGCGAAACGTGAAAATTGACGTGGAAAGGACAACGGGATTTTGGAGGATGGAGTTTTTAGAAGTGGCGGTGGTTTTAGGATAAGGGACGGGGGACGGGGGCGGGTGTCTGGGGGTGTTGTTCTCGAGATGTTGATTCAGCAGAAACAAACAGTCGTCCTCGTCGCTGATAAAACGGTGATGTATTCATGCGGTTTCCTGGAGGACTACAGGATTCTCCTCTTGTTTGCATATCTCTCGAAATTTGTGCGTCGGCAGAAAAAGGGGGGCCCCGAAAACGAAACGTCTTTATTGCGTACGGTTTCATCCGTGCGCCGCAGATAAGAACACATCTGGAAGAAGTATGTCGTTCGCGCTCGAAACATTTCAGTGGGTGTGGAATTTTTACGATATAAATGTTATTGTATTCTGAAAATGGATTTACAAAATTGAAATCTCTGTGTACTCTGTTCTGTTAGAGTTGACACGCAAAACTGTGCTTCGGGTTATTATAATAACTTGGCAGTATATAATAATCAAATTTAATAATTGGGTTTTATGTGTTTGTCATTAAGAAACTATTTTATCACAAAGATGAAGTTGTACAGTAAGGCAATTTTCAATTTTTCACTCATAAAATGTATATTATTCGATACAACACGAATATCTTTGAGTTAAGAATATCACTTGTTTCTATATCCACACAAAGATCATTTGGTTGGTTCAAGTAAAATATAAAATTCTCAAAGTAAGAATATGATTTTCTTGATGTTCCAAGTATTACGTTTTCTTGTTTTAAGTCTGAAGGAACTGCTTGAAAGGAACTACGTCTGTTTTAAGCGATACGTATGTATACTTTTGGGTCAAGAAACTGTTTGTTCGTTCAAGCCTGTATATTTTTCACCCCACACAATATTGTTGTTGATGTAAAACGAACGTCCTACTCTTTTTATACGTAGAAGAACATTTTCTTCCTCAGAGCGAAATATACTCAACATAAACATACTAAACTCTTAAACCGTAAGAATAACTAGCCGTGGAAATAGCTA
Source organism: Aphodius granarius (assembly GCA_963971325.1). Classification (NCBI taxonomy): domain Eukaryota; kingdom Metazoa; phylum Arthropoda; class Insecta; order Coleoptera; family Scarabaeidae; genus Aphodius; species Aphodius granarius. Next base: position 7,430,508 of record OZ020227.1, on the reverse strand, counting down.
CATATTATATTGAAATTCTTATTGCAATAAAATATTATTTGGATAGCAAAAATATCCCCTTCATGCTACACTATATACGCAAGAACATTATTTTCTTGATATCCAAGAATAGAGTCTTTCTGTGTAGGCTATCTATCTATCTACCTATACTAATTACGAACTTTCAAGTGTAGGGCGCGTTCAGCGGAATCGCCCATTTTCGCCGACATTTGCGATCGAGTAGCTACAAAATTGGGCTTTTCGATATTACTTTTGACGCTCGAATTGAAAAAAGAACACAATTCCGCGTGGACTGGGCGATATTTTGTAAATTAAATGCGTCAATTTTGAAAAAAAATCACGTTTTTGCACCTCTTCGGGTGAAGGCGAACCTCGAGAAAATGTCACGTGACGTCTAGAAATTCCGACAAGCGGATCGATGAACGTCAAAAATTTACATTTTTTATCCGTTCCTGCCGACCTTATAAAAGCCGCTCGCTCTCATGTCTTACGATAAGATCCCTCTAAATACCCTTCGTAAAGAGTTTTGAGCAAAAAAACGGCCTTAAAACAATTTTCGATCCAAAAAATCGATTTTTGTCGACCCGTGTTTTGCTGCTATTACCACAGTAACGTCAAACCCGAAACGCCCCCTGCCTGACATTCGTAACAACAGTAACAGATAGCAGATAACCTAAAATGTATCCTAAAATGTCCATATTGCGAATGTTGACAGGTGGGAAGCCTTAACATGGCCTTAACCACATATTTCTAGAATGCCCAATAACTAAAGTCGAAAATTTTGACATATACACAGAGCTAGTTCCACTACAATCCTGGTTTTTTCTCATAATCCTCGTAAGTCACCCATGAAATAAAACACTTATGCATAGATGTGAAGAAACAATACACGAGCACTTAACGTCGTCGAACTTATATAGCGGTGATCTATGGCAAAAGACGCGAGAAACTGTTAGCGCCATCTGTAAAGTAATTGCACAACTTTCTATGTATCTCTCAGAGTAAGAATCTTGGGTCAACAAACTGTTTTTTCGTTGAAACATATATATTTTTCGTTCAGCGATATATTTTTGTTGCTGTAAGACGAACGTCTACTTTTTTATTGAAGAATAACTTTTTCTTTGTCAGAGAAAAATATACTTAACATAAACATAATAAATTCTTAAATCGTAAGAATAACTAACCGTTGAAACAACTATATTGAAATTCTTGTTAGAATAAAATATTATTTGGATAAAAAAAATCCTCTTCATGCTACACTATATACCCAAGAACAATTTTTTTTTGATTTCCAAGAATAAAGTTCTCTCGGTGTAGAATTAAGGAAAAACGAAACGAAAAACGTTCTTTGTCGTGCACTCTCGTCATGGTCGTTATGGACGAAACGTACTATATAAAATAATATTTCATTTCGCTTAAACTAGAATTCTATTGATCCGCGTTATTAATGGTAGTTATATTGCATTTCATTACATTTAAGTACGTACATAGCGTGACATTTATGACGTCTAAATGGTGGTATAATTGCACTGTGAGATTAATTAGGGGGATATTACGAAAGATTACCTTAAATTAATTAAACCATAAATTACGATTACGTTGGATTGTATTTGATCCACATCTCATATATGTCCAGAATTATATTCTTTGCATATGCTATATTTGGTCAAAAACTTGTGACACGTCAAGAAAGATCATTCAGCAAATAAGCTTTTCTTTTAATCTACCTATACTAATTACGAACTTTCAAGTGTAGGGCGCGTTCAGCGGAATCGCCCATTTTCGCCGACATTTGCGATCGAGTAGCTGCAAAATTGGGCTTTTCGATATTACTTTTGACGCTCGAATTGAAAAAAGGACACAATTCCGCGTGGACTGCGCGATATTTTGTAAATTAAATGCGTCAATTTTGAAAAAAAAAAATCACGTTTTTGCACCTCTTCGTGTGAAGGCAAACCTCGAGAAAATGTCACGTGACGTCTAGAAATTCCGACAAGCGGATCGATGAACGTCAAAAATTTACATTTTTTATCCGTTCCTGCCGACCTTATAAAAGCCGCTCGCTCTCATGTCTTACGATAAGATCCCTTTAAATACCCTTCGCAAAGAGTTTTGAGCAAAAAAACGGCCTTAAAAACAATTTTCGATCCAAAAAATCGATTTTTGTCGACCCGTGTTTTGCTGCTATTACCACAGTAACGTCAAACCCGAAACGCCCCCTGCCGGACGTTCGTAACAACAGTAACAGATAGCAGATAACCTAAAATGTGTCCTAAAATGTCCATATTGCGAATGTGGACAGGTGGGAAGCCTTAACCACATATTTCTAGAATGCCCAATAACTAAAGTCGAAAATTTTGACATATACACAGAGCTAGGAACTTTTTTATTATGTTTGTTACTCAAAGTATGACATGGAATTACCCTATTTAATTGCGTGAGTAACTTTGTTAATCCCTCTTTTAATTCTGCTTCAAATTCAGTTCTCGCTACAAAATGTATGAGAGATAAGAAAACACTGAGTAAACCAAGTTCTTATTGTACACATTCCACACTCGAACGAACTCAACAAACCCCCAAAACTCGTTCATGATCATGACTTATTCAGGTGCCGTTTCCTTCGCTCCTACACACCATGGTATGTACATCTTTGCTAAAGCGAATTAATCGAAGTAAATCTAAAATCTAGCGGACTCCCGCGCTCTGTAAATATTTAATTTCTGTGATATCAGCATACAGATTTCCCAGTTGAATCCTGCCAAGCAGTCGTAGAGGCCGCCGTCGGTCGTACAGCGCTCTGTTCAACCATCACCCTTACTTTACATGCACCGGCACTAATAAAATAATTATACACTCCCAGGCTTCTGAGCCATCGTCAATTTTGCATATGGAACGACCTCTGCACTGAGCTTCCGTAACTAATGCGGCTGCCAGCTGCAAAATACGATTGTTTGTTTTATCAGATAACGCCTTACAACAATTTTAGATTGATGTTTAACTATAGAATACAATAGGAAATACATCCATCCATAGGATATGAAAGATTACAACGTATATTTTTCATTGTCCCACACGCCATCTAGCGGACAAAATATGACGTTTCGAATCCCTTTTCAGCACGTCACAACGTTAGCCGCGCTGACGGACTGAGAAGAAAGCGCTCGTCAAATATTTTATGGACGTCATAATATCTTTCAACGGCGTCGGGTTCGCCTTTTATTCCCTAACATTACAGATATACAGTTAAATAGCCTTCAACGACCCATAGTAAAACCGAAAACGGACTAGAATCCATTCATTCTATCCGACGAATGGTCCGGGTATGAAAAAAATTATGTCATACTTTCAAATGTACCGTTTTTTATTACTGTATGGGGGAGTAACGTCA